>OW386291.2:139134835-140526261 GCA_936432065.2 Rutpela maculata | reverse complement strand
AGCCATTTCAGACTAGAGGTTGTTATGGAGATCGGACCTTAACCAGTTCTAATACTCCCTCTGCTTTATTTCGAAAATAAAATCTATACTTATTATGCCCAGAAATAAAGAGTATATTGTATTAGACAGGCAGGCAGGTATCTTTATAAAACCGTAAATATCGCACACAGAGAAAAAATCTTTCATTCTGTTAATAATCGAGTTCTGAATGATTTTCAAAATGTCCTTTTCAAAACGTTGGCCAACCAAACAAGCACCATCGGGAGATGGTTAGTATTAAAATGATAGCAGTTATATTTAAAAATTTAATTTATTTTCAGAAAACAGCAAACAGAATGTCCAACTATCACATAAAAACTGCAATAAATCAGTGAATAACATAGTTTCTAATTTATAAGAAAGGCAACACATTTTATACAGAATTTATAGATGACATTATTATTTTTCATGAAAATGTATTAATAATCTTTACAACAGTAAAGAAAATTTCTCTACGGCTTTAGAATTTACAAAAATTTTGAGGTACAAAAAAGTTCTGTTAAAAAAATTATAAGCCTTCCCAAGCAACAATTTAAATAACTTTTGTAACGGTTCATTTTTGACCTCTAGAAATCATTGTTTCAAATTACCAAATTTATTACTTTTTATATATCTTCCGTCTTGAAAATAGTTTAAGTCCGACCCTGTGCGCGTAATGTAAAAGTAAATCATATTTTTAAATATCTCGCCATAAGCACCGTATCTAACGCGTCGGTTGCTTTCGCAATATACCGTGCCTTTGTAACATCTCTTTATAGTGGGTAATATAAATAGAATGAAAAGAAACTTTTAAGAGAATCGAGTAGGCTGGAGTCTGAGACAAGTCGTCATTGTGTCCGCTTCGGCGGTCACAGCTCAAAACATTTGGAGTTTATAAAAATGTAGTGTGAATCTCTCTCTTTCTCTCTCTCTCGGTAACTACCGATAGAATTTGATTGTCTAGTTATAAATTAGTGCTTGCATTTTGATTCCAGCACAGGCTTTAACGACCGAATACGTGGTTTTGGTCACTGTGTTTAGTTAGCCAAATAATGGTATAATTTGACTTTTTTGGCTGCTGAAAATCTAATACCAAACTATAGAATTTGATTCTGTACATATCATAAGTAAATATGTCAAGTTTCTTGAACTTACTGTTAGTAAACAAACATTTATCTCATTTTAATTGTGTCCAACGGCTGATTGCTGTTCATAAGGGATATATTCTCTTGATTTCCCTCATACATCGTAGCTGTTGACGGCGTTTCGGCGTCGTTTATTTTGTGTACAGTAGACTAGTTCACAAGTTCACAGCCGTGTTAATTCTTGATAAAGCTCGTAAAAATATGAGTGATGGCGGATGGCGGATGGATTCGAAATGACGTCTAGAAAAATGTTCAAATTTTCAAACCCGCACATAAACAATTGCAAAAGTTATAAACAAACGAAGATTGAAAAAAATAACGAGTTTTGTTTTTTGTAAATAACTCGAAAACTATTAGTATTTAAGAAATTTTAAAGAGAGGTTCTTAAAGAGGAAGAAATTTCCAATATAAAAGTCCTAATTCCCGAAACTCTACCTTTATTAATAATAATTTTAATTTAATGTTGAAAATAGAGCTCCGCGCGGCGAACATTAAGCCGTTAGGATGCTCTGAAACCGGCCGTAATAAGGAAAAATATTTTTTTATGTTATTAAATATTAATTTAAAAATTAAAAAAAATTACGGTATTATTTAGACACTTAAAGGAACAATATCCCGTTGGAAAAAAATTTTTTCATCGATTTTTCATAAAATGAGCCTATTGTTAATTAACAATTTTATTCAATTATTTCGCTTCATGGAGACCCTATGTCAACTATACTTTATAGGATTATGACACTGCGATGTTTTTAATTATTATAGTCTACTAGTTATTAATTTTCTTTTATTAATTTTAATTGTTATTACTGTTTTTTATTCAAAAGTACTATAAGATCACATAAACTTTAAATTTTCATTGCTAATTGTTTAAACAAATTTTATAAACAAATAGATAAATTACGTATTTTTGAAAAAAAATTTTTGCAATTTATTGGTTATAAAATATTATGATTAAAAGAAAAAAAATTTTCTTAAAAATGAAACTTTCCCGCACTCACCTCCCCTATTTATACCCCCTAAACTATTAAATAATCAGCATTCAGTTGATTTTTTGCAGGTCATTGAAACATTTTAAAATGACTGTTGCTGAATAAGGATATTTTTGATTTTGTACGTGTACTTTCGTTGTTTCGGAAGAGGTGGGATTAGGGTGGAGGGGGTGACGAGGGTTAAAAAGGGAGGGTGGGGGAAAGTTTCTTTTGAGGTGAAACAAGGGCGGATTTACGGGAGGGTAATGAATGAATTACAAAGACAACGAATTTTGTTATTCAATTAATATATTTGTGCTGCATTTATTTAAAAATCGTACTCATCTGGGAGTTTACCCCCCTTATAACAGATAGCTAAATCCGCCCCTGGGGTGGAATCGATTAAATATTGTTAGTAGGTACTAAAAAAATATTTTTTTAAGTTTTCTTCCTCAAGAAATAAATTAGGCCGAAAACCGGCCTTAGACACCCTCCTCCATGGTACACATATGTATTTTAACGTGATCTGGAACTAGATTATTATTTTTATCTTATTCCGTTGAAGGGTTGGGGGTTAAATTGGAGTAAATGGAGGTAAATAGATAAATCAAGCAGATAAGAGTCCATAAAATTGGTATTTAGTGTATACAAAAGAAGCTGTAAGGTCTCAAAAAATTTTTTGGCATTAGCCACCCTCATTACCACCCCCACCCCCTTATTAAAGGATGTGAAAAATAATTATGATTTAGTGTCTACAAAAATCAAAAACCTCTATTTTTTTACTTCATCCATCCCCACTACCACCCCCACCCTGCTACCGATGTAGGATATCATTTTATGGGTTTTTGGGGTAGACGATTTCAAATATTATGTTATTAAAGTTCCATAAGCAATTATTTCCAAACACAAAATTTTTTCGTTGTGAGAGACTTGGATAGAAAATCTGGATGTGGAAGTAGTGACTCTTTGGGCAGCGGTTTTTTTTGCTCATCTTGCACTGCACTAGACGTAGCTTGATAAAATTAATATGGAACCGTCGCCGAGTCATACTTTACAGTTTGAGAAAGATTAAAGAAGTTAAAAAAAAAAGAAGGTGACGTATTGGTGTAAATATTCCACATGTCCAGTTAACAACGTTAAAACTATAATAAATAAAACCATTTCGAGAATTTTGCTTCAACTAAGAGAACGTGGAATGTTTCCAGGCTCCTTGACAATTTGTAAATTAATAACAATCCTTTGATGTGTGAAACGTATGTTATATAGCGGTAACTTTCATTAAGGCCCACATAACCTCTTTTATTACATTTATCACATATAAAAGTCTGACCGTAAAGGATGGACGACTTTGATGTTTTATAACAAATAAGTAGAGTATACTATGTGTGCAAACAGTGGTTAAAGTGTGACGTATCAGGACTTTAGATCTGTAGAGACGGTTTTCCAATACAACGTACACTTGATACAAACAAAAACAAGCTAAAAACGTACTCTTCGCCAATTTACTGAGCTTTTTATATATAATTGTTACACATTCTATAGGATACTCTTCGCAGTTTTCTTGTAAATAATGTTAGTTTTTGGACATCCTAAATTTTGTGATATAAACTTTGTTGTGAAAAAAATTGTATGAAAAAAAAAATGAAAAAAAAATCCAACCTGCGGGATTCGAACACGGGACCCTTGGATTGCAACGAAAAGCAAAAAATCAAATCAAATCAAACAATACTTTATTTAAATTAAATTATAAATGTGTCTCCCCGGAAACTGTCCCGGAGCCAGCCAGACATACACGGCGCGCAGCGCCGTGGTGAGTGTAAGACTGGGCGGCGCAGGTCCGGTTTGACTAAACAATAGTTAGTGAGGGGGTTAGAGCTCCTGTTTAAAAGGTATAAACTTAAAACTAACAATAACTTTTAAAAAACATGATATATGAAAATATCTAAAAAAAAACTAAAGTAGCACAATAAAATTATCGATTTCGCGCACATGAGCGCGAACACTTTGAAATTTTGGTTGCTGGCACGGGAAAACAAAACTCAACGAAAAAACCCGTTCGAAGCAATTCCACCCTGGTGATCTTCCTGCCAGGAAAATGTGGTGAAATGAAAGTTAAGGATTAAAAGGGTTAGGATTTTTATAAATTTATCGGCCTAAATGGAATTTGGAGACAAAAATGGACAAAAGAACAGAAAAGGATGAACGAGAACAAAATAAACAAACAGAGAGGGAATAGAAACATATTAAAGATGTAAGTAGAGAAAGGACAAAGTTTAGGATAGTGATAAGTTGTAGTAGTGGAAAGTTTGGCTAAGGGAGTTGCCGGAAAATAGGCAACGTCTGGTATGGTAGGGGGTGTCTTATATCGAAAAGTATGGCATTATGCTGTCTAATTCGGGTTATGTTGCGGGTAAGCGGACTATCGCCCAGTTTGAATTGATAGAATTTCTGGGAGATTTCTTGGACGTAGTCCGCTAGTGGGATTATGTCGTGACATCGTGCGTATAAATCTCTGAGGGAGGTGTACCTGTCTGAACCAGAGATGAGGCGCATAAATTTGTGTTCTAACACTTTAAGTTTTCTCATTGTCGTGGCCGGTATGCTGCACCACACCGGCGCCGCGTATGTGATTGCCGGCCTGATCACCATTGTGTACAACAGTTTTTTATTTTGTCGGTTAAGTCCGCTACCCCTGGCCAGGAGCGGGTACAGACTCCTGGACATGAAGTAGACCTTACGTATAGTTTCGTTAATGTGGGTGTTAAACGTCAGTCGTTTGTCCAAGTTAACCCCCAAATACTTCACGCACCGTTTGATTGGACAACGAAAAGCTTTAGCCGCTGCGCCACCAGCTGTTGCTACGAAAATTGATTGTCTGTAATATATATCTGTCGACATTCATACATATTTCACTTCTAAGAAATATTAGTAAACTTAATACACAAAAAAAATTTGTTATGGAAATAATATCTTGCGATTTCCATTTTAGTACAAGCCACAAAAATTAACAAAAAACTTTTTTTTTTTAAATTAAATAATTAATAACTTTTTTATTTACTGATCGATTTTCTTCAAAAACAATAGGGTTCTTCCTCTAGCTAACACTAACTTATTTTCTAAATTTCAATACAATCGGACTTTTCTTTCTTAAGTTATCGTGCTTACAAGAAACGTGACGGACGGACAGACGGACGGACAGACGGACAGACGGACAGACGGACGGACAGACAGACGGACATTTTGAAAGTTGTTCAGAATTCGTTCACTAACACAATGATATGAAAATTTTTTCTCTACGAGCGATATTTACGATTTTAGAAATGTGCCGATCAAATACAATATACTCTTCGTTTTTGCGAAGAGTATAATAATTCTGAAATAAATTTAAATACCATAATAAAATACGTGAAATACTGACACGAGAGGTACTTAAGTCGTCCCAGGTTTAGTAATCATTGATTGATTTGGTAATAAATAATACAAAATGTGTATCGGGTGGCCACGAGTCAGTGTACATCTCCAAATTTTTTGATTGTTTTTTAATTTAAAAATTTCGTTTTCGGTAGGTACACATAAATTAGACAATAGTGAGCTACTTTTAGACTAACAGGAACGAAATAGAATGACTATATTTTTTGATGTTTTCTTATTAAGCATAACATTCTAAGTACAACAGTGTTCCCGGTTTAAGAAATTCCAAAAAATAAGTGAGATACGAACAATTTTTAATTTTTTTCAACATGGCTGCGTCAGATGAACGCAACGTAAGAAAATTATTAAGTAGGCTATAGTCTAAGTTTCAATTATAAGGGCAACAGAAAGGTAAGCTGGTTTTGTTAGTTTGGCAGTCGGCCCAGAGATGGCGCGTGATGTCAGAGTCTGGAAGTAGTAAAGAGCCTACTAGAAACATCTAGAGAATGATGACATCATTACAGACTATTCTAGACCTCTCATCTTTGGGTATATAAAGGCATGGATAAGCACAGAGTGACAGTCTAGTTTGAGTTTGAGTTGATGTACAGTTCAGATAGTCAGAAAGTGAGCAGAGTAGTAGAACAAGTGATCAAGTGACTGAATAATTGGAGTATAGTACTCAGTGTAATATTAGCAAAGTAATTAATTGCTGTAATTAGTATGTAAGTTGATAAATTAGTGATTAATTTGACACCGGTCTGCAGATGGACGTTATATACCCTGAGCTCTCGAAAGCATTCGACAGACTTAATCATGGTATTCTGCTTAACAAATTAGATCATTTTGGCCTGTCAAAAAATCTGCTTACCTTGAAAACAGAAAACAGTTTGTACAATGTTGCGGTCAACAATCTACTGAGATATCTCTGGGGTTCCTCAAGGGTCTATACTGGGACCATTATTATTTAATATATACATTAATGATATTATAAATGAGGTGGAAGCAAATTGTTTATTGTACGCGGATGATATGAAAATATACACTGCTATTAAGTGCTCTGATGACTGTATTAAGCTACAAATAGCATTAAACAAAATAAATAACTGGTGTACATCAAACAGTCTGCCTCTAAATCCTTCCAAATGTAACGTAATATACTTTTCTCTGAAACACAATGTCATAAAATATGACTATTCTACTGATGAAGTTTCCCTGCATAGACTTAACACTATCCGTGACCTTGGCGTAATTTTCGATCCTAAACTATCCTTTAATGACCATATAAATGATATAGTAACAAACTCCTTCAGATCTCTTGGCTTTGTGATACGGAATACACGCGAATTTAACGATATAAATACCATCAAGTTATTATACTGCGCTCTTGTTAGACCTCGGGTTGAATATGCCTCCATCGTATGGTGTCCTCACTACAGTATTCATGTACAAAATATAGAAAGAGTTCAGAGACGTTTCCTAAAATATCTTAGCTTCCAGGATGATAGTTTATATCCACCAATCGGATTTCCACATAATGAATTTACTGTCTAGACACTCGTTCGACGCTCTTGAAAATCGCCGTATTATAGCCCAACTAGTTTTCTTACGCAATCTAATAGCGAATAATATTGACAGTGAGGAGATTCTCAGCCAGTTGAATTTCTCAATTCTTCATGTAATCCTACGGCAATCCCCTACTCTCAATCTCCAAACACCCCGTATTATGTAATGAAATTCTCACCACTTCATCAAATTTGCAACAATTATAACTCTGTCCAAACCAAGTTTGATTTGTTCAACTGCAGTATAGCCTTGATAAAAAATCTAAAATTATAGTGTTTACCGACGTTTATTATATCTGAACTTCTAATAATTTAGCGGCATTTAGTTTTTAGTCCTTAGCACTTTTAGTATTCTCTTTTTTAGTATTTCTTTGTACCCATTCAGTAATTGGTGTTATGCTGTTGAATGGTGTAAGTTAAATAAAATAAAATAAAATAAAATAAAATAAAATAAAATTAATGTTACCCTGGTGTTATAATTTATGGATCCACGATACAGGGTGTTTACAAACGTAACATTATAACTGACTTTCACCGTTCTGATTAATTCACAGAGTAGCGCGACTTATTGTTGTTTCCCCTCCATCACCTTCCTTTTAGGTGTTATTTGTGCAATTTCGTGTCTAACTCTCTCTTCCAGGTCTTGCCTTTTGGTTGGAGCAATCGCGTAGACCTTATTTTCCAAATGTACCCAAATAAAAAAATCGACTGGGGTTAAGTCAGGAGACCTTGCAGGCCATCAGGCTGGACCATGGGTCCAAATCCAACGATCTGAAAATAATTCAAGTAATAATAGCATTGTGTGGTTCAGTCCTATCTTGTTGGAAGTAAACCTCGTCAATATTGGTAGTGGGAATTTGAATAATCTGTGGAATTATTATATATTGGAGAAATTCAGTTTTCATAAAATATTATCGGACCTATGATATTGTCGTGCAAACATATAGTTTGATTAGAATCTATCGATATTACTAGAGTTTTCTGGGATGCCTGCTCAATCTAATTTCTAAGGTAAAAATAGCTTTTCGCTGTTGTGACCATAAACCGTGAGTCCGTGAACACGTTATGCTTTGAAATCACTAAGTTACTTGTTGAAAGAATAGACAATTACGTTAGAAGAAGTATATCCAAATGAATGAATGTGTAAAATACCTAATGTTTCTAACTGTAAAAATAAAAAATGTTTCCTAACCTTTTTAAACTTTCTTTTTTAAAACAATTGGGATCACTATTAGGAATTGTATAAATTTACGTTAATTTCTTGTTACTTTCTACTTACAGAGTGTTACAAAAAGGCGTGCAAATTTTGGCAAGTATACTTTTTGGCGAAATTAAGTAGGGTTTGCTATACAAAGTTTTTTTTAATTAGCCATATTACATTTCAGAAAAGTAGAGATGATTTCCCTGATATGAAAAAGATATCCTAATGTTTACGGCCGTTTTGCCTATTGCGACATAAATGCCTGCGTCCTGCTAATGGCTATAATTTTATTGCTTTTGTTTATTTGACAAAAGACAAAGTCGTATTTTGAAAATAAACTATAATTATGTTACACTCAATTTTTATTGTATATCTATCTAATTGCCGTGACCGTGCCACTTTCACGTGTATAATTTTCCTTTTTTCCCCCTTATATTACTTAACAATATTGTTTATTTAATGATTCTTTTTACACTTTCTTATTTGCATTATTTTAACATTATTTTTAAATACTTATTCATGTTTATGGTTTCGTACCATACATATACGTAAATTATTAAATATTACTCATTTGTATGATTCAGCAATTGTATTATTAACAAAAAATTCATATACCTATTACAGATTCTATATTTATACCAATGTTTACATTTTTATCTGTCGTGTTGTTGGACTTAAAGGTGATTAAGGATTGGTTTGATGAAAATATCTTGACCCTTAGTATCTCAAAAACAAAATATTTGCCATTTTGCTTCTATAGAAGCAATTTACCTTTATTTAATGAAATAAATATTGTTAACACTAATTTGGTCATAACTACCTGTGAAAAAATTAACTATCTGGGAATAACTTTAGACCCTCATTTAAAATAGAATCATCATATCACCAACACCGTAAAAAAACTAAGATCTTTAATTTACAGATTTAAAATATTAAAAGATATATTAAGCAAGAAACACATTAAAATCATTTATTATGGCATGATTGAATCGATTTTAAAATATGGTATTGTAGCATGGGGAGGTGCAAACAAAACTAACATTACACCATTAATATTAATCCAAAAAATATATTTAAAGATCTTATATGGAAAACCCAACCTTTATCCTACTGAATTATTATACAAAGAGTCAGAATTATTAAATGTCCGTAAGCTATATTCGCAATGTTTATTAATGTACCAATACAAAGTATACTCAGAAACAACACTCGTTGATCATAACTACTACACAAGAGGTAAAACTAAAAAACAAATAAAGGTAGTCGTTGCACAAAAGACTATAGGAACAAAATGTTTTGTCTACTTAGGTCCTAGATTATATAATAAGCTCCCAGAAGATATTAAACAAATCAGATCTGTAACAAAATATAAAAAAGAAATAAAAAAATGGCTGCTGAACATAAATTACACAGAAATAGATACATTTATTAATACTGGAAGTCTTTAAGCTTTCTTTTAGTCTTTAAGTTTTGTAATTCCTCAAATTTATGTTTTTTACTTTTTGTAAATTTTCGTTTTTAAGTTAACTTCTAATATTTTAATTTTAAAATTTTTCTTAATATTAATACCTGAAAATTCACTAACAGCAAATTCTATTGCAATTAAATGAAAATACATGTTTTATAAAATCCATGAAAACTTATATTGATAATACCCAACACGGGTCTATTGCCTTTGCATTCAGGTTCTTAGGACCCTTCGCAAAATAAATAGAACTTAGTTGGGTATTTCGCATATGTACGCACACTCTTATGAAACTACCCATGTTTAAATGGAAATATTAAATAACTTTTTTTCTATGGTGTTTAAAACAGCGACATAATAAGAACTTTAGACCTCGTTGGATTTAAAATTGCCTAACCTGACTTAAGGGGGCTATTCTCTGGACTATTTCATGTAAAAAAATGCACATAAATACGTTCTAATTACAAGCTGGTATAGTTTTTAAGAAATAAAGGTTTTTCTTTTCAATAATCTTCATCGTGCTTTCAGATACTTTCTTCGAAATAGGTCATACTGGTTACGAATAAAATTCTGCCGCACTATCAGGGGCGTACACATGATTGGTTACTTTTGCTAAATAACAAGATAAGCTGCTGATTTGGGGATTTCCCAAGAGGTAAAAAAATATGTAAAATTTCGAAATAATTTCATATGTAATGATAATTTTTCATTATGAGTTATTATTGTAGTAAAAGGTATTGCCTTCAGTTTCTATATGGTCCGGATATTTGCTCTTCCCTAAATTTGAATATTGAATATTTGACTCCTGAAGTTAAAATTAAAAAATTCAAAATGGCTGCTCCATTGTGGCGGATGAATTTTTTTCTCTAAAACAAGAAGGGGACAAAATTAATTAATCATCTAGGTGATCTATATATTAAAGATAAACAGCATTTTTGAAATAAAAATTAATTACTGAGCAATTACAATAACAAAATGGCGACATTTTGATAAAAAAATGTGAACACGCACAATGAATCGGCCATAACTTCTTTATTTTTTGTGATGTAGAAACTATAAAAAAATCATTTTAAAGATTGATTAATTATCTTTAATTGGGTTCCTTAGAATTTTTTATGGAAGTGTCACAGTTTCTAAGATATTCAATATTTTAAACTAAATACTTCATCCTAAAAACGGTCGGATGCCATCTTTAAAATTAAATATCTCCGAAACTATCAACCCTACATAAGTATATATAAAAGACAAATTCATTTTCAAGCTTCATTTTTGATGTCCACTATATTTTCTCTAAAATTAATATTTATTGAGATATTTGCAGAGAAACAAAAATGTTACGTTTTTTCTAAAATGTTTTTACAGTTTAAAACGCATTTTTTTTTCTAAAGCAAGTGCTGTAAGCGGACGAAAACATTTAAGCGTCTAGGTCATACAGTAAGTGAAGCTTTTAAATCCCAGCCCGAAAACGATGTAATGAATTTCCATTTTTTTTTTCTTCAACATGCTTCATAAAGTATGTAAATAAGAATCTATATTGTCATTTTTCCTGCTTTTTGGTTAGGTGGTTCCCACCCCTTCTTATAGGGGTTGTCGCAAAAAAAAATAAAAAATACACACGATCTGGTAGAGAATCAAATTACAAGATTTTTAATTTTTTGCTAAAATGCATATTTTTCGAGATATTGCGAACAGAAAACAATTTTCACCCCCTAAAATCAGTATTCCTAAATGTTTTTTTAAATTACTCGAAAAATTTGGACTTTAATAAAAAAATGCAAGGGTACAAAATTAAAGCTTTTACGAAAGCAAATCGAACGGTTTTTTCTTTTTTTTGTCTGATGTTTAGTTTTGGAAATATGGCATTTTCAAAATGGCGCCGAAACGTTCAGAACAAATATACGACGTTAAAATCTAAAATTACTCAATATCTACAACTATGAGAAAAATTTGTATTTTATAAAAATTAAAAGTATTAAAATCTTTCGATTACGACCTTTTATAATGAAAACTAAAAAAATTACAAACAAAAAAGAAGCGCATTTAAAAATTTAGGCGCCATTTTTTTAAGTCTTATTGCTCTAATTTTTTACTAATTGAAATTTTTTTAAAATCCTTCTAGATATTGTTAATTCGTATTACTACTAACATGCTCAAATTTTTTAGAATTTTTAAAATAATTAGTTTTCATTCTGTACACATTTTCAATGATGAAAATTTTCATAATTTTTTGAAAAAAAATGGGGTTTTTGGAAATTGCTCAGAAAATATTTTTTTATAAAAAATGGTAAGAGCACAAAGATGAAGCTAAGAATGAAAAATAGCAATTGTATGGTATTTTTTTAAATTTTCCTACGACAAACTATATAATATATAAAGGTTTAAAGGTGGCGCTTGAGCGCATACGCAAGAAAATTATGTATTTAAAATTGAAATACCCGGAAAATTATAAGATTGATAAAAACATGATATAACAATGAAATGAAGCTTATCAAAAAACGAAGAGTTTGGGTTTTTATTTTTTTTCCTACGACAAACTGTTCCAGAGATATGACAGTTTGAAATAATGTTGAATCTTTTCAGTTTGTACGCGCATTTTAAATGTCTAAAGCAAGTAGAGAAACGAGCAATAGCCGTCCATTTTTTTTTTTCGAAGAATACGCAGAAAAAGCAGGTTGCATTGCACTTTTGCATGTTTAGAGTGCAGATTAAAAATGTTATTTAATTAGTTTACTTAATTGTATTAATTTGATTTATTTATAACAATCTATATTTTTAATAAAATTAGACATTACTGGTGATTTCAAGCCTGAATATTTTCGTCTTATTAGTTTTGACCTCACAGTCTTAAAAATTAGCTAAAGATTGAAGACTTAATTTAAGTCAATTAATAATTCTGTGGCTTGGTGCTAAAAGGGCCAAAGTCAAAAATTTACAATTTGAGGAAATGAGGTTTAAAGTTTTTATGGAAAATAATTATTATTATTTATATATTATATTATATTATTTTTTTTTTTTTAGCGAGCTAAAAACCAGTCACTCTTCTCTGCTACTACCAGCTCCCCTCAGAGGGGAGCTGGTAGTACCGTAATATTATATTATTATTTTTTTTTTTTCGCGTGCGCGATGCTGGACAGTTCTCCCGTGTCTCCGACATTCTCACGGGAGAAGCGCCAGCGAACTATCCACAGCCACTCCCCGCATCCCGCAGGGTTAGTGACTATAGATTCCAGATTCGTGTGCCCTAAGAAGACGGAGGGACCCCAGGATAACTGCCTTCTGCATTTGGCCTGCCAACCACTCGGCTGACTTTTGGCGGGCTGGTATGGCCTTTAATTCCGAGAGCAGCGTATTATTATTATTTTTTTTTTTGGTTTATAAAAGCCAGTCACCATTTATACTCTGTGGCTCCGACACTCACAGAGGGGAGCTGGTAGTACCGGCAGCCACTCCCCACGTCCGTGGGGTGAGTGACTACTGGGTCCGAGAATCGTGTGCCCTGAGTAGACGTAATGAGCCGAGGATAATGGCCTTCTGCATCCTGCCGGCTAAGATCTCTGCCGATTTTCGGCATGCCGGTATGATCTTTAGTTCTGAAAGCAGTGTGTGTCTCGTTCCACCGAGGGCTCCTATGATCAGGACCACTAGCTTAACAGTATGGCCAGGGTAAAGCCTACGGAGCTCGAAGAGCAAATCTCGATATTTCGTCCGTTTTTCCTCCTCTTTCAAGACAATGTTATTCTCCGCGGGAGCCGAGAACTCCACGACAAACATTGTCTTGAGTTGGTGGTCGAGGAGTATCATGTCAGGCTTATTAGCTTGTATTTGCCTGACGGTGGGAAACGAGTAGTTCCAATAAATTAGACACTTCTCATTTGCGTCGTGCCTCTGGATATAGGCCGAGACTGCATATACTGGACAAGCCGACAGCAAATGCATTAATGTCTCCGGCGCCCTGTGGCAGGTCCTACAGCTGACATCAGGGACCTCTATACCCATGACACGACTTCGATAGACGAGTGTGTTGAATACACCATCCTGGCACGCCATTATGAATCCCTCGGTCTCAGACTTCAGCCCGGCTGACCTTAAGAAAGCAAAGGTCAGCCTTTCGGATAAGCCGCGGTCTTCTATATTTTTATAGAAGACGCCGTGCAATGGCTTATTATTATTACTATTATTATTATTATTATTATTATTATTATTATTATTATTATTATTATTATTATTATTATTATTATTATTATTATTATGATAAAACAGCCAAAGTCTACTTTGGGCTTTCTAGAAACGAAACATACCTTATTAATACAGTCTATGTTGCAATTGGCCCTTTTATCTGTTTTACAAAATTTTTTTACAAATTTACATTTTTCCTAGAAACTTAAAATTCTCAGTCATTTATGAGAGTTTGACATTGGCCTTTTTTTCAAGATACAATCTTAATAGAGAGAGATCCCAGAGCTGCCAGACCTACGTCATTTTAGCAAAGCTAATATTTTGACAACAAATAGTGTAATATCTAGTTAAGAACGTATGCGTATTTGCTAGTTTGAAAGCGGGGCCCTTTTGCAGAAAACAGGTATAAAAGGTACATAAAAATTTTATTCAGTACGTTAAAGTATGATAGAATTATTTTACACGTGACACGCTAACTACATGGTGTAAGCGTCAACCTCCGGAACTTAAGGTTCGTTGTCATAGCCGAGACCAGACCCGCTTCATCCGACTGCATATTAACCACGACGCTACGCTACGTGGTTGTGCGGTCGGCTCTGAACCGAGATCTGACCCAGGCGCATTATTGTAATCCTTAATACTAATAAATTTGTTTTGATTGATTGATTGATTGGAACTTAAGGTTCGAGGTTCGATCCCTGAGCGTTCTCAGTTTTTTTTTTTAATATACGTATTAAGAAAAAAAGTTATGGCCAAAAATAATAAATATTTCCCTATCGGTTGTCTCTTTCTTGGTAATCGCCACTTTAAGTTAATATTTGTTGAAAAAAAAAAGCTGAGAACGATCAGGATCGAACCTTGGACCTTAAGATTCGGAGGTTGACGCTTACACCACGTCGTTAGTGTGTCACGTGGAAAATAAACCAGCTATCATACTTTAACGTACTGAGTAAAATTTGTATGTACCTTTTGTACCTGTTTTCTGCAAAAGGGCCCCGCTTTCAAACTAGTAAATACGCATACGTTCTTAATTAGATATTACACTATTTGTTGTCAAAATATTAGCTTTGCTAAAATGACGTAGGTCTGGCAGCTCTGGGATCTTGGACTATAACGAATGTAGTTCGTTGGTGTCAATAAGTCATTTTAAAGAAAAAGTGACATTGTCCCTTTTAGAACCAAGCCACAGAATTATATTCTTATATATTATCGTGTATTATATCATAATATTGTTCTTAGAGTAAAACATTATACTTACGGGTAAATAATAATCAAAGTTGACAATGTACGAAAACAATTATTACTAATGATTATTATATTTAATTTGTAATAGGTAATTTCTGGTCAACACGTATCTGTGACTGACCCAATAATAAGACAAAATAATTAAAAATGTCTAGCTCACACTATAGGAACCTAAATGTGTCTAACAGTACGTATGCAATTAAAAATAATTGTTTGTATAAATGCATATACTTACGTCAGCCAAGGAAAACTAGATTCTTATATATCTGTCAGTAATAAATTGCAATTGCTTTGTTGTCCGTAAATGATATAGTAATTTATATTATTAGAAACACATGTGTTTTAAGAAAATGGAAATGGTAACCGTTTAGTTTAAATCTGCAGAAATATAGTCGATATTTCACCTTGACTAAAAACAGAACCATAGGTCCCCGTACACGAAAGTGACCATATTTGAATCTTGCTAATGGGGAACATAATAGAAAAATTTCCAGGTTTTAAATGGGAAAAATCTGCATAATTGATGAGCGGGGGAAGAGAAATGCGAATTTTTTTAACGAGCTAGGGGGCGATGGGTGACATTTTGGGGGATAGCTCCATCAAAAAGGGGACTGTCTCCCTAATGAGGGACGAATGATCACTTTACCGTACACTTTATAAGGGAACAGGGAAATAATTCGTTTTAATAAAATTTATATCATTACTTTTGTGTACTGGGTGGACCAAATTAGATGGGATTTGGGGTTTTCTCTAAAACTATGACAGACAGACAAAAACCAATATAGGTGTCCTGAGCTCGATTGACGAAAAACAAACAATGGCGTAAACCGCGATCGTCTATCTTTTTCGACTACCGAGCTACAGAGCGTTTTTGGAAAATTGACATTTTTGGACGACTTCAATTACCAAGTGTCGAATAGAAAATCGAGTAACAACAACAACGACGACAACGACAACGACAACGACAACGACAACGACAACGACAACGACAACGACAACGACAACGACAACGACAACGACAACGACAACGACAACGACAACGACAACGACAACGACAACGACAACTACAACAACAACAACAACAACAACAACAAACACTTTTTAAAATAAAAATAATTTTGCCAAAAATAGGAAAAACTAAACTACAATAAATAATAATAATAATAATAATAATAATAATGTTTATTTACCATCAATAAAAAACAAAATCGGGTTGTACATAAGGTAAGTAGTAATTACAAATAGAGAAAAAAATATAGTATAAAAAATATATAGTATAAAAATAATATCAAAAGTTTTGTTCAAAATCAACTAAAATTGGAATTGTAAAATATATACCTAATAGTAATAATTTACATATAGTGAACTTCGTAAATAAACAGGTAGAAATAACCCACAAAAGAAAATCTTGTGGTGGGTTTATTAACCTAACTTATAAATTTACAATCTTTGATATTAATATAGTTTTATTAAAGTACATATAAAATGCATTACTGATATTTAATGGTAGTTTGATACTGGGTGACGATTTTTGGTGAGGTGACATATATTAAGTAGTTTATTATTTAAATTAATATTATTTTTATTTTTTTTTTCCGGAACAGTAATTTAAGGCAGTTAATATATATTTTTTTATTTACTTTTTTTAATTTATTCATTATAATTGTTTTTCATATCAATTAACTTGTGCGAAAATGTTCTAGTTTTTGATAATAACCATGATTTGATTTTAGATTTAAACATGGAATTGGAATTTAATAATCTTAAGCTAAGTGGTACTTGGTTGTATACTTTCGGACCTAGAAAGTAAAAGCATCGTTGGGCTATCGTTTTTGTTACTTTTGGTATTACAAAAGAGCCTTGTCTATACCTTGTTGAATAAGAGTGCGTAATACTAATTTTTGATTTAGATTTTTTCTGTTCCAAGATTAAAGAAGAGCAGTAAAGTTGTTTTGTATCTAATATTTGTGCCAAAGAGTAGAGTGAATCACTAGGATATAATAAATTTTTAGAAAATATTATTTTTAGAATCCATTTTTGAATAGTCTCTAAGTTCTTGATGTGTACATTGTAAGCTCCTCCCCAGGCGATTATCCCATATCTTAGTTGGGATTCGACAAGTGCATAGTATATTGTTTTCATTTGTTTCAAATCTAGTATTTGCCTAAACTGTTTAAATTTGGATAGGAGACTTCTAACTTTTTGTACTAAAGTGTTTATGTGTTTGTCCCATTTTAAGTTGTAATCAATTACGACACCTAGATATTTGATATCTAAAGTTTGTGGAATCTCAACAGAAACATCCTCGCAGTCGATTTTAAGTGCGGGAAGATCAGGGATTTTAGTTTTATTTATGGCAAATGGTAAATACTTTGTTTTATTAAAATTTATAGTAAGCAGCCGAGAGTCGAACCATTTTTTTATATTTTTAAAGTCAGCTGTCACCTTCTCTAGGAGGGTTTCCCAGGTATTATCATAATAAAAAATGGCTGTATCGTCTGCGAAGCTTATTACTTGCCCTCTGGAACTCTGCAGAAATAGACTATTAACATATATATTGAATAATATCGGGCCAAGCACCGTGCCTTGAGGAACTCCACAAAGTACAAACCTTTCATCACTTATTGTGTCATTTATAGAGACCCTCTGAGTTCTTTGGGACAAGTAATTTTTAAAAAGATGCAAGCTTTTTCCACGAATTCCCTGGTCTTCGAGAGTATCTAGCAGTATACCATGATCCACTGTATCAAATGCTTTCGCAAGATCTACGAAGATACAAACTGCAGGTTTACCTCCATCGAGGGCCTTGTATGCATTTGACGTAAGCTGCATAATTGCATCTTGCGTAGATTTGCCTTCTTGAATTGTGTTCCATTGACATCAAGATCATGGTAAAAAAAGGAAATCGAAATAATCGTTTATGTCAAAAACTCATTTGTGAGTTAATTGTGGGTGAGCAGTGTTAAAAATGGTTCTATTTAGTAATGGTGAAAAATATGATATGATTAAGTGTTTTATAGAATGCAGAGAAGATTCAAATTTAGCTTCCGAGCTTCATTTTAATAATTTCTAGGTAAGTTATAGACAGCAAAACTTTGTGCCCAAAAGTGCCGCCTAAACAATATTTTTCGATATCCAGATAAGGGACAGCCAAACATAAAAATATTCAAAAGGCTACAACAAATTTTAAAAAAGTTTGGATCGACTGTAAAACCTCGAGCAAAAATATATAATAAAGCAGGTAGAGAAGCTGTAGAAAATATTGTTTTAGAAACTGTAAGAGAAAATTCTAATATATCGCGAAATACAGGAAAATTTAGGAATCCCAAAAACAATTGCGTTGCCTTGCTTAAAAAAAAAAAAATTTAAACCTAGTCAGTTTTAAATTATACGAATATTAGGTCCCGTGTGCAAATTAGTGAAGCAATATTATGCGATACATCAAAATATTCGTAAAAATGTGTAGATTACGAATTTGCATGGGGCGCATCTCGCAAAGGTGGCAGAGGGGTGAAAACCACCCCTATACTATCCTTTTAAATATATAATTAAAGAATTGCATTTTTTTATTAAATTGACCCAAGCTGACTTAAAATAATAAAAAAATAATGTGTTTTACTAAAAAATTAATGTTAGGAAGTCCCACCCCCGCCGGCGGGGGTGAAATATATAATTAAAAAATTGCATTTTTTTATTAAATTGACCCAAGCTTACTTAAAATAATTAAAAAATAATGTGTTTTATTAAAAAATTAATATTAAGAAGTCCCACCCCCCGCCGGCGGGGGTGAAATATATAATTAAAAAATTTCATTTTTTGAGACAGGTGAAAAAATCGAAAACGATTTTGTTGAAAACAGGATTAAAAATAAAACAACCAATTTCTGGAATCCTTTAAAATCTTCTGGTTTAAGTTTAAATAAATCCATGTTAAAAAGAACCACGGTTAATACAAAAACAGGTGTCATGCAACTAAGGCAAGACAATAATATATTTTCTAGGTGTGTCTTGATTTGCAGAAGTCGTCCCGATTTAAATTTAAAAGATATAATTGGTAATTTAGAACTTACTGCAATACCACGATCACTTCTTCACCCTGACGATTCCATGATTCATCTACAGGGAAAAAGTAAATTAATGTATCTTCTAGACGAAAGTGGAAGCAAGGAACCAATTTTTGGTAACGTGGATAAAAACAATTCAGATTCTGTTTTCAGCATGCAGTTATTGATGGTATGGCAGAAGTACAGATGCTTCTGCTAAAAGATTGCGTCTATCTTTCTGACTTATCTGAGAAGTTTTCAAATAAACTGTTAAAAAAATATGCTTTATATTCTGAAATACATGTTATTTTTGATACTTATATTATTGGCTCCCTTAAGTCCTCAGAAAGAATCAGAAGGCAAAATGGTTCATGATCAGCAATCTCTAAAACCCCTAACAATTTGCGCATTTACATGTCAATTAAAAAAATAGTATGGCCGCCATATTGGATTCGCCATTTTAGATTACGATATTACGTAATTCAGATTTCAGATTCTCGATCAGAAACCCTTAAAAGTCCTAAGTAACAATTTTTAACAGTTTGTGCATGTACATTTCATTTAAAATAATATTATGGCCGCCATATTGGGTCCGCTATCTTGGTTTTTTGAATCGCAAAATTCGGGGATCAGAAATGAGATTAGAAACCAAAAAAAAAACCCAAGTAACAATTTTTTATAATTTTAAACAATCTATTGATAAAATTTTGATTTACTTTCAAAATTTAAGTCCTTTAATTTTGAAATTTCAAAATTCGGGCTCGATAGAATTAAAGACAATTTTATAACGAAGAGTTAAAAAAAAAATTTTAAATTTCATTAATTCCAGGCTTGGGAATTATCGCTTGTCCAAGAAATGAGCTATTTGCCCCACTGTGCGCCGGCTGCTTGGCAAGATGACCGGCGCCTGCTGGTGGCTACACTGGAACGGAGATAAGATCCAGCGTCGCTAAACTGTTGTCAGTCCGCCCCTGGTGTTCCATTAAAAAAAAACAAAAGTTATGTCTATAGCTCGAAAACTGAGGCATGCATAATTTTCTTCCTATCAGCAACGGATTCTACTCAAAGATCTGCCTTAAGAATGTGTTACTCGATTTTCGATTCGACACTTGGTAATTGTGATATAGAGGTCATCCAAAAATGCCAATTTTCGAAAAACACTCTGTACTTCGGTAGTCGAAAAAGATAGACGATCGCGGTTTACGCCATTGTTGGCTTCTCGAAATTGGAGCTCAGGACACCTCAAATTCCATCTAATTTGGTCCACTCTGAACCCTGTTCAGAATGTTAATTAATACAAACCTATTTAAAATTACATGCGGCAGGAAGCCAACATTGTCGGTACGCTTTGAAGATAATTGGAATTCCAGCGGACCAGTTCACTTTTACGAATAAGTTCAACGCATGCCGACAAGGCTGGCTCCCTGCAGCTGGATCGTGTGTAGACCTCTTAACCCCTGTAGGGACAAAAATGGTCTTTGCCTTACAAAAGGTGGAATAGAAATGATTTTGATATTATGTTATTATGTTGTTTAAGTTGAGGCCCTGATGAAAAATACGAATTTTCGGCCAGGGGAGGGGGCAGACGCGAGCCACCATCTTGATTGAAAGGTGCAAAAAACTGGTTTCCAAATAATTCGGCAACGCTCGATCCTACGAGAAAAATGTTCAAAACAAAGTTCAAGAGGACAAAATTTCTCAACTTTTTTGTATATACATTCGTATTGTAAGTCTCATATATAAGGAGATACAGCGGTTGGAAAATGAAGATTAACGAAGTTTTTTTTCAAAAAATCATCAAACTGTAAAGCTATAGTCATTGTAACTCAAAAAGACAGATCAGTCAGATACTAACCTTATAAAACAAAACCCCTTAGCCCGTATATGCACTGATGGGTAACTAAACTTTACAAATGTTTAATTTTAATAATTTTCTCCTGTCTAGTGTTTTATTTATTCGTTTAGGAATATATTAGATTAAATTAATATTTTTATCACTTATTAAGATATAAACTCGTACCCACAATTATTATCAAATAAACATTGAACTCGTCAGCAGGTGTAGTTGAATGCAATCGCGAAATCGTAAAAGTCCGCTACACCGCTTAGCAATTTGTTTACTAAGTGTATTCTTCTATGTAGGTATCAAAATAAGGTTTAACCTGCAATACAGGTGGGAGCCAAGGATCAACCATGCGTTTATAATGGTATTCTTGCAAATTACATCAATAATTAGGGATATGCACTTTACTGTTCATTGATATATTATGAAGTACTAATTAAATTCGTACGGTACTAATTACTTCTACATTCACGTAGTGGAGTGGAAATTTTCAATCTTTTTATTACTTTTATTTATTTATCTTCTACATAGTGAAGGAAACTCTCTTTATGTTGGGCACCATGTGAATGTTACTATAAAAATAATACCCTGCTCGTGAATTAATTTATATTACCGGCGACTGCACCAAATCTTCGAATATTCTCGTAATATGAAGTAAAAAGAATTGTTCTTAATTTTAAAAAAAATCTTCCCTGTCAAAAAATCCTATTTCAAACTTATAGAAATCATTTCAAACTTTTTCAAACTTATAGATAATTATACATTTTTTATGGGTAATCAATGATTATCTATAAGTTTGAAATAGGATTTTTTGACAGGGTGGATAGGCCAGGCTAGATAAGTGCCCGAATTAAAAAAATAATAATAATTCGTTACAGCAAACTGATAGCAGAATATTTTAGAACATATCACAACTAAAGAAGGAAAAATAATCCGAACCACCTGCGGTTATCTGGGGTGAAATGGGGTGGGTTTTTAGGGGTGAAAAACGGTTTTTTGCGATTTATGGCTTAACTACGCATCCTATCGAAAGTTCAATATAAAAGTTGTAAGTAATAAAGAGATCTACAACTTTTGTGGAGAGCATTCTTATCCTAACCTCAAAAATTTTTCGAGATACACGCAAAAAACCCTTTTTTGGTTTTTTATTTTTTTCTTCCACAAAAATAATTCGATTTAGCTCAAACTTGGTGAAAGTATACCTTTTGGTGTCCCACATAAGCACTATTTTTTTAGGAGCAAAATATTTAACGGTTGTTGTTTAATTCAATTTAAAAAAAAAAGTGAAATTTTCAACTGCGATTCCTCATAAAAGTACTTATGCGATAGAGTTCGGACATGACTCATTTTTTTTGTTTTTACTTCTACTTTCAATAAATAAAAAAAATATATAGTTAAGCTAACGTTAAGGGCCGTTACTTTCGGTCCCGATTAAACCCGATTAAACGTTAACGGTGGGTCAAACCAATTCAGTTACCATGGAAACAATTGTAGATACTTTCAATGATTTGGCCGACGTACAGTGGGGCAAATAGCTCATTTTTTGGACAAGCGATAATTCCCAAGCTTGGAATTAATGAAATTTAAAATTTTTTGTTTTAAACTCTTCGTTATAAAATTGCCTTTAATTCTATCGAGCCCGAATTTTGAAATTTCAAAATTAAAGGACTTAAATTTTGAAAGTAAATTAAAATTTTATCAAAAGATTGTTTAAAATTATAAAAAATTGTTACTTGGGGGGTTTTTTTGGTTTCTAATCTCATTTCTGATCCCCAAATTTTGCTATTCAAAAAACCAAGATAGCGGATCCAATATGGCGGCCATACTATTTTTTTAAATGAGATGTACATGCGCAAATTAATAAAAATTGTTACTCAGGGTTTTTAAGGGTTTCTGACCATGAATATGAAGTCTAAATTATGTAATATTGTAATCCAAGATGGCGAATTCAATATGGCGGATCCAATATGGCGGCCACAATATATTTTTAAATGAAATGTACATACGCAAATTATTAAAAATTGTTATTTAGGAGTTTTAGGGTCTGTTGAACATGAATCTGAAGTCTAAATTACGTAATATCGAAATTCAAGATGGCGGATCCAATATGGTGTCCGTAAGTTAAAATAGAATGATAAATCAAGAAAGAAATTGCTAAAATTTGTTACTCAGGGGCTTAATTCGCTAATCTTGTTTCGGATATTTTAGTTTCGTCACTTTGGAAACCATAATATCGGATCCAATATAGCTGTTACAAATTTAAAAAAAAAATAAGACGTACATGCAAAAATCATTAAAAATTAATTCCTAGAGGTTTCTGATTCTGCAGTTAAAATTTCGTAACTTTGAATTCTAGGGTTGCATTTCCAGTATGTGCTAAAATGAAATAATTAATAAAAAATTAACCTTAAATGTCCAATCATAGAGTAGTCAAGACAATACAATTAGGTAAGAACTATTAACTTTAATTCTAATATTTGATCAAGTCATAAAATGACAGAAAATTAAATATTGTAAGCCATGAACTTAAAATAACCTAATGCTTCTAGTCCTAAACAAACAGCTAGAAAAGTATGATAAGATATAAATCTAACATAATCTAATACGTAAAATGATGAACGAGTAGAATCTTCAACTTACGGACACCATATTGGATCCGCCATCTTGGATTTCGATATTACGTAATTTGGACTTTAGATTCATGATCAGCAATCTCTAAAACCCCTAAGTAACAATTTTTAACAATTTGCTCATTTACATGTCAATTAAAAAAATATTATGGCCGCCATATTGGATTCGCCATTTTGGATTATGATATTACGTAATTTAGATTTCAGATTCTCGATCAGAAACCCTTAAAAGTACTAAGTAACAATTTTTAACAGTTTGTGCATGTACATTTCATTTAAAAAAATATTATGGCCGCCATATTGGATCCGCTATCTTGGTTTTTTGAATCGCAAAATTCGGGGATCAGAAATGAGATTAGAAACCAAAAAAACCCCGCAAGTAACAATTTTTTATGATTTTAAACAATCTTTTGATAAAATTTTAATTTACTTTCAAAATTTAAGTCCTTTATTTTTGAAATTTCAAAATTCGGGCTCGATAGAATTAAAGGCAATTTTATAACGAAGAGTTAAAAAAAAAAAAGTTTAACGTTGACAGAAAGTAACGGCCCTAAAACTGTTAAGAATGGTCTTAACATTGAAACTGTTGCGCGTAAACGCGCCTCAATATTACCTGGCTTAGTGTTGTCAAGCCTTATTAAATGTGTTAAGTTAGCACATCTAACCAAGCAAAACTCAGTTAAGGACTTCGCGTAAACGCTTTAGGAGGCTTGAGTGTGCGCTACGGCGCATGTCAGGTCTAAAAAATATACACAGAATACATCTGATTGGTTGATTGTAAACAATTTAAAATCAAATCAGAAATTCAAGTAGGTAACTACTTTAGTAACGGACTGACGTCTGGTGGATAAATCCAAAATTAATCTTAACGCAAAAAACCCTCTTAAAAACTTCTACTAACATCGACGGTAGAGCTTTTAACATCTTCGCGTAAACGTGGTGATAGTCTTTTACCATATCTAAGAAATATACTTAGCAAGTGTAGGTAATTGGTACAACCTCTCCAAGAGAGGCCCTCAAAGTGGCCAGCCACTTCGGCTTCAATATACATCATTGCATAAGCAAAGAAACGAACAATTAATGCAATTTTTATATTATTATTTTTTAAATTAGCAACTATATTTTATCTCGACTTACCTGGTTGTAAACTTTTCATATAAATTCATGGCTTTTGCTAACCTTATCATTTTTACAAACACTATTAGCACAAAGCTATTAAATACACAGCACAGCACTAATACTATTTAGAAAAAAATCACTAATAATAATTTTGAATACCTTAAACTTTTTAAACTAAAGCAAAAGAAAACAAAAGAACGCCGTTAATGTATTTTGCGCCATCTCTTCAAGAACTGAATATTTCATTGCCACTGGCACTTGGCTGGAAATTTTTGCTGTAAATTCATGGCTTGCTAGTTCTGATATTAATTTTTACGAATATTTTATGGGTAGGTTATCGGTAGGTACTCTTATAATTTGATACTTTCTATACTTTATTCTTTTCACATTATTTACGTACACACTCTGTAGGCCATTAAATTATTAATCTCTAGTTATTTGAAATGCGTAAAAATATCTATATTTTACTTTTTAAACTAGAAAGGAAAGAAAACAAAACTATAACGCTGTTGATACACCTTGCGCCATCTCTTCAAGAATTTAAGAACTAAAATAGAATAGTTCGAAAATTTCATAGTCAAATTAATTGATGTGCATAATTAAGGCTACCAAAATTAACTCGAATAATCTTAAATCCTTAGTAGTTTTATGATCCTCTAAATAAATATTAAATAAAGGGTTGCATGATATTGCAGAAAACTTCTTAGTGACCAAGAGGGTTAGTAATCAGATTGTAATTTTCTCTGTGGGATGTCGACATAATATTCTTTTTAGCATAACTTTTGCAAACTTATTTTGTATATTATCAAAAATCAAAGAAATATCACTGTCTGTGAGAATTCTTATTTATTTTACTTTTTAAACTAGAAAGGAAAGAAAACAGAAACAAAACTATAATGCTGTTACAGGTACATCTTGCGGCATCTCTTCAAGATATTAAACAAAGAGTTACATGATAATGCAGAAAACTTCTTAGTGAACAAGAGAGTTAGTAATCAGATTGTAACTTTCTCCGTGGGATGTCGACATAGTATTCTTTTTAGCATAACTTGCAAACTTATTTTGTATATTATCAAAAGTCAAAGAAATATCACTGTCTGTGAGAATTCGTTATTTATTTTACTTTTTAAACTAGAAAGGAAAGAAAACAGAAACAAAACTATAACGCTGTTAATAGGTGCATCTTGCGCCATCTCTTCAAGATATTAAACAAAGAGTTACATGATAATGCAGAAAACTTCTTAGTGAACAAGAGGGTTAGTATTAGTAATCAGATTGTAACTTTCTCTGTGAGATGTCGACATAGTATTCTTTATTAGCATAACTTTTGCAAACTTATTTTGTATTATTATCAACAATCAAAAAAATATTACTGTCTGTGGGATTTCGTTATTTTTCGTATTTTTTTTTAAATTATAATACCTACATGATAACATGATACTATTTATGGCTATGTGGAACCAATAATCTGAGTAGGTATAAAAATATACTTCTACTATACCAAGATTTGTACACTACAACAATCAAAAAAATATTAGTATTAGGTTAATTAGGTACTGTTAGTTATAAATTTTATATTATAGTAAAAATTATAGACAAATACTTCCAAGGTTATATAAAAATTGATGTATTTAAGCTATTTTTTTGTAGATTTAATCCCTACCAGATTTTTGTTAAAAAAAATAATTATAGGTAAGTGCCTAAGTAATACCACGGATCAATAACAAACTGGTAGTTCCAAAAAATTACTTTATATAATACCTACCAAAACTCATGGCATTTTATCAAAAAATATGTTGACATCTTTCACGAGAATTATAGATAACCTTCAAATAAATACAGAAAACTTTAAAAACGTTAAATGAGAATAAGCTCATGAATCAAGGCTCATAGATTTCATTGACGTCATCCAATGCGGTAGGCATAATGATAAGTGTAACAAAAATGGAGCTATCCCTTTCTCTCCTTGTTCTTGTCCTGCAGCCATCTGTGCTGGCTCGCGCAGCAGTGTTGCGAGCACTATTACTTTTGTAATAGATCTATTACTATTAAACGCTCCCTATTACGCTATTACGCCGCAATGAACATCTATTACTTTTTTTTTCGTTATGCCGTTATATATTTATATCGATGAATGCTACCAGCAGAACTGGTAGTCGGTGTTGAAATTGAAACGACATCGCTAATTTTATACAGGAAGAAGAAGAAAGCCTATATTTGACATTGTAATAAACATTTTCGCCATTCAATGACAGGTGGAGCCACTATAGAAACATTTAAATATATTCAGTTTATTTATTTCGATGTAATAAGTATACGTTACATGAAGATACTCTAAAAAATCACGATGACCTTCAAAAAAAATTTCGCCCGTGGCGTTCTCCTACTCTCCTCTAGGTATGTGATTACGAAAAGTTGAAATCTATTACGAATTTATAACGACATCTAGTACGAAAAAACAACACCTGCTCGCAACACTGTCGCGCAGTCAGCTGTTTGGTTCTGTTAGAGGTACGATGGCTGCTGGGTGTTGTGGTACAAAGAAACAAAAACTTAACAACTCATCCAGTATTCCATCCTGCAATGGTACTTCGGTTGTTTCGAACGGAATAAGCAACGGGATGGGAATGGTCGCGTTACCTGAAATGTGCTTCTTTTGTTTTGACGTGCTGTATTGCCATTTGTATAACCTAGCCCCCCCTAAAACCCCATCATTCAGCAACGATGCATAGTAAGTAGAAAACATATTTTGCCTTAAGTGCATGTCATCATTGCATGTTTAAATTTAGACATTCAAAAATATGTGTAAATTGTGTGAAACATAGGTCATTCAACTGTTTGGTTCACTTTCCTTTGTTTGGCTTCATTTCCAACAATACCAACATAACAGTAAACAAAAATAAAATTCGCTTTGTTTTTTTCACAGTCCACTGTTTGTAACTTGGAAGATAGGAAAAGATAAGCGACTTCGAGGCTGCATCGGAACCTTCAATGCTATGAACTTACAGTCAGGGTTACGGGAATATGCTATAACCAGTGCTTTTAAAGACTCCAGGTTTAGCCCCATTACTCGGGATGAGTTTCCTAAATTAAGTGTGTCAGTGTCAATCCTGAGACATTTCGAGGATGGTGACGACTACTTGGACTGGGAAGTCGGTGTGCATGGCATTAGAATTGAATTCATCAATGAAAAGGGAAACAAAAGAACTGCTACTTACTTACCAGAAGTTGCATCCGAACAAGGTGATTATTATTTTGTTTTTCTTTTATTTTGTTGACTTATGGAGTGTAATATCTGATACTCTATTGATTAGTGGTTAGATGTTAATTTTAAACATTCAATATACCTTCTATAATGAGGAGAGGATAATAAACTACACTTTAAGGTAAGCTTAAGAAATTATTTAGGACAATATAAATGTTAAAAGGTGTATAGAATGAAAAACTGACAAAAATATATAAGTGCTGCATTTGGGAAATTACTGAAATTTAGGTATAAAGTAAAATATATATGGTGTTACTGAACACGAAGTTGTCGTCGGTTGTTTGACAATTCGTGCACAAAGAACACTGCACTGTCACCTACTTTGTCACTTAAAATTTGAACACCCTGTATAGTAAATCTTTGGGAGGTTTGGGTACGAGTTAGTCACTTTTAGAAAATAAAAAAATGTTTGTATTACGGATTCATGTTCTAACAATTCTTAAATTTCACTAAACTTAATTAGCACTAATAGTGCAAGAAAAATAAGCCTAAAAGTATGCGAACCTTGTAAAAATT
The DNA here is from genome assembly GCA_936432065.2 of Rutpela maculata. Taxonomy (NCBI): domain Eukaryota; kingdom Metazoa; phylum Arthropoda; class Insecta; order Coleoptera; family Cerambycidae; genus Rutpela; species Rutpela maculata. The sequence goes on along the minus strand of OW386291.2, from coordinate 140,497,652 downwards.
AGTACAAGCTAGAAATTTGGTGGATATGTTGCAGTTATCATCATGGGTATAAAATGCCTCAATAAAATAAATTCTGTGATAAAAGTGAACAATGCCAGAGATATCAGGACTAAGGCTTATGATATTTTGTTGAGTAACACCTTCTACACTGTGAACGAATTATTTCAATATTGTGAAAATAATGAAACAATTTTAAACATTTAATTTTATAAAATATGTTCTTTTATTTGTTTATATACATCTTTTTAAATATGTTTTTATGTCATGTCCTGGACTTTTAATGGAATTTTTTGAGAGAAGATTTCTCTATGACTAGTCTGATAAGTTGATACTTGTAAATTGTAACAACTTTCAAAGATGAATAAATACTACTACTACTACTACTAAAAGTCCCCTAAAATCTAAGCTGTGCTTCGCCCGCCATATTAAAAAATGGCGTCCCATTTTCAGATTTTTGTATATAAATCCTTTACCGTTGCAGATAGGAAAAAAGTTTCAAATAAGAAATGTAGGCAATAATAAAACAAATAATTTTTGATATTAACATTTTTTCTCTAAATCGAGGTTTTTGAATTATGAGCTGTATTTGTATTTTTGCCTTTGACAAACGGTGACATTGAGATAACGTCAACAAAATGAATAGAATATGCAGACTTTGCTTAAAAAAGTGACCATAAATGACCATATACCTTGAATATAGAAGAAAATGCGATGGAAATATCCCATATTCTTCAGGAAATTTGTCCAAGACAGTCAGATTTTGACACAGAAACACGCTCACAACTGTAGCAGCTATTGGGAAAGCAAGGCATAGTTCTCAAGTAGTTGTTGTTGGCCAGGACACCGACTTACTAGTCCTCCTAATTACTTTGTCAACAGATGACATGCAAAAGGTCAATTTTTTACATTCCAAAGCAACGAAATTTGCACAGGAATACATTACACTGTCTGATGTTCATACCCCAAGTAGCACTTTAAGTTAGAATTACGTAATGTAGCCCTCGTTTTGATCCCGTTTAACCTAACCTAATTGACTTAAAATTTACGTAAAATATAAGTAAATGGGGAATGAGACAACGTCATGAATACCTCTTAAATAAGGCTGCTCAGTTATAATGACCTATTGGTTATACAACATATTTCCCTGAACAGGTAATTTAAACGTAAAAATTTTGTTTAATTGTGGTCATTAATAGGTAATATCTACCAAACCAGTTATCCTCTTTCAACTGCAATCTTTCTTTCTCAGAAATAACTAATAAGGTTTTATTTACAACAATAATAATTTACTTATAAGTCACGAGGCATAAGCAGCAAAGACATAACTAGAAACCATCAGACATCTCTATTATAATGATGGAGTAGGAGTACATCATATAATGCCATACGTAGTTGTGTAATAATGTGTCCACTTCCCTTCTGTGTGTGTTTTTTACTGCCAATCAATTTTCATTGTAAATATATCCATTCTACCCCGGAATGTTAAATGGGCCTCAAGTATTTTACGTTTTTAAAGAAAAAAAAATTTTTTTTAGCTTAAATATATTTTAAAAATATTTGTAAAAGCCTATTCAATTGCCTGGCAGAACTTTCCTGGAGCATAAAATATGATAATATTATACTTTGTATCTGTTAAATAACCTTATATTAATGATTTTTTTCAATTAAATACTCATCAAAATTTCATTGTAAAATGGCCTCACAGCTGGTTGAAAAATATGGCGAACATAGTGCCACGGGACTTCGAAGCATTCTCTCCCAATATTTTAGACCTTGTTGACGTTTTTCTTTGAGACGAAGTGTTAAAACTTATATTATTTACTTTAAAGTTAAACGGGACCAATATAGATTAAAATAATTTTGTAGTCTTCAAAATTGTAAAGTCTTTAAAGTTCAGGCAGAACTAAATTGGTCATATTTCCCAAATTAGGTTAGAGAAGGCGGTAAATTGTGCATCTCGTGCCGTGACGTCACTTCTGTTTCTAACCTCAAACTTCTTTGGCTGCAATTTGTTGTTTTGCGAGTTTGTGGTTTATTCGTTCAATTTTCTGTTGTATTTTGTCAAAAAAAATGGATGTGTTTTGTTTTGAATGTGAGAAAATATTCTCCAGTCAGTCAGCGTTAAATCGGCACACAGAATTGTGCATAAATAAACAAATCCGACGTAATTATATCAAATATACGGTGCCCAAAAGAAACCTGTGCTTAGAGTGCAAATTGTATTTTAACTTTAATAACGACTTGCGTTTGCATTTGACAGAAAAGCATGATCGCATCACGGATTCGGTGAATTTGGAAATTAAAAATATTTCAGGTAAAATAATTAATCTTTTGTTAGTAGGTTAGTTTAATATTTTATTTTTTATTTGAATAAATGTATTAACATAAAACACATCATATGAAACTTGGTTAATTTCATATTACTACTTCCCCATCTATCAACTTAAATTTGTTCATAGGTATAGGTTTAAACCTCCTATAGGGACATAAACCATTTTTACAACTTCTCTTCAGTGAGTACATTCAGGAACACTGAATACAATCCAAATAAAGTCACTCAGTTACACTACTAACTACTGAACTTCACTTAGCTTTTCATTCTGCAAACTAAGTACTGAAATTTAGAGAAAAAAAATAGTTATATCGTACTAAACTCTCTGAAAGATTAACAACTGTTTTACCTTATTTAATTCGAATGCAAACAAGTCGGTAATAGAAAAGTTGAAATACAATTACAAGTATCTTTAAGTGCACCGCATATTCGATATAATTATAATTATGTCCTATTTGCTTATGCACTTTTCAGTTGTGCCGACTAAAGGTTGACTGGCTGTAGAATACTTTCTCGCATTTAAAACAAAACGCCTCCAATTTAATTTTTAAAAACACAAAAACAGAAAACCCAAACAACAAAATAAATTGCTACAAATTGTTACAAATTAGGACACTATCCCACTAATAAAGTACAGTTGACACTGGGAAGGGCATCAACATAAAACAATCATTATAGTCCTTTGAAGTAATTTGGACAATGAAAACGTAATTTTGCCTTCCAGGGAAGGGACCTAATTCTATTTTTAAGTAAAAATAACTTTCAGGACATTTTATGAAGTAATATTTGCCTTTAGGTTAAACACATATGCTAGGTTAGTGGCGAAGTAAAATTAGGGCAAATTTTACCTAAAATTGGAACTAGTTTTGACCATGAGGTTAAAGTTATAACCTAAATCTGACTGCAAGGACAAGACAAAACTCAGGTTATACTTACGTAAAAAATTGGTAAAATTTCCCTGTTTTTATTCAGACAAAAGACAGCGACTCCAAAGTTAATAATTTAGTCTAAAATTATATAATATTTTCTTACACATAGACCTCAATATGCATTTTAACTTTAGAGTTAAATTTTAAGGAACAGTAAAGTAAATATTTCTTGTAAATTACATTAAAGTCAGTGTGACTTTATCAGGCATTTCATAAGAAAATATTACCTAAATATTGCTTACTAAATTACTATTAAGTCCATATGCCTTCAAAGTTGAAAGCAATGGTTGCAATTACGTTATATCAACTATCTTAGGTTAATGTGGCTCTAAACTGGTCAAATAAACTAATTGTGCTGCTTGGGACATGCTGTTGCAGGTTGTGACACAACCTCCGCGCCCTTTAGAAAGAGCAAGATTAAAGGCTTACGTCTTTTAGAACAAAACCCGAATCTGCGACAGACTTGCATTATTTACAGAGGACGCTGTATCCCAAGAAAATTTCTGCTTGCCATTTATGGGGCAACAAAGTCCCAGACGCTTGATGAGTACATATTTTTCATACAATCATCTGATCAGTAAGCAGCAATTACATTACAAATTTAACTTGGCAGTGTTGCCTCCTACAAATGCAGCAGCTGCCAATCATTTGTATCGCACATACCTCCAAGTCCAGCAGTGGATGGGTAATAATTTAGAGCCGACTGTCTGGGGTTAGCAGTTAAGCCATGGGGCTTTGAAACCAGTTTTGACATGTTTAGATCCAGCCCCTAGCAATTTACTGAAGCTGATATCCTGTGGTTGCAAATCGGGATGCACAAAACGTTGTGAGTGCTCATCAGCAGGGTTAAAGTGTTCTGCCATGTGTGGATATTGCCAGGGATTATCTTGCAGCAACTCAGAAGATATGGTACCTGACGACGACATTGATAATGACGAACTAATGTTATAACGTATTTTCGTATTTTATTCTATTTGTTATAGGCTTCATAATTACAGTACACATTTTACAGTGTATTTTTTACACAATTGGGATTTTTGAAAATTCAATAGCATTATGCACCTCATAATTCAAAAACCGTTTGATTTAGAGAAAAAAATGTTAATATCAAAAATTGTTTGTTTTATTATTGCCTTCATTTTTTATTTGAAACTTTTTTTTCCTATCTGCAACGGTAAAGGATTTATACAGTGTGTCCCCAGATGGAGTTGAGAGGAAAAACATCTCTATTATTGATTTTATGACGAAAAGTCATTCTTTATAAAAAATTCTGCTTGTCAGAAAAATGAATTTACCATAGTAGTCTTTTATTTGCATGAGGATCAGGTCACTTCTGAGTTTAGTCACATAATTCAGCAGTTTGTCATATTTTATTTACAACTGATCTAAATTCAGAAGTAATCAGGTCAGATCCCCCTTCCCGATGCTGCTCCACCCCGCACAGGATACTCACTTCTGAACTTTTGGTTAGTTAAGTGGTGGGGTAGAAATACTGACGTTTTGGCAGTTTTTTCGTAGAACTTCTAACCTAAAAATATCGAAGAATGAAATGCTACGTACAATCCTACAAACCAAGAATATTAAATTAACTTTTTAAGTTGTCAAAAGTGTTTTATTTTATTTGCTTCAAGTCAGGTCAATTTTGACCAGGTCAGATGTGACCCAAGTGAACTAATCCTCATGCAAATAAAAGACTACTCATATAAAAATCTTAGATCAGATGTACCGGGTGTTTATAATTAAGAAAACATCAAAATGCCTCAAGAGAGAAGTACCTTTATTTATTATTTTAGACAAAATGTTTATAAAACAAAGTTGTTTATAATAATAATAATATCTTTATTGGTGCATTATACAGAGTATTTACACATGTCAAAAAAGTGATAGACAATTTTCTACATAATGTAGTGTATAAAGTAAAAGAGAGAAAAACAAAAACAAACGGTGTTTGAAGGTAAAAATAACACCCTAAAAACAAATAAATTAAAAACCTTATTTATTAGACATAGTGGAAAAGTCAGCATCTAAGAATTCTTTAAAATTATAAAAGGCATGGTCTATTAAAAATTTTTTTATCACAGATTTGAAACGTCTACATTCCAGTTCCTTAATGGGATGGGGTAAAGCATTGAAAAACTTTATTGCGTGATACCTTATTCCATCGCGAGTTTTAGAGAGTCGTAAAAAGTCATGATTCAAATGATCTTTATTACGGGTAGAGTATGAGTGGATCTGATCACGTGGTGTATACATTGTTTCATTTTCTTTGATGTAAAGGAGACACTGCAATATATATGTACTAATCAGGGTTAGGATATTTAGTTTTTTAAAAGAATCTCTGCAATCATCTCTGTATCCTAACCCGGCAATTATTCTAACTGCATAGCAAAAACAGCAGCAGAATGGGAAGAGTGACCCCAGGCCAAAATTGCATAGCTGATTACAGAGTGGATTAGTCCATGGTATGCTGCTAATAATGTTGCCTGGGACACGCAGTTCACTAGGTATCTTAAAAGAAATAAATTTTTAGCCATCTTTTCACACAGAAAATTGGCATATAATCCAAAATAAAGCCTAAATACAAATTATGAAGTCTAAATTTTGACTTTTATGTTTTTATTGCGTTTATTTACGTTGAATTTATTAATATGAATAAGAATTCAAATTAAGAAACAGAGTGTGCTGTTGATAATATTGAACTGACAAACGTCATTGTGACATTGTGTAGAATATTACTATCTTACATCTGCACATATTAGTGTTCTGTTGATTATTTAAAAAATGTTTACCAAACAAGAAAGAATTTATTTGATCAAATGTTATGGGATTGGAGACGTCTCTTATCGATAAGCAAATAAACTTTTCCACCAAAAGTTCCCTAACACAGCGGTATCGCGCCAGTCATTGCGCAAACTTGTAAAAAAATTCGATGAAACTGGATCTGTATTGGATGTCAAAAAACCCAAGAAAAAATACAATGAAGACGATCTGGCAATAAATTCAGTAACAGAAAACCCAAAATTATCTTTATGGAAATGCTCACAAAGACTGGAAGTAAGTAAAAGTCATTTACAGAGAATTTATATGGAAAACAAAGTTCGACTGTTTAAGCCAAGGTTCAGACATACACTTGAAAATGGAGATGAAGAGAAGTCGTTATTGGGCTTTTGAAAATCCAAACAATGTCATTCACAAACGAAGTCAACGTTATAAAAAAGTGAATATATGGTGTGGGATTTTTTATGATCGAATCATTGGTCCATATTTCTTAGAAGAAAATTTAAATCAGCATGTTTATTTGGACCTTTTGGAAAACTTTGTATTGCCATTTATAAACATTCTGCAACCGGATGTAAGTCGTAACATTTTTTGGCAGCAAGACGGTTGCCCAGCTCATTCCTCAGTTTTGGTACGGCAGTGGTTGACAGATCACTTCGGAGCCAGATGGATGGGAAGATATGCTCCAATTAATTTTTCTGCAAGATCACCAGATCTTACACCAATGGATTTTTTTCTGTGGAGTGTTTTAAAACAGAAAGTTTATGCAGATGACCTGCCGCGTGATCGAGAAACACTAAAAGTATGAATACAAGACGCGGTGAATGAAGTGAATGTACCCTCAACCATTCGTAAGGTTTATGGTGAATTTATTAAAAGGATGGAGAAATATGTTGAGTTTGGAGGAGGCTATGTAGAATAATTTTTTTTCCACAATCGTTGAAGTTAATGTTATTATGTTATGTTAATGTTTGAAAAAAAATGTAAGTTGACATAAATATAAAAGTCAAAATTTAGACTTCATAATTTGTATTTAGGCTTTATTTTGGATTATAAACAACTTTGTTTTATAAACATTTTGTCCAAAATAATAAATAAAGAGGCATTTGAGGCATTTTGATGTTTTCTTAATTTATTAACACCCGGTACATCTGATCTAAGATTTTTATATGGTAAATTCATTTTTTCGACAAGCAGAATTTTTTATAAAGAATGACTTTTCGTCATAAAATCAATAATAGAGATGTTTTTCCTCTTGTCAACTCCATCCGGGGACACACTGTATACAAAAATCTGAAAATGAGCCGCCATTTTTCAATATGGCGGGCGAAGCACAGCTTCGATTTTAGGGGACTTTTAGTAGAGTCGAACCTCCATAACTCGAATCCTCAAGGGGATTGACAGTGAGCTCGAGTTAAAGAGACTTTAGAGAAACTTTGAATTATGGGAACATTTTAGTAAGCATAATAGATATTTATCGCTTTGAATAGCTTCGAGATATAGAGGATTTCGAGTTATGGACGTTCAAGTTATGGAGGTTTGACTGTATATTCATTAGGATGGCAAGTGGAACATCTCCACCAAATTCCTTGCTTGTACTAACTTTTTTGAGGTCAAAATTTATTTTTCTTTCACTATAAAGTTGATTAGTGAAAAATACTTAATAGTTCACTTATCAGCAGAATAACACTTGAGTAGAAATTTGCCTTTGTCATTCGCGGGTTTATATTTTCGATTGTAGAGTGTGAAGAGCCTGACTTACTGAGTTCATAGAGACTGTTCTGCATGTGTAGTATCGCGCTTTATATAATAAAATTAAAAGTTCTTGAAAAGTTCCAAATTCGAATTTTCTGGCAATTCTCGAATTTTCGCGTCCGTGCTTTGGTAGTTATTCGTACATTTAGTATAAAAGTTAAAGTTAGGAACGGATGTTTAAATAGTTGGAGTGTCTTTACATGAAAGGATATGAAATTAAGCTCGAACTTAATTAAGTTATGTTAGAATGCTTTTAAAAAATAGAATAAACGTTTTTTCTGAAACGAATTACGCATGGAGCAACAGAATGGACTTTTTACCAGTTTTTGAAAATAAAATTAATCAAATTTAACTTGCTATAAAAAGGTACTTTGACTACCTCAGGGTATACTCGATATTAAATAATTGAATAATAGGCCTCTTGTCTTATTGTGTTTTCCGTTTCTATTGCTTGTTAGTAGTAAGACACTTGACTTGGATTGCCAACAAAAATATATGAGCCCCCTAGATGCAAAATGTGACATGGTACATTTTTACCAAAACCGAGATGTGTGCGCTATCTGTATCTGTATCTATCTTCTAGAAATGTTTCCCAGGTGTAAAACAACTCAAATAACCACAGAATTTCATTATATATCTCAAAGTTAGGTGCAAAATACGACTATATTATGTATGTAAGTTGTAAAACGTGACATTTACTTTTTGACTAATCACCTAGTAAGTTTGTAGTTATGTGCTTGTGATGCACTGAAGGCGGCGCGCTTACACTGTTATTCTCGAAAATCATGGAGTAGGCGACATCTACATTCTGACAGTATAACTTGTATAATAGTGAACAACAAATGCATTTTCTATTGACATTTGATGGAAGGTTAACTTTGTTGCTGAAACTGCCAAAACAAATCTCAGAAAATTCACTTGGTAACATTATATTAGGCATATTTTTAATACCTACTTTAGGAAGCACTACCAAACACAATTTTGCACTGTATTAAACTATTTTTCTATTGTCGCAAATGCCAATTAAATAATTATATGTTAAAACTCACTATTATAAGAGCGCCATCTGTTAGAGTCGCGAATTGCTACCGTTCACTTTTTGAACTAAAGATTTGGATGATATCATGAAGGATGATCCAGATGATCTCAAGTTTTGATTTTATATTTTTTATATTTTAAATCATTACAAGTTTTATTTCTATGAATTAAATTTAATAAATATATTTTTTTCTACAGTGTAGTATTCCGTTAGATGCGCAATTCGACATCTTTTAAATTAGATGCAAAACATGACTTGTTTGACATATTAGATGAAAAGCACGGCATTTTATATTTTATTACTATATTCCACAAAAACGCTTGTTCATTTTTATATAATTTTAACAAAGATCGATTCTGGCAGCAATTGGGTTGTTGACGAATTTTCAAAAATGACGAAATATGGTAGTGGAGGTGTTAATTTAGATATATGTTTAATTTGAAAGAAAAGCGCAAGCGCTACATATTAAAAAAATTATTAAAGTTCGACTATTTGAATGTACCACGAAAACGGAAGTGACATCATAATGGCAGTTTTTTTTTTTTTTTTTTTTTTTTTTTTTTTATGGCATTAGGAGTTATCCATGCAGCCAGGCACAAGTTGTTATATATAAAACTAATGGGCATGGCAGTTAGATGTGAAGTTATATGCAGAACAGAAGAAGAGGAGCAAGTTGACATTGTTGGCAATAAAGAAAATAACCTCAAATGTCAAAATTGAATTTGACATTTAGTTAGAAGTTTTTAGCATTTGGTATTTATTTTCTTTCAAAATGACTGAGGCAGGATTTATAAAAGCCAATTCTGATATTATATTTATGGTCAGCAAATTTTTAAAAAGAGATGATCGTTTTAGAGTTGCAAAAGCTGTGAGGTACGTTACAGCTATAGTTTTGATTATAAATATTAGAAAAACAGTTAACCATTCATTTTTACGTTTACCATTCATTACTGGAACAACGAAGAAAAGTTTTTTCAGTGAATCGGTGGTATTCTTTACACAGTACAGCACAAAACATCACTTAAACTTAGATTTATCCATAACTTTATGCCGCTAAAATAAACCGAAATAACCTAGAAACGTCAATTGAATTTGACGTAGGTTTGTTCACATAGTCTGAACTTCTGCACCAGTGTAGATAATATAAGGAGAGAGAGAGACTATCCTCCTTGAACCCACAACTAATTTGTCTTAAAATATTAATGCCATGTGACATAAAGTTGTTCAATGAGGTCTAAATAACACTGTAATGTGCCCACATTTTCGAATATGTTTTTGGGTTTCTTGCAAAATTTGGTATCAAATATGATACGTTGGGTCTTTAACACGACAAGAACGAAATAATTTTATATCTCGTATTTATTTATGGAATTTAGAAAAATAGTTTCGCTGAACACTACAGCATAAAAATACATTACAAACTTTATAGTTTGAAAATGTCAGGTTTTTGCAGCCTGCATATCCTGCATTTTGACCACGATTTTTGCTTGTCATTCATAAATTCAGGAAGATGTTTTCCTTTCTGGTTACGCTGACTTTTAACAGGAATGGGCACAACTGTTCGTTGTTTAGCACTTGGCTGGATACTTTCTTCATCCTCGCTAGTATCTGATTTTGTTCCTTTTGGCAGTAATTTTATCAATGGTTCGTTGTCATTGTACTCATCTTCACTTTCCTTGGTGTCGTCATCGCCTTCATTTTCACTTTCTAATACTATTTCCTCTTAACCTTGGCTGGCTGCGGTCCAAGCAAACTCATCCTCTTCTTCCTCCTCCTCATCACAAAGAAGATTATCATCCACCTCCAAATCATCCAAGTCTATATTATCGACTAACAGCTGCAGTTCTTCCTAGGTGAGCGAACCTAGAAGTAGTTTGCAATATTTATATTTTTGTAGTGAGAGGCCCAAAGTATCAGTATTGCGTATGATTCGCATGCAAAATTTTGTGTGCAATTCTGGGCGCATATTATATATGATACTTGCAGGCACAATTCATGATTCCCAACTATGAGCTGAGAAAAAAAAATTTAGAACCGAGGTATCATATATGATACCTGAGGTCCGAGGAGGCTATAAATAAGTCGAAGAGCACTGGTGCATATAGTGTGGGGTTTTTAAACAAGCTTATTAAATATAGTGTCAAATTCAATTGACGTTATTCTTTTTTTTTTTTTTCTCTGTCGCTATCAACAGTTTATAACTTCATATCCTTTTTTCGTCGTTTAATAACTAACTTCTCTGCAGACTGCCGTTATGTTGTCACCTCCGTTTTAAATGCATGTATTTTTAAAATTGATATTGTAATATTATAAGACTTTATTTTCAACTTTTGCATGTTTCCAATTTTTTCCTCGATTTTTTATGAAGAAATGTTATTGTTAAACACAGATTCTATTAAAATTTTAACTTAGTGCAACAACCCAATTGTGAATAGGGTTAAATAAACAATTTGACAGTGTAGGAAAAAATAAAATTACCGATTTTTTTTGGTTTTCTAAAAAACTAATTTTGTAAATGTCGCGTTTTGCATTTAGGGGGCTCATATATTAAGATAGAGGAAATTAGTAGAAATAACTACATACGTAGTTTTTAAATAGCTTTTTAAATTTCTTTATTTTTTTTTATTTGTTTATTACGGGTTAGCCCAATTATACATAGAGCTTTAAAGAAATATGCTTAAGGATAGGATTTTGCAGTGAGAGGGAAATATGCGTTTATTTTCGGTGTATAATAAATATTTAAAAAACCATAAATAATGGTATAATTATTAATACTCCCGATTACTCTAAGAAATTCAACCATATACAGTTTTTATCATAAATGTATAAAGTTAAATGCAATACTCTAATAATGAAATTAGGAACTATTTTCATCGATAATCAAGTACAATTACAATTTTTAATTATTTATAATAAACCAAAGATAAGCACATATTTTCATCACATACTGCAAAATCCTATGCTTAAATAACGATTAAGTAATAAATTAATTACAAAAAATGAACATACATTTAAAAAGGATGGTAAAAAATATAGAATTAACATAAATAAACGAATCAGATCAGGAGGATAAATTTGTTGTATAAATTCCATTTAGGAAGGGATTTATGAAAATATACATAACTTGTATTATATTCAAGGTTAACTTTTCATAAATGGATTATCAAATCAGCTCAGATAATGTTAAAACGGTACATTATTGCGGAATGCTTACTTAATTTTTTGGAAATGTTAATAATATCCCATTGGTATAAATGCGTTATTAGACTAAAATTTTGGAAAATGTCATGAAACTTGTGAAAAATTACCTTCAAAATCTTTCAACGTATAACATGTATTAGGTATATAAAATCGTTTTTAAGAACATTTATTACTTTTTTGAAGTGAAAAACTAAGTTTGTTTGACTTGTCCTTAATCAGTGGAATTAATTATAAGAAATTTTAATTACTTTTATCTTGTTTGAGAGCAATTTCCTTTCTTTTATTATGAATCATGATAACCCGGTGATTGAACTATCTTAAAAAATATTTATCATAAGTTTTTGACCTAGAAAGTCAACAACTACATTTCTCTGTGAGGGCCGGAGGGTCAAATTCACGTGTTAACTAACCCCGGCATATTCTAAACCTGCATCCGTTTATTCTCTACATTCTATGGTATGGTGGTTACGAAATCCTTGAATAACCTGAGGTTGGTAACGCTTTCTCCAGAGGTGCCAGCTCTAGGTTGATTGTGATTGGTCGAAAAATCAATCGTAATATAAACTAAAATATTTTGTGGTTGATAGTTATCCTATGTTTTTATTTATTTATTCTTTGTTATCCAACAGCAAGAACCAATTACAGGATAAACACTTAGAAGTAAGATTGTAAATAACATAACAAAACAGAGCAGAAGAAAAAAAGATTAAGGATTTGCAGTGACATGTATGATTATTATTATTGAATCATTATCTATTAATATTATTGCATTGTAAAATAGACCCAAGGCTGGAAAAATTAATGTCGCAGTTGCTACTTAAATTGTTATAGTTTTTACACATGATATTAGGGACCTTAGCATCATATTGTTACGCATATGTTCGGTTTAAATGCAATTGATTGCCTCGTGGAAAGCCTTGGTACAGTAAAATTAGGTTCACCCAACAAATTGAGGCAATCAGTATGGAATGTTAGGATGTTCACTCTCCTAGTATTAAGAGATAGTAGGTCAAATCTATTCAACGATGTAATGTGATCAGCACCCAGAGGTGGGTATGTCCGGTGAACTCTGCAGGACAGAAACTTGACTTTATATTGAATTGATTTTTATGACATTCATAGATTGGGTACAAGATTAATGCGCCATATTCCAGTTTCGACCGAACGTATGCAAAATATAGTGCTTTTAGGCGAACAACAGTATTAAACGATTGAGTATTGCATATTATGAATCTCATCATTTTTGAAGCGGATTTACATATTTGATCAACATGTGTACAAAATAATAATGATGAATCGAAATCCTTGATCTCTGCACATCTTATAAAAGAGAATCATTATTTATTTTATAGTCGTATATTTTTGGCCTAATTTTCCAAGTAAAAGTTACTATTTTACATTTAGAAACATCTAAATTAAGTCTGTTCAAGTTACAGCAATGATCTATTTTATTTAAATTAATTTGCAAGTTATGACTGGAGATCGAAGAATACATTTTCAGATCATCAGCAAACATTAGCCTGTTATAGTCAAGTGAGTTGAGTCATCAGTAAATACTGAAAACAATAGTGGTCCTAGATTAGACCCTTGCGGGACCTCCGATGTGGATATAAACATATTTGATTTGAAACCGTTGTAAGAAACGTAGCGTTCTCTGTTTAGAGGATACGACTCAAATAACTTAAGAGACTTGAGCTAAGCCTGACTATCAAATTTGTACAGCGGAATATAACTCGGAACATAATGGTTAATTTGGTCAAATAACTTTTGAATGTCTGTGTAAACAACATCCACCTGCCCTCTAGTGTCCAACATTCCAACACTATATTCGGTAAAGCTAGCCAAGTTACTTGTAGTCGATCTTTTCTATAAATCCATGCCGCCAGAGAGATACGATATTACATATACTATTATATATATCCCTGAATAAAATGACCTCCAATATAATTTATTGTAAAAAAATGAGTGAAACCCCAACAAAGGCAAATAAACAAAAACATGTTCAAGAATAGAAAAGTACTTATGCAGTGGCTTGAAGGAACAAAAAAGCTTCTTGGCGCAAGATTTGTCTGTGAAGAAGCTATAGGTTCCTTGTCGAAATTTTGTTATTATCCATCTTCATCTTAAAAGAAGAAACTCTCAAATATTTTAACAACGTTAAATAAATTAAATACCTACATGAAACATAACCTCACCAAACTGACGCATTTCAATGTTTTAAGGAGTTATCAGAACAAGCTAACTAAAAGTAACTATCTTCCAAAGTACGTACATAGAAAGGATTATTTTCAAGAAAATTCGACCTCCCCTGCTAATTTTGAGAAACCAGCGCCTATGATTTTTGTCATCTTTGTTGTATGAAAAATATATATTATACCCATAGCCATGCTCTTATTCATCATTGCAGATACTGACAGTACAGTAAACACAATAAGCCATAATTAGCACACAGGGGAAATTTAGAGCAGACCAAAGCAATGTTTTTTTAACATACTGTACGGTGCAAAATCTGATATGTAGTAGTGGTGACAGAATATTTTGTATCATTGGTGTACAGCTTCCCTACTGTTCGCCATGATTCGAGGTTTTTATTGTACCTACTTGCTGTACGTTCATTTCAGCTTCATCAAACAGCATTTTGGGATCTCGGCATTTTTAAACGATTCACAGTGACAGTATTAATGTAATTTTTTTGTGTTGGTCATATTTGTGATGAATGAAAAACACGGTAAGTACCATTTAGTTCCCTATTAGTATGTATATAAACTGATATAAAGACTCTTGACGTGCATATTTATTCCAGTAATACAAATTAATCAGTCTGAGAAGATGTAAATGATTTAATTGACATTTTGAGCCGGAAATTGGGGAAATCGCCATTTCAAAAATGAAGCAGTAAAACCAACGCTTTGGGAATGTCACCTAGCTAGGAGTTGACATGTTTATTTCGAAATTTTTCTGGGTTCAGGTTCGTTGTAATGAGGTTTTTATTAATTAATCCCACTTCGCAAGTGATTTCTTTCATAAAAACAAACATTGTTACGTTTTAACTTCACTAAATAGAAAATAAATTCACCCATACTCTACACAGTATTTTTTGAATTGGTTGGTTTCATATTCGAAATCGCATGATCCCCTACTAACACAAGGGTAGTTTAAATCGTTTATTGTACAGAAAAATCAATGGGAAGCTAAAAATGAAAGTATCTGGAATGTCTCCATATCTATGTTCTGGTCGGTTTTTGTCATTAGACTTTCTTGAGTGGGCTGCAAAAAAGTACCAAGTGCTACTTTGCCCGTAGTTAATTCCTCCCATGTGTGAGCTACTATGATTTCACTGAAAAATTTATTTTTGTTTGATTTACCAGCGTGCGGTAGGCAGTGGAGGATATACCGCTGGGTCGGCTAAGTCCACACTGGGTTGGATTTTGGTCATGCTTGTTGTCAGCAGCGAGAGCCACGTGACACAAGGTGTTTGCGAAATGAAATATGTTGCGGCATTATGCCTCATTACTTCCCGTAGCGTTTAGTTTGGGTTGTTTCTCATCCCTTGTCAATGTGTTTTCACTTGTGTTTACACTGAGAGTTTTTAATCCCTTGTATTAATCAAATCTTAACTATATAACTTAACTGTTGTTATGCTAATATGTGTCACTTATGTAAAATTTTTCGCTTAATACGACAGCATAATTTTGTCCTATTGGGCCAAGTTATGACCGGGTTTTAACGCAAATTACTGAGAACGTTTTAAAAGCGCTTCCGTACTCTATGAAACCTCTAGACCAGTCATGATTTCACCGAAAAATGTATTGATTTAAAATCGACATGGGTGGTGATATCTGCAATAATGAATTCTCTTTCCTCAGTGAATCATTATTGAAATGTTTTGAATTTCTGTCTTTTGTTTCCATATTTTCATGGAAAGCTATATCGAAAGCTTTGTATATCCGTGGAAAAAATTTAAAAATTACAAGCAGCAGTATGAATTTGTCCTTGAACTCCACAACCAACGTGGCCCGATTGTATTTTTTTTGCTAGTGCCTTCAGAGTATAAGTCAGACATTAGCTTATATCATCTTCCTGTCTAGAGAATTATAAGCGTGTCACCATGAAGTGTTTTTTGATTTTAAACACATCGAAGAAATGAATAAAAACAAAACAAATTGCATCGCTATATCAAATTCGTTTGAAAATGTTTCTTTACCTCCTTGTAGGTGATCTTTATTAATAGGAGTCTAGATTTCTCTTGTCTTGAGTAAAGAGGCCCTTTGGTAGAATCGAACATTTGAACAGCAATTGTAAAGTTTATAGCGATGCTTTACAACTTGTTGTATGACAAGGTTATATTGTATAGTAGTGACATGTTAAAAATCTGTTCTATAACTAGGTTTGACATATAACAAATTTAAATGTCTGTTTCTGTCTACTTCTCAACTTGTTGAAAAGATTCCATCATTCCATCGCTATCATAAAAATGGAGAATAAGATTTTGTCCAGAATTTATTAAAATAGTTTTTCCAATAAATTACCGGATGCCAAATATCTCAGAGTAACAGCAGGAAAATGTGTAGTATTGCTGTACAACTTGTTGTATGATGTGACCATATCGTTTGGTAGTATGTTAAAAATCTGTTCTACAACTAGATTTGACATATAACAAATTTGAATGTCTGTTTATATGTCAACTTCTTGAAACAATTCCGTCATTCTATGTAGATTTTGGACAGAATTCATTGAAATAGGTCTACGAATGAATTACGAAATGCCAAATATTTCGCAATAACAGTTAGTCTTTCTTCAGCACTAACTGTTTCTCTCATGATTTTAGTTTGTTTTGTAATTTTAGGTCGCACCAATCTAAATAATTCTTTAAATTTGTTGGTTCATTGGTACTGTCGTGCGCAAAAAAATGGGACATGTTATAACGTATTTTTGCTAAAATCTAGATGTGTACCACTTATTTATTTTTTGTGTCATTGTCAGTTATTTGTCAAAATTCATTGCAAGTGTGCAAATAGAGACAGATTTACATTAGAAAAAAATACTTGTCCTATTTTTTTTGCTCACGACAGTACGTACTTCATGTAGTAAATTCATATGTGAATACAGTGACCAGTTTTATGCCCTTTCTCATCTTTTTTTGTTTTTTATTTTTCCATGTAATATTAATACAAAAATTTCTAGAATTTGTAAGGATTTGGTCTATCTGTAGAACCAGATCACGCATTGAGGTGACTTGGCATGATTATGTTGGACTTTCATTAATGTTAAATACTATCGGATGTAGTTGCTGTGAACTACAGCTACAACTTTTTTTTTTGATATAATAAAATATAAAACACTTTAGTGATACTTATATAATTTTATAAAACCAAGAGAAACATGTATGGAAATCTGTATTTACGTTTTTTTTTTAAGGTTGATGACAAAGAAGATAGCAATTTAACAGGACTTTCATACTCATTCCTTGATATGAGCAAGTTAAGTTTACTTTCATTTTGAATTGGAAAAACTAAAATGAAGAGTTGAAGCAGATGGAACTATAACCTGCATTGGAACATATGGAAATGTAACCTGCCGATATTTTGTACAGAGATGTATTGTGATATATTAAATCAAACTTAAATAAATCCTGTGTTTTATTAAATAAAATTGAAACGCCATAATTTGATAGTAACTTCTATTCCTGATAGTATACATTAAAATATAGAAGACAATCATTTTCTATTTAAGTGATTTGAGGAACTGTTTTTCCAATATTTTTTTTACACTTTACTTGCGAGTGTAGACGAACTATGGGTGATTTCAGAATTCGAAAAAATGGTATGTGACGTCAAAATCAGGGTTGGCTCTAGGTCAGCGCGGAAAGATTGGTATGCAAGTATAACGCAATATATCTTACCTTGTACTTTTTTTAGAGAATTCAGTAATATCCAAAGTTAATATGGTCACTTATAAACACTCACTTGAAGAGGTTTTGGGGGACGTAACATTGAACTAAAACACACGCGCATGTATTTTTCACTACCATAAAGTAACACACACATGTAATTTTTCACGACCTATAACGAATATAAAACTATATTGTTTATATTTCATAGCCTGAAAAGCATGAGACATTTTTGTATACCATCGACTCTGTATAATTTCACCTTAGATTTGTAGATAAATACATACTTATGGCTAGATTTATACTGGGCAATTGCAAAACTGCGATCTCAGATGGTCTACCCTTTCCCTTTATTAAATGTTGACGTAAATGCACAGAATTGACACAGTGTAGGTATAGTTAAAGGGATTTTGTCAAAGCAAAGTTTTACAATTTCGGCAGCATCCCCTAATTAGAGGAGATATTACAACCGCATTAGTAAAAAACATCTAAAAGCTGAAAAAATATAGCAGTAAAAATTATACAGAACTGGTGGTAATGCAAAACCTTGTAGTATTCCTTTTTTGGCAACAAAACCATCTAATGTAATGTTTAGACGTATAGTTTTTTCTCTTCTAAAAGCTTCTTATAATATGAAGCAGATAGTTAGGATTTCTAATTTATTTAATTTGTAATTTATTTAATTTGTAATTATATTAATTATATAAATGAAAACTAGATTCTGCATGTAATTATGAATACCATGGTCATTCCAGAATATACATATATATTTTTTTAATACTTTTAGTAGGTGTAACATTCTAATAAAATGTGCCAGTAAAACTTCTGTTTGTTTTTCACTGACAACATGTTCTAAAAATATGTGTTAATCTTTATATTAGATAATAAAGTGTTAAAAGTTGTCACGGAAAAAATTTAGCATACTCTTGAAAACCGCATGATAATTTATAGATACAAAGTAGGCATCTAAATACCAAATTTGTATATATTTAAAACAGAAGAATGTTATTACCACCTACTTTTTTTACTAACTAAATTTGGCCGCTGATTAGTAAGCAATCAGTATAAATGATATTCTGGTGTAGGTTATGAATTATTATTACTACCTATTTTCATGTACTTTAAATGCATAAGACAGCTATTTCAAGGATCCCTCGTGGTAATAAATTTAATTATTAATACATTCTGCGATAAATACTGTTAAGCCCTTTTGAAAGGATTGTTTGTTTTAATTCGCATAAGTGATAAAATACCAAATCTTGCACAACAAATTTAGCCAAATAAATTAAAAAAGAATTAAATGCTAAAATTATTTATAATTTAGAAGTAATTAAAACACGCGACCTTGACGCAATTTTTTTCAATTTAGATTAAATTTGCTCTATGATGATCGTCTGTTTCCTTTTTTAAAATATGCTTCGATTTTTATTTTTCCAATTGATTAGAAAATGCGTTAAATATTTGTGGTTATAATCAGAGTTTTATCAAGTTGTAATTAGTTGATTATTTTTATGTATCTGCGAGTCTTGCACAACTATTTAAAAGAAATTACTTTTGGGTAGCAGTTTACCTCTATTACTCACTTGTAAATTTAAGTATGACTCATTTGTTTATTTATAAAATTAAGTAAATTTATTGAAAGAGGTGCCAAATTGTCTGAAAATTAAGTAGGTAGCATTTTACTTATTAACAAGTGTTTATTTATTTATTTATTTATTTATTTAAATTACATTACTCAACAGGTAAGACCCAATTACAGAGTAATATCCACATACTCATTAAAATATTTAACAATGTAAATGTAAATAAACAACACTAGATAAATAAGAATAATACACATATATGTACACCCACACCACATACACAGCACACACACAAACAGACATACATATACAAACATATGATACGGAAACATAATAATAATAATAATAATAATAATAATGATTTATTGGTGCTAATACATATAAATGTTTACACATGTCACATAGAAGTACCCCACAGGGGCATAAAGAAATTAGATATCTATCCATAGGTAGTAACTAAAAACATTTTATTAAGAAAAAAATCTAGACTAAGTTTAAAATTAGCAATTAAAAGTTAAATGCAATTAAAATACAACAGTTACAATAGTAAAACACTTTAAAATTACAATAAAAGCATATCTGAGAAGTCATTTTGGAGGTATTCGTTTAAATTATAGAAAGCCTTTCTTTTCAAGTATTTTTTTATTAGCACTTTGAATGCACTCAAATTTAAGACTTTCACCTGGTCAGGTAGTATATTGAAAAATTTGACACCATAGTAGCCCGTGCCATCTCTAGACCTTGTTAGACGGAGAAAGGATTGTTTTATATTGTTTCTATTTCTAGTGAGATGCTCATGAGTCTGTGCGTGTGTAGAAAACATATTGATGTTCCGTTTAATATAAAGTAGACATTCTAAGATGTAAACACATGGTAGCGTAAGAATTTTAAGATCGACAAAGTGTTTTTTGCAATCATCTCTAAATTTAAGTTGTGCAATGACTCTGATGCATCTGCGTTGGAGACCGAAAATTTGTGCACTGCGAGGCGCATGTCCCCAATTTAATATCGCATATGACATATTGGCATGAAAAAATCCATAGTAGGCCATAATTAGTGTTGTTTCAGATACTGAATTGGACAGAGTACGAATAAAAAATATGTTTTTAGTTAGTTTTTGTGATAGGCTATGTATGTGATTTTCCCAGGTCAGTACAGAGTCCAAGCCCACCCCTAGAAATTTAACATGATTGGGTTCATTGAAATTATTCATGTTAGTGTTTCTTAAAGAAAATGTCATGGTTTGGGTTTTGTTTTCATTCAAGTTTAGACTATTGGCATGAAACCATTGCTTGATGTTAGCTTGAGAAGTATTGGTATTTTCTGCTAAAGTATCTAATTGGTTATGACTATTCAAAACCGTAGTATCATCCGCGAATAGTATGATATTAGATATATCATCGCATTTTGCTAAGTCGTTAATATATATCAAAAATAGTATCGGACCTAGGACAGAACCTTGTGGTACTCCGTATTTCAGTAGCAATTTGTTAGAATTTCGCATGTTATAAGAAACATATTGATGTCTGTTGGACAGATATGATTTTATTAGGGCTATACTACTATCATCAAAATTATAATAGCTGAGCTTTTGTAATAGATTACTATGATTTACACAGTCAAAGGCTTTTGTAAGATCGTAGAAGGTACCGTTTGTAAAATTGCTATTCTCAAAGTCATTTAATACAATCTGTGTTAAGTTGTTTATGGCTAATGTAGTAGACCGTTGGTTGCGAAAGCCAAATTGGCTGCTGTGGAAAAGTCCATTTTCTTCAAAAAATTTGCTAATTTGTTGTTTAAGAACTTTTTCAAAAATTTTTCCTAAGATGGGTGTTAAAGAAATAGGTCTGTAATTAGCAGCGTCATCCTTGCAGCCTTTTTTGTATATAGGAATAACTTTTGCTAATTTGAGAGCAGTTGGAAAAGTCTTGTCTCTAATACACTGGTTTATTAAATTAGTAAGAGGGTAAACAATTATGTTCTTTAACGTTTTTATGATCTGTACATTTATATCATAGGGGTCTTTACTACTACTATTCTTAAGATCGCTTATTATATCTCTAATTTCGTTGTAAGACACTTCTTTAAATTTGAAATTGATTAGAGGATCAATACCATCGATATAATCACTGAAGTGTTTATCTGAAGTTGGTAAGTTTTTAATAATGTAATGTAAAATATCACTATGGCTTATAATATATCTAGTAGGACTTTTTTCAAGGCTTTGTGACTGATGAAAAATATATCAGTGTTTCACAGTTTTTGTGCACCACCGTAATATAGGAGGCGTTGAAAGAATAATTTTTTTCACCAAAATATTAATAATACCATGGGAACGTTACCTATACTTATAATTCACCTCCGTCCACCTTGAGCAAATGACTGCCATCTTGCAAAATGACGGGCAAAAATGAGTTTTTATGATTTTTCTTGGCATCCTTTTCCTCGACAAATAAATACTCCAGTACAAAATTAAACTACGAATAATTTTGAACAAAAAAAGTTTTTATTATTTTTTTTTATAGAACCATGCATAGAACCAATCATAAAAAAGCCATGAGAAAAATCAGAAAAACTGATTTTTGGCCGTCATTTTGCAAGATGGCTGATATTTGTCTGAGGTATGGTATTAACATTTTGGTAAAAAAGTGATTTGTATTGCAATTTTTTGAAGGCCAAACTGTATTTTGTCTCTACCACTGTTATTACACATTTTATTCTGGTTTTGCAAATATCAAAATTTGAAGTTGATAATTTAAGGTTAATAGTGCAATAAAAATAAGCCTAAAAGTATGCGAATCTTGAAAAAATTAGTGCAAGCTAGAAATTTGGTGGAGATGTTGCAGTTATCATCTTATTGAATATACTAAAAGTCCCCTAAAATCTAAGCTGTGCTACGCCCGCCATATTGAAAAATGGCGGCTCATTTTCAGATTTTTGTATATAAATCCTTTACCGTTGCAGATAGGAAAGAAGGTTTCAAATAAAAAATGTAGGCAATAATAAAACAAACAATTTTTTAAGCCATGGGGCTTTCAAAACAGTTTTGTCATGTTTAGGTCCAGCCCCTAGCAATTTACTAAAGCTGATATCCTGTAGTTGCAAATCGGGATGCACAAAACGTTGTGAGTGCTCATCAGCAGGGTTAAAGTGTTCTGCTATGTGTGGATATTGCTAGGGATCATCTTGCAGCAACTCAGAAGATATATTACCTGACGACGACATTGATAATGACGAACTAATGTTATAATGTATTTTCGTATTTTATTATATTTGTTATAGGATTCATAATGACAGTATATTTTTCTTCTGTAATTGTAATATACTTAAAAAAATGTTTTTTGTTTTACTTACAACCTATAAACACACATTTTACAGTGTATTTTGTACACAATAGGGATTTTTGAAAATTCAATAATTCAAAAACCGTTCGATTTAGAGAAGAGTTAATATCAACAGTTGTTTGTTTTTTTTATTGCCTACATCTTTTATTTGAAACTTTTTTCCTATCTGCAATGGTAAAGGATTAATACACAAAAATCTGAAAATGAGCCGCCATTTTTCAATATGGCGGGCGAAGCACAGCTTCGATTTTAAGGGACTTTTAGTATATTCATTAGAGTAGGCCAGGATAGGACAGACGGGCAACCGGGCAAATGCCTGGCGGCTTACGGGACCGACGAGGACCCGCAAAAAGAATAAAGGTCTTTTTAAGCAATTAAATTAATAGACTAGTAGATGGTGACAGAAAATCAAAACTGATAGCCTACCATCTGCAAGTAATTTAGTCAGTATTATGTACACAATAAAGCTCAATTTTTGATACTTTCAAGGTTTGCCCGCATGCACGGGATGTAGGAAACGATTTCCGGTTTGCATAAAAAAAACAATGTTTTCAACTGATACACTACCGTCTGGAAAGTTCATAATTCGAAATTAAAGGAATAAAAATATGTCGGAAGCGCTTTTGCAGACAGTTCTGTCATGCACCAAACCTTATACAGGGTACTCCAAAATGTATCAAATTTTAGTAAAAAAATAAAGATAATTTACCGTCTGCAAACAATACAAAATGATGATTCTGGTTCATGAAGATGAGTAGTGGAAAGGTGCAGACGTTTACGATATGCACATCACCATATTGTGCGCATGACAACTTGTTATTTTCTTTTATAACTTTGAACAATTGTTTACCGTTTAATTATAGTTTTATTAGAAAATTTAGGTTGCAAAACTATTGTAAACAATGTTTTCAGACGAATCCAATATGCATGGTTGTCCATTGAATTCTATCCGTTAAATTCTACAACCTACTACCCCGTGAATGGAAAGATCTAAGCATATTAAAGTTTTAAAAGCAAGTCAAAAGTTTTCTGAAAGAACATGTATTTTATGATGTACAGGAATTTTATGATTATTTTACGTCCTAAATATTAATATGTATTGTGAATGTCTACACAGTTTTTATATTCTGATTTTAATATGTATTGTGAATGTTCACACAGTCTAAATCCTAAATTTTAATATGTACTGTGAATGTCTACACAACTGTATTGTTAAATTGTTAAATTTTATTTGGCTACGATGTGCATTATGTCTATCTAATTTTTTATTGTATCTTGTCCATGTGGCAAATTTGACGTGTATATACCAATGTCTCATATGAATAAATTTCTCTCTCTCTCTCTCTCTCTCTCTATAAACTTGTAAGAAAATGGGGGTAACTTTTACCGATTATTAACTGTCTGCAACTTGGTACAGAGGTTATTGATTCGATTACGCAATTATTTAATTTGCAGACAATGCGCACATGCACTAAAACCACAGATATGTACCAAAAATAACTATCTATACCGTCTGCAATTTGGTACAAAGAAAGGTTACTGGGTTAAATACGCAATTATTCAATTTGCAGATAATGCCCACATGCATGAGAGCCACAATAGAGTCAAAACTCGGCGAATTCTGTTTGATATCTCTTCGTGTGCGATATGCACCAAAAACAACTCTTTACCTTCTGCAACACAAAATTGTGTAAGCCAACTTATGCAAGTATATTTTTTTCGGATGGGCAGACAACATGCAGATGCACATGGACCAAAATTAGTGCTGGTATTCGATAAAGAAAAAATATTATTATATTAAAGTTGTAACAAAAATCTTATACATATTATCATAATAATAATTACTATTTATAAAAAATTTTGTTCACTGTCTCTTTCTTCTTCAACATCATCATTCTCAACCACTGACTCCTGGAACGTTTTCTGATAATCCTCAGTGAAATGATACATGTCTTCCTCGCCGTCACTGATATGTTCTAAAAACAAGTTTTCTTCATCTGAATCATTATCAGCATTGTTATCGGTGAGCATTATTTGTTCATTATCCTCCTCGACCACACTGTTACTGGTAATTGCGACTGTAATTTTAAAAATTAATCAGCATTTGAAATTCATTGGAATTAACAAGAAAACTATGGTATTTTCGTACCGTTGTTGTTATCAGCTACAAAAATTTCTTGATGGTTTGTGGCATTTCATCTCTATCAAACAGTCCTCCGATTTGCACCAGCATACTCCTCAACTTTTAAGCTTGATGGTTAGGCAAAGATGCGTTGCTCAATATTTTTGACACTTTATTGTGACTCTCGTGCATGTGCGCATTGTCTGCAAACTAAATAATTGCATATTTGAATCAATAATCTTTCTTTTTACCAAGTTGCAGACAGTAAATAATTGGTAAAAGTTACCCCCATTTTTTTACACAAATACGTTAAGCGGCAAGTGCTTTGTACACATTTAATCTATCTGCAAATAATTCTTTATCGAAGCTCTATTTTTAAATCATGTTTTCTTTTTAGCTGCAGACGGTAAACAATTGTTCAAAGTTGTAAAAAAAAAATAACAAGTTGACATGCGCACGATATGGTGACGTGCATATCGTAAACGTCTGGACCTTTCACCTACTCGTCTTCATGAACCAGAATCATCATTTTGTACTGTTTGCAGAGAGTAATTTATCATTTTTTTTTTTTACTAAAATTTGATGCATTTTGGAGTACCCTGTATAAGGTTTGGTGCATGACAGAACTGTCTGCAAAAGCGCTTCCGACATATTTTTATTCCTTTAATTTCGAATTATGAACTTTGCAGACGGTAGTGTATCAGTTGAAAACATTGTTTTTTTTATGCAAACCGGAAATCGTTTCCTACATCCCGTGCATGCGGGCAAACCTTGAAAGTACCAAAAATTGAGCTTTATTGTATAGATAATACTGACTAAATTACTTGCAGATGGTAGACTATCAGTTCTGATTTTCTGTTACCATCTACTAGTCTATAATGTAAAATAAAAATCTTTTGTATCAAGCTACTGTGAAAAATGGGCTGGGGCCAGCCCGTGCCTGATAGAAGTTAAAATATTTTTTAGGACTAATTAGCAAACAGTTTATTTCTGCAATTCTCATCTGTCTATGATACACATATATATCTTCTTTTAAGCGAAAATGGCATAAGTCCAAATTTTATAAAAATTCGTTCTAAAATGTATTATTTCAGCATCTACTCTTAAAATAACAATTAATTGTGATTCTCGTAACTTCAATATCTTCAACAGGGTTGTTCGTATAAACAAAATATACAAAACACTGCAAAACTGATAGCTACACTAGTCCAGTCAACGGAGTGCTAAAATGACCAAAATCTTTAATTTGACTGCTAACGAACGGATTTTGATGAAACCTTGTGCAATGTGTTTGTAATGACTTTAATAAAAAAGTTGGAAAAAAAAGAGAAAAGAAAAGAGTAGGAAATGATCGGAAAGGGTAGAAAACACCGCTTTTATCACGGGTTCCGTAGCTTGTAGAATTAAGTCAAAAATGAAAAAAAAAAGAATATGTTTACTTTTTTTGGCCCAAAATAAGATGTTTTTAGTAAATTTTTTCGGAAAATGCATATTTTTCGAGATATGGCCACTCTAAAATTCCTAAATATGGGGGAGGGGAAATCTAAAAGTTAAAAAGAAAATCTGAAAAAATTCAGGTGAATGTATCATCGAAATACAAGACTTTTTTTATTTGCAACTTTTCTGTAAAGTTCGTTTTCACGAGTTTTTCCGGAAAAACATGAAAAACATTTCTTTGAAATTGTAGCACTTTAAAAATATGTAATTTATAAATTTGAAAAAAATTCAGACATATGCATTGATGCCTTCTAAACATTTTTTGTCTCTCGGAATTTTTTGGTAACTTGCTAATTTTCCGAGTTAAGGCAGTTTTTCACGATAAATTATTAACAAATAAAAATTGTGAAAAAAAACATTTCTGGAAAACTTTTTCACATTTTCAATTTAAAAATTATATCGAACCTTTGAAAATGGAATAACTATATAGGTTTCATATTTTTTTGTAATAGTATATATAAATCACGCTCATTTTTCGAATTTTCACGTATTTTTTGTGCAAAAAATGTCAATTATCCAAGAGCTACCACGTGTTAAATTTTTAATAAATTGATCGTCTCGATAAGAAATTAAACCATAAGAGAAGGTAAGTGTACGTCCAATTTACTTTTACATTATTTTTGTAAATATGTTATTTTATTTTTTTACATTTTTGGATTTATGCCATTTTCTCTTAAAGCTTGCCTTGTATAAGAAAATATGCTTAACACTCTGTTCGAACGACAAATAGTTCAAATTTTTTATATAAATAAATGAATTGAACTATAACCCGATATGTAATTATCTACCTACATTAGTCAAGAGTCTCGAACAGATATATAACAATATATAATGATAGTAATATTAATATATAAGCATCAATCAATAAAGTATGTCACATCATTCTTCAACAGTATAAACACTATGAATACAAACAAGTTTGTTTAAAAGGTTACCTATATCATCAATTGACACAAAAGAGGGAGGTAAAGAATTGATTTTATTGTAAAAATAGTTTTATACATTAAGCTCATATTCTGATCTATTGAAGTTGTCTCTTTAAGGCTGTTAACTATTAATGTCTTTGTTTAATGCCAATCACCATTTTATTTTAGAGCTATTCTGATATCATCATTTAATGAATATGATCTTTAGTTTAATAGTTGAAAATGGGTTTGGCAAAACAACAAAAACATAAAACACACCACATTAAAATGGTATAATTCTAACATAGAACAGAAAATAGGTTATTTTACAAGAAGAGATGAAAATACCGTTTTTTTTTCCTGAGATGAGAATTTGCCCACGAGCGAAGCGAGTTGAGCCATCTCACGAAAGAAAAAACGTATTTAATCTCGAGTAAGAACTGCTATTTTCGCTACTCATACATTTATAAATATCAATTTTTCCACTGTCAACCTATATGAAAGTATTTGAAAAATGAAGTATACAAAATTTTAACTCGATCGGATAACGCTAACCTGTGCCCCAAGACAATTAAAATTCACCATCAGACGCAATCTTCATCTATTTTCAATAGTATCTCGTGAACTGTTGATTACATCGAAATGTTATACATACATAATTGGAAGAAAATTAATTTTTATAAAACGTTATTTCTTTGCATTTCTGTCATACATTTAATTAGTTGAATAGGAATAATGAAGCTTTGGTTGGCATAAGCAGGCACCAGAACATTCATGTTCTCGTTGAAATGCCAGGATACACGTTTTGTGTTCTATGAATTGATCGAATTAGCTTCCCTTTATTGTAAAGGATGTTTTATAGCAACACGGTTTCTGTCGCGGTTGTCTGCTAGGCGTATGACCTCAACAAACTCTTTTTCATTGATCGTTTTTTAACAACAACGATTCCCTGCGATATTGCCATCTGCTGCAGCTGAGGCTCGAACTCAGTAGAGTCTACGGCGACTAACCACGTTGTTTCACTCAATCGCGGTCTAGGCCATTGCTACAGTTTTGTTAACTCACTAAAAACATCACTAAACATCCATACTTTAGTCAGGAATCAGGAAACCCGTGGTCTCAATGCTAACACATAAGCACTGAACCATCTGATTTTCCATGAACCATTAACAGTTTTATGTTTAAACAATTTTAGCATTGAATTTGCACATTCTTGTATGTCCTTGTTTGTACTTATGTAATTCTTTTAAATTAGTGAAGTTATATGATTTTATATTTTATATAGGTAATAGATTATTTACAAAACTACTTCATGTTTTTAGGGTAAGGTTAATATATCAGTTCTCTGTATCTTATCCATTTGTATGTTTGTAGCTTGCTTGTTATATTCCATACAATAAATTATTTATTATGTTTTCCTTTTCGGTTGATGTGGCCAAAAACATCATAGGATGGAAAGTTCTCGTCAGTAGGGAGATATAGCGGACCTCCGATCGGCTTCAATTGTTCTCAATTATGGTCACATAATACAGAATTCACCGGTCATGAGTCTTCATGACGCTGCTAAAATCTTTCTATTTAGAGATTTTACTAATCAAATTATCGGCAGTAAATTGCCATTTAGCAGACAAGTTTTTAGTGAGTTTATTTCAATATCAGAGAAGTCAAAATGACAATTTGTAAAAGCGTTTTGCATATTATTTGCGAAATATTAATATTTTGGCAAAGAGTCTGGATATTAATGTGTAATAAACAATATTGTCCAGAGGTAGAACCTTATATTCAAGATAGAGATGTCTATAAAAAATGTTTGAAGAACAGCAAAAAAGAAGAGAACTTTTGAGGAAAATTATATAAACTTTTTGGTCACATCAACCGAAGAGTGGACAATATAAAACAGCAAAAAGCGAAGAGGCAGATCTGCTGAACGTTGTGCTGATATCAGCAAGGAGCTGATGGGAAAAGCTTTGGAAAGGCTGTGCGGCACTGGAAGTGCCAGTGGGTTTGGGTGTATGCCTACGGACAGCCTTGGTTTTGGATTTGGGGGTTGTCTAGTTATATGTGATGAGCGTGTTTGTGCGTGTTACTTCAGAGTTAGATTTGATGTAGATAACTGAAAATAGATTTTTTTTTTAATTTCACGCAATACAAATTTGAGATCAGTTTGAGGTCATTTGGAAATGACGTAGAAAATTTCTATTTTAAGGTATTATTGAGAAGCCAATTCGAATAATTCATGGGATCTAAAACATCTGCTAAGACAATAGCGAAAATATGAATGTTCTAGCACCTGTTTACACCAATCAAAACTCCATTATTTCGAGAAGTATTAATTGTACGAGAAAAATGCAAAACAAGTTTTCATTTGATTAAAAATGTAGATAATTTCGATATGATTAACCGGTAATGAGATACTTTTGAAAATAGATGAAAATTGCGCATTTTAGTGACTTTTAATTGCCTTGAGACACAGGTTAGCGTTATCAGATCGAGTTGAAATTTTGGATAGTTCATTTTTTAAATAATCGGAACCACTTTCGGGGGTGAGACCGAAAAAAAATCCAGTGTTGCAAAATAAGGACCACCCTAATGCACATGTGTATTAAAACTTGCTGGATATGATATGATCCCATGTCGCCTAAGTGTTGTTGTTCGCTTTGCCTAAAAGACAGAATTTCTTTAACTTTAAGGCGACCACAGGAATTAATATTCTTATCTACTAAACATTAAAACTCATTTTGAAACATTTATTTATAATTATATTTGTTTTATTTACGTTAGGTAATTATATGAGAGTTGTGTTTATCTAATTTTAGAATTAGAACTAATTTCACTGTTATTACCTTTACATATGTTATCACTAAACACTATCACTAAAAACTTAAGAACAGGAAATGAAATGAAACCTTTTTTTTTAATCTGGTTTGATCTGGCTTGTGCAGAATCCATTCAACCATGAGATTTAAAATTATTAACCCTATTGACTAAAAGATAAGGAGCAAGGATTAAACTATAATAAAATAAATAATAATAGCAATATAATTATAATTAAAATCTTAGTTTAGCAAAATATAGCTAGTTACACAATTATCCTTCTTTAAATCGTAATATTACAACAATTGGGGTAATGTGATGGTTTATAATATTAGTGTACATACATAGTAAAATTACAGTACCAAAATCTTTAAAAATTTACCGGTACTGATTTTACTGTTGACACATTTATAAATATTGTACGCTCTTTAGTTCGATTAATTATGGAATACTTCTGCATAATTTGATGCTCAAATTATGTTTACATTATCTTAATTGGAAATTTTCAGAAGTTATTAAGATTCTGCATAATTAAATTGTGCTATAACAATGAAAATATACAGATTCAATCCCCAGGCCTTATAAGCCTTGTAGAATTTAATTTTAATTCTAGGAAGATTAGGAATTTAGATATATTTCACAAAGCATTCTGTTAAAATAAATAATATACTGTGTAATGCAAATGTAGCTACCAGTGAATTAGAATTGTCTGATATATCTTGTTGATCATTTAAAAAACTGGATTTATGGGTAAAAATGCACTTTTTTTTCTCTTTCAGTAAGTTCAGTAATGTAACGATTTATATAGGACAAGACTCATAAAGTTTTGAAATGTTAAGGATATCATAAGAATTACTAAACCAAAAAGTTCCCACCCCTTTATAGTGTGCTTCACCCCCTAGGACGTCATTTCCACCCCCATTTTGAGGTTTTCTAAATTATCTCGGGAACGGTGCACTTTTTGATAATATACAAAATTATTCCTTATAAAATTCTCTATCAAAAACGTATCTACACTTTCTTTCCTAAAATAATTAGTATTGTGGGAAATAAGGCGCACACTTAAAATTGTGATAAATGTACCGCTTCCACCCTCTCACACCTAACGTGATTTTTAAAGAAGTAAGAATATTGTATATTGTACCTACTTGTTTCCATGCAACACCAGAGGCAAAGTACTTGGCGCGTTTTTTTTTATGTGGTGTCCCCTGTAGGCCTAATCCACTAATTATCAGAAGGTTACCTACCTTAATTAATCTTCATCCGTTGCATGCTTGTCCGTGACAATGGTAACACATTGTGGAGCAACGTAAGCCCGCTCTTCTGCAACCGCACCTGTTTTCGCACCCTAATTTGCATGAGCAAGAAATTAGTGTTAAAAGTTTAAGTTTGGAAAAAAACTGCTGAGGTTGTATCTGTATATTCAGCGAATTGTATAACCTGCGCCGATAACATTTGCACCTCATTTACCAAAGTGTTATTAATTTTAGGAGAAAAAGTATAGAGGCGTTTTTGGTAAAGGATTTTAAAAGGAATAATTTTTTATATAGTTATTTTTATCAAAAAGTGCACCGTTCCCGAGATCATTTAGAAAATCTCAAAATAGTGGAAACGACATCTTAGGGGATGAAGTACACTATTAAGGGGTGGGAACCTTTTGTTTTAATAATACTATTCTCATTATTTCTACCAATTTTTTAAACTATGAATTTTGTCCGATATATTACAATTTTAACTGTTATATTACTGAATTATTACTGTATCAATGTGAAATAATTTCATTTACATTAAATTGTACAGTAGTGAGTAATAAAAAATAACAACTCTTTCATTCTAGTCTCTACTTGAATATGTACCTACTGAGGTGTTGAAATAAAACAGATAGAGAGCAATATTATTTTTTATTTTAAAACATATGGTATTGATAAACATTTTAATTGATTCGTAACAAACACAATAACTTATTAATTAAAATGAACAGTAATTATCAATACTTGGTTATTGCACTGGTTCTATTTATAACCTCATATAATCTGTTTCGTATATAATTAAATAAACTCGTGCAATAATCATCATTAATATTTTCCCATTCATTATTTATTATTTCCAAAATAAATCTTGGTTATTCCGTGGTCTAACATTTCGTTTTTGAATATTTTTTACGTCTTCCATAGGTTAAGGTCTGGACTGCGGCTGGGCCAGTTGGGAACATTAATGCTTACTCGAAACCAGTTAGTCATGATATGAGCTGTATGGACGGAACAAGCTTGTTGAAATATGAATTCATTATTGGGAAATAATTGTGAAACAGCGAGGAGCATAATATCTAAAATTCTGATTATGTTTCGTTATTAAATTGTTGCTGAATGTACCACAAAACACCAGGACCACATGCCAATATCCAGGCTCATATATTAATAGGAAATCTGCCACTTTTGTCATTGTTGGTTATATACCGGCACGGTAGCTCAATCAGTTAAGGCGTATTGAGTGGTGAATACGCTGATCGACTCCCTACCGCGCTCTGGATTCGACCCCCAGCCCCGGTATTGACAACACCGGTGGGTGTGGATGTATGTCTGCGTTTTTCCGAATGTGTAACCCCCTTCCGGACAGCCTTGGCTTTGGATTTGGGGGTTGTCTACTATCTGTGGTGTGTTATGTTATGTTATGTTATATATTTCTCATTGAAACGAGTATTGGCAGGTCGGGAGATACGAATATGACGACAATGTGTAGACTGGAAACTTTTTTCGTCACATTCTTCCAAAAATGTATATTGAATACTATGAATTCAAGAGTGTATTCTAACCGACTGTACTAAACAATTGTTGGTATATGTGAACATAATTCTGAGCAGTGAAATCCCGTACTCTTGAAAATAAAGTAATCAAGTTTTTATTAATATTGAGTGTTTGGAATTTATATTTTTTATTATCATATAGGTTATGAAAAAACTGACATTGATTGTGAAACGTCATAAGTAAGGTATTTGAATAATGTTAATCCCGATGGGAACGATTTCGATTTATAACAAATGTAAAAATTGACGTTGAAAAATTCACAGATACGACTGCACATAACTGCGATTGTATTTATTGTGTAACTAATGTAACCTACTATTTTGTCATGGCTCCGTTTCCTTCCAAGATGTGATTCAATTTTGTTGGCGTAGAAACAATTAGTCTGTGACCATAGTTTTCTTTTTCTCTTAGCTCCTCCCAGCAATTTTCAATGGCCGACCACAATTCTTTTTCATTTCTTGGTTTGAAGTTTTGTTCATAATTTTTTTTTACTAGCAAACCGTAGATGTTCTCAATTGGGACTGTGTGAAGGCCACAGTAGTAATTCAATATTATTGTTCCCAAACCATTGAATAATTATCCTGGCAGTATAAATAGGGCAGTTGTCTTGTTGATAAATGAAGATGTTGTTTGGATATAATTGCTCCAGCGAAGGAAGCAAAACGTTTTCCAAAATATGCCTATAAACCTGTCCATTAAATCTACCATTACCCATTACATAATATGCCACCAGGGCCAAGCACGCTTATCCATGCACAAACATTAACAGAAATTCACCCGGACCTGTTCCGCGGAGTCACGTAACGTTCGTGAAACCTGGTATTTGCAGGACGGTATACCCGAATATGTCCGTCATTACAAGACTGAAAAACTTTTTCATCGGTAAACACAACATTGTTTCAAAACTCCCAATGGGAATAGACAAAACAGAATGCGGGCTTGCTTCTGTACTTGGCACTTGTACAGTTTTTTAATTCCGATTTTCCTATTCTTCGGCTAGCTGGTGACTTCGATGCTGGATAATTTGTCATGAACACAGCGCCTCCTGCTGTTTGAAATGGATTTTCCCTTAAATAGCCAAGGAGTGCTTCATCTTGAACGAGATTTGAACTTCTTGATCGGCCCGAACCGTCTTTTCTCTTTACGCTACTTTCCTCCTCCCACCTTTTCTTCACACTCATAACAGTACTTTTATTCAATTGATAATGGTTAGCAATTGCTCTGATAGATCATCTCTCTTCAATTTTAGAGAGAATTAAAATTTTTTCATGTTCAGTTAATTTTGGCATTGCGAAAATATGACACTGACACTGACAAATAAATAAAGAATGATTTAATATAACGAAAAATAGGTATACAGGATTTCATTGCATAGAAGTGTACTTTACTTTCGTTATTATTTTTGTTTATTAAAAGGGTTGTATTGGTTCCATGAATACATTTTGATTAGTTTCAATTTTGATTTAGAATATCAAAAATACCTGTTCTTCGAAAGGACTGAAAAGTATCTAGGAATAGAGAAACCGTCTTTCACATTATCGGGGCTGTTCATGAATATTTTTTCAGTGATGTATCACTGAAAAAATATTCATATATTTACGTATACTGGAAATGGAAGAAACTTCTCGATATTGAGAATGATTCAAACCCTTTCTCACTTTCTTGGGGGTGGTTTTTGAAAATTTACTCGACTTCATGTTGATAATGTCGAAGTGAACGAGGGCTTTCACAATTATATATGTAGATTCGAACTTTTTAAAATCAATTCTTTCATACTAGGTCTCCCAATATATACACGAATAAAGTGAAATTAAACATAAAATTTCGCCAGTAAGCTTTCTAAGAAAAACTTGAATATATCCCTAGATTTCATTTATGACTTCTCCAAAATATCTATTGTGAAAGTATTACAAATGAATACCTTTGTCTGCCAAGTCGAGTATATAATACATACACGATTAAATACGTTTTATGTTTTAAAATTTTATATTATAAATAGTATTTATTTCTCTTCAATATATCTTTTGTACATCTTTTTCTGACACTTATGTATTGATTTTAATGCAGAGGACATTGACTCTTCTAAAGCATAATAATATACTAACAATATTAATGTTTTTTTATTGCATTTCAAGCATCGGTATTTAATAAACTATAAATCATAATAGCTAGGGAGCTGGTGGCAAAATTTTTTATATGATTTTATTGTGTGACTGAAGTTGGAAAGTGTAAAGACCTCATAATAAAAAGCCGGAAAAACCATTTCAGTCATTACAGCTTTGCTGATTTTTTAATTAGCGGTTAATTAAAAATGCAATAAAAAAAAACGCTCTTATATGATTTTATTGTGTCAGCTACTTGTTTTAAACGTTGCTTGTCAGTATGACATTGATATAAATGCAGTCAGCTGAAATCTGTGCCTGCGTTTTTTGCCATTTAATTTTTTATATTAATTTATAATATACTAAAAATTAAGTGATTTTATTGTCGGTGTACCTTATACCAAAAGTTTCGCAAAGTGATCAGAAATAATAAAACAAACTTCGGTCACCTATGTACTGCTGCATTTAAAGGGGGTGAATTTTCAAAAACGTTTCTATATTATTTTACCATGTCAGCCACTTTGTAGTTGAAATCTGCTATGCTGATTTTTCATTGGCTGAGATTTCTTTGAAAAAAATTGTTTTTTCCAAAATAATTCGGCAACGCTCGATCCTACGAGAAAAAGTCTAATACGTAACGAGATACAGCGGTGAGAAAATGAAGTTTAACGAATTTTTCAAAAAATCGTCAAACTCCGTTTTTGTTTGCAAATTATCTATAAACAAATTACATTGTATTATTTTTAACGTTTTTCCACATCACAATGAGATTATATAGGGAAACTATTTCAAATTTGGGTATATGAACTGGAACTAAGCTGAGCCTGCTACTCTCTGAGAGAACTCAACAAAATAATTAACAGAGAAACTTTACTTACGGCCTACTATGCAAATTTCCATTCTGTTATAAAATATGGTACTATTTTCTGGGGTGGTACACATATGGACAGAATGTCTTTGTAATTGAAGAGCTAAGTGGATAAAGGTGTTATGTCACAAAAACACGTTATTGAGTAATTTAACTCGAAAGTTTTTAGGCGAGAACTTTTTTGTTATAAAGACTATATAGCTTGCATTTTGCGATGATATTGACATTTGATGTACTTTTCAGAGACAAATAACTAAAGTTGTCAGTTGTCATTATTTTCGAAAATTTTAAAAAATTAATGTACATAACACCTTTCATAAGTTTCTCTGAAATGAATAAGGAATTAGTGAATAAAAGTGTTAAGAAATTAAACATATTTTATTATTATTAAAACATTGTACAATTTTTAGGTAGTCGGACAGTTCTACGGTTTTGAGCCACAGTTTGGTCATTTCCAAGTATGTTGTGATAATACGGCCTTACCATTCATTTATGAATGGTAATTGTTCTTTAAGATTGGCCAGTTTTCCTACACTTAGGCTGCCCTTGTTTTCATTAAACACCGTTAGAGCAATACCGTCGGAATTTATCTTATGCATATTCCTTTTCTTTAATATATCGACCTTGTAAAATGGAGTCATTTCATCTAGTGATGTAATAGTAGCACCCATAGGTGCCATTTTATACCGTCGCGAAAATAAACCTTTTCATTGTTCAGGTTTTTCTTCCTGTTGTACAAATTGAGTTTTGAGGCAATTCCATCAATATCCTTGAAATGATTCTTCATATCTATGACAACGGCGTCTTTGGGAGTTCTTAAAATTTCTTGATACTGGTCCGGAACGTAGATGTTTTGATGTTTCCTTAAAATTTTCTCGACTCTGCCAAAGTCTCTGTCTGAATCTAAATATGAATGTCCCACCTCCGAAAATTTATGGTCGATAACTTTAAATTCTCTCTTTAAAATCAACAACTGGTAAAGTGTAATGATATAGAAGTTTTTATTTTGTCCACCACAGGAGTCGGGCCATATTATAATGTGATCGATCTTTTTTTGAAAATATTCATTGTAAATTTGTGAAAAGGTATGTAAGCAACTAGCAATTTCTAGGCTTTCACGGCTGGCCATATCTTCAGTCCATGTCAAAAAGAACGTTTTTTTTTTTTCAGTATTCCTCAATGTATGTATGCCAAGGTTGTAAAACCACATTAGACGAAGGTAAAATGCTTTCGATGTACTTAATTTTGGCAGCGGCATGGTTTGCTGAAGATCTAAAGTAAGAAAGCAAATCGTTCTATCTACTGTAACTTTTGCTCCGTCACGCTTTTGTTGTTCGAAAGCTAGTTTGTAATTTTCTCCGTATTCTTTAGTATTATTTCCAGCATCACATTTGGGAAAAAATGTGAGTCATTTCATGATTCAATTAAACAATTTTGAATACCATGGACGCAATTTCAGCATTTTTATTGGGTAGGCAGGGATTTTTCACAGATAACCCAATAGATGTAAGCATAGCGAACCCCGTAATTCTTAAAAGATAACCTTACAAACCCAAATGACCTTTGACTTGATTGGCGTAATTATCATACTTATTATTTTTTCTGCAAGAATTTCGGAATTCGCCAGATTTGCCTTAAACAATTTAATGCTCTTTCAAAATATTGGGTAGGCAGAAGCCATACCGGATATCAGTTTTGCTCTTGTTATAAAAATTTCTACGGTCCAGCCCTCTTCTACTTGTCAGCATAAAAATGTTTGTACAAAAATCAACACCGCAAAGCATCACTTTCCAGTATTTCTGATTTACAGACTAATTTGCTAGAATACTTTAGTAAATTCGTATTTTATTATTGCATTTTATATTGATAATGTTTTGTTTTTAAAACATTATTAAAACTTGCCTGGGAAGAAATTGCCACTATGTGACTGATTTCTGCTGAATTGCCAAAAGGTATAAATGTGTTTACAGCAATTAGATACTCAAATACCATCTCGACTCTTGTACCATCTCATACCATTTCGAAATTGAACGAAATGAATATATGGATTAAAACACTATAAGCACTATTTCCAAATATCAGCCAATTTATAAACATCTTACATGATTCATGAAATTGTTTATTCATTGCCATTTGTAATATCAGTTTACTACGACTGGCCATTTTCACTATAATAGTAAGAAACACTTAACATAACTTGTCACATTAATGTCATTATAACATAACTTTAAAAGCAAAGTGTTTTGGATTAAAACAATTTAATATCGCGCAGTAATTGATAAAGGTGGTATGTGCTCATGACACCTTTATCCATTAAATTATATAAAAACCATATGTACATAACACCTTTATCAAACATTAAAACGCATTTAGGAAAGGTTTATTATCCCAAAAACTTATTGAAATGATAGTTACAAGTTAAAATAGTTGTCTGTGTAGAAATCTCAAAATTTTCAAAAATGTCACATAACACCTTTATCCACTTAGCTCTTCAATTCAGAAAAGGGCAGTTCAAATCATTTCTGGGCTGGGCTATAGAGACTCTTGCAGAGGAGCATTTAGACAATTATTAACTCTTGCCAGTGTTTATGTTTATAAATGTTTGTGCTTTGTACAGAGCAACAAGACACTTTTTTCAAGTGCACTAAACGATCATTCGTATAATACCAGACAGAAGGATAACTTAAATTATCCTGTACAAACTTATTGGAAAGAGGTAGTTATTATCAATGTAAAAAATATTTCAAATATTAATAGGGTGACCAAAGGAAACTTAGTAGCTGCTGAACCATACCATGCGAATCACTGCTAATATTTTTAAATAAATGAGTATGCAAAAGGACTCACGGTGCCCATTTCTTTTTATTTTATTAAATGTAAAATATATTTGTAAAATGTCCTTGTTTTGTTATATCTATATACTGTTACTGTTGATATACACTATGTTTTACCTACCCTACTCTTTGACTTGTATTATACAAAATGTTTCTCATGTTTTTTCTTTGGAACAGATTGTCAGTGATACTAAATAAATCTATCTATCATGTCGTGAAATAAGTTAAGAAATGTCATGTTTTACTGACGTTTGAAGAGAAATTTATTTGTTCATGTTGGTTGCTCTGTTTACTTTTCCAGATATGGATTAATATAGGAAAAGTATTGTGATTGTGCAAAAATTTGATTTTGAGAGGATTTAGACGTTTTCAAGTTCCTTGAGGGTTTTTTTTTAAATATCTGACTATCATATTTAGAACCACCATGTAATGACTACGTGGTCGAGATCCAGGATTCGATTCCTGGCATTTTTTTAGAGAAATATTATTATATATGTTATTTCTAATATACTCGGATACTGGTTGTGTCTCTTGCTTTGCAATGTGGAGCTCCTGCACAGAGTCCTTCAGGGATAAATAGGGTTGTATATATTATCTGTAGTATGTATTTTAATTTAAAACATCTAGGTGTGCCCCACGTCCACAATAATGTATGTACATTTCCCTACGATATACCCTGTATAATATAATTATTATATCTTAAGGTTAAATATAGAGTAGGCTGCGTTACTTGATTGCTTTAAATAAAGATATTTAGCATTATTTTTTATTTATATATTGATTTTAATATATATTATTTTGTCTCAGGTTGGGATCAGCTGCAAACGATAGACTCACTCCTTAGAAAGGGAGGTTATAAATCAGTGATATCTAGCGAAGTGCGACGTACAATAAAACTAACACGATATCAAAGTGAAAAAATCACAGTGACTTATCAAGATTACATGAACCATTGGAATAGCCAACGATGCTAGCAGATAATGTGGGGGCGCTCCCCTGTGGCGCCCTCACAAGCTATGCCTCCCTATTCTCACACAGTGCCCCCTTGTCATCCTGCGACGTTTGTGGTGGTACAGCCGCCTCTTCCAATTCCAACGTATGGACCTACGATGGCTACCGTGCAGCCCCCTTATATGCTACAACCTTTACCTGCCCCCATACCGATGTGGTGGGAAAACTACCCAGGGCCGTCTTACCAACAAGAATTCCCCATGTTATCTCCTCCCGAATCTCAAGTGAATGGTTACCAAACTTTTTTCCGGAAGCAAAAGTGACCCATAAGTTGTTTTAGGAGGTTATGTTATTGTACCAAATTATAACAGTTTGTATAAAAAGTAACACAAAGTAATACGTCACAAGGAGGTCGGCGTGTATGCTGGTAGTATCACTGGACATGTAACACACAGTTGGGAACAGGTGTTAACGTTTCAGTGATGTTATCACCAACCAGACTTCGCAAGTCAGACCTAACTGAGAATACGGTAACATTACACTGAATATTGCAGGCATTTTATCTTTTTCTTCTGTACATGAAGTACAGGACCTAATACAATTTTCAAATCATCAAGAATACATAAGTGAAATATATTGTCATTATATATCCAAAAAAATTTCAGGACATTTTCCTCAATTTTGAAATAGTAAGTATTCATGTTTTTCTAAATAATTTTTGAGTTGAAAATAGAAATAAAACTAATTTATTATTATTGTCATTACTGCAGAAAGCATGCCAGTGTAAATGCACGTCCAATCCACCTTCCGTCTTTTTCAGATGCTATTTTATTACTTAACAATAATATTGTCCTTTAGTCATAATTATTTGCAGTGTCACAGAACAGCTGTGAATAAATTATATCAGTGTATATTGAAATATCAAATGGTGATATCAAGGATTTTTTTACATAGAAATATGTAGTACTTAAGCAAGCACTGAATATAAAATTGTAAATAACACTAAGTAAGTATTATTAAATCCCCAGCCAGATAAAAGAAATAAATGAATCACAGTAGAGTAATGTATACCCTTCATATTCACAACAAAATGCTTACACATGCACTGAACATGTAATTGATAAGGAATATAGAGATATTCTACGTTTTAATGTGGTTTACATACATTTTTTTTTTAGAAAGTGTCCTTCGGAATTTTATTTGGCATATTAGTAGAATGTTTGGTCTCTTTTCGGAAAGCTTCTCAACCTCCAAAAATGCAATCTTCAGTGTAAGTTACAGTAACGTTATTCAAACATTGTACGGTAACATTAAAAATGGATTCAATTTTGTCATTAAGAAATTTTACACTGTGATACTGATATTGATACACAAAAATAGCTCTTTAGACACTCACAAACTTCTCCTTTTTTCCTTTGTGATCTAACACTGTGTTGCTTCTTACAAAAAAAAATCATTTGAGGGTATTTTGAACCAAATATGTGCCCTAGTTATATTTTTAACACCAAAAAGTATTCAGACCATTTGGAAAAATTGTTGGTAGATTAGAGTTTGTTGATGTTTTGTCACTATGTGCCTCACCATCGCACAAGAACAGAGCTTATTGTATGTAAAATTAATGCTACTGGGACTACGCCAGTTGTATTTGAAACAAATTTAAAGGAAGCATCTGGAGGAGTGATTTGAAAAATAGTTTTGGTGTGTCGTCTTAACAATTGACAATAATAATTGTAAAGTATTAAGGGGGCTGGTTTCAGGTGCTTCTCTTTACTAGCAAAACAGCTTGATATACAAATATCAGATTGCGGGTTGCTATTTTCATTTACCGTTAAATTTTTCCATAGACGATTTCCATGGAATTTGTGTATGAAGTAAATTTAATGGATGAAAAATCTGCACCTAGCAAATCTCACTAGTTCATAGTTTTAAAGATTTTCTGCGAATTTAAATTTTGGATATATAAAATGGCGAGTTTCGTGCTGTAACCTGACAAAACCTTGATTTTAATTTTGCATAGTCATATTTTTTAATTTAGTATAAGTACATACGAATCTTGGAAAGTGAGTAGTCCTTATGATCATTTTCCAGCAATTTAATTGTAAATGATGTGTCAAGTTTCTTATGTTGAGATAGGTGTGTGATTAAGTGAGGTATTAAATTGAAATAATGGAAATGACGAGAATTTACAAATACTGCAAAAGAATTTAAGGAAAAAAAAATGAGAGAATCTTTAATAAAGTAGTTTGTGCCTTATTTTCACATAACTTTAGTTTATAGCTAGTTTTTTATGAATTAAAAAACGTACCCTCGAAAATATTTATGTATATGTATTTTACTGCTAATAATTTTAATTACTGGGCAGGTAAGTTTAAAAAAAAATGTAAATAAGTAACTTATTGGCATTAAAATATCATATAACTGTTACATGTTACGAAGGCGTAGAAGGGACACATTATTAATTCCGTGATACGTAACACGGAATTAATTATAAAATAATTCTTCGTTACGTAACACTGAATTAATTATAAAATAATTATTTCTTCGTTTCATAACACAATTAATTATGAAATGATTATTTCTTCGTTAAATAACACAGA
The DNA here is from genome assembly GCA_936432065.2 of Rutpela maculata. Classification (NCBI taxonomy): domain Eukaryota; kingdom Metazoa; phylum Arthropoda; class Insecta; order Coleoptera; family Cerambycidae; genus Rutpela; species Rutpela maculata. The sequence goes on along the minus strand of OW386291.2, from coordinate 140,455,307 downwards.
GTTAATTATGAAATAATTATTTCCTCGTTACGTAACATGGAATTAATTATTTATTTCATAATTAATTCTGTGTTACGTAACAAAGAAATAATTGTTTCATAATTAATTCTGTGTTATGTAGCACAGAATTAATTATGAAATAAATAATTAATTCCATGTTACGTAACGAGGAAATAATTGTTTCATAATTAACTCTGTGTTACGTAATGAAGAAATAATCATTTCATAATTAATTTTGTGTTACGTAACAAAGCAATAATTATTTCATAATTAATTCTGTGTTACGTAACGAAGAAATAATTATTTTATACTTAATTCTGTGTTACGTAATGAAGAAATAATTATTTCATAATTAATCCTGTGTTACGTGTCACGGAATTAGTAATTTTTGTTATGAAAACATAAAAATTTATATACGTGTCCTTTTTACGCCTTTGTAACATGTAAACATGATTATTTTTAAGGGTATGGACTTTTCTGAAATTGAAATTCAAAACCTGGCTCTGTAAAATTCAAATTAAAGTATTGTGAGGCTATGGTACTAAATTTTGTTAGGTAGTAGTAGAATCAATTACCGTTTCTTATCATTTTTTTGCATATCTTGTTTGCCACATTCACGAGAGCAGTTGATTTGAAAGAATTACACAAGAAGTTCGTTTGTTGGCTGCTTGGATGGAATTTTTTTTTCCTGACAAAATTTGTGTCGCAAATGGTACTTGGAACGTCTACATCTCCAAATGAAAGTGCGCAATTAGGTTTTTTCAGTAGGGAGTCAATACTCCATATCTAACCAGGCAGCCATGTGAAAGTTACACAAAAATTAACCTCCGTAAAATTATACTCTATATTTTTCTACTTTTGTTTCTATAAGCTATAATACGGGAGCCATCGACCAGGATTTTCAGCCTCATCGCGACATGAGAATTTCAAACTTTTTGGACATTTATACTCTAATAAAAAAAAATGTTCTTTATGGCGGAAGTCTTCAATGTTGCTAAACAATCGAAAAACAATAATGAACTTGTAAAAAAAATGGGCTAAAATTGTTATCACGACACATCCATTTCCTGGTTTTTGTGTGCCTGGAACTCTATAAAAATTTGAACGGACATTTTCCGCCTTGTGCAAGCGGCTAATGAGAAAATTGGAAAATTTCCTAATAAATTTGTAAGTAGAAAATTTTGCCATCGCGACCTGTACATTTTCAGTGTAATTTGAGAATTTCCGCTCAAAACAATAGTGAAAACGGGCAATTTGAACGTTGCTTGTTACAAAGCACAAGCAACGTAATTTTCTCGGTTCCCGCGAGGTATCGCGACCTGTCCGTTTCCTTGATTAAATCATTGGTAGGATTTAGACTTACGTAAAAAAAATTGGATGTTTTCTGCGTTGTTGTTCCCAGAAAATCCATTTTCCATCTCGCTAGAAAGTCGCAATATGGGTGTTTCGTGTTTTCATGTTCTGTAATTTGTCGGAATCTTGCAAATGTAACTCGGGTGCATGAATAGACTCATATACACACACATAATCACACTCACTCACAGAAGAGTAGATAGGGAGGAAAAATACAGAGGCAAATCTAACTAGAGGAAATTTAAGAGCCAAACGTAGCAAACTCTACTCTTTTCCCTCCACAGGAGATAAAATTAATTTTAGTATAGCTGTATAGCTGTAAAGGTGGAGGCATAGATATAGAGGTATAAGCAGGGCAGAAGACACGTGCAGCTAGACCACGGAAGTGAGAAAGAAAGAAGACAAATTTACGGATCTCGAAGGTGTCGGACGTCGTTTGGATCTTTTTTATCTTTCTCCCGCGATCAGTTATAGTTACCTCTAAAGCACGTGATGGCCGAAACACGCGAAGTAAGAGACGACTCCATTTCATTTTGTACAACCGTGCAACACGGAAAATGTCCGTTTGGACTCTTTTTAGGACCACAGGTCCTGGTCAACCATCTAAACAAGGTTTTAGCCATGTCGGTGTAACTCGGTCAAGCCATTTTTTTAAACAACTAATACTACATTTATCAGGTTTCTACAAGGCTAAAAATTTCCGTTCTTCACGGATTGGTGTTTGGTTTATGTTTTGAATAGGATTCCATTAAAAACGGACGAGGTGCTATAAAAAAAAATTACCCGATTTTTTTACCGATGGAAAATGTTTTTCTACCACATCCACAACGCGCCAGAGCTTTGCTTTACATAACAAAGTTTCCTATTTTCCCTTAAACTAAATAGTTTTTATGGATTTGTCCATGTCGCGATGACAAGAAATTTTGGTCGATGGCTCCCATACTATTTTAATTTTTCCAATGCTAGTGCTAAACACAAATAAAGGACAGAAGTGGAATAAATTAGACTATTTTTATGAAGTTCTATCCATTCATAATACCATTTGAAGTTCTATTAACTGGGTCTAGTTATGGATTTATAGCGAAGAAGAGATAAGCTAAAAGTAATTAAAAAACGTGTACACTTCTTATAGCATTGATTTTATTTCTGCATTAAAGTGAAATGAAATTCCGCTTCTGTTCTGAAATCTATTCTATATTCCTTTGCAGTTTATAAATTCGAAAAGGGCATTCAAACTATCGTCAAATCATGTTTGATTGGTTCTAAATCGACATATACTGTGGGATTGCGGACTATTACAACAAGAGTGTCTTCTGATCTATTTTTCGTACATTTCGTACAATTATTACTTCTTCATTGGATAACTCCAGAAACAACGTTAGAAAATGTAAATATACCTTTTTACTCACATTTGTAAATAGTTCTTGCCAGTCTGTTTTATAATTCTCGTAGGAAATTGTTACCGCTATAAATGCTTTAGAAAATCAGTTGAAATAACCTCGTTCTTGTAAATAGTGTGCGGTATGTTTTTGTGGAATTTCACGTTCCACGGTTAAAATGTTAAAGCTGTTGGTTGCCATATCTCCAAGTGGCATTTAAAGTAACACTCGTAAAGCGAGGAGTATATACCTAAAAAATTGGCTGTGTAAAATTAAGACTGTGTCAAATTGTGATGTTATGGTACAAAATTGCTACGTCTAACGATAAAAATGTCGGAGGTTGCTGTAGTCTGTAGTAATAAGCAAGCAAATGTTTCAATATTTTAACGAAATTAAATTCGTCATATGACGTTACTTTCCTCCCCCAATAAGCTTTTTTATGACTTAGTGATATTTCGTGTGAAATTCCCAAGTTGTTAATTTTATGAATTTTATTTATAACAAAATGCAAACTTAAAGCCGTCTAGTATGGCCTCTACTGCTGTGTAAAAATTATATTGAGGCTTCTTTTTTATAACACAGATATTTCAAATGTTAAAAATATATAAATTAGTTTTATAATATATACTTATACAATATACAGGCTGATTCTGTGTTACAAAATGTATGGACCGATCCTGAATTAAAAAATAGAAAGAAAAAAGGAACTTTTTTAAAATATGTTAAGCAAAACACATTTAAAGATAAATTGTTGAAATTTTTGAACGGTCATCGCTGCTACGCATTGTTTATAACAGTTAACACATCAAACATGCTTTTGTCCTATTGGACCGGCTTATGACTGGGTTTTGACACAAATTTCTAGGAGCATTTTTAAAGCCGTTGTCTGCGAGACCTCTAGACGAACATTTTCTACAAAGTTGGATACAAAATTCAAAAATGTGCTATAATAGTCATTGGTGTAATTGATTTAAAATTGTGGGCATAAAATTCTATGCGAATGGTTAATCTGACATGAAAATAAATATAAACAATTAGTCCATGGAAATTAGCATTTGACCTGGACAAAATTAGTAAAAATCTGAATTTTTGCAAAGACGTTCTTTGATCCAAATCCACAAGTCATAAAAATCCCAACATGGCTACCCAAGATATTGAAGGTCAAAGTTTTTTGCAAATATCTCGCGTCCTATGCATCGGATGCCCATGACGTCAATGTGAAAGGTTTAGAGAATTAAATTATCTATAAGTTGCCTTTTTATTTTTTAATGACCATCAATATCTTGGGTAGCCATGTTGGGATTTTTGTGATTTCTGTGGATTTGGGTTTGGAACAAAGAACGTCAGTGCAAAAATTCATATTTTTACTAATTTTATCCAGGTTCCCTCCCTTTTTTGGCTAATTTTCCTGCATTAAATGTCTAATTATATACTTGATTCTTCAAAAAATATTAGTTTTTCTTGATTGATTTTTCAGATATTTACTGTACCTACTGATTTTTCTTTTTCAACACCCTACATCACGGTAACGGTGAGGTTTCGGGCACAAGATTTTATGTTTCGTCTGATTTTTTAATGCAGGATCCACCCACGTTTTGTAACAATGGAATCGCATCTGCTAATCTGCTATTATTATTTTTTAATAAATATTTTTGCTGAGTGACAGCACCTTAAATTATTTGTGTTATAATGTGAAGTACGATAGGTACTTTTTTTTCTGTAGATTTTGTAAAGCTTACAATGTCTTTGACAAGTGGTGCATTTCTAATTATACGAATTGTTAGTAATAAGTCTATGTGAAGTTAGTCGTCCGAAAAAGTTTAACTAGGGGTGTCGCTGTAAAACTAAATAATCTTTTTATTTCCCAATAATAAGTGTTGTAAAATTTACAAAGTGTAAATGACATATTTTCCTACGATCATCTGTCCAAGTAATGAATGGACAAAACATGTTAGTTGATTTTTTATTTTTATTTTACAACACTTCAACTATTACATTGTGTTGTGAGTGATCATTTTATCTAGACCAAAAGCCCATAACACTTGAATTACTAGTCGTGGTGGCAAACTCGGGAGCTAACAACCTTTTTATATTGCTTAAGTAAGTGTCAAAAAGGCAAGTATGGCAGTCTAACGGTTAAAAAAAGTAACGACGACCTTTGAAAATTGATAATGAAATGGAACATCTTTCTTCAAAGCTTTTTTATTGTAATTGATGTAAATTAAGTGTTATACTTGCAAGAGAAAAAGGGGCCATGGTACGAGTCAAATTGGTAATTTTTTGCGTGCAGAGAAGTTAATAGGTATAAGCTTCAATTTTTGTTTACACAAAAAAATATAATTGGAAGTCTGTGTATATTATTTAGAGCATTATAAATCATGCAAGTATTCGAAGTGTATTTGGGCTAAAACATTTAGCCTTAAACAAAGCGGATCATTTTCTATAGCTCTTTTTCTCTTTGCCAATAGCTAGTGCAACACTTGTTGTTTAGCAGCATTATTTTCTTCAAAAATTCTCACCATTTCTCTATGAATAAGCACGTTGTTGCAAAATAACATTCAATTCAATTCATAATGGATACAAAAAAAAGATATCAAACAAGAAACAGAAAATAATAAAAAAGATTAAGACTTATGCAAAATAAATATGAACGTAAGAACAGCAGAATTAAACAAAACATACTAAATTATTAATATAACTAAAGCTATGGTCAGCCACAGCTTCTTTTGCTGCACAGTTTTAAGGTTGCAGCTCCAAAAGTTTCGTATCATGTTTACACTGATCCTAAAAGTAGCGTGCGGCGGGCAGTTTTTTCTACTGCAGCTACCTGTCAAAACTTCAAGTCTGGATTGTAGTGACATTTACGCACAACATGCTGTTTTTCCATCGTGCAACCAGGTGCTGTTTGCTAGCTATTGTTCCTTGACATCACGCTGTGTTCGTCTCGTAATATACGTAATATACATGGATGACGAGACATTAGCTACAGCTTGTTTATTAGCTGTACTATTAAAACAAAGAAAACGCCGATGCCAGACAAAAACAAGAATTTGGATGAAACAATGGATAGAAAATAGATAAAAGTTAGAACTTTCGGACGGTGATAGTCCGCCAAATAAATTTCAATATTTATTGACTTTTATGTGCCAAAACAAAGTTTTTTAGCCATAAATATCAAATACTTAAAGGTCTCTCCAAGATCAAATAGGTATCTTATTAAAGAATAGATTTTAAAAAATCACACAAGCTGCAGCTTCAATTCAATATTTAATTTTTTTTATAACTATAAACAAACAGGAATGATTCATTGAAAAACATTAATTAATTAAAGTCCCAGTTTATTCACAAATATTTTATTTAAAATATTAGGCACTCAAATGGATACCAACTTTAAAAATACTGCTCTCTCTGCCACTGTAAAAGTTTCAACCAAATAGATATTTTTTGCAGCCACCGCTACTCTTTAAAATTCAATTCACGCAGGGCTACTTTTGAGGCTGCACGCAGCATATAAATACTGCACGCAACCAAACTGCACATGCTACTTTTAAGGTTGCACAGGTATTCACATGAAGATTCACTTGAACCGCGCAGTTTTTTAGACTGCACCACAGCTAAAGAAGCTATGTCTGACCATATCTTAAAGATACCTAATTAAAGCGCTACAGAGGATATGCACATAAACAGAGATTCGCTACGTTGAACAAGATGCTATGTAGTTATGTGCATATGAATTACATCAGGAAGATACAAACTTATGTAAAAAAGTTTTAATTTACACCTGGAATTTAGGCACCTTTGTCTATCGATTTCAACAAAAAATAGCCGCTTTGAAGGAAAATTCAGTCTCATTAAAAATGTTCAAAAGCTGCTGTTTGCAACCACACTCCAGCTGTCATGATGACATTTTTGACACTTACGTAACCTCTTAAAGATGGCAATGGTTCTGCTGTTAGCGACTGACTGCGGGAAGCGCAAAGGTATGTTCGATTTTGTTTGACGCAAAACAAATTTACTTTAGAAGCATAACTGCAAGAATAAGCAGATACTGCTTGCCGGCCAGAGTGAATGTTAAGATAAGATGGAAGACAGGCCCGACTAATCACAACCATTAGAAGATGCTGTGGGCGTATTTGAACACATCCCGTTAATCAACTGCGGTGGTGTCTTATAGCGAATTACACAGCGCCTCAGAAGATGTCTAGTGGGCACCAAGGGGCGGGGGGGGGGGGGGGGGCTTCCCATCCTTAAAAGGTTAAGCTATATAAAAAGGTTTTACTGCCTACCGACCCCGGCACTATGACTAGCAATCCCTGTGTGGATTTTTGATCTATCTATTAATTATTGTTAACCTATATTAACCAAAAATTAATAAAAAAATAATGGATTTCTTATTTAGTAATTAAGTATAAAATAATTCGGTTATAGCTTAAAAAAATTAAATGACACCATCTTTAATGCGATGGATTTTTAACTTAAAGATCACTGCCATTTTTTGTCATCATAAGTAACCAACAATCATTAATAGTGATGCTCAATTAGCTCCATCGTTGCTAGGAACATCATTGTATTGTGATCTCGTTGCTAATACATCTGAACTGATATTTTTTGTGTGTAGATTGAAAGAGAGGTATTTTTGTTTCATTATCTAGTTTGGACATTTTGAAAAGTACGCAGGGGTCCCCTTTGACTTCTGTAAAATTGATAACACCGAATAAACAATAGCTTAGATAGGTTTAAGCTCATGACTAGTTTGTGCAATTTTTTGGCCAGTTCCAGTGGTCCATGTAACGACATTTCAAATATTGACTCTTATCATTTCCAGCACAATTCACAACTTATAGTGGAGCAGAATTTCAAGCATAGCACGCTTATTTCAGGAGAAATTTTTTTCGGAGTAGAATGATATGGAGTGGTACCCACCAACAAGTAAAACATATTAGTCAAAAACTACCTCACTTAGGTGAATGATTCTTGATTTGATATAGTTTATTCCATATAGTAATTCTACATTAGAAGTGTCGTAATTCAACGTACTACATTTTGAGAAAACAATATATGTCTTTCAATAATTGATAAAGATGCTAATGTATTGCTTTCATACAGGCATAACTTTTTATTTCGTGATACCGATTTCAAATTTTTGTATACCAACCTCTTCCCTGATGTTTAAGGAACGTTTTCTGTCATATCACATATTGTCGCGTTTCACAAATAGCATTAGTCACGTAGCGCATTGCGAGTGGGATAAAGATTGATAGATACGTCAACTAGAGCTTCGAGCAAGGAGGGACGGACATAATACAATAATACTGATGGAGTATTATTATTGTGGTGCCTACCAGTTGTTATGAAATAAAACACAGAAAAATTAAGTTTTCATTACCAATGAATGAATTATTTAATCGTTAATTTTGATCATAAAAAAATGTAATAAAAAGTTCAAAAATCAAGTTCATCATTAATTGATTCATATTGAATCGTAACATTACGGCATTTTATGCAGTGCCGGCGTTAGGGTATTTGGCATCTGAAACAAATATTTGTTTGCCGCCCTAAGAAAAAACATATACAAGTTACCACTGTTCGGACAAAGGACCCCCCACAAAAGCAATGGAATTCGATTTGACTGAAACTTTTAGAAAATGTTCTTCTCGGCATCCCGAACAAAAGTCTCCATAGGCACAACAAAATTCTGTGATTAGTTTTCGAGTTATGGGACGTTGAAGTCCCAGATTTTACGGGATCCTAGGAGTGCAAGTAGCATAGGGTAGGTATAATACTGCTGATAATTGAGTTATTATTAATTCCAAACGCAATGAAAGTTATATCTCTTGATATTGCAAGACTTTTCACTGAAAACCAAGCTTGAAAAAGTCGGAAAACCCCGGAAAATTCATGCGAATTCCACGATTTTAAATACATTACGTTGAAACGCGTACAAGTATCTAAGACCCAATGTACCACAAGATTTTTCACTTGTAACTCAGATTTAGCGATTTTCCAAGGTTTTCTCGCTAAATCTGAGTTACAAGTAAAAAATCTTGTGGTACATTGAGTCTTAGATATGCGTTTCAACGTAATGTATTTAAAATCGTGGATTTCGCATGAATTTTCCGGGGGTTTTCCAACCTTTTCCGACTTTTTCAAGCTTGGTTTTCAGTGAAAAGTCTTGCAATATCAAGAGATATAACTTTCATTGCGTTTGGAATTAATAATAACTCAATTATCAGCAGTATTATACCTACTACTACTTGCACTCCTAGGATCCCGTAAAATCTGGGACTTCAACGCCCCATAACTCAAAAACTAATCATAGAATTTTGTTGTGCCCATGGAGACTTCTGTTCGGGATGCCGAGAAGAACATTTTCTAAAACAGTCTATAAACAGTGGGGTCAAAAAATGTTTGTTGAGATTTTTGTGCAATTTTGAATTTCTGAAATTTATAAAAAGGTAATAATCAAGTCTTAAAATTCCGCCCTTAAAAAAATGCACATCTGCTTCGCTGTTTCACCTCTTCTGCCGGCCCTGATTTTATGCACCTGCAGGCTGATGTACATTTTGGATTTTCTCGATATTTTACCCAAATGCAATTTTTATCTCGGCAGGAAATATTTAACATATCTCTCATTTTGTCAGATATTGGTGCTTTTGTGGAGAGGACTGGTCGGATACCTTCTTCATGTGATTCCCATCCAAACTGAAAAATATCAAACCTCTCAGTAGTAAGTTTATGACTTGCACCATATTTCGCTCTGTAATAAACACCTGAAAATTAAAATATGCATTTTATATAAAATAAATAAAAATAAAATTGGACCAACCTGAGCACATGCTGCCTGAAAGCATCTTCTATTAGAGGAAGTTCTGCTAACCATTTTAACGACTGTTAGTTTTCTGGATCTGGATCTCTCAACATTGTCGTGTTTATACAATTTTGCAATTCTAGACATTCGCAAAACATCTGGATATGATTGATGGAAATTTGAAAAAATTTCTAATGTCTTCGTTTATCTTCCAGGCAACGTCGATGCAGTTTTTTTGCCAATTCTGAAAAATGCACAACCAATGTATCTTAGTTTATTAGTCGTCTGATTGGAATGACCCGTTTGAATAGAAATGTTTTTATCTGAAATAGTTCAGAGAATACTGCAACATAATACTAAACTTTAACGGAAACATCAGTATCATCTGACTGAATCACATTTTCAAAAGATCTCAGAAAACTAATAACATTACAGTCGTTAAAATGATTAGCAGATAATAATAATTCATTCATTGATAATTAAAACTTGTTTTTTTTTAACTGTTTTTCATAGAGATTGGCATACAAAAATTTCAAATCTATATCGTGAAATAAAAAGTTATGCCTGTTTGACATTAGCATTAGCATTTTTATCAATTATTTCAAAACATATTGTTTTTTCAAAATGTAATAATCAAATTAAGACACTTTTCTAATGTAGAATTATTATATGAAATAAACTCTATCAATCAAATCTAGTACCATTCATCTAAGTGCAGTAGTTTCCGAGTAATATGGTTTTTTACTTGTCTCGCCCAAGGGAAAAGGTCGTCAACCGGGAATATAATACGTTATTTATTACTCTCTCAGATGGTCTAGGTCCCATATATCTTTCTACTCTGAAGTCTTTTGAACGATTTCAACCCAAATTCCGCTCCACTATTACATTGCAATTTGTACAACTATCAAACCACTAATTAAAATAGTTTACACAAAACATATTTACAGCAAGAAGTTTAAGACGCAAATGATAAAAATTTGAGTCAATATTAAGTCCTTAGTACTGGCGTCATGAGTCTGAACAGATTCCAATGATCTTTAATGCAACTATTACCGTTTTGTTTCACTACATAAAAACATTAAATATTTAGTCCTCTCTGTAACATTTGCATTGTTTTTTATTTTTTTATATATTATATATAATATGTAACTAATTTAGATGTATGTAGCAACCTCGCCAATAAGACCTACGTGTATATGTAATGTAAGGTGGAATGCCAATTTAAATTTTAAATGAGATATTGATCAAGGTAACTACTTTATTTTTATTCTATTTTAATGAATATTTAAGAGGTATTGAACTTATAGGACTGCCAGTTGAACTAACATCTGAACGTTTTGTCTAATTGTAACCATGACAGTTACCGGAGGACGAAGCTTATTGTTAGTTTCGTTTTCTGTTGTCGATAAAGTGTTGGAAAAATGTTTTGGTACCGAGCCACAGTCTTAGTAGTTGTACTAAGTATATTATAAAAGGATAATTTGGCCAGACAAGTTTAATCATGCAAAAATGAAATGGATAATACATATATTAAATAATTAAGTTTGATGAGTAAATGAGTTTTGCCGTGGCTAAGATGGTTGTTATACAAAAAAATTTATGAATATAACAGAAATAACAATATGACATTAATTATGCATAAACTCTGGTGTTGAGACAGTACACCAACTAGTAAAGTTAGGGGGTAATTTGTATCGATTTTAACCATAGGATCAGTTGGTTTAAGTGCCATAGAAATAGTTTATCTGTTTCGTTTTTATTTATCATCAGATATATATGCATATGCATACATGCGATTTATTTTATGCTTGTTTTCACAAATAAGCTACTCTCTAATTAATGTTAAGCTACTGATTGATCATCAGATTAGTAATATAACTTTTAAATAGAATTCTGAACACTGATCTGATGGTTACACTCCCTCTTGATTATTGTCTGCATGAACTTGATAGTGTGGGAGCATGTTAGTGTTAATTTTTATCTACCAAAACCTCCATTTTAGACCAGGCAAATCTCAGTGTAAAATGGGTTTGGCGTGAACTATTTGGGGACAGTTATTTGTTTATCGCAATGGATAGCTCTATTAATGTAGGATAAGTACATAAAGTCGCAAAAAATCCCGACGTGAGCTAAAGCCGCCATTTAGAATAAATGACCGCCAGAGACATTTTCTTTAAAATCATATATCTTAGTAACCGTTGCTCCGATTTTAGATTTCTTTTTTTTGTTCCATTCCTCACTTCACATTTTACAGAAAGTATAATTACATGTTTTACGATAAATTGAACGATAAACTTAGGAAATTAAAAAATAATTTAAATATTACGGAAATTTAAACTTTTGTAAACTCGAGACGTTTGTACTGAAATTTCTAGTCAATTTTTGAAAAAATAATTTTAATAAAAGTTCTAGAGCACACAATTAGCTTTCATTTGTTTTTTGACCGATGTTACTAACTCAAATATTTACGGAGTGATAGTTATTTATATATAAAATTGTAATCATTTTTAATAATGTACATTAAGGTATAAAGGGTGTCCAGTCAGTGTTCTCTCGGAAGATTGTGCAAAACGACTAATTTAATAAAAACAAGAAAGTATAATTTTTTTTAAATAGAACAGCCTGTATTTCCTTAACGCCAGTTAAGCCTTCAAGGGCCCTGTATTTCACCCTAAAATATTTTGCCAAGTTATTTTTTTCCGTTTTTTTTTTTAGGTAGTTTACAAACATTTTTGACTGGCATATCTCCGCGATTTATTAATCATTATTTCTAAAAATGTGGGATGTTGTTTGATAATGATGTATTTACTGGAAAACATTTATGAAATAAATCTTTAGTGTATCGGGTGTCAAAAATATTTGCGTACATTTCTTGACATTTAATTATTATTTTTCTCATTTTTTTTAAATGGAATGCCTAGGTATACTTTTTTATATGAATGAATAAAATATACAATTCCTCACATTTTAATATTTCTCTATTTCTATTTCAAACGTTTATATCAAATAATTTTTGCGTAAATTAAGGTGCTCTTTATTTTAGCATTAAAATCTATATTTTGTTTTATAATTTTCTCAATTTTTTTAAATGGAATGCCTATAATTTTTTTAAAAGGGTGAGTACCTAACGTTTACAATTTCTCACATTTTGATATCGTACACTTTCTTTTATGAACGGTTCTTGAGCAATAATTTTTTTTCACGATATTGAAACTAACCTAACAACTGCTCAAAATATCCACCATTTTGATTCGGGTTACACTGAGGTCTCTTGATAAATGAGCGCCTTACACAGTGTAACATATCAACATTTATACGATTGAAACACCGATGAATCCTTTGCATCATATCTTCTAGAGTCATAGGTTCTACTTTATAAACGTCTGACTTCACAAATTCCCAAAGAAAAAACCCACTGAAGTCAGGTCGGGTGAGTTAGGCGGCCATGTAATGAGACCTAACATAATTTAATAAAATAATAAATTAGATATTATTTAACAGTTTATTAAAATATTGGACCTCCTCTTCCTATCCACCTTTCAGGAAACTGATGGCCTGACAAACATTTCTACTAAATGTGGTGGTGCACCTTCAAGTTGTAATCACATATTATTTGTAGTGTAATCAGGAATATACTCGATTATTTGTGGCAACGTGATTTGGGTAAAATCTAAGAATACTGCTCCATTCACATTTTCCTCAAAAAAGCGAGGATGAATAACATAATCATGTACAATTCCTCCCTTTACATTTAAACTCTGGTTCTGATTTTTCTGTGCAACATGAGGATTTTCTCTGGCATAATAATGGAAATCGTGCCTATAGTGAACAATACAAATTTGAAAAATTTTTCATTTTCTCCAATTTGGTTTTGAGCCCACTGGCAAAAATTTAATCTACGATTTAAATCCACATCCTTGATGAAGCTCTTGATGCAGCTGAGCTCGATAGAGGTGAAACTTATTTTTACGAAGACATAGGGAAACACTAGATTCACTGACCTCTATATCCCTACTTAACTCCCGAACACTTAGGATTTTCGATTACCGTTAAAGTTATAGCCAGCTCATTTTCTTCATTACAATACATTTCGTCGTCTTGCCCTCTTCATATGCAAAATTTCCAGTACGTTCAAAACGTTCTTTCAAATTTTCTAGAGACCTCACATCAGGACATCTTCTATAGAGATATTTTTGACCATACATTCTTAAAGCCAATAAACAATCTCCATCACATACATCAATAACATAACATTTACCATAGATATTAATTCTTATTGACAATAATTATAATTCGTATTTTTAAATATTAACTATATTAATTCAACTTAATCATGATAATCTTAAACACACTAGAGAAATGTCGTAGAGTGAAAAACAAACGCAAAACAAAAGACCAAAGCCATACTAGATTGTAATGCTAAAATAAAAAGCACCTCGATTTACGCAAAACTTATTTGAAATAATCATATCTCAAAAACGGTTTGAAATAAAAATTAAGTGTATAATATTAGAATGTGGGGAATTTTATGCTTTATTCATCCATGTAAAAAATATAAGCATTCCATTTAAAAAATTTGAGAAAAATAATAATTAAATAACAAGAAATGTAAACAAATATTTTAGACACCCGGTATAATAATAATTTATTTCAAAAATGTTTTTCAGTAAATGCATAATTATCGAATAACACCCTACATTTTTAGAAAAAACAATTAATAGATCGCGGAGATATGGTAGTCAAAAAAATGTTTGTAATTTGCCAAAAAAACAGGAAAAAAATTATAACTTGGCAACGCTGCATCTGATTGGCAAAAAAATTTAGGGTGTAATTCAAGACCCTTAGAGGCTTAACTGGCGCCAAAAAATTAGAGAGTATTCCGTTAAAAAAATTATACATTCTTGTGTAACTCCTCTTTGTGACACCTTGTATAATTGAAAATAATTTCACGTTGTAGTAGAGATGAAACATTGAAAGTTTTGCTAAAAAAGTTTTGTTTATAAAGTTACCCGTTTTTGCACAATCTTCCGAGGAAGCACTAACTGGGCACCTTGTATATTTCCAAGAACTCAAGTCTTATTTTCTTCAGTTATCTTATATTTTATGCCCAAAGATGTAATAATACTTTCGATTGTACATAAAAAGGGGAAGAGAACAAAAAAAAGAAATCTAAAATCGGAGAAATGGTTACTGAGATATGTCCTTCTAAAAGAAACGGTTCTGGCGGCCATTTTTTCTAAATGGTGGCTTTAGCTCACATTGGGATTTTTTGGGACTTTTATATCCTCATTCTACATGAAGAAAGCTATCCATTTCGATAAAGAAATAGTTCCCCAGATAGTTCATACTCAAAACTGGATTTGCCTGCACTATTTATAGAATACCAAATATTGGTCAGTGACTGGCTTCAACCCCGTTCGAATAATTAAAGAGTGAATGAAAGCAGTGAAAAGATGGTTCTAAGTGACAAAAAAATGTGGACTTGGATGTGCCATATAGGCAGCTGACATAATTGTGGTAAAAGTAACCCCGAAAGACGGGTTTTAGAAGTTTTTCAGTTAGTCCTTAAACTACGGTGCCTCGTTTTCACTTCCGTGTACCACTTGTGTATCACCAATTTTTTAATTAGTTGAACAGATTGTGTATTCTGCACACATTGATTGGACTAATAGTTCTTATATTGTAAGTGCCAACAATGCAAAATCGGTTTAAAGTTTAAACTTGTATTGACTGCTGTGCAGTGTTATATGAAAAGAGACAATACATCTTCGGTTTAATTCCCCAAATGAATGTCAAAGCCAATAGGTCCTAAAAAAATATTAAAAAATATGTCGCGAACATATTGTGAAGCAAATCACTTCATGGCTAATGCAATTTGCAACTTAGTTAGGTTCTCTTGGGATGTTTATTAGTAGTTAGAAAAGAAAGTTTCAATAAACACACATTATCGCTTGGAGAGATCATTTATTATTGTGGAAATGAATTAAATGGGTTACCAGTGTATTTAAAATAAAAAAAATATATATAGTTTAATGCTAAACCTTTTACCCATGGTTCTTTTTAGATTTGACGTTGGTCTCGTTTAAAAATAATCTTGGTTTGGATGGTCAGCGGCTAAAACATAATCCTAAAATCTAACAAAGTAAAATTAAATTCTAAGTTACTTTATGCAACTAACATATATTTATATCTAAATTAGTTTCAGCTTTTAAGTATATATTTATAGTCTTTTTACACTAGAACAGTCCTTGTGATACCAGTTATCTAGGATTAGGAGTTTCATGCATTCTGACAAGCGAAATAAAGATTTTTTTAGTGTATGTAAGTTATATTTGGCATTCCACCTTACCAGAGAGGTGTCTCACTCAGGACTATTATAGGGCTATTTCGATTTTAGGTACCGTAATTCCACTGCTATACTTCATCCAGCAAAAACATTTAATGATTACAACCATCAAAGTACATATTTAAGGCTAAAAACCAAACGTATAATGACTTGCGTTTAGCTACGAAGAATTATGCATGCTTTTTATTTTACCTGAAGTTATAACGATTTTATTTTTACAAATTATTACGACAAAATGGTCAGTATACTTGGTTTTTCTTCTTAATTTCATGAATGTATATAATGTGTACTGAGAGTTAAATAAAATCAGAATAATTAGGTTTATTTTTAATGTATCATACCATCAACGTAATTGTGCCTAAAGCTGGATAAATATAGAAATCAATTCCAGTAAGCCATTTAATTATTGAGACACAACATTCTGATTTTTCTCTATGAATTTAGCCATTACAATTTAGTTATATTTAATATTGAGTGTATTGTAGTGGGGTTCAAAGGTTTAATAAAAGATTACTTTTTATAAAAACTGCTGTATACTTTATTCACCCTGTTGTAGAGTCAAAAAGATACTTAAGCAGCTATTTGTCACAAGTAAGTGGTATTGTTGAATCCACCCCCTCCCCCTCCCTCTGGGTGTAAATTTATTTTAGTTTATTGAGGTTCGTTCCAGCAACAATCATGAACTAATTAGACGCAATACGATTGGTTGAAAACAGTTCGTGATTTGTCAGCTGACTATGTTAGATAAAGCTCATTGGCACTGACTAACCATCATAAAGCGACTTGTAGACTAAAAGGGCCTACCCTTATGAAGGTTGTTAAGGCCTTTTTAAATTCCATCATAAAACTCCTTAATGAGGCATAGTGCCGCTCTTGAAAACCCTGTTCGGGCCGTTTTAAAACCTATTTTAAAGCTGTCGGAAGCTTTTTTATTAGCTTCCTGCATTTTTAGAAAACACTTAGAAGGCTACCTTAAAACTGGTTTTTAAAACTCTATGTCCATATTAGAACTGAGAAGCTGTAAGAATGTCCACAAAGGAATCCAAATAATATTGCATTTATTTTTTCTAAATTGATTTAAGCAAACACACCATCAGACATCGAATATAAAATGGAATTTGAAATATATAAAGTGTAGAGTGGCACTATAACCTCTCTAAGGCCGATTTAAAAGTTAATAAAAAAACATCATCAAAAATTAAAACCAACGGTAGTTTATCGTTAAAACTACAAAAGAAAGGCCCAAAAAACAAGGCCGCCTCAGAAATAATAATGATTTCAAATATCCATACAAAATTTGCATAGACGCATAATCAGCAAATTTAAAAAAGTAGGGTGCTTCTCGGTTCCCACGGTAATTTTCAGTCGTTTCTTGTAATTCTACCTTAATTTACTAAAGAAAAAGTGATATTCTATATATGTAAAAGAATAATCCAGAAAACATCAACATGGTTTAACAAATGGAGACTCAAACCCAATCCTTCAAAATTACTCATATTTCACCATATTCTATCTGCTTCATCCCCAACATTAACGCTATACAATCACACACTCCAACCAGAATCTTCGACCAAATATTTAGGAATATTACTACTAGACAATAAAATGAACTTCAATCTTCACACTACACAAGCGAAAAAAAATACAATATCAAGAGCTAAACACTTTAGCAGCTTATCATATAAAAAAAAGGGCATTAACACAGACACAGCTAGCAAGATATACAAACTCATATGCAGACCCACCATTGAATATGGCCATATTCTGTTCCTAAACTGCTAAAATCAAGCTATAAAAAACTTAAAAGTTGCTGAAACACGCATGCTTAGATTGATCACAAAAATACGCGACCCTATCAACCCGATCCTTAACCCCTCTAACAACCTGTTATACAACCTAACCCGCACTCAACCTATACAAGAAAGACTCAAGTAGCTATCCAAGAAATTCGCTCAAAGGGAAGAAAATATAAATTTGATACAAAAGTTCTGCTTAAGGAGAAGCAACAGAAGATCTCGTCATAAACACCCACAACATACACTATGGGAAAGAATAAATGAGCTACAATAGTATTCTACAATAACCATTTTGTTTCAACTAAATATATTATAGATATTTTAGATTTATCATTACATAAACATGTGGAAATACTCTTCTTTTTTGATTGTTTTTTTAATAGACATATTTTGTAAACAGGCAGAAGGACCTCGGTCAATTGCCCTTTGAAATGTAAGGATTTCAATAAAGTTCTTGTATTATTATTATTATTAAAAGAATACCCTGACTGACTCACTGATCTATCAACGCACAGCTCAAACCGCTGGGTCTAGAAACTTCAAATTTTGCATAGAGGTTCCTCGAATGACGTAGGCATCCACTAAGTAGGGATTTTTCGAAATTGGACCCCCCAAGAGGGTGAAAAAGGGGATTGAAGATTTAGACTTTCTTGGAAACGGTCAGATTTAGATGAGTGAAATTTGGTAGAAATATTTTGCTGAAATCTATTAGATACGTGTAAGACAAAATTTCGATTTTCGCTTTTTGAAGGGGTAGATGGTTTAAACACATACGGTCAGGGCTGTCTCTAGGGGGGGGCGCGAAGCGGGCGGCTGCCCGGGGCGGCAAAATTCTAGGGGCGGCAAATTCTTCAAATCCACAGATAGCAAAAAATATAAAAAAGCTAGGAAACAATTGTTTCACTAATATAGTAATAGTAATGTTAACTTTATATAAACAATTTGTTATTGTTAGTTTTTCTTGTATATAAAGTAGGTTACATACATACATTATGTTTCTTATATGTGATTTTATTTCTTGTCTAATGTCGGTGCTGTGGTATTTTTTTTTAAGTTTCAATACGGTTAATTTTTTCAATTATTTTATTTAACCCTTTTAAATACAGTAATCATATTGCTAAAAATCCAAAAATTGCTATAAACCTTATAACTAAAAAAACAAACCATCAAGAATATTCAGTAGGTGACTCTTAAAATGTTTAAAAAACAACGGA
Organism: Rutpela maculata; assembly: GCA_936432065.2. Lineage (NCBI taxonomy): Eukaryota > Metazoa > Arthropoda > Insecta > Coleoptera > Cerambycidae > Rutpela > Rutpela maculata. The sequence continues at coordinate 140,436,411 of OW386291.2, read as the reverse complement.
TTGAAAAGACAGGGTCAGGCGGGGTAAATAAAAGACCCAGATTGAAATAAATTAAACTTAATTTTTTATTCAAGTTTGTTTTGTACATTCAGAACTGTTTTATGTTATCCAATCAGTTCCTATGCCTACTGTTAATGCGGGAAAAAATATTCAGTAAACTTTTTAAAAAATTTTGAACGCACCTTAGTACTTTCTTGGGGATTTTATAGCTTCTCTATTTGCATTGTCCGTATTTGACAGACGTCAACTAGAAGTGTCATTCTTCACATTTTGTAATCAAGTTTATTAATCTGCTAGTTTTAAATCATCAAAAAATTGATATTAACGAAAAAATTAAAAGCGGGGTGAAAAAGATACTAAAGATCTGGCTGCTGGTTTCCGGGTCTTCTTCCGCGTAGACTTGGTTGAGTGCTTGACGTTTCGACCATCTTGTCGTGGACTTCCTCTGAAGCGAAGTGAGCTCTGCTGGACTGAGCTCCTCTATTTATACAGGTTATCAGGAGGCGTGTTGCGGATCATTGCTCATGCGGAACATTGACTTCCACGTTATTGGTAGTTGTAGTCCGTTGTCACGGTTATAGTTATTCGGATGTTTATTTATTTCAATGGCTTCTCTGTATCTTCTTGGCCAATAGTTCTTGGTGTTGGCTAATTTCTTTGTTTTGTCGAATTTTATCAAATGGCCGGTTTCTTCTGAATGTTCGGCAACTGCTGATTTTGTAGAATTTCCCTTCTTTGTACTTCTAATGTGTTCCCTCAGTCTGGTGTTTATACGTCGTTTGGTCTCTCCGATGTAGACTTGTCCGCAGGAACATGGGATACTATATACTCCTGGTGTTTCTAGTTCTTCTGGACCTTGGTATTTGGGAAAATGTTGTGCCACCTTCTGTTTTGCATTATATATTACTTTGACGTTCTTTTTCTCCAAAACTCTTCCGATTCTGTCCGTACATCCTTGTATATACGGTAGGTAAGCTGTTGCCATGTATTTCTTTTCTTCTTTTCCTTCTTCTGTTCTGGTTGCATCTTGTCTCTTTATTGCGTTGTCTATGTCCTTCGGTTTGTATCCATTTTTCTGTAGTGATGTTTTTAAGGTCCGATATTCTTCTTGTAGATGTTCTGACTCGCAAATTTGCTTTGCTCTATGTACTAGTGTGTTGACGACGGCCTGTTTTTGTGCTGGGTGGTGGTGAGAATTGGCGTGCAGGTATCTGTCGGTGTGCGTCGGTTTTCTGTATACCTTGTGTCCTAATCCTCCATTATCTTGAACACGAGGACGTCTAAAAATGGAAGTTGGTTCTCTGTTTCTATTTCCATGGTAAATTTAATCTTATTATGTAGGCTGTTTAGGTAGTCTTTGAAATTCTCCAGTTCCTTACGGCCATGTTGCCATATAATGAAAGTGTCGTCCACATATCTAAACCAACATTTTGGTTTTAATTGGTAGTTGTCCAAAGCATATATTTCGAAGGCTTCCATGAATAAGTTAGCGAGTACTGGTGATAAAGGTGAACCCATTGCTGCTCCATCTTTTTGTTTATATAGACTTCCATTGAAGTTGAAATAGGTCGAGTTGACACAAAGCTCCATCAGGTCTGCTAAGGTGGTGTCCAAACCGTTGTTCTGCAATTCTTCCCGAGCTAATTCTATCGCCTCATTAACTGGTATATTTGTGAAGAGTGATGTTATGTCAAAACTGACTAGTATATCTTCTTGGTCCAATGTGATGTTTTTTAGCTCTTGTATGAAATGGTGTGAATTCCTGATATGGTGTTCTGTTTGTCCAATAAATGCTTTGAGAATGTCTGCTAAATATCTTGCTAGCGCATGGGTTGGTGAATTCACTGCACTTACAATGGGTCGTAACGGAACTCCTGCTTGCAACCCATGCGCTAGCAAGATATTTAGCAGACATTCTCAAAGCATTTATTGGACAAACAGAACACCATATCAGGAATTCACACCATTTCATACAAGAGCTAAAAAACATCACATTGGACCAAGAAGATATACTAGTCAGTTTTGACATAACATCACTCTTCACAAATATACCAGTTAATGAGGCGATAGAATTAGCTCGGGAAGAATTGCAGAACAACGGTTTGGACACCACCTTAGCAGACCTGATGGAGCTTTGTGTCAACTCGACCTACTTCAACTTCAATGGAAGTCTATATAAACAAAAAGATGGAGCAGCAATGGGTTCACCTTTATCACCAGTACTCGCTAACTTATTCATGGAAGCCTTCGAAATATATGCTTTGGACAACTACCAATTAAAACCAAAATGTTGGTTTAGATATGTGGACGACACTTTCATTATATGGCAACATGGCCGTAAGGAACTGGAGAATTTCAAAGACTACCTAAACAGCCTACATAATAAGATTAAATTTACCATGGAAATAGAAACAGAGAACCAAATTCCATTTTTAGACGTCCTCGTGTTCAAGAAGGATAATGGAGGATTAGGACACAAGGTATACAGAAAACCGACGCACACCGACAGATACCTGCACGCCAATTCTCACCACCACCCAGCACAAAAACAGGCCGTCGTCAACACACTAGTACATAGAGCAAAGCAAATTTGCGAGTCAGAACATCTACAAGAAGAATATCGGACCTTAAAAACATCACTACAGAAAAATGGATACAAACCGAAGGACATAGACAACGCAATAAAGAGACAAGATGCAACCAGAACAGAAGAAGGAAAAGAAGAAAAGAAATACACGGCAACAGCTTACCTACCGTATATACAAGGATGTACGGACAGAATCGGAAGAGTTTTGGAGAAAAAGAACGTCAAAGTAATATATAATGCAAAACAGAAGGTGGCACAACATTTTCCCAAATACCAAGGTCCAGAAGAACTAGAAACACCAGGAGTATATAGTATCCCATGTTCCTGCGGACAAGTCTACATCGGAGAGACCAAACGACGTATAAACACCAGACTGAGGGAACACATTAGAAGTACAAAGAAGGGAAATTCTACAAAATCAGCAGTTGCCGAACATTCAGAAGAAACCGGCCATTTGATAAAATTCGACAAAACAAAGAAATTAGCCAACACCAAGAACTATTGGCCAAGAAGATACAGAGAAGCCATTGAAATAAATAAACATCCGAATAACTATAACCGTGACAACGGACTACAACTACCAATAACGTGGAAGTCAATGTTCCGCATGAGCAATGATCCGCAACACGCCTCCTGATAACCTGTATAAATAGAGGAGCTCAGTCCAGCAGAGCTCACTTCGCTTCAGAAGAAGACCACGACAAGATGGTCGAAACGTCAAGCACTCAACCAAGTCTACGCGGAAGAAGACCCGGAAACCAGCAGCCAGATCACCAGCTCCGCGAAAGCCTTAGCACTAAGAAAAGATACTAAAGAGACCAAATGGGAAGACTGAAGCAGGCACATTTCTGCTTCCTAATTTAGTAGAAGCAGCCCCTTCTTGTTTAGTAAAAAATCTGAATAAATTGCATATATAAAAAAAACCTCCTCTGGCTTATTTTTGCACTTCCATTTGTAGGACGTCAATAAGAATGGGAATAAATCACGTGTATTTCGTGGAGGGTAAAAATGAGACACTGTTTATTTTTGTTTATCAATGAACGGTACTTTTTAGTAAAAAAAAAATAAATAGCAATATAGTTTTTCCTGTCATTTTTACATATGACACCAATCTTTCATTGAATATGACTCGATTCTAAGCAACCTAAAAATTGAAAGATGTCATTTTGTCTCATTTTTATCTCGCCTGACCCTAATGTTATTTATATAAGAGAGGGGCGGCAAAATGAAACTGTGCCCGGGGCGGCAAAATACCTGGAGCCAGCCCTGCATACGGTGCAAATGGCCATCAGTCCGATAAAGTATATCATTTTGACACTGAAAATTAAGTCATTTTGACATCACCATTCATATATGGTGTTATCATTTCCAATGTCTCCAATGGTTGCAAGGATTGGGAAATCTGTGAATTTTTACTTTTTTTTAACGAAATGACTAAAGAAAATCTAAGTATTAATGGACAAGTTGTACAACAAACTGTTGTCTCAATTGTAGGTGATGGAGCCTGTTTATTCCATTCCCTTTCATTCTTAATGTACAGCTCACAAGAAAGAATGTTGGAGGTTCGTAATAAATAGTCAGCTTTGTGTTAGACAATTGGAACGAATTTTTAATTATGTATCTGTATCTCTGAAATCGCGTAAGTCAGAAACGTGATATTGCAGTGATGGGATCTTCTGAGGAAATAAGGAGACAACGTATTCGACGATTTTCAAAAAGAGAGTTTATTCTCTTCCACCTTTCCAAAAAAGACATAATTACACATCAGTAAGTCGTGAAATGCTTTTAATTAACACACACATGCATCAACGACACTTCAGGCAGACATAGTGTTTATTATTTTTATAATAAATGTTTTATTGAGGTTTTAGAAAGTGTTTTATGGAATTAAAATTTGCCTTAGATTTATAGAGGCCTTTTTTTCTTCATAACGGTTTTATCACAACATTTGTCGAGGATGTTTTAAGGGTCTAGTTTTGTAATGGCCTTTAATAAGTATACTAATAGGCATTGAAAATGTCTAGTTTTAAAAAGGATTTAAAATGCATTTATTGCAGATATGTTAAAACCATACAGAATAATTTAAAGCCTCTTTAAATCTAAATGGAATTTAACACGTTAATAAAACTAATTAGGTCTTACAGAGTTCTTTAAAACTTACCATATAAGAGCAAGTATACTTAAAGCCTAAAAGGCCTTAACTACAACATCAATAAAGCATAAGACTATTTTCTAACTCTGACAAACCTTTCTTAAAACCTCCTCAAGTCCAAATGACTTTTAAATTGTTCCTTGGGGGGGTACCTATATATAATCAAAGGTGTGCGTTAGCGTTAGCAGATAAATATTCCGTTTTCTATGTATTTTATCATAAATGTCCTGCACTGACAGCACAATATTTTCTTGATTAATGCTGATATTTTTTTTATTTCACATTTTACCTCACTATACCTGGAGCATGAAATATTGACAGTGATGTAATGCGAGTTGAGGATCCTAAAAGTGGAGTGGCACATACTTTAGGATGCATATGGCAGTATGCACGGCTGTTGGATGGGTGTGCCCCTTCACTCTTAGTAACCCATTTCGCATTGATATTGTTTGAGTTTTAATATGGTCCCCTTCTCAAGAAAAATAACAAAAAACATTGACATTAAAAGATTTATTATCGTAAAACACTCGACTAGTACTCCAAGAATCATAAGAAATATTTATCGTTCGAAAGCTCCGTTGATTCCTAAACAGAGATCTGGACTTCTCTTTCCTATAAAATAGAATTATTTTAGATTATCAGATAATTCCAGCTCCCTTTCCAGTTGCCTTAATTTATAATTTACTTTATACACTGATTTCGCTTCAAAATATGATACTACACTCGCCAGCAAAGCTTGTCCGATAAAGATACCAAATAGCACGTTTTGTATTGGTTTTATCTGGCTTTTTAATAAATTGAAAACCTTTGATGGCTCCTGTGTAATATAAGGCATGTTGAAGGTTTCATACTTATGCACTAACTGAAAATAAAAACACATATTAGCATCAATGCCATAAGAATGATACATAAAATATATTTTTTGCCATTATCAAAGAATACTTATAGACAAACTAGGATTTTAATTAAAATTCCCGAATACTTGGAGTGATCATGTAACAACGGCTTGATTAAATTGAAAACATATTTATAGTAAAATAGAAAAAAAATTACACCGAGAAATATAAGAGCAACAATAATATACAATACGGGAACCCAACTACGCATATAGGGAAATCCTATATACTTGTGTGCAATATGCATCGAGATAGTGCCATTTAAAGCCTATAGTAGTGGGGTGATCCAAGGCGCTGCAAGCGCTCTGTCAACAGTCGATGTTATTTGCATTGTAGAGCCAGTCAGTTACAGATCACAGCTATCCTTGTAAAATTTACGTGTTTCTCTCAACTAGAGTAGATTTAGTGTTAAAATACCCAAAAAGCTCATGCAAGTCAAAATATGAAATACAAATAAGTATCTAGGAACTATTACACATGACATAAAAATAGTATAACATTTATATAAAATATTACACAATGCTTTTATCTCATCAAGTCAGTAGAAGGCATTTGCCGTCAGGAATTTTTTTTTTTTACTACAGATCTGAATCGATCAACGGATAATTGTTTTACATTTTTCTTTAATTTATTATATAATTTCAGTCTGTGACACGACTTTTAAAACCGAAGTATGTATCATCTCTTTTGCTGGTGTTATAATCATGATTTTCACTATGCGTAGCAAATTCATCAATGTGTTTTTTAACATAGGTAACGCACTCCAATGCCTATATATGGTAAAGTATGTCTAGATCAATGAATATTAGTTTAGCACCTGCTCGATAGCCGAATGTCCCCAAGCAATAATACCATATGTGAGTTTAGAATGAAATAGTGCAAGATAGGCAGTTCTTATGATATTTCTAGATCATCTATTTGATAACTGATGTAATGCATATGTGGTCCTTGCTAGAGATTCGGCTAGCAGGTTGCCATGGGCATTCCATGGCAAGTTTAGGATCCAATTTAATTCCCAAAAACATTACAAAAGCAGATTGTTTAGATCTTTGGTGGATGAGATTATTGCGATGGTTTTCGTTTAATTAAAGTTTATTGGCAGAAAACTACATCAGCGTTCAATTGCACATTCCTGCAATCATCTTAGTTCGTCTAGGTCAGAACTTGAGCCCAATAAAGTTGTCTCTTTGCATACAAGAGACAGTTGATACCGTTAAGGGCAGTCTTTGTATCGTTAATATAGATCAGGAACAGTACAGGACCCAAAATAGATCCCTATGGTACTCCATCCTTAACTAGCAATTTACTGGATACATCTTGACACATACGGACTATCTGTTTACGACCGTCAAGGTAGGATTCAAGTAATTTTAAACTGTGATTACTGAAATTGTATTTGGACAGTTTTAACAGCATGATCTTGTGGGATACGCAGTGAAACGTTTTACTAAGATCACAAAATATTGATGCCAAATAAAATCCATACTGAGAGTTGTTTAACAATTCATGTTTCTCAAGATAATTTACAATTTGTAGTTTTAAGACTTTCTCCAAGACTTTTGGCAATATAAGTAGCAAGGAAATAGGTCTATAGTTTGGAGCATCATTGATATCGCCTTTTTTTAAAATAGGCACTACAGATGCTATCTTCGAATCGTCAGGAAATTTACCATATCTAATGCTTGTATTACTGAGTTTAGTTAAAAGTATTACTATTAAGTGTTTGATACTTTTAATTAATGGAACATTTAAATGATATCTATCTTTGTTTTTGTTATTTTTTAGGGAATTAATATCTCTAATTTGATTGTAACTTATTCTTGGAAACTTTGACTAGTATGAGGAATATTAACATGTCTGAGATATTCCATTGGCAGTGTTAGTTGTTGGTAGTTGACATTATATTAAACCGTTAAAATGAAAGTTTATCAGAGACAGTATAAAAAATTACATGGACATTCAATGTGTGATACAATAGTATACAGGATTTCCCAAGCGTCTACATTTTGGATTCATTTGAGTACCTACGATAATATAATTAATTTGGTATGTTAGTACTTACCCCCATAGATGATACTGGTGCTAACATTAAAGGCAAAAGACATCCTATTACAGATTGCACTGCCGAAGCTCTCAGTTCAATACATATTGGACATTGATCTTGCTTCAATAAAACTATTTCTTTTAGTACCACCTGTAAACCAATTATTTTTTGTTACTAAGGAACCTACTTTGGTATTGAGAAAGAATTGAAGTATTAGTGCGATGGTCTGTCTGGGCAATTTCTAACAGATTTGATGTCTCCAGACCGACATCTCGAAAACATCAATACGCCATCTGTCTGCTTCCTTAATTGATCATGTCTCAGAGGCATAAAGAAAGAAGGAGAAAACTAAGGCGCTAGCAAGTCTGACCTTTGTGCACCTTCTGATATTTCTGTCAATAGGATTAGATAATAAAAAATGTACACATTGTGCAATTAGATATATATAGACCGTTTAAGGTCCATTTTATTTTTGTCTGTAGAATTGCTTAATAAAATTCCATCCACTTCCACATATATAACTAGGTATGCATCAAGCATAAAGTATTGACAGTGAAGTAATGCGAGCTGGGAATCTTTAAAGGTGGAGCGGTGGCAGTTTGCACGGCTGCCGGGCGGGCATGTCGCTACACTCTTGGTATCTTTCATTGTCAATACTTTTCGCTACATGTACACATCATGTCTTTTTGAAGTATATTAAGCATGAAGTATTTAAATAATTATAAAGTCTGTTCGCTGATAGAGTCCCAGTGTGACAGTGATATGGTGGAAGCCGCAGTACTTCATGTCCATGCTATCTAATTAAATTGTCAACAATAGAGGGTGATTCTTTTAAGGTGGCCATTAGAATATTTCCCACTTGCAGATGAGATAGCCATTTGAGATTTGGTAACCTACCATAGTCAACCATTGAGAGTCCGAAAATAATAATTTCAAAATGGCGGCACTTCCGGAAATACCGGAAGTCGATACCAACTTGCTTATTTTAAATGGAACACCCTATATATTTTCGAGTTTTCGAAATGATCATAAAATTCTGAGTCAAAACATGTAGCACACCCTTTACCTAAACCGAGCAGTTTCGGAGATATTTGACATTTTATAAAAAATTTGACAGGTGCAACGGTTTGCAAGAACCGCTATAACTTTCTTCGTGTAGGAGATCCTTACCCTACAAACACAAAAGGTCGGCCCTCCAATGGACCATCACAGGGCCAGAAGTTTCATTTCTGGCCCAGTGATGGCCCGCTGATGGGCCGATCTTTTGTGTTTGTTGGGTATTTGCTCTTTGGTACGTAGGAAGAACACGAGATGAGCTACTCTTTACAAAAAAAAATAGATTCCATAATAGTATACCAAGTGTTTTATTTTTCACGTTACATTTTGTCAAATTCAAACCTCAAAAATGTAGGGAGAGTAATAATACGGGTTAGGGCTGGTATTTATTTAAATAATTCACAATCGCACTTCAACAAAAACAAATTTTATTTCTTAACAGGTTGGACTTCGTTCACATAATTCATAATAATTGACATCTCTCTAAAATCAGTAATAGCACTTCATAATTCTTTACGTTAAAATAACCAACAAAATGGCGCTTAATTCAAATGCTAACTTAAAAAACCTACAGCTCGGCCAATCTGACCTTTGATCGTCTCGATCACAACAGTACAAAACATATCAACATTAGCAAACATAAGTACATAAAATTCTTAAGATACGTAAACATTAACCTAATTTTCCTTAATTCAATTTTCCCTAAACACAAAATTGTCTTCATAATAATAGTAACAGTGACATAAGACATAATTCAGCATAATAAAGAACATAACTTACCCTAATAAAAATCATAATTTTTCATAATATAAAAGGCCTACAAGACATAAAAGGTAAGTAGCATAATAATTAATATTTGCTTCTCTACTAATACTTATTTTATTTTCCCCTAGGAATTATAGGGCTTGATACGTGAAGCATCCCAAATACCATCATAAGGAATCTGTGTGTTTTGGAATCCAATGATATCCGTGACTGCATAACGATCGTTAGGTAAGACTGCGTTTATTATATAAGGGCCCCGGTACTTTGGAATTAATTTCTTACTAACCCCTGCCGTAGTGTCGGTATTTGTTATCATAACATATTCACCTACGTGATATGAGTGTGGCGCTTTGTGGTTCTTATCATAAATGGATTTGTTTTCACCTTGTGATTTCTGAATCCTTTCCACTGCTTTCTCTCTGCTTTCCGTTAAAAGTTCAGCGGGGGCGTGATCTAAAGATTCTAATATTTCCCTTAAGTTATCTCTTACTTTGCCCACTTGGTTTCTACCGAATAACAATTTAGCAGGTGTTTCTCCCGTTGATCGGTTAACCGTATTATTAAAACAAAATTCTACATCATTCAAAACTTTATCCCAACAATCATTCGTTTCACTTGTAATCTTACTTAGCATAGGAGTGAGTGTCCTATTCATTCTTTCAAGTTGACCATTTGCCCATGGTGCTCCGGTTGCTATAAGAACATGTTTAATCTCTTTTTCTGCTAAAAAATCTTCAAATGCTTTTGAAGTGTAACAAGTACCCCTATCCGTTATTATTCTTTTTGGGATACTATAGGATACAAAATACGATTTTAAATGTTTGATAACCTCTTCGGTGTCTGTCTGTACTCTTGCAAGGGTAGAATTTAATAAACTTTGTGAAACCATCAATAATCTCAAATATGTGTTTATTTTTTGATCTGGTGATTCCTAATGGCCCATAATGATCTAAATGAATTGTTTCGAATGGTAAATTTCCTTTTGGAATACTGTGTAAGATACCCTCTTTCTTCCCGGACTTTGGGTTATATTCTACGCACTTTAAACAATTTTCGATATGAGATTTTATCTTGTTCCTTAATTCAGGAAACCAATATGTACGTGTAATTAGCTCATATGTTTTATCTAAACCTAGATGACCCATCTCATCGTGATACTTAAACAATACATTGACCTCCATACTTTCCGGAACATAAAAAAGTACATTATTGTTCGTTTTCCGATATACTACGCCATTTCTTAATTCAAAAGACGAACTTTCGGCATTTTCTAGTTCAGTTCTAAGTTTAACTATTTCAAAGTCTAAATTTTGTTTTAACATTAACGTTCGCTCAAACGTGTTTCCCTCCAAAACGAAAATATTTGGTATACGGCTGAGAGCATCGACATGTCTCATGCGGGTGTTTGCCCTATGTTCAATTGTATAATCATAATTTTGTAGTAGTAAACTCCAACGCATTATTCGAGGGACAATATCCTTCTTCGCTAACGTTAATCTGAAGCTGTCACAGTCTGTCACTATTTTAAACGGTATACCCTGCAAATATATGTGAAACCGCCTTAAAGCTCTGATAGCCGATAAAGTTTCAAGTTCAAAGCTGTGATACTTTGATTCACATTGAGTGGCTCTTTGACTAAAATAAAATACTGGGTGAAATATACCATCTGACTGCTTTTGCAATAAAATTGACCCAAAACCTAATGCACTAGCGTCACAGTGTAGCTCTGTTTCTGCAAATGGAGAGTAAATTGACAAAATCGGTTGTGACATAAGTTTGGATCTTAAAGTTTCAAATGATTTAATCTGTTCAGGATCAAATTCAAACTTCACATTCTTTTTAACTAAGTCATATAATGGTTTTGCTAATAACGAAAAGTTTTTTATGAATCTACGGAAATAGCTACATAACCCTATAAAACTGTGTACTTGTTTTGTGTTATTCGGAACCGGATAATTCTTTATTGCTTCCACATTTTCACCATTTGGACTAATACCATCCTTGTCTACGGTGTACCCAAGGAAATCTATTTTATTCATTAAAAATGAGCATTTGTCTAATCGTAATTCAAGCAAATTTAGTTTTACTTTTTCTAACACCTGTTTTAATATCATTAAGTTTTCACCAATCGTCTCTGTGGCTATCAAAATATCATCTAAATATATTAATATCTTTCCACTTTTAACAAGGTCTCTAAATATTTCATTTATGAATCGGGTAAACGTTGCTGGGCTTGAATTTAACCCGAAAGGCATTCTACAAAATTCAAATTGCCCCGAAGGCGTAATGAAAGAAGTATATTTTATTGATTCACTCGCCATTCTCACATGATAAAAGGCATTTTTTAGGTCTAATTTAGAAAAGAACTTTTTCCCTCTGAGTGTATCTAAATGATCCTCAATTAACGGCAATGGAAATTTATCCCTGATAACAAATTTATTTAAGGTTCTATAGTCGACACACATTCGGTATTCTCCTGATTTCTTTTGCCTTAACACAATTGCTGAACAGTACGGTGAGCTACTCTCACGAATAACTCCCTTTTTTGATAGCTCTACTAATATTTTATCTAATGCTAACTTTTCACAGTACGACAATCTTCTTGGCCTAACTGAAAATGGTGTATGGTTCGTTAATGTCAAACTCATTTCAAATTTTGTTTCAGGTTCATCGGGACTGACTGCGTTTAAATAACAATCATTCAAAATCTTATTCGTTTGTTCTACTACGTCAAAAGGTAAGTCTTTATTAATATTTAGCTCATCTTGTTCATTTATATTATTAATCAAAAGTATTTGACTTAAAAAATTAATATTCTCGCTTTCCCCTGATACCTCATCCTGATTAATAATTTGTACTTTATTTTCAGAAAACACAAGCTTGGAAAATCTGGGGTGAGACATAAAGTCTCTGCCTAAGATACAGTTGGATACCATTGCATTCCTGTCTACCACATGAAATGAAATATCACAAAGAGTGTTATTTACAACCACTTGTTCATTAAATATGCCAAGGACATGTAATTTTGAATTATTTATCCCTGCTAAATACCTATCATGTCTAATGGGCTCCCTTAACTCTAACGGTACCAAAGTTTCAAGAATAATTGAAATGGGACTACCAGAATCTAACATACAATCAAGTGAGATACCTAATTTTTTGAAATCTGACCTTACAGTATACGCTGGGGGTAACTCGGGGGGTGAAATCGGTTCAACCAACATCGTTGTAGAATCTGGAACAGCTGATGTACCACCACTCGGCTTCTTCTTGCTCGGACAGTCTTTTATCCTGTGAGCCATAGAACCACATTCAAAACAACTACCTGGTGCTCGTTTTGGTTTCGTACACTTGTCCGCAAAGTGTCCCGCTACTCCGCAGTTAAAACAGGTCTTAGGCTTCGTAACAGGTGGTTTCCCTCCTGCGCTCTTCGTCTTGTCGTCCTTACTGCTATTTGGTTGTACCCCTCTTTCAGCTGAGGAAATCGTAGGCATCACTCTGAGCACATGTTGTAAATCTTTGAATTCAGCAAATTTTGCTTGGGCCTGCAGCGTTGGACTGTTAAACCCCTCCACAAGATAAGTGACAAGCTCTGACTCTTCAATATTTAATTTGTTGCCCATTGTTACTTTATCATTGAAATAATCGGTAAAGTGTTCACTTCGGCTCCATTTTCTGGCTTCGAATCTTTTAAATAAAGTAACTGAATCTTCTTTGCATGTGAACATTTCCCTTAATTTCTTTGTTAACTCTCCAAATTTCAATGTGGCATGCTCTGGCCTGGAATTAAACCACTTCAATGCCCTTCCTTGGAATTTTGTGGCCACAGCTAATACCATCTGCGCTTCGTCTACTAAATATGTCTCCTGAACACCCTTGACACGCCTAATCCACTGATCTATATCTTCATCTATTGTTCCTGAATACGATGGAATCAAGGCACAAATTTCCTTTACAGCCGGCACAGCCCGATCATTCCTAGCCGTCACGAGTGCATTTGCCACCGCAGCTGCCACAATCTCAGCAAGCTCTAATTGGCTCTGATTAGGACCCCTAACATCTCCGTCTGTTGATTCCTGAGCCACCCCAGTGGTGCTCGCCCCATTCGTGTTCGGCCCCTTAACTTTCGGCGGCATGGCTTTAGGTTAGAAAACTTGATCACCTTTTTTCCCAGAAAAATATTACCATCCAGCCCTTTACCCCACACCTGAAGCTGTAGGGAGAGTAATAATACGGGTTAGGGCTGGTATTTATTTAAATAATTCACAATCGCACTTCAACAAAAACAAATTTTATTTCTTAACAGGTTGGACTTCGTTCACATAATTCATAATAATTGACATCTCTCTAAAATCAGTAATACCACTGCATAATTCTTTACGTTAAAATAACCAACAAAATGGCGCTTAATTCAAATGCTAACTTAAAAAACCTACAAAAACTTTATTATTTCAAATGGAACACCCTGTATTTTTTTACATCAAATTATGTTAAATTAAATTCTCTTTTTTCTAGTATAAGCATTGTAGGGTTAATGTTACAACTTCAAGAAATATTGGCAATTTTCTTAAATGTCCAAAAATAAAAAAAAAAAACTGCCATCAACTTACCTATGATTAGATACAATCTTTAATGCCAGTCATTTATTTATGTTAAAAAACGCCAGCACGTTTAAATTAGTCTTGTTCTATTGTTAAAATAGAAGACTGCTCTCTTAGGCAATAATTGAAATAAGTGCTATACCTGCTATACCCGACTTCCGAGAAAATCGACGACACGCGTCACACAACTGGTTGCTGTCGAACAATAGAAATATCGCACGTCGGTCAAAACTTGACCACAAAGATTAAAACTTAGATTACAAACAATATTTCAATAAAAACAAGGAAGGATAGAGCTCCGGACGATATTCCTTATATTATACGACCAGGATTCTATCAGCAAATAGACTTTATTTACCTCTTGATGGAGAAAAACTGACAGTGTTGCAGGTAGTGCAACTAGTGGTAAATAAGAAGATACTCTACCATAATGTAAGAGTCTATATTTCCTTCTGAAATAATTATTTAGGTACATTCCTGCCAACATACTAGCACCTCCTAGCACGAACGATCCATAGTTGTAAGCAAATCTGAAAATTAAGCAAGATTTGTTAGCGCCTTGTGCAAATATTAAGTATGCTGAACTTCATACATACACGTCTGATGACTTTTTCCAATTATTTAATATTTTGGTTTGGTGATTGAGGGCTTCTTCTTCAGATAAAACTATGGCATCTGGAGGAATTTCACTGAATTTCCTTTTTTCTAATGCCATTTTCTTAAATCCTTGTTTAAATGATAACAAAATGTGCAGTATTTACTGCTTCATGAGTAAATAACAATTTAAAATAACGTGAAAATCGGAGGTTATGTCTGACAGTCATCCAGTAATCTGTCATTTGTCGTTTCATAAACTAAACTACATAGAATTCACAATTACACAGAATATTTTATTGCATATAAAAATTAAATGTATCGTCATAGACATTTTTAATATACCGGGTTATGACTCGAAACGAAGTCAGGAAGTCACGAGTTGGCATGGTTTGGATTGTATTTTTCTTCTTTTTGAATTTGGCACGGGTAATAGTTCGCGATGAATTCTACTTCTTGTTTCTTTAACGCTTTGGAATGGTTAGTAGTTCTTACTTAATTTTTCTTCTTCTATAAAAATCTGACACTATTATAGTAGTTCATGCAGAATTCTACTTCTTCCTGTTTCTCGAACACTTTGGAATGGTTAGTAGTTCTCACTTGGTTCCTCTTCTTCTTCATCTGATTTTGGCACTGTTGTGGTAGTTCTAGCTGAATTCTGCCTCTTCCTATTGCACTATTACTTTTAGAAGAAGATGAACAACTTTTTCTACAAATTGCTGCTTGGAATTGTTAGTGGTTCCCACTTGATTCAACTTCTTGTTGTTATACTAATTTAATAATAAGTTGTGGAATGTTGAAATGCCAGTTAATATTTTTTAATCTAGAATTCTCTACTCTTTGGACAAAGTGAAAGCACGTCATGCTTGCTTACGTGTTTCTGAGGTCACGTGCCACATCTGTCATATGCATAGAGTTATATTTCTAGACTGAGCCCACTGAACTCTACTATATAAATGGAAGGCCAATATAGGTATATGCGCGTGAACAAAATGCGGCAATTACGGCACAGATTAAGTGGTAACGAATTCAAAAACTATAAGCCATGCGTCGACGCAGTAGAGAAATTAATGTCTGTGCTTGAACCAAACGGCTGTCTACGGGAGTTAAGCTCCGACGCCAGGCTGACGCAATTCTGTGTTTTATTTCTTTTCCATAGATTCTGTAGCGTAAGTCTTGGATTAGATGCAATTTCCAGAGTCGGTGTCACCATTTTATTCTTTGTTTATTCTGTTGTTTGTGTAAAGTTGTTATAAATTGACTAATTTGTGTAATATTTTGTGACTGTTATAAACAAAGTTAATTAAGACAACATGGTGCAATCTTGTATGGTACTATGTTGCAAGAATCGGGGCAAAGTCCCGGGTTTTAAACAGTTGCAGTAACAATAAGACCGGCTCTGACGTATTTTGTAGTGCGATTGCGCTCCTCCTTATGGTCGCCATACTTGCGCGAGGTTCAATTTGGTGTAAAAATTGGTATGGATATTGACCTTCCATTTATATAGTAGAGTTCAGTGACTGAGCCACAGAAGAAGAAACAATCAGAATATAATGTCGGCAAAAATCCTTTGATCTCGTGTTGTAAAAAATTTCCGCCATACTTTTATTGGGAGAGTTCAGGACAGTACTCAATATTTTTTACCCCTTTTAGGAACGGCCCGGTAGAGAGTCAGAAAACCTGTGAAACATTAGATGAAGACAAATAATAACTGTTTTAGATTTTCAATATTTCTTACCTAGTTAGGCGGCATCATGATACAAACTGTATCACGAGGCGAGATCACGCCACACGCCATTTGTCGCAGACGATCCGGTTACAGAAGAAATCCGTGATCCGGGCCTGGCACAATTTTTTACATTTCCGTCCGAAATTGACAGTGCGCGATGTAGATGCGCGAACTTTTCCCGCCAATGACAGATTGTATTCTGATTGTTTCTTCTTCTGTGACTGAGCACACTAACTCTTAATGACTACAAGACGATTTCGAGCCGTTGGTTCTGTCTCTCTAGAGTAACTCTCTCTAGAAAGTTACTTTTTTCGCTTTGTCTCTCTCACCATTGTAGCGCAAAGGAGTAGCGAGTAAGTGAACTATCAACATCGGTTGTAATAAAATAGAGGGAACAAGAATTTAAAAACAAGATGGTGTTGTCACCAAAAAGGATAAGATAGAGTGGAAGGCTCGCGTACACATGCCATCTATCGAGTTCTAGGCAGCAACTTCATATTTACAGGCATCAGCATCAATGAAAGAGATTGTCGTCTATACTATTGACCTTGGGCATCGAGCAATATCGCGTCTGTAATCAACAGGTGCGTTTTTTTGCTACAATTTTGACACCGGAATATCAAATCTTGTCGTTTTTTGTTCGCCATTCTGATTCCATACACATGAATGTCGATGCCATTATTCGTTATTTAAGAATCCTAAGAAATTTGTCACCTCCCACCTAGGAATTTCAGTTTTGTCGTTTAATTGGTAAATATCATTCTGGAATTTCTAACGCTACCGGTCGTGGACAAAAAACGCACCTAACCTTACAATCATCCAATGGTAATCAACGGTGATCATAATAAAATGTCACACGTAGAAGAAGCAAATGAGTATTATATGCGTAAAAAAATTATAGTTTTGATTATAGTTATAAAATATATAATGGTTGTGGCCTGCAATTTTCCAAACTGCCGTAGAAGAAACGATAAAGATAAAGGGCATGGGTTTTCTATGGTCCCTAAGGAATCCGAAATGTGAGTAAGATCCCAGATGCCAGTTTGATTTGAAATTGTTAAGAAAATATGCTACCAGCTTGCTACCCTCCGTGTTATACAAATTTCTAGTTATAAGTTATTATACAGTGTCATTTGTAGAATATTTTATAAATTATTTATACTATTTACATTCACTTATTACTAGTAATGTTTGTTTTGTTAAGGGTGCAATGCACAAACCACCCATACCTATAGACTTTCAACTTATATGGAAGCAAATGGAATCACTTTGTACGGTCACGTGATGTAAGTGTAGTTGCGCTTCCAACCCAGAGATGTCGCGCTCTAGAGTAATTTTATCAATAGTGTTGGTAGCAAAAAAAATAGTTGGCAGCGACGTGGTGTCACAAACGTCAAAGTTATGGTCAAAGTTGTTTATTGTTTGGAAATGGGATATAAAATGTTGTGTTATTAATTGTGAGGACAGTATGATTCATAAGCATCGGTTCCCTCATCCATCTAAAGACCTCAATAGATTTTAAAAAGTGGTTAAGAGTAATTAACAATCCACTGTTTGTCATCGACATTTTGAAAGCCGGTATTATTTATGCGGAAGGTGCTTTACAATGGTGATCTAATAAAACACTTTTTACTTTGTTTTTTATCGTTAATGTATTGTAAGTAAACTTTACTGCAGTTTCAACATTAAGCGTTCCATTTTGAAACGAGGATCTCTTGTGAAATGTGAAATATTTGAAAATGACACGCTTAGTGTTGAAACTGCAGTAACGTTTAGTTACAATAAATTAGTGATAAAAAATAATGTAAAAAGTGATTTATTAGATCATCATGATTAATTAATTATTTCAAAGAAGGGCTTCCACTATTCAGTTTTAATTAATATATGTTATTCAAACCTCTTGAATCATTAATTTTATTACCCAAAATGTTTTGTTTCTGCAGCATAATTTCAGTGTCTTTGAAACTGTGCTAGTCATATTTTGATATTTAATTATCAAATGTGGCATAGTACTGCTTTTAAAAGCATTTAAATGAGATTTAAGATTATTTAAAACTTCCCGCCGGCCGCCAATATAGCTCCGCTTGCGCTTCCAACCACCAGAGGCGCTTCAGTTTTGATCCCATTTGAATGTACGGCAGTAGAACGTCTATAGGTGTGGGTTGTTTGTGGTGCAATGGCTATTTCTTAAAATAAAGTAATTTTTTTCACGTTGATCGCTTCTTTTTTCCTTAATTTTTAAGAAATCCAATGGTACGAGTGCGGTGCCTCGAGAGTTTAAATTTCCCGGTAATGGCGGTAGTGGGCAGTGGGGGATTTAGTTACTCATCTGACCTACAGAGGGCGCCGGCTCGGTATTTCCGAATTTAAATTTCCCGCTAAAAATTGAAGGCTGAAAGTTCCTTTACGAGCCCTACCCGCGCAGAGTCAAAGATGTTTTAATTTAACTCCTAGATCGCTCTATCTCAATTTTGTATAAAACATATCCCACTTTTTCAAGTAAAGAACCGCCCATTATCTCTCCCACTTTGCTTCCGCTCCGGGCCCAACTACAAACACTCGTGTTGTCATGCGCATGCCTCGCATCTAGTTGGTGTCCTGTCGCAAACCTTCGCGACGTTGTCAAAGATCAGAGACAAAAGCCGCTGAAAGCGGGGAATTTTGAAGTGGTCAAACGCCCGCTGGTTGCTTCGATCAGTTGTTAGTGCCGCTTGAGATTTGATTGCGTTTGCGCTTTAAGAGCGTAAAATCTTGTTGAGAAACTCGAACTGACCCGACAATAGCAATGGTAAAGTCCGGCAATTCCAACATTGGTGTCTCGCTTTTTGAGGAGTGTTAATATTGCTCTCTCCGTTGAGATGTTTGCTGCTTTGTCATATACGAATTCCTTATGGGTTAAACCATCTAGTAGTTAAAGATCTTTGCGCAGAGTGCATGGATTGAGGACCTTGAGTTTCAGTTTCCCGCTATGTGTGGTAGTGGGGGGATTTCATGCTGCCTAGGACTCGCCCAGGTGGCGCAGGAAAACCTTGGTACGGAAAAATATATTGTGGCCATATGGAACCTTCCACTCTATCTTATCCTTTTTGGTTGTCACTTTTCCTCGGCACTTAGTCTAGGAATATAAGTCTATGGTCATTTGTCATACGTCTTGTCTCTCGTTTGATGCACAGAAGAAGAATTGCTTCTTCTTCTGTGTTTGATGTGTTGTTTTTTCTTTTTTCACATTTATTTTTATTTCCAGCTGTGACTCTGTTTTAACCTATTTAATAGTTTTGTTAGGACTTTGAGTACTACATACTATACAGGAGTTAATACCGAATGTCGGAGTGTACTAAAAATGAGAAAAATGCTGTTCCTCACTGTAAGCATTTTGTGGCTCGTAAGAAACGATATTGTAAAATGACTGTAAAATGTGGCGAGGAATATTGTGGTGAACACCAAAAGCCATCTGATGTTTTGGAGGGCCAGAATGAAATAAGTGAGAACTCAAAAATAAGAATAGTATGTCCTTTAGATAGGAAACAGTTGAGTTTTTATTCAACAAACTTTATAGTATTACTTACTATGATTAAACATTGTTTTCAGTACGTGTTATGCTCACAATTTAAAAAAGCATTTAAAAATTTGTAATGCGAGAGAAACTATTGCTGAACCCTATATTTCAAAGGGAATAAATTCTGGCGAAAGAAGTAATGAGGACGGTGATGTATACAAGTTTTTATCAACATTTTCTGTTTCTGATATAAAGGATGTTATTTTCAAAGTAAATAAAATATATGAAGGTAAGTAGTAGTTTACCACATGTATTTACTTAATAGTTCAGTCAAATGAGTCTAAACAAGAACAAAAAGTAGAGCTGGGTAATTATACAGATACGGCAAATTTAATTTTATATATCCTGAGATAAACGAGCGTATGAGAGAAAACGGAGAAATTAGGAAAAGAAAGATGGGTACACTGCTCCCAGCACACTACACTTTGTGAAATATTATTTTTATCGCCTTGTCGTGGACATCGATACCTATCGCTTCTAACTGTGAGCACATGATAGTGGGATAATATGCGTCTTTTTTTCTTTCTAATTATCCGTTTTCTTATCATATGTACTATGTCTATAGGGAGAAGTACACACCATCCTGAAAAAATAATGCCATAAAATGTGGGATTTTTGCGAATATCTTAAAAAGTATCACAGGTGCATAAATTTTCACTGGTATAAAGTTGTAGTTTAGTAAATTCCACTTCACAGGGTGTACATATGGTACATTTTTGAACAAAAATGACAACACTATTCTCTGCACATCTGACCACAAATGTGATCTACAATTTTTGTGCTTATTTTTAATTTATTTCAGCGTATTTGACTGGACTATTATTATTAGAGTTTTTATTAATTGATACAAAAAGAAATCTAAGTGCACTATGATACATTTAAAATTAGAAGACGTAATAAGATAATTTTTTTCTTTCTCAGGATTAATAAAAGGAAAAATATCTGAAAAAGTATTAACTCACCCATTAGTAGAAGAGGAATTATCTAAACCAGAATATGGAGACAAGACAAAGAAACATTTAAAACAAGCCTCTGCAATATTAGGATTATTGGATGATTATAAAATAATGAAGCAAAATACATGTTATATTGAATTTGGTGCAGGAAGAGGTACGTGATTATTAATTATGTACTTTCCCGGCCTAGGCTGGGAATAGTATGTTGTGTATTTAGGTGTGAGCATCGAAGTCCGGGAATGTGCTTTCACACCGAAGTACACATACTATTTTTTCTGAAATCACAATCAATATTATTATAATTAAGGATTTTGTATTAATGCATAACATTTCTTCATTACAATCTAACTGCTTACTAATAAATGCAATTTTAATGTGAGTTGCTTTGTCCGCGTGTATTTATTTACTGTCTAAAATATACATAAAAAAACGTACAGGAATGTTGCTTTTCCGGCCTAGGCCGGGAAAGTAACATTCCCGTACAGTTTTCTGATCATTGCTTGGCAACGGATCTTTTCCGGTCTGTTTTCTGATAGTTTCTTAGTAACAGACTAAAATACTGGAATTGTGCATTTTTCAATCTGAAATAGCGCCGAAAATGTAGACATCGCCGATCGATTTCAGAAAAAACCCATTACATAAATAGTTATGTAATGAAACTGATAGTTATGAAAAATGTGACGTTTTGTAATGTCAGAATATTATTTCATATAACAAAAGGCTAAAATGATGTTTTTTTTTACATGTGGCAGGGTGGATATGATTTAAATCAGTGATTTAAATAGTGATTTAAATCATTTCCAAAATGGTGATTTAAATAAAATCAAATAAGAAAAAATGGTTTATATTTTCCACAAATCCTAGAAGATGTATGCGTTAAAGTGTAATCAGTGTAATATAAACTAGAGGAAGCATATATGCTCTAGAGTATATATACTCTTCGCTGATTTACTGAGCTTTTTATATAATTGTTACACATTCTATAGGATACTCTTCGCATTTTTCTTGTAAATAATGTTAGTTTTTGGACATTCTAAATTTTGTGATACCAACTTTGTTGTGAAAAAAAAAAATATATGAAAAAAAAATCACGATGCGAGGGATCGAACCCGGGACCCTCGGATTGCGATACGAAGAAGAAGAAGAAAACAGATTTTATTCTTAAGTTTAGTACAACTATATGTGCCTTGCCGGATCCTGGCCCGGGGCCAACCAAACGACCACGGCACGTGGTGCCGTGGTGAATGTAAGGTGGGACGGGGCAGGTCCGGTTCGGCGTAACGGTTAAAGGGGGGGAGGGGGATTAGCTCTCCTGTTTGTTATAAACAAACTTAAAAACTAATAATAATATTAAAAATTGCTGTCTACGCAGAGACCTAAAACTAATTAGAAATAACGCAACACTTGGGAAAGCACTTACAAAATTTGGGTTGCTGACTCGGGTAAAAAGCTAAACGAAAAAACCCGTACGAGAACTGTCGACCTGGTGGTCTCCCTGCCTCCAGGAAGATATGATAATGTAAAAAAGTATCGTTTAAAATGTTATAATTTTCAAGAATTTTCTCGGCCTAAAAAGAATTTACGAACAAAATGACAAAAAGAACAAAAAAGAAAAACAGAAGCATAAAAACGAACAAATAGAAAAGGAAAGAGGGAATTAAAGATAAAGTTTAGGAAAGATGATAGGATAGGGTTTTATAAAGGTGGATTGCGAGATGAAACTCTTGCCGCTACACCACCATTTCTTATTACTAAAATTGTTAATGACTGTAATATATACCATTAGATAATTTAATGTGATTATTAGGAAACACACATTAGTAAAATGTATTAAAAAAAAAATAGTGATAGGAAATAACATTTCGCAAGGTTTCTATTTATTACAAACCATAAAAAATGTAAAAAATATTTTTTTAAATTTTAAATTACTAATAACTTTTTTATTTATCAATCTATTTTGTTAAAAAACAATAGGGTTCTTCCTCTAGCTAACACTAAGTTACTCTCCAAATTTCAATACAATCGTATTTTTCTTTTTGAGTTATCGTGCTTACAAGAAACGTGACGGGCGGACAGACGGACGGACAGACGGACATTTTGAAAGCTGTTCAGAATTCGTTCACTAACATAACGATATAAAAATTTTTTCTCTACGAGCGATATTTACTGATTTAGAAATGTGCCGATCAAATACAATATACTCTTCGTTTTTGCGAAGAGTATGACCTAACTTGTTAAGGCCAACTAAGGCGGTATGCTTCGACGTTTGTCAGTATCTATCGGTCGGCCTGACAAACTTTAAAGCATACCGCCTAAGTTGACCCCAACAAGTTAGGTCGACTTGACTTGGTATAGTACCGACGTAGATATTTGGTTGCAAGATAAGGAGCATCGTTACCGTCAACGCTGCTAATATGAAAAAAAATGTTGTACAATGATTTCGAAAGATCTGGAAATGGATATAATCACTTATTGCTGTGCACATCAGGGTCAATTATTGGCTCAATCTCTCAACATGGAAAATATTACTAATCAAGTTATCCCGGAGTTTTCTTATAGAAATGGCTCTGCCTTGACATTACCAACAGAAGTTTGCTGGAATTCTATTTGTGACTTCTTGGAATCATATACATATAAGAAATTGGAATATTTTAATAAGTAGTCATATGCGAGGATGAAAATCAATGAGATAACATTGATGTCGATATTAGAAGGCGAGTGACTGATTTCAGTTTGAAAAGAAATTGTGAATCACTTGTAGAAAGACTAAAACCAGTGGCCGTTTTTTTGGATAGGCTGCGAAGGGAAAATTGCACATTATCAAATGCAGTATTTTACTGGAAAAAAATGATGGAAAAGCTCGAGAATATTGTAAACCCATGGAAAATTGCAAATTAAAATCAAGGAACGTTAACGAAACAGCTCCATTATTAGCATTTATGATCAGTTTAAAATACATGAATAATAGTCCGTACTCTGAAAGAAAGCAGAAAGTGAGACAAATAATGTTAACTCCAGAAAAAAACATAAATGTTTTGTTGTGCAGAAAAAAATTTTTTGGTGGGAATTTTTCTTTCTAAATCTCAGCTGTTTGTTGGCTCGTTAATGTCCAAACCCAAGAAGGACTGCAAATGATTCTGCCTGGTGGATTTATCATTTCGAAGTCCACAACCTTGAAAAATTAATAATAAAAGAAGAGGTTATGAAATTAACCACCGCTGTTGCATCTTCAGCCACACGAGTAAAAAAAAACACATTTTAGTCTCGAGTTATATACAAAATTTTTTGTATCGCGATTCGAAATTAGAAAACAATATAATTTTGTAAAAATAGACTAAATTATATTGCTGTTTCCATAGAAACCAATAAGTTTTAATTCATACTGTAAAATAAAAATTTTTGTTTCATACTTTTTTCTTTATTTTACACTTGTCAATAATGACATTGTTTTGATTCATCGAAACTGTCAAATAAATCTAATTTTAGGATATGACGTTACAAAAATAAAGGCATTTTTGACATTTCATAACGGAGTTAGATAAAATCTCTCACTGCATTTGGAGCTGAGATGCGTTAGTTTTTGTTAATCTAATTTGTGTTATGTATATACGTATATCTTATTAAATCTTCGAATGAGTATGTTGAAAGCGAGGTTGAAAGTTATTTCCATATAAGATGCACTTGTTTGAAAATTTAACTAGACACATAATTTCCTTTTATAGGCCAATTGAGTTATTGGATAGCAAAAGCAACCGAGTCAATTGAAGGATCGACTATTCTTCTTATAGAAAGAGCTTCCCCAAAGCACAAACGTGATAACAAACTTGATATGGGTACAGACAAGGTGCAGAGAATAAGAGCTGACATATCTGATCTAGTTTTACACAAATTAGAGGTTGTTGCTAAGACAGAAAATTTGGTTGGAGTGACTAAACACTTATGTGGTGAAGCAACAGGTTGGTTCTCGATGTTTTATATAATGTGCATTTATGAAAAATCAGTTTGTATATTTGGAAGTTTTACATTTCTTCTGAGGTACCTACGTACTTTGCCAATTTTTATTTCAAAACATGTCCATCAAAAGTTATCATTGTCACAACTGAAACTTATGAGGCATTTTTTCTTTAAAAGGCCTTATTACACACTGTCTGCCTCCTCGTTTTATCCTTTTGACTTATAAATGCATTCTATTACTATTATTTATAACTATAATGACAAAATCAAACAGTATTATTTATAGATGACATTTAAATGAAATAATAACTGTTCATATAGTTGAGTTGTAAGACTGATAACTTTTGATCAGTAAAACAAAGACATGGCAAAATATAAGTTAGGTATTGTGTTATAAAACTGTGTATGGAAATTATTCTATTAGGCAGTCTAAACCACGTGACTTTGAATATGGCGTCGAGGGCAAACATTCATTTTCATACATTAAACATTTGTGTTTTTCTGTTGGCTTGGCTACGTTTCCGGAATTTAATAAAAATAAACCTGTTTGCGCTTGACGCTGTATTGAAATATATGGATTGCCTAATAGACTATTTTAGGAAGACGTCACAATAAGTCGGTCATATTGCCTGAGAGGCAACCAAACTTTTTATTCCATTGTAAACAAAGAAGTAATTTCAGTTTTAAAAGTGAAATAAATATAAAATGCCATCCTTTTGTGCGATAAGGTGCGATTGTGAGATAAAGTTTATTTTGATTGTAAAAAAAAGCTTAGGAGAAAGGTAAAGAAATCACTTTCTGGCAGAGTCTATTGAATACTACATATACGCGTAATATAACATGCTTATCATTGAAATCTAGCACTTAGTTATTTAAATGTATATTTGCCTTGCCCATAATAATGAATACATTTGAGTTTATCTTTCTTGCACAAACTTCTTGCACAAATCCATCCTCATAATATTTATATGCTTTTAAAGATTTGTATGCCTTTAACTGCTGGCCTGTGTACAAGCTGTGAGTTAACACTAAGTAATTTACCATATTAATTACGGATACACAAGGTAAAATAGACAAATCTGCAGAAAGGTCTCCAGTCTCCACTCCAATATTGTCTATTATTTTGATTTTCTCATCATAGCGACACTTTACATCACCCATAAGGGTTGAATAATATTCACTACATGACATTATTACGAAAACAGTTTCTCAAGAAAAACTAAAAAAATATGTATAAAACCACACAAACTGCGTTTGGTTGCCCCTCAAGCAAAATGTCAAAATTGTCAAACCCACGTGACCTAACATGGTCTATAGGGCATGTGCATGTGATGTCACTGTTAACCTCAAAAATATTTTTAACTTTAACTTAACTTTATTCCCAAGAAACTGTACAGTTTATAACTAGGGATTAACATAATATACATATATAAATATGATAAAACATGTTTATGAAGTTTTAAATAGTTTATCCCAATGAAATAAAACGCTTTTTGCAGGTTAGCAATCTAACCCATAAATTAGCAGTCTATTTTTATTAAACAAAAATATTGAATTTTTCAATATTTTTGTTTTTGCATAAATTCTTTAAATATTCGCTTATAGTCAGTATGGCTCCAAGCTAAGAATGCGGATACAAACATTAAAAATGAGAATAAACTTAAAAAACTTAAAATTTGAAGTTACGTTAGTTACATGATGCACATTAGGCAATCCAACAACCTGTCAAATTATTTTGGCAACATGGCGTGGTGGGCAAACACGGGGTTTATTTTAATTAACTCTTGGAAACGTAGCCAAGGCAACCAAAAACACACTCTAACAAAAGTTTAACGAATGAAAACAAACGTTTGCCGGATATTTGCCCATCACGCCATATTAAAAGTCACGCGGTTTGGATTGTTTAATTCCCTATATAGTCGACGTAAATTAGATATAATAATGGCATCTAGAAGAAAAAATTTATAAAGTTTTAAAAATTTGGGTACAGAGTCTTAATAGCCATCCAAATCCAGATCAAAAGAGTTCCCACCTCTCAGAAGGGTGCTTCATCCCCTTTTGCTTCAAAAACCACCCTCCAATGATACATGCTGCCAGTTTTTTTAATTTTTCTCGAAAACCGTTACCCTGGCGAGAAAAATATATAGAACTTATTCTATTTATTCTTCTCCATCTTTTATGTTCTATACATTTTTTTCACAAACAAACACATCTGCTACAGAGGATAAAAACAAAAACATTGAAAATAAAAGTAAAAATCCAGATATTCCAAAAATTAATCACGATATCAGAAATCCATCTGAAGAAAATGAAGACAAAAATGGTCCATGGGAAACTATTAAAAAAACCCGAAATAACAACACTCGTAGGCTCCTTAACTTACAAAGTAAAACATGCACTGGAAAGCCCCCAAGTGGTTGTGCAATGGCGAACTTAAAAGTTGTCACCAGACTGAGCTGGATCTACTTGTCAGGCTTCAGCCCTGAGACAACACCGCAAGAAATAATTAGTTGTTTGGACAAAGATTATGAAGATAAATATGTATGTGAAATCATAACGAAGCGTCCTAATCCTAAAGTTATCTCTTTTAAACTGGGAGTACCGATGCTAATGGAAAAACAAATCACAGCATTAGATTCTTGGCCAGAGGGTATAATAGTGGACAAATACACCCCTCGAAGAAAACAAAATATCGCAAATTTTCAGAACAACAAAGAAGAAAAGACCAGAAGTTAACGACACCAAATAACAACTCAACAAATAAAAATGGAACCAGAATCGTTAGTATCTTTCAGATAAACATCCAATCAATTCGGAATAAAAAAAATGAACTAGAAGCTTTTCTATCCGATAAAAAATATAATGTATGCTGTGTATCTGAACACTCTTTAAAAGAACATGAAATAACATCACTACGAATAAATGAATACATGGTTGCTTCTTCCTTTTGTAGAAAAATGTATGAATGGGGTGGAACAGCTATATTAGCTCATCCTATGCTTGAAACAATGCCACTGGCTCGTATTAACAGCTTAAGTATAGAAAAGCATGCTGAATTGTGTGCTATAAAAATTAATGACTATGATATATATGTAATATCAATTTATAGGTCGCCTAACGGTAATTTTGATACCTTTTTAAGCGTAATAGAAAATGCTCTCGCAGAAATAGGCCCTGATAAAAATATAATATTAGCAGGAGATTTTAATGTTCACTTTGGTACGTATCAAAAAGACACTCTTCAATTATGTGACATGCTTGGATCGTTTGGACTTACACAAACGATATCAGATAAAACAAGGAAACAAAATTGTATAGACAATATATTCATAAATTTTAACTGTGACTCCTATCAATCACAAACCTTTGAACCCGATCTATCTGATCATCAGGGACAATTGCTAGAAGTTGAGGTGAGTCTAAACACAATTAGTACTGAACTGAACAAAAAAACCTGTAGACCCATAACAGAGAAAGGACAAATTATTTTCTATAATTTAGTAGAGAATATCTCATGGTCATTTATTGGTGATAACCGCTTAGATGGCGAAAGTAAAGTATTGACGTTTGTAGATCAACTACAAAATGCATATTTACAGGCTTTCCCTGAAAAAACGTACGTAAACAAAACAAATCAAGTAATTAAGGTTAATTGGTTTAATGAAAGCCTAAAAAATATGCGAAAAAAACTAAGTTTTTTAAATGATTTGTATAAACAATACCCATCTCCAGATTTAAATAAAGAAAAGAAAGATCTTAAAAAAAAGTATAAACTAGCTATTATCAATGCTAAAAAATCTTCTAACGATAAATTAATTGAAACATCAAAAAACCCAACAAAAACCATGTGGAACATAATAAATGACCAAAGAGGAACCTCAAAAGATAAAATAAATCATGGAAGCATTTCTCCAGATAGCTACAATGATTACTTTATAAATATTGCTCAAAATTTATTAAAAGATATAGAAAAAGCAAATATCGATCCCTTAGCTACTATGACAAACTTAAATATCCCGAAACAAAAATTTCATCTAGAGGAAGTTACTTACAATGAAGTAAGAGACACAATAAATTCTCTAAAAAATAAACAGAGTAAGGATATTTATGGATTTAATGTAGAAATCATTAAGCGCATAAAAAATTTAATTATAATACCACTAACAAAACTAATAAACGTTTGCTTTAAAGAAGGAAGTTTCCCCTCTAGCCTAAAAAAGGCCTTAGTAATCCCTATCTTCAAAAAAGGCAATACCAATGATATATCGAACTACAGACCAATATCCTTACTGTCGATAATTTCAAAAATATTTGAAAAATGTATTGCTAGCAGAGTAACACGCTACTTTGAAGATAACAAAATTTTTACCAACTCCCAGCACGGATTCCGGAAAAATCGAAGCACAGTCACAGGTATACTAGATCTATTAATAAACATAACAGAATCGTTTGAAAATCTTGAATTCACAGCAATAACGTTCTGTGACTTAAGTAAAGCTTTTGACTGTGTCTCACATGAATTACTCTTACGGAAGCTAAAGTTATACAACTTTGACAACTGTAGCTTGCAAATGTTTCAATCTTATCTTGATAACAGATATCAACAGGTAAAAGTAGAAGGGGTATTGTCTGCTCAGAAGAAAATAACTGTCGGAGTGCCACAGGGTTCTATATTAGGACCTTTGTTATTCCTCATTTTTATCAACGATCTCCCGTTTGGCAACCATTTCACAAATTATTTGCTATTTGCAGATGATACTACTCTTCGTTCATCTGGAAAAAACCTAGATACGGTGCTTGAAAATTCATGTGAGGCACTAGTCAAAGCTGGACAGTGGTTTAATGCAAATGAACTTTTTCTAAACAAAGATAAAACCCAAAATATGCTATTCACATTAAGAAATCATGAAGATATAATTAATTATTCATGTAGCGTAAAATTTCTGGGCGTACATCTAGACGGAACATTGAAATGGTATGAACATATAAATACTGTTTCAAAAAAAATTAGTTCTAACATATTTGTACTCCGCAACTTAGCAAACTCTATTTCCACCAACACTCTACGGACTGCATATTTCGCTCTCTGTCACACACATGTCACCTACGCCATTATAGCTTGGGGACATGCTGCAGATCGCGAACGTATTTTCAGGTTGCAAAGAAAGGCAGTGAGGATATTGGATAAGTTGAACTATAAGGAAGACTGCAGAAGTTCCTTTGTGAAACATAAAATATTAACATTTCCATCTGTTTATGTGTTAGAGAACTTATTGCATATTAAGAAAAATGAGGGTACTTATGAAGTAAATCAGGACATCCACGACCATGATACTAGGGGAAAAGAAAATTTAGTTGTAAAATACTGTCGTTTAAAGAGGATTCAAAATGGACCGAAGTATTGGGCCATCAAATTTTACAATAAATTGCCTATATTTATTAGAGAATTGCCACTGAAACCTTTCAAGCATAGGATGAAAACGTTTCTTATTGAAAACGCATTCTTCAGTTATGAGGAATTTCTAAATTGTAATATTGACCTGATCTGATTAAAAAAAAAAAAAGAATAATATGTATATGTGTATACATGCATTTAGATTTAGTCTGTATGTCTGTCTAAAAACATTGTTTGTCTTTTACCAAATTTTATTATAGAATTGAATTAAAATTTTTCTACTGTGTTGACTTGTGTAAATACATTATATTGTGTAAATAACATCAATAAATTATCTTATCTTATCTTATCTTATCTTATCTTTCCTACATCGAGCCCTAATCGCAGAAATAGCGTTTGAAGTTAATTAAGGATGGCAGAGAAGACAAATTCCCTAAAATTACGATGATAGAAGCAAACATATTTTTACAAAATTTTAATCGTGACGCTCGGCTCGATTCTCTGCTGTTCGTTGCCTTGGAACGATCCATTGTACGTTATCAAGGGGGGAGTCGGTAGAACATTGCCGTATACCTACGCGTGCGACACTTCATTGCACATCGAGTATTTTTAATCTAGTCTGCTTTAGATACCGGTGCAAGTAAGAGTGCGTTAATTTTATTGGGTGGATCAAGGATGGAAATGGATGGCGATTGCTTTATTTGCGAAAAGACGCTTCAAAGTGGTGAAACTGTGAGTGTAGGAAAAGCGAAAGGACGGTAAATAAGAACTATTAGAAAACATTACGAGGGTGAGCGTTCATAAAGTATGTAGGCGCGAATATATAAAAGAACGAAATATTCGGCAGTGTTTAGAGAATGCCCCGGGAGGTAGTGGAAGTGCAAAAAGTCGGTTGAAGAATTTGATTTAAAAAAAAAATGTTTATTTTGTGCCAAAGTATGCGATCTGAAGTTCGCTCACTTACTGTTAAGGACAGAATTTTACAAAGGTGTGCTAATCAAGAAGATGATTTTAGTACAGCAGTTTTACGTCGAGTCGATAGCGTTATCTGTTTAGTAGCAGCAGAGGCACGATACCATAATGACTGTTATTCGAAATTTCTGTCTAACGAACCGTCGTCTCGTAAACGTGGGCGTCCTCAAGACGAGGACATTTCTTCAGCGTTTTGTAGCTTGTGTGAATTTATAGATAACTCTGAAGAGGCCAATTTACAATTCCAGAATTAATGCGGATATTAGAATCTCATTTTCCCGAAAGTTCCTCGGTAACGCTAAAAACTCTTAAAAATAAATTAGCGGACAAATATGGTGATGGGGTTGTGTTTGCCGCCATGCGAAATAGGCCAACAGCTGTGTGTTTTCGTGGTTCGGGACTAAAGCTCATCAATAGTTGGTATACAGAGAAAGATATTCGAAGCACGGCATATGATACAACTGAATATCCCGACTTAACTTAATAAACTTCACAGAAGGAGCAGATAAACTGATTCCAGAAACACTAAAAACCCTTTTAGGCACTTGCTTTATACAAGGCACCTCATACTGTTACATCATTAAACCAATATAGATTCATTTCATTTAACAAATTTGTCGGTCAATCTAATCAGGCGGTGCTGTTATCAAAACTACCACCCACATCTGCTGCTTTAGGACAACATTCGTATCGCATTTCCAACAAATTCACTCCTGGCGTGGAAAGATTTTGAAGCCTAATGATTGGGGTTGGAAATCAGTCAGAAAAATTTTGGTGCCTAATCCTACAACTGAGATACCAGCTCCTACTTTCATTCTTAAATTGATATCTTGTAATTGTAAAAAGGGTTGCGGAAAATGGTGCGGTTGTGCTAAGGTTGGATTAAAATGTTCAACAATGTGCTCCAGTTGTCATGGACAAGGATGTCTTAATTCATTGGTAGAGGAAGAATTACCTGAAGATAATCCAATTATTGAATAAGCAGTTGTTAGTTTTTAGTAGTATTATATTGTAGTAATAAAAACATTTTTGAAGTCTTTTTTTGTTTTTATTGCTAGGTTTGTAAACAACAATCTGCTTTTTATGTAACATTTTTCTGTGGTCAAGGTATTTTAAGTTGTTTATTACTTGTTTTTGCGTAACTTTAGTATTTGTTCTAAATTTGTGAGATTAGGATGCCATACAGGGCAAAATTGTATAGGACATAAATTATGTAGAATTTTATAGCAAATAATTTAATTTCTATTCTTTTTTGACATCAGGGTAACGGTTTTCGAGACAAATGTAAAAAACTAGCAGGAGGTAACATTGAAGGGTGGTTTCTTAAGCTAAAGGGGATGAAGCACCCTCCTGGGAGGTGGGAACTCTTTTGATCTATATTCACTTGCCTTTAGAGAGTTCGTACCCAAATTTTTAAAACTTTAAAAATTATTTCTCTTGAAAAACCTAATTTACTTCGACTAATATTTCGAGAAGTCTATTCAAACTCTTCTTAGTTTCTGGTTTTCTAAACGCCTTTCTCATATTGTACTATGCTTATTTTAGATTTAGCTTTGCGGTGTTTGGCCAATGTTAAAGAAAACAGGGAAAAGGTCGCTGGAGCTGTATTAACCTTTTGTTGCCACCATAGATGTAGATGGTCTCCTTATACAGGAAAGCATTTTTTTGAGGTAATTCTAAACTAATACATATTAACATGTGATGAATGGGCTACCCTTTTAACATAATTTACATATTAACATCGGTGCCAATGGTACTTTAGTAAAAATGGTTATAAAAGTGGCACGTATTATACCCAGGTAGCAGACAAACATCATTTTGACGTAACTTTTTTTGTAAGAGATTACGTCATTTTCACTTGAGGAGTGACGTGATATTTACGTAAAAATCACGTTAGAATGTCTCACAGTGTAAAGACGTGATTTTGTGACATTGGGGGGGCAGCTTGGTATAAAGGCTTCAGCCCGTCAAAATGTGATGAGACTAAACGAAAAGTGACGAGACATCGACTGGCGAAGTTAAACACGCCGGGCGAGCTTGTCACTTGAATGGGTGACTGTATCTCATCTCGCCCGCCTGGTTAAGTGGTAGAGTAGCATTAGCTAAACTTCTCCAGGACGTTAATATAAAAAAGGCATTAGGAAAAAAAATCAGAAAAGTTAGGTCAGAATCTTAGGGCAAGAACCTTTTTTTTTTTGTAGACCTGTGTTATCATATATTTCAAGAAGTTCCTTTGTAGGAAAACGGGTTATCTCAAAAGGACTTCGAGATGATGTGTGGCATGACAAGTTGGGCCACTTGTGGATCAGGTCTGAGCAGGGAAAGAAAGACCCAACTGGACGAATCAGAAATTATTAAACAAAACGACAGGTAAGTTATGCGTTATGCATATTAATTTTCATGTATAATTTTTATCGTTGAAATGTTTCAGAGATAGTGAGCTAGGTTTAAGCCGGTCAGAAAAAGAGGAAATAGGAAGGAGAAGTAAAAATGTCCTTAATTGGGGTCGACTAGTTTATTTGGAAGAGCTAGGATTTAATTGTAATTTACATTATTATGTAGATATGAGTATTACTTTAGAAAATGTTTGTATTGTTGCATGTAGGTAACATTCTTGTTTTAATACATGTCTTATATTTTCTTACGTGACATTCTTTTTCACTTTAGTACCACTATGTAGTATCATATATGTATTGTTGCAGTGCTTTTTCAACTTTAATGTTTCTTCGTCTCTTTCTCCGGTTTTTCTTATGGTAATTTTGGTAATTTTCCAAGGACCACTTCACAATTAAACCTTTGTACTGACTATCTCTACTATATATTACTTCATATCTAAAAACTTGCTTTATGCTGGTATCATCTGGTATTTGTAACAATGTTGAATACTTTGATGGTGATGGGGATACATGAAGTACAGTTCTTTTCTTTGATAACTGAATATGTCTGAAGTTTCTAGTTAATAGATCTCCATTTTCATCAAATACGTAGCGTAAAGAATCGATCTAGAAGAAAATACCATTTTATATAAAACGTTCAAACAGATTTTGTTATTTATTTATTTATTAATTGTACGAGCCATTTTACTTTTACAAGTCAGGAAATGAAATTAATAATAATAATAATTACATAAAATGAATTTTGGAATAATAAATAAAACGTGAAATAAAAATTTTCACACATGCGATAAAATTCAGCTACACCATGTTTTAGACCTAATTTAAATTATTTATACAAGATTTAACTTGGTTTTTAAATGAATATAGTGACGAGCCAGAGTTCTATATCTTTATGGAATGAGTTTGCTGTTCGGAGTAATCTGCTTATAGGCTCATTTTGACCATAATTTGTAAGATGAAAAGGTATTTTAAAGAGTTCTGAATTTCTTGTTCTACGATCATTTAAATTAAAGCTAATCTACTGAAATGTCTCTGAACAGTTCATATTACAATTAATTAATTTGTGCAAAAAGCATAAATCGAGTTGCACTCTTCTCCGCTCAAGTGATAGAAGGTTGAGTTCGCGTAAGATATCACTGTAGGAATATTCGCCTATCGGATGACCCATCATGAACATTGTCTAAGGAATTTTCATTGGACATTCTTTATTGATGTTATATGCTGGATTATATATCACACTGTCATATTCTAGTAGACTCCTTACCAGAGAAGAGTAGAGCAATTTATATATTTTAATAGAAAAAAAAAAGGTAAAGTCCCTATTGATGCAACCTAACACTTTCAGTGCTTGTGCTGTGATTTTTGATATATTATGAGGTTTGAATGTCATCTTGAAATCGAATATTACGCCTGTTTAAGGTAACATTATTGAGATGGTAGTCGAATATTACAGGATTATTACCTCTCCTGAAAGAAATTTGATTACACTTAGTGGGGTTAAGTTTTAATAGATTGATGTCACACCATCGAACTAAATTATCGAGATCACTTTGCAAAAGAGAGGCATCATAAGAGTTGTCAACGATTCTGAATAGCTTCAAATCGGCAGCAAACATTAAATAATTACTGTTAATGAGTACCTCGCCAATATCATTAAAAAACAAGTTAAATAATAATGGACCGATATGTGATCCTTGAGGAACGCTGGAAGTAAATATAATGGAAGATAATACAGCTCCTTAGCAAAAAGATTTGAGATGCGTACTTTAGATACGGTTAGAAATAGATACCCGAAAAGTTCCCTCCCCATTTAGGGATAGAACGTCCCTTTTTTTGCCAAAAAACCACCCCCAATTGGGACTTAAAGCTGGTTTTTCACTTTTATCTTGTAAACCGTTCATCGGAAGAGAAAAAAGCATAGGAAATAAAAAATTTGCTGTTAAATTCTGCATTCTGTCCTATTAGCTTTGTAGCTTATCCTCACCTATTTCGCGCTAACAGCTTCTGAATAGAGGGTAGTTTGGAGTGCACAGGTAAAAATCCATCCTATTTGAAGTTTCAAAGCGAATATCTTAAAACTGGTTACTTTAACGAGAAAAATGCTTAGGAATTAATTTATAGAGCGGAATTCATTCTATAAGATGCATGTATAGCGAGTTTTGATGCAAGTGGTTTTTATTTATTTTTCCTCTTTTTCCGTAGAGCTGTATTTTTTAATTTGAGCTCATTTCCACACCACCCTCGAACATGGTTCTTCTTCATCGACGAACTATTCTTCAAATTCGGAATTTAAACATCCTTGCCCATGGTAATTAAAGCACATTGTTGAGCAGCGCAATCCAACCTTAACACAGGTGCATCCTTTGTAGGGTGGAAATTGGTGCTGGTAACTCGGGGGTATAAATGGATGCTAAGATGCTGCCTACTTTCTTCCAACCCCAATCCGTTGGTTCCATGTTTTCTCCTCGCCAAGATTGAATTTGGAGAAATAACAAAAAAGTTGACAGTAGCCTATTAATAAAAACTGATGTGGTTCATTAGAGCAAAAGAACAGTTTAAAATTCTTGGGGTTACATATATCTAACAACTGTTCTTGGCATCTCCATATAGATTCAGTTTGTAACAAAATTGCGCCAGTTTGTTACTGTTTAAATCAGTTGAGGAAAACTGTCGAGCAGTCTGTTCTTTTAATGTACTATTATGCCCACTTTCACTCTGTGATTTCATATGGTCTTATTGCTTGGGGTGGATCCACTGAAAGTGAGAGAGTGTTCAAAATGCAGAAAAGAGCAATCAGACACATAGTAGAAGTAAATCAGAGAACCAGCTGTAAACCAATCTTTAAGGAATTAGGCATCCTAACTTTACCCAGCATCTATATACTTCAATTATTAATACATGCTAAATCTGAATTTAATCGTCTTAATCTTTTAAGCCAAAATCACAATTATAATACTAGAAATAACTTAGTATTAGAAGTTCCACAGCATAATTTATCAATTTTTGAAAAAAGCCCTGAATACCTGGCTATTAAAGTTTATAATAAGCTGCCGAATGTGTACAAAAATCTAAATGAAAAATCTTTTAAACATAATATGAAAAAAATACTAGTTGAAAAGTGTTATTATACAATTGGAGAATTTTTTTGTGATAATCTGTGATATTGTATCTCTATTTATCAATTATGTTCGTGTAGATATTGTTATAAATATTGTGTATTTACTATAATTTTATATCTATTTATTGTGTGTTTGTTATAGATTGTCCAATGACGTACCATATATACATTTTTTTTTTGTATCTGAAATGGTCAATAAAGATTATTATTATTATTAATACTCTGTGAGAATGTTAAAGTAATGCCTCAGATGTTGGTGACAGTCTTGGTACTAGATTGACCGATCAACTTATTGAAGATAATGAATCTTTGATGATTCAAAGATGTCTCTTTTTTCGGGGCTTTGTATAATGCAAGCGCGAATTGCTCTCCAGCACTTGTAATTTCTTGTTTCATTGAGCTACGGTTGTTGAATATACGGACAACCTCTTCGAGATCTTTTCTTTTATTGACGCAAAGAAAGTACCACATCTGAACACGTGGATAAACAAAACTGTCTCCTTACAGCTTTTTAAAACTTCCGAGGAATGCAAGCCACGAGAACTATACGCTTTATTTTCTATTTTTCCCTGAGCCTCTCTTAAGAAACGGATATCTTCAGGTACACGAGCGATAATCAATGCGAGAAAATCATATCTTGTCCGACGATGACCACTGTATCATTTTCATGAGATTCGTTTAGGGCGGTTTGAACTATGAGTACATCAGCTTCGTCTACAGCAGTAATTGTTTTGATTCCCTCGTTTTTAAATTTCTCCACCAATGGCGAAATAAACCGGTCCTTATTTGCAGTATTGTTTATCATTTTATTTTGTATTTCAGATTTTAGTGTCTTTATATAGCAACAAATGCTAATAAATTTTCTCTCTCTCTCTCTCTCTCTCTCTCTCTCTCTCTCTCTCTCTCTCAGTCAGTGACATGTTCTCATTGAAAATAATTTCCGGTGAAATGCGTTTCAAAAGTTGCTGCTTCATACTGCAGATATTGTCAGCATACCCGTCAGATACTACAGTAACTTTTTTTGCCGTAATGATTACGAATAAAGCAAATAATAATAATAATAATAATAGGCTGTATAAATGTCGTTAAAGGTACCCTGCTTTGGCCATACTACTCGATGAATCAAATTGCCGCCATCAACAATGAACTGGCAATTAGAAAAATCTATTGGCCTCTCTCCTACAGCATTGAAAATATCATACAGAGACGAATTCTTGGTTTTTCTCATTAACCCTTTCTCATCGAAGAGCGGAAGGGGAATTGAAGTAAGCTCAAAGTTGAAACATGACTCCAAAATCTATAAATACCTGACTGTTTATTTACTTATATTTAATTTTCGGAGTATCAGGTTCTGAGAGAGAAGTAAATAAAATGATACAGAAAATGCAATATAATTTTAAGTATACTATATATACGTTTAAAGTAATTATTCACGCCTGAAATTTTTATTGCCGTAATCCTTCCGGGTATAGCCTGAGGCCGTCCATCGGTACATCGGTACATATTTTACGTATAATCATAAACGCAGGTGTGAAAAAAAGGGGAAAATAAATAAAAATCACTTGCGTCAAAACTCGCTATACATGCATCTTGTAGAGTGAATTCCTCTCTATAAATTAATTCGAGCATTTTTCTCGTTAAAGTAACCGGTTTTAAGATATTCGCTGTAAAACTTCGAATATGGTTGATTTTTACCCGTGTGCTCTCTGATCGGATGCTGTTAGCAGGAAATAGTTGAGGATAAGCTACCATTTTTTATGCAGAATTTAATGACAAATTTTTTATGTCCTATGTTTTTTCTCTTCCGATGAACAGTTTACAAGATAAATTTGAAAAATCAGCTTTAAGTCCCCGTTAGGGCTGGTTTTTTTGCAAAAAAAAGGGACGTTCCACTCCTGAATGGCAGGGGAACTTTTCGGGTATTTATTTCTAACCCTATCTAGAGTACGCAACTTATCAAATATTATTACTTTATAAATTATTTCTTCTATTCACTGTTTTTTAATCTAATTAGCATGTACTATTATTATATGGGATTGAATTTATTCATTTATTTTATAAACTATCGCCTACCTGTTCTGCATTGACTGCTATAGGAATTCGGCAAATCAACCACATCAGATGATGTTTGCAGGCTGCCGTGCTGACTGAACCCCAATAAAGAAAATAATCCGATTCAAATTTTCTTACCAGGGAAGTAATAACTCTCGGTTTAATTTTCTTTGAG
Organism: Rutpela maculata; assembly: GCA_936432065.2. Lineage (NCBI taxonomy): Eukaryota > Metazoa > Arthropoda > Insecta > Coleoptera > Cerambycidae > Rutpela > Rutpela maculata. The sequence continues at coordinate 140,397,413 of OW386291.2, read as the reverse complement.
CTTCCTGCCCGTTGAATGTCTATCAGTGCGTCTATTATAGGTTGAAATTCGGGGTTTGGAGGCTCTTGCAGCTGAAATATATTTTTCAAAAGCTTTTATTTAATTTGTTTGTTTGTTTGTATGTATGTATGTTTGTTTAGATCAAATCTTGCAAGCTGAATTTCGACTGGTTCTAATTAAGCTAGAGCTTTGAAATTTGGCACACGTATATAAGTCCGGTGACAATGCAACATAGTATAGCCATTATCGGTCTAAATCCAATATGGCGAACGTCCCAAGATGGCGGATCGGCTTTTTAGTCACAACCCCCTTTATATGGGTATCAATGTGACGTCATTCTGAATTCAATATGGGGGAGGTGGGGAAGGAGTGGGAAGAGGTGGGGAAGGGGATGGGACGAGATGGGAAAGGGGTGGGGAGAGGTGGGAAGAAGTGGGGAAGGAATGGGAAGAGATGGGGACAGGGTGGAAAGAGGTGGGGATGGGGTGAGAAGGGGTGGGAAGGAGGAGGGGAAGGGGTGGGAAGAAGTGGGAAGTAGTGTTAGAGATGATGGGAGAGGGAAGGGGTGGATGGCGATGGCAAATAAAGGGTTTTGTCTGTCTGTCTGTAAAATAAGTAGACTAAAAAGTAAAAAATAAAATTATATAAAAAATATTTTTAAGAAAAAGCTTTTATTTGAAAAACTACTAAAAAGTAAAAATAATTTTTTTAAAATTCATGCACCTGGAAGCCAAAAGCTTTGGGGGCGTCAATTGAGCAAAGTAACTATGCAATAGCACTATATGGCCGTCCCCAAAGCTTTTAGTTTCCAGGTGTATGAATTTAAAAAAAATTATTTTTACTTTTTAGTAGTTTTTAAAATAAAAGCTTTTTCTTAAAAATATTTTTTTATATAATTTTATTTTATTGTATGTATTATGTAGTCTGGCGATCAGTTATGGACATTACGAACTAGTATCGACAGCCTAACGGAAACAGGTCTTTTTGTTTGCAAAATGATCTTCGAACTGAGTAAAATGAGTTGTTTCTTAAAGTTATTTCTTTCTCTTCTACGTTTGTTTACAAAAAAAAAAACCAACACATAAGAAACACGAAGAGAAGAAATAACACAAACGTTAAAAGCAAACATAATAAAACATTTTTATAAAAAATATTTTTAACATAAGAAATGGTATTTTTAAAACAGGCTATAAAACAATACATTAATTTAAAAGCAGATTTAATCAAGCACTCTGATAAGTCATAAGCGAAGGAAATCGCGTTGGCCAAGTATCCCAAAATTGACCCCGTTTCCTGTTTCTTATGATAATAGTAGTTTCTTGACGAGTCATTTTTCAATTTGAGAAATAAAATTTGTTTTGAGACTAATTTTGATTACTTACAATGAAAACGTGGTATTTTTTATTGCAAATGTATCGCAGAATCGTATGCTCTCAGTAGGAGAATTTCGTCGATTACGGCGCCATCTATCAGGAATCGAAATAAATGTTTCAGACAAATCCCACGTGTTTTTAACCGTAGAATCCGAATCTGCAATAAAAAATAGGGGTTCCTATTTCAAATTTACCCCCCGCCCGACCAACGACGAGGGGGGGAGGGTGACTAATTTTAGCACTAATGTCTTTCTTCCGCGGAATGATTATATTTTGATTATGGACATTTTTTTCGTGCTTCGAGTGCTTATTATTCGAGATATTTGAAAGTTTCAGGTTAAAAAATCACCCGGTATATGCAAATTATAGCAACAATATTATTTCCAAAGATACTCAACAATATACCAAGCTAACTTGTCAGCAGATGAGTTTGAAATGTGGTGCTTAGACAGACCGACAAACAGAAATTTTTTTTTTAGTCAAACTTAAAATCTCGACATTCTGTTTGAAGTCAAAAAAAATTTTTCTTTCAATACCTCCACGATGTGGAAGAAATAAATCTTTTTTAATGAAAATTATATACCTGGTGAAAAGAAATTGTAGGTATCAGAATGTAAACTATTAAGCAAAATTACGAGAAAATTACGAATAAAAATATTTATTTTTTCTAAAAAACGAGATTTTCGAAAAATCTTTGGAAACTCATAAAGAAAACTGCCACTTGATCACACTAATTAAGTTTTTTTTAACTGTAGATTTTTGAACTTGTTTTACAGTGGTAGTAAAAATAAATGTTTTCTATTATTTCAAAGTGGCATTTCATGCATTTTAGTAAAATGCATTTTTTTGTAAAGCATTTCTTCATTAAAAAAATACAACCGTAAAGTAATAAACATTAAACATTTGTATTTCGTTTACTTGCCCATTTTTTAGAGGTTGAAGTAGGGACAGGGTGTATTAAATAGGTGGTCCGACTAAGGCACTTTCCTATGATAATAATGGCTTCATAAGTGCATGCTTCCTATTTAATTTAGTAGATGGCGCGAGCTTTAGCGTCCAACAAAAACCTGTATATAGGTACATGAATTTGTTCTGCTGCATATAGTGTTGCATATATTCACAACTGAACAGCAATTTCAGTTATGTAAAGGAACAAATATTCACCAGTTTCAAATTTATTTGGGTATGGTAAGAAAATAAAATTTATGTAAAATATACAAATTTATTTACAACAGTACTGGGCGTAATGGGCTGCAATATTATAAGAACAAGATTTACATAATATGTTTACAAATAGTTCCTTTCTCCAAAATTACTGAGCATTCTCTATGCTCCCAACATAAGTTGACTTTAATTGCACATCAGAATGAACACTGATAATAATATTTGTACTTGGTCCACCTAAGCAAGCGTTGTAGATTAAATTTTCAGAAAAATATGCTGCAATTCTTCTACAGTGATCGGTTTACTGATTGATGTTAACTTAATATCCTTATGCAAAAAATAACCTTTATTGTAGGACCAAACATGAGACAAAACCCAACCTGAAAATAGAAATTATACAAATAATTACTTGAAAAACTAAATTATCATATGGAAACAAATACTATCTAAAAAGCACTTACCGTCTTAAAACATGTTGTAATTAATTTATCAAGCTGTTCTGCCTTATGTAAACACTAAGCTTCTACTTTCAATACATTTATGAATACCTCAATTCTTATTTGGTAATTTGACGACACATTCTTCAGACAAAATTTTTTCTAGTAAGTGTAAATACAAACTCTCAGAAATGAGGATAAATTATACTATCGTGAACATCACTCATTTAATAACTTCTTAATTTTCTTAGCGACAACATTTTCTGAAGAACAAGCATCTAATTTGCTTGGAAGTGCACCTTTCTTCAACCTTTTTCTTTAAAACTGCCGCTAAAAGCATAAAATATATTTAAAAAACGTTTTTATATCTATAGGTTATGTTACAAATATTTATGTAAATTTAAAACTTACAGTGTATATAACAACTCCATTTTCAGACTGTGAAGTAAAATTACTTTTTATACTGCTGGAGCAAAAATGTTTTTCACAAATATGTGGCTTTTTATTTCAAGTCGGTACTTTGTAAACTATCACATTTCTATCTCTTCAGTATTTTTTGGCACTAAGAAAAGTGATAATTTTTTGTCTTTATAGTCATAAGCATAAGTACACAAATAGGCACTCCATATTTTCTAACTGTCTTATGAAAATATAGCTGACTTTTTTATATTTAGCACTAGCGTATTGAAAGTATTTCTTCCAGGTATTTGATGTCAAATGTCACTGATATTTTGTTTGACTACAAGCAAAAGGATAAGATAGAGTGGAAGGCTCGCGTACACATGCCATCTTTCGAGTTTTAGGCAGCAACAACATATTTACAGGCATCGGCATCAATGAAAGAGATTGTCGTCTATACTATTGACCATCAACAGGTGCGTTTTTTTGCTACAATTGTGACACCGGAATATCAAATCTTGTCGTTTTTTGCTCGCCATTCTGATTCCATACACATGAATGTCGATGCCATTATTCGTTATTTAAGAATCCTAAGAAATTTGTCGCCTCCCACCTAGGAATTTCAGTTTTGTCGTTTTATTGGTAAATATCATTCTGGTAATTCTAACTCTACCGGTCGTGGACAAAAAAACGCACCTAACCTTACAATCATGCAATGGTAATGGTGATCATAATAAAATGACACATGTAGAAAAAGCAAATGAGTATTATATGTGTAAAAAAGATTATAGTTATAAAGTATATAATGGTTGTGGCCTGCAATTTTCCAAACTGTCGTAGAAGAAACGATAAAGATAAAGGGCATGGGTTTTTTATGGTCCCTAAGGAACCCGAAATGTGAGTAAGATTCCAGATGCCAGTTTGATTTGAAATTGTTATGAAAATATGCTACCAGCTTGGTACCCTCCGCCTTACGAAGTTCTTTATCATGTACTTATCATACAAATCTTGCAAATTGCTAGTACTTAGGGCGAGTTGTACCAACTAAGTTCAAACTAAGTTCAGCTTGAGATGTTCTTTCCCATATTTCGTATGGGTCCCACGCGCCACAGACGAGAAAAAAAAATTGAAATATCACCAGCCGCCACTGCATGATCAGACCTTGATCATCAGTATATAGAAAGAATATAATTTTCTTGTTTTTGATATTGATATTGTTAGATGAAAGCAGTTGATAAGATGTCTCGTAAGAGTAATTTTTTGTTGATATACTGGTATGATCAGACTTGGATCGATAGTATATGGAAAGAATAAATGGTTTCATTGAAAGTTATCTGCTGAATTAGTACACAAAATAATATTTTTCGATAATTTGTAATGGTTGTATTTTGAGCTACCACCAATTAGTGATTTTTGTTTTACCCATTAATTTATTTTTAGTATACGATATACGATTTTTTTTTTTATTGGAGCTGACATGTTTATATTTGTTATTTTTTCTGTCAGTTTTGTGTCCGTTTTATTTATTAATTTTGTATGATTAATTTTTTTCAATTGCACACGTTGAATTCATTACGGCTAGAATTTTTATTTTCTGTTCAATACAACACTAGCATAACTATTGATCAGTGTTATACAAATTTCTAGTTATAAGTTATTATACAGTGTCATTTGTAGAATATTTTATAAATTATTTATACTATTTACATTCACTTATTACTAGTAATATTTGTTTTGTTTGGCTATTTCTTAAAATAAAGTAATTTTTTTCACGTTTATCGCTTCTTTTTTCCTTAATTTTTAAGAAATCCAATGGCACGAGTGCGGTGCCTCGAGAGTTTAAATTTCCCGGTAATGGCGGTAGTGGGCAGTGAGGGATTTAGTTACGCATCTGACCTGCAGAGGGCGCCGGCTCAGTACTTCCGAATTTAAATTTCCCGCTAAAAATTGAAGGCTGAAAGTTCCTCCACGAGCCCGACCCGCGCAGGGTGCGTGGATTGAGGACCTTGAGTTTCAGTTTCCCGCCATGTGTGGAGGTGGGGGGATTTCATGCTGCCTAGGACTCGCACAGGTGGCGCAGGAAAACCTTGTACGGAAAAATACATTGTGGCCATATGGAACCTTCCACTCTATCTTATCCTTTTTGACTACAAGATTTTTCACTAAAAACGAAAGCCCGGGAATGTATGCAACACTGTATGCACGTATGTACAGAATCTGCAAAATTATCTTTCTATGCGTAAATAATGACGGACACTATTGCTCCTGCCATCTATTACATTATGTACAAAGTAAGCACTTATGAAGCCACTCAACGGGTCCTTGTCGCACCACCTATTTAATACACCCTGAGTAGGGAACAGATTTAGGAAGTAAAAAACTACAGTTATCTACACCTTTCTCTTTAGGGACATCCTTTCGATGGCAGATGGCGCCCCATTCGACAAAAAAATATCGTTGGTTATTATTTCCTCGTTTCAGATGTATCCTCAAGATGGCACTCTTAAAAAATAATAGATTCTGCTGACAGTGCCGGATCCAGAATAAATGAACGGGGGGGAAGCGAACAAATATTTTTTTTCACTCAGCAATAAAAATTGATGAGCGGGGGGAGAAAACCACATTTGTTTTCCACTCGCCAATTTTTCATGCTCCGGCCTTTCTGCCAAAATAAACGACAGGAGGGGCACCTACAGTACATAATAATATGTATCTACAGTGTGTTTCACTTCTCGTGAAGACATTCCTGTATCTTTTTTATTTGTGACCGAATTAATTCCAAATTTTATCAGCCATACAACTCCCTAAGACGACTTTATTTAACACATCAATGCCGCCTAGATCTAAAACGCCGGCCTACTGCGATAAAAAGAAAATCGCAATTTTCAAGAAATCATAGTAGGCTTAGAGATAGACAAAAATTTTGTTAATAAAAGTTGTTCGGAATCAACTGATATGCCCCCCTGTCAAATTTTGTGAAAATCGAAATATTTTCAAAAAAAAATTTTTTGTTTCACTTCTCGTGAAGACGCCCCTGTATCTTTTTTATTTGTGACCGAATTCATTCTAAATTTTTATCTCCGAACAACTTTTATTAACAAAATTTTTGTCTACTATGATTTCTCGAAAATTGCGATTTTCTTTTTATCGCAGTAGGCCGGCGTTTTAGATCTAGGCGGTATTTATGTATTGAATAAAGTCGTCTTATGGAGTTGTATGGCTGATAAAAATTTGAAATGAATTCCGTCACAAATAAAAAAGATACAGGGGTGTCTTCACGTGAAGTGAAACAAACATTTTTTTTTTATTATATTCCGATTTTTACAACATTTTACAGGAGGCATATCAAGTGATTCCGAACAACTTTTATTAACAAAATTTTTGTCTATCTCTAAGCCTACTATGATTTCTCGAAAATTGCTATTTTCTTTTTATCGCAGTAGGCAGGCGAATTAGGCCACCAATAAAAAAAGGTACAGGGGTGTTTTCACGAGAAGTGAAACACACTGTATAATACAATAACAATTAATATTGTTCATAAATCACTATTATTTAATAAAAAACAAATTCCAAAATAAACGACAGGGGAGGGCACGTGCCCCTGTGCCCCCCTGGATCCGCCACTGTCTACTAAAATGTACTGCAGAATTCTGTTCTACTGAACAAAGTTGAATTTAGGTGAGAATCTGCCAAAAAAATAGATTTATACTAAATCTGATCACACTGCATTTATAGGTTACACGCCCACTGGTTTTTATGCTAACTTGGCCCAACCACAGAATAATGATCTTTAACCTGACCTTATAATATCCATCCAAATCACGCTTCCTGACTGAATTTGAACAGTGCAATTTATTTATATTATCTATTTTCTATAATACTTACATTAAATGAGCATAAGATAAAGAGTGACTGGTTATTGCCAGTGGCTTATATGTGACGCCATCTAGAAATAATTTCTCCAATAAATAACGTGGTAATGCATAAACTTGTCTGAAATGAAAGAATGACATCACCAACACGTCAAATAGATGTCTCAACATGACGTCATAATTTCGACACAATGTGATGTTACTGAGACGTCATTTTTTCGTCACCTGATGTCGTCGACTAATGTTACCAAAAAATGACGTCAAAATGCCGTCGGTCTGCTGCCTGGGCTGTAATTACCGTAATTCTGTATCTAATGGGGAACAATCCAAGCCAGTTCTTAATATATCCGACAGATTGCATCATGCGTACTCGGTTTAGTCATTCTGAACTTGTCATATAATATAACATAACCTGTAAATAAATGTCCTCCTGGTACACAGCAACATGTTTTCATTTTATACGTTTTTCTAATTAATTTTGTCTATTCAAAGAGATATTGTTCGTATTGACATTGGATATAACATAACCTCAACAGCGCGAACAGCCCACATACCTAGAAAGGCATGTGAAATAACCGAGTACTGCTGCTGCACTCTGGCAGAGGTAATAAAAAGAAATGTTCCCCATTGATTATAATGTTACATGTTCTACCACCAGAGACGTCTATAAGAATTTCCCCTAAATTCCATATGTAAGCAAGATAATTAAGTTGGTTGGTTTGGCTATCGTCCTATGGATGGTGCGCGCGGTGTCAAAACCTAGGCATCTGGAAACATCTAGAGAACTGCTGGAAAGATCCAGAGAACTTCTTACCCAAGAAGATAAAAGCAGAGAAAGTGGCCGCGCAAAGGGAATACAGTTCAATTAGTAGAGTAGTTTAGTTCAGTAGTGAGAAAAAGTAGACAAAGTCATCAAGTCACGAAGTATTGAATTATAGTACTGAGTGTAATATTAATGAAGTAATTATTTGTTGTAATTAGTACATAAGTTAATAAATTAGTGGTTAATGTTACTCTGGTGTTATATAATTTTTATCCACGATACAAGGTGTTACAACCCAAGGAACAGTTTAAAAGTCAATTTAAAAGCTTTGTCAGGGTTAGGAAATAGTCTTTTGTGCTTTATTGATGTTGTAGTTAAGGCCTTTTAGGCTTCAAGTATACTTGCTCTTATATATGGTAAGTTTTAAAGCATTCTGTAAGACCTAATTATAAAGCTAATTTGCTTCTAGGAAAATATATATGTATTTGTAATGGGTTTATCATACGTACATAAAACTCTCCATAAAGCTAATTAGTTTTATTAACGTCTTAAATTCCATTTAGATTTAAAGAGGCTTTAATTTATTCTTTATGGTTTTAACATATTTGCAATAAATGCATTTTAAATCCTTTTTTAAACTAGACATTTTCAATGCCTATTAGTAATTATTAAAGGCCATTACAAAACTAGACTCTTAAAACATCCTTGACAAATGTTGTGATGAAACCGTTATTATGAAGAGAAAAAAGGCCTTTATAAATTTAAAAGGCAAATTTTAATTCCATAAAACACTTTCTAAAACCTCAATAAAACATTTATTATAAAAATAATAAATAATATGTATATTTAGAACACATACGCGCGTGTCACGCTGTCAAATTATTTTGAGGTTAAGTTTTAAGTTTCTGTATCAAATGTCAACGCGGTTCGTCTTGGAGGCGGTTCTTTTAAATCCCAAACGTTTTATTACAGCTTTTATCAAGTCCATGTGATCTTCGCCAAGTGCATTTATTATTGTAAGGAAGGGATTATATGTGATAGTATACAAAAAGACTAAAAGGACTTCATTTAGAGTAAATGTTCTAGGTCATTACCATTATTAGAATATACAGTTTAATGAGAAGACTGTAAAATGACAATTAGGTTTTTAGTTGGCCTGCCATGTTTGTCTTGTTATATAAAAATGTTCAAGGTCAATCTCACAATTATAATTATTAATAATTATCACTTTTTCTTTAGCAAATTAAGGTAGAATTACAAGAAACGACTGAAAATTACCGTAAGAACCGAGAAGCAGCCTAATTTTTTAAATTTGCTGATTACGCGTCTATGCAAATTTTGTATGGATATTAAAATCATTATTATTTCTGAGGCGCTCTTGTTTTTTGGGCCTTTCTCTTGTAGTTTTAACGATAAACTGCCGTTGGTTTTAATTTTTTTGTCATATCTGATGTCTTTTTATTACCTTTTAAATCGGCCTTAAAGAGGTTATAGTGCCACTCTACGCTTTATACATTTCAAACTCCATTTTATCTTCAATAAGTCTGATGGTGTGTTTGGTTAAATAAGAAAAAATAAATGCAGTAATAAAATTATTTGGATTCCTTCGTGGACATTCTTATAGCTTCTCAGTTCTAATATGGACTTATAAGAGTTTTAAAAAGCAGTTTTAAGGTAGCCTTCTAGGTGTTTTGTAGAAATGCAGGAAGCTAATAAAAAAGCTTCAGACAGCTTTAAAATAGGTTTTAAGAAAGGTTTTAAAACGGCCCGAACAAGGTTTTCAAGAGCGGCACTATGCCTCACTAAGGAGTTTTATGATGGAATTTAAAAAGGCCTTTACAACCTTCATAAGGGTGGGCCCTTTTATACATATGTTGTATAAAAGTTACGGTTACAGCAAGATAGATTTTTCAAGGCATTTTATATATAGTTTTATAGCACCCTTGTATATATTTAAGAAACCAAAATTGTTCTTTGGGAAAAGGGGTATAAACACGTAACAATAACTATAAGTAAATCGCAGAGACGAAAAAGAATTCTAATCTAAGTCTTATTATTATTTGTACATCGGATATCTAACTGCTCTTTACCTTAAAAAAATAAACTAACGTTGCACATCCGTCCTGTTCCTTTAAGGCGGCCTCTTGTGTTAAATAACTGCTTTTAAAAGTTACTACGTGCATCTCTGCTGGAAGGTGCCCACCGTCGACAGTGTGTTCACTACCCTCCATATCATTGGCTCCCCAGTGTAAGTGCCAGTTTGAGAAGACGTATTTGCCAAAAAATGGACCATTTGTCAAATACGGCCGTTCTTGCCCCCACTTGGCACTAAAAATAACTAACTAAAAATGCATCATTAATTTATAAAAAATTTAAATTCTAATATAAGGTGTTTCAAAATAAATATGCTTCTTCTTCAAACGTCAGAAAAACATGACATTTTTAACTCATATCATGACGTTATTGCCTTTAACAACGGAGGTAAAAGTGCTTTTTCTGACGCTGCGCGCTGTGAGCGGCAGAAAAAGTAATATACATAGCAGCGCCAGTAGCGGATTTATACTTCTGGCGCCTAGGGGCTATCGGAAACTTGCCGCCCTCCCACCCTCTTCCCACTCTCTGCTCCTTACCTCAGTATTAAAAAAATGATTTTCCCTCTACACCTCACCTCCCCTTTTAAAGGGTCGATTCCCTCCTGGCTCACTACCTTTCACGCTTTATCCTAGGTTTGTCGATAGCACAAACTCATTCGTACTAAGGGGTTTTGGATAAATTAAAAACCAGATCGATATATAATATTGTTTTTGTAACTCCGCAATATCCTAAAATGGCATTTATTTAATAGTTTCAATGAATTAAAACAATGGCATTATAGACAAATGTAAAATAAAGCAAAAAGAGTGTAATAATAGTTATAGGGCATGTGCATCATATAACCAACATAACCTCAAATTTTAAGTTTTTCAAGTTTATTCTCATTTTTAATGTTTGTATACTCATTTTTTCAGCTTGGAGCAATACTGGCTCCAAGCAAATATTTAAAAATTCACGCAAATAATTTTTCAATAATCTTGGTTAATAAAAATAGACTGCTAATTGATGATTTGCACGATGAAAGAAAGTTTGGTAAAAAGTGTCTAGATTGATATCACTGTAATTCAATGCACATGTTGACCAACTCGCCTAATTTTCAAACTTTGCAACAATTAAATACCTATAATATAATAATCATAACATTGTTTTCATTATCTTTAATGTTAAACCTATTTCCATTGAATATAAATTATCTTTATTAGGTTGTCTCGTAGTCTATAATATTTAAAAAATGTCGACTTATGCAATTTGTCAAACACTGTGTCCAACTCTCGCAGTTTAGTTGGTAGCAGTGATTGACAAAATACATAATTCGACATTTTTTAAATTGTAGACTACGAAACAACCTAATAAAGATAATTTATATTCAATGGAAGTAGGTTTAACATTAAAGATAATGAAAACAATGTTATGATTATTATATTATAGGTATTTATTTGTTGCAAAGTTTGGAAATTAGACGAGTTGGTCAACGTGTGCAATGAATTACAGTGATACCAATCTAGACACTTTTTACCAAACTTTCTTTCATGCAAATCGTCAATTACAGGTTAGATTCCCATCCTACAAAAAGAGTCCAATTTTATTAGGAGAAAGTATTTAGAACTTCATAAACATTACACTGAATTACATGTTAGTTGAAAGTATGGAAACCAAGCTGACATTTTAATAACAGCTATGAAATACTCATAAATCTTAAGAAATATATATTTTTGAGGTTAGCTGTGAGGTCACGTGCACATGCCCTATTAATTATATAAGAAGATTAACAACCCAAGTAGCACAGAATTCTTTAAGATATCTTTAAGAAGTTCTATTTACTGCCCGCGAGGATAACTTGTATTTATGTACTCTAGAAGTCCTTCCGAAATCAAAATGATAAATCTTTATACGTGCTCAACTTTTATGCACTGGGGAAATGTAAACTGGGCATTATATAGGAATTTCAACTTTTGTTAACCCAGACATCTACTAGAAGTTCTAAAAGGGAATTACCATACAGCTCAATTTTCTAAGTATTATAGAAATCAAATAAAGTATTAAAAGGGAAATAATATTATTATCCTTAACAGAATACTTGTAGACATCTTCTAGAAGTTCTAAAAGGGAATTACCATACAGCTCAATTTTTTATGTATTACAGAGATCGAATAAAGTATTAAAATGGAAATATTATTATTATCGCTAATAGAACACCTATAGAAATCGCAAGAAGAAATTCTTTTAATGCATAAAATTTGTTTGCTTACCACGAAGTTTGTTACAGAAATTATTCCTAGATGACGCCACGTACAAACCGCTGACGATAATCAGACATGCATTATTTTATACTCATGAATTTATAGAACATTAATAACATTACTGCAACGTTCAAATTCTCTCAGGTCGATTTATTTGGATGGTTTGGTTTGGGCCTGATGTCTCATACTGAGATTTTGATTAACCAACATTTCACCAGCTGCCGCTGGCAATTCTATAAGAAGTGTGTGTTGGTACATCTAATAGAAATATCCTATAAAGATGTTTTCAGTACCGTTTATATTGGTAAGCGATAAAATACCCGAAAGATTACTACAGGAATTAAATCTGTTTGCAGGATCGATGCGGTACATCTAACAGAAATCCTATAAAGATGTCCTCGGGATCATTTATACTGGCAAGCGCTAAGATATCCTAAAGATTACTATAGGAATTCTATAGGTATGCAAAAGGCTGGTCACAGGATTCTATACTAATAGCTTTTTTCGATTACCATGGGAAGTACTATTTGATACTGATATGCTGACATTTGCCCATCTTAGGGAACTCTTACAGACCTCTAGAAGATATTTACTAATTCCTAAATTTTTATCCTCGGGATATCTTGAGGAATTAATTGTGCTACTTGGGAAGCCTTTAATCTATAAGAAAAAATGTGGACTCGAGGCACAGCCGAGAGTCACATTTTTTCAAGTAGATTGAAAGGCTGTTAATTCCCAAATGTAATTTAACGTTTTTTCCACGACCATGGCCAAATTAGGAGCGTGAAAGCCGTATGAAAGCAGGTGAAAAAATCTGATTTTGACAAATGTTAGACAAGTTTATTTTGACTAAGAATCGTTTAGTCGTTTAGATTAGAAGACATTTGTGGCTTGAGCTAGACGAGCTCCTTGCCATAATGTCGTTATTGTTGGAAATTATTTGTATACTGAGTATGAATAAAGATGTATAAAAATTTATGGTCCATTAGAATTTTCTGCTAGGTCCCCAGACTTTAACACCCATGAATTTTTTCTTGTAGCGTACTCTAAAAAATAGAGTTTATGAAACAGTCCAATAGTAGTTGTGTTCGAATAATGAAATAATTTACAGGGTGTTCCATTAAAAAAAACCCAAGTTGTGTCTACATCTCGAAAACTTAGGCATGCATAATTTTCTTCTTATCAGCAACGGATTTTACTCAAAAAGTGTCTTAGAATGTGTTATTCGATTTTCGATTCGACACTTGGTAATTGAGATATAAAAATGCCAATTTTCCAAAAACGCTCTGTAGCTCGGTAGTCGAAAAAGATAGACGATAGCGGTTTGCGCAATTGTTTGTATCTTGAAAATCGAGCTCAGGACACCTATATTGGTTTTTGTCTATCTACGATAGTTTTAGAGAAAACCCCCAAATCTCATCTAATTTGGTCCACCCTGTACATATATGAAAGAGACATAAACTCGGATCCAATTGAAAACCTCTCTTTTAAATTTTCTAGAATTGCTTAATAGAAGTAAAATAAAATTATACTTACTAGTATGTCCTGTATTGGTTACTTTCATTTTCTTGGGAGGAACTTCAAAATTAACCCATTCCAACGGTGGTACTTCTATTTCTTGGGTATTGCTAATGTTGATATCTATTGGAGATTCAAAAACGCCTTCCGTGTCTACCAGTTTTCTTATCCAAAGTTGTGTTTCAAGACCTCTACTTTCTTCATATTCATCCCATAGGTCTAGTTCATCTGATAAAATAAATATATCTTACCGTATCCTAGGTATGTGTAATGTTTATCTTACCTCCATCATCTTCTTCCATTGTGAAACTTAAATAGCTTTATATGAATATGAATGAAAATAATATTAATGGTGTTCTCTGAACGAAAATTTAGATGTGTAAACGAGTGTCAAATGATTTTATTTGACATTACTTATTAAAAAATGTCAAGAGAAAATCCGAAAATACGCGATGATGGAGGCTGCGGTGATTACTGCTTTTGTATTAGGAAACCAAAGGAAGAAGATAAGTTCAAAACTAGTGAAAATCGCCTGGGAAATTGGGCAAAATGGATGAGAAGAAGAGGACAAATCCACAACAAAATAGCTAGACCATTGGGAAGACCTGTTGAGGAATTATTGATGAATATGGGTGACGAATATAGAAACATCCAGGAGGATAGAGAAGTTTTCTATTATACTAAATTAGATACTAATTTTGATAAATTTAGAGGAAATCCTGAATTTTGGAAACTGCCTGTAGGTTTAATTGATAAACGTGATCGATCGCAAGATCCTATTTATTTTACTGTTAAAACTAAATTTGAGAAAAATGAAATACCAGCCATAGAATATGTACGAAATCCAAACTATATTTTAGACGAAAAGAATGTTCTCTCACACACCAGGTAAGTAGTGTAGTGACTTTCTGTTCGAAATTGCCTCGATACTTCCGTTTTTGAGTAAAAGCTAATCCGTTTAACCATGCATAGAACAAGTTAAAATAAGTAGATTTACGAACGGACCCACTTCTATACTAGTCGAATCGATGAAGGTTTTCACTTCTTAATTCTCAGCAACAGCTCCGATTTTGATCATTTTTTTTAAATGTCTGTTTTTTAATACCATTAAAAATCAGAAATATCCCAAGTGGCGCAAATACCCTGGGGATGGAAATTATTACATTCAAAATAACCGCAGAGTTGAATACATTTTAAGCAAAAAATGTTCTATGAAGTTTTTTCAGTGAGTCAATACTTCTTGAGTTATCCGTGATTGAAAATGTTGATTTTTCATCTAAAAAATGCATGTTTTAGAATGATTTTTCACGAGTAACTCGAAAACCTTATAGAACAGTCATTTGGTAGTTTTACCTGGGAAGTTTTCCGGGAGTTTTGAAAATTGGTGATTTTATAGATTTCGATGTGCTATTTCCGAATTTCTACTTTGCCACCTCGTATCTTTGCCTCTCCCGCCGCCATATTGGAAAAATGGCTCTTAAAAACGGTTTTTTGACAATATCTCCTTTCCGATTTATTTTACGATAAAAACAGTTATATAATAAACTAGAGAAAATTTCCTATGATTTTTTTAATAACCTTTTTTTTTTGTAAAATGAATAGTTTTAGCGTACGAGCGCCGCAAAATCTACTCCAACATGCGTTTTGGCCAAAAAACTCATTTCCACACCATCATGAGATAGAGTAAGTGACGCGTTTTTTTATCGTGGTATCCCCAGTAGGCCTAATCCACATGCAATGCACTATTCCAAAATTTAGCGCATTCTCCTTCGGTTCGCTATTCTTGATGGACCAGGTGTTGCGAGTTCATCGTCTTCAGTACCAATCAAAACGTCACAGACAGATATTTCATCCACATAATCCGCGATGGGATTATCAGTTTTATTGTAATCCTTTTCGTCCTCGCCCAGCTAACATGCTGACGTCATATTAACGTCTTTTTAAAGCCATTTACCGGTCAGCGACGTAAGTGACCAATAATATGACGTGATAGTTACGTCATAAAATATGACGAGTCTGTGACGTCATAAAATAAACGTCTCTATGACATACATTATTGGTGCTTAAATATATGAATTTATGACGTCATTATGGTAACGTCTATATGACGCAGATTATTAGTGTATTGAGTAAAATGCTTGCTTACCATGTAGTATGTAGCAGAAATTATTTCTAGATACACACCACTGACAATAATTAGTCATACTTTATCTTATACTCTTATAAAGTTATAGAAAATAAATAACATAGATTGCAATGTTCAAATTCTTTCAGGGAACATCGATTTATTTGGATGGATCTTATAACAATCAGATGTTAAGGATCATTTATTTTGTAGCTAGACTGAAGCTAGCATACAGGTTTTATGCTATATGTTTAATGGGTTTAAGAACTCACTGGTTTTATGATGAAACCAGCGAGTGCTTAACCTATGAATAGTCCATTCAACTACATAGCGGTTTTTCCTGTAACCCATTATATATATTGGAAAATAGAGACCTCCTAGACCTGGAATCCTTAAACGTGCGTTAGTAACAGACATACTAATGACGTAAAAACCATTATGACGTCATTTTTACATACAATAAACGTCGAGTTACGTCACCCCAGACATACTTAAGACGTCATGTAATAAGTGGATAAGACGTCATCGAATGACGTCTCTGAGATGTGACAGATTTTCGTCATTTTCACGTCAATAATACGTAACATTTGACGTAAGTACTGACCAAATAGTGTCCAATTATTGACGTAATACTGACGTCACTATGTTGGCTGGGCGATTTCATCATACGTTTGCCCGAGAACAGTCTCCGTTTCTTCCTCTTCATCGCTATCTTGTGATAGAATTTGCGAATTATAACAGATACCACTACAAATCATGCATATAATGGAGCACTTTAATCCAGCCTTTCTGCAACCACAGGCTTTTCCTTCCCTTTTTGCATTTGCAAGAAATAAGTTTTAACAAGGTTTCCGGAGCTGGCCAAAACGCATGTTGGAGTAGATTTTGCGGCACTCGTACGCTAAAACTATTCATTTTACAAAAAGAAAAGGTTATTAAAAAAATAATAGGAATTTTTCTCTAGTTTAATTTATTATATAACTGTTTTTATCTTAAAATTAATCGGGAAGGAGATATTGTCAAAAACGGTTTTTAGGCGCCATTTTTCCAATATGGCGGCGGGAGCGGCAAAGATACGAGGTAGCAAAGTAGAAATTCGGAAAGAGCACATCGAAATCTATAAAATCACCAACTTTCAAAACTCCCGGAAAACTTCCCAGGTAACCTCTTTTTTGAGCACCAAATGACTAGTATAACGTTTTATAAAAAAAAAAAATTATAGGCAACAATAAAGTTTATAAAATAACAAATCGATTGGTTTTTTTTTATTTCTGTAGATGCAATACGAACCGAGTTATGGCCCGTTGAAGGTGATTTTTCGTCCGCCGAAAACTGAATTCGAACCTTTCAGCGTTAAGGAACGGAAAAACGGAAAATTTTTGAAGGACAGCATATAAGACATTTTTAAAAGCACTTGAAATGACCATTAAAATGAGCTTTGGTAAAAGACGTTAGCATAAAAACTAACGGAGTTTTGATGAAAATAAAATGGTTGTCTCGTTTTCTCGGAGAAAAAATCAGCAATGAAACCAATGCCTTCACCGCAAGAATTGAAATTGAACGTAATCCATTTACAATTTACATTATTTAAGTACTGGCAATATGTTCTAGAAGTTTGACCGGTTTGGGATGCTTAGATTCGAAAAAAAGTTTGATTCAAATTTAAAATGATTTTTGAAATTTCTTAAAAAATTTTCACAATGATTCAAAAACTAAAGAAGATACGTAAAGAATGCTACAGTACAAAAATTTAGGTTTTTCTTACTGAAAATTTTCCTTTTTTTTTATTTCTCTAGGATAAAAATTAATTGAGATATCACTGTTATAAGTTTGCATTTGGGTACGATGACCACCTTCCCGGAGCCCTTTAAACTCAAAAATCGCAAAAACGAAAGATTCAAGGAAGTTCAACTTTACATGCCTTGTAGCCATTAAAATTCCCTGTAAAATGATTTTTGGAGCGATTGAATAGCTTAAAAATTGCGGTGAAGCCATTGGTTTCATTGCTGATTTTTTCTCCGAAAAAAAGAGACAACCATTTTATTTTCATCATAACTCCGTTAGTTTTTATGCTAATGACTTTTACCAAGGTTCATTTTCGATGTCTTTTCAAGTACTTTTGAAAATGTCTTATAAGTTTTCCTTTAAAAATTTTCCGTTTTTCCGTTATTTAACGTTGAAAGAATCAAATTCAGTTTTCGGCGAACAAAAAGTCACCTTCAATGAGCTATAACTCGGTTCGTATTGCTTCTTCAGAAATAAAAAAAAAAATCAATCGATTTGATATTTTATAGGCTTCATTTTCGCTTATAATAATTTTTTGGTAAAACGTAAAGTTTTCGAGCTATTACTGAAAAATCGTTCTAAAACATACATTTTTTAGATGAAAAAATCAACATTTCCAATCAAGAATAACTCAAAAAGTATTGACTCATCGAAAAAATTGCATAGAAGAAATACCCCCTTTAATTTGTACGCCACTGGCCAAATACTTGTTTTCTTGTTTTCCCTTCTATTACTGGTTGGGAATGTGTCCAGAAGTAACTTATTTTATAGGTTCTATTTAAATATAGAATTTTACAACCGAATCTTATGCGTTGATATAGATTCGTAGAAAAACGTAATTCTGTACTATCTATTTCACCTGTGGATTTAAAATTCCCTTGTATTTAGTAAGTTGGAAACAACAGTTATCTTAGAGTTGTTATAAAGAATACGTTTTTTTTCTTTAAATAAAACGTTTGAATCGCCCTGTTAAATATATGTAGTAAAAAACGCTAACTTTTTCGTTCCACAAACGTTACCTTTAGCGTAGTTAAAACTCCTTACATTATAAACGTGTTTTATACGTTATTACATATTTGTGAAAATAACGTGCTTACTAAAACGATTTATTCCTACGACGTGTTAAAAACGTTTATTAAACGTACGTGTGCCCTGAAGTTTAAATTATCCCAGGGTTAGTTAACATTCAAATTTAACCATGCATTGATAAACCAGCCCTTATAGTACAGTCGAATTGATTTAATATAATTTTCTTTGGCGACAACATTTCACCTGAAATTTTATTGTTGACTTTTATGTACTATGACCTCCTGATTACGAAAAAACTATTTGTGCCCAAAAATTCCTTGTACGTCCAAAGTTATATGCACTTTTTGACGCGTTCTCACTGATTTTCAACTTATCTGCTGAATATATCTTTTACTAGTAATCGGATGGGAATTTTAAAAATACTGGCTTATTTGAAATAAAATTCTTAAAAAAGATAGACCTGTTCGATATGTATTGGTGAATCCGCCATCTTGGAAAAAAATAGAAAATACCTAGAATAGCCGAAAAAATCAAAGGCGAATATCTTTTCTACAAGGAGAAATTTCACCAAAGTTGGCAAAAATAAAACTCATTTATGGTCACATATAATACACCCATCCCGAACACCGTATGTCAAATAGATTGGTGAAAGATGGCGGGCGAAATAAAATTTTTAATTCTTCGTCAATTATTATCAAGGAGGCATATTGTACTTCACTTTTTTCTTCGATTGTACGTTATTAACCCCCGACCCCAAAAGAGTTTGACGCATATGTTTGTATGTCTGTCTGTCGATCTGTGGCTTCATATCTCTTTAACGGGTCATCAGATTTTGATGCACTTTTTTTTATTTGAAAGAGTATTTTGTCGAGAAGGTTTTTTCCATATTAGATTTGATGTTTGGTCGCCATCTTGATTACAAGTTTTTATTTAACTTGCCTTGTTCTTGTGTGTCAAATCTTGCAACTGAATTTTAAAATAGTTGTCCCCAACCGATTGAGCTGAAATTTTGCATACACGTTTAATTTGGAGGATAATGTATGGTTAGCTAAGTGACGTCATTCTAAATCCGATATGGCGGACTCCCAAAGATGGCGGACCAGTTATTTTTTATGCACCCACATGATATGGGTATCAAATGAAAGCTGAGAAGAATACGAAAATAAAATGACGTCACACTGAATTCAATATGGCGGACGCAACTGAATTTTAAAACAGTTATCCGCAACCGATTGAGCTGAAATTTTGCATACACGTTTAGTTTGGATGACAATACATGGTTAGCTAAGTGACGTCATTCCAAATCCAATATGGTGGACCAGTTATTTTTTATGCACACCCATGATATGGGTATCAAATGAAAGGGTTTGCTGAGGAGAATACGAAAACAAAACGACGTCACACTAAATTCAATATGGCGGACGCCATAAGATGGCGGACAAAAATTTTTTAGTTTTAACACTATAATTTGATCGTATAGTGTATTCGCTCATACGTTGCATTCTAAGAAATGGTGAAGGATTCGGTTTAAACTATAAGTTGTATATAGGATAGGAACGACGCAATAAATATACACTTCTCCAAGAAATTAACGCACCACCAAAAAATAACCAAAAGTTTGAAGTTAGTTAATTTCTACCCCCGACTCAAAAAGAGGTGTTATAAGTTTGACGCGTATGTTTGTATGTTTGTCTGTCTGTCTGTCTGTTTGTCTGTCTGTCTGTGGCTTCATATCTCTTCATCGGGTGATCCGATTTTGATGCACTTTTTTTTATTTGAAAGAGTATTTTGTTGAGAAGGTTTTAGGCCATATTAGACTTTGATGATTGGTCGCCATCTTGAATTCGCCATGTTGAACTTCTCTAGAAATTGTCCGATTGAAGTAAAATTGAGAATGTGTAGACAATTATGGTAGCCGAATATGATTTCAGCCTCATTTTGATTCGGTCATATGAAACTGGTACGATTAGATACATGGATCGGGGTTTTTTAAAAATTTTCAATTTTTTAACCCACGACCCAAAATGTTATACGTTTGACTCGTATGTTTGTATGTCTGTATGCCTGTCTGTCTGTCGGTCCGTCCGTCCGTCCGTCCGTCTGTCTGTCTGTGGCTTTATATCTCTTCAAGGAGAGATCCAATTTGATGCAGTTTTTATTAAAATTAAATATGACACATAAATATATTTATAATAGAACCAGTCTTGTAGAGTGTGCGACTAGTAGAATACAAAATTGGACCGCGTCTGCTTAAAAGTTAAAAAGTTCTGTGTGGGACTCGTGGTATAATAATACGCTATGTTGTATGTATATGTTTAGTTTAAAAAGTATAAAATAAAATTAAATTACAAATTTAAAAAACCCCTAATACAAAAATATCGACTAAATAACTAATAAAAAAAATATATTAACACAACTTTAAAAATTATGAAATAATTTTGATTCCATATACGAACTCTTATGATTTATTTAAATCCAGCTTACATTTTCTTTATGTCCTCAAGATTTGCTTTCTGATACGCATAAATATGTCGGGAGCTGTTGTGAAGACGAACTACTAAATAGTTATATTATGTCAAGTAATTCGTGGTATATCTGTTTTAGGAAGATGTATGCTTTATGGAAAAAGTCTAAATACAGAAAGGCTCAGATGAAGACTTTATCATCCAAGGTAAATCTAATAGAGCCACACAAACCCGAGTGTGAGGAATTAATAATAGTCGGTCAAAAATTAGGTCGGCCTAAGAAGGAAGTTGCTATTGCAAAACTCCAGTCGGAGTCAAAACTAAGATATCCCCCAGAAGTCTCGATAACGGGATTCTCTTTTGCTATACATGAAATTCCTAAATTATGTTTTTCAATAAATGGGATTACATTGTCAAATAAAGACTCCTTGGTGAATGATACGGTAAAATTTCGTGTGTTATTTGAGTGTGCTGCAAATTTAAAGGTCCCAGTGTTGCACCATTTAAGAATTGAAAACAAAGGTCGAACTACGTTAAGATTTTACTGGAATAGAATTGACAAATTTCGCATATTTCGTAACTTGACACAGGACGAACGTAAGGAATGCCAAGAATTTTACTTCAATAAAAACGAGTTATTGTTGATTCCTGGGACGACGACGGCTTTACCTGTTTGGTTCAAAGCCAAAAAGGTAGGAAATTATATCCAATTCTGGAAAATTACAACACGGCCCAAATTTTGGGACGACGACTTCCAGTTAATTCTTCTTCTACAGGGCATTGTTCACATAGTTGGACATGACGAAAAATCCGAAAATATAAAGAATATGCTCGAGGTCAGAGCTAGAAGCACTCTAATTAAAGATCTACTAAAAAGTATGTTGGAGAATTTGACATATACAGAAACAGAGACAACTACTTTTGTTTTCACCGAGAGAGAGGTCTTTGAATCCGTTAATCAGGAACTTTGGTGGTGTACTGAGAAACGATCGAAGTATTTGTACGATAAAAACATAGTAAATGAATTGAAACAATTTTACCAAGAAGTTAGGCAACCTAATTCCCCCCCTAGGTGGAATTTCTCTGTCAGAGATTTGAAAATTATTACAAGAAAAAAAGATATCACTGATTATGTTGAAAGTAAGACAAAGGAAGCGATGAAGGCAAGAAAAAGAAGAATAGAATTAAGGGAAGAGCCAAAGATTGATCCACAAGCCGCCAAAAAAGTAGCTGTACCAAAGGAGAAAGCTGGGACGCCGCCAGGTAAATATAGAAATATAAAATTAAAATTGCCTTATTAGTTGATAGACCAGTCGTCAGGTAAATTAACATCGTTTTAAATCGTACAAAAGATTTTACTCTTGCAACCAGGTCATTATATGCCTCTTTTAGACATACTAATTTTTTCCCCTCGCCCGCCCCCCGGAACACCCCCAATTTTGGGAGAATATCGCTTAAAAATAATTTTTTTACCAATTTCTCGGTTCTAAAGGGTCCTACCAAAAAAAAAGATGGTTATCAAAGGACACCGCACACTTCTATAGGTGAAATTGGTTTACGGTCAAATTGTCTGAATTGTTGTAGCCCGAGTCATTCTGATCCAAAATCATTAAAAAGTTACTATCCTCTACAGGCTAATTTTCGCGCTAGAGGGCGCTGAAAAAAAATTTTATTTTTGAGAAAACATGCAACTTTTTCATATTATATTAGTAAATATGTTTAGGTTTAGATTAAGGTTCAATATGTAATCTACATGATAGTTATATATAGGGTCAGCCAACGAAATGATGCCACAATTATACCACTTAGTATAACCTAATATAATTAATACCACATGGAAACGACACTATATAATGGGTAATACATAAGTAGGTACATATATGCAATGTATTTAACCATAATATTATTATACAATAACAGGCTTTAGGTTCTCTTGTTTCGGATTATGTCTATTTGCAGCATCAGTAATATCGAACAGCAGGTGTGTCGAAGTATACTTTACATTTTTTTCATGGCGAGCTTATCCAAGGTACCAAAGTACGCTAGCTATATGCGAACATGTACCCAATGTACGACTTCCGCATTTGCAAGTACAGTAGTAAGAGATTATTGGTTTGTCTTCACCATTGACATTGTAGTGAATCCAAAGCTGATACTTAACAGCGTTGGGATGCCTTGATTTTATTCTGATTCTTAAGAGTCCTTATGCGATCATCAAATTGAAATAAAATGTTCCCTATATCTTGCCTGTTGTCTTGTACATAGGATGGGGCAAGTTTTATCTGGAAAATCCCGAATGTTAGATCTCCCAGATATTCCAAGACGTGGAAAATCGAGCACCTGATTTTCCTCTATAGGGAGCCATCTACCTCGTCTTTGGAATAGTCTCTTTTCTTCCACTCTAACTTGAAGAGTATTAATTTCATTTGCCCGGTTTAACATTCTACGAGCCAGCACAGCATTTTCTCCCTCCATATTTATTGGTTCATGACATCTATTAATTATCGCACATGTTATTTTGATGTAATCTCTAATATGAGGGACTTGTGGCATTGGTACTGCATCTCTGAAGAATTTAAAAATACTCTCAATATGGCCGTTTCTTGCTTCCACGATCCATCTGGTCTTTGTGACCAACCGGGATGAATTCGCCTCTTCAGTGGTAAGCTGATGCTGCCAGCGAGCAAGGACTACAGGCATTTTGACTTCTATGCCTAGATTAGCCAAAAAGTCTTGGGCGTCGCACAAAAATATCACCTTCTTCAAACCAGTTTCTTAAGCCAGTCAGGTCCCTTTCATATTCGTGCCTCAACATTGCCGCGTCATTATTTCTAGAGTCCGAAAAATAAGGACCATGAACATCGAGTATATGTCCATTGGGAGCAACAATTAATGCTGGTTTTAGAACATGATATCTCTTATGTGTGCAAAACGACTGACTTGGAAAGTTCTGCTTTTGGGAATTTTTATGTATGTCCCGTCAATATACGCTATTGCTTTTCGATTTTCTGGTTCAGGATTGTACAGAGCGTTTGCGAAATCTGTTACATG
The DNA here is from genome assembly GCA_936432065.2 of Rutpela maculata. Taxonomy (NCBI): domain Eukaryota; kingdom Metazoa; phylum Arthropoda; class Insecta; order Coleoptera; family Cerambycidae; genus Rutpela; species Rutpela maculata. The sequence goes on along the minus strand of OW386291.2, from coordinate 140,373,098 downwards.
TTGAGCAACGTATTGGTCCCTGGTTATGTGCTGTAAACCCAGATTATTTGGCATAAATTTTTCTACTAATGAAACACGGACTTTTGAAATTGCCAAGCTTACAGCTTGGCGACTGGAGTAAGAGAACATCCCCATCAAAAAATTATCTGAAAGTCCTTGTCGTAATTTGCACAAGAAACATAATAAATTCTTTTTGGTTATCCTATTTTTTGGTAAATATTAACGCGATCGCAAAATTCAAAAAGTTCCCTAAATTGTACTTTGTTTACTGGAGTTAATGCTTCAAACTGTTGATCGGAAAAATTATTTTCACTTTCAAATATATTGATAGATTTATATTTCATGGCAGTGTTCCGCACTATATTTATAAAATGTTTTAAATCACTTCCTTTTAAGTTAAATGGTTTGGTAATACCTTTGAGTCCATTGAATAATGGTGACAAGAGAAGTCCTTCATCGGCCAAATGACCTCTACAAATTCTTACACCTTCAGGTCTAAAGATGCCAGCCTTCTAAAGAAAATCTGGTGAGATGTTCAAGTCCACCACATATGAAACATGAATTTCGAGCTTTTCCAAACAATATTTTGAGTGCAGTTGGATCCGGATCCTCTGCGTAAGCTTGAACTTCTGCATCTATACTCAAATCACAGTTGTCTCAAATCTTTCTTTGTTCCGTAATTGGTAAACCTAAACATATTTACTAATATAATATGAAAAAGTTGCATTTCTTCTCAAAAATAAATTTTTTCTTTGGTGCCCTCTAACGCCGAAATTAGCCTAAGACTTTGTTTTTCTCAAATTGTAGCTTTTTAAACGTTCTTTATAATGGTGATAAAAATCAATTTTTTTGTATTATGTCAAAGTTATATTTCTTATATTTTTGTAAAGTGCATTTTTTTGTAATGTATTTTTTTTATCAAAAAAATATATTCAGTCAAATACTTTTAGTCCAGTCGGTAAAGTAAAAAATACACCAGAAGCTCGCAAAAAATGTTATCTGAAATTTTCCTTTAGTAACTGTTAGTGGAGGGGTTATACATCACAAAACCACAAAAATCCGTTCTGGGGGTGCCGCGCAACCCCCCCAAAAAAACACCCATTCGGTGAAAAAAGTCTTATTTTACTGATAACTCGCTAACCGTTGAATATATAAAAAAAATGCTGATTATAAAAAGAAAGCTTGGCTAATTTCCTAAAAAAGTCCTTGTGTAATTTTTTTGTATATGCCATAGTTTTCGAGAAAATCAATATTGGAGATATAAGAAAAATTGAATTTTTAGAAAATGCGTTATATAATGTTAATATCTTTGCCAATTGTCGACATGCCTAAGAAAAGAAGTAAGCAAATGAAAGATATTTTTATAACCTTCAGTTTTTCACCATAGAAAATTATAAAAGTAACTAGATTTCTAGAGTTTTTAAGGTCGTGTTAGTAAAAATTGATTTTTTCCTGATTTTTTAAATATATATTTGCCAATTGTTAACATATTATAAAAAATAGAATCAGATATGAAATACATTCATTTAATAACTTTATTTTGTAACCATAAAGAATAATAAAAGTCCCTCTATATGTTTTGTAATTTGGAGATTGTGTAAGTAATTTTGTTTTCAAATTTTTTTAAGTAGATCTTTGCCAATTGTTGACATGTTATGGAAAAAGAAGCAAATGAAAGATTTAATAACTTTATATCATGAAAAATTATAAAAGTCACTATATTTTTACTAATTTTGAGATTATGTCAAAAGTAACAAAATGAAACACTTTAGTAATGAGTTTTGATCTGAGTTTATTTACAAATTTTAAAAAAATATATTTTACAATAGCATTTTTTTTCCTGAGAAATATAGTATGATTTAAAATGGTATGATCAATTAATATGATGTCTTACCTTTATTTTTAGACCGGGTACATTAAAAAATATTAAAATACAAGGACGCTAGATTAATTTAAAAAAAAATCCGAAAAAAGGCTGCATATTCAATTTTTTGATGATATTTTTTTATGCAAGTGTTTAATGATTAAAAACAATGGCTATATGATATATAAACTCAAAAAAAATTTTTTGAGCTAAATTTTAATGGTTTCGGTCTTTTTTTTATTTTTAGGAAGCAATAAAAAATTGGCCGAATTTGGCTCACTTGAACATGCTGGTAAATTTGTAAATGTGAATATTTTTATTCCTAACTTTTTCTGCATTGAAGTACTACCTTGAACTAAAAGATAATGCATTTATAACTTTCAGTCAGTTATTTTTTATGGGCCTGTGAATAGTTAGACGCAAAAAATTAAGAGATAACTATATTATATTGTTATTTTTATATACTAATAAATATCAATCCCAAGGAACAATTTTAGTTTCTTAAATGTATACAAGGGTGCTATAAAACTATTTATAAAATGCCTTGAAAAATCTATTTTGCTGTAACAATATGCTTAATACCATCATAAAGCGACCTGTAGACTAAAAGGGCCCACCCTTATGAAGGTTGTTAAGGCCATTTTAAATTCCATCATAAAACTCCTTAGTGAGGCATAGTGCTGCTCTTGAAAATCTTGTTCGGGCCGTTTTAAAACCTTTCTTAAAACCCATTTTAAAGCTGTCAGAAGCTTTTCTATTAGCTTCCTGCATTTCTAGAAAACACCTAGAAGGCTACCTTAAAACTGGTTTTTAAAACCATATTAGAACTGAGAAGCTACAAGAATGTCCACGAAGGAATCCAAATAATTTTATTATTGCATTTATTTTTTCTAAACTGATTTAAGCAAACACACCATCATACTTATTGAAGGTAAAATGGAATTTGAAATGTATAAAGCGTAGAGCACTATAACCTCTCTAAGGCCGATTTAAAAGGTAATAAAAGGCCATCAGGTATGACAAAAAAATTAAAACCAACGGCAGTTTATCGTTAAAACTACATAAGAAAGGCCCAAAAAACAAGAGCCCCTCAGAAATAATAATGATTTTAATATCCATACAAAATTTGCATAGACACACGTAATCAGCAAATTTAAAAAAGTGGGCTGCTTCTCGGTTCCCACGGTAATTTTCAGTCGTTTCTTGTAATTCTACCTTAATTTGCTAACGAAAAAGTGATAATTATTGATAATTATAATTGTGAGATTGACCTTGAATATTTTTATATAACAAGAAAAACATGGCCGGCCAACTAAAAACCTAATTGTCATTTTACAGTCGTCTTCAGTGTTGCCAGGTCTAGTGAAATTTCACTAGATCTGGTGATTTTTTTAAAATCTAGTGATTTAGTGAAAACTTTTATGAAAATGCCCATTTTTAATGATTTTTTAATCATCCAATTTATTACCCTCTACTGGTAGGTAGACAAACATTAAATTCGAGTTGCGATCCATTTAATACAGAACTGTTCACGTTAATCGCTACCACGGTCAGTAAACTCTACGGTTACCTCGATCAGCAGCTCTTAGACGAGAGAGACGCGCGGAGCGGGAAATCGAATGAAAGAGACAGGCATATCTGATTTCCGTGCAAAAGACACAGACAAAGATGCCTGTAGTGTCTACAGCTGACGTAGGCTGTAGACCCTAACAGAATATTCGATTCCCCGCTCCACGCGTCTCTCTCGTCTAAAAGCTACTAATTGAGGTAATCGTATAGTTTATTAACCGTGAATCGCTACAATCGAATAGCCTGGGCTCGTTGCCCTCTAGCGTCTCGTAGACAAACAGTACTTTCTAGTTACAAGCCATTTAATACAATACAGAGTACGAAGTCTGGCAACGAAATAACCAGATAGAGGACGCTCAAAGCTATGTTGTGCTCAGAGAGCTCAAGAAAATTACGTGTCCTATAGACACCGCAACTTTTGAAAATTAAAGATGAGAGCTTTAATTTCAAATCTAGTGAAATTTTAGTAAGATTTAGTAACTTTTTAAAGCGTCGTCTAAAATTTTGATCTGGCAACACTGGTCTTCTCATTAAACTATATATTCTAATAATGGTAATGACCTAGAACATTTACTCTAAATGAAGCCCTTTTAGTCTTTTTGTATACTATCACAAATAATCCCTTCCTTACAAAAATGCAAATGCACTTGGCAAAGATCACATGGACCTGATAAAAGTTGTAATAAAACGTTTGGGACGTTGACATTTGATACAAAAAACTTAAAACTTAACCTCAAAATAATTTGTATGTGTGTGTGTTTTAACAGTCCTTTTAAAATGGCCACTCTTTTTTATTTTCTTCCACCTTTCCAAAAAAGACTTAATTACACATCAGTAAGTCGTGAAATGCTTTTAATTAACACACACACACACACACACACACACATGCATCAACGACACTTCAGGCAGACATATTGTTTATTATTTTTATAATAAATGTTTTATTGAGGTTTTGGCAAGTGTTTTATGGCATTAAAATTTGCCTTTTAGATTTATAGAGGCCTTTTTTTCTTCATAACGGTTTCATCACAACATTTATCAGGGATGTTTTAATGGTCTAGTTTTGTAATGGCCTTTAATAAGTACTAATAGGCATTGAAAATGTCTAGTTTTAAAAAGGATTTAAAATGCATTTATTGCAAATATGTTAAAACCATAAAGAATAATTTAAAGCCTCTTTAAATCTGAATTGAATTTAAGACGTTCATAAAACTAATTAGCTTTATGGAGAGTTTTATGTAGGTTATGATAAATCCATTACAAACACATATTATCCTAGAAGCAAATTAGCTTTATAATTAGGTCTTACAGAATGCTTTAAAACTTACTATTAAGAGCATGTATACTTGAAGCCTAAAAGGCCTTAACTACAACATCAATAAAGCACGTGACTATTTCCTAACCCTGACAAACCTTTCTTAAAACCTCCTCAAGTCCAAATGACTTTTAAATTGTTCCTTGGGTAACCATCAAAAATGGCAACACAACAATATTTTATATCCCTTTTAAAACTCATTGTGATTTTTCTTCCTAGCTTGTATGGTTTTCAAGCAATTCAATTTTTCCTATAGGCCTCGCGCAATAAATTTCAAATAAACGAAAATTCGCGCGCATTAAAAATACAAATTTTGAAATTTTTTTCAATATCGATTTTCTCGAAAACCATGGCATATACAACAAAATTACAATAGGACCTTCTTTTAGGAAATTAGTCAAGCTTTCTTTTTTATGATGAGCATTTTTTTTATATCTTCAACGGTTAACGAGTTATCAGTAAAATAAGGCTTATTTCACCGAAGGGGTGGTTTTTTGGAAGGGTTGCGGCATTCCCCAGAACGGATTTTTGTGGTTTTATGATGTATAACCCCTCCACTAACAGCTACTGAAGGAAAATCCCAGATAACATTTTTTGCGAGCTTCTTGTGTATTTTTTACTTTACCGACTGGAATATAACTAAAAATTTAAATTTAATTCTTAAAGTGGCTGCTACTGCGCAAGAAGAGGAAGATATGTTCGTGATAAAAGAAATGCGTTACAATCAATTAGAAGATATACTGCATACGTTAGAAAGACCCTTAATGGTAGAGAACAGAGACAGGGAAAAACATTTCAGAGTTTACATAATCATGCGTACATACCTATTTAAAATGTGCGATGCCCTAGAAACTTACGATAATTACGTCGATTATTCACTTACTGATGAGGACTACTATCCAACTTTCCAATACGACAGAGTCACGTCAATTGATGAATTCCCTGAAAGGCTGATTTTCGAAAGATTTGACGAGATGTGGTTGGATGGGACAAAATTAATTCAACCGGAAGGCAAATTCGTGGATCCCGTATTTCCAAAACCTGAGATTTTAAAAGGCATACCTCAGGAGGATACAAAAGCCATATACCACACATATTTTAATATACCCATAGTCGAGCCAGCCCAAGTGAAAGGTAAGAAAGATGATAAAAAGGAAAAGATGGACAAAGGAGCTAATGAAAAGAAAGGCAAAGACGGCGATGACAAAAACAAAAAAGGTGATGCAAAGGTAATTAGTTCAACTAATAGGTATGCATTTAGATGGTGGAATATTTACTAGTGTAATATTTTGTCGAACTCATCTATACAGTCCCTAGCTGACCTGCACCCCCTCCCCCCCGATCCTTGGGGACAATATTTTTCATAAAGATTAAAGCCTAAGGAATAATGGGGTATTTTCCATTTTTCTTAAATTTAGTTTTGGTGATATATATCAAGTAATGTTATTATTTTAACAATTACTGCATAATCAATTTAAACCAAAACAGTAATTTCTTAAATAAAAAATCGGCAGCTACTGGAAGCGGCTGGAACCTCCCCACCCGGTGAATCTTTGAAGCCGAAAAGAGCACTAAGTAATATGAACGATCTCATTTAATTATATTTATTAAGTTGAAATATTTTTTTCGTATTCTTGCGTTCGGTGGGATTTGGACCTAAGAACTTGAGTGTTAAATTTGTAGTCTGCACAACATTAATATTTTATTCAATGTTTTTAATACAAATATATGCTTCATCGGATCCTAGCCCGGGGCCAGCCAGACAACCACGGTGAACACCGCCGTGGCGAGTGTGAGGCTGGACGGGGTAGGTCCGGTTTGGCTTGGAGGAAAATAGAAAAGTAGCTCCTGTCTTCTGTAGGCAGGCTTAAAGACTAGGTTAAAATTATAATGTGTCCACATGGACCTAAAATTAATATAAAAAACACAATTCTATAAAAACGTTCGTAGGCAAGAGCACTTAATAATTTTGATTATTGATACGGGAAACAACCTCGGAACAACTAAACGAAAAAACCTGTTCGTTGGTAATGGGATGGATGGCAGGGATGGCAGGGATGGCCATCTTTGAAAAAAACCATATAACTCTTGGTGGACAGCTTCCCTGCCAGATGTAGCCAGGGTAGTGTTCATGGTGGCTCGTTTAAGTTTGAGTTGGTATATTTTGTTTTATCTTTTGGCCTCGATCAATTTTTCACTAAATCGGCCGGGGAAGTGATAGCTATCAAATTTTTGGTTCCAATGTTTCTCTGGGGAATTTGGTTTTTGAAAAATGTTTAGGTTGGTATCAATGTCTTAAATCGTTTTTAGGTTATGTAGTACTATTTTTAGGTTATGTTGCCGGAAGAATTTTCGGCGGGATGCCGGAAGTAGCGGAAATAGTTTTTAAAATATAATGTCACTGTCACTTTTAAAGTTTTATTGGAAAAAACTCACCGAAAGCGTTCCGGTGGGGTTGCTTACACTTGTAGGGCTTGTAAGCGGTTCAGGATGGCCTCTCACACCATCCGTGGGCTTTATAAACGTCGAAAAAACTTGTAATTTCTCGATGCACTTGACACGTCAAAAATACTCAGCATACAGTCTGCACGCTTTAACACATTATCAGAGAACTTATACCACAAATGGACCCGTAGTATTTTTTGGGAATTTTCCTTTGAGTCCATTTTTTCGAAAATTTGACATTTTTCTGAAGTGATATTACTCCGAAAATTTGACAATTTTCAAACATTTGACATTTTTTTGAAAGGTGACATTTCTTCGAAAATTTGACGTTTTTTCGAAAATTTGACATTTTTCTGAGAAGTGACATTTTCCGAAAATTTGACATTTTCCCGAAAATTTGACATTTTCCTGAATTTTTGACATTTTTCTGAAAAGTGACATTTCTCGGAAAATTTGACATTTTTCTGAAGTGACGTTACTCCGAAAATTTGACAATTTTCAAACATTTGGCATTTTTCTGAAAGGTGACATTTCTTCGAAAATTTGACGTTTTTTCGAAAATTTGACATTTTTCTGAAAAGTTACATTTTTCTGAAAATTTGACATTTCTGAAAAGTGGCATTTCCCTGAAAATTTAACATTTTTTCGAAAATTTGACATTTTTCTGAAAGGTGACATTTTTCTGAAAGGTGACATTTCTTCGAAAATTTGACGTTTTTTCGAAAATTTGACATTTTCCTGAATTTTTGACATTTTTCTGAAAAGTGACATTTCTCTGAAAATTTGACATTTTTTCGAAAATTTGACATTTTTCTGAAGTGACATTACTCCGAAAATTTGACAATTTTCAAACATTTGGCATTTTTCTGAAAGGTGACATTTCTTCGAAAATTTGACGTTTTTTCGAAAATTTGACATTTTTCTGAAAAGTTACATTTTTCTGAAAATTTGACATTTCTGAAAAGTGGCATTTCCCTGAAAATTTAACATTTTTTCGAAAATTTGACATTTTTCTGAAAGGTGACATTTTTCTGAAAGGTGACATTTCTTCGAAAATTTGACGTTTTTTCGAAAATTTGATATTTTCCTGAATTTTTGACATTTTTCTGAAAAGTGACATTTCTCTGAAAATTTGACATTTTTTCGAAAATTTGACATTTTTCTGAAGTGACATTACTCCGAAAATTTGACAATTTTCAAACATTTGGCATTTTTCTGAAAGGTGGCATTTCTTCGAAAATTTGACGTTTTTTCGAAAATTTGACATTTTCTGAAAAGTGACATTTTTCTGAAAATTTGACATATTTCTGAAAATTTGACATATTTCTGAAAATTTGACATTTTCTTAAAAATCTGACATTTTTCTGAAAAGTGACATTTCTCCGAAAATTTTACATTTCTTGGAAATTAAAAAAAAAAAAATTTCGTGACGTCTTGTAGAAATATTTTTTTGATATCATCATCAGTTCGCCTGTTATAAGAATTTTATGCTTTTACGACGTCATCATAACGTAGGTGTATTTTTAATTCACTCGTATTCCATCCATCTACAATATTTCCACCTACGTTTCAAACTTTAATTGGATGTTTCCAGTTAAGTCGATATCTGCAACAGTTTCTAAGAATTTTTCTTATTTGTGACGTCATGTGACGTAGGTGTATTATTAATTCACTCGTAATCCGTCCGTCTACAATATTTATACCTACGTTTCAAATTTCAGTTCGATATCTTCAACCGTTCCCGAGTTATCAGCCGAAATCACTGAACACCTCTGTCATTATTAGAATATCACCCTGTACATTGCACTGCTTTGAGGACAAAACAAGTGAAATTTTTGTTTTTTAATTTTTTTCACGGAAACCAAATCGAAAAAGTGCAAGTGTGATATATCGTTGAAATCGGAATTTTTACTGCTTTTCAATGGTTCAATTACAAATTGTAAGTAATCATAAAATAAACAACTTGTTATGCCAAAACGGCACTAAACGTAATCCGATCTCAACCAAAACCTTTTCAGATCTTCTGGAGCCCTAAAGAAACCCTCATGCAAAGTGTCATCCAAATCCGTTTAGTAGCTTCGCCGCTATCGTGCTAACATACATACACACACACACACACATACACACACACAGACATTTTTCAAAAACAATTTTTTTGGGTTCCTGGGACCTCAAAACGTAAAGATTTGATGTTATCTCAATTTTCGATTTTGGACTAATTGTAGTAACCTCCCACAATTTTATTGTGGGGAGGTTAAAATGAGAAATAAGAATACGCCCGTCTAGACACGGATTTCAAATGATTTTATTTGGCGGGAAATAATTTAACCAATCATAGATAACTTTCGCTTAGACCAGGGATTCCCAACAAGATTTTTTCAAGGACCCCCCTCATCGATCGCTATATTAACAAGGACCTCTTAAAAGCTTAAATTCTTCTTAAAATGAAGATTATGTAGAATCTACCACTGCAAGTCAAGTAAAATACAAAACAATTGAATATCTCAGTGACAAGGGCGTTTTCAGGACGTTTTTCTAGGGGGAGGTGGGTAATGCCATGTGAGTTACGACACGGTCGATTTTTATTTTCTGAATAATTTTTTTTTGACTTTTTAAAATATTTCACTTAGTTCTGGAGGGGGTACTTGCCCTCATTACCATGTAAACAAAACTCACGGCGAGGATTATGGGGCAACATTTCTTGCGTGTCGCCATCTGTCACTTCTTGACCTTCTTGTCACAATGCAAGTGAAAGAGATATTTTTTTTGTATATTGGTTAGATTTATTTGTTGTTTATGTAGTGTTTGATTTTGTTATTTTATATTTTATCAATAAACTATTAAGATGGAGTTGAATTTTGTGAAAGGAGATTCATCTAATTTGCCAAAAGTTGATTATGACATGATAGATTCTTTCTATAAACAAAATTTGGGTTTTTGAAGGAATGGGATAAGAAATACTGGAAGCTTGCCACCAAGTTCTTCGAATATCCAAATTTTTCTTAACAAACATTTTTTCCGACGCACTTATACTTGTGTTTCCACAACTTTTTATCAAACATCTTTTCGACGACATTATCTATCATTTGTAAATAACAGCAAATACCTTGATAAAAGAAATTGAAATGCTTCAAATCAACACGATCCGTTAAAACACATCTGTCATTTGACTATCCGTTGACATTGTTGCCATATATTGCTAAATATGTTTTTAAAAAACTAATCGGCATTAAAAATTATTTAATATATTTAATAATTCACGCCCATTATTATTTTTTACATCACAAAATTAAATTTCGTGGATAAATATATTAAAATTGATTTAATAAATAAGCTTTATACTCCTGTTTTCTTCAAATATCATTACTAGAACAAGAGAAGGAATTTCAACTTAGCAACACCACACTGTGTTGTATAAAACCATTCTATCAACAAATCCAAACAGTCCAGCTACGTCATCGACCAAACTACCTACGTCACCAATTTAAAACACCTGTTGCTCCACTTATTTTAACTTCTGTTTTCACAAAAAATTGATAATTATTTTCGCGGAAATCTGTATGGGAAGGCTTGTTTGTACATATTCTATGATATTATTCAATAAAAAAAAAAAAAGGAAAATACCCCATTTTAGACATGTCACCAAAAAAAACTGGCCGTACTTTCAAAATGGCGGCCATACGTTAAAACTGTTGCCAATGTTGTTTTTGTCATTTAATACAAAAACTAAAAAAGATGGACAAAAACTTTTTTCGCAAAAAACAACGTGCATAAAATTTTCTACAATTTTGTTCCTATATACAATATTTTGATAGGGAGTTACCATTTTCCAGATAAATGAGTCCAAAATTAAGAAAAACGAAAATTTATATATCGGTAAATCATTTAGAGGAAATAACTTTGACAATTATTGTAAGGCGTATAATATAACTTTATATTATACGCCTTATATATATATATATACATAACAAAAATAAAATGAACCGAAAAAAATTAATATAATAATAATAATATTATGATTTGCAAACATTATTTATCTCGAAAACAGTAACAATGGGTTATGAACACAGATTAGGGTTAAAAGTCTTTTGGATTCTGCTGGCTCATTCCAATAAAATTAAATGTAAATTACTATTTGATACAGGATTTGGAAATAAAAGAAGGCTTATTAACATATCCACATTAGCAGAAGAGTACGGACCGCGAAAATTTTCGGTATTACTGGACCTTCATTCATTTACTGGATGCGACTCAGTCAACACCTTCAAGGGAAAATGAAGAATAAAACCCCCCTAAAAATGTTGCTTTCCCCCAAATATACCAAATATATCCGAACATTTCAAGATTTGGGGAGCAGCTGAAATATTAATGATAAATTAGTCGCGTCATTAGAGGAGTTTAAAATATTCCAAAGCCTTGGAATGATTATGGATGGCAAAAAAATGGAGAACCTCTTTGGTGTTCAGCAGATAAAATACTGCCTCAATCGCTTACTGAGATTCTTCAGGAGATGATTCCAAATCAAATCATAATAGACGAAAGTGAGGATGATAACGATATCATAAATGAAGCAATAGAGGAAGAAGACGCGGAAGAAATATTCGATGTATCGGGAGACAGTGATAGTGAATCTGAAAGCGAATGAGGTGTTACGTTTTATATTGAATTTTATATTTTATTTTAAGAGCTGAGTCATTTATCTGGAAAATAGTAACTGCTATCCAAATATTGTATAGGAACAAAATTGTAGAAAATTTTATGCACTTTGTTTTTTGTGCAGAAAGTTTTTCTCAATTTTTTTTTAGTTTTTGTGTTAAATGACAAAAACAATATTTGTAATTTTTTTTTATAAACGGACACCATTTTGAAAGTAGAGTCAATATTGTTCCTTAGTTTAATCTTTACGAAAAACATTGTCCCCAAGGATCGGAGGGGGTTGCGGCACGTACAGTTAGGGCGTAGTATTAAATACACAACGTGTTTCACTTGAAAACTAACTTTTTTATTTTTTTTCCAACTTGAATCAAATTTTACTTAAGTATGGAACAAATTAGGATCTACTTATGGCCAGAAAAACATACGTCTGCTACAAATGCAAAGCAGCCTGCGGTACCAAAATATGCGTAGAGAATAAAAAAATCATATTAGGCATTTTTTTATCGGAAAATTTTGTTAATGAAACTTTTTCAGAATTGTCCAAAAACCGTATGCCCCAAATTTAATCAAAATTAAAAAAATAAAAAAATTAAAATTTTAAAAATAATTATTTAAAAAAAACTGTAAATTGCTTGACAGCTACCTGGCAGCTTGGGTTTAATTTCAAACGAAATTGTCAAAGTCCAATTTTCTAAACAAAAAAACCCATTAAAATAATATTTTCGGACTTGGACATTATTTTGATCAAAATTTATATATTTTTTTATTTTAATTAAATTTTGGACTTAAGGTTTTTGAATATCAAAATTCTGATGGAAGTAAAAGATTCGTAGTGGAAAATACTCGTTTGACCTTATTTTTTTATTTCGAGCTAACTCCCACCGTTTCGGAGAAAAATAGCAAAAAAACAGCTTGCATTTGGGAGCCGAAAAAATTGCAAAAACATGCAATTTTGACACGTTCATATTTTTCGAAAAACACCATTGGGACGGTCGTACGATGTCGAGACGTATAGAGGAAGTCTTCCAGATAAACCTGATCGTAAATTGCATGGCGAAACTCGAAAATTCGGCTCGGCACGAACGAATCAAAAGTGACATTTTGTGACATTTCAGAAAATTTATATCTCTTTTTGCAACATGTTATTTAAGTTTTTAAGTACTCATTTCTGCAGGACTTATAGATTGGCAGACTTGCACCTTTATCATTGATACTGTCTAAGCTATCATGGTAAAAAAATCTAGCGAGTTGTGTACTGTGACGTCACGGTGGACTTCAGCCGAGGCGAAGTATTCAAATAAGAAATTTAATAAGTTCGTGAGTTTTTCAGATATCGAGATATTTTTTTTTTGTTTGACTAGTTTTCTGAAAGATGTTGAATGTACATGATATTTCTAAAATAGGAAACTTCCTAATCATGCATTGCCATATTGTATTGTGTTTGGTGCAATGGAAATTTTAGCGTTTTGTGGCAATACATCGTTATTGCACCTAACGCGTCCAGACTTGTAATTCGTAATCCATCTGTCGGTGGGGCATTGGTCCGGAGAATAGCTGTTGGTTGCAGTCTGGTTTTTATTCCTTATATATTTAAGGAAATGTATAGAGGAGTTCGACAAAACATTACACTAGTAAAGAAAGTTATTAAGATTATTTTCCACTATCTTTTTTCTTTTTTTACTGATGTATTAATTTATTACTTCACGGATCAAAATCGTGCTCATCCACTAACGCATTACTGGGGCCTCCAGATTAACCTTGTGTAGTTAACTGTCACACGCAAAACCGTATGTTAGTGGAAGAAAATCACAGATGGCATAAAATAGTGCTTCAAACCAAAAAGAACATGCGATTCATGTGAATCACGTGATTTTCATGGTTTTTGTTGGAGAATGGTCTGAAAACTACTTAAATCGATCAATAATCTGCTCGAGCCCAGGTAGCAGGGTTCCATCATTTTGACGTCGCTTTTTCGGCGTCCATCACGTCAATTTCACCTTCAACGTGACGTAAAAATGACTTAAAACTGACGGACAATGTCACAGCCCACTGAGATCATATATGTGACGCCAATATGACGTATTGGTAATCAGTTAATTTTACCATAAGGGATGCAAACCTTTCACTATAATATTTTCCCAATTATTAATAAAGTTTTTAACATACAAAAATGTGCAGGGATCGCAACGCCGACCTCTTGACTCGCCACGCATTTTAACGCATTAAAGATCTTTATTCAATTTTTTAATAAGGATTTACAAAGCATCCCATTTGTTGTATTTTATACATTGTTTACAAGATTATATAAAACTCCGTACATTAATGCGCGATAGAGTAGCGCGAAGTATAACAGTGGCCAGGTGTTGTGGCAAACAACTTTCCTCATATTATAAGTAAAAATTGGCGAACTTCTTAGAGAATTCATTCGCATTTGTTTTTTTATATATTAAAGCTACTATTTTACATTATTTGATTCAATATTTTTGAGAGATAGTCATATAAGATGATTTATGTAGGGAAAATTTATAAAAACCCTACTTTAGCTGTCAAGAGATAAAAACATAAGTACTTTCAGGGGCTTGGGGAAAGATCAGCGTTGGATTGTACCACCGGGAAACCGGGAAATTTCCCGGTGGGCCCTCGACTTACCAGTTTCGGGGCCCCTGAGGCCTCTGGCGTCGAGAGACCTTAATCTTGTTATTAATAAAAGTAATATTAAATTTGAAAGTAGAAAATATATAAAACTGACATTCAGAGAAAAAATAAAAATTATTTTCGTGCTACGGAATCTGAGATTTATATAATTTTTTCCTACAATTTAACATTAATTTTCTGAAATGGTACCTGAGGCCCTGGAGGGTACACCTCCAGACTTTCCATATCTCTGGTCTGGGGCCCCCTACATATTCTTCCCGGTGGGTCCTTGCGCCCACAATCCGACACTGAAAAAGTTGGGTATATTGGTGATTTTTTTTTTATAAAGGTGAGTTTTAAGGATTTGACTCGCCACGCAACGCTTAATTCACTGAACCGTTGAACAGTTATATTTCAATTTACTGTATGTAGGCCAGTGGAATTAGCAAATATTCATAGTGTAATTTGTTTCAGGATGCCACGTGGATTAAACGATAGTTTTATTGAGTACGAACATGACCCTGAATTTGGTCCACTTTTTGACCGCCGGAACATTGTTTATTTAACGATTTATTGTTGAAAAATTCCAAAAAAATCGACTTCTTTAAAGATAACTCAAAGACTTTTAGATCCTGTTAGAACTTGAAAAACGGTTAATTTGAGAGGTGTTTCGTTTAAAACGCTTGAAAATTTGTTTAAATAATTGCAAAAAACCGCGAAAATTTTCGCAATTTGCAAATATTTTTCATTCTTTAACAAAAGCACTTTAGTGCTTGAAACTTTGACAAAATATGTCTTTTATCACCCCAAAGTTATCTCTAAAATTTCATCAAAAAATTTTAATCAGTTTAAGAGATATTCAATTTGTTTATTAAAAACATGAATAATGTAAAATGCGAATTCACCCAGTTCCCGTTGTCGTAGAGGGTTGATCTGGACATCATTTTTTTTGTTGAGACTTAAACTTTATGTTTTCATTAATGGTAAATCAAATTTGCATTATTTTCAACTTCAAAATGGCGTTTGAAAAAGTGTCACATTTTGAGGTTAGGTTTTTTGCTAATAACTTTTAAACAAATGAAGATTTTTCAATATAGTTCTGATATCTTTGTTGCTGGGGTTTTTTCACATATTTTCAAAAAAAAAAATGACTGTAGCCTTACTAGAAGCAGAGATGATTTTTTTTTTAATAAATTCGTAATTTGTTTATTAATAAACATTAACAGCTGAAACTTGGTGAACAACTAGTTTAATAGTCTATCTTTGTAATAGAGCTGAGTTTGGAGGAAAAAAAATTCAATTTGCAACGATAACAATAATTAATTTTAAATCCGCGTCAGAACAGGAGTGAGAAGCATGAGTCATATCTGTAACACGTTCATAAAATGATCGAGACGAGTTCAAATCCGTCAACCAAAAATTTACCGATTCTCCGATTTTGACTTTTTTTTTAATTTGGGGTAGCGTGATGAAATAATAATCGATTTTTTCCTAATTAAACAATAATTTGTTATAAACAATTATTTTTTGTTACATTTTTTTTTACGAATTTATTAAAAAAAATCATCTCGGCTTCTAATAAGGCTACAGAGTCATTTTTTTTTCAAAATGTGTGAAAAGACCCCAACAACAAAGATATGAGAACGATATTAGGCAATCCAACGACCTGTCAAAATTATTTTTCAATATGGCGCTGAGGGCAAACATGGGGTTTATTTTAATTAACTCGCGGAAACGTAGCCAAGGCAACCGAAAAAAAACTCATTTAACGAATGAAAATAAAGGATTGCCGGATGTTTGCCCTCAACGCCATGTTAAGTCACGTGGTATGGATTGCTTAATTGCAAAATCTTCATTTGTTTAAAAGTTATTAGCAAAAAACCTAACCTCAAAATGTGATACTTTTTTAAACGCCATTTTGAAGTTGAAAATAATGCAAATTTGATTTGCCATTAATGAAAACATAAAGTTTAAGCACAGAAGACCTATACCAGAAACGACTCTCTGGCCTTCCCGCCAATATTGAATTTTATGCGCATATGTCATATGTCGGTGGTATTATTGTCAACCTATAAATCCGCAGCTTTCCAAATTCACCGGTGGAGCGTACCGGTAAGCAATAACATTATATAATTGGCTATTTTGAAAATCAAAGCCAAAATCAGCTTCGAATTTTATCTACCAATGCGTTCAGCGGTGAATTTAGAAAGGTGCGGATTTATAGGTTGACAATACCACCGACAAGATGGCCGAAGGTCACCCCCAATTTACCAATGAAAGGGTACGTTTGCACGCACTCAGTAATTTAGTCGAGTCGCTTAGTAATTTAGTACTCGACCAATGCGGACAGCGTGTTTTAGTCAAGTAATTTAGTGAAAAGCAATTACTAAATTACTGGACCGTCTCTCTACTCGACTAAATTACTGGATGCATGCAAACGCACCCAAACATCGAACGTGGCTCCGACAGTGACGCTTCTGGTATAGGTCTTCTGTGGTTTAAATCTCAACAAAAAAAGGATGTCCAGATCAACCCTCTACAACAACAGGAACTGGATGAATTTGCATTTTATATTATTTATGTTTTTAATAAACAAATTGGATATGTCTTAAACTAATTAAAATTTTTTGATGAAATTTTAGGGACAACTTTGGGGTAATAAAAGACATATTTCTTCAAAGTTTTAAGCACTGAAGTGCTTTTGTTAAAGAATGAAAAATATTTGCAAATTGCTAAAATTTTCGCGGTTTTTTGCAATTATTTAAACAAATTTTCAAGCGTTTCAAACGAAACATCTCTCAAATTAACCGTTTTTCAAAGTTCTAACAGTATCTAGAAATTGAAAAACTTATCGTCAAAGGTCTTTGAGTTATCTTTAAAAAAGTCGATTTTTTTGAATTTTTCAACAATAAATCGTTAAATAAACAATGTTCTGGCGGTCAAAAAGTGGACCAAATTCAGGATCATGTTCGTAATCAATAACACTATCGTTTAATCCACGTGGCATCCTGAAACGAATTACAAAAGATTTCAGTCTTTTTTTTTACTAATTGTACTGGACTAATAGTTGGAAAGAGTAAAACAAAATTTACAATAATATTATTGCTATTATTTGAAAAACTCTTACTTATATTCGACATTTCTTGTTTTCAATGCCAAGGTGTAATATTTATGTTCACTTCTTAATTAATTTGTAACGTGGACTTGCATCTTGCATCACTTATCAATAACGTGTAATTGACGTCACCATGTTACCCTACCACAGCTACACCTAAAAATTACGTCTAGATGACAGCATTTTTATGGCGTCAATATGACGATTCTAATGTCGCGTCATTATTACGTCATTAACTGGTCGAGTGGCGTCTACTGGCGGCATATCAGCTTAAAACAACGTCATAATGACCTTGCTACTTTGGGAGCTCGTGAACCTATTCGAACAGCTCGATCAGGTCGAACAGCTTTAGATCATTGCATAGATCTAAGATTGTTAGCTCTCCTTTCCACTCCACCGATACTACCACTCAGCTTCTAGAACTTCGAACACGCCTCCGTGCCCATACGAAATAACACTGGAATGTGGGTAGAATCGGCCTTACTTAACTACTCCAAAATGTGGTAATATCTGACCACCTATTGATGAGACATCATCATCTATATTTAGTATTTGGTGGTTATTCTTTAGAGTTAAATTAAGCTAAGTTATAAAAATTGGTGCAAATAATTTTTCATTTAAAATGAAGTTTGGAATTATCAACATTTTTTTTCGAATCTTTTAAATTTTAACCTACCATTTTACCCAGTTAGAGTCGAGAAATTATTTTTAAGCGGTTCGCTTGAGCACATAGACAACATACCCAAATTTTAAGGTTCTATCTTTTCTTTTCTTTAACCCCTTCTTGAAGTTAATTTAGGAAAATGAAACAAGCATTTCCATCAAATTTTAACATAGCTGGAAGGGTCTGAGAGAAACAAGTTACCTTCCGATTTACCTTGTTAGAGGGGCTTTCAATAAACCGTAAGTGGTTTTGGCACCTAAGGTACAGTCATGGAGAGAATAAATGATCGTGATATACAATATAGATAATAATATTTATGGACCAGGAATTTTAGTTTTTGACCCGGAATTAATTATTGTAAAGCTGAAAATTTGCAGGATTGTAGTTTTGGTCCACACGTACCAAAAAGTCCCCTACTCTCCCCCGTCGCGTCGGCTTCCCTGTTTTTGTGGAGTACCAAGGGTCTAAGTCGCAGAAATCGCAGAAGACTGGTCCGATTTGGGTCGAAATGATCATAAAAGCCCCGGAGAAGTATATTCGTTCGTATTTCAGATGTTCCTTGCATATTTTGTTCATAATTTTTCGTTCTAGTGCTGTCAAAGTTTCAAAAACTGAAAGAATCCGAAATGGCGCCATTGCGGATAAATGAAGACTCGGAGGGGAAAACGTACCCGAATAAACAGTTCTCTTCATACTTTGGACTCTCCATTGGTAGATCGATAGATAGATAGATAGATCTTTATTTGACTACATTATATATATATCATACATTTGTAGCAAGTCAACACTACTGATATTTCAGTTGAGTAAGCTTAACACATAGTTTGTAGACAAAACATTTTTAAAATAGGCACATACTAAAAAGGAATTTTTTTAAAATACAAAGAATAATGTAAATTACATAAAAGCAAATAGACGAATACTACATTTACAGTCAGCAGTTTACACAATGGGCACTAGTACATAATAATATATAAAAGATATAAATATTTAAAATGATTTAAAATCTGTGAGTATCTGCCACACTAACATACAGTATATAAGTTGATATCAAGTTCTGTGCCCATAAATTCATCAACAGAATAAAAACAGTATGTAAGAATGTGGGTCCTAATAATTTTCTTGAATTTATTTGTGTTTAAGTTTTTTATCTGTTCGGGTAACTTATTGTACAGTTTTAAGTTAAGAGAGTTTTTAACCGATTTAGTAAGACGGTATCTAGGTGGTTTTAGTAAGTTTGCTGACCTTGTGTTATGATTATGATAATCAACTGGCCTATCATAAAGACTAATGTTTTTGTGTATTTCTAGCAATGAGAAATATATATATAACGAGGGAATGGGCATAATACCATATTTTATAAATAATGGTTGACAGTGTTCATCGAGATTTACATTTGCAATAATTCTAATGGCTTGTTTTTGTTGTCTAAAAATCCTGAGAGCATTGCTTGAGTTTCCCCATAGTACGACCCCATAACTTATATGAGAGTGAATCAGTGAGTAGTATGCCGATAGCAGTGTATTATTATTTACCACATATTTTAGACGTCTCACAAGAAAGATGTAACTAGCCAATTTACTACTGAGTTGCTCAATATGGGACGACCAGGTTAAAGTATCATCGAGGACCACGCCTAAAAGTTTGACGTTGTCCCCTTTTGTAATATTGTTATTTGTGGAAAAAATTAGTTTTTGAGTTTTATCACGATTTAGTTTTAGCACACTGGAGTTATACCATAGTTCAGCACGACTTTCAGTTTCACATATTGTTTCATGTAGATTTGCAAGGCATTTATCTGAATCGCGTAGGGTAGCGTCATCAGCAAACATAATGATTTGACTTGGAAACAAGTAATAGAATAAATCGTTGACATAAATAATGAATAGAAGTGGCCCCAGAACAGAGCCCTGGGGCACACCATATGCTACTGATCTATAGTTAGATTTTTTATTACTTACTGAAACGCATTGCTGCCTATTTTGCAGATAAGACTCAAGGAGGGATAGTGGTGTTCCCTTGATACCATAAAAACTGAGTTTTTCCACTAAAATACTATGTTGAACACAGTCGAAGGCTTTACTGAGGTCACACAGCGTAATCGCTGTATGTTTGCCCTCCTCAAAGCCCTCCACAATGTCACTCACAATCTTGCAGACTGCATTTGTTGTCGAGCACTTAGCTCGGAAACCAAATTGGAGTTTATGCAATAATGAATACTTCTCAAAATATTTAATTAGACGGTTTTTTAGAATGATTTCAATTATCTTGCCAAAAATAGGAATGATCGATATGGGACGATAATTGTTGGGACTACATTTATCGCCTTTTTTAAAGATTGGTATCACTCTCGCAATCTTGAAAGCATCTGGAAAATATCCTTCACTAAAACATTTATTTATAATAATAGTTAGTGGATAGACCAAAAAATCTAATGTTTCTTTAATTATTTTACTGTTCAGATCATATATATCAGTACTAAATGAGTTTTTGAGGGCTTTGATTGCATCACTAACATCCAATGTGGTGACCGGCTCTAGAAAAAATAAAGTGTTTGGTGCTGGTGTATGTTTCAAAAATTGTGTTGAATTTCCATTTGTTTTCGGTAAGGTGTTTATTATGTGGTCAGCTACTGTGGCGAAAAAATTAACGAAAGTATCCGGATCAATATTAGTTTCTTCGTTTTTATTTTTATTACGATTGCTTTCAAAATTTATCAGTTTCCAGCTGTCCCTAGCCTTATTTTCGGAGTTTTCTATAAAAGTATCCTACGCGGATTTTTTTGCATTTGTTATTGACATTTTGTAGTTTCTACGGTATGTATTGTAAGCTAATTTATCAGTAGGATCTTTTGTTATTTCATATATTTGTTTTATGGTACTTAGCGTATCTCTCATATTGCGAATTTCATCGTTGAACCAGTTGACAGGAGGTTTGTTGTCAGAAAAGCACTTCTTCAGGGGAAAGTGCTTTTGCACTAATGATATGGTATGTCTACTTTCTCTGTAGCGTCACCCGTTACGGAGCTATGCCATTCCGAGTGTCGCCGCGCCCGCTGGAACTGTCCTGGCTGTGCTGATGAGACTTGTTTTATATGATGACGAACGGATATGCTTCTCCGAAGCTTTTCGACCCAAATCGGATCAGTGACAACCTTTCGGCTGCACTTTATAGTCAGCTCTGCAATGCCTGCAACTTATGCCCTTGTTGCTCCGCATAAACAGAGAAGCCGACGAGGGAGAGTAGGGGACTTTTTGGTACGTGTTATCCTGGACTAAAACTACAATCCTGCAAATTTTCAGCTTTACAATAATTCATTCCGGGTAGAAGCGATATATTGACTAAAAGTCCTGTGCTATTAGTAGATATGCGGAAATGAATGACGTAACAAGTAATTCAAATTTCTAGGTCATAGAACCTCCAAAGAAAATTTCAACAGTTAAAGAAGGTTTTGATCCATATAGAGAAGAATATACTCCTCCGAAAACTGATAGAAGCGAGGATTTAAAGTCACATAGTCAACATTACGTTGAGGAAACGGAAATCAATTACTACAGATACTTAATTGTTTACAGTCACTTAACTGATGCTGTTAACGCAATGGTGGATATATTAGAGACATTTAAAGAAAACGTGGTATCATTCGAAACATTAGGTGAATTGAAAAAATGCACTAGTATTTACCCCAAAGAAGTAAGACGAAGTGCCGAAATGGAGGTTTTAGACATTGAAGACCTAAAAGTCACCGTTTCTACTCAAGAATCTGAAGATACTGTCTATTATCAGTATTTGTTAGACAGCCATTTGAACAAGAACATAAATACGCAAAAATATATCATTTACGAGCACACAGAAGGCTGGGACGAAGATCAGGTATCCACGATTTCTGAGTTAACAGCAAAATACTTGTCCAGACCAAATGTGTTTAGATCTCATGAAACTATCGTTGAAAGTATATATCCTAGCGGAAATGTGTCAGTGGGTATTCAAACCAGTGATATTGATGAAGAATTCCCGATCCCCATTGAGCAGTTTGTAAATGATTCTTTAGACAGGACGGTGTTATCGCAATCAGTTAATACAGAAAATACTATTGGTGAAACTTTGTCTCATGATATGTTTTACTTTATGGATGATAGCGATGACGAAGGAGAGGTAGAGGCAGAAGATAAAGAGGGATCAAACGAATAAATAATATATTTTATTTTTGTGTACACGCTAATATAGTGTTTTCTATAACAATGTTTTAATATTCTTCATAAAAAATATTTTATAAAAATACAACGTATATATTAAAGATATTATTAAATATAAAATGCATCATATATATTTATTTAGTAAAGCTTATGTACCGATTAAATTCTATAAAATCGTCTAGGCAAGCTGAGCTTTCAAGCCAAGTTTATGAATAGTGATAAAACAAGATTTTTGGTTTTTGTGATTCACTCAACTTGATTTGCTTGTGGATGACAAAGTGTTGTTTCAGTTACAACACGAATTATTAATGTTAATAAGAATATTCACACATTCTGCAACTTGGAAATGTTACTGAAAAGTCAAAGTCAAAGAAAAATTACTTTTTTGTGTCCAAGTTTTTCTGAATTAGTTTCGATACTCATAAAAGCGTTAAAGCATTAAAGCTCAATTTGAATAGACGTACACTTTTATTAAAGATTTAGAAGTTGAAATTATATACAGATTGCATATGCATAACCTGCGGAAAGATGTATAAATGCATTAACAGAATAACGTAGAAAACAATGACACTTGGAGGTAAGAAGGAGAGCTCAATCATCACAACTGTTAGACAAAGGTGGCATACACTTTGTAACGTCATTGTAGACAATATATGATAATATGGCTAAAACAATCATAAAAGACTATGAGAAATTTTATTTAATTTTTACCTATTATGTTTTATTGGAAAACTTATTTATATTTTTATTATTTATTTCGCTGATTTTGGATCGCTAGTATTGGATATATTTTTTGACATTCGAACATGTCAATTTTGACATATTTTTTGTGCGCTTTGCTTTGATTGTCTCTCACCTTATTGAGCACTCCTTGACTTGGAGGAGGTCCTATACAGATTCAGCAAATGTAGTGTTATATACTGAGATTACCGAGCACAACAAAGAAAACAGATAAATTAGGAAAGGAAAGACATATCTACTCCCACTATAATGCATATGCGGTTTAAAGCGATAGGTACCGATGCCCTACGTTGACACACGACGAGCAGGTGATAAAAATAAGATTTCACGAAGTATGAAACGTGCTGGGAGCAGTACATTCGTCAATCTTTTCCTAATTTCTCTGTTTTCTTTCTTGCTCTCGTTTATCACAGGATATATAAAACTATATTTACCTGTATGCGCTGAACACCTCGACACTCTCTCTTATCTCGGGCACGCCGTTTACCGGCAACATCACTGCTCTACTTCACATTTACTACCCATTCTATGAGAAGATAATCTGTATATCATTTCTTAATACTCAACAAAAATTTATTAATAGAAATTCTAATATAATATTTCACAGTTCATTTGGATTAACTACGTACATAAAGTCCTCATCGTATCCCAGATAGCACAAGACATTCTAAGAATGATATGTAAATATCCTTTGAGGAAGGTATATATTCGAAATGTTATTCTATTATCCTAAAACTATATACAATTTAATATGTTGATCTTGGAATATTTCATAAGAATAATAAAAGAATATTATTTTTGAATAATAGTCTAATGTTCTTAGTAGATATATAATTTTTGAGAAGAAAGCAGTAATATTCCAGGAAAAAAATACAGGAATATTCCCATTAAATACACAACGCCGGCCATTTATTAGAGCATGACAAAAGTCGTATTAAATAGAAATTAACTTGGACGTAATAATAATACAAGCTTATAAGAACCTGATAATCTAGAAATATTCTAGTGGAGAAAAAATATTGTGATAACATTTTAAAAATATTCCTAGATTAACTTGATCATTCCTGTAATATACATTTCGAATAATCCTAGAATATTTAAAAACTGCGTCATTTGCATAGAGAAAAGAATATTCTTGTAATATCTGGAATATTTAAAAATTATTTTAACAATTGAATCTTCCAAAGGTATAATCAGTGATTATTCCAGGAATCAGATTGTGCTATTTTGCCGCTTTAAAGCAAAAGCGCAAATTGTCGATAATTGCTTGAAATACTCCACAAATTCTTAATCCTTTACTGGCATTCATATATGATGAGGACTTTAGTAAAACTTGCTGTTTATAAATCACTATTTTGTGCTGTTTACTAACTTAACGAATTCGTCTACCATTACAGTATTATACTTAATGAGTTGAGTATTAATATATTGATCACCATAAATTAAAATACTAAAAAGTTAATACAATGTTTAAAATAAATAATAAAGATTATTCTGAGGTACTGTGTCTGTGTGATCGTGCAAAGAAAACGTTTAGCTTCTTGTGCTCTGGTGGGGTCTGAATCGGCCGTACATTTTTCTTTATGTTGTGTTGCTCACATGGCGTGGAATTTAAACTTCTGAAGTTGGCAACCTGAAACAGAAAGTGAGTATTTAAATGAACAGTCATTGAATAATTGATCTAAAAAATTTGGTAAAAAGTGTCATTGCAAAAACTAGATTGGTATCACTAAAACGTGATAATTAACAGTATATTTCATCGTTTACGAACATGGCAACCATGGTTAA
The DNA here is from genome assembly GCA_936432065.2 of Rutpela maculata. Classification (NCBI taxonomy): domain Eukaryota; kingdom Metazoa; phylum Arthropoda; class Insecta; order Coleoptera; family Cerambycidae; genus Rutpela; species Rutpela maculata. The sequence continues at coordinate 140,348,111 of OW386291.2, read as the reverse complement.
CCAAGAACCGTAAACAGAGGGAGGATAGCCAGTTCCCTATGTTGCAATGTTCGCCACTTGCCGGCAAAGCTGTGACGTCACGGCGAGACCTAAATCTGTTGTTTACGTTTCTAACGGCATTGTCTCTCTGTGTTTACTGGGGTGATTATTATGTTATCTACTTATTTACTGATGTTTCTTTGAAAATCTCATATGTACGTTTCTTTGAGTTATAAAAACACTCTTGATTAGTGAAATTGTGTGCAGAAACAGGCTTGCTTCCACTAGTTTGGACCTTTATAGGATATAAAAGAAAATTATTATCATTAGTGTTCTATGGTGATTTTGTATATATTATAGAAGGTAAAAGAAGCTTAATAATTCATGTATTAGATCTACATATTGCTATTAGTCAGATAGAAGTGAAGAAAAATGCAGGGAACGAGGTGTGCAGTGTAATGTGTATGCCTGTAATAACGCTTATTGTGCAAAGAAATCTACTGGTCAAAATATTATTTTCCACGTTTTTCCAAAACTCAAAGATCTTGTCCAAAACCATATGAGGTGAATGGATAAACAGGTGCAAAAGGCAGAATAAATCTAATTCAGATACAATTAGGATTTGTTCGGTTCATTTTATGAAGACCGACTATGAACGAGACATGCATAATGAATTACTAGGTAAAAATACATTTTTTTTTTATATTATATTATATTATATTATATTATATTATATTATATTATATTATATTATATTATATTATATTATATTATATTATATGTGTACCTACTTTTCCGAGATGTTTTATTATACTGGGTGTTAATTTTTATAATACACATATTTCATAATTTAATATTTTGTTTAGATCATTCTTATCAGATTTTTCTGTGAATTGAATCAGAATTCAAGGTAGAAAAGATAATTTTTTATCAGATTTTTTTGTGAATCAAGGATTAATATCCGCCGTAAAGAAAAACAAAAATGTATGTATCCTTGAGCCAGGCATTTCATTCCCATGACTTGCTTTTAATAAATTTGACATAGTTTTGTCAATCGCCCTTGGACACCTAACAGTATTTTTCACCGTTTACGAATATGGCAACTATGGTTAACACTATGAACAGGTGCATTTATATTATGTTGTCAAATAAAATGAAATTTAATCCATATAACGATCTTTCTAAGCTAAAATGTCTAGTTACAGTACTATATATGGAAATCTTTACCTGTTCTCTTGATACATGCAGAGGCTGAGGGTACAATATCCACGTGACACTTTCTGTATATGGTTCTGTAGTTAATGAACCTTGGTAAGTGTAATATCCTTTACATTGGGCTTCCTCTTTGAACCAAGTTAAGCAATCTAGAAATATATAAAATGTTATACTCAAGATACGTTACCAGTCCCAAAAAATAATTTCGTAGACTGTTAAACTTAAAACGGTAAATTAAAGAAATAGAAGAATTAGATGGATTTTTTATGAATTCTCTCGGTCCATAGCTAGACAAAAAACAGATCTAAGGGCAGGATTAATAAATAATTTTCCTATATTTTAGAAAAATACCTCAAAATCAGTATCACTATTATTACCTGGTTGTACTTTGGTAGTTGTATTAATCTTGATGATATCTTTGACAGCTGTGGCTAATTTATTGAAGCAGGGGTGGTCGTCATTGTCAGTAGCTTGTATGAAGAAAGCAACTACAGCCAATCCATCCGGCTTATCGCAGGCTGCTTGAAAATCTTTGTATTTTGTATTAAAGTGAACAGCATGAGCTTCCATGGAATATCTGAAACGAACAGTGAGAGTCAAGATCGTATTTTGTCACCTACGACATATTTCACTCACAATTGGGAAGAGATTTGAAACCTGTTAGACCACAAGCCCATGCTAAATTTTTAGGGGGTCATATGATACCGCTTGAAAAGGTATAATTTTTGTAGTCCTACAGAAATAAATCACTTTGCCGTACATTTTAGGTGGGACATGGGAAAACCGCGGAAAAGTGAAAATCGTAACAAACGCATTTTTCAAACGATCCTGTACGGCTTACGTTTATTTGGACTGTATTTATATCTGTGACTCTTAAAAAGAGAATGCCGTACAAAAATAATGGGACAGTACAGGAATAATTTTCGTTTTCCGAAAAGTGATAAGATACCGTACGGCTTTTATGAAATTCAATTTTTATATTAACAAGGATGAACTTTTTTGCTAGGCCGTACAAATCAGTTGGACCATGGGGTGGCAATACGAGATCAACCCCCTTCCTAGACCTCTATTAAGGGGTGGTGATTTGATCCTGTACGGCATCAATTCCAAAATATTATACGTCATTTAAAACCTTAACAAAAAAACCGACCCGTCTAAAAAGAATGGGTATTATCAATGTAAATAAAAAAATCACCTCCGAGAAAGGGAAAAACTCACGTTTTCTAGGGTAAGTTTATTTGATACCGTACGGCTATTTATTTTTTGGATTAATATAGTTAGAATTTTTATTTTATTTAGTAGCCGTACAAAAAATAATGGGCAATAATAAAATTAGAAAATTGCAAAACAAGTGAAATTTTTTAAAAATTATGCAAATTAAAACATCCTCTATTTTTTATACAATGGACAGATTTTCAAATTTACATCGTTTTTCCTTCTTTCCTTAACTATAAAAGAATACAAATGTGTCCATGCCGTACATATTCATTGTTGGGATTTTAGACACTAGATTACATTTTCAGAATTTTTCAACTAAAAAAAAAAAAAAAAAATTAGAAATTAGTAAAAATTTTCAAAATATGTAATGATATAAGAAGTATGGAATGTAATAAGATAAAAGTTCTAAATAATTGATGTTCTAAAATGATAAACAGAAAAGTTACAGGAGTTTTCAAAATTTACAGAGACAAAAAAATGGAGAAAAAAATTCATGTAGCTCCAAAACGGCTGGCATTTACAAATTTTTTTACATACTCAAAATTGTTCACAATTTATTCATGAATCGTATGAATCATGTTTCAAGATTCCAGCCATCGAAAAATAATTTCTCACCGCAGCGCCATCTCAGTGCACTGCGAAGGAACAATTCTAACCAGTTATTTAAGACCTTTTTTTGGTGTCAATTATCCGCGATTTACAAATTTTAAGTATCTTTATTATTTTACGAGATAATGACCAGGGGACTTTTAACTGAAACACCCTGTATATCACTTTTAAACTTGAAAATACAATGTAAAGTAATTAATTATAAAAAAATGTGTACAAATACCCAAAATTTTCTTTTTTGGGTTAACTTTTTTGGAAACTTTATGAAATAATATTTTTCAGCTTTTCTATTTCATCTTTTGGTAAATATTAATTTTTATAAAGTATACTTTATTTACGCACTGTTTGCTCGAATGTAATAAAGTCTTACAATAATTTTTTATTCAGAAAAGCTCACTTTGGGACGGAAAATTAAATTTTCCAGACACATGTACCAACTAAAATGTACGGGCATGGTAATACAAATTATTATTATATAAAATAGTATAAAAATAATCAAGCTTTATGTGGTATCAAATCATCACCCTTAATAGAGGTCTAGGAAGGTGGTTGATCTCGTGTTTGCCACCCCATGGTCCAACTAATTTGTACGGCATAGCAAAAAAGTTCATCCTTGTTAATATCAAAATCGAATTTCATAAAAGCCGTATGGTATCGCATCACCTTAGTACATAAAGGTCACTTTTCGGAACGCGAAAATTATTCCTGTACTTCCGTCCCATTATTTTGTACGGCATTCTCTTTTTAAGAGTCACAGATATAAATACAGTCCAAATAAACGTAAGCCGTACAGGATCGTTTGAAAAAATGCAACCCCCATGGGTTACGATTTTCACTTTTCCGCGGTGTTCCCATGTCCCACCTAAAATGTACGGCATGGGGCTCAAAGTGATTTATTTCTGTAGGACTACAAAACTTATATACCTTTTCAAGCGGTATCATATGACCTCATAAAAATTTAGCATGTGGTCTATATGATTTGATATTAGCACTAATATAGGTTCTATAAGTATCAAATTACTGCGCACTATACAGGTTGTTAAAAAAATAGGTTCTTGTGGAATTCGAAACGCGACATATATTCATGTAATATACTGCACGAATAACAATTATTATTTAATATTCATGATATAAAAGTTTTTATTTATAAATAACCTGCAATATAAACGATAACCTATAAGGATTATATACACGTATGTACGTTAAAATTACTGTCGGCTACTGCTATATTTTAATTAAGAAAATGCCACAACCAATATTTAGACAATACCTAGAAATATAGTTAAATGATGATAATTTATTAAACGTTTTATAAACGTTGCAAAAATACATTTTATATGCTGTATGTAAATAGAAAATTATTTAAATTAAGACATGTTTTACAAATGCGTTTAAAAAATGTATCATGGACACCTTTTTTTTTTCTATATGACATTTGATAAACCATCAATAAAGCGCGTACGCACTCCCGGCTACCATAATTATGCGAGCGAGTCTGCATATGGATAATCGCAGAGATCAGAGTCCCAACCTCAGTGTAATTGAAAAGGCCTCGCCCTAGGGAAACCGCCTTATTGATCCCAGTACCACCGTACCAGGTAGCGTGATTAGATTTGCTCATGCTTAGGGCTATCCATCCAGGCCTGTAGCTAGAAAGTGCTTTCAGGGCGGGCAAACTATTTTTCAGGACGGGTCCGTAAAAAAAGTCCGAAAAATTTTTTGATGAGCGGGGGGGGACAATACAAAAAAATTTTAATCCAAAAAAAACTTTTTAATACGAAAAATTTTTACCCAATCTCTTTCAAAATATTTAAAAGACAGTTAAAATTACCCCCATTACAATCACCGTAGGTCGGGCGAAACTTATTTCAGGACGGGCAATGCCCGTCCTGCCCCCCAGCTACAGGCCTGTATCCATCTTTCAGATAAAGCTACCTCTCTAAAGTATATGACATCATAAAAGTGATTCAAAGTAGATCAGCAACTTGAAACTAATCTAAGTGGTGCATCTTGCTATATGATACTGTACTTTTATAAATCAATAATAATTTTGGTTTACCTTTTAACTTAAATTTGAAATTCATCACTTAAAATTTTCGGGATATATTTTTTAACACTATAATACATTTTATAAATGTTTCACAAATATGTTCATAAGCTGTTTGATTTTTTCACTGGTTTTGATATAAACACAGCTCCACAAAAAAAAGGTCGTGATCTGGATGGCTGACCATGGTATTTCCATGTATTTATAGACGCTGATTCCGAATTCGAGGTCAAAAAAATTTGTATACTCCTTAAAGTTTTGTGCAGAGCCAAAAATATCCCATAAATAGATGTAAAGTTATGAATATCAGTATCATTACGGAAAGGAGTATGAATGAGCACTTTGCAACCCTCGTGTTCTCATTTATTATTGCCAAGAGCGTAACAACCCCCCCCCGGGGGGGGGGGGTTGTTACGCATTCCCAACATAGATCTGCGTCATGAAAGCTTCTAGCTTATAAGCTCTTGAGAATGCAAGGGAGACATGGTGGAGGATGAACACAGCAAAAGAATCAACGCTCTAGAGGGGTGAAAACTACCCTCTTCTGGACGGAGGTGGACAATAATTTTAATTTTTATCGACTTTTTGAAGGCGTTTCAATTTTTTTTTCTATAAAAACATTTACTTAGCACTAATATAATGTCGGTTGTTTTGGGTAATTAGAATTTATATCTACAATTCATATTTACAACACCAAAATCATTCCGTACTTCAGAAAACATAAATCTTATCTAAATCAAGGGCAATCAGATTTTAAATTTATTTACGTTCATTACCGTTATGTTTACACAATATTATTGAGAGAGTAAAGAGAAATGTATGGCGGAACGTGATAAACTCTATTTGTGTATTCAACACTCACGCGACGGCAATTCTATATTGTTATTGCTTAGGGTACTTATATTCATTGTCAGGCGACAGAATGATAAAACTTGTAAATATAAATTAAATATTATTTACGATGTATGAAATCTTTAAATACAGAGTGACTTGATACCTACAATAAATGATAAACATAATTATTTTTTCTTATTTTTTATTTTTGATTAGGTCCATACAGTGTACACTGTACATGCCTTCAGTTCGTGAGCTTGTTTCGTGTTCTTCACACTGTATGTGATATTTATCCTTGTAGGGTCATATGTAATGTCTTTAACGCCAGACAAGGTACCAATGTCATACAGACTCACTTATTCTACAGAAATCCTCTTTCGGAAAATAAAAATAATTCTTTATTCTAAAAATATCTGTAGGCAGAGGCAAGATTTGGGGGGAGACAAGATTTGGTCTAAAGGGTACCCGTATCTCTGAAATCGTATAAGGGAGGCTTAAGTAAAATTGTAACACAACATAAAATCATGTAAAAAAAAGTAAAGTAAGTAAAAGTGTAAGTAAAATATAATTAGTGGAGTGCCGTTGTACTAGTATTATTAACAGCACTAACCTCCCAAATGATCGAAAAATTTATTTTCGAAAACCAGGGTAAAATTCTGCAAAAAGTTTTTTCTTCCATGAGCTTAGAAAAAGCATCACCTCTGTATAAAAAGTATATTTTGTACGTCAGCATTTTGTAATACAGGTAAAAATAAGTTTGTAGAAATTTTTGAAAAAAATAAAGATCTTCACGACGCTGCTGAAACGTTTGCAAATGCCAATGATGATTTGAATAATATTTGTGAAGCTGGGGTGGAATGCGTCCTCGCATTATACGGCGCGCTCACAAAATAAAAGATTTAAATACTTTAAGATACAATTGTTTCATCAAAGCTACAGCTAAAAATAGCTGTGTACGACTGGCATCATTAGTGCCTACACCCGATGCAGTCCCTGAGCATTTGAAAAGAGTGTACTTACAAGTACAATTATGGTTGGGACATGACATTTCGCCAATAGAATGGGGATGGAAACATTATCGTGGGATGTTGGGACTGATAACAATGAATAAGCTACCAGCACCTGAAAATTTACTTAAAATTATTTTTTGTACACGTAAGACAGGATGCGGAGCTGCTTGTGGATGTAGAAAGCATGGATTACCTTGCACTGCAGCTTGTTCCGAATGCAATGGTGATAGTTGCTCGAACCCTTCTCCTATTATAGAAATAAGCGAAGTTGAAAACGAAGATATCGAAGATAAATAGTATATTTTGTTAAAATTATTATGAATTGTGCGATTTAACAATAAGTTTATTTCCATAGAAATTCCAATGTTTTTTGTATTAATTATGTCTTATTTTAAAGTTTTTTGGCCGCCATTTTAGGTCCCACATTTTGAATTTGTAATTTTTTAACCTAAATTTGTAATCACAAACCTATAATACTATTCAGGTACGATTTTTTTGTCTACAGAACAAAAACTATTAAAACTTATGTGAATTGAGTATTTTTTAAAAGAATTTGTAGAAGATCTCGATAAACTTTTAAATAAAAAAAAAACATAAATTTCTAATTCATAAACATTTTAGTATTAAGCTTTAGCAACACAATGCAAAAAGTTCCATTAAAATTGATTCATAGGAACTGGGTTCCAAGGTTTTTTAGTTTTCAGGTCTAACGGCACTCCACTAAATACAATGTATGGGATAAATAGAAATTAGATATATACACGATAAAAATTCATCAATTTTAGGGCATTTTGATAAATTAAATTTTCTCTGCAGTTTTTGTTTCATGCATGAACTTTAAACTTTTTCCTTTAATCTTTTTCCGAGTCTTTTTCTCTTTAAGAATAGTTTTCTGACTTGGGTGGGGTGGGGGCGATAGAAAACTGAAGAATTATATCCAAGTTTTGAATCTCCCAACTATGCGTATCTTGGAAAATATTTATAACTTCTACAGTGTGTCCCCGGATTAAGTTTGCGATAGGTGTAATATACCAAAAAAAAAAAAAATTAGTACGGCTTTCATTTTCTGCAGTCTCTGTCTACTTGACGTAAAATGGATTTTTACCAAATTTCAGTTAAAATGGGATCTAACTCGCTGAGTTAATCTAAGAAGAAAATAAAAGAAAATAAATCATAGTAGGTAAACTGGTCTTTTTGTTAATTTTACGGAAAAATTCTATTTGGATAAAATATTTGGCATTGAAAGTTAGAGCCATATCGTCACCTTGGAATACTGTTGTATTAGTGCGGGAGCTAAGTGGCTTTTTCGAACACTCATCGTTACAAGCATTTTCTATGCGCTGATTCATTCTATCGAACTTAAATACCGACAAAATAGACTTCTGGCATATGTCAGTCCGTCGAGTTGACCAATTTTTTTGTGTGTACACATTTTATGTCTAGCCAGAAAGAAAATGTTTAGGATTTTTGAAGAAAATTGGATTTTTTTTCGCATATTTTATCTCAGAACTCTAAACTCATCGTTACAAGTTCTGGCTCCTTTTTAAAACGTAAATATAAGCTCCTTTAACAATAGAATAGCCTCCCCGTAAAGTTCTTAGTGTCAACAAAAGTACCACAGGCTCTTAAATATACAGGAATTTAACACTTTCGGCTAAATTGACTCCGTACCGTGCCTCAGGAGTATTGTATCATTATTACCTTTCTGGCTGCGCTTCCTGACGGCCCACACTTTCTGGCGATCTTATTTTATTCATTCTAAACATAAAATGTGTAAACACAAAAAAAATGAGCCTTGTAACGATGACATGATTTCACTGATTTTTAAACAGTGTTCGTGACGCTCCTGACAGGAGGTGCCCCGCCAGAAGTCGATTTTATGAATCATTATCATCCATTAAACCATAAAAACATCTCAAAGTTCATAAAACGATGAGCTGCCGAAAAAGCCACCTAGTTCCCGCTCTATATGTAACATTATCTTTTTTTTGAGTTATTGCAAAAAATAATTATTTCCCCCGATACAACTATGTTTTTTAGGATGCCATGTACACTTTTGAAACCTTGCAAGGGTAAAGTTTAGGCTACATACAACTTTGTTATACCGAAAACTGGAAATCGACAAAAATGCGTCATACAATAGTATAACTCCAAGGTGACGATATGCCAACTGTCTCACTTTGTTTTCCTTGCAGTCATCGAAAAAATATTGTGAACAACACGTTTGGAAACATCTCTTCACACTCATTCGACTTGTGGAACTCGCCTTCGGCTAGTCCACCAAACTTGTCTTCGTGTGAAAAGGTTCATTTTCAAATTTGTTGTTTAAAATACTATTTTCTACGTCTGCCCTTGAAAACGATAAACAACGCAAAGTAACCACGACTCAAAACTGTCTTTTTTCACACGATGCGATGTATGCAAAAATCCAAAAAACACAGTACTGTCATGTTTTTCACATAGACCTATCGAAAACAGAATTAACAACTAAACATCAGTTTTAAAGTCTTCAAACCTCATCATTTCTAAAGAAGCTTTTTAAAAATAATTGATCTGTTTACGTATATAATTGTTTGTTTTCCTTGCAGCCGTAGAAAACATCTTTTCACACTTATTCGACTTGTCTCTTTTCGAAACTTGTTTTTTTTTAAAATTTTTTTTTAACTATTTAACGTCGAAATATTTTGTCGAACTCCTCTATGTTTCCTTAAATATATAAGGAATAAGAAACCAGACTGCAACCAACAGCTATTCTCCGGACTAATGCCCCGCCGAGCGCTGAATTACGAGTTACAAGCCTGGCCGCGTTAAGTACAATAACTATGTATTGCCACAAAACGCTAAGTTTCGATTGTAACAGACACCAGCCGAAAGACTTATTCCCATTCAAAGGAGCTCTCGTGCCAGCCATCTCATACCACTTGCAGACTGCAGTTTCGAGCTATTGGCTCTCGTCAGTGCAAGGTAGGTCTGAGACGGCTGTAACGAGGCATTTGTTCACTCTTGGTACATGACGAGATTTATAAAACCACGACATGCAACAAAAATGACAGGCTCCATCTAGCGTACCAAGAGTGAACAAATGCCTCGTTACAGCCGTCTCAGACCTACCTTGCACGGACGAGAGCCAATAGCTCGAAACTGCAGTCTGCAAGTGGTATGAGATGGCTGGCACGAGAGCTCCTTTGAATGGGAATAAGTCTTTCGGCTGGTGTCTATTACAATCGAAACTTAGCGTTTTGTGGCAATACATAGTTATTGTACTTAACGCGGCCAGGCTTGTAACTCGTAATTCAGCGCTCGGCGGGGCATTAGTCCGGAGAATAGCTGTTGGTTGCAGTCTGGTTTCTTATTCCTTATATATTTAAGGAAACATAGAGGAGTTCGACAAAATATTTCACTAGTAAATATTCTGCCCTCTAGAAGCATATCTACTATTTAACGTCGGCCTATTTCCGCTACCAGGACCTATCATCGACGCCAGGAGACGAGCTACCCCCAACCTGGAAATTTTGCCGAACCTCTTCCTTTAAGAAGAGTAGGGATCTTTTACTTGCCTAACATTTAATGGACAAGGGACCGCCTGCTTTACATCCCCTCCGAAGGATGGTATATCCACTACGTAATCCTCGTCTGAAATTACGTAACTTCCGAGTATACACTGATATACAAGCCTCTAGAAGGTGGGACGAGAACGCTGTATTTCCCAAGATGGGAACCCATCCAAGTACTAACCGCGCTCGACGTTGCTTCAACGGAATATCGACTGATATTCACATTGAAGTCGCCTCTACGCTCGCCCCTTCGAAACTTGTTTAAAATACTATTTTTTGTCTGTCATTAAATCATTTGCATGCAATGAGTTTTTTAAAATTGGAAGCCACAAAGTAAATTTTCCAGCTGAATATTATTTTATTATATAGAAATATTCTAATGATATTCCATCATAGAAGCTTTATGACTCTTATTAAATTTTTCTACAGTCAGCACTTCTGTGTTTCATTATATTGCGATAAATTAAGTCTCTTAACGTATATGCTTAGAATAACTTTTTTTTGGTCGTGTAAAACCTGCTATTTAAAATGGAAGCACCCTGTGTATATAAATAAATTATGTTCTATTTTTGAATTTTAGCATGTCATCATTGTTAGATATAGACTGATACTCATAAATCGGTTAATCAATTGTTATCTAATTTTACATATACCTACGTAGGTATTATTAAATTATAGTACATGGTGGCACGAATTTATGTACATTTATATCAAGCATAATAATGCCCATATTCATTTATTATTATACTATATATCTTTTCTCAAAACTGCAAAATTGGAGAAAAACAGACCACTTTCTTCCTTATACTTTTAAAAATACTTTTCAGCTATTCCGAGATATTCTAAGAAAAGATGTTTCACTCTTTTAACACTTTAACGTATTAAAGAAGATTATAACATATTTCACTTCAACTATTATATGTAAATGTACTGATTAAATTTTGTTATTTGTCTGATTATCAGTTTAATCGATCTTGTTTTCGACGAGTTCTTATCCTCCAGAAATATCCAAATATTCTTGATTAAGATAATGAGCACGCAATAAATCTATAAAAGTTATTTTTTTAAATTTTGTTTTTTTAAGTAATCAAGATAATTATATTTCAATTCTGTTTTGGAGGTTCAATTAAAAAAAAAAAAATTCAATAATTGTATTGTGAGTAATTCCAACATGGCGTTTTCCAAGAAACTGTAATAGGCCAGTGTAATTAGCAAATATGCATATTATAATTCGTTTCAGGATGCCACGTGGATTCAGCGATAGTTTTATTGATTACGAACATGACCCTGAATTTGGTCCACTTTTTGACCGCCGGAACAATTTTAAAAAATCGACTTTTTTAAAGATAACTCAAAGATCTTTGACGATAGATCAATTTGTAGATACTGTTAGAACATTGAAGAAACACTTAATTTGAGAGGTGTTTCGTTTAAAACGCTCGAAAATTTGTTTAAATAATTGCAAAAAACCGCGAAAATTTTCGCAATTTGCAAATATTTTTCATTCTTTAACAAAAGCACTTTAGTGCTTGAAACTTTGACAAAATATGCTCTTTATTACCCCAAAGTTACCCCTAAAATTTCATCAAAAAATTTTAATTAGTTTAAGAGATATTCAATTTTTTTATTAAAAACATAAATAATGTAAAACGCAAATTCATCCAATTCCCGTTGTCGTAAAGGACATCATCCGGACTATGTTATGACTATAGAAACGAGTTCCAAGTTTAGGTCATACGTGTTGACTTACATCGTTTATCCTAGTTGAAAATCTGTTAGTTTTACACTTGGTATTAATTACAAAACAATTGTCGAGATGACTAAGAAATAACTTAATATATATGATTGTAAAATATACGCCATTAATTTTTTTTCTTCGAAGTAAAATAAAATATGGAAAATATACAGTTCTAGGTTCTAGTATAATATATAAACCACATTATGTCAACACATTACCTATTAAAGTATGCTAAATTTAAAACCACACACTTGTATTTATACAGTAAATTGATGTAGTCGAACGTAAACAATTACACAATTAAATTATGTCATCTAAACCAAACATATACCAACCAGTAACTGTTGTTGAAAACTATACAAGTTAACATTACCTATCTCGTTAAAATTCAGCAATAAATAAAAATGTTGACCACAAAGAGACATAAACATTACTCATATTTATTCATTTTTTCACTGTCTCTAAGCAGTACAATATTTATATGTGGAAGGTTGGGGGTGAAAAGAGAGGAGGAAAGAGTAAAAATGTGGCAAAGTGGGGTTATTTTAAATGAGGTACTATGATTCCGACTACATACTTTATTTTAACCTCCCCAAACATAAAAATGGGGAGGTTACTGCAAAGATAAAACCAATGTGTTCTATCTTTGAGGAAGATTTGATTTCACTACTTTCTGGTTGAATTTGATTAAGCTTTTTGAGCAATTTTGAACAACTTTGATTAATACAATTTTTCGATAAAAAAAGCCTAATATGACTTTTTATTTTTATTGGGGCAGGTGGCTTTGCATTTACAGGAGGCTAATGTTTCTTGACTATAAGTAGGCTGTAATGTGTTATTTGAGGAAAATTAGGTTCAAATCTGATAAAAACTATAAAAGTTATTATGGTGTTACAATCTTAAGTAAGACACACTGTATATAAATAAACCTGTAAAGGAAGGTATTTTTGCGATTTTGTTTATTCTTAGAATTCTATTCAGATTTGTTTAATGATTCCATAAGCAGAATGTATTTTCAGAATTTTTGTTTGTCTGTTTGATGTTTGTTTTTGGTAAAATTTGGTGGTATCTATTTCGAAAGATAAAAAAGATTCCCGCATGTTACATTTGAGAATGAAAATTTTCGACATAGCCTTAGAAAAAAAACTGCTTTCTACACCTATTGACACATTTTATTAAAAATTATATAGGGATAACAAGATAAAAATTTGAGAGTAATCCGTTGTGTAGTATTTGAGTTAGAGCTAGTTAAACGGAAAAATAATTGTTTCATATATCCAATAAAACTCGTGAGTGTTAAATAATTATTTATAATAAATTTAATATTTGATAAAGGGTAGGCTGATGAAATATTAAGATGGAAAAAAGATTTATATCGCCGAATATTGCAAGTCCCTATGTCTTTTCCTTAACCCTTTATTCCCGCAAACACATTATGCCTCCTCTCTCCCGTCCTATTGCTTGGATTGTGATGTATATTTTCTTTAAATTAAAGATAAAAAAAATCTTCACTTGTCAGTAAAAAAAATTCTCCTCTGAATTTTTTCCTTCGTACTCAAAAACTCATTTCAAAAAAATGCAAAAAGTTTTTCCCCTCCCATAAATTTATTTATTTGAAAAAAATTTGAAAAAATAAATCAGTCAAATACTAGAGATTTTTGAAAATCGCACGACAAGGAACAAAGTTATAGGGGGTTGAATAATTTTCCTTTCCCTACCTCCCCCCTCTCTCCTAATAGGCCCACCACCTTCATCCTTCGGCTCCATCAATTCTTATCTATTTCATCTACTTCAAAACAATGTCATCCTTCTTCAACTTCTATTTTTTCGTGAAAAAATTATGGAATTACTTTTTTATGTATTAGTGTTACGGCAAAAAATGCGTATTTTCAAAAAAAAATTCACGAAAAGTTACCATCGGATTATGCGCTTTCGGGAGATCTTCAATTTTTAATTTTACTTTTTTTTCGTCAAGTCAATAATAACAAAGTTATCGTGGAAAAACGTATTTTTGAGAATTTTAAATGCGAATTCCTCCCCCACCCCGTATGATTAAGCTGAACTAACTTGATAACATAATAAACGAGAACGCTTGTAACCGGATTGTCAAAAATAAAATTAAAAAAAAGTTGGTTTCATTTCAAAACCAGATCCGCTCCGCTATACGTAAAATTTTGGGAAAGAGCATGAACAGCTTTACAATTTTTGCACGGAAGTTTTCCTCTTCCATAAATATATCCCCTATACAAATTGCTAGGACCATAGCGGAACCATCCTATAAATGAGAATATAAATAAACATCGACTTTACTACGAATTGCAGGAATATAGATGGTGGGAAAATTTAGGATTAACGGTATATAATTGGGGAAAATTGATTGGACCGCAACAGATAACCGGAAGTGGGGTGGGGATGCGAAAAGGTGTGTGTATGGGGGTAAAACGTGGTTTTTTACGATTTCTGACAAAAGTAGACCTCTTATCGAAAAAAGTTTAATGTAAAAGTTGTAGATAATTGAGAGATCTACAACTTTTATTTGAACCATTTTCAAAAATTTTGAGAATAACGCGAAACGAAAAACCACTTTTTTGTTTTTTTATTTTTATCTTCCACAAAAATAATTTAATTTTGATGAAATTCGGTGAAAATGTACATTGTTATGCATCAAAAAAACTGTAATCTTTTTGAGGCGTAATATTCATTTTTTGATTTTTTTGCGAATTTAATTTGAAAAAAAGGCCTAATTTTCAACCAAAAAAGTTGATTAACAAAGTTTTGATTTTTGAAAATTTCAGGACGGTATTTTTTTTATTAAAACCTCTACTTTAAGATAGCGTAAAAAAATCATACTGTTACTCTGGAAAAACATTGTCAAAAATGGAAAAAACCAAAAAAATACTTTTTTCAAGATCGATTTTACCGTAAATGTCATTAATTCTCCATTGTTCATTTAAATGAAGTGTTGTAAGTTGTGCAAAACGGTAATTTCAATGTTATACGTAATAATTATTTGAATTAGAAGATCAATATCCTGACCCACAATTACTACGATTTTTGTAGGATCTTCAGCTAATTCAATGGCTGTGTTAATAATTAGGGCATCAGCATCTTCTTCTGCTTGTTTACATAAAATTCGTTCCGATTGAAATTTTTCTGACAGTGTTTCTATCATTTTTTTCTTATTTTGTTCATTAGACAAAAATTTCTCTGGAGTAAATGGAATTTTTGTATGACTACGAAACTCAAATGTAGGGATACTTCCTCCAGTTTTTCTGCGTGAACGTTCGCCTTTCTTCGTACTCATTGAACTTGTACTGTTGAAGCGGTTAATGTTGATGCTGTCTTTGTAATAAGTCACATCAGCTTCGGGATACCTATCAAATACAACGTAACTGTTTGCTGCGTAGTGGCTGCTTGTTTACAACGACGTGCCAGTTATGAACGCGTGAAAAGGCAAGGACGGATGCAAGCGAGCTGGAAGAAAAGAACGAACAAGTAAAATTGAAAATTTTTAAAAACCCCCGATCAATGTATCTAATCGTACCAGTTTCATATGACCGAATCAAAATGAGGACTAAATCATATTTGGCTACCATAATTGTCTGCACATTTTCAATTTTACCTCAATCGGACAATTTCTAGAGAAGTTCAACATGGCGAATTCAAGATGACGACCAAACATCAAAATCTAATATGGCCTATAACCTTCTCGACAAAATACTCTTTCAAATAAAAAAAAACTACATCAAAATCGGATCACCCGTTGAAGAGATATGAAGCCACAGACAGACAGACAGACATACAAACATACGCGTCAAACTTATAACACCCCTCTTTGGGGATGGGGGTTGAAATATGTATGTCAATAAAATTGTTTCAATGTATGTGTGCATATAAAGCATAGAAAAGTTTTTTTTCTTGCCTAAATATGGTCATTTTTAGCAATTTCTTAGGTAAATTTATTGTTTAAACATTTCGGTTTTCAGCAGTCCGAACCTTAAACGGTTAATTATAGTTCCCTTATTACGTATAACATCGAAATTACCGTTTTGCACAACTTACAACACTTCATTTAAATGAACAATGGAGAATTAGTGACATTTACGGTAAAATCGATCTTGAAAAAAGTATTTTTTTGGTTCTTTCCATTTTTGACAATGTTTTCCAGAGTAACAGTATGTTTTTTTACACTATCTTAAAGTAGAGGTTTTAATGAAAAAAATACCGTCCTGAAATTTTCAAAAATCAAAACTTGTTAATCAACTTTTTTGATTGAAAATTAGGCCTTTTTTTCAAATTAAACTCGCAAAAAAATCAAAAAATGAATATTACGCCTCAAAAAGATTACAGCTTTTTTGATGCATAACAATGTACATTTTCACCGAATTTCATCAAAATTAAATTATTTTTGTGTTTTTTCTCAAAATTTTTCATTAAACTTTTTTCGATAGGAGGTCTACTTTTGCCAAAAATCGTAAAAAGCACGTTTTACCCCTAAACACATACCTTTTCGCACCCCCACCCCACTTCCGGTTATCTGTTGCGGTCCAATCGATTTTTCCCCAATTATGTACCATTAATCCTAAATTTTTCCACCATCCATATACTGCTAAGAATTTTTCAGACTTTTGGCCTCTGGAAACCGGTTTGGCACTGGTCTATTTCGCTTAGGACACTGGAAACAGCTTGTTAGATTTTGGTTTGCTCTTTGTTTATTATTAAAATATCGAAGTGGTAAGTGTCCAATTACGGAATAAGTACCTTATGTCCACTATACCCAACCAGCAAATTTGTTTTATAATTTAAATGTTATATAATTTTATTTTATTGTTATTTTATTAATGCTTCTAAAATGCTAATTGAGTTATTAGAGTTGCAGAAAACACTATCTGGTTGCCTGCAACTGAACTGTTTTATAAATTTTGCATCAAAACTTTTTTACAGTAAAATTATAAAATATCTTATAAAGTAGTTAAGAAATTATTTTAGAAACGTTTTTGTTTTAGAACATTTCAGTTTATAAAACTAAATAATTTTATAGCGCTCTTTTAGTAACATTCTGCAGTATAGTCCGGTAAACTCTAAGGTGGCGTATGTTGGTAACACGACGAATGATTTGATATGCGATGCGCATAAAGCTATCGCAGATTAACTAGTTGTGTATGTCTTATTCTCTTAGTTTATATGACGAAGCGACCTTTGGATGCGCCAGCTTAGAGTTTACTCGACTATATCTTCAGCAGGATGTATCTCTAAAATAGTTATTAATTAAGTTCTTATCCACTATTCAGAAAAATCACTGAAAGCTTGGAATATATAGAGATCAGCATATTAATATTTGAAAGTAAATGTATGCGACTTTTTGAATACATTTAAGAAATCGTTTTATAGGTGTTTTATAGCAATAATAACAAACAGACGATCCAGCCAACCGTCTTTCTCGGTACACTTTGAAAATTGCCATAACAACTCTCATAAAAGTGAACTGGTCTGCTGGAATTCCAGGTCTTCAAAGCGTACCGACAATCGAGCAGACCACTTCAATCCAATATACCAGCTCACTTTTACGAGTTCGCATGGCATTATTCAAAGTGTACCGAGAAGATCGGTTGGTCTGCTCCTTGCCGCTGGGTCGTGTGTAGATCTCTTAAGCTTTATAACGCAATGAAATGAAGCTTAAAAAAAACTGTTTTATAATAGCTGTACTGAATTTTTTTTAGAGCCTGCGGAAATGTTTACACAGTTATTTGTTAATGATTGCAATAGGCTTTATAAAATATCCACAGTAACTGAATTCTTTTATAAAATACCAAATTGCTAGTTGGGTAATATTTTACCTACAATAAGGCTATAATAAAAGTGTAACAAACATAATAACAAACTATACATAGAACATTCATAAAAAAATATGCGGTATGAAAAGAACATTTCTTATTACCATATGTATTGTTTACTATAAACATAAGATCAGACGTTACGTGGCAATTTTCAAAAAAAACTTTTTTGTATAATTTAAACAACGCTTTTAGAATTTCCACGTTGTAAGAGATCTTCTTGACAAAATGTTTTATAGATTTACACAGTACATATTCTTAAGAAATTTACAAACTTATTAAAAATCAGCAATATAGATAATACGTACCGGGTAATTTTTTTAACCTGAAACTTTCAAACATCTCGAATAACAAACACTACGAGAAAAGTGTCCATAATCAAAATTTAATCATTTCGCGGAGGGAGTATATTGGTGCTAAAATTAGGCACCCTCCCCCCACCTTGTAGGTCGGGCCGGGGGTAACTTTGAAATCTTAAATAGGAACCCTCATTTTTTATTGCAAATTCGGATTCTACAGCTAAAAATACGTAGGATTTGTCTGAAATATTTTTTTCGATTCATGGTAGGTGGGGCTGTAATCGACGAAATTCTTTTAGACTTCTCCTACTGAGAACCCATGCATACGATTCTGCAATACGTTTGCAATAAAAAATACCACGTTTTCATTATAAATAATCAAAGTTAGTCTTAAAACAAATTTTATTTCTCAAATTTTCAATGGCTGAAAAATGACTTGTCAAGAAACTACTATTATCGGAACCCAGGCGTCCTTTGTGGGGTACTTGGTCAACGCGATTTCCTTCGCTTATGACTTATTGGAGTGCTTGATTAAATCTGCTGATTTTTTTGTAGTTTGTTTTAAAAATACCATTTCTTATGTGAAAAATACTTTTTATAAAAATGTGTTATTATGTTTACATTTAACGTTTGTGTTATTTCTTCTCTTCGTGTTTTTTATGTTTGTTTTTTTTTTTGTAAATAAACGTAGTAAAGAGAGAAATAACTTTAAGAAACAACTCATTTTACTCAGTTCGAAGATTATTTCGCAAACAAAAAGACCTGTTTCCGTTAGGCTGTTGATACTACTTCAGAATGGAGTATTTAACTGTACAAGAGAAAATTGAAATGGTTCTGGTTTATGGAGAAGCTGGCGGGAGCCTTGATGTTGCTGTCGATCTCTACGTTCAGCGTTTTCTGGATAGAACTCGGTCACGTGCTTCATTTTATCGTGATATCAAACAATTTACTACTGACGTGAATGTTGATTTCCAAAATTGGGTAACTTTTTGTCAGTGAACGAATACAACAAAACTCCAATTTTTTTCGTTACGTATTGTTCTCCGACGAGTCGTCTTTTACAAACCACAGAACGGTTAATCGATACAACATGCATTACTGGAGTGTTGAAAATCCGCACTGGCTTCGTCAAGTTGAATATCAGCGTCATTGGACTGTCAACGTGTGGTGTGGAATAATTAGCAACAAATTCATCGGCCCCCCACATTATTGAAGGCAACTTGAATCGTCAAAAGTACCGAGGTATTTTGGAAAATAAACTGCCAACATTACTTGAAGACTTGAGCTTAGAAGTGTGACAGAACATATGGTTTCAACTTGATGGTTGTCCAGCACACTATGCGGTGGTAGCACGTAAAGTACTTGATCGTGATTTCAATGGTCGCTGGATCGGTAGAGCTGGCCCGGTAAATTAACCAGCTAGATCACCAGATCTTACTTTGCCAGATTTCATTTTGTGGGGCTATCTCAAAGACAAAGTTTACAAACAAGTACCAACAACACGTGGGAATATGATTGAGCAAATCAGAAATGCTTGTGCCGAAATTCAAGCAGCCACACTTCTCAGTTGTGTACAGTCTTTTCAAATGCAGTAATAAGTGCACTGAAGTCGAGGGGTCGCCATTTTGAGCACTTACTTTAATTGAAAGATGATGAGGCGAAGGGACTCTCATAAATCAAGCACCCTGATAGGTGGCAGGTGAGGGGACTCACGTTAATCAAGCACCCCGAAGGGAACAGAAAATTACTACGTCCACGTCGTTGTTCCTGGGTTATGCTAAGAGTAGTTTATTCACCAGCCATTTACATTTCTACAGGAAAGAATTTCTCAGTTAATCGCAATTTGCAAAATGAGTAAACTTTTTTGACGACGACTTTTTATTATTTACAATGAAAACGTGGTATTTTTTATCGCAAACGTATTGCAGAATTATATGCATGGGTTCTCAGTAGGGGAAATCGAAAAAAAATTGAATTTCGTCGATTACAGCGCCATCTATCATGAATCCAAAAAAAATGTTTCATACAAATCCTACTTATTGTTAGCCGTAGAACCCGAATCCGCTTTAAAAGATGGGAGTTCCTAATTACTACAAGGAGGGGGGGGGGGGGGGATGACTAATTTTAACACTAATGTATTTCCTCCGCGGAATGATTAAATTTTGATTATGGATTTTTTTCGTAAAGTGCATATTATTTGAGTTATTTGAAAGTTTCTGGTTAAAAAACTCACCCGGTATATGAACGTTTCGATGGAAGATAAGTGTGCGTTAAGCACTTTTCTCTCTGAATCACTCAGTTAAGAACTGATTTTAAAATTGCCGCTAATGATATTGAGGTACGTACTAGAATTCGAAATGAGGATTATTTCTCAGCTTAATAAGAATGACTAATACTCACGCTCGTCCTTCAAAGATGTGTTCGCATCCGCTGTGGTCGTCCTCGCTCCAATGAAAATGCAGTTGCTCGAATATATACTCGTCCTCGTGGAGAGGTCCTCCCTTCAAAATGGGTAATTCTCTGTCTTGGAATCGTAACGTTGCTGAAACAATTTTTTGTTTGTTAATAATTCGCTTGTCATTAGCGAGTCATATGTAATTATCTGTTCATTAGTTATGCTAAATACCCAACTCACATTTACCTTCATTTGCATTCAATGGGTAGGAAAAATTCGACTGTTTTATGTAGACCTGATGTAATTCTGATGAAATAAAAATTAAAGCAATTTTATTAGTACGATAAAGCTGGTTGCTCTTATCTCTTTTCGGTGGTACAATAAAACCCATAATAATACCCATAATACAAAACCCACATAACGTATTTGATACATAGTAAAAAAAAAGGGTACAATTTTCCAAAAAAAGCCATTTCGACCTCAGTTTGTCGATTTTTCTCGTGAAGAAAACGTAATCATTTTTACGTTTAATTTACTGTAGCGTTAAGTTAGTGTCCTGTATTTTACTAAAATAATGAGAAATATAAAAAAAATATAGTTAAATTTTTTGTCATATTGGGGTCAATTACTTCCACATCCAGTGGAAGTATACGACAAAAAAAATTTTAAAAAATTTTTATTGTTCAAATAGGCTTAGAATGTCATGAAACGTCGAAATTTCAAGTTTAAGAGAAAAAAAATTTCTGTCTGTCGGTCTGTAACTTTTTGTGCGCACGTTTACTCTGGAACCGTTTGAGATATTGACTTGAAATTTGGTACACATATGCACTTTAACGAGATCTAGAACTAGATTATATTTTCATCTTGTTCCGTCGAAGGGTTGGAGGGTAAATTTGGAGTAAATAGGTAAATCAAGCAGGTAAGAGTTCATAAAATTGATATTGTGATGTGCTGCAACCCCTTCAATTAATTCAGATGTATTTGCACCTAGTCGAGAAAGAACCTACCAGTAGTAGTTCTAGAGTGATGACATCTGGAATTATCTAGAGAATGGTGGCGTCATCACAGAACAATCGAGATCTGTCATTTTTAGGTATAAAAGACCGACCGCATTCTCGGCGGGTAGTTCAGAAAGTATAGAAGGTAGAGAAGTTTCGAAAAGTGAGGTTAAGAATACAAAGTGAAAACAAAGTGATTAACATTATTTTTAGTCATTAAAGTGCATTTAAATTAATAATCAGTATTGTAAAGTATCCAGTAAACTATTTAATAAAGTGCGTTAGTGGACAATCTCTTGTTATAATTTTTGGAACCCACGGAATTTGCGAGGGTGGTTTCCTAGGGGTGGAAACACGTTACAATATTTAGTATAGACAAGAGAAGCTAAGGTCTCAAAAAAAAATTTGGCATTAGCCACCCCCATTACCACCCCCATTACCACCCCCACCCCATTATTAAAGGGAATGAAAAAAAAATGTGATTTAGTGTGTGTACAAGAACCAGAAACCTCAAAATATTTTTTTACTTCATCATTCCCCCACTCCCACGCCCTGTCACCATCCCCACCCCACTACCGATGTGGGGTATCGTTTTATGGGTTTTTGGGGTAGAGGATTTCAAATATTATATTATTAAAGTTCCATAAACAATTATTTCCAGATACAAAATTTTTTCGTTGTGTGACTTGGATAGAAAATCCGGATGTGGAAGTAGTGATTCCTTGGGCAGCGGTTTTTTCTTAGCTTATCTGTTGATTGAAGAGTCTATAAGATACGCAACTATACGGCCAAAACCGTTCCTATATGTTCATCTCGCTCATCACGCTTCCCCCACACGTCCCTATCCACATATTGTTCGTTGACTTGTGGTGCCACCGCGCGGTGTTATTTTGCGCGAACCGCGAATAGAAATACTGGACGTTGATATTCAGCGAACGAGGGTACATAATAATATATTTATTAAAAGTTATAATTCTCCACGCAGGTTGTAGACCGGCGCAATTAGTGCCGGCGTCAGGGCATTTGGCACCTGTAGCAAACAGTTGCTTGCCGCCCTGATAAAAAACATTTACAAGTTACTACTGTTAGGGCAAATTTATTAATAAAAACTTACAAACAAAAATCTCAGATAAATAATTCTTTCACTAGTTTCACTTAAAATTCAAAAACAAGAGAAACCTTTAACTATCAATTATTGTCGCATTTCATCTTTTAAGTCGCCACGTTGTGCGCTGTAACAATCGTGTTTTGTTCGAAATTGCAATTGTTCCTTGTCCTCGAGACCCATTTGGGGTTCAAAAAATGTTTTTTTTGAGATTTTTGTTCAATTTTGAATTTCTGAAATTTATAAAAATGTGATAAATTAAAAATATTTTATTTTGCTATTCGGTTCAGCTTCATGGAATAGTATTTATGAGTACGTTTAAGACCTCCCAATTTTTTAAAATAATTAGAAAAAAGAATATGCAAATGTCGAGGATGGTGTTTTTGATCTTTCAGCGCTTGCGTAGCGAGAACGGTAATAAATACGAAAATGCACCGCACTTTTTTTTTGTACAACATGGAATTTTCTACAAACAAGTCCGCGAGGGCATATTCTTATCTACTATAGTTTTCGAGCTACAGGTGCTCACGTGTAAGCATAAAAATGACTGTTTTTTACGCTACTCTGCAAGTGGCGACTTAATTAACAAACAAAAAATTAAGAAAACGGCGATGCTAATAGTCAAATTGAAATTACACAAAACATAATGAGTAACTTCTGTTTAAAACAGTTTTTTATACGATGCATAATATTAATAATGGAGTTACAAGTATTAAAAAAATGTTGAAATAAAATAAAAAAATAGTTAAATATTCTTTGTGTTATTGAAATGTATGTACAATTGTACGGAAAAAAACACTAATTAATAAAAATATGAGGCAAGTTCCAGTTATATAGAAATCTCCAAAAATGAAAAATTACACTTTTCGGTCCTAATATTAATTGTTTATATGTGATAAATAAAAACAAAATGATATGTCAATAATAGATACAATTTTTTAAGAAAGAAAATTACTTCCTACAAGGTGGAAAAGTTCAAATGTACGATTTTTTTAATGTTTTTTGCATTAAAAAACGCATATTTAAGAAAAATGAAGGACGCCATCGTGCAGAGCGATCAGAAATTCGTAAATAAAAAAATCGACCACAAATTCTCATTGGACAAATAATATTTAACTGCTTTAACGGGCTGCTTGGAGAACAGCGCGAAAAACAGTTACTTTGAGGTTTGCGCGCGGGCGCCTTTGGCATGTGAGCCATAATAGATAAAAATATGCTCTCAGGGACTTTTTTGTACAAAATTCGATGCTTTATAAAAAGTGCATTGTGTACCATTTGTGCGATACTTTATCGCCTCGAAAACTATGCTCTCGAAAAAGTAATACCTACTTGTAATAAAAAAAAAATTAACCAGTCTTTCCGCAGATATTCAAATTAAGTTAATTACTTCCACGTCCAGTGGTATAGTAACGACAAAAAAATTTAAAAAAATTTTTATTGTTCAAATAGGCTTAGAATGTCGTGAAACGTCGAGATTTTAAGTTTGAGCGAAAAAAAAATTCTGTCTGTCGGTGTGTAACTTTTTTTTGTGCGCACGTTTACTCTGGAACCGTTTGAGATATTGACTTGAAATTTGGTACACGTATGTACTTTAACGAGATCTGGAACTAGATTATATTTTGATCTAGTTCTGTCGAAGGGTTGGGGGTAAATTGGGGTAAATTTGGGGTAAATAGGTCAATCAAGCAGGTAAGAGTCCATAAAATTGGTATTTAGTATATACAAGAGAAGCTAAAGTCTCAAAAAAATGTTTGGCATTAGCCACCCCCATTACCACCCTAACCCCCTCATTAAAGGGGATGAAAAAAAATTGTGATTTAGTGTTTGTACAGGAACCAGAAACCTCAAAATATTTGTTTACTTCATCCACCCCCCACTATCATCCCCCTATCGCCACCCCCCACCCCACTACCGATGTGGGGTATTGTTTTATAGGTTTTTGGGGTAGAGGATTTCAAATATTATATTATTAAAGTTCCATAAACAATTATTTTCACATACAAAGTTTTTTCGTTGTGAGTGACTTGGATAGAGAATCTGGATGTGGAAGTAGTGATTCCTTGGGAAGCGGTTTTTTTTATTATGTTTACTAATTATTACTCTTTTTTCTAATAAAATCGCTTTTTCGTTTTAATTATTAAAAAAAGCAATTACAGAGAAAAGCCTATAAACAAATAAAAAACTTTAAATGAACCCATCACTACAGTAGCAGTATATTTGGGAGAGGATAAAAAATATTTTTGTACAAATTGGTTATTACAGTTCAGCAGAATTAAAGAAGGGAATGGTGTAAACCCGAAAAATATTGCAACATGTAATATTTTTGCGGCAGTAGTAATGGAAAATGTCATCTAAAACATATTCAAAATTTACTAGGGTGAAGACGGTTAAAAAAGGTGCAAAATGGATAATTTTGTGATATCTTAAAAATAACAGTTTCATCATAAAATGTCAATATGCCTTTTACTTCCACATCCAGTGGAAGTACAACAACGACAAAAATTGGCATTTAGTAAATACAAGAGAAGTCAAGGTCTCAAAATTTAACCATGGGGGGGGGGAAATAAAATTGTGAGTTAGTGTGTGTACAAGAACCAAAGGCTTCAAACATTTTTTTTTACTTCATCCACCCCCACCCCCACTACCGATGTGGTTTATCGCTTTATGAGTTTTTGGGGTAGGCGATTTCAAATATTATATAATTAAAATAAAAATATTTTTCGTTTTGAGCGACTTGGATAGAACATCAGGATGTGGAAGTAGTGATTCCTTGGGCAGCGGTTTTAACATTTTAAAATGAAAACCGCAGCCCAAGGAATCACTACTTCCACATCCAGATTTCCTATCCAAGCCTCTCAAAACGAAAACACTATATTTGCACTCCACCATGTGGAAATAATTGTTTATGAAATTTTCTAAATGAAAACCAAAAAACGATATGCCACATCGATAGTGGGGGTTGGGGTGGTGGTAGGAGGTGATACGCGGGTGGATGAAGTGGAAAATTTTTTGAGGCCTTTGGTTCCTGTACACACTAAATCACAATATTTTTTTCACCCCCTTTAATAATCGCGTGGGGGGTGATAATGGGGGTAGTTAATGCCAAAAATTTTTCTAAGAATTTAACTTCTTTTATATAATAATAAACTAAATACCAAATTTTATGGACTCTTACTTGCTTAATTTACTTATTTACCCCCATTTATCCCAACTTACCACTCAACCCTTTAACAGAATAAGATCAAAACATAACCTAATTCCAGATCTCGTTAAAATACATATGTGTACCAATTTTCATGTCAATATCTTAAACGGTTCCAGAGTAATCGTGCATCCAAAACGTCAGAGACCGACGCGATAGAAATTATTTTTTGCTTCAACTTAAAATCTCGACATGTCATAACATTCTAAGCCTATTTAAATAAATGTTTTCAAAATTACTACACTTATACTGGAAGTGGGAGCAATACGTAGAAAATGGCATGACAAAAATATAAACAATCATAATGTGCCGTAGACTACACGGTGGAAGTAATCTACTTCAAGCACTTTCTTTGAGGAAACGCATCTATACTGCTCAAGGTAACCCACTGCGCATCCATTTTACTCGAGGAAGCCCACTGCGTATCCGTATAGGTAACCTACTGCGCATCAACAGTACCTACTCAAGGAAAGCCACTGCGCATCCATTATACTCGAGGAAACCTACTACGCATCCATACTACTCGAGGTAACCCACTGCGCATCCATGTTACTCGAGGAAACCCAATGCGCATCCATACTACTTGAGGTAACCTACTGCGCATCTACTTTACACGTGAAAATCCACTGCGCATCCATACTACGCAAGGTAACCCATTGCGCATCCATTTTATTCGAGGAAATCTACTGCGCATCCATATTACTTGGAGTAACGTACTGCGCATCTATAGTACTCGAGGAAAGCCACCGCGCATCCATAGTACTCGAGGAAATCCACTGCGCATCTATATACTACTCGAGATAACCCACTTATTAAAGAATAATGTAAATAATAGAAACACCGAACAGGTTGCATGGTATTTTAATTGAAAATCGTAGAAGCTAGATACACACGCAAGGACGCGTTGCTATATCCTCATCTATCCTTGAACCATTGGTATCAATTTAGCAACATGTTTATAAACCTTAAAATTCCACATCCACGTTTTCTATCCAAGTCTCTCACAAAGAAGAAAAAATTGCACTCCACTATGTGAAAATTATTTATGAAACGTTAATAACATAATATTTGAAATCGCCTACTCCAAAAACCTATAAAACGATATGTCACATCGGTAGTGGGGGGTGGTGGAAGGGGGTGGTAGAGGGGGCAAATGAAGTAAAAAATATGTTGACGCTTTTCCACCCCCCTTTAATAGTGAGGTGGGGGTGGTAATGGGAGTAATTTTTTGAGCCCTTATCTTTTCTTATATATACTAAATACCAATTTTATGGACTCTTACATGCTTGATTTACTTATTTACCCCCCCTTTATCCCAATTTACCCTTCAACGGAATAAAATGAAAATATAATCTAGTTCCAGTTCTCGTTAAAATACATATGTGTATCAAATTTCAAGTCAATATCTTTAACGGTTCCAGAGTAAACATGCGCACAAAAAAGTTACGGGCAAGCAGAAATTTTTTTTGCTCAAATTTAAAATCTCGACGTCTCATGACATTCTAAGCCTATTTGAACAATGACGGTTTTTTTTAATTTTTTTGCCGTTACTATACTTCCACTGGTTGTGATTGATGTGAAAGTAATAAAATTCACTTTATCACGTTGTGCGCATTTGTGATGCACATGGTACATGGAACTTTTACTTAATTTTCTTTGTTATGTATTATTTAATATTATATCAAAATGGTTTATTTTACTGGGAAAGAAAATGTTTTATGTTGCCAGCAGCTCATTGGGTTTTTATATTTAATTGTTATGAAAATAAACATAATAAACACGCCACACACTAAACAGAACAGGAAGGTATGTGTTTGATTCAAAATTGTTTTTTATTTGCTAGGTATGCATTACATGTTTTTGTAAGAATCATTACCGTTTTTAGGTTAAATTTAAAAATACAATGTAGCTGGCAATGATGAATATTTCACCATTTCGTCATTTTTCTGAATGTTTCAGATGATGCATTGCATTTAAATATTATGTCTATATGAGAGCCGTCTCTGGCGCAGAGACAAATCTCCTTGTTTATCAAAAGCGACGACTTACGCGACGCGAACCATACGAGTGCATGCCATCAACCTAATGTATAGTACGGTGGCACCGTACTATACATCAGACCCTGCTTGGGCTACGATTTCAAGTACACGGTTGCGCCTCTTGGTAAACTTTTCACTCAACGGCTTATCGATACCTCTCCTTTATGAAAAGGAATATGAAGCATTCATTCGACAGCAGTGGCGGCTCGTGATATTGTCTGCAGAGGAGGCTTAATATTTTGATAGACCATTAGGGAAATTTCTACAAGTAAAAGATATTAATTTGGAAGATTGGAAGATATGCTGCTTCTTCCAAAGGGAGGCTCAGCCTCCCCTGCCTCCCCTGACGAGCCGCCACTGTTCGACAGAAAGAAATGAACAACATTGTAATTGTAGATGAAGAGGCAATGTTGAACTATTTACATTAAAAGGTAAGTGTCGCTATTCTTTGCAGTCAATAATAATAACATGTAAATTATTATTTTCGTATTTTCCTATCACCAGACCCCGCATCAAATCATGGGCCCCGGTACCAAATTCACTGGCGGGCCCCCGCGCTTAATAAGTGATGAGCGGGGGGGGGGGGGGGGAATTTGAAAATAAATGTTTTGCCAAAATCTCCGAAATCCCCTCGAAAGCCAACGAGCCCTCGCGCTTAATAATAGATGAGCGGAGGGGGGGGGGGGGGGATTTGAAAAAAAGTGTTTGCTAAAATCTCTGGCGGACCCCCGCAACGGGCCCCTCAGAAGCCAACGGGCCTCCGCGCTTAATAATTGATGAGCAGGGGGAAGAAATTTGAAAAAAAAAAAATTGTCAAGCTCTCTGGCGGGCCCCCGCTATGGGCCCCTAAACTCATTACCCAATAACCCCCCCCCCCACCATACGGGGGGGCTGCCTATTACAGTCGCAAAAAGTAAAACCATCTACTCTCTGGTCAAAATATTCGATGATAAAAGCTGTTTTGTCTGTCAAAGAAAATATAGAAATAAACAAATTCGTCAGTCATAGCTTTTTTGAAGCGAAACTGAGTAAGGCTACATTGCTACAAAGTCAAAAATTTAGACGCGCCAAGAAATTAATATATTTTTGATAAATGCACACGATGGGAAGTTTTTATTAATCAAAGTAAGTTTAAAATCATACTTTAATGACATGCATCAGTTTCATATTTAATTTCGCATTGGCGTGTGTGGTGCATGCAGGCGCGAAGAGCTACATTCACTAAAGATACAAGATATTGCCCAAAAAGACACACGATGTCTTCTTATAATAATTCCCGATACGAAGACCAACATTAAGAGAGTGTTTCCCGTGGGAGCTGAAGGTGAATCATGGAAGTGTACCAGAAATATGTTCGCCACGACCAGCGAATGTTAAACACGATTATTTTTTTATTTCCTATCGTAAGGGAAAATGTACGGTACAACTTGTAGGAATCCATTCTTTTGGGAAAATGCCCTCTCGTTGCTGAATTTCTTAAACTACCAAACTTGACAGAGTATACACGGAATTGCTTCCGGCGAAGTTCTGCGTCTCTTGCGGCAGATGCTGACGTCGATTGAATCTCATTGAAACGGCTAGGAGGATGGAAGCAAGTTTTTTGACAATATTATTGTCTTTTTATTCTAAATAATAACTAATTCCACGTCGTCTTCATTGGCAGAATCATACATAAAAGAATCGATTGACAAGAAGAAAAAAGTGTGCAGAATGTTAATGGGGGAGAAGAAAATCGAACCATCGAGTAACATAATATCGGTTACTACCGAAGCTACTATCACAACATGAAAAGAAATTAACACGATACCCTCGGATTCGGGTATTTCGTTTGGGAGTAATCGTTTTGAAGGTGCTCAAAATTGTTTATTTAATTTTCATTTTGGGCCGTAATCGTTTAACTATTATTAATTTAACTTACAAACCTAATAACTAAGTCATTATTAGATTAAATAAAGTTGTTTAATTGTTGTATGAACTATTTTGCCCTATTTACCTAAATGATCCTCAAAAGTTGCCGTGGCAACCTAAGAACTATGCCAATTATAAACTTTCTTTGACTATTTGCATTTTTTATGTCTCTAGATATAATAGGGTAAAACTTTTGATTATGTCGTGGCGTAAGTTCTATAGACGTTTTCACGTAAAAATTTGTTTTGATTACAGTAATGGTTAACTAAAAATCGTAACTGATCAATTGAAAAACCGACTGTTAGTCGAGCTGGTCTAACATGCTGGTGTTAAATTCAATTCTGCTCCATTTTCTGGATATTCAAATGGTCTACGTTTCAAAACTCACTGAGTAAATATAATCGATTGTTTATTGCGACTGTTAGTCGAGCTGGTCTAACATGCTGGTGTTAAATTCAATTCTGCTCCATTTTCTGGATATTCAAATGGTCTACGTTTCAAAACTCACTGAGTAAATATAATCGATTGTTTATTGCGCATGGATGTGCATATTTCAATTTAAAAATATGCACATCTATTTACATGAACCGTTAGCAAACGAGTAATCTAATATATCTAGTTAATATTTACCTACCTGTAAATCCATTATTCGTGAAAGTAGCTTCTCCACTTTCATCCCAATGGCCATGGAATTCCAATGGTTCAAAGTGGTCATGATGTATGCTATCGTCGTGTTTCAACTCGATGGGCGATTGGAATTTGTGCAAACGCCACTCCTCTACTTGAATGTGCGCATCAGTTTCCTCTTCTAAAACAAAAATTAATCATGTATACATTTGCAAAACCTACTAGGACTTATAGGGGAAATGTATTACCACGTTTATCCAAATTTGTTGTAAAGTTGTTGTTGAATAAATAAATAAATAAATAAATTTAGCTTGGAATACAATAAAAATTACCCTCAAGAAAACATTTAGTGGATGGAAATCTTGCACAGATTTTTATTTTTACATAATTTTTCAGAAACCGATTTACATCAGGATGAAGAGCAATTTTTTTTTAAGAAGAAAGTGAGGGGAAAGATAATAAATTATAATTTTCTCTTACATCACGAAATAAACTATAACTTTGTCTTACATCATAAGTTTGTCTTATAAATTTAATTCATTTCGCAATGTAAGATGAATTTATAATTTATTTCAAGAAACAATTTTATGTCCCAAAAAAAACTGGCTGTAGTTTCAAAATGGCGTCCATGTTTATAAAAAAAAATTTGCAAATGTTTTTTTTGTCATTTAACACAAAAACTAAAAAAGATGGAGAAAACCTTTCTGCACAAAAAACAAGGTGCTTAACATTTTCTACAATTTTGTTCCTATACAATATTTGGATAGGAGTTGCCATTCAGCTCATAAAATAAAATATAAAATTCAATATAAAACGTAAGTAACACCTCATTCGCTTTTAGATTCACTATCGCTGTCTCCCGATACATCGAATATTTCCTCCAAGTCTTCTTCCTCTATTGCTTCATTTATGATATAGTTATCACCCTCACTTTCGTCTATTTTGATTTGTTTTGGAATCATCTCCTGAAGAATTTCAGTAAGCGATTAAGGCAATATTTTTGTCTGCTGAACACCAATGAGGTTCTTCATTTTCTTGCCATTCATAATCATTCCAAGGCTTTGGAATATTGTGAATACCTTCGTCGGCTAATCGCCCAATACGCGTTTGATAAACACTCCTTTTAATATGCATGGGGGGGGGGGGGGGGCTAGGGTAGGCTTCATTATTGTTAACATTCTTCTTTTACTTCCACATCCAGTGGAAGTAGAGTAACGGCAAAGAAATTTTTGAAAATTTTTTTTGTTCAAATAGGCTTAGAATGTCATGAAACGTCGATTTTAAGTTTGAGCGAAAAAAAAAAATGTCTATCTGTCTGTCGGTGTCTCTAACTTTTTGTGCGCACGATTACTCTGGAACCGTTTAAGATATTGACTTGAAATTTAGTACATATATGTACTTTAACGGGATCTGGAACTAAATAATATTTTCATCTTATTCCGTCGAAGGGTTGGAGGGTAAATTGGGGTAAAAAGGGGGGAAATAGGTAAATCAAGCAGGTAAGAGTCCATAAAATTGATATTTAGTATATACAAGAGAAGCTAAGGGCTCAAAAATATTTTGAGCATTAGCCACCCCCATTATCACCCCCACCTCATTATCAAAAAAATTGTGATTTAGTGTGTATGCAAGAACTAAAAACCTTAAAATACAAAATATTTTTTTACTTCATCTACCCGACTACCACCCTCCTATCACCACCCCCACCCCACTACCGATGTGGAATATCGTTTTATGGGTTTTTGGGGTAGACGATTTCAAATATTATATTATTATAGTTCCATAAACAATTATTTCCACATACAATTTTTTTTTGTTGTAAGTGACTTGGATAGAAAATTTGGATGGAGAAGTAGTGATTCCTTGGGTAGCGGTTTTTATGTATCAAGAAAAGACAATCTTATCTTACTTCACGAAATAATTTATTTCGTCTTGTCTTGAAATTTAATTTAATTATTTGTTACTGATGATTTCAAAGTAAAAGGTATTTTATTGATTTTTTTCGAAATTCTGTTCTATGTAATAATATCAACTTGTACCTGACCAAGAAAAATACTTGATAATAGTTTGCGGTATTTTTGAGAATGACGAAATAAATAAACAATAGCAATTCATATTTGCATTGTTACTGTTAAATATAGATTAAGTTTGTTTACACGTGCATTTCTTATCGTTTACTTGATAAGTGCATATGAATAATTTATTATTTTCACACACATTCCACAGCATTTGTAATAACATAAGCATTATACTTAGTGTATTTAATGTTTTTGCGTATCATGATGATATTGTTGATATGAGACACACTACATACGTAATATGTTATTTAGAAAAACGAGTAGAAAATTACTATTTTTTGAAAATATTGAACAGAGAAAAAGATAGATTTATATGTTTTTTAACAGGCAATATATTTTTTTTAAAGCAGGAGGTTTTCACGTATTCATACGTAATATGCTATTTAGAAAAACGAGTAGAAAATTACTATTTTTTGAAAATATTGAACAGGGAAAAAGATAGATTTATATGTTTTTTAACGGACAATATATTTTTTTTAAAAGCAGGAGGTTTTCAGTTCGACCCGAATAAATTATTACTCAGGATTTGCTCAAACGATTTATGTGAAAACTTTTGTAAACTATAAGTTAAAAATAAAAAATAGCGAAACTAGTATGACTACCATAATTGCCAGAATTCCATGAAATTTGGTAATGGGAATCTCAAGATTCTCTGACAACGAGTCTGATGTTAAATAATAATAAAAATATACAACCACGAATTATTTATTTTCTATGTAGAAGCTAAATAAAAAAAACTATTAAATAGGCAAAAGAAATTTTTAAAACAAATTCAACCACCTTCAAAACAAGTCACTAAAGTTGTGAAATAAATGAAGTTTCATCGTTGTCCAGCTGACTGAACCTCATTACCTAATTCCGATATTAGAAAATGAACAAATAACGAAACGTATATTTTACAATTTTAATGATCTTTTTTTTTAAAGACTGTTCATTTCTCTAAGAAAAAGTTTTGGCATTATACATATTTATAAACCAACTTTACATTGATATTGGGCTCAATTCTTCGTTATCTTAGCCCTGGCCGACGCCTTTCCACTTCAGATGCTTTGTTATCTTCTCGTAACAGGCAATTGTAAAACTAAGTGAAACATAACTAGCATTTAAGCCACTCTTTGTTAGGTATTTTGGTAAGTTGAGGAGCTAATGCTCATTGGAATAATAGCTTTAATATTAACTTATGTTCTCGCATATATCTTCACCTTGACCTTCACATTCGTTGCACGACGAACCTTTGAGAAGGCGATATGAAGTTGTCCATGACACTGCGTCGGCAGGAAAATACCGACTCGATCAAGTGCCTGACCCAGTGATTTGTTTATTAGGATAAGATTTATGCCACTGACTGGAAACTGCTTTTGATGCCTTATGGCTGGATCATGGGGATTCTGTGGACTCCCTTGTGATGGCAGAGAGGACTATGCCAGTTATTAAATAAGAATAAAACTAAGAAGTTTTACGTAATGCTCTTACAGTTTTTTTTATTTATTTGGGACAATAAATTTCTTTTGTTCTACTTTTTTTTCTTATTCTTGGCGGTAAAACAGTAAAGGATGCCTTTACTCTAAGTGTTTGTGGCACATATTTATTGAAAAAATAATTCCGTTCCAAAAAGGTACCCACAATTTTGCGAATGGCAATATCGTACCCAACATAATTTTATGAAGTGTCAAAGGTACCAGCGCATCATTTGCAAGAAAATGAGGTGGCTAAAGTGCTTCATTAATCTGAATAATTTATTTACCGGTCTCTTCCTTGTGCAACCAGTGTTCTATTGATTAATAGGTTAGTTTTAAATCATATGTAAGATCTTACAGTTTGCATTAATCCATCCAAGGATGCTTTTGGCAACCCGCTATACATAGGATGTATTGATATGATCCAACTGCCTGTACGCCTGATGTTAAATATTTTGAAATTAAAATTATAACATATAGCATGTTACATGCTTTGGTAAAAGTGATTAATTTCCATTCAATATTGTTTATTAAAAAGTATGCAGAAAGATAATTGCTCACTGGAAAGTAATGAGTTCAGTAAATAATCCAGTTGATTACAGTAACGGGTAGATTATTTATAAGAATAATTTTACTTGCGAAAATTATAAGCACAGTAAAGTTAAGAGGAAATGCGTTTGTTGCCTGGTTAATTTATTGTTTACAGTACATTACAATTTTAATTATATTACGTTAAATTATACGCAATTAGTTGTTTTTATATAATTATATTTGCAATCCTAATGAGACCCTGGAATATGAATAACTTAAATGTAGGTCATTTTTTATGTAATGGTTATTGTTTACGATTAGAAGCTGTTTATTCATAGTGTACGGCGTTTGTCAACTTATTTGATATTAGGTCAATTTTGAATGCAATGTCAATGGCAATGTATGACACATTTATTGGCTTCTATTTATATCTTATTTATTTATAGAAGTTCCTTGACACTGATTTAGAAATTTTAGGAGGCTAGGTAATCCAGATTAAGACTGTTAATTACTGTTATTTATTTTGAATAATAATAATATAAAATTTAAAATCAAAAATATAATCAACTGTCTTCGCATGCCTGTAAAGCAGGACATGATAAGGTTTACATCTATACCAAAATTTTATATGATTTTTAGTTAAATGGATGATTTTCAGTTAAATTGTAATATTTTCTTCTAGGTGACATAAAAACCAGCTATTCCGAGTTTTATTCTCTATAATTTTTTTTTTATGCAATGAAATTCCATTGCTGGTCATACGTTCTGCGTGTAATATTTGTTATTACAAGTCGGTTAAAGAGATTCAGAATGGGGTGTTTACAATATTCGATAATATTTGAAAACATATTGGAAATATTCAAGGAAACAAACACTGTTTTTATTAAGCTTCACATAATAATTGGTGAGTTTAATAGAGTTTTAAAAATTGTTAATACGAAGCAAGAAGTTTTGTTTCTATATGCATTTCGAAGTTCCAATTAAAAAAACAACAGATCGCAATTTGTTTGTGTGTGTGTGAGAGAGTTAATGCGACTGGTCAAAGCCAACTAGCCAGTCTTATTAT
Source organism: Rutpela maculata (assembly GCA_936432065.2). Lineage (NCBI taxonomy): Eukaryota > Metazoa > Arthropoda > Insecta > Coleoptera > Cerambycidae > Rutpela > Rutpela maculata. The sequence continues at coordinate 140,312,368 of OW386291.2, read as the reverse complement.
ATTCTTTGCAAAAACGAAGAGTATATTGTGTTTGATCGGCACATTTCTAAATCAGTAAATATCGCTAGTAGAGAAAAAAATTTCATATCATTATGTTAGTGAACGAATTCTGAACAATTTTCAAAATGTCCGTCTGTCCGTCCGTCCGTCCGTCCGTCCGTCCGTCCGTCCGTCACGTTTCTTGTGAGCACGATAACTTAAGAAAGAAAAGTCCGATTGTATTGAAATTTGGAAAGTAACTTAGCGTTAGCTAGGGGAAGAACCCTATTGTTTTTGAAAAAAAAATCAATCAATAAATAAAAAAATTATTAATCATTTAAATTAAAAAAATATATATTTTCTTAATTTTTGTCATTTGTACTTAAATAGAAATCATGCGAAATTTTATTCCGAGTTTTCTCTATTTTTTTTGTTTATAAATTTTACTAATATATATATATATATATATATATATATATATATATATATATATATATATATATATATATATAATAATTATATATATTATATTATTTGTCTGGCAATCCAGAGGTCTTGTGTTCGAATCCCTGGCAGGGAGTTTTTTTTTCATTTTTTTTTCATATATTTTTTCTTTACAACAAAGTTGGTATCACAAAATTTAGAATGTCCAAAAACTAACATTATTTACAAGAAAACTGCGAAGAGTATCCTATAGAATGTGTAACAATTATATAAAGAGCTCAGTAAATCAGCGAAGAGTATAATGCTTCCACTAGTTTATTTATATAGAACGCAAGTTGAACGATTATTTGAGATGAAATATTTAAGATGTTTCAATGAAATTTTGAAAATTAAGAACTTTGGAGAAACCAGAACTGACAGATAACATCTGATATCGATCCAAATTTGGTTGAAATTGGATGATAAATAACTGAGTTACGAAGGTGTGTCCACTGGAAATGGGTCACACTGTAGATAATAGTTACTGGAATTAGTGGAATTGAGAAAAAATATCTAGAACTGCCTATTGAATTGGTCAATTTTATATACTGTTTGTTTCAAACTACAACATTTCAAAAATCAAACACTGTATTCATTTCATATTAGTAAGTAAGTTTCTAAATAGCAAACTCTAATTTAACTCAAATTTACATGCGCATAATATGTTAATATGTTATTAGGTTTTGAAATTAGCACTAGTTTTAAATTTCCAAGCAATGCGGTAATTTGTTGGTTATATATATTTGTGATTGAGGTCAACAAAAATAATTGAAATTGGATATCAAAGTTATACAAGACGCTTCGTAATTACAGTGCCAAATTAATATGAAAACTTTTCAAGAATAAATAGTAATGAAATAGTAAAGTGGTACTTTTCTGGGAAAGTTAGCTTTTCTGGACCGTTTTTTATTTACAAAAGTTACTTTTCCACACTGTTTTTTGTATATAGTTTAATATGTATATATTCTTTTATTTTTATATGTTTATAATAATATTGATTGCGATTTCAAAAAAAAAAAAATAGTATGTGCATCTCGTAGTAAAAGCATATTCCTGGACTTCAATGCTTGTTGGCCTCGCCTCGGCCAAAAATTTACATTGTCGTCCAGGAATGTATTGCTTTTACTACTAAATACACGATGTACTATTTTTTAACGCTTTTTACTTTTTTTCACCATGGTATATGTTTTACACACTAAGGCCCGGTACTTTCATCTCCAGTTAAGTCTATTCTATAGATAAATCCCATGGAAACAATTATTAACACAATCGTATCCAAGGAAATTATCAGGACATTGATAATAATGTATGAGATAATGTTATGACAATCGAAAGCACGTTGCTTGGTAATAGCCCGACGCCGAAGGCGGAGGGCTATTACCAAGCAACGCTTGAGACTCATAAAATTATGAGGCATTTGTCAATGTCAGAGGGATATTCGGTCAGAAAATTTTTTGAAAAAATAAAATCAAAAAGTCGCAACACAGCAAAGCAATTATTTATAATTTTATTGTCATAGTGATTGAAAATTTCCTTGGATGGTGTTATCAGTGTAATGTTAAAATGATTGGTTGAATTGTGTCACATGACAAGAAATAACGATATTTAATTGGTTCTTGGAACTGTCAAAACATTTTCTGGATATTTTTTACTAAATGTATTGCCATATCAAAATTTTGCATTTCATGTCATGTGTCAAAATTCATCCAATAAGTAAAAGATTATAGCGATAACAGGGTACATGTGGTGTTATCCTAAGGAACAATTTGCCTTGAAAAATCTATTTTGCTGTAACAATATGCTTAATACCATCATAAAGCGACCTGTAGACTAAAAGGGCCCACCCTTATGAAGGTTGTTAAGGCCATTTTAAATTCCATCATAAAACTCCTTAGTGAGGCATAGTGCTGCTCTTGAAAATCTTGTTCGGGCCGTTTTAAAACCTTTCTTAAAACCCATTTTAAAGCTGTCAGAAGCTTTTCTATTAGCTTCCTGCATTTCTAGAAAACACCTAGAAGGCTACCTTAAAACTGGTTTTTAAAACTCTTATAAGTCCATATTAGAACTGAGAAGCTATGAGAATGTCCACGAAGGAATCCAAATAATTTTATTATTGCATTTATTTTTTCTAAACTGATTTAAGCAAACACACCATCAGACTTATTGAAGATAAAATGGAATTTGAAATGCATAAAGCGTAGAGCACTATAACCTCTCTAAGGCCGATTTAAAAGGTAATAAAAAGCCATCAGGTATGACAAAAAAATTAAAACCAACGGCAGTTTATCGTTAAAACTACATAAGAACGGCCTAAAAAACGCCCCTCAGAAATTATAATGATTTTTAATATCCATACAAAATTTGCATAGACACACGTAATCAGCAAATTTAAAAAAGTGGACTGCTTCTCGGTTCCCACGGTAATTTTCAGTCGTTTCTTGTAATTCTACCTTAATTTGCTAACGAAAAAGTGATAATTATTGATAATTATAATTGTGAGATTGACCTTGAATATTTTTATATAACAAGAAAAACATGACCGGCCAACTAAAAACCTAATTGTCATTTTACAGTCCTCTCCAGTGTTGCCAGGTCTAGTGAAATTTCACTAGATCTGGTGATTTTTTTAAAATCTAGTGATTTAGTGAAAACTTTTATGAAAATGTCCATTTTTAATGATTTTTGAATCATCCAATTTATTGCCCTCTATTGGTAGGTAGACAGACATTAAATTCGAGTTGCGATCCATTTAATACAAAACTGTTCACGTTAATTGCTACCACGGTCAGTAAACTCTACGGTTACCTCGATCAGCAGCTCTTAGACGAGAGAGACGCGCGGAGCGGGGAATCGAATGAAAGAGACAGACATATCTGATTTGCAAAAGGTACAGACAAAGATGCCTGTAGTGTCTACAACTGACGTAGGCTGTAGACTCTAACAGAATATCTTTCATTCGATTCCCCGCTCCGCGCGTCTCTCTCGTCTAAAAGCTGCTAATTGAGGTAACCGTATAGTTTATTGATCGTGAATCGCTACAATCGAATAGCCTGGGCTCGTTGTCCTCTAGCGTCTCGTAGACAAACAGTACTTTCTAGTTACAAACCATTTAATACAATACAGAGTACGAAGTCTGGCAACGAAATAATCAGATAGAGGACGCTCAAAGCTATGCTGTGCTCAGAGAACTCAAGAAAATTACGTGTCCTACAGACACTGCAACTTTTGAAAATTAAAAATGAGAGCTTTAATTTCAAATCTAGTGAAATTTTAGTAAGATTTAGTAACTGTTCAAAGCGTCGTCTGATAACTTTTAAAATTTTGATCTGGCAACACTGGTCCTCTCATTAAACTATATATTCTAATAATGGTAATGACCTAGAACATTTACTCTAAATGAAGCCCTTTTAGTCTTTTTGTATACTATCACAAATAATCTCTTCCTTACAAAAATGCAAATGCACTTGTCGAAGATCACATGGACTTGATAAAAGCTGTAATAAAACGTTTGGGACGTTGACATTTGATACAAAAAACTTAAAACTTAACCTCAAAATAATTTGTATGTGTGTGTGTATTAACCGTCCTTTTAAAATTGCCACTCTTTTTTATTTTTTTCCACCTTTCCAAAAAAGACTTAATTACACATCAGTAAGTCGTGAAATGCTTTTAATTAACACACACACACACACATGCATCAACGACACTTCAGGCAGACATATTGTTTATTATTTTTATAATAAATTTAAAATTTGCCTTTTAGATTTATAGAGGCCTTTTTTTCTTCATAACGGTTTCATCACAACATTTATCAAGGATGTTTTAAGAGTCTAGTTTTGTAATGGCCTTTAATAAGTACTAATAGGCATTGAAAATGTCTAGTTTTAAAAAGGATTTAAAATGCATTTAGTGCAAATATGTTAAAACCATAAAGAATAATTTAAAGCCTCTTTAAATCTAAATGGAATTTAAGACGTTCATAAAACTAATTAGCTTTATGGAGAGTTTTATGTAGGTTATGATAAATCCATTACAAATACATATTATCCTAGAAGCAAATTAGCTTTATAATTAGGTCTTACAGAATGCTTTAAAACTTACTATTAAGAGCAAGTATACTGGAAGCCTAAAAGGCCTTAACTACAACATCAATAAAGCACATGACTATTTCCTAACCCTGACAAACCTTTCTTAAAACCTCAAGTCCAAATGACTTTTAAATTGTTCCTTGGGATCGGCCAAGGCACAAATGATATGTTCAAATGTCAGATTGAAATTCAACAAATGTCAAATTGAAAATCAATTTACAGAAATGTCAGAAGGATTTGGTAATGTTTCAACCGACATGAATCAAATTGTATTAGAAAATACACCCAAAAACACAATTAAAAGTAAAAAGTATACGTGCAAAATGTTTTTAGAATTCCGTTCCATCAGAAAATACGATTTGAATCATTGAATGAAGAGTAAAAAATTATCTTACCGAATACACCTCGAGCATTGATAAATACTCAAAATTTTGTCGTAGAGAATGCTTCAAGCGTGTTGCTTAAAAGTAATAGCCCTCGGCCTACTGCGCGGCCTCGCTATTACCACGCTACATGCTTTCAGCAGTCTCTATGACAAAATTATCTCGATATAATCAATGCTCTAGGTCAGAGGTTCCCAACAAGATTTTTTCAAAGACCTCCTCATCATCGGTCGCTATACTGACAAAGCTTAAATTCTTAAAATGAAGATTATGTAGAATCTACCACTGCAAGTCAAGTAAAATACAAAACAATTGAATATTTCAGTGACATTTCGCGGACCCCCAAGACATCGGACGATGTCTTGGTGGTCCGCGGACCCTAGGGGTTCCGCGGACTACCTGTTGGGAATCCCTGCTCTAGGTGTATTATAGGTGAGGATAAATTTAACGGGAGATGAAAGAACCGGGCCTAAAAGTAATGAAAAAGTACCTACAGTTTTTTTAACAGTCGTGAAAAAAGATTATTTTTTACCAAAGGTAAATACTGGATGTTGAAATTGATATCAATGTGGTTTCATTTTTACGAATCACCGTGTATGTTAATGTCCCACATTATTACACTCTCGTTATCTCGGCAATAAGTTATACTCAAGTCACTTTTGAAAAAAGAGATACTGCGATAAATAAGAAGATAGATGAAAGCTTTATTAATCGAATATCTGGTGGTATGAGACCAGTTTGGTTTGACCTCTAACAACGCGAGAGGGGAGAGAGAGGTGCCTACTTATCCGGACAGGTATTGATGAAAAGATATGAAGATGTAGAAAATAAAAAGTAAACTAAAATAAAGTCAATAATTATAATGAAAATATTGATAGTTCAAATTCCACCACATTTTTAGTTTTGAATTTTTATATGTAGATCATTATGGAAAGTAGATTTTTTTTAATAAAACGAACTGTTTCAGTAAAATTCATTGTTTAAACACACAATCCAGCGACAGGGACCCGACATTGTCGGTACGCTTTGACGATAAAGCATGCCGACATGGCTGGGTCCCTGCCGCTGGATCGTGTGTAGACCTCTTAAAACCAATTTTCTGTATCTATTCCGGTTTATTATTCAACTAAATGATTTACGACTTAATATTTATGTGTATTCTGTGAAGTTCCAATTATAAATTATTTTCTGTAGTCACAATTGCCATTGAATAAGTAGGTAGACAAGTATTTTTCTTTCCATAATAAAAAAAACTAGTCTTTCTGAAAATACATAATAAGAAGACGCTGTTAAATTTATTGTTCATAAATTTCAAGAATATATATATGTTTAATTTATATTCACATACACAATTTAACGAATGTGTTAACTAATGTTGATATGGCAAGGTACACAGAAGTGACTAAGTCATTAACATATTTATTTAGATTGACTATGTCATTAAAATATTTATTTAGATATGCCGGAAAGTGTACGAAATGTGTGTACTTAAGAATTATAATTTCTGTCGAGTAATTCGCGCTGAGAATTTGGGAAGCTATTACCTAGATCAGCCACTATACAGGGTGTCTGAAAAATGCATCAAGAAATTTTGAGAGGTGACACTTTTTGCAAAAATATGGAAAAAAGTTCCTATAGACATGTGTCGGGGAATGCTTCCGAAGACTTTATCGAATCAAAGAAAGTTGTATCCAAAAGCTTTCAGTTAAGAAATTTGGGACAAAATGTGCTTTTGCTATTCCAGGACTTGAAGTAAACTTCGGTGTAAAAATAAACAAATAACGAATTCAAACGTATTTTTAACTTACTTTACTTCATTAGTAGTATTTGCCTAGTCGAGGCTTCTATAAAGAGTTTGCAACAGATGCCGTTGGAGGGAGCCACTCAAACTATTTACAAGTCACAGACTTTGTATTGCTCGGTTACATCAAGAGCAAAAGGACCCCGGAGTCCAAGTCTGCCTTGCCATGACGAGCTGACGAGAGCCAAAAAGTTTGAAACCGGCCCGCAAATAACTTTGTATGCCTGCTGAAGCGCTGAGGCTCCTCTAATTTAAACAGAGATCCCTTCACCAGCATTTGTTGCAGGCACTGCGTTTCTAGTAACCAATCATCAGTCTTCCTTAACATCTATGGGGTAACCATAGCCGGAATCAAGATGTCTAACTTAAAATTTGCACGAATAATTACGTATTCACCTGCATCATTGGGCTGGTGGAAAAGGGCATTAGGTCATGCGCCTAACAGCTAACCCCGACAGATGGCGCCATGTTATCAAACGTGTCCTACGGCTGAAAGAGGCCAACTAAATAAACATAAACATAAACACACCACAGATAGTAGACAAATAAGGTACGAATAACACGACGATGTGAATAAAAAGAAGAAAACGCAATTATCACATATTTTTTTTAGTAGATTGTGATTTTACTATCGTTTAACGCGAACGTCGAATAATCGGCTAATCGGCTATTAGTCCTGAAATAAATTCTATAGAATAATTATTAGGAAGATCAATTGAATAGGTCATAAATGATAGATACTATGAAGGTTGAAAAGCATAAAATCCATTTCAACGGCAAATAATGAGTGGAAGTTTAGTAGCACAAAAAAAAAATTTTATTGTTCAAATAGGCTTAGAATGTCATGAAACGTCGAGATTTTAAGTTTGAGCAAAAAAAAATTGTGTCTGTCGGTCTGCCTGTAACTTTTGTTGTGCGTACGATTACTCTGAAACCGTTTAAGATATTGACTTACAATTTGGTATACATGTGTATTTTAATGAGATCTGGAAATAGATTATATTTTGATCTTATTCCGTTGAAGGGTTGGGAGGTAAATTTGGGGAAATGGGAGTAAATATGTAAATCAAGCAAGTAGGAGTCCATAAAAATGGTATTTAGTATATATATATATATAAGAGAAGTTAAGGTCTCAAAAAAATTATTTTTGGCATTGTTAAAGGGGGTGTAAAAAATAAAATTGTGGTTTAGTGTGTGTACAAGGACCAAAGACCTCAACAATTTTTTTTTACTTCATCCACTCCCACCCCCACTACCAATGTGGGATAACGTTTTATGTGTTTTTTGGGGTCGACGATTTCAAATACTATATTATTAGTTTCATAATTTTTTTCGAAAGTACCCCATGTTGTTTTTAACGTCAAATTTTTTTCAAAGGTATATCATATTCTTTTGGGAGGTGCCGGAGTAGGGTATTATTGTAGGTCCTAGGCCTCCTCCTTTTGTGATGTCACAGGGGGCGGGGCTAGAGGGGACGTGCCTTGAGGCAGATAATTAGTGGGGGTAATTAGCGGGTAATTAAGAGTAATTAAGAGTAATTAGAAGGTGGGACAAAGTGGTTATAAGTGAGACAAGGTGAAACAGGGGATGACAAGGTGGGACGAGGTGGGAGATAAAATAAGATTAAAATATGGGTAAACCTACTACTTATTACTTAGAGGGTAAACATGTTTACATGTAATGTTTGTAATGCACCATTCACTTGGTCTTGCGGACTAAGCCGTAAATCTTTTAAATGCGATTTGTGTAATAAAATATTTAATATACAGATGTTTTAATGAATTTTTTTTTCAATGTGAGAGACTTGGATAGAAAATCTGGATGTGGAAGTAGTGATTCCTCGGGCAGCGGTTTTTTAAAATAACAGAATCGGTGGCTTGCCATCACGTCGTTCTGAAATTCTCGCAGCTTGTTATAACATTTTTACTTCAATTTATGTTTTAAACTCTTTGTAAGCATTTCCTCTTTTCATAAAACTTGAACTTTTAACATGAGATGTATAGGGCAATTCTTAGGTTCACCATCTTTGCTTCTACAGCTTAAGAGAATTTCGAATTTGATGCTTTATTAAAAAATATTTTTCCTTTTGAACATTTAATTTCGTGTTTTCTCATGTTCTAGTCGATTACATCATCATTAGAGATAGGTACATTATTTTGATTGTTTAGAATAAGATTTCTATCTGCTTTACACATGTTTTGTCTACTTGATCATTTAAGTACTCGAAGCAGAAAAATATCATTTTATTTTAAATCCAGAAAAAACCCGAACGTTGAATCATATATTATAAATCAACTCTCAAGAGAAAAAATATGATTATCTTGTTGGTTTTAGTAGTATACTTAAGCTTGTCTTCTATTGATTGAATACCACAAGTCATAAAAACTGGTTTCCTTTTTAACAGTTGCAAATTTATTAGGCAATCTACTAGTACCGTAAATAATCATATATTTAGGAACTATAGGCTTATTACGTATTTTTTCTTTACAGGTGTTAAACTAAAAATAAATTTTATAGCTTAAGGCTTATCCTTTGCTTAAAGTGACTTAAAAAAAAAGAGATGTATATAGACCGTTTCTTATAAACGCGATAACTTCTGTTCGACTGAAAATTAATATTACACATTTGATACATGTGTAAATTGTATGGTAGAATACTTGTTGACATTGGGCCATATCGACCGCATAGGCGATGGCTAGAGTGTACACAGTCATGCTTTATACAAATTGTGTTATATTATAATCTTATAATCTCAAAAAAACACGTATGTTGTTGCTTTGTTGTTTCTTCTTTAATATATGCCGCGATTTTCTTTTTGTTTATTACTTCACCCTATGGTCTAGGATCATTTAGTGATATGGCAGTTTCCTACTTTTTCTTCCTCATTTTAAAGTATAACAAACCAATAGCCTCAGAAAAAAATTTCAGCTCAATTGAATCAATAGCCACAGAGATATTCGCATTTGAATAGAAACACGTTCGGCCGGCCAACAGTCCGTGGAGTGACGTCACTTGGCGTGCGCCGATACCTATATTAGAGCAGCGATTTCATAAGTCTATCGTGTCGTTTTTTTTTTTGGCGTAGAACCAGGTCAAACATTTTATGTTCCTTTGAGTATGACACCGGGCATATGAAATCATATTTTACGACATTTTTTTGTGGTCTCGAACTTTATAAATCAATAAAAAGTGAAAAAAATGTATTTTTAAATAAAATTGTTTTTTTTTGTTTCCATCGCCATATCTTTAAAACTATTAAAGGTACTGAAATTTGTTTTGTATCAAATTAAAGCACACACTGTAGCGCTTTTACCAATATAAACGGTTTGGGCACAATTCGCACTTTCATTTCTCTAAAAATCAGATAAACTAAAAATATATATTTTATGTATTGAAATCTTCACCAATCGATAAACTTTTTTATTTTTGAAAATATTTAGATACATGCAGCGAAGAAAATAAAGCCTAATAATCACAAAACTTTTTGAAACAATATATTTTTTCCTAAAATGTACCGTGTGGCAACAGTGATTTTTTTTATTGGCGCTAAATGCGACATTGGGACGCAATTAATACGCCTCGCATGCAGGATTGGTCAGATTAGTCGCCTAGAAGTGGCGGTTGTCGAAAATAATTGTTCGGATAAAAATTGTGACAATCGAAAATGTGCTTGTTTTAAGGAAGGCCTAAAATGTTGCAACGAGTGCAAATGTCGTTCCTGTAACAACATTATTAAAGATTTCGAGGCAGATAGGAACGAATCAGAATGCTATTAATGTAGGGCCTACATAAACTACATACTACATATTTATCTATCCAAATACAAAATTTATTTCAACAATAAAACTCATTTTATGCTTACGTTTTTACTTTCATTCATTTAAAAATGTCTAATAAACTTGCTAATTAGGTGGGTAGTTAGTAACACTGATTGATATTTATAGATTAGGTATTTATCTTTTTATTATTAAAAGGATACTATTTTATATTTATTGTACAATTTCTTAATATTAACAACATATGATCAATACTACTGTACAATATATGAAATATTGAACAATAATATCAATCCCCTAGATGCTTTTGATCACTACTGGTTTTGTATCTATTGATATAAGGTTAAACTACTACATACACCCCGACCGGGACCGTCAGATCGTTGCAGTCGGCAGGCTTGCTACAGCCGAGCACGCAAGAATATGACTTTGGCCCGTTAAAAAAAAATCGCTGAATCAATACTATGAACGGAACATGAAAAATTTTGATCCTAAAAACTTTTTTCAACTATTGGCTTCAATTTGTACGCCGCATGTATATACAAATTTTCATAAATAATTTTTTTTCTCGATTGTCTAAAATTACGCTACTGAAAATAACAAGTTTGAGTTTCCTATTATTTTTCCAACTTAAAAAAAAAATAAATCGGGTTCACGTGGGGCGTTGTTCGAAGCGCTATTGTGTCTACTTTAATCTAAAAAAAAAATAGCTTGATAGCACAAATATTTTCAGAGATATAGCGGTGGAGACGTTAAAAAACATATTTCATTAAAAAGCTATTTTTTTGAGTTTTTCCGAAATAAAAAAAGTTCTCGACCACCAAAAAATGTCGTAAAAAATGATTTCGTGTACACGATTATCTTACTAAAGAATCCCACTAAATCTGGTTTGGTTCTACGCCGGTTTTTCTCGAAAACTAAGGGACTTTACTTCCAGATTTTACTCTACTAACTTGCATTCACAGCCGTGTTCACTGGGCGGTTCAGCCATCTGACGTCACAACTCGTCTACATGGTTATCCCGAGCGTTTTTAAGCGCGCCGACTTTAATAATTTTTTTATACATGAAGGCGGCGTCAGAAATTCTAATTTTTGGCATACTTACTATACTCGCCAAGCTCTTTCAGAATATGTAATAATAAAAAATTGTTAAATGAGCCTATTCTGGTGTACGCATGGAATCTTCTGAAGTTAGGCCAACTATTTATTAAAATACCCCACTGTGTGATGTGGAAAAATATATTTCTTGAACGGCACGCAGAAATAACATATTTTTGACATTTAAAAGTTTATAAAATTACATATTTTTGACACTGATGTAGAAAAAGAATATTTTTAATTAAAAGTAACGTTGACGTTTCTCTTTTCTCCACTAGAGCCTCTTTTGATTTGTCAATACGAACTTTAGAAATGTCTGGTGCTTATTCGTTATTAAGACTAGGACTAATTATTGTTATGTGTGTCAATATTCAACTTTCTTACAAATTTGTTCTACTAAAAGACTTAAGCTGCCTGCAGAAAAATTGGGTAACCACAATTAGAATCATAAAATAGCATTAATTGTCATGACGTGCAGAATTTAAAGCAGTTAATTTTCCTTCGTTTCTTACTTAAGAGGAATTAGTAAATTTTCCAGGTTTTTGTTTGTTTTGTTTTAGTATCCTGGAGTACAAAAGATAATGTTTATTTAATACTGGTGCTCATTGTCAAATTTAATTACATATTTATATTATATAAGTTGCTAAGCATTTTTCTCATTATTTTGTGTTATTGAATAATTGATCGTAAACTTTTTTTAATGGGCCATTACATCAGCTGTAAATATAAAATGTTAGAATAGTACTAAAACTATAAAATGGAAACCCATAAAAGCACACAAGCTTTGTTAAGACCAGTAGAGTATGATTCATGTGTATGGAAATTTTTTCCGATGCAAGGTGCATGTACATGTTTACTATCTGTAAACCTAGTCAGGTATTGTTTAAACCAAAATTGTTTAAACAATTAAAAACATTGTTCATTTGCTTCCAACAGTTTTTTCATTTTCATGGGGGGGGGGTGGTTTAAAGGTCCCCTTTTCACGTTATTCTTGAATAACTCGAAAACTACAACCTCTAGCAAAAATTGTCCTTATGCAAAATTAAAATTTTCGACAAATAAGTTCCTATTCATTTTTTATGTAGGATCAATACTTTATGAGATACAGAGGTAGTCCAGTCAACGGAGCACTAAAATGACCAAAATCTCTAATTCGAGTGCTAATGAATGGGGATTTTGATAAAACCTTGTGTAATGTGTTTGTAATGATGTTAATAAAAAGGCTGAAAAAAAAATAGAGTAGGAAATGATCGGAAGGGGTAGAAAACATCCCTTTTATCACGGGTTCATTTGTAGAATTAGGTCAAAAATGAAAAAAAAACAATGTACCTTTTTTGATCAAAATAAGATGTTTTTACTCTTGTGAATTTTTTCGAAAAATGTGTATTTTTCGAGATATGGCAACTCGAAAATTCCTAAAAGTGGCGGAGGGGACATGTAACTTTTACAAAATCTAAAAAAATTCAGGTGAATGTATCATCGAAATACAAGACTTTTTTATTTGCAACTTTTGTGTAATGTGCGTTTTCACCGAGTTTTTCCGAAAAAACATGAAAAACTACTTATTTTTTTAATTCGCGATTTTTTCACTTTCTATATCTCGTAAAGTATTGATCTTACATAAAAAATGAATAGGAACTTATTTGTAGAAAATTTCATCTAGTTTTATTTTGTATAAATACAATTTTTCGCTAGAGGTCGTAGTTTTCGAGTTATTTAAGAAAAACGTGATAAGGGGACCTTTAGACTACTTACTAAATAAGTAATAATTCCTCCAAAAAATTTAAAATCGGGGGGGAGCAACTTATATCTCAAATTTCTAACTTTTCCTCAACCCCATACCACCCCTTCGCTACGCCCCTGTGTATGTGGATTACAAATAGCGAATTTAAACAAAATCGGCACATTGGTTTGGGCGCTAGGCTAAGCGACATTTTTTCTAAACCAGAAAATAACGCCATCTACTTTAAAGAAGAAACAACAAAGCAGCTATAGACACAAGTTTCGGAACTATTGCTCCTCTTCAGCGTAGCGTAACTGAAAGAAGAGGATCTGGAAAGGATTGATCAGGGACAACATTTCTACTTCTCCTTTAAGCCGATGACGAAGAGTAGTTCCGAAACGGGTGTCTGTAGCAGGTTTGCTGTGTCTGTATGATTGTCGCTTAACCTAGCAACGAAACCAATCGAAAACGCCTTTGGACATAAGGAGCTAAAGACATTGTTTTAAGACTTTTTTGAATCATTTATTTAACGTTGGTCTTTTTTCGCAATCACAGATACGAAACGTGAGTGCACGTGAGCGTGGTCCCCCCACCCAAACAATCCAGGATCCAATCATCGACGTCAGGAGACAAGCTACTTTCAACCACTAGGCGTCTAGCCCCTGAATATCATTACTTGTGCTCGGCGCGCGCATGCGCAAATCTTCTCTATTGTATGTTTGGAACTTATAAAATACATTTCATACCGGTTTTGAAACTGATTGTTATTTTTTTTTTAATAAATTTTGAAACTTTACCAATATCCGTCAGAATTACTATTTAAAGAAACAAATTGCATGAATCTCTCAGGTTTATACTCGTTAGCGGCAGGTAGTTTAGCAGGTAGCAGGAAGTTTATACTTTATAAAAAATAATACAAAAATTAAATGTCTGTAATATATGCGAGAATCATATTGAACGCATTAGACATATTATAAAATATATATTAGTAAAATGTATAAACAAAAAAAATATATATTAGAGAGATAACTTTTCGCAAGATTTCTATTTAAGTACAAGCGACAAAAATTAAGACTTGTCACTTATTCAGGAATTAAATTATTTAATTACCTCCCTGTTTCAGTAAAGCAATTAAACAACAAAGAATTAAAAGAATTAAAAAAAAAAAGGTAAAACATTTTGTTATAATAAATAATGGTTACATGAAAACCTTAAATCAGTTACAATATCTATTATTGATCTCTATTTTGTATTATCTATTCTCTTTTATTTTTTTTTATATTGTTTCATATTTTATTTCTGTGGTTATCATCAATCATAAATTTTATTAACATATATTTATTAAGTAGGGTAACATAAATAGTAACATAGTAACATAAAAGCTCGCTGACGTGCTGCTGGCAAGGGGTTGAATTTGCGCATGCGCGCGCCGGACACAAATAGTGATATCTAGGGGCTAGACACTAGGAAACAGACGACCTGGAACATTACCGAACCCCTTCTCGTAAAACTGGGGATTTTGTAAGTGCCCAACGGTTAATAGGCCAAGAACCAACTGCCTTACATTCTCTCAGAAGAATGGTATGTCTACTACATAACCCTCGCCTAATGTTGCACAGCTTCTGTGTATATGCTGATATACAAGGAGAGGTCGCTGTATCTTCTAGGGTCACCCCTTCCAAGTACTAACCTCGACTATCGTTGCTTAATATTTTGTTTTGAGATACGTCCGCTACTCTGTGCAGACATATCAAGAATACTATTAGAAGTGACAAACAATGAATTTAATAAATTTTCTACACATTTTTTAGTTATCGGGAACACACAGTCAAATGAATATAATTGGGAAAATGGTCACAGGAATAGAAGGTCAAAATGCATGCACATGTATCAAATCTCCTAGTCGTAAAAATTGTTATTTGTTTAACGACGTAAAAAAATAGCAGCAGGTTTATTGTCGCGTGTGGAATTTTATAACCGAAGCTAATAAATCCGGTCAAAGTAGTAAATTTGATTTTTTTTGTTATGTTGATTTTTTCCAGTTGCCAGAATTAACATTAATTTTTTGACTGTTTCTAATGTTTTTAATATTTTCACTAACGTTGTGGCCATAATGTGAGTTTATGGAAATTTCACAGGCATTAAACTTTAATATTTATTGTCTAGGCAGTAAAATACCAATTTAATAGCTTAGGCGGTAAAACTGACTTTTTAGCACCTTTCAAATGCCTATAAAATAAAGAAAATATTTATATTAGTAATACACAGTAATTATGTGCTTTTTTAATGTAAAAAAAGGAGAAAATCGTAATAATTAAATTAGGACTAGTAACACTGTTGCCAACTCTGTTAGACGAGGAAACTGTAGATAAGCAAAAAAAGAACTGTAGAAAACTGGGAATTTATTTTAGTGAAACTGTTAATCTAGTGTTTTTTTACTATACAGGGTCCGCCACTTAAAACTCCCCAGACCCGTAACTTCTTTATTTTTTAAGCTACGACCATGTTCGGCACATCAAATTGTAGATATTTTTAAGGCCTTTAAATATGCATAGAGTGATTTAAAAAAAATCTTTGAAAAAATTATTACGAAAAGAAAATTAATTTCCTTGAATATTTCTTTCCTCCCTCACCCTGTACATGAACTGGGTTAATGTTTTCTTATAGAGGTTTTAATTAGCTTCAATTTATATTATTAAAAAAAAAATTAAAAAAAATTTTGCAATTTTCTATTATTTAGTACATTTTAATAAAGTTTGGTTTTAAAAATATTTATTTCTTTTGTTTCTTGTTGCTGTTTTGTTACGTTAAGTATTGTTTGTGATATGTCTTTTACAAATAAAGTATAAAGTTATTATTTACATTTTTTCAGTTATTTTAAAAAAAATCAGTTTGGAATCGGAGTGTTTTTAATTTCTTTCTCTAAAACGAAAGATAATATTGAATATGACGTGATAACATAAATTGAAGCTAATTAAAACCTTTATAAGAAAACATTAACACAGTTCATGTATAGGGTGAGGGAAAAAAATATTCAAGGAAATTATTTTTTTTTTTTTCGTAATAATTTTTCCTATTTTTTTTTAAATCACTCTGTATGCATATTTAAAGGCCTTAAAAATATCTACAATTTGATGTGCCAAACATGGTCGTAGCTTAAAAAATAAGGAAGTTACGAGTCTGTACCTTTCCCACTCTTTTTTAACCATCCACTAAATCTTCCATCATTTAGCCACGAATCAATAAACTTTTGTTCAAATTTCGTATGTTTTTTTTTTAGGTGTACTATGACTAGTAGATGCTATATTATCGGAATTAGAATCACTGCTCATAATGAACAATATTTTATAAGAACTAAACAATAAAAAATATTCGAATTAAAACAGTGTATCCTGGGTTTCACTGGCCATAAACAACGAGTTCGAACAATATTGCGTAATGGTTTTCCAAACTAGAGTGTGGATTTTACAAGTGCATCGAACGACTATTACGAAACCTACTTAGAAATCATTAGGGATGTATCTACAATTATTTCAGTGGTTGCGGCATTTTTCCTTTTTGGTGGACTTTAAAAAGTTCAGGTAATACCTTAAGAAAATAATTGATCCATATGCAAAAAAAACTGTACATTTAGCAGGTCGGACTAAAAACTGGGAAGAAAACCAAAAAACGGTAGATCTACTGAAAAAACAGTAGGGTTGGCAACTATGACTAGTAATTTAAATATACGTTTTTTTGCGACAGCGCTCATAAATGAAAAATAATAAAATAAAAAGTAAGTATTTTTGTTAAATTTTATTTATCATGAATTAGAACGTTTTCCATATCATCAGAATAATAGCTAGGGAGCAGAAATTTTTAAACGATTTGTTGAAAGATGTAGAAAATAGTAAATGTCTAACGTGTTAGGAGCCCACTGCATAGCGATTCACTTCTCAACATGGCAGGCGCGTTTCGCCTTTCCAGGCTTATCAGTGCCACGCGGTAGAGAGAGAACGAAAATGCAAACGCTTCAAGCAGTACTCCATAAATTTCTTGTTGAGTGTGACCACTAGACATCAACGGTGCCATCTATACAAAATGGTAAAGATTGTACAGAAGTAAATGTTTTACAAAGTTCGACTATTTCAAGTCATCACAAAAACCGCGAATGCAGGTTACTGCTTCTGATGTAAATAGTAGACCTAGCGTACCATAGATGGCGCACTATAGAGCAGCGATTTGGTAAGTCTATCGTGTCGTTTTTTTTTGGCGTAGAACCAGGTCAAACATGTTAGGTTCCTTTGAGTATGTCACCGAACATATGAAATCATATTTTCCGACATTTTTTTGTGGTCTCGAACTTCTTAAATCAATAAAAAGTGAAAAAAATTTATTTTTAAAGAAAATTGTTTTTTTTTTGTTTCCATCTTTAAAACTATTAAAGGTACCGAAATTTGTTTTGTGTCAAATTAAAGCACACACTGTACCGCTTTTACCAATATAAACGGTTTGGGCACAATTCGCACTTTCATTTCTCTAAAAATCAGATAAACTAAAAATATATATTTTATGTATTGAAATCTTCACCAATCGATAAACTTTTTTTTTTTTGAAAATATTTACATACATGCAGCGAAGAAAATAAAGCCTAATAATCCCAAAAGTTTTTGAAACAATATATTTTTTCCTAAAGTGTATCGTTTGGTAACAGCGATTTTTTTTATCAGCGCTAAATGCGACATTGGGACGCAATTAATACACCTCGCATGCAGGTTTGGTCAGATTAGTCGCGTAGAAGTGGCGGTTGTCGAAAATCATTAAGTATTCATTATTCGGATAAAAATTGTGACAATCGAAAATGTGCTTGTTTTAAGGAAGGCCTAAAATGTTGCAACGAGTGCAAATGTCGTTCCTGTAACATTATTAATGATTTCGAGGCAGATATGAACGAATTAGAATGCTATTAATGTAGGACCTACATAAACTACATACTACATATTTATCTATCCAAATAGAAAATTTATTTCAAAAACAAAACTCATTTAAAAATGTCTAATAAACTTACTAATTAGGTGGGTAGTTAGTAACACTGATTGATATTTATAGATTAGGTATTTATATCTACCTACCTGTCTTTTTATTATTAAAAGGAGACTATTTAATATTTATTGTACAATTTCTTAATATTAACAACATATGATCAATACTACTGTACAATATATGAAATATTGAACAATAATATTGATCCCCTAGATGCTTTTGATCACTATTGATTTTGTACCTATTGATACAAGTTAAACTACTACATACACCCCGACCGGGACCGTCAGATCGTTGCAGTCGGCAGGCTTGCTACAGCCGAGCGCGCAAGAATATGACTTTGGCCCGTTAAAAAAAATCGCTGACTCAATACTATGAACGGGACATGAAAACTTTTTATCCTAAAAACTTTTTTCAACTATTGGCTTCAATTTGTACGCAGCATGTATATACAAATTTTTATAAATAATTTTTTTTCCCGATTGCCTAAAATTACGCTACTGAAAATAACAAGTTTGAGTTTCTTATTATTTTACCAACTTAAAAAAAAAAAATCGAGTTCACGTGGGACGTTGAAAAATAGCTTGATAGCACAAATATTTTCAGAGATATAGCGGTGGAGACGTTAAAAAACATATTTCATTAAAAATCTATTTTTTACAGTTTTCCCGAAATAAAAAAGTTCTCGACCACCAAAAAATGTCGTAAAAAATGATTTCTTGTACACGAGTATCTTACTAAAGAATCCCACTAAGTCTGGTTTGGTTCTACGCTTTTTTTTTCTCGAAAACTAAGCGACTTTACTTCCAGATTTTACTCTACTACTAGACTGTTCTGACTTTTCAGTCTGGTAATACTCTACACTTGTCAGTGCTGCAAACCATAGAATTGATTCGTTGCTAATCGTTCTTACGACTTTTTGGGCAGAAATTCATTGAGGGCACTTTTTAATCAGTCGTCTCACGATTACTGTAATGTTTAGGGCTTACTGCTTATTGATTTTGGATTTGAGGGTTTATGGTTCGAGCACATGGATTTAGGGTTTATATGTTTATGGGCTTATGAGTTTAACTCCGTAGGTTTTATCGATATGGTGTTGTGGCTTTAGGGATTATGGGTTTAAGCATTATGAGTTTAGATTTTATAGATGTGCGGTTGATTGGCATGAACTTTGGGTTTAGGGTTTATGGATTTAAGGTTCATGAGTTTATGAGGTGAAACATTATGGTGATATTCATTTAGCAAATTTTTTAAATATTCAGATTTATTCATCTTTAAAAAGCCATGATAAGAAAAATCTTCGATGAGCAATCGAAAACTCATTTTGAAGGGGAAGCGTAGAGTGCGATTACTTAGAGAAGATAACATCATCATAAAAGGCGCATACACCAATATCTTTACCGCATGCTCGTTACCTAGGTAACGATCCCATTTTTACAGCTGCATGGGCGTCGCACTGCCTACTACCATCAATATTTGAATAAAAAATGGATGGCACGGCACTGATATTATGCCAACTGTTATACGAGATGCGCGAAGTCGTGACATATGTTATCTTCTCTAAGTAATTTCACTCTAGTACTAAACGATGCAATGAGCAGAAATGAGCTATTTTTTTAATTCCCTATACATAACCTCAAATATAGCCAAAAATCTCGAAAAAACTCTGAGGTGGTGGGTAAATTACTTTAAAAACTCCTCCTATTTTTAACACGATTTTATTAGATCGACCTGTAGCTAAATAACTAACTCTGTATGCATTTCTGTATATATGTATGTATGTAAGTAAAAAAGTCTAAGGAACTAAATTTCATCCACTTCTGATGTATTATCATGAAACTTGGTAATGGGGTATTTTCCTATTTTTTTTATTGAATAATATCATAGAATATGTACAAACAAGCCTTCCAATACAGATTTCCGCGAAAATAACGATCAATTTTTTGAGAAAACAGAAGTTAAAATAAGTGGAGAAACAGGTGTTTTAAATTGGTGACGTAGGTAGTTTGGCCGATGACGTAGGTAGACTGTATGGATTTGTTGATAGAATGGTTTTATACAAAACAGTGTGGTGTTGCCAAGTTGAAATTCCTTCTCTAGTTCTAGTAAAAAGTTGTGGAAACACAAGTATAAGTGGGTCGGAAAAAAATTTTGTAACTGTTCAGAAAAATATGGATATTCGAAGAACTTGGTGGCAAGCTTCCAATATTTCTGATCCCACCCCTTCAAGTTCGTTTATGTTTTGTTGTTACGATTAGTCAGCACATACTAGTTACAGTACTGTTAATTAAAATACACTTACTAATAATAAGTGTACTTACATACTTAAATAGAAGTGTTTATCTTTGCGTTTTCACATTTTTCACGTTTGCTGACAAAAAATTCAAATTTTGTTTGTAGAAAGAATCTATCATGTCGTAATCAACTTTGGGCAGATTGGATGAATCTCTTTTCACAAAATTCAACTCCATCTTAACAGTTTATTGATAAAATATAAAATAACGAAATCAAACGCCACATAAACAAACAACAAATAAATCTAACCTATGTTTCTTTCATTTGTATTATGACAAGAATTGACAACTGGCAGCAAGCAAGCAAAGTTGAAAGTTGGAAGAGAGCCGCGAATTTTTTTTACATTTTCAAGATAACTTCTAAATTATAAACATAAATACCTTTTAATTCCTTCTAAATACATGTATATAATATTTATTGATTTTCAAGATATTGAGCAAAATAGAAGTGATATAGGTAAGATAATGTAAAGAAAATAGACAATTTGACATTCATATAAAGATAGGTACAGTCTAAGCGAAAGATGTCTGTTATTGGTTAAATTATTTCCCGCCAAATAAAATCATTTGAAATCTGCGTCTAGACGGGCGTATTCTTATTTCTTATTTTTACTTAAGAAATTATTGTTTTGGTTTAAATCGATTATGCAGTAATTGCTAAAATAATAGCATTAATTGATATATGTACAGTGTGTCCCAGGATAGATGTAACAAGAGGTGTAATGGACCAAAAATTTTGGAATTTTGGAATGGTATTTGGGGATTGAGTCCTGCTTGTTGTAAAACTAAAAATGACTTGATTTGGTGTTCTACAGTGTTTTATAAGCAAAGTTGTAAAAATCACCACTAATAAAGTACCTTTATTTTTCAAAATATGAGAAAATTCCACTAAGAAAAGTTTTTTAGAATGCAATTTTATACCTCTGTACCAAATTTCAGGAATATAAAATTATTTTTTTGAAACTTCCCATTTTTTCAATAAATTAGTATTTTATTTCGAACCATTCAATTAAAACTGCATAGAAATTATTTTTTATGAATTAATATTTAAAGTTATGTAGAAGCTAAAAGTAGGTATCATTTATTATTGACATATCTGTCAAACGTAGTCAATATTATCCTTAATTTCTGTTTCAAACGAACCAAGCATAAAAAATTAAGTGAAGATGGTACTCACAGTCCGTGAAAAAATTTATATTGTGCAATGCTACGGAATTGGCGGTGAAAACTCGCTAAGAGAAGTGGTAAGCCAATTTAATTTGAAATTTCCAAACACTGCTTCGTCACATACTCAGGTTATGAGAATAATTAAAAAATTTCTGGCTACTGGTAGTGTTCTTAACATGAAAAGAAAAATAAAAGCATATGATGAAGACAAAGTTGGGGCTATTATAACTCATGCCTCTGTTATAGAAAATCCTAGGATGCCACTAAGAGAGAGATCAGCTCTTATTAATATTAGCAAGTCTGAACTCTAAAGAATTTACAAGGCAAAGAAAATTAGGGCATATAAAGCAAATTATAAACATAGGCTTGAAGAGGGAGATGACGACCGTAGGTTGGATTTTTGTTTGACCATTGGAGAAAAAATCATGGAAGAGAGATTTTTTTCATCATTTCATAATTTTCTCAGATGAATCCACATTCACAACCAATGGTGTTGTTTCATCTCAGAATTGTCGGCTTTGGGCTTCTGAAAATCCAAATTTTAGAATTCATTGTAGAAGACAATATTATAAAGAAGTGAATGTGTGGTGTGCCGTTTCTTATCACGTTGGAGTTATTGGACCTTATTTCATTTAGGGAAGATTAAACCAGCACACTTATTTACAGCTTCTTGAAAGATTTTCTGAAGAACATTTAAATATTTTAAGAGATATGCCTTTAGTTCATTTTCAACATGACGGTTGTCCTGGCGACTCCACAGAAATGGTTAATCGGTGGTTGAATTTAAATTTTGAAGAAAATTGGATTGCCAGGAATGGACCGATCAAGTGGCCGGCGAGATCCCCAGACCATCAATATTGGATTTTTTTTTATGGGGTCGCCTCAAGCAGTTGATTTACGCTGAACCACTTCCTAACGATGTAGCAGTATTGAAGCAGAGAATTACAAATGCCGTAAACTCCATACTGTTAGATCATATTCGAAACAGTTTTAAGGACTTCAGGCGAAGGATCGAAATGTGTGTGGATGTGGGTGGTAGCTACGTCGAATAATAAAAAAATTGTAAACATTGTTTTGTATTGGTCAATAATTAATTTGTTTGTGAATCTGTTATGTTTTTGACATTTATTACTTGTTATAATTTTTAAACCTTATTAATCTTCTGTTAGTAATTGTTTCTTGTTTTGCAATTAGTTCGATTAACATTATACCTTCTTACATCTCGTATATTCAATTTTTTTTTTACCAATAGCCTACTTTTTGAGATGATTAACATTTGCTCCTACACAACTTTAAATATGAATGCAACTCTTAATTCGCAAAAAATGGGAAGTTTCAAAAAAATAATTTTATATTCCTCAAATTTGGTATAGAGGTATAAAATTGCATTCTAAATAACTTTTCTTGGTGGAACTTTTTCATCTTTTGAAAAATAAAGGTACTTTATTAGTGGTGATTTTTACAACTTTGCTTATAAAACACCCTGTAGAACACCAAATCAAGTCATGTGTTTGTAGTTAAGAATAATATTTGAGTATAAAAGCGTGGGGTGCTTTTCATTTAATCTAATGATGTTTTCAGCGTTTTAATTATCGAACTTTTTCGAAATAGCCTTCGAAAAACGCCCCACGCTTTTATACCCAATTATTATAATTAATTACAAATACGGCTTACACTAAGGACCTTACGGGGTAGACAGAGGGGACAGATTCGATGATTATTTTTTGTTTTTTAGTGCAGTATTTATAAAAGCGTGTTTTTTAAATAACTAAACCTTCGAGATCTGTGTAATGATTTTTTCTTTGAATTCAGTTCCACTTTTTTCACGGCAATCACAATTAAATATTATTAATAATTTTTGTAAAAAATACTTTTTAATAATTAGTACTATTTAATTATTAGATTAAATATTATAATTTTATTATTATTAAAATTACAATTATTTATAGAGAACGGAAAAACGTCATATTTCTTTTTTCTTCATTTACCACTACTGTAATTAGTAATTATGATTTAATCATTAGTCATTGTCATTAGAATTCGTTCTACCTATTTTACCATTTCTTTTAATAGTTTACGTCTGGCAGTTGTATTTTTAGTATCTATGCGATTAATTTAACACAATAAATAAACGCCAGTCACGAACAAATAATACAGGGGGCATTTTGAAAATTATTTTTCGAAAAATCAGCGACACCCGAGCTGGTAACCTTGATTTCCCTATTCGCACCACAAAAATTTTATAACCTATTATTCCCAACGACGAAAGTCATATACTTAAATTGCCACCAGTTTCCTATCCAATAGCTAGGGAGCTGGTGGCAATACGGGTATATGATTTCGTTTTAGTTAATAATATGGAATCTAGGTATTGATATAACTGATCGATTAGAGCAGCTACCGAGCTTGGTTGCTGCTGATTTTTAAATAAATGAATTTCAAATTTGCAAAAAAAATGCTCCTATATTATTTTATTGTTTCAGCCATTGCTACAAAATTGTTCATTTATCAAAAATATTAATAAAAAAATGGTTGGCTAAAGTCTCTGATTTTTTTATAAAACTAATTGTTAACTTGGAAAAAAAGAGCGCTATTAAGTCATTTCATTGTACTTCGCATTGGTTTTAATTTGTTAGTTTTTATATCTATAAGTAGAGAAAAACATTACTGACTTTGCTGATTTTCAGAAATATTCCCAATTTACTCTGCCAAAGTAAGAAAATAGTCCCTGTCAAAGGTGGAGTAGTAATGATTTTGATATATATTGTTTAAGTCGAGGCCCTGATAAAAAAACAAGTTTTTGACCTTGGGAGTGGGGGGAGGCGCGAACCACCATCTTGAATTAGAGGTGCAAAAAATTGTATTTTTCAAAATAATTCGGTAACGCTCGAATCTACGAGAAAAATGTTGAAGACAAAGTTGAAGATGACAAAATTTCGTACATTTTTTGTATATACAATAAAAATGCAAGTCTAATGTTTGAAGAGATACAGCGTCAGACAGATGGATTTAAGAAGGAAAAAAAAGTTTTTTATTATATAATGTACGTTTATAACATAACATATTTTATATTATTTATATTACTATAATAAAGATCTACTTGTATTGAAACTAAAAAAATATTAAATTGACTGGATAGTATTACAGTGGCGTACATCATTCCTCGAAAATAGGAAACAAGTTATTAAATTTAACGACAGATATTCAGAAGAATTGGCTATAAAACACGGAACACCTCAAG
This sequence comes from Rutpela maculata, assembly GCA_936432065.2. Classification (NCBI taxonomy): domain Eukaryota; kingdom Metazoa; phylum Arthropoda; class Insecta; order Coleoptera; family Cerambycidae; genus Rutpela; species Rutpela maculata. The sequence continues at coordinate 140,287,313 of OW386291.2, read as the reverse complement.
AGTCGGTACTTGCTGTTATACTCTTTTTATTATTTTTATATAATCTAACATTTTTTAATGAAATTTAAAATTATAAAATTTTATGTCCCGACTATTGGCTACAAAATTTTAAATCCCTTACAAAATCCTTACACACGTTTAATCCTCACACAATTGCTTAGAAATATTCAAAATACTTAAAAATGTAAGTAATTATTAGTAAATCGAAAACACTGCTCTCTAAGCCTGTGCGTATTAAGGCATAGTAGAGTACCAAACCAATAAAAAACGGCTATTTATGAAAGAATGTTGCCGCTTGGTATACTTATTAGTAGTGCCCTAAAGAATCATTTTCGAAGGAGCGCCACCTTCAGGTACCATTTGGATTCAAAATGGCGGCTGATTTCTAATAATCTAATAAATATGATTTTTTGGTAAATCCATTGGCTTTATAAAAAAATAGTCTTATACAAAGTTGTTGAGCTTTGAACAGCCAACAAAAAAGTATTTCGGACATTTCGCAATTAGAATCGATATAAAGCCGTTATTTAATAAAATTCAAAATTTGTTCTTTTTTGTTTTTAACAAAATATTAATTTAAATCACACTTTCCCTTACAAGAAGTACATAACAACGTGCAATGTAAACCTACTTTCTTACAAGCTCATATATTTTGTTTACAATTCTTTTTCCAGCCGCACCGTATCAGTTGCCTCAAGGCTGTGGACACCTCAGGTAAAGTTGACCAGTATGGTGAATAAATACCATCTTTTTTACACCAACCCCGAGATTCAGTATCTGGCAAAGTAGGATTTGTTTCCAATGATTGTCCCCATACATGGCCACTTTGGTATGTGGCTCTTCGAGTATGTTGGTCTAAAGCGGTTTTAGAAGGTGGAAGGTTTGCAGTATTTCTTCCCTTCGACGTGAAAAATTCCTTTCGGACATCGTTAACTTCAAAGCAGTCGGATGTTGAACAGTACATTAAGACAACAAATCGTTACGGCTTAGACATAAAAGAAAAAGCTTCCGTTACCTCAGGGAAAATTTGCCAGGTCTTCCAAGCAGTCGACTTTCCCTTACCTGAGAAAAATGAGACGGTATCACATCCCGTGAATGCATGAAAAGCTAACAAAGCTTCACATTTTTGTTGACCCAAATGTGCAGCTATCCCGTTAACACATAGTATTCTAAAGTGCTTATTGGCACCAAAATGAACATATAGAGTTTTCAATCCTTGCACATACAACCGATGAAAAAAAGCAGTAGCTAAGACTACAACATCGGTGTCTACTGTTCTTATGCAAATATTTTTCCAACCTTGGCGGATGCAATCTTGTACGTGTAATATAATACGTATATCTGCTTCTTCGTGACTGCAGAGCGATAGATGTGAATTTTGGGAATTGCGGTTTCTATCGTCAATTGTGCATAGTGTTTCCACAGGATAAAGAATGGATGATGTTGTACATTCATTGGATAGAAAGTGAAACAGGTCTGTTTTATTGTCTGTGTTCCTAAGAAAATCCGACCAGTTTTTAGGAAGTAGTACATTACCACCAACCTGTCGTCGCGTTCCTCCTCCACGAATTTCTCTAGTGTGATGTTTTAAACTATTGTTCCAAATTCAGTGTAAGCCTCTTTTCAAAGTTGTATATTTTCTTTAAATTTCATTTGAAAAGCTGCCGATTCCTCATAATGTCTATTGTCGATGGATACTTCTTCATCTAAGTTTGTAAATTCCATTAGCATTCTCGAGATTTCCGGACCAGAAAGCATCCATATACGTAAGGCTGATGGATTGTTGGTTAAACCTATAAATCCACCATCGCCTTTAATAATGGCATTATGCTGCTCAGGAGCTTGATCAATTCCAATTCCAGAGAAGCGGCGAGTTCTTTTATTTACAACAAAACATCCGTTTTGAAAGGCTTTCTGAATATCTGGATTAGTTTCATTTAGTTCCGTTAAATCTTTAAGATAAACTGACAGCCATCTCGAGTAATTTGGGTGGTCAAATATGAAGAACCAAGGCATGAGAGCTTTAAGAGATTCTCTATAGAGAGAATAATTACTTTCTCGATGAACTCCAGACATAGCTCCCAATATTTGAACACAGGAACGGTACGCTTGTTCTTTCGCCAATTTTCAAACGATTCCTCTTGCACTTCTTCCTTGTAAGCCTCAGCATCAGTTGATATAAAGCGGCAGCATTTACTTGGTGGGCTAGCCTTGTTTTTGTTATTGAGGTAACTTTAATATATGATTCTGCCACTCCAGATGTTGCAAATCCAGATTTGGATAATACATCAATCCATCCACTACCGCTTAAAAATTGACCAATTACTTTAAGAAAGGCTTGCTTTATATGTAGTGATCCAAACAAGATGAAAAGTTTGTTTTCGCCGTATTGTGTAGGCCAGTTCCCCTGAATAGCTTTTGTAATAGCTTTTGTGATGGCATATAGAGGTTTAATTTTCGTAAATAGTGGCCTTATTCTCAAAATACATAAAATACTTTTTTGTTGGCAATAAAATAAGCAACACTTTTTAATTACACTTTTTTTTTGTGAAGTTAATAGATTCGCCAGGAAATTACCTCAATTGATTTCTGGAAAATGGCGGCCATCTTGGATCCAAATGGTAACTGAAGATGGCGCTCCTTCGAAATACGTTCTTTACGGTAATACCAGTTAGTGTGCCAAATGGCAATATCCTTTCACGAATAGCCGTTTTGTGTCGATAATTCTATTCTTGCGGTTCTACTAGCAGGACCGTAGGCGCGAGGCAGGGAATTCTACTGTGCTGCTATCCCTAAGGACGAAGGAAAGGGATGTCCTTTTCGACCATTAGAAAAGGAACAAATAAACACGAGAGATGGTCTATAACTGTTCTAGGAAACATCTAGTACAAAAAACATAGAATGAAATTTGAAATTTACTCCACCGTGGCAGTAAGAAAATGTATATGTAAAGTTGACTGCACACTTGTTAGGCGTGTAAAAAATGTCGGCGTCTTTGGCGACGCGCGGCGTCGCCAAAAAAGCGCTAATATTTTTGAGTGCCTCGGAAACCTGAAAACAACTATAACAAGAAAAATCACTGAAATTTGAAATAGTTTCCATAATCTCATTGTGTTGTGGAAACACGTTAAAAATAGTACAATGTAATTTGTTTATAAATAATTTACAAACAAAAATGGAATTTGACAATTTTTTGAAAAAAAATCGTTAAATTTCTTCTCACTGCTGTATCTCGTTACGTATTAGACTTACTTACAATGAAAATGTATGTACAAAAAAATGTAGGAAATTTTGTGTTCTTCAACTTTGTCCTGAACATTTTTCTCGTAGGATCCAGCGTTGCCGAATTATTTTGGGAAAAATATTTTTATTTACTTTTACTTCCACATCCAGTGGTATAGCTAATAGTAGAGAGCCCGGCTGGGCAAAAGGTGTCACCCTGTGGGGGTTTGGAAACTAAAAGCTGCGACCAGTTTTATTTAATAGCTTATAATTAATTGTGTTTATGTGTAAAGTTGGCCAAAAATTGGCCTGGGAAAAAGGGCGTTATTCAAAATTTTGGAGATATTGACACTGAGCAATTGTTACAGGTAAAGTAAATATTTTGGCACGAAATTATCGAAAAGTCTGTAGCGGTTGCTATAAAAAAAATATTTAATAAAAGAAAAAGCATTGACGCTTATGGAGTTTTAAAACTTTGAACGTCCGTATCTCGCTTCGAGATCCTAAAAAAATTGTAATTTTTCATTGCATTTTAACGTTCAACAACCGATATTTCGAAAACGAGCACTCAAATAAAAAAATACCTCTCTTACAATATTGTAGAGTAGAGTTTCCCGCTTACAACGGTATAACGTTCAGAATTTTTGGGCGTAAGATAGCGTAGGAAAATTAATAAATGTAAAACAATGCACAGATCTATTTACATCGCGGCAGCCGACCATCGATCTCCCTCCCTTACGTCGCACAGCCCGCGCGCTCCAGATGTCTATATTCTGGGAAGACTGATTGTAACTTACAACCACCGTGGTTTGCGTTTTATTAGCCCATTTGCCTTTTTTTTTTTGTTATTGTTTTTTATTTAACAATAATATTACTTCAAACGAAATACCAAGAAAACAGACAGGGTGTTATAACGAATTACAAAACGTACGCATTACACTTTCTAGTTATATTATTCTGATGCTACAAATTATAACAATCTTAAAAAAGTATGTGAATAAAACGAAACAAATTAACAATATTATGAGGTAAAGAAAACAACATGCTTATGTATACAGTGTGTCCACGGATGGACTTAACTATACGTGTAAGCCTTTTTATTTTTGAATTCACAGCCAATGTAATTTACACAAAAATTTAATAATAAAAATTGACAAGAAAATTAGTTATTGTCTATGTGGATGAAACTTTGTATTAAGACTGCACCTGACATTATTTACAACTTTCCTTTATTACATTCGCGATGCCTTTTTTCCCTGTATTCCTTAATAAATATATACAAAAATTGGTACTAGCCACTTAAAATACTAATAGCCTACCTAATGACTAATCACTAATCACTAATCAGTTTCGGTTTCGTCATCACCTTCAATATATATAGAAGAAGGAGGCGATTTCACTGCTGCATTTACATTGAGGCAGGATTTTTGTCCCAACCATCTGCATGATCCTATCCAAGAAATACAATGTTTTCTACAAGTACAACATCTCTGCATGCATTTCTGCTAAATTAAACCTTCAGGAATATATTTTATATTAGTTAAGTACAAATTTTTGAATGTATCAAATTCCGGAATGTTGTCCATATTATTAATAATATTATGCAGAACGGAATATTCGGAATATCCTGTAAATATTGGATTATCATTTTCCTTGGAAGTCTCTATATGCGAATGTAGAATTTCATCTTTTGATGAACATTTTGAGGACAAAATATATGTCTGATCTATCAGGCCTTGTTGACTCAATAATTTATCACTGAAATGCATCTTTAATTTGTCAATTAACTGTATCTTTGATACATTTCCTCCAAGATCTGTATATCTAGCATATATTGACGAAACAGAATATCTCTTTTGTTTAATTTTGTTTAATAAACTTACTTAATTCTTTATAAAGCAGTATTTCAATGTAATCTGTATGTTTCTGCATTTGAAGAAACCTGAAGATCTGTACCCTTCTTTAATAGCCTTTAAAAAGCATTTCGCGTGATATTTTATTTCCATAGCAATTAAATCAATATCGCCAATGCGTTTCATAACAGAGCTATCATTTTGGGCTAAAATTTTGATCTTTCGATATTAATTGTCAGTACTTGTGATACATTTTGCTCATTACGCCTCTTTTTACAAAGCACACATGTATATTAAATATTTCTTTCGTACTGAAACTGGAGGTTCGGTTCTGTAAACTTCAATTTTCTCTAATAGCATTTCCTTTTCAATTTTTCGGCGCAGCAATTCAATACTTTTTTTTACTACTACAGTAGCACGATTTGTGTCAAATTAATAAATTTTGTCCCTATTTTCAGTGTTAGCAATATCTTGACGCAAGTGAATATTGCTAGATTTATACATACTGTCCTTAATTTGTAACATTTGTCTTAGACTTTTTAACGTTTTTTCAGAGCCCTTTACTAAGCTACCAGAAGACTTTCCACAAATTAATAGTATATTACGTAATGAGTGATGTAAGAAGCAAATTACGCACGAATGGAAAAGTTGCGCACGATGCCGCGTAGCGGCGAGTGCGTATTTCCATGAGTGCGTAATTGCCTTACAACTCGAATTATGTACTATACTTTACCTACGATCATATTTATTTAGTTATTTAGTAAAATCTAGATTTAGTTTATTAGTCAACAATATTATTCAACAAATGTTGTGTCAATTTTGACAGCGTTTGAAAATTAAGTAGGCGTATTTGTTTTTTTAAACCCCGCATCAGCGATATAAGCCACCTATAATTGCGTGTCCCGTGCGTTTTGTTTACCGTGCGATTTGTTTACAGTGCGCTTTGTTTACAATATGTAAAATTCAACTTACATAGATGACAGGTAGTGTGTTTTTTACTATTTACAGTAGTGATCGTAGGTAAAGAGTTTTTAACATTCTCTTTGTAAAACACGAAATGTTGACTATCTCACTTTTGGATGTTGAACTTCCACTTCGGTCCATTTTTAGTTATTCATGGAAAATCAGACTAAAATGATGCCTATATTTATGTTCTTAATATAATTTTTAATTTTAGGAAATTCCACTTACCTGGACACTGAAAGTAATTTTTATACGATTAAACTAACAATAGAATAACAGACCTATAACTTAGACAGAGTTTTTAACAGGAAAGAATTTACTTTTAACTGATAGAACCTTCAACACTTTGGGCTTATACTAATATTATATAATCTAATGGCATATCTCTATGGGCATATTGGGCATTAATATGAATACATGAGAGTAATAAATTACCTATTTAATCCAAGCAGAAAGTAGATAAGTGGAGCGCGCGGGCTGTGCGACGTAAGGGAGGGAGATCGACGGTCGGCTGCCGCGATGTAAATAGATCTGTGCATTGTTTTACATTTATTAATTTTGCTACGCTATCTTACGCCCAAAAATTTTGAACGTTATACCGTTGTAAGCGGGAAACTCTACTCTACAATATTATAAGAGAGGTATTTTTTGATTTGAGTGCTCGTTTTCGAAATATCGGTTGTTGAACGTTAAAATGCAATGAAAAATTACAATTTTTTTAGGTTCTCGAAGCGAGATACGGACGTTCAAAGTTTTAAAACTCCATAAGCGTCAATGCTTTTTCTTTTATTAAATATTTTTTTTTGGAGCAACCGCTACAGACTTTTCGATAATTTCGTGCCAAAATATTTACTTTACCTGTAACAATTGTTCAGTGTCAATATCTCGAAAATTTTGAATAACGCCCTTTTTCCCAGGCCAATTTTTGACCAACTTTACACATAAACACAATTAATTATAAGCTATTAAATAAGACCGGTCGCAGTTTTTAGTTTCCAAACCCCCACAGATTTCAATTTTAAGAGGAATTTTGCAGTGCGAGCTCTCTACTATAACGACAAAAAAATTTTTAAAAATTTTTATTGTTCAAAGTGGCTTAGAATGTCATGAAACATCGAGATTTTAAGTTTGAGCGAATAAAAATTTCTGTCTGTCTGTCAGTCTGCCTCTGGAACCGTTTAAGATATTGACTTGAAATTTGGTACACGTATGTACTTTAACGAGAACTGGAACTAGATTATATTTTCATCTTCTTCCGTCGAAGGGTAAATTGGGATAAATTTGGGGTAAATAGCTAAATCAAGCAGGTAAGAGTCCAGAAAATTGGTATTTAGTATATACAAGAGAAGCTGAGGTCTCAAAAACATTTTTGGCATTAGCCACCCCCATTACCACCCCCGCCCCATTATTAAAGGGGATGAAAAAAATTGTGATTTGGTGTGTGTACAAGAACCAGAAACCTAAAATATATTTTTTACTTCATCCACCCCCACTACCACCCCCCACTACCGATGTGGGGTGGGGGTGGTTTTATGGGTTTATGGGGTAGAGGATTTCAAATATTATATTATTAAAGTTCCATAAGCAATTATTTCCACATACAAAATTTTTTTCGTTGTGAGTGACTTGGATAGAAAATCTGGATGTGGAAGTAGTGATTCCTTGGGCAGCGGTTTTAATTAATATTTTAATGCCAATGCCAATGAAAAATCAACATAACAGATTTCAGCCACTATTTTTTTAATGTTTTTTACAAACAAACAAAGCTTCCTGCAAAGTGGCTGATAAGGTAAAATAATATAGAAGCGTTTTTTTTTACCCCTTTTTTTAAAATTCACCCCCTTTAAACGCAGCAGTACACAAAAGTGACTAAAGTTTGTTTTATTGTTTCTTATCGCTTTGCGAAACTTTTGATATAAGGTACACCTACAATGAAAATTACTTAATTTTTATTATATCATAAATTAACAAAAAAAATTAAATTGCAAAAAAACGCAGACACATAGATTTCAGCCGACCAGTGGCACAGCCATAAAATTCATCTGGAAGGGGGGAAGGGAAGCGGCCTCCTCAGAGGTTGAGGAAAACTTTTCAGAAAATGGTTGAAAACGGATGTGTATAGATTCCTCTACTAGATAATATTGGCATTAATTACAAAATATTAATTTCAAAAGATATTTGAATACTGCTTTTAATCCCTACAAATTAGTCAAAAAATTGCTGTTTATGGAAAATCTTCCCACAGTTATGAGACCCGTAAGAAGTGAAGTATTTGAGTTGCCTAATCATGATTTTCACCCCCCCCCCCCGCAGTTCTAAAAAAGGGTGGTGTTTGAGAAATATCTACATATGTATGAATTTTTGCGTTTTTTCGTCTTTTTCTCTATTTTGAGGAAAAACTATGCATTTTGGTGAAAAATATCAAGAGAGCAAAGTTGTAGAGCATAAAATTTGCTTATAAGTTCTGCCTCGAAAGAAACATGAACATATGGACTTTTGCGCCTTTTTTTAGATTTTGAGCCAAAATTATGCATTTTTATGAAAAATTACGTGAGATCAAAGTTGTAGAACATAAAATATATATATATATCTTTTATGAAAAAAAAAAACTAGAGCTAAAGACAGTGAATTTTATGTTATTCAATTTTGATCTCATGTAATTTTTCATAAAAATACATAATTTTGGCTCAAAATCTAAAAAAAAGGCGCAAAAGTCTATATGTATATTTATTTCTCTCTCTAGCGGCGAAACTAAGCGGAATTCGAAAAAAAAAAGTGGAGACAAAATTTATAGAAAATTTTCTGCTCTACTACTTTGATCTCTTGATATTTTTCACCAAAATGCATAGTTTTTCCTCAATATAGAGAAGCAGACGAAAAAACGCTAAAATTCATATATATATATGTATATATTTCTCAAAAACCAGGGTAGTTTTTAGAACTGCGGGGGGTAAAAATTATGTTCAGGCAACCCAAATACTTAACTTTTTATAGGTCTCATAACTGTGGGAAAATTTTCTTAAATATTTCCTAATTTGAAGGGACTATTTGTACTAATAGTGATTGTGCTTCTTTATTTTTTGGTTCATGAAAGACGGCTTGGGGAGGCCCGGGCCCCATGGCCCCCCCTGGCTGCGCGCCTGCAGCCGACTGCATTTTTGTCAAAGTCATACTGACAAGCAATATTTAAAATAAGTGGCTGACACAATAAAATCATATAGGAGCGTTTTTTTTGTTGCATTTTTAATTAATTGTTAATTAAAAAACCAGCAACGACGTAATGACTCAAAAGGTTTTGCCGGCTTTCTATTATGACGTCTTTACGCTTTTCAACTTCAGTCACACAATAAAATCATATAAAAATTTCTGCCACCAGCTCCCTAGCTATAATACATTTATGTAAATTTGCAGAACACGTGTCTGTCACGGTTTCAAGTTCCCATAAGAAATACAACCTGTGTGTCTAACAAATGAAGATAAATATTATACTGCTAATATTTTCTACTAAATCACTAATTATTTTGGTTTCGGGTAAGAAAAAATAACTACTATCTATGTACAAATGGTAATAGAGTGTACGTCAAAACATTTCTTGTCTTTCAAAATCCACATATTTTATCTCCAAAAAATGTTTCTTTCAGTATACCAGCTCTGTACATCTTCCGTTCTACTTATGCTTTGAATAAAACAAGAACTCGCATAACATGTATATCATTAAAACGTGCTTACATACAAGACTAAACAAAACAGAAATATAATAAATAATGTAAAATTATTTACCTGGTTTTTGCAGAGGCTGAGTCCCCTCGGGGTTGCAGACACACTCGTTTTTGCTGATTCCTGCAACAACCGGACCGGTCATTTCAAACGTTAAAACAAGTAGAAATATTGCAAAGTAAATATAAACAATCGAGTTCACTGGCTTAGTAAACGAACTGGTTAAGAGGTAATTTGAAACGTGCCTTTAACAGATTGTGCCTAAGCGCGTGGCGCAGACGCAGTGTCTGTGGCTTATCTTTCTACAGGGAGAGTAGAGTTAATTGTTACTGTGAAATTTTGGAATTATGAAGGTTATATTTTGGCCTCAGGTTTTTTTGTTTTACATTAAAGGTAAGGATGAATGTTGTCTGATGTAAATACGTACATTTTGAAATATTTTTCATTAACCCATTGACAGCATAAGCCCTGTAGAATACAATTTGAAAGATCTTGGAATGAGCCGTTAAATTCACGCTTTGGAAAAAAAAAAATAAAAAAAGAAAAGGATGAGGGTATGTAACATAAGACAAATTGATTTGAAAATTGGTGAAAAATGAAATGAGTGCCAACTAAAATTCTAGCTACATTTTTTAAAGGGCATAGCAGGATAAGCATGTGTTAGGTGCCCCCGCACCAATCGGGTCGAAATTTTTAGCACAAGTTGATAGTAGTGTTAGATGAAATTTCCCAAAATATTATTTTTGGAAAACCATTTTTACGGGAGTTATGGGGGTAAAAAGAAAAATGAAAAAAAAAATTTTTTCTCGAGAACGGATAAACCGATTTTCATGAAAAAAATATATGTTATGGCTTTTGATGGTGCAAATGTGGGAAAAATTATTGAACCCATTTGTCGAAAAAAAGTGGTGAAAAAATTTTTTCAAAATAAAAAAATTTTTTTTTTAGGGGATGTTCCAGAGGCACACCCACCATTTTCTTCCAAATAAATGCTTATATGCCCCTTTAAAACATATCCAATTTTCAAAGCGATCGGAAGGGTACAACATACTCAAAATTGATAATCATTGGCAGACTGCGGGCGGTGCGTAGTCTATGTAATGAAGCATTATAAGACGACTTTTTTGTAAATATTTCGTGCAAAGACGAGATTACCCCCCCCTCTTCGTTTTTGAGGGTGCTGAACACGATGCAGGTGGTGGGAGGTTTTTGACCGCCGCAACCCCCTGAAACGGCCATCCCTCTTATGGATCCCTTTATGTTTTCATATATAAACGGGTTTGGGGAGTGATTTATCAACGGGTTATACTTGAAATAATATGGAAGGGGGTTATAGAGCAAGTAGAGTCCAGACAGCAGGCCTAGGGGGTTGATTAAACCCTCCTGAGAGGTGTAGTTTTTTTTTTCAAATGATTCGGTTCAAATACCTTTTTTGGGGTCGCTGATCACGGGAAAAATATTTATTTTTAGCTCCAACCCCCTCAAATGGGCAGAAATCACCTCTCACTCACCGTTTGAGAGATGAAGAGGGGTTGGAGCTAAAAATGAATATTTTTCCCGTGATCAGCCCAAAAACGGGGGAACGCGTTTGAACCCGAATTATTTGATAAAAAATGATTTTCCACTCCTCGGAAGGGTTTAATTAACCCCCTAGGCCTGCTGTCTGGACTCAACTTACTCTATAACCATCTTCCATGTTATTTCAAGTATAACCAGTTTATAAATGACTCTCCAGACCCGTATAGAAAACATAAAGAGATCCATAAGAGGGATGGCCGTTTCAGGAGGTTTTCGGCGGTCAAAAACTTCTCCCACCACTTGCATCGTGTTCAACACCCTCGAAAACGGACGGAGGAAGGTAATTTCGTCTTTGCAAGAAATATTTACATTATGTCTGCCTTTATTACATAGACTAGCGGTTTATTACTACATCTTACTACAACGGTCACTGGCGGCCATTACAACCCTACCATTTAAATCAGTATCAAACTTCAAGAAGTGTGGTGCAAAAATTCTCTGACGTCAACTGTGGGGTCAAACAAAATCTAGTTTGAAAATCTGAAGATTCTGCAAGGATGACGTCCGCAGTCAGCCTACGAAAGAACTAGTTTTCAAAGTCCACTACGAGGAGGTTACAGTGCCTTTCACTAGTGAAGGTGCCTGTTTATTGTGAGTCCCCTTGCCTCTCACGAGTCAGGGTGTTTATTTATCGTGAGTCTCCTTGCCTCTAACTAGTCGGGGCGCTTGTTTATTGTAAGTTCCCTTGCCTCTCATTAGTCGAGGTGCTTGGTTATTGTGAGTCCCCTTGCCTCTCACAATTCGGGTTGACTTTTTTGCGTGAGTCCTCCTGCCTCTCACGAATCAGGTTACTCTATATTGATGAGACTTTTCTTAGTCTTCATTCTTCAAGAACATCCCATAAAAAAAAATTTATTTTGAAAAAATGTTTCAAAAATGTTGCAGGGGGTTGCGGCGGTCAAAAACTTCTCCCACCACTTGCATCGTGTTCAGCACCCTCGAAAACGAGGGGGAGAAGGTAATCTCGTCTTTGCACGAAATATTTACAAAAAAGTCGTGCTTCATTACATAGACTACGCGCCGCCCGCAGTCTGCCAATGATTATCAATTTTGAGTATGTTGTACCCTTCCGATCGCTTTGAAAATTGGATATGTTTTAAAGGGGCATATAAGCATTTATTTGGAAGAAAATGGTGGGTGTGCCTCTGGGAACATCCCCTAAAAAAAATTTTTTTTTATTTTGAAAAAATTTTTTCACCACTTTTTTTCGACAAATGGGTTCAATAATTTTTTCCCACATTTGCACCATCAAAAGCCATAACATATATTTTTTTCATAAAAATCGGTTTATCCGTTCTCGAGAAAAAAATTTTTTTTCATTTTTCTTTTTACCCCCATAACTCCCGTAAAAATGGTTTTCCAAAAATAATATTTTGGGAAATTTCATCTAACACTACTATCAACTTGTGCTAAAAATTTCGACCCGATTGGTGCGGGGGCACCTAACACATGCTTATCCTGCTATGCCCTTTAGGACTTATACCATACCTACCTTCTTAATGTTTCAATTAATATTTTTTTCATTCTGTTAATCAGTGGCGGCTGGTGAAATTTCAATATTTTTTTTCTCGTCTGTGGCGAATGGGACCCATACGAAATTTGGGAAATAACATCCAGAGAAGCACTTCTCTAATGATCCCTAAAGAATTTTGAAAACATAGTTTGCGAAAAATTTTTTGAAAATTCGTTAGCCTCCCCTGAAATTTTGTACTTTACAATTTAACAAATTACAATATTTCAATTCGTTGTATCTCAGTTAGTAATGAAAATATTTTCATAAACTCCAAAATCTGTTGTTGTATTTTTATGAAAAGTCAAATGCATATGACAAAAAAAAAATAAATAAACATGTGTCCCTAGACCCAGGGGAGGCTAACGAATTTTCAAAATTTTTTTCGCAAACTGCTTTTTCAAAATTTTTTAGGGGTCATTAGAGAAGTGCTTCTCTAGATGTTATTTCCCAAAATTCGTATGGGTCCCATGCGCCACAGACGAGAAAAGAAATACTGAAATTTCACCAGCCGCCACTGCTGTTAATATTTATGTCTTTTCTAGATTTCCAAACTTGAGTACTTGAATGCATTTTGCAAAAAATCGTTGTTTTTCGTTATTCCCTTCATGTTTTAACTTTGAGGGCAATCGTGATAGACTTTGTTACTGATGTAGATTATGTGTTATTATATGATTAATAAAATATGTAAATATAAAAGTGTCTCAACGTTGCGCTCATAGTTAAAACATGACTAGAATAACGAAGGCGGTTAATTTGTTTTCCAAATTTTTTTTTGGATTCTTGAGAAACTCAAAAAGTTCCAAGTTACTTCATTGCTTAAGCCACAAGCAATAGAAAAACGAAATAACCATCCGTTATTTCGTTTTCCATAAGGTCAGTGGCGGATCCAGGGGGGAGGCATAAGGCCCTGTCGTTTATTTTAGCATTCGTTTTTTATTAAATGATAGTGATTTATGAACAACACTATTAATTGTTACTGTACTATATATAAATATGTACTGCCTGTCGTTTATTTTAGCAAAAGGCCGGAGCACGAAAAGTTGTGATTTTTCATTTGTGAATGGATTTTTTTTAATGGTTGTGCCCCCCCTGTTAATTTATTCTGTATCCGCCGCTGCATAAGATAGCTGTTTACAATTCGTAGAGTCGGGTCCAACTCAAATAGTCTTGCCAATCTTTGAGAACGCTCAGTTGTTTTCGTGTTTTACGTTTGAGTAGAGAACCAGACTTTGGAATGGGATTCATTTTCCCAAAATTAAGACGGATGTCAATTTGCTCAATATACATCTTTTTATCACATAGGTTGTATTTTATTCCATGGCGCCTTCATACGGCAGAGTGGAAAGAAGGCTTAGTTGTTAGTTGTCAACTTTCCAAAGAGAAGTGATTTGTCTGTATACCAAAACTGGCATGACATAACCGTGCTTAATACAGTCAACAAGGTACTGGCTATAATAATATTGAAAAAGCTAAGACCCTTCTTAAACTCCAACCATCAGACCGGAGCAAGCTGGATTCCGCCTCGGCAGATCCTAAACTGACCAAATCAACACGCTCAGGATAATTATCGAACAATTCAATAAATGGCGTTCGCCTCTCTTCGTGGTCTTCATAGATTTTGAAAAAGCATTTGACACCATGGCTCTCAAAATATAGGAAGTCATGAGAGAGAGAGAGAGAGAGAGAGAGAGAGAGATCCCAATAAAGATAATCAACATACCAAAAGAACTTTACAACGGTGTAATATACCAAGTATTACACACAGGCAAATGAGTGAGAAAATCCCTGTTAACAGAAGCAGAAGAGTGAAACAAGAATGCGTACTCTCATCACTCCTGTTTAATATTACACTAGACTGCATAACGAGGAAGTCAGAGGTGCGTAGGCAGGAATCAGAAAACCTGGAGGACACAGATGATATCTGCCTCATGTCTCATACACTACGGGACATTGAGCTTGACATCTTGGAGAGAGAAACAGCTAAGGTTGGATTAACAACAAACGAACAAACACCAAGAAAACAGAGAAATGCGTATCATAACTGCGAAGCGAGAAAATCTACACGTTCACAATTTAGTAATAGAGAGTCACAGCGAATTCAAGTACTATGTAGCATAGTCGACATAATTGGAGGAACCGATGGAGACACACAGCAAGGATTCTTAAAGGCTAAGAAAGCGTTTGGTGCTCTTAGTGGCATTTGGCGATCTTCCATGTACTCGAATGGAATTAAACTACGTTTATTTAACAGCGGTGTCAAGTCAATCCTGTTAAGAAAATGTATTCCATAAAACATAGTTGCAAACTTATACTTATAGTGACACCTAGTGTCACAAGGATATACTAGATTAATTTATTATTAATTGATATGAATTGTCATAGTAACTGGCTAAAATAATAAATGCTTGAATAGAAGTAAAATATATATGGTCCTTATTTTAATATAATATAAAGCTAACTCTGAACAGGTTATGGGCCCAGTAGCGTGGACATCCAGAAAACAACCAATTGTGTCACTTTCCAGTACTGAAGCAGAGTACATTGCAGCAGCCGAATGTACAAAGGAACTACTTTATATAAAATCAGTAATAGAAGAATTAATCAACGATAGAGTGAGCGTAGAATTGAGAGTGGACGATCAAAGTGCAATCAAGTTGATTAAAAATGGACAATTTAGCAAAATAAGTAAACATATAGACGTTCGATATCACTTCACAAATGAAAAGGTTAATGAAGGTTTATTAAAAGTGAACTATTGTCAATCTGATAATGAAACAGCAGACAATTTTACTAAACCTTTATGTCATATCAAATTTGAAAAATTTAAAAACGAAATTATGTTTAAAAATGTAAATGATTAAAAGTTTAATGATTTTATTATTTTATATTATAAAATTTAGAAGTATAATTGTGCAATTAGGAGATGTTAAGAAAATTTATTCAATAAAACATAGTTGCAAACTTATGCTTATGATTAATTTATTATTAATTGATATGAATTGTCATAGTAACTGGGTAAAATAATAAATGCTTTAATAGAAGTAAAATCTGTATGGTCCTTATTTTAACATAATATAAAGCTAATTCTGAACAAATCCAACTATATGGATGTGAAACATGGAAGAGCATTAAATCCACGAATCTCATGATACAGGTCTTCATCAGAGAGCTGTGGGATATAAAGGGACAGAGGTAGATACGACTTGTAATAAGGTCGTGAAACTGATAGTGGCTAGACCACACGCATAGGCGTAATTCGGAGGGGGCAAGGGGAGCCAACTGCCCCCCTAATATTTTGAAAAGAGCATTGAATTGTTTAAGGCGAATTCCGAAATTCTTCCGGAAAAGATAGCCAGCGTATCAGAAAAAGAAAATTTTCTTTCAATTAAAAAATCTCTGCCTACCCAATAAAAATGCTGAAATTAAATCCTTGCCTACTAGTGATGGACGGGTAGTAATTATTCGTTACTTTTGTAATTGTTATTCGCTAATACCTGAAGTGCTAGTGATTACTTTAAAAGTATTTGTTACTTTTTAAAAATAAATTTTATTTGGATTTCTCCCTTCCGCTCATAAAAATTTGTTTCGGATTTCTCCCCCCGCTCATCAAAAAAATTTCCGCGATCTAAGTAATATAGTGACTACTGCTAAAAATGCTAAAATTATACCAATGACTACACGCTTAGAAGATCAGATGGTACCATCTCAAAAGTTGCCCTTGACTGTTATAGAAGAGCGGGAAGACCAAAGATGGCATGGATGGGAACCTTATTAGAAAAGACAAGAAAAATGTACAAGACGTGGAGTGAATTGAAAATACTGACCAGGAACAGAGTCAGACAGCTACATGTTTATTAATGGAATGACGGGACTGGTTGACGTTCATACGAAGCCTGAAGTGGGTGTTGGGAAGGAGAAACCGGTACAAAAACCATAACATAATGAAAGATAAGACACAAAAAAAATCCTTGAAATCACTATCCATCCCCTAGCAGAGATCCATACTTTAGTAAAAAATACGCTTAGAAGACCAGATGGCACCATCTCAAAAGTTGCCCTTGACTGTCATAGAAGAGCGGGAAGACCAAAGATGGCATGGATGGGAACCTTATTAGAAAAGACAAGAAAAATATACAAGACGTGGAGTGAATTGAAAATACTGACCAGGAACAGAGTCAGATAGCTACATGTTTATTAATGGAATGACGGGACTGGTTGGCGTTCATACGAAGCCTGAAGTGGGTGTTGGGAAGGAGAAACCGGTACAAAAACCATACCGTAATGAAAGATGACACAAAAAAATCATTGAAATCACTATTCATCCCCTAGCAGAGATCCATACTTTAGTAAAAAATAAATGGCTATATTGGGTAATCAATCATGCAGCAGACCTCTCACATCAAATCATGGGTCCCGGTAACAAATTCACTGACGGGCCCCCCCCCCCCATTATTTTTATTTATTTTATGTACCCAAATGTTAATTAGTTTAATATTTTGCATTGCGTTTTCTAGTCTAGCCGGGCCTCTAAAGTGGTTGGGCCCAGGTACCATGGTACCTACGGACCCCCCCCCTTGTGGGGACCCTGGGCTGCAATGCCTTCGGAGTTTTCACAGGTCCTTGGGAAAAAATATTATACCCTTCGATGGTTTCTAAAGCTTTTATATAATTGTTGAACATTCTAGGAGACAATGTTCCATATTTTTAAATACATTAATTTTTCAGGTATAAATGCTGCATTTTTCTTTTCAATTATCTCCCGATGATGTCTGCTTGATTAGCAATCTCTCGTCAGTATACTAAGTAGTATTTTTCTCTTTGAAGGATCTTATGAAAGATTACATACTTCTTCATAGGCCGGGAGCCCGCGTATAAAATGGCTGACTATCCGGCGAATTTTGAAAATATGAAAAATGGATTGTTCTTATATAAGTTAGCGATGAATGGACCGTCAGCTGGTTGGGTAGCGGTGGGGGTGGCTGTCAAAGGGTTGAAAACACGTAAAAAAAATTGAGAAAAAAAACTATCCGGCGAACGCTGAAACTTATATGAGGGGAAGATTATGTTATATAATGAAAGTAGAACATAGTCAGCTGGACGGGGGGCGGTGGAATTACCGTCAGCTGATCGATCAAACAGGTCCAAAAACATTAAAAATTTAAATTATTCGGCGAACTTTAAAATTTGGGTATAAGATAATATTTACACTGAGATTCACGAAAAACATAGTCAGCTGCAAGTATGTGGGTGGAAAAGTCGTCAGCTGGTACAGAACAGTGCCGAGTGTTGATCACCTGCGAGGCAGCGCGCATCACCTTTCTTGCATCAGCTGACGACTTTTCCACCCACATACTTGCATACTTGTGTTTATCGTTAATCTTAGTATGAATATTATCATATACCCGAATTTCAAAGTTCGCCATAAAGATTTAATTAGTAATATCGATATTGATAACTTAATGTTAGAAAACGTGCATGCGGCACTCCCGAGTTTCTTTTTTTAATTTGATTAAATATTTAATTTATTATTAATATAAATTATTTTATAAGAATACAAATTAATACATTATACATTTCAAAATTATACAGGATGATCTGCTCAGAAAATTTATTTAGTTTAATGAAAATAAAAATAAATTTATTCGGCTTCCGATAACAGATCTTCCTCATTCTCATTTTCATCCAACTCATCACTCTCTTGATGTTCAGTGGGTGAAAGATCATTTTTCTCTTTGTCACTCGCATCTAAAAAAATTATTATTTATAAAAAATTGATTAAGATTATAATAGGATGAAAAGTGAAAAGCACAAATGATATAATACCTTCAGTATTTGTGGCATCTCGGATAATCATTTCCACTTATGGAAGTAATTGATCTCCATCAAACCACTTGCAAGTTAAATTTGTTTTCCTCAAGCTGTCACCCATAACCAAGGGATCTAATGTAGATGGCACTTGTTTGTGTGCGTTGTTCCAAATCGTATACGTTCATACACAGTTCTTAAAACGTGCTGTACAAAGTTCCGATTTCGACGGAGGCGAGAGAGATGCATCAAAATTTTTGTCTGGTAACCGAAATTCGTTATCATTTTCGCTAAATTTATACATCTTAGTGAAGGTAGCTACACGAGCATCATTGACGTTTTTTATAGCTTTAAACCCATACATCGTGCAAACAAACTTCTCTATTATGTTAACGACATTATTTAGGTTCTCCTCTGGTAAATTATTCAAACTTTTAAATGCTTCAATAACTTCTTCTAGTAGCTCTAATCAAGTTTCTTTCAATGTATTGGGCAAGTGATGAAATGGCTCAGTTCTTAGGTAATAAAACCCCATACCTAAATACTGAAAACTGCTATAGTTATTGAGTTCGAAACGACCATATCCAATCTAGTGTCACCTAAGAAACCGTGGAAAGCTTATCGTGTTCTAGTCACAAGGAGGCGGACATTAAAATGATTTTTCACCTATAAGTGAGAATACCAGTGTTGTCATAAGTTCAAATACTGACATTCCTATCATCATGCTGGGAAACATGAAAAATGTACATAATAATGTGAAAATTTGGATAAAAATGGAAATTAAAGAAACGCAGGAAATAAAGAACGATTTTTATATCTAAACGATTTGTATTCAGCACTTGGCGACGACTTGTGTAACGCATTGCCCGCTTTCCACGGTTTCGCGAGATGTGATTATAATCCCGTATTTTTCAAGAAAGGAAAAAGAAGCCTTTTACTATATTAAGAAAAGATCAAGAGTTTACTGAAGCATTTAAAAGTTTGAATAATTTACCAGAGGAGAACCTAAATAATAGAGGAGTTTGTTTGCACGATGTATGGGTTTAAAGCTATAAAAAACGTCAATGATGCTCGTGTACACTAAGGTGTATTAATTTAGCGAAAATGATAACGAATTTCGGTTACCACACAAAAATTTTGACGCATCTCTCTCGCCTCCGTCGAAATCGGAACTTGTACAGCACGTTTTAAGAACTGTGTATGTATGTATACGATTTGGAACAACGCACACAAACAAGTGCCATCTACATTAGATCCCTTGGTTATGGGTGACAGCTTGAAGAAAACAGATTCAATTTGCAAGTGGTTTGATGGAGATCAATTACCTCCATAAGTGGAAATGATTATCCGAGATGCCACAAATACTGAAGGTATTAATTTGTATTCTCATAAAATAATGTATATTAATAATAAATTGAATATTTAATCAAATTAAAAAAAGAAACTCGGGAGTGCCGCACGCACGTTTTCTAACATTAAGCTCTCAATATCGATATTACTAATTAAATCTTTATGGCGAACTGTGAAATTCGGGTATATGATAATATTCATACTAAGATTAACGATAAACACAGTCAGCTGCAAGTATACGGGTGGAAAAGTCGTCAGCTGATGCAAGAAAGGTGATGCGCGCTGCCTCGCAGGTGATCAACACTCGGCACTGTTCTGTACCAGCTGACGACTTTTCCACCCACATACTTGCAGCTGACTATGTTTTTCGTGAATCTCAGTGTAAATATTATCTTATATCCAAATTTTAAAGTTCGCCGAATAATTTAAATTTTTCATGTTTTTGGACCTGTTTGATCGATCAGCTGACGGTAATTCCACCGCCCCCCGTCCAGCTGACTATGTTCTACTTTCGTTATATAACATAATCTTCCCCTCATATAAGTCTCAGCGTTCGCCGGATAGTTTTTTTTCTCAATTTTTTCCTACGTGTTTTCAACCCTTTGACAGCCACCCCCACCGCTACCCAACCAGCTGACGGTCCATTCATTGCTAACTTATATAAGAACAATCCATTTTTCATATTTTCAAAGTTCGCCGGATAGTCAGCCATTTTATACACGGGCTCCCGGACTATCAGGTACATTTATGAATTACAGTATTTAATAGCCTCCTGGACTTATTGTGCTCTCCCTGTTATCATTTATTCTGCCTGTTCCATCACCCCTTTGCCACCAATCAAGTGATACAGCTCCCTCACTGGAAGTGTGTCAAAGGTTTCCGGTTCTGTTTGGATTTGCTCGTACCTAAATATTGCATTCTGCGAGTCTCAGTTGATTATATGATCCACCGTTTCTAGTTTCTTCCCGCATAAAATGCAGTCTAGGTCATCGTCGTATTTTTGTACCTATTTGACTTTATAAAAAAGTGTGTCTGTATGTGCGTTTGTATAAATGTATGTATATATGTGTGTAGACCATTACTTGAAAACACGATAACCTTTTTTAATGGCTGAATGATTTAAATTTAAGTATAGTTTTGATGAAACTATATGATATGATATCATGTCTATAATTTAGGTGATCGTGTTTACATTCTTTTAGTTATAAATTTCTTTTCCACAGTCGGGTTTTTTGTTTTTTTGAATTATTTATTTTATTTATGGTTATTTTTGGAATATATAACTTGTCTTTATTTACCTTGTCTACAGCTACCTGTTATCTATGTCAAATAAATGTGATCAGTCATTTACAAGATGGTTTTTAAAATTTGTATTTCACTAAATAAGGTAATACATTTTTTGGGGGTCTCATAATCATAATACAGGCACACAAAATAAAAAAAGAGGTCTTTTTCTGATACTCCATTGGGTAACCCATATGTATTTCGACGTGCTGAACACGAATCAGGTGTCTATTTAGCTCCATTGGCCACCATTTTTTTTGTAAATTGCGAAAATAACCTAAAAGAACTCATAATTTATATTTATATATTTATTTTCTCGATTTACTAAAAATTGGTGGGTAACGGAGCTAAATGGATACCTGAGTTGTATTCAGTATGTCGAAATACACAACTGGTCTCACAGTCTTTAAATACTTACCGTCTTTAGTATTGTTCCAACGCTGAAACATAATTCTGCAAGAATTACAAATAATTCACTGCATTTAGTGAAAAATGAGCCGCATCTTCAGACCAATTCATACAAAAGCAAATGTTGGTTCTGGTGTCCTTAATAAGGTCTCAAAAGTCCCCGAAGTGGGAGTGTAAGGATAAAATTTGGCAACGCTTTAAAGGGCTAAAATCGTGCTCGGAAACGAATTTTTCGAGATATCTCGGTTTTCATTGCCTCTACGACAAAAATACATCAGGCCAAAAAGAAAACTATGGAAATTCTCTATAAAAAAGATAGAGGGTCTTTTTTTCGTATACGCAATAGTTTTCAAATGCTTCCCTATTTTCACGCGGCTGGACATTTTCTATACGCAAAATCTGCACATTTATACGTGCAAGAGATGGAAAATTTAAAAAATTCAATGGATAGCGCAGCTTTCCAGAAGTTCACTGACTTTTTCTCGGTTAAACGTTCAGATAAATATTTCTGTGGAACATCTACTGATATGATAATTGAACAATCTCTTATGAAATCGTCGAAATCAAAAGAAGGTTTTACTCGTGGAAGAAGTACAGATGAAAGTCTCGTGAATAAATGGGTTTTTGGACTATTGACTGCAAGTAACATCAGGTAAGGACTCGGCAACTTTTGTGGGCTTTCTTTTCACTCTGGGGAACAGCATGTTGACGCAAGGGAATCTCGCATAAAGAGATATACCGAGGATGTTCATAAAGTGTCAGATTGGTTCAATTCTCATAATCCCTTCCCAATTGTGCCAAAAATTATGTCGAATGCAACAGGGGTTACTGGTGATGGAAAAATAACATGCCATGATGCTCATAGGACTGGAACTGCTGCAATGGAGAAAAAAATTGGCAACAATTTCTGTGATATTAAATTCTCACGTGCAGATAGAGTCCTTCCACTATTAACTGTCAATAGCAATATTAAAGTCCATGATACCACAATGCCCATTGCTCCATTATTGTTGTTTCAAAGGATTACTGTCATGAAGAGAACAAATGAAGAGCTTCGCACCTACTTGGAGTATGAATTAGCTCCGTATCCGGTGTCACTCTTTGACGAAGTTGGTATGCGCAAGACGAACAGTCAACTTTCTATAACAATTTCCAGCCATCTGAATCTGAACCAGATCTCCAAAATGCCACTTATATCGTTGATGGGGGATTTCTCTTGTACAGAGTTATACGGCATCAAAATGAAACGTACGGTGCTATTTGCCAAGCATATGTTAATTATGTGCAAAATCATTTTGGCTCGAACTTTATTATTGTTTTTGATGGTTATGAAAATATTAGAAACATTGTGAAGGATATGGAGCAGCTTCGCCGGTCCTCAAAAGCTTCATGTGTTGACATTTACTTTGATGAGCAGATGGTTGCAACTGTAAGCCAAGAGAAGCTCCTTTCCAATAATAAAAATAAAACCAGATGATTTCAATGTTGACAGAAAAGTTTGAGGCAAATAATTATATTGTTAGACATGCTGAAGATGATGCTGACATTTTGATAGTCGAAACAACGCTTGAGGAACCTTGTAAAAATACTACGGTTGTGGTTGGGGAAGATGTGGATCTTCTTATAATTTTAACTGCTCGTACACCTATTAATAAAGAATTTTTTCTCCTCAAACCAGGCAGAGGGAAGGTCCAACGAAAAATTTATTCTTTACGAAGCTTTGATCACCATAAAGATATTCGAGGTCACATATTGTTTCTGCACGCATTCTCTAGGTGTGACACTTCATCTGCTCTGTTTGATAAAGGCAGGACTGCAGCTTTGAAAGTGATGAAAAAACGGCTGGACTTAGAACTTGTAGCTGAAGTTTTCAGCAAGACTGGTACTTCTCCTGACATAGTTACTTCGAATGGGATAAAATTTTTCCTCGCAATCTATAACGCTCCAGTTAAAGAAGTTTCCATCGATAACTGTCGGTATTCTTGCTTTATTAAAGCTGTGAGCAAAAGCAAACCAGTGAAATTGAATTCATTACCACCCACTCATGACGCAGCTCAACAGCATCTATTTCGTGTTTATTTTCAAGTACATAAATGGTTGGGTAATGTATTGAGTCCTAAACAGGGGATGGATGTTGAAAGATACCATATTCTCGCCAAAAACAACATCCCAACTTCCTGCGCCTGATTGCCTTCTGAAGATGATTTTCTGCAACTGTACGAAAGGTTGTGGACCATTGTGTGGCTGTCGGAGGTTGGGACTTAATTGCTCACCAGTTTGCAGCAACTGCCATGGAAAATCTTGCTTGAATGCTGAACCTATTGGAAACTCGTCAGAAATAGAAGCCGTCACTGAAGCAGAGACTGAAAGTTCTCAGATTGACTCGGATTTCCTCGAACGAATCGATGAATTTATAGAAGGAGAAAACGGACAAGAAGGAAATTATTAATTTGACAACATTTTAATAAGAATGACAGTCGTGGATTAGGCCTACCGGGTAAACCACATAAAAAAAGCGCCTAGTACTCAACCTCAAGGGTGGTGTGGAATAGAGTACTTAAATTATCCATAATATCCCATAAGTTCAAATTCAATGCAAGATTTTCAAGAAAATTATTGTGTATACGAAAAAAAAGACCTTCCATCTTTTTTATAGAGAATTTCCATAGCTTTCTTTTAGGCCTAATGTATTTTTGTCGTAGAGGCAATGGAAACCGAGATATCTCGAAAAATTCGTTTCCGAGCACGATTTTAGCCCTTTACAGCGTTGCCAAATTTTATCCTTACACTCCCACTTCGAGGACTTTTGAGACCTTATTAAGGACACCCGAACCTACCTGGAAAACCAACATTTGCTTTTGTATGAATTGGTCTGAAGAAAAATCCTAAATGCAGTGGATTAAAATAGTATTTGGTGCATACTTGACTTTATCAATATTTTCCTGCACATTAAAGCATATTTTGTATATACTTTTACTTCCACGTCCAGTGGAAGTATAGTAACGACAAAAAAATTTTAAAAAATTTTTATTATCCAAATAGGCTTAAAATGTCATGAAACGTCGAGATTTTAAGTTTGAGCGAAAAAAAAATTCTGTCTGTCTGTCGGTCTGTCTGTCTGTAACTTTTTTTTGTGCGCACGTTTACTCTGGAACCGTTTAAGATATTGACTTGAAATTTGGTACACATATGTACTTGAACGAGATCTAGAACTAGATTATATTTTCATCTTGTTCCGTCGAAGGGTTGGGGTGTAAATTGGGGTAAATTTGGGGTAAATGGATAAATCAAGCAGGTAAGAGTCCACGAAATTGGTATTTAGTATATACAGGGTCTCAAAAAAAATTTTGGCATTAGCCACCCCCATTACCACCCCCACTCCCTATTTAAGGGAAAGAAAAAAAATTGTGATTTAGTGTATGTACAGGAACCAGAAACCTCAAAATATTTTTTTACTTCATCCACCCCCCACTACCACCCCCCTATCACCACCCCCACCCCACTACCGATGGGGGGTATCGTTTTATGGGTTTTTGGGGTAGAGGATTTCAAATATTATATCATTAAAGTTCCATAAACAATTATTTTAACATACAAAGTTTTTTTGTTGTGACTTGGATAGAGAATCTGGATGTGGAAGTCGTGATTCCTTGGGCAGCGGTTTTTAGATTGCTAGTAAAAGAACTCTGGGATTTAGTACACTCAAAATAGCCATAGACGAAACAGAAACAATCTTTCATTCCATTGCATGGATGCTGAGCTGTTGTAGATTCAGCATCAGTTCTAGAAATCTTTAAAATTGGTAAACTTGTAGCATTACACTCAACAATAGCCACTACTTACTAAAGAGAATGGCTTAATTTAAATTAAACCATTTTCTTTAGTTTTAAAATTAATTTTATTCCATATTTAACATATTGTTTTAATTATTTAATTAGGCTTCAGCGTTGGAACTATCCCAAGTAGCACAATTAATTCCTCAAGATATCCCGAGGATAAAAATTTAGGAATTAGTAAATAGAGAGTCTGTAAGAGTTCCCTAAGATGGGCAAATGTCAGCATATCAGTATTAAATAGTACTTCCCATGGTAATCGAAAAAAGCTATTAGTATAGAATCCTGTGAGCAGCCTTTTGCATACCTATAGAATTCCCATAGTAATCTTTAGGATATCTTATCGCTTGCCAATATAAATGGTCCCGAGGATATCTTTATAGGATTTCTGTTAGATGTACCGCATCGATCCTGCAAACAGATTTAATGGGCTCATTTAGCACTTTTTTTTTATTTGATTATCTGAAAGATCTTATCATTTTAAGACTCTGTGCAAAAAACTAGAATTTTGTGAGACCTATAAATCGTCTAAAAAAAATCATAAAAACGGACCGCACCTGCCTTGTCGAGTATCGAAGGTGACGTCACTTGATAGGAACCCGCTAGCCGAAGCGGCTAGCTGCAGCGCGTTATTATAGTTTCACAATATTGCAAATCGTTAACTTAAGCAGTGTGTTTTGAAACTTATGCGTGTTTGTGAAGAATTTCAGTTTATCAACTGTTTTCACCGATTTATATTACTATCCTCTGACGTCACGATGTTGGTAGCACCGTGCTCTTTAAAGTCGTACATTTCGAAAACCACATATCGGATTCATCTGAAATTTTCAATATCGGCTAATTTTAAGTAATACTTTATCCACAAGAAGTAATAATTGCTAAATGAAATTCATTAAATGAGCCCATTCCTGTAGTAACCTTCTAATCTTTCGGGTATTTTATCGCTTACCAATATAAACGATACTGAAAACATCTTTATAGGATTTCTATTAGATGTACCAAGACACACTTCTTATAGAATTGCCAGCGGCAGCTGGTGAAATGTTGGTTAGTCAAAATCTCAGTATGAGACATCAGGCCCAAACCAAACCAAAGATTAGAGATCGTTATAAGATTCATCCAAACAAATCGATGATCCCTGAGAGAATTTGAACGTTGCAGTAATGTTATTAATGTTCTATAAATTCATGAGTATAAGATAAAGCATGACTGATTATCGTCAGTGGTTTGTACGTGGCGTCATCTAGGAATAATTTCTGTAACAAACTACGTGGTAAGCAAACAAATTTTATGCATTAAAAAAATTTGTCTTGCGATTTCTATAGGTGTTCTATTAGCGATAATAATAATATTTCCATTTTAATACTTTATTTGATCTCTGTAATACATAGAAAATTGAGCTGTATGGTAATTCCCTTTTAGAACTTCTAGAAGATGTCTACAAGTATTCTGTTAAGGATAATAATACAATTTCCCTTTTAATACTCTATTTGATTTCTATAATACTTAGAAAATTAAGCTGTATGGTAATTCCCTTTTAGAACTTCTAGTAGATGTCGGTGGGTTAACAAAAGTTGAAATTCCTATATAATGCCCAGTTTACATTTCCCCAGTGCATAAAAGTTGAGCACATATAAAGATTTCTCATGGACTTCTAGAGTACATAAATACAAGATATCCTCGCGGGCAGTAAATAGAACTTCTTAAAGATATCTTAAAGAATTCTGTGCTACTTGGGATACTAAAGATAGTAAATATTTAAAGACTGTGCGACCAGTTAGATGGTCTGATCTAAGCACTAAAGAAAGCTGTTACTTTTGTATGATCGATACTGGTAAGAAAATGTCAAAATCTGGGGAAAAAAAACAAAGTTTTTCGAGTAGACTTTCAGAAAAAGTTAGTAAAAACGGACATCTATTCAAATTCTCATTGATCTTCTAGTTTCTTCCTTTATATTGCAACTTTGAGACTATCTTTAATACACTATCATTAATTTGTAGCTTTATGGAAAAACACATTTATGTTGGTCGTGAAATTTGCATAATGTCACAGTTTTCCGCCTTGTAACTCACATTATTTATATTATGGTGATTTCACAGTTTATTTTTTCGTGGTTTACATTTTAATTGCTTGGGATTAACATGACAACAATAAAGTTGTGAGTACAAGTTGAAGTGCTACTACAAATATAAATATATTATATTAAGCTACCTAATATGTAAGATTACTTCAGTTAAGAAAATGTGGGAATAAATGAATTAGACAGATGCCAGAACTCCTTTTGAGGCCCTGTCTAATTTACACTTGTGATGCTGATGCACTTGAGTCAGTGAAATTAGTCACTGACCATTTGTAAATATGCAGAGGACGATAAACAGTATATGAGACGTGTCGACAAAGATAAGAAAAATCTATAACATAAACATGTGCGAGAGATTATAATAGGTTTACATAGTAGAGGCGCCTGGGGTTAAGTCGGGATTTCATGGAGGGTTAATAAGGGAAGTTTCATGCATGATACGTA
Source organism: Rutpela maculata (assembly GCA_936432065.2). Lineage (NCBI taxonomy): Eukaryota > Metazoa > Arthropoda > Insecta > Coleoptera > Cerambycidae > Rutpela > Rutpela maculata. The sequence goes on along the minus strand of OW386291.2, from coordinate 140,259,263 downwards.
TATTGTTTGCAAATAATTCAGTAACGACAATTGGGATTAATAATTTGATTAGTTTATGCAAGGATAAATTAATAATTATTATTATATATTATATATAATATATATTATAGATAATATATATTTATATAATCTAATATATAAAAATCTCGTGTCATAGTGTTTGTTATCGTACTCCTCCGAAACGGATTGACCGGTTTTTATGAAATTTTTTATGTATATTTAGTAGGTTTGAGAATAGGTCGTAGGCTATTTTTTATACCCCTAGGTGATAAGGGTGGCCCTATCCAGAAATTTTCTTTTTATTTTTTGGACAAAAATTTATAATTTATATGGCAAAACAACGTTTGCCGGGTCAGCTAGTATTATATATTATTATATAAGGGGATTAACAAGCCTTTAATCTATGAAAAAAAATGTGCATTCGAGGCGCAGCCGATAGTCACATTTTTTTCGAGTAGATTGAAAAGCTGTTAATCCCCGAATGAAATTCAACATATTATCCACGACCACGGCCAAATTAGGCGCGTGAAAGCCGTATAAGAGCAGGTGAAAAATCTGATTTTGAAAAACGTCAGATTTGACAAGTTTATTTTGACTAAGAATCTTTTGATTTTGAGCAAAAAAATAGAAGGTCTTTGAATCGTTTCTATGACATGAGTTTGTTTATTAGTTGACAAAAGCGAAAAAATATGCAAAATCGACAGAAAAAATGAGTGAGAATGCTATAAAAAATCTAAGCGTGGTATTATGAATTCTAATCCACTAGTGTATTAAAGGGCCTTTAATCCACGGAAAATAGACGTATTATACCTTCCTAATTTAGTGGTCGTGGATAAAAATATAAGGAGTACAACATTGAACTATATATAATGAATTATGATTACATGTTCTCATTATTACATACAGTAAGGAACTGCCCCCCGCTACCTAAAATGCTATTCAACAATTCTACGTACTCATCATTATCATTCCTTATTACTTCCACATCCAGTGGAAGTATAGTAACGACAAAAAAATTTAAAAAATTTTTTATTGTTCAAATAGGCTTAGAATGTCATGAAACGTCGAGATTTCAAGTTTGAGCGAAAAAAAAATTTCTGTCTGCCTGTCGGTCTGTAACTTTTTTTTGTGCGCACGTTTACTCTGGAACCGTTTAAGATATTGACTTTGGTACACATATGTACTTTAACGAGATCTAGAACTAGACTATATTTTCATCTTGTTCCGTCGAAGGGTTGGGGGGTAAATTGGGGTAAATTTCGGGTAAATGGGTAAATCAAGCAAGTAAGAGTCCATAAAATGGGTATTTAGTATACAAAAGAGAAGCTAAGGTCTAAAAAAATTTTTGGCATTAGCCCTTACCACCCCCACCCTCTTATTAAATGGGATGAAAAAAAAATGTGATTTAGTGTGTGTGTACAAGAACCAAAAGCTTCAAAATATTTTTTTACTTCATCCATCCCCACTACCAACTTTTTTCCTTGTCGTGCGATTTTGAAAAACCAAAATGGGATTTGTTCGATGTTATCTCTAGTATTTGACTGATTAATTTTTTAATTTTCTTTAAATAAACAAATTTGTGGGAGAAGAAAAACTTCTTGCATTTTCTTTCAAATGTGTTTTTTACGTAGGAAAGGAGAAACTTTTTACAGGTAAGTGAAGATCTTTTTTATCTTTATTTAAAACAAAAATTATCGCAATCCAAGCAATAGGAAGAAAGAGAGAGGGCATAATGCGTTTGCGGGAAGAGTTAAGGAAAAGTTCGGACCTTGATATTCGGCAATATATATCTTTTTTCCATCTTAATATTTTGTCAATGTACCCTTTATGAAATATTAAACTGCCGAAATGGCAGTTTATAAATAAATTGCGCTGTTACTATAGTGTACACAATACACATTGCACAAACCTTATTCGGACTAGTACTTTAACAACTAAGTTGGTGTTATAAAATTAAACATGCTTAAAACAAATATAATTTGTTTTTTAACAAAATCGATCGGTAAATAAAAAGTTTAAAATGAAAAAAAATGTTTTCTGACTTTTTTAGATTTGTAATTGAATAGATTTTTTTTTTAAATGCTATTTTCTATCATTTATTTATATATTTAACTAATATATATTTCATCTAATATATAAGAATCTCGTGTCACAGTGTTTGTTATCGAACTCCTCCGAAACGGCTTGACCGATTTTTATGAAATTTTTGGTGTATTTTGGTAGGTCTGAGAATAGGTCGTAGGTTATTTTTTATACCCTTAGGTGATAAGGGTGGCAATATCGAGAAATTTTCTTTTTATTTTTTGGACAAAAATTTATAATTTATATGGCAAAACAACGTTTGCCGGGTCAGCTAGTAACAATATAATATTAAAACGTAGATATGATTTTCAAATAGTGTCATATTATATTAGCAATATTATCGCTTTCGGAAGTAGGGTATAGTGGTGTAATATAATTATAGCTTGAAATCCAAGGATCGCACGTTTGATACACAGGCAGGTTATTACAGATGTACCTACTTTTTTTTATACTGACAGATTCGGCGCTTCCGCGTGGTCTTCAATTTTTGATTCAACTTTTTTTCGTCAAGTCAATAATAACAAAGTTATCGTGAAAAAACGTGTTTTTGCGAATTTTAAATGCGAAATTTTTTTAAAAAAGTTGGTTTCAAAACTCTTCTTTTTCTCGCTAGGTCCACTCCAGTATTTATGTTCTCGCCAACTGCGAATACATTGTGCTACTGCACCTGATGTTGTCAACTGTGAATGTATTGTGCCAACTGTGTTGTCGCCAACTGGGAATGTAACTGTGCCAACTGCTCTTGATGTTCTCGCTTACTGCGAATGTATTATGCCAACTGCACTGAAATTGTATTGAAATGTTTCATTTTTTGAAACTAATCTTGTATTTTGGGTAGGGCAAGGAATATTTTCTAAAAGTATGTTTGGATTTTTACAAGAAAAAATATTGCAGTTTTGTAGTTGACGAATGCATAATTGGAATAAAAGGCTTTGATAAATATATCTGCTATAAAAATATAACTACTTTAACATTTTTGCAATTTATATATAGCTTTACGACAGCTTATATTCGAATTAAATCAATTAATAACAATAAAATACAAATTAGTTTGTAGGTACATAAAAGTTAATCTGTAACAGAATTATCTGATTTCTGTCTAGTATAGTATAAGCTATTCCAATCTTTTATCAACTTTTTGGTTTATTTCTAGGTCCATAAATGCACAATTTTGTTTCAGGGCCAATCAGCAAGAATTTTTTAAATATAATCAATCATTTTATTTGTTTCTTATCGCATCATAATGTCTGCTTTTAAACTCAACAATTTCTTAAAATGTTTACTTAACATACTTAACTATTGTTGCTCTAAACTGACAGAATGTCACGTGCCTTCTCTATTGGCTAAATAATTTTATTTGTTTGGTCACCGGATATATTATACGTTATTTCTATCTAATACTGATTTACTCTAGCAGAAACTTAACATTATTAGTTTGTTGATAATTTTTTTTTTTAAATCGAACCGCCTTCATAGTCCATTGAAATGTTTCAATTTTTGAAGCTAATCTTGCATTTTGAGTAGGACAAGGTTTGTAGGGGGGGTCGGCCATCTTGAAAAAAGGGTGGTAACAACTTTTTCCCTATATTTTGTAACGGTACATCTTACAAAAAACTTGTACAGGAATCTTTTGTTTAGAATCGAATTTTCTACAACTTTACTAGAGAAACTGTTTGCCGTAAATTGAAAAATTAAAAAGTTATGACCCTTAGAAGATAGAAATCCGTCAAAAAATTTTCATTTAAGCGCTAAAACTTTTTCTTCTTCAGTATGCCATAGGTCATGAGACAGATAGTGGTCAACTTTCCATAAACCACTATTTCTTAAACAGTGAGTATAGCCCACTAAGGCTAGAGGTCGCCGCTCTTGGTACTTGCAAAAAGCAAGTCGCTATACGCCAGTGACATTTGTCTCTCGTCACTTCATTTGATTCAGTTTGTATAAGACTAGCAAGTTGACCACTATCATTTGTCTGTTCCATGACCTATGGCATACTGAGGAGAACATAATAAGTTCGAAACCGGTCTATGTCTGGTTAGGAACAGACAAATGATAGTTGGTTACTGATCACGATTTGAAGGTCTAATTCAATGCAGGTCGGGGTATTTGCCCGCTGAGTAGTTGTTTCCTTCAAATCCCATTTCATAAACAGTGAGTATAGCCCACAAGGCTAGAGGTCGCCGCTCTTGGTACTTGCAAAAAAGCAAGTCGCTATAAGCCAGTGACATTTGTCCGACGTATAGTAGCATCTGACCATATGAGAGTTTACCTCTCACCGTCACTTCATACATATATATATATATATATATATATATATATATATATATATATATATATATATATATATATATATATATATATATATATGTATATATATATATATATATATATATATATATATATATATATATATATATATATATATATATATATATTATATATATAAAGATCAGCATATTATATATTTGTAAGTATATGTACGCGACTTTTTGAATACATTTAAGAAATATATATATATATATAAAGATCAGCATATTATATATTTGTAAGTATATGTATGCGACTTTTTGAATACATTTAAGAAATCGTTTTATTTTGTTGGTGTTTTATAGCAATAATAACAAACCGTGAAGTATATGCCTTATAACGCAATTAAATGAAGCTTCAATAAAACTGTTTTATAGTGGCGGTACCGAGTTTTCTTAAAGCTTGCGGAAATGTTTATACAGTTATCTTGTAATGGTTGCAATAGGCTTTACAAAATATCAACAGTGACTGAATTATTTTATAAAATGGTGCCAATTTTACATTTATAGCTGTCGTGATAACGTTTCTAAAGAGTTTATGAGAGTAATGTTGTTTTATAAAATTTGTGTCAGAAACATTTCCACAGCTTTTATAAAATACCAAATTGCTAGTTGGGAGGTATACACTTATCCTAAAAAAACTAATTCTAATAGCGAACAAACAATGAAAACAATTAGGTATATTATAGTGCCATATCCCGTAGAGTGAACTAAGGCAGTGGTACGAGCAAAACAAAGCAGTTAATTTTAAAATATTACTGTTTTGCCGCATAGCTCTTCCCAGATAATAGGAATAACAATGTTATGTTATCACATAGTTACGTCAATACTCAATGCATTATCTACTTAATATAATTTTATCAATTACGTTTTATCTGTAAATAAACTAATTTCGTGAGTTCGCACGAATGAAAAATAGCAACGTTAATAATACAAATACAGAGTGTATCAAATAAGTAAACTATAGTGTTCCACACACATTTCAGAAAATGTTACTTGCTATTCATGCCTAGTATCAGAATATTTGACTAAGACGATAAATAAAATCTCCCATTTGAGAAATTTTTCATCTCCTGATGATGATAATATTACATGTTATACCTCCAGAGATATCTATGAGAGTTTCCTCTAAGTTCCATGTAGAAGTAACAGAACAATTGAGTTGTGGAAAGATGTATAAAGATCCAGAACTACTTACCCAAGAGTATAAAAGGAGAGTGAGTGGCCACACGAGGATAGTACAATTCAGATGTTCAGTTGAGTATAGTTCAGAAGACAGACAGCAAGATCAGAAGGATAAAAGAAGTAAACAGTGATAAAAAATGACTCTCTTTGTACATATAAATTTAAATACTGATTCTTTGTCACATTGTCATGTGGAAATCGTTCATCAAAATTGTGGGTATATTTTTGGGTATCATTAGATTCCTTTTAGTGAGTAGAATAATTAGACCAATTATCATTTGAAAACTTAATCCCGGAATGTAAAGAATAACTTATATTTTTTTAGTGGTTGATAACCACTTTACTTTGCGTTACGTAATACTTGTTCTAATCTTCAGATGACCAATCACACACGAATGTCCTGTGCGTTTTTAGTTAAACATGCACCGAACGGATGTGACTCTAGCGATACTACAGAGTGTAATTACTCAGGAAGATAAGCTCGAAAAATTTCATACGAAATATGAAGTGATAACATTCAAATAGCAGTTGAATAAAGAAATGCAAAGCAGAAAAATCATTTTAAAAAAATCTGTGAGTAGTTATACAGTACCAATATGAGCGCAATTCAAGGTCAAGCTGGAGCTGCGGCTGTAGCTGTGACGTCAGCACGCCTGCAGCCCCGCGGGGGGGTGCGCAGGTGATAGATGATAGATCCTATGATCTAGGTTCTAGTGTGAGGTGAGATAATGCTAGATGATAGATCCTATTATCTAGGTTGTAGTGTGAGGTGGGATCTTCTTAGATGATAGGTGATAGGACCTAATGGGAGGGGGGAGATGGGAGATCCAATCCCCGAGCTTAGATAAGAGATTATATCTAAAAGGACGTGGCTGAGAGTATACAGGGTGTGTCTAAAATAAGATGGCTGCCGTTTATTGACTAATAGTATTGTATGTTTACGTTAGTGGGCGTTAAGAAAATGGCTACTGACGTCCATCATTGAGATTAAATAGACAAGTCTTATAATTATGAGATAAATATTCATTTACTTCTATATGTTAAGATTTCAATGTAAAACTGTGACCAAATGCAGAGACGTTATCGGATTCCAGGAAATTGTTAATGTAAATAAATGCGACTGCCTACGGCTATATGTATATTTAAAACGTGATTAATTACCTTTAGATAACTACAGCGGCTAGATCAAAGGAAATATCGAGACCCAATATAAACGCTTTTCAGACAAGTCTCTTTAGCCCGAGTTTTATATAAGATAAATATTCGTTCGCTTCTCTACGTTTAGATTTCAATTTAATAAGAATATAATGCAGAGCTGTTATCGGATTCCGAGAAATTGTTAATGTAAACAAATGAAATCATTTCTGATAGTCTACTAACATAAGATAGGTATACGGTAAAGATGCATGCGAAGAATTTTGTGTCTTACAATACATGGTTTCTTATGGGAATATGTAGCCACCCCGCAGCGATATAGCAATTTAACATTGTTTTATATGTAAAAGACGAACAGATTATGAAAATTCGGGGGCCTTTTAGAAATCGTTCACTGCAAAGTCACGTGACCCTCGGCCGCCAAGTATAAAAGCAGCGTCATCTCCCCACCTCGATCATTAGCTGTTTATCTCTCGCGGTGAACGGTTGTCTAATTGAAACAGTATGTCGTCTACCGAGACCGTATCTAAACTCAGTACTGATATAATTAATTTAACTAAAAAATCATTGCTGCTCTTAAAGACCGATGATGAAATCGACCAACATATTTCGATAATTAATAGCAATATTAAACTAGTAGCCAAGGCAATTAAAATCAAAATTCATATCGATAATAAAGGTGAAAATATATTTAAATTGGAAAATAATTTAGCGCTTTTAAAATACTACCGAGAGCAATTGAAAAAATTAAAATTAAAAAATAAAATATTAGGCGGTTCCTTAAAGCCGGCAGCACGAAAATATTTAGTATATCAAGAGGTAGAATCTTGTTTTAAAAATCGTGTTAAGTCCGGTATAATAACTAACGTACAAATTAAAGAACCAGTATTATTTTTTAAAAAAGCGTTTAGGAGCTTCTCTATTCAAATTAAAAAATGTTTGAAAGATGGACTAATTAAAGTAAATGTTATTTTTGAATGTAACTTCGTACAGCCTACTAATGGCACAGTGGAATTAAAAACTTTTGCTACAAGGAACGCTGTGATAGACTTAAATACAGATTTAAAGGAATGGTATAAAGAAAATGTATCCGAACGGTTATTGAAACATCTAGAAGACTTTCAAGGAAAAGATTCAGGCTGGGCCTTATCGGAAATTATCGGGCTAAGAGTAAATGTTAATAAATATTGTCCTATAACAGTGGGATTATCAACATACGCTGAAATGCCAAGCTTTATAAAAAATAAAATGTGTGTTATTAACGTTAAAAATAATGACGAATATTGCTTCTTATGGTCAGTAGTTTCGGCATTATACCCAGCTAAAAAGGATGGGCAGAGAGTAACTTCATATCCTCATTTTGAGGACGTTTTGAAATATGATGGCATCGAGTTTCCGATGGAATTAAGAAATATTAAAAAATTCGAACGCTTAAATGATATTTCGATAAACGTATACACCGTAGTTAAAAGGGAAGTTTTACCGGTATGTTTAAGTAAATACAGTTATGAACGCGTCGTAAATTTATTAATGATTCCTACGAATTCTGCCGATAATTTTACTGATGCTGCGCAATATCATTTTGCTTGGATAAAGAATATGTCTCGATTATTAAATAAACAACTATCTTCAGACGGACATCGAGTATTTATTTGCAACCGATGTCTTAATCATTTTACAACTCAAGAACTTCTAGACCGGCATTCAAATGATTGCAATTCGAAAACTAATACATGCAAAATTGAATTACCCGGCGAGGATGAAAAGTTTTTAAAATTTAAAAATTACCGATATAAAGAAAGGGTACCGTTCGCTATTTATGCCGATTTCGAATGTATCTTAGAGGACTGTGATGCTAACACGAATCAAAATACGCAAAATTACCAGAAACATACGGCTTTTAGCGTCGCGTATTACTTAAAATGTTCCTATGATGACAGTCTATCACAATTTAAAATGTACCGAGGCGCCGACTGTCAGTACTGGTTTGTTAAAGAACTTGAAAAAATTTCAGACCGAGTTAATGTAATCATGTCCGACATAAAACCTATGGAATCGTTAAACGAGACACAAAAAAATGAATTCGATCTCGCGCAGGTCTGTCATATCTGTGAGAGGCCCTTCAAAGAGACGGACATTAAAGTAGCCGATCACAATCATTTAACTGGGTACTATAGGGGACCGGCGCATATGAGATGTAACATTAATTATCAAGATAGTCACGTGATTCCGGTTATATTTCATTGTTTATCAGGTTACGACGGCCACCTGATAATCAAACAGCTAGCAACGGCATTTGACGGGCAAATTTCATTATTACCGATTAATAAGGAAAAATACATTTCTTTCACTAAACGAGTTAAAGATACGAAAATTAAACTGAGATTTATTGATTCGTTTAGGTTTATGGCAGACAAAATCGAAAAACTAGCTTCCTATCTCGACGATGAGCAGAAACGAATCACTAAATCGTACTGTAATAATGACGAACAATTTCAATTATTAACGCGGAAAGGTGTTTTTCCTTATGATTATTTAAATTCTTGGGAAAAATTAGACGAGACATCTCTACCGGCTAAAGAAGAATTTTACAGTAAACTGACTGACGAAAACATAACAGAGGACGATTATAACCACGCTATGAATATCTGGAATAAATTCGATATTAAGACATTAGGAGAATATTCCGATATATATTTAAAAACAGATGTATTACTGCTAGCTGATATATTTGAAAATTTCCGCGAGACATGCATACAGACGTACGGACTTGATGCTTTAAATTATTATACTGCTCCGGGACTGGCATTCGACGCGATGTTAAAAATAACTAAAGAAAATTTAGAGCTTCTCACAGACATTGATATGATACTGATGATTGAAAAAGGCGTGAGAGGCGGTGTAGCGCAGGTATCTAACAGATATTCGAAAGCTAACAACAAGTACATGGGGGATGCGTTTAATCCCGACGAAAGAGAGACTCACATCATGTACTTTGACATCAATAACATGTATGGAGCCGGGATGTCTGTTCCGCTACCTACAGGTGCTTTCGAGTGGGTACCCGTCGAACAATTTTATGCCTTAGATATTCCAAATTTATCGGACGAGTCAGACATCGGTTATATTTTGGAAGTAGATATCGAGTATCCACTTGAATTACATGAGCTACATAAGGATCTCCCGATGTGTCCAGAACATATGGTGCCGCCCGGTTCAAAACATTCAAAATTAATGACCACTCTGTTAGATAAAACGCGATATGTAATGCATTATAGGACTTTAAAAAAATGTTTAGAACGCGGATTAAAACTCAAGACGGTACATAGAATTTTAAAATTTAAACAGTCACGGTGGCTAAAGAAATACATTGATTTAAATACGGATTTACGAAAACAGGCAAGTAACGAGTTTCAGAAAAATTTCTATAAGCTAATGAACAATGCGGTGTTCGGAAAGACAATGGAGAATGTCCGCAAGCACAAAGATGTTAAATTGGTAACTAAATGGGAGGGGAGATATGGTGCCAAGTCTCTGCTCGCGAAACCGAACTTTCACAGTTCGACTGTCTTCGGCGAGGATATGATTATTATTGAAATGAATCGACTAAAAATTAAATTCGATAAGCCAATATATGTGGGGTTCGCCATTTTAGATCTTTCAAAAATTATTCTTTACGATTTTCATTATGATTATATTAAAAAAGAATTCGGTGAGCAAGCCAAACTACTTTACACTGACACAGACAGTTTAATTTACGAATTTAGCGACGTTGATATATACAAGTACATTAAAAAAGACATCCATCAGTTCGACACATCGGATTATCCTGTAGACAATGTCTACGGAATACCTCATGCAAATAAGAAGGTACTAGGCGTAATGAAAGACGAATGTCAAGGCCGCGTAATGACAGAATTCGTAGGACTCCGTGCAAAAATGTATAGTTATAAAGTGGAGGGTGTGTCGGTAAATAAAAAAATCAAGGGTCTCTCGCGTTCGGTAATCAGAAAAATTACATTTGAAGACTTTACGAATTGTCTATTTAATAAAGAAATTTTGACCAAAGAGCAGCGATTAATTCGATCAAAGAAACATGAAATATATACTATCAAACAGAATAAGGTGGCACTCAGTCCGTATGATGATAAAAGAATTATAAATTATATAAATACCGATACGAAACCTTGGGGATATAATTTCCAACAAGTCTCAGCTCGTCAGATGACGTCATCGACGCAGTGAAGCGCTTGGCAGTAGCCGTTCGGATTCATTTACTTTAGAGACTTTGATCGCGATGGACGGGTTAGAAAAAGAATTGCAGTACAAGCTTGTACTTATCACTCGCGACGTATATGAGAGGTACATTCAAAATGCATTGAATCGGGGTAATTATCAATTAGTTCATAAAATTTTAGAAAAGATTGTTATACCGGACAAAGCTTTATACTGGATGGCTTTAAGAGATAGTTCTAATTTCGATTTAATGAAAAAAATATTTACGAAAAAACTTCAAAACGATATTTTTATTCAACAGTTGGAATATATTTTCCAAAGAGAATGTATTACTCACCTTACCGTATATCGATTACGAGAAGTAATTAACAGACATTATCCCGCCGCGAATAATAGTTATTTTAGAATTTTTTTAGAAGAATTATTAACGTGTAATGATGATTATATGTCAATTGATTTTTATTCGAAATCGTACCCGGCTAAAAATATTTCTGATAATTATAAAAGTATTGATTGGTCGATTAATAAAGCATTTTGCGAGGCAGCTTACTTTACACAATACGAATTTCTTGAAATTTTGTTTCGAGTAATTGGTAGGAATAATATACATTTCAAATTAGATATTAATTTCAATGAAGAGCATAAGCAGTTAATAAAATGGCTGGAGGATAATATATCCAAAGGTCGCTCTGGGCAGCCGACTGGTTGGAGCTCTGGTCCAGACAGCGGGCACTGGCCATCCACTACCTTAGAAGATTATGTTAAGACGCTTGACATAGTTCGCCTACATTTTTTGTAATTAGTATTAAAGTATTGTAATATAAATATTTTTACATTTAATAAATTAAATTATTTATAAAATGTGTGTTTTTATTTCCTAATACCTATCCTGACATGATGATCATGAGAGAGGCAGGTGAGACAGCTTGAACAGCTCCAACAGCTCGAACAGCTCCAACAGGTGTAACAGGTACCGTACCTGTTACACCTGTTGGAGCTGTTCGAGCTGTTGGAGCTGTTGGAGCTGTTCAAGCAGCCCATATACATATACATATACGTGTATTATATATGGACTGTTTGAACAGCTCGAACAGCTCCAACAGCTCCAACAGCTCCAACAGGTGTAACAGGTACGGTACCTGTTACACCTGTTCGAGCTGTTGGAGCTGTTGGAGCTGTTCAAGCAGCCCATATACATATACATATACATGTAATATATAGGGTCAGTTTCAACAGCTCGAACAGCTCCAACAGCTCCAACAGCTCGAACAGGTGTAACAGGTACGGTACCTGTTACACCTGTTGGAGCTGTTGGAGCTGTTGGAGCTGTTGGAGCTGTTCAAACAGCCCATATACATATACATATACATGTATTATATAGGGTCAGTTTCAACAGCTCGAACAGCTCCAACAGCTCCAACAGCTCGAACAGGTGTAACAGGTACGGTACCTGTTACACCTGTTGGAGCTGTTGGAGCTGTTGGAGCTGTTCAAGCAGCCCATATACATATACATATACGTGTATTATATATGGTCAGTTCCAACAGCTCGAACAGCTCCAACAGCTCCAACAGCTCCAACAGGTGTAACAGGTACGGTACCTGTTACACCTGTTGGAGCTGTTGGAGCTGTTGGAGCTGTTCGAGCTGTTCAGACACTTAATAAGTATGAGATGCTATCAACTCATTGAAATAAAAAAAAGATTATTAATAACATTTTTTATTAATATAAAAAAATTATAATTAAAATTGTGTAGAATTAATAAAATAATAAAATCACTGGTCTGACTATCCGGCAGGAGGACAGATCGTAGGTTAATTAAAAAAAGAAATTTATTGGTCTCGCTGGCTGGCAGATCGACTTCTCCAAATCTCCGAAGAAATTCTGAGTTCAATGGAGTCTGTAACAATTTAAAAAAATATCTATAAGTATTGAGTTATACGAAACGGAAAAAATATTTTAAATACCTTTCATGATGTCGGCTAAGAGTATCGGCCGGGGCATCTCCTGTGGTGGTGGTGGTTGCGTTACTGGGTCCTGGGGCTGAGGCAGCCCCAGGTACCTCCAGCCCTCCGGTGGGACTTGACACATTGAACATTGGCAAATATTGCCCGCTATCAGCTCTCTAAGCCCCGTTTGATGGTGCATCTTTGCAGCGTCTAACTGATCACCGCGCTCTGGCTCGAGGCGAGAGCTCTCCCCCCACTTCTCTCTCTGCCCCCCACCCCACTAGTCATTCATACACGCACACATGTATACAGAAATAAAAGCCAGTATGGTTAGCATAAATTTGTTTATTCAAAATCCTTATCTTTATTTACAATATACCACTGATATATCGAGTAGACATTCTGCCTAGAGCAGCGTAAATGATTATTAATATGTTTATGACAATGATATTCTAAATTATTTAACATTAAACTATTCATATTATTACAATTATATAAGTCTATAATATTATTATTATTAGACAGATAATGCTGAAGCCATCGCTTCTTTTCCAGCCCCTTGACATAAACTTTTGCTTCTCTCTCAAGTACGTGGCTGTCGATGAAGTCCTGCAGGTCACCGTACCGGAGATTATCATAAGGCGTGGACCATTGGAGGCCGTGCACATGATCAGTTATCCAATTAATTTGCTTCTTAATATTGCGTGTAAGAAGCCCGTAACTAACAGTCGGTTTAATTATCCGATGTACACACGAGACATCGGTAATATTAAAAATTGAAATTTCTTTACATGTAAAAGCTAACTCCTTTTTATGCTGGAAGCCCTGCACGTCTATTATATACATATTAGTATGGACGAACTATACTGGTTAAAGGATTGTAAAAAATCAATCTATCATGAATTATAAGACAATATGCAGCAGTGTCTTTCGGAATATTTTTATTAGTGCTAAATTCCAGCCTAATGTCCACTGCACTCGACTTTACAACCTCATTCTGACACGACCAGTCGATAACTACCAGAGGAGCTTTTCAAAATTTATCATCTTCGTGGATTTTATTTCCACTTTTAACGTATTTTTATTGGATACTATAGAAATATGACCATCGTTACCATGATTCAGAATAAAATGCTTTCTTACGTAATTATTTATATCTTCTATTTCATACGAGCCCTCCGGAATTTTTATAAACTTATCGTCTGTATCATAATATATATGATTATTTGTAGCGTCTATGTTCGGTATGGAGTTATACGCCTCGAAATTTATTAAAGCAAGCGAATATTCAGCGCCGTCTTCAAGGTCTATGGGTGGGGAAAAGTGCGCGGTTAAATTAGATGATTTGCCGGATAATGTAAACGTACAAGACATGTTGCGGCTTCAAGGTTAGCTCTGAGAATGAACGTGACTTAAAAGCATGACGCATTATTTAGAAATTGTAAACACAGATGTCCACAATTTACTGTGTCATAAGACTGATACTGCTTGTGATTGTATTCAATAGAACAATTTAAATATTTTATTAATTCGAGAGGAGGCTGTAAATTACCAAAACTATCATAATAAACGGCTTTCGAACCGTTCTTAAAGTATGCAGTCCAATGAGTACCATTACCGCTATCACTATCCAAGTTCACAATGCCCGTCTCAATTTTATGTACGCGTTTAGGTAGTCGGTCTCGCATAAATATTCCTCGAAAATTAGGTATATTTAACATCTTAACATATTTTTTCAGATCCACGTCGGTGAGCGCTCGATTTGGTAATTTTACTAGTCACTTGCTGTTGGTGTTTTTATTCATGTATAGTCCAAGTCCCGTTCGATAGGGACGAAGATAGAGTCCCTTACCGAGGGCGATACTCTCCATAGCCTGATTGTGACGTTTAGATTCTTTAAGCTGGGAGGATGCCGCCTGAGAATCTCTTACAGCTTTCGCTATACCTGCAGATCCGCCGGCTAGCGCTCCCAGAGCACTAAGTCCGGCAAATATTGGTATTAGCGGTAGAACGCCACCCGTCTTCGGTATAGGAATAACGCGAGCAGCCATCGGTGATATTTTTTTATCTTTTTTAATACGCTGTACTGCACGAGAGGCCTTTTTAATAGCATCTCCGACAGAGGGAGCTCCACGTACTAGTTTACGAATTTTATTGGATATTTTTTTAAACGTCATCGTACCGCCACATTTTCTTTTTTTACATCCCAAGCCTAATTTAACTTTAGCACTCATGATGCCTGCTACACCGGCTGCTGCCGCTCTTTCTCCGATGGACGAATCCCTAGCAAATACACGCTTCAGAGCACGTTTTGCCAATTCTTTATCGGCAATATGCCGTCCTTTCACATCATTGACTTTAGAATATTGTATGTCGTGGTCACGACACGCCTCATCTAGACCATTAATTCCGCGATCTCCTCGCGCCAGTCTTTTTTCTAATTTAGTACCCGGGCCGCAGAAACGATAGCCAGGGATATGGGCTTCGAAAGGTAATTTATTTATGAGAGTGTTTACAGCCATGTTACCTCTATCACATGTAATAGTAGACTGAGGTGTTACAGGTGATCGAAAGCTATTTATACTTAAACTCCTGGTGGAAATACCTCAGTGTCAATCATGCGTTTCATCAAGACAGGTAACAGTCTGAAAATCGATAATCTCGATTTCGATAGTCATGTGAAAAAAGATAGTAGACATGGTCCTCTGTTACCCGACAGCATCAGGTGTATCATATGCGGACCTTCAAATTGTGGGAAAACAAACATCGTGATAAGCCTGCTGACTCATCCACACGGCTTGCGTTTCAAGAATGTTTACGTCTACTCGAAATCTCTCTACCAGCCTAAATATGAATATCTTAGAAAAGTACTCGGCTCGATCGTGGGATATCATGAATTCAAGGATAGCGATGTAATAATGACGCCTGCGCAAGCTAAAATTAATTCCATTTTTATATTTGATGACGTAGCTTGCGACAATCAAAGTGTGATGCGTGACTACTTTAGCATGGGACGGCATAAACAGATAGACAGCTTCTATCTCTGTCAGACCTATACCCGCATTCCGAAACATCTGATAAGAGACAATGCAAATTTACTGATATTATTCAAGCAGGATGACATGAATCTTAGACATGTATATTCCGATCACGTTAATACCGATATGAGCTTTGAGGATTTCAAACATATGTGCTCGTTATGCTGGAAAGATAAATACGGATTCCTAGTGATAGATAAAGATAGCGATATTAAACATGGCCGATACAGAAAGGGGTTTGACGAGTATATATACCTGTGATTTTACTATCTCAATCAGTTGATAATTACACATGTTATCTGACGCACCTGTCGACATGGACATTACTAATAAAATTATCGAAGCTCGGAAAGCTGTAAAGCGCAAATTAGAGGCACTCAAAATGCACGATCTGCAAATCGAAAAGTCTTTTGCCCCAATCACCGCACCGTTACATTCAATAGCTAAACATATCAAGCTTGAGACGGATGAGAATTTAAACATTAAGAAAAAGTCTGAACCCCCAGAGGATGAAAAAAATATTAATATTACACCGTCACCGTCGATTGTCGACTCTGAAGAAGGCGACCAGTCAGATGAGAAGTATCTTGAGAAATTTAGCGATCTGCCTAAAACCTATATATCTGAGATGATGCATGATACTGAAAATACACATGATTTTCGATATGGTGTACGATATAATCCCGAAGAAGATAAATATTATATTGGAAATTCTGCCATTCAGTTTGACGGTGACAATTTAATAATAAATAATAAAGAGTATCAGGGCACTCGCGGTCTTTATGAATTACTATTTAAAAAACGTTCGCATCACTATAACTATGATGATAAGAAACAGTACATTGATATTGTAAAAAGGACTAGCGCACATAAGAGAAATTATGATTCTGAAAAGCAAAAGTCTGGTAGTAAGAGCTGGAAGTACCTGCATATTATTAAACCGATGCTTTACGCTCGCGAACCTCGGCAACGTGCTCCTGGTAAAGTAAAAGGCGGTGAATTAATGATGCAAGTCACCGATAATGCTATTGATTACGTATATTGGGACGATCCTAATGAACTCGTCGATCGTCTTAGGCTTTTGATAGCTTCACAGGAGGCAGGCAATTCAAGTCATACGAATGAAATAAATAGAATTTTAGAGGAACTATTAGAAAGTAAAATAATCGAACCGCTGGATTAATTTAACAGTACGTAAATTATTGTTGAACTGTAAACATGTCTGCTGTAAAAAGAGATATTGTTAATGAAATACATAAGCCGGCTAGAATTAACTTTAAGAGACGAAAAGTCGTAGTTAGAGGTTTAAATGAATTGCTTCAGGCTGACTTAGTCGAAATGATTCCATATGCTAATTACAATAAAAATTATAAATATATTCTCATTGTAATTGATGTTTTTTCAAAGTACGTATGGGCTGAACCAGTTAAATCTAAATCTGGCGTAAATGTTACTCGAGCTATGGAAAAAATATTAGTCGCAGATAAACGAATCCCCGTCAATTTACAGACTGATAATGGAACCGAATTTTATAATATTAATTTTCAAAAATTAATGAAAAAATATAAAATTAATCATTATTCTTCGTATAGCACTAAAAAATGTTCAGTAGTCGAACGCGTAAATAGGACTATAAAATCTATGATGTATAAAGAATTTAGTATAAATGGTTCTTTTCGGTGGTATAATTTACTTGCTGATATTATTAAGAAATATAATAATACTAGGCATAGTACCATCGGCATGAAACCTGTAGATGTAAATAAAAAGAATGAAAAAATACTCTTGAAATCCGTTTACAATTATCCTACAATTACATACACGCAATTACCTAAATTTAAAATTAACGATCATGTGAGAATAAGCAAGTACAGAGGCGTGTTCGATAAAGGTTATACTCCTAATTGGTCTAATGAAATATTTACTATTTCAAAAATTAATTATACCAGCCCCATAACATACTTACTGACCGATGCACAGAAACAGCCAATAGAAGGATGCTTCTATACTGAAGAACTGCAGAAGGTTAAACATTCAGACGTGTATCTCGTTGAGAAAGTTTTAAGGAAGAAAGGAAATAAGGTTTTCGTTAAATGGCTTGGATTTGACAGTTCCCATAACAGTTGGATTGAAAAAAGTAGCATTGTTTAATTTTTATGCACTTATATTAATTATTATTATTATTATTATTATTATTATTATTATTATTGCTATTATTTTTATAGGTTATGTATTCCATGTACATATATAAGCTTTATTACTGTATTATGCGTTCAGATAAATAAAATATATTATAAAAATTAAATTATTTTTTTATTTTTCGTCTGGGGTGGCTTTATTTTTTAAGATTTAATTTTTTTGATTGCATATTTGAATTCAGCATTAAAAAACACATAAAATGTAGCATGAACATTTTCGTTACAATAAACTTGAAAAATATGAATTTTTTCATTTTTTGCCTGGGCTGGCTTAATTTTTTAAGATTTAATTTTTTTGATTGCATATTTAAATTCGACATTAAAAAAGACATAAAATGTAGCATGAACATTTTCGTTACAATAAACTTGAAAAAAATCTGAATTCTTCATTTAATTAGGAAATGGGTAATAATAGTCAACCATTTTTTAAATTAATTTATTAATACATATAAGAAAGAGGTTACATATTTTGTGATATAATAACAGAATATTTATGTTCAAGTACTGGATTAATTATTTGAGCGTATCGTAATATTTTAATTTGAAAACGATCTCGATCGCGGGCGTCTTGCATCCAGTTACCACATCTAGCAGTTCTATGGGCATAGCTCCAATGGTAAATGTGATGAATTTTAACGTCCTCGCTGAACTGAACTGTTCTTGGACTTCTTCGGCTGGATACTGACATGTTGAAATGTACGTAAAACTTCAACGTACTTAACGTCTTCTCTGAGTAATTTTAAATTGTTCATAAATTGCTGTAACCTCTTCTTATATGTTTCGGGATCCATCTTTAGGACTCGATGAATTCGATGTTAGTGGTCGTGCCTGCTAGCCCTCTATATACTAAGTACACTTCTTTTAGTATAATGGTTTGTTGTAGCGTTACCATATCATCATCAGAAATAATGCGTGAGTATCTGGCTGGTAGACTCACTTTACAATTTTCGAGGATTACTTGGACCTGGATACCATACGGTGAAAGTGCTTTATATATATCTAGCACTTTATATTTTCTATCGACTTCCAGCTCATAGATTTTCATGAACGGCGTGACATGAGCTTCAACATTAATTTTTGTGAAAGACATTGCTGCTGCTGCTGCTTGTATATATCGACTTTAAGATTGTGAATGAATGCAGCGATCTCAGGTCTTTACTTTTATGCTGTATTCCACCCCCACTTTTCGTATCGTGTAAGCAGAAAAATATGGGAAAAAATATGATGATTTCATTGTTTACATTATTTCTCTCCAAACCCTGAGACGCTCCTTATAATGGATCACGTGACTTATTAGTCATTGTATTATAACCGCCGGATGCTGTTATCAAAGACAATTAATCACGTTTTAAATATACATATAGCTGTAGACAGCCGCATTTATTTACATTAACAATTTCCTGGAATCCGATAACGTCTCTGCATTTGATCACAGTTTTAACATTCAAATATAAAATTTACGTATTGAAGTAGATGAATATTTATTCCATATATAAGACTTGTCTATTTAAACTCAATGATGGATGTCTGTAGCCATTTTCTTAACCTCTAACGCCCTCTAACGTAAACATGCAATACTATTCACCAATAACTATAAACAATAAACGGTAGCCATCTTATTTTTATTACTAGATACACCATATCACTAGTACACCTTATATACTTATTTTTTTATTACTAAATACACCCTGTATACTTCTTTTATTACTAGATACATCCTATATACTCTTAGCCACGCCCTCTTAGATATAATCTCTTATCTTTAGCTATAATCTAATATCTAAGCTCAGGGATTGGATCTCCCCCCTCCCATTAGGTCCTATCACCTATCATCTAAGAAGATCCCACCTCACACTACAACCTAGATAATAGGATCTATCATCTAGCATTATCTCACCTCACACTAGAACCTAGATCATAGGATCTATCATCTATCACCTGCGCACCCCCCCGCGGGGCTGCAGGCGTGCTGACGTCACAGCTACAGCCGCAGCTCCAGCTTGACCTTGAATTGCGCTCATATTGGTACTGTATAACTACTTCTGTGGTTTCTAAGTTCTCTTGTGAAAAATGCAATAGCTGTTATATTGGTTAAATATAAAGGGAATTTGATATATGTACAGTGTGTTTCAGTTAACATTCCCACACAGTGGCGGTTTTACCACTGGGCACACTGGGCGGGTGCCCAGGGCGGCAAAATTTCAACGACGGCATTTTTTTTCTTTTGAATATTCCTTTAGTCGTTTTTATGAATTCGCTGATACGACAACGCATCAAGCGATATGGATGGCAGCCAGAAGCGACTTTCTTTCATACCTAATTTATGGTGATGGTCATTAGAAGACTAATACTTTTTTATTAATTCTTTCATTTAAGCAAGTAAACCGTAAACCGTTAACGAAATACAAAATAAATTATTTCGGGTTTGATAATTGATAAATAATAGTACAACTCGCTCACTTTCTTATCATCTAAATGAACTAAAGAAAATTGTAATAAATAAGCCATTAAACAAAATAAGTGAAATAACTCTCTGTAGTACTTAGTACCTACAGTAGTTAGAATTTAGAACAGATATTATTTATTATGTCCTGCTCGCCTGCTCCTGTGTTCAATATTTTTATCAAAGGCGGCCTTTCGGCTTTGTTTTTTGATGAGAGCGACAATAGTGCGCAATTCACATTGTGCACGTAGAAGTTGCGGCACACATTTTTTGGGTAGTATATATATGTTATATTTTTTAAGAGTAGGGGCGGCATCTTAAAATACTGCCGGGGGCGGCAAGCATTTTAAAACCGCCCCTGCCCCACAGCCGATATTTCGGAAATATATTTTTATTTTGTAAACGGTAATAGATGTCTATGGTTAATGCCTTCTTCAGGAAGTACAATTTACTATTATAGCATTATCACCAGAGATGGCGCTGCATTTTAAAAATATTTTTCGATTAAAGAAGGTTTAAAACCATTCGATTAAGAACTGAATTTTAAACAAAATTGTTCTTATTCAAAAAAGTCGGATCTGTAGTAGTTTTTGAGTTATTTTAATTGTATTGTCTAACTTTGAAGTGTTGTATTTTTTTAAATTGCTGTAACTTTTTTAATCTTGGTTTTCGGATGTAGGTTCTTAGTAACCTTCTTGCCTACTATAAAAGAATTATTTACTGGTGGCAAATTTCTTTTAATAGCATTTCCGATTTTACCGGAAATTACTTTAAATTGAGAAAATTAAATTAAAATAATTGAATAATTTGCAGTTGTTTATTTATTAACTGTCAATAGTTTAATTTTCTACTGTGTGTGTCATTTTAAGAATACGTTTGTAAAATTTTTCCAAAATATGGCCCACATCAATGTTGACAAAGTTAATATGTTATTAATTTATGGAAAATACAATAAAAATGCAAAAGCAGCCAAACGTATGTATCAATTACAATTTCCAAACAAACCACAACCTGGTCGCAAGACTTTTTCCAATTTGTGTAACAACTTATTAAAATATGGTAGTTTTAAAAAGTTGAAA
This sequence comes from Rutpela maculata, assembly GCA_936432065.2. NCBI lineage: Eukaryota > Metazoa > Arthropoda > Insecta > Coleoptera > Cerambycidae > Rutpela > Rutpela maculata. The sequence continues at coordinate 140,237,592 of OW386291.2, read as the reverse complement.
CGTGAAAGAATACGAACAGCAAGAACCCAGGAGAGTACAGCTTTAGTTTTACAAACCGTTAACAATGATCCCCACTCATCATTGCGACAAATAAGAGCCTCCACCAATATATCACCGTGTATCGTCGTGCCAAAGAATCTTAAAAGAAAATAAGTACTTTCCATATAAGCCACACTTATTACATCATTTACTGCCTACGAACTATGATCGTCGCTTAACCTATCTTGCCGAGTTTTCTGTTCTTTATGAAGAAAATTGTAATTTCCTTAAAAATGTACTCTGAAGTGACGAAAGTAAGTTTCACAGTAACGACACAATTACAAAACATAACTGTAGATATTAGTTGGAAAACAACCCAAGATGGATGACTCAAACAAGAAACCAAACTGTGTTCAGCATAAATGTATGGTGTGATTTTTTAAATGGTTATATTATGGGTCCGTTTCTATACCATGAAAATTTAACTGGTGTGCGTTATTTAAGATTTTTAGAAAATGTTCCCCACAACAGAGCTGAAATTTGGTTCCAGCAAGATGGCGCCCCACCCCACAACTCCAACATTGTTGTAAATTATTTGAATGACACGTTTCCAAGGTGCTGGATTAGCACCTCAGGACCGATTAGATGGCCCGCGCATTCTCCTCTGAACTTTTGCTTGTGGGGATATTTGAAAAGTAAAGTATATCAAGAGCCAATAGAAGATGTGGCAGATTTATACAATAAAATCTACGCTTGCGCTGGTGCAATTAATAGACATACATTATTAAGGACATGTAACGAGGAATTGTTACATCGCTTTGATATGTGTATTCAAGCAGATGGAAGTAATTTGTGAATATCTATTTTAAATATTGTTGTCAAGGTTGTTGTTTAAAAATAAAATTACCTTGTTTGTTGTTTTTCCATTTAAATGTCTCAATTTAAAGTAATTTCCGGTAAAATCGGAAGTGCTTAAAAAAAATTCCCACCAGTAAATAATTCTCTTATAGCAGACAAAAAAATTACTAAGAACCTACATCTGAAAATCAAGATTAAAAAAGTTACAGCAATTAAGATAAAAAATATAACACTTAAAAATTAGACAATAAAATTAAGATAACTCAAAAACTACTACTTATTGGAATAAGAACGATTTTGTTTAAAATTTAGTTCTTAATCGAATGGCATATGTTTCAAACCTTCCTTGATCGAATATTTTTAAACTGCAGTGCCATCTCTGGTGATAATGTTATAATAGTAAATTGTACTTCCCAAAGAAGGCATTAACCATGAAATCCATTACCGTTTACAGAATAAAAATATCTTTCATAGTTTCCGAAATATCGGCTGTGGGAATTAACTGAAACACCCTGTATATCAATACCCTGATCATTTAAAATCATTTGAAAATAGTAAAAACAATTTAAATTCTGTAAATCATTTTTAGTAACCGACCATTTTTTTCGTCAATAGGTAAACTAGTCATTGAAATCAACAAACTTTGGAATAGCCCAAGTGCCACCCTTCTTAATGACCAATAATTACATATAAGAAATCGCCCTAATGTAACAACAGGCCTACCTGCTGTTTTTTTTTTTAATCACAGCTAATTAACCATCAATTAATCAATAACTGTGAAACTACAATCGCAAATGGAATAGTATGATATTTAACAAAGAAATTTTGTGTTCGTAATTTGTTACAATGGATTATGACAAAGTAATTCTAATTTCAATTTAAAAGTTATTTAAAGAATCACCGGATAAGTCGCGGAGAACCTCAGCAATGGCCAGCAAGATCCCCCGATCTCAGTAGTTTGGATTTCTTTTTGTGGGGTCATTTTAAAAAACCCTGGTGGATAAAACTCCCATTAACACTTTAGAAGATTTAAGAGAGCGAATAGTTGCTTCGTGTGAAATAATACGGAATACGCCGGGAATATTTGAATGAGTGCGCAATTCGATGCGAAGACGGGCGGAATCATGCCTATTAAGTGAAGGTGGCTATTTCCAACAATTTTTATAAAACAAAATTTATCATTATCAATTAATTAGCACTCCATTAAGGAATATCCTGTATTTATTAATTATTTTTCTTGCGAATGACCAACGTGTATATTATTTTTAACTGAAAGGTATATCGGGTTTTCTCTCTAGCAATAGTGTCAACTACATTCCAAATATTATTTTCCTCCATCGTTTCTGAATGAATTATTTTTTACGGTGATCATGTGGAAGAACGCACTACCGGGCGTCAAAATGACGCGACACCAATTTATTTCTCAGGGGGCGCCAGTCGCGTATTACTCCGTTCTTCTACTTCCCAGGCGGGTTCGAGATAAGATGCACTTCGGTAGCCGAGTAATGCACCAAGGCTGCACTACCACAGATCGGAAACTACGCTCTCTCTGGACCCGAATTCCCTCGTTAGGGGTTTAGGCACCTCTTAATTTCCTGAATTTTTGCATAAAAAAATCCCAACCGAAGAATTTCTCTGCGGAGGGATTAGTTTTGGTACGCGAAAATCACGTTTTGGTCCATTAATAACGGAATATATTTCTCAAAAAACGCATAAAAAAATCCCTATCAAACCTCCGTAAAGCAACCAGAAGGTCGAACGTTAATTGGGCTTTCAATGACCGTACCTCAAAGGTCAATGTCTCTGGTTGAGGAATAAAAAATAAAAAATAATTTAAATTATATTTTCGTGGTACTTTTTAAACTGACTTTGTGGTACTTTTGAAAAATCCATTTTAAGACCAATTTCAGCGTACTTTTTGAAAAATGATTTTCGAGCCAAATTTCAAGGTACTTTTGAAAAACTAATCTGCGGGTGAAATTTTGGCGTACTTTTGAAAAATCGATTTTCAAGCCAAATTTCAAGGTACTTTTGAAAAGTTAATCTGCGGGTGAAATTTTGGCGTACTTTTGAAAAATCGATTTTCAAGCCAAATTTCAAGGTACTTTTGAAAAGTTAATCTGCGGGTGATATTTTGGCGTACTTTTGAAAAATCGATTTTCAAGCCAAATTTCAAGGTACTTTTGAAAAGTTAATCTGCGGGTGAAATTTTGGCGTACTTTTGAAAAATCGATCTTCAAGCCAAATTTCAACGCAGTTTTGAAAAATTAGTCTGCAAGTGAAACTTTGGCGTACTTTCGATAAATCGATTCCTGGGCCAAATTTTGACGCCCTTCCAAAAATATTATTTTTCAGTCCAATTTATGGTACCTTTGAAAAAGTATATTATTCATAAATCTTTGTCATTATATACTTCTACTCTCATATTCTGAACCAAAAACATTTTTTCTAAGTGAAAATTCGGTGTTTCTTCGAATTTTCACCTGGTCATTTCCAACGCCTTATAGAACCCAAAACGGTCCTTATGGACTGATCTGCGCCTCTGCAGACTCCCAAAAATGTCTTTAAATGAAATTTTTGCCTAAGTCGAATTTTGATTATGTCTTCAACTTAGGACGATTTTGGAGAGTTCTACAACAATCACACTGTATATTTTTCACTTAAAGCATAGAGGTCTCTTCCTCGTCAATGGTGTCATTTATAATTCAGATACCATTTTCCTTCGTCGTTATTTTTTTTTTTAGATTGACCACCCTGTATATTTTTCACAAAAGTAGAGTAGGTTTCTTCCTCGGCAATAGTGTCAGTCGAACATTCCAAACATTACTCTCTTAATTATTATTTGAATGATCACCCTGTATATTTTTCACTGAAACTCTAGCAGCGATAGTTTGATTTACATTTCTATATTATTTTTCCCCATCGTTAATTATTTTTAAAGAGTGTCCACCTTGTATGTTTTTCACTAAAATTAAAGCAGGTCACTTGTTGACAATTGCATTAATTATATATCAAATATTATTGTCCTCCCTCTATATTTTTCATTAAAGGTATATTCTATTTCTTCTTTGACAACTACCCACCAAATATTATTTTCCTTCATCAAATAGTTATGGAGATATAGCGCCAACAATCACACACCAGACCGACAGACAGACTGACGGAATTAAAATATCTTTATTTTTGTAATCTACATAGTCTGAAGCGTGGAAAGAAATCTCTGAGAATGATTTTTTCACGATAACAATACTTATTCTAGATAAGCGAAGGAAATGAAACAAAAAATGGCATATATATTTTTTTGAGTTCTTCACTTGAAAAAATGTTTCATATTCACGTAATCCATGAATATCAATGTATCGTGATGAATTGAAGTTTAATTGCTGTCGCACATTTCCTATCTTGGTGTCTGTGTTTACTGATTGTAATGTAAGTGATAACATTCACTTTAAATGCAAAGGATTTTATTCGAGTCACAGCAAAGTCCCTAACTATCTATTTCGCGTGACTTGAATGCAAATAGTTCAGCCAATCAAGCACAATACCTAAGAGCAGGTGTTTTGTTCGGAATATAATTACGTGTGTTAGGAATGTATAACTTTTGAATTAATTTTTCCTGAAGTTTATCTGAACAGTATTGTAAACATATTTGTAACTTTCATATGCTATAGAGGGTGTTAGATACATAACTTCGATCCTTTCAGGGACTGATTTTACACACAGATAGTGTGTAAAGACAGTTCCTTAAACATCCGTCTAAATGCTTCCTAAGGGAGCTACATCTTATTAAGTGTGGCGCGCCGCCGTGCTTAAGAAAATGATTTCGTAATTCGACAATTTCTCCTACATCTCTGAATCGATGACAAATTCTTTCATAGGCTTTTAGAGAAAACTTGATAGAATGATACCAGACTATCGAAATCAACAAAAAATTTTTTTTTTGATTTTCACACGAGAAAAAAAAGGACCCCGCAATAATCTTATGGAAATTGGATTTCGGTCAAATCGTCTGAATTTTGGATATGTTTTAGGTTTCGTCATCCCAAGCAAAAGTCTCAATGGGCACAAAGCTCGAAAATCAATACTTTGGCTGCTACGGAGCTTGAAAGCTCCAAAGCTCCACCACAGATTTATTTATTCGTGCAGTCTAGATTTTTAAATAACTTATTTTTTCGATTTTAATGTCTAGGTTTATGTTTTTGAAGTTGCTGAATTCAAATCCGATGTCAAATTGTCCAAATTGACACTTGACAGCTGTCAATTAGCTGTCAAAGTGCCTTAACAAAGTGCAAATCTTATTTTTATATTATGAGTTTATGCTGTTCAGGTAACTCAGTTCGTGTATGATGTGAATACAATAATTCGACAATTGGCAGCTGTCAACTAGCTGTCAAAGTGCAAATCTTATTTTATTGTTATGACTTTATGCTTTTTAGGTAACTCAGTTCATACATGATGTGAATACAATAATTCGACAATTGGCAGCTGTCAACAGGCTGTCAGCTAGCTGTCAAAGTGCAATAACAAAGTGCAAATCTTATTTTATTGTTATGACTTTATGCTTTTTAGGTAACTCAGTTCATACATGATGTGAATACAATAATTCGACAATTGGCTGCTGTCAACAGGCTGTCAGCTAGCTGTCAAAGTGCAATAACAAAGTGCAAATCTTATTTTTTTTATTTAAGACTTTATGCTTTTTAGGTAACTCAGTTACCTATATTTATATTTAATTTAGTTTTAACAAGGTTTCCGGAGCTGGGGGCTCAAGTGTGGTGACAGGAATTATACCATTATTGTTTCTTTTCCATCCCCATTGCTCTGCATTTTGTCCATTCCCATACCACTGCTGAACCTGGTGATAGGTTCGGAACGAATGTTGTCGTGCTGCTGCTTCTGTTGGTGGTAGCGATGCAATATTAAATTTATTTTTATATGCTGATTTTTTGAAGCATGCATATCTATAGTTGTTTAGCGACATACTTTTTTCATGCTTTTCACACCACTGTAACCGTACAATGCAACAAGGAAGCGTTCTCCAGCTTTAGCAATGATCTCTGGATCAGCATTTGGGTTTTTGAATACCTGGATAACCTCGTTTAAATCTGGATTTTTTCGGAGTAGACTTATATATTTTATTTTTCGTGTTGATGTAGATGTATAATGATTTGTGGCCCTCGTAAGCTAAAACTGTTCATTTGACAGAAAAAAGGTTATTAAATAAATTATAGGAAATTTTCTCTAGTTTAATTTATTATATAACTGTTTTTATCGTAAAATGAATCGGAAAGGAGATATTGTCAAAAAACGGTTTTTAGGCGCCATTTTTCCAATATGGCGGCATGAGCGGCAAAGATACGAGGTGGCAAAGTAGAAATTCGGAAAGAGCACATCGAAATTTATAAAATCACCAATTTTCAAAACTCCCGGAAAACTTCCCAGGTAACTTCTGTTTTGAGCACCAAATGACTTTAGTAAGGATGCCGCCTAAATAGTAGATTTTCTCGAAAAACCATCATTTGAGTTAAAATAAATTCTGGATGTTATCGTTCTATTACAATGACTTTATGGTTTTAATTTGTTTTATATATGACCTCAAGTGCAATGAGAAATTTTAGATTAAATCTGCTAATTGCTTTATATAGGGTATACAGGTATTCGACCATTAATTTCTAGTGGTGATTCTATATAAAAAAATATGAAAAAAGTTCATATAAACATGCGTCCGGAAATCCCTCCTAAGGGCGCTGCGGGACTCTGAAGGGAGCACCGAAAATTAACATTTTATTTAATATCTCCGGAACCCTTTGAGCTACACTGACTAGTTTTTGCACGTGATTCGATATCAATAAAGGTCATTATCTGATGTTATTCACTAAGGGTAAATTCAATCAGGAGTGAAGAAAATGAAAATGAAAATGATGAACTCATTGAAAAAATTCTGTTTACGCAAGAAGACTGGAAAAATTACTTTAAGTTCAAAGGAGGAGGAAGTTAGGTAATTTGCGTTATTTTAGATATTTAAGAATTTTCTACTCTTAAACTATTAACTTTAGCAAAAAATTGCAAGAGTCGAAATATTTTTGTTCAAGTTCAAGAATTTTTTTCGGAATTTTTTTTATCAATTTGTGGGTTAAGTGGTCCTTCCTCGAATCCGGTTGGTTGTACGGCGCTACAACAAGATAACTTTTTTTTATGTATCTATAACCAAGGAGTCATATTCCGATGAGACAATCATAGAAAATTCACATTAAAAAATGTGGGAGAGAAGTAAATCCTCCCTTTCCAATTTTGTGCACCCCTGATTGAATTTACTCTTGGTGGATAACATCAGATAATAACTTTTATTAATATTGAATTACGTGAAAAAACTAGTGACTTTAGCTCAAAGGGCTCCTGAGATATTAAATAAAATGTTAATTTTGGGTGCCCCCTTCAGGGGCCCGTAGCGCTCTTAGGGGGGATTTCCGGACCCTTGTTTATATGAACTTTTTTCCATATTTTTTTAAGTAGAATCACCACTAGAAATTAATGACCGCATACCTGAAACACCCTGTATAACAATTCATGTTGCAAAACTAAAATTTTCTGCTATTGTTCCTATTATCTCCGATTCTAGTAATCACATTGCAAAATTAAAAATACCAAATTGTTCGCAATAAAATTTCGATAATACAAGACCTACAAATAAACTTGTTAACTTACAAAAAATAAAACCGTTAAAATTTCCTTTGTTGAATAATTTAAGAAAAAAAATCGAAATTTCAATTGCGTATTGTTTAAGTGCATCGACTCGTAGAATGACAATTTTTTCTTAAAATAGAGGCCTTTACGTGTATTTTACAATGGTATTAAGACAAAATTTTCTTCTTAATTTAAACCGTTTTTTGAATGTTTACAATTTTCGAAAAATAATATCATGAAACGCCGAGAGTTAAGTTCGAGCGAAAAAAATGTCTGTCTATCTGCCAGTAACTTTTTTTGTGCGCACGATTGCTCCAGGAACGATGTATGATATTGACTTTTAATTTGGTACACCTATGTATTATAACAAGATCTGGAACTAGACTTAATTTTGATCTTATTCCGTTGAAAGGCTGGGGAGATAAATGGGGGTAAATATGTGAAACAAGTAAGTAAGTCTCCATAATATTGGAATTTAGTGTATGTACGAGAAACCAAGGTTTCAAAATTTTCTTGGCATCAGCCACCTTCAGTGAACAGATTTAATCCAAAACTTCTCATTACGTTGCAACTTATACTCATTATAACTGATGTTAGATAGTCTAGAAATCATATGTGTTTTTATATATTTAAGGCAATTTGAATCAAGAATATCTAGATTGTAGATTTGATGTCGTAGTAACACTTTCTGTACAATAATAAATTAGGTAAATAATATATTATACACTTGCTAATAATTCATAGAGTTTGATCTCAATTTTAAATTATTTGCTACAGAGGAAACGTTATATAAACAGTATTCTTACTTACGTTTTGCAAGTATTTTTTTGGCTTGTTTTTTAACTACTTCTTTTCTGGCGCTTTGAACTTCTGGTATTCCCTCAACTTTGTCGGTTTTCACATATTTGCTTTCACTTTGGGTATCTGTATCTTCATCTTCACGTTTTCGTTTCGTCCTTAGTTCTCCATTAAGGTTTTCCCCAGCAATTGTTGATTTATCTAATTCAATTTTTCTAGTGTCAGATTTCTTGGACCCTTCATTTTCTGCCTCTTTTATTCTTTCGTTTTCTACAGAGTTTAAGTCTGCCTTTGTACATGTTTCCTTTCTTAAAATATCCTTCTTCTCTCTTTTGGCAACAGGCCCTTCTTTTACATTTCCAGTTGTATTAGCGTCTAAATTCGCTCTCTTCCTTTTTGACGTTTCTTCTGGCATTGTCAGTTATCACAAACGATCGGACTGAACTGTTGCGACTGTATAAATATAGAACTATATAGGCTGATTTTTGAAATGCAGTTTGATGATGTTTCCCTCATATCTTTATTGCCTAAAGGATTTAAAATGGACAGGTTTATCTAGTGTTAATGTTACATTTTTAAACCGAACTTATTTATTACCAACAGCCAATAATCACATCAATAGAAAAGTACAAATGCAGTTGCTTAATAGCAATGTATGCAACAAGCTGTGGATGGGGGTTTAGGCACGAGACGTGAATTTGTCCACGAACACAACATCTAAATACTTAAATCACGGTTTTTGCAATGTATTACATATATTATTTTTCTACAACGGTTTTAAAATTAATATTTATCTTATATTTACTAATAATAATTTTTAATCCATTTATCATCAAAATGACATTATGTCAAATTATTCATATATTTCAAAGTAGGCGGGTGACAGGTGATTAAACGATATCCGCTTCGGTTTCGGTATGCATTGATGTTCCCCAAGAAGAAAAAACTCTCTTTTAAATCAATCAATATTCAACTTTGTAATTTAAGTAACTTGTAAATATTTAAAACAAATATAAAAGTTTTATCTTATTTCTAACGGACTTCAAAAATTTATAAATAATTCAGTAATAGAACAATTTATATCGGACAAAATTCATAGTTTTGAAAATTGGTAGAAATGTTAAGGATAGCATAAGAATTATTAAACTGAGAAGTTCCCACCTCTAAATAGTGTGCTTCGTCCCCTAGGACGTCGTTTCCACCGCCATTTTGAGGTTTTCTAGATGATCTCGGAAACGGTGCACATTTTGATGAAGATACCTATTATAGTCCATCCGTCAGGTCATATAAAAAGGTCTTACCAAGAATTAAGCCGGGAAGTTTTGAAATTTGGCAGGGTTGTAGATCTAGGTAGCCATATTGCCAAGATGGCAGCCAAAAATAGTATTTTTTGAACTATCTCCTTTTAGTCGTATTAGGGTATTTTTTTTTGATGATACACTCTTGATGACAATAAACAATTTCGATCACATTCATCAATAACATGCACCATAGAAATTGTTAGTCGGTTCGTGGGATTTACGTCATTGATACTTGATTTGAGTTTTTACCATTTATTCTACAAAGTGATACATAATGCTTCTAAAAACTAACTGGTGCTCTCTCTAGCTGACTAGCTTCTATATTTAATTTTTTTTTTTTTTAACTGTTTAACGTCGGCCTATTTCCGCTACCAGGGCCTATCACCGACGCCAGGAGACGAGCTACCCCCAACTTGGAAATTTTGCCGAACCTCTTCCTTTAAGAAGAGCAGGGATCTTTTACTTGCTTAACATTTAATAGACAAGGGACCGCCTGCTTTACATCCCCTCCGAAGGATGGTATATCCACTACGTAATCCTCGTCTGAAATTACGTAACTTCCTAGTATACACTGATATACAAGCCTCTAGAAGGTGGGACGAGAACGCTGTATTTCCCAAGATGGGAGCCCATCCAAGTACTAACCGCGCTCGACGTTGTTTCAACGGAATATCGACTGATATTCACATTGAAGTCGCCTCTACGCTCGCCCCTATATTTAATTTAATAATACCAATATTAACCCAATATAGTTAAACTACTTACCTATCAATGAAATATATACAATAACAAATAGTAACTAGAGCTGCTGCACAAGACCATGACATACTTGACCTACATATCGAAATACATTGGCGATTTATTTCGCATTTCATCATCAGCACGTATGTATTATAGCATCTTCGTGCCCTCTTGTATTAGAACAGGATAGATACCGTCAGATCCCGTTAATTTGAATGGGCCAAATGTTGATATGTTTACAGTTTTTTGTTAGCGCTTATAACCATATAAGAGATATAGAGAGCTATATATGTATTAAAATCTAAAGGTCCGAATTCGATCATGGTATGAACTCGCAGGTATAAAATTAAAAAAATATGGATATTATCCAGAATTTTATGCCGAATTCGATTCCAGAGGGCGCGATGTCGGCCAAGACTGCGAAATTGCAAAAAAGTAATAATTTCGAAAAAAAAATTGGAACTTAAATGTTGCCATTATCTTTCGTTTACATTGCATTTACGAGCTTATTTATAAAGATTTTTTTAATAATTCTTATATCAATCGAAAGCGTAATGTTTGTAGTCTCATACAGGTGTATTAGAGAGACATTATTTTCATTATAAACAACACTATGTTTAAACAATATGTGCTCGGAAAGTGTAGTGTAATTTTCGGCATCGAGGTACTTTTGTTATTATTGCAGATAGATGTGTAGTTATTTGAGACGAAATACGTAGAATATACCAGTGAACATATTTTATTAAAACAATTTTTTAATTCGCCGAATAATTTAGGAGATATGATTTTTTAAATGTAGTCAAAACTTATCATAATAATAAATATAAGGGTGGCTCGGGTACGCGATTTGCCAGTGTGCATTTGCCGTTCGCATTGTTTATTAGTTCTAGTCTGACAGGCGAGGAACATGCATGATATCGTTTTGTTTTTAAATAGTAACGATAAATACAAAAAGGTAATAATACAAGCTACTCATAAAGACATTTTTGTGATGGCACTATACTATGCTGCTGGAATAAACATAAATGAGTTGTAGATACATATATTCGATGTGTATATACCTATTCACTGCATAATACAAAAACTGTCGACTACGCAGAATATATCAGAAATTTATTTGGGCAATTTTTTTCTATGTACTTACGTTTTAAGTGGTTGCGATACGGTCAATTTTCCTTTCAGAAAAGGAAAACTTACGTATTCAAAACATGCCTCAAATATGCCAATGATCCTAAGTTACAGTCAATATTGAATTTCCCACTCGACAATTCACTTGATACTGCTGAATTTGAAAACTCTGCACGGTATTTTTTTAAAGTCTTATATGGTAGACCGCTTTTCATTGGTAATTTGGACAATTTGCGAGCCCATATATGTCACACTTGTAAATTGGATATTCGAAATTTGCCACCAACTGAAGACTCATTTCACCAGCACATTCTTAGAGTTGCCTACCAAATAATTATTTGGAAGATAGTAAGTTGCGTCAATCCAATTCTGAACAGCAGTTTCTTTGCATAGGAAGTAAGTATTCAACTTCTAGAACAAGGTTTTGCTTATGTGCAGAAAAAAAAAGAAATAATTTTTGAGATATATACATATATGTACGTTTTTTCGTGTTTTTTTTTTTCATTTAGACGTGTATATCTCGAAAAGTACGCGTTTTTAAGGCTAAACGAAAATAGGTAAACGTGTTCAGAATACGACTTCCTACAAAAAAAAGGTTCTATACATTTTCCGATTATCCCATTGGCTTTTCCGGAAAAGCGATTTGAAAAATCATTCTAAACAAGTTTATTTAAGTTCATTTAGCCCTAAAATCGCGTGCTTTTCGAGATATTTGCATTCAAAATAAAAAAACACGAAAAAAACATAGATATATTTTTTAAGTCGCTTTTCCGGAAAAACCAATGGGATAATCGGGAAAATGTATAGAACTTTTTTTCTAATAAATCGTATTCTGAACACGTTTACCTATGTTCATTTAGTCTTAAAAATGCGTACTTTTCGAGATATGAAAGTCTAAATGAAAAAAACACGAAAAAACGTATATATATATATATATATATATATATATATATATACGTTTTTTCGTGTTTTTTTCATTTAGACTTTCATATCTCGAAAAGTACGCATTTTTAAGACTAAATGAACATAGGTAAACGTGTTCAGAATACGATTTATTAGAAAAAAAGTTCTATACATTTTCCCGATTATCCCATTGGTTTTTCCGGAAAAGCGACTTAAAAAATATATCTATGTTTTTTTCGTGTTTTTTTATTTTGAATGCAAATATCTCGAAAAGCACGCGATTTTAGGGCTAAATGAACTTAAATAAACTTGTTTAGAATGATTTTTCAAATCGCTTTTCCGGAAAAGCCAATGGGATAATCGGAAAATGTATAGAACCTTTTTTTTGTAGGAAGTCGTATTCTGAACACGTTTACCTATTTTCGTTTAGCCTTAAAAACGCGTACTTTTCGAGATATACACGTCTAAATGAAAAAAAAAAACACGAAAAAACGTACATATATGTATATATCTCAAAAATTATTTCTTTTTTTTTCTGCACATAAGCAAAACCTTGTTCTAGAAGTTGAATACTTACTTCCTATGCAAAGAAACTGCTGTTCAGAATTGGATTGACGCAACTTACTATCTTCCAAATAATTATTTGGTAGGCAACTCTAAGAATGTGCTGGTGAAATGAGTCTTCAGTTGGTGGCAAATTTCGAATATCCAATTTACAAGTGTGACATATATGGGCTCGCAAATTGTCCAAATTACCAATGAAAAGCGGTCTACCATATAAGACTTTAAAAAAATACCGTGCAGAGTTTTCAAATTCAGCAGTATCAAGTGAATTGTCGAGTGGGAAATTCAATATTGACTGTAACTTAGGATCATTGGCATATTTGAGGCATGTTTTGAATACGTAAGTTTTCCTTTTCTGAAAGGAAAATTGACCGTATCGCAACCACTTAAAACGTAAGTACATAGAAAAAAATTGCCCAAATAAATTTCTGATATATTCTGCGTAGTCGACAGTTTTTGTATTATGCAGTGAATAGGTATATACACATCGAATATATGTATCTACAACTCATTTATGTTTATTCCAGCAGCATAGTATAGTGCCATCACAAAAATGTCTTTATGAGTAGCTTGTATTATTACCTTTTTGTATTTATCGTTACTATTTAAAAACAAAACGATATCATGCATGTTCCTCGCCTGTCAGACTAGAACTAATAAACAATGCGAACGGCAAATGCACACTGGCAAATCGCGTACCCGAGCCACCCTTATATTTATTATTATGATAAGTTTTGACTACATTTAAAAAATCATATCTCCTAAATTATTCGGCGAATTAAAAAATTGTTTTAATAAAATATGTTCACTGGTATATTCTACGTATTTCGTCTCAAATAACTACACATCTATCTGCAATAATAACAAAAGTACCTCGATGCCGAAAATTACACTACACTTTCCGAGCACATATTGTTTAAACATAGTGTTGTTTATAATGAAAATAATGTCTCTCTAATACACCTGTATGAGACTACAAACATTACGCTTTCGATTGATATAAGAATTATTAAAAAAATCTTTATAAATAAGCTCGTAAATGCAATGTAAACGAAAGATAATGCAACATTTAAGTTTACCACACGTTTACCTATGTTCATTTAGTCTTAAAAATGCGTACTTTTCGAGATATGAAAGTCTAAATGAAAAAAACACGAAAAAACGTGTATATATATATATATATATATATATATATATATATATATATATATATATATATATATATATATATATATATATCTCAAAAATCATGTCTTTTTTTTCTGCTCATAAGCAAAAAATTGTTCTAAAAGTTGAGTACTTAGGTACTATCTATGCAAAGAAACTGCTGTTCAAAATCTTTCTTTAAAACGGCGTTTTTTTCCTAATTTGAGTGGACTATATAGTATTATTACATCAATACACTTAATTATAGCATTATAACATCAATCATATGTATAACCACTTACCTATAATACTCCAATTTTAGTTATATCATATGTATTATGTGCACAGAATTTACAATATATACAACCATTATTTTGTCAAGACAAAAAATATTTTAATTTCATTGTAGTTGTTCTTAAATTAAATACAGATAATTTGTTCTGTTTGTAAGCATTATATATGATCTGAACGAACTTTCATATGAAAGACGTTACAAAAATGCTGCTTATACCTTACAAAAAAATTAATAAAATAATGTACAGTGCCCGTCACAATAATCTTGCCAACCTACATTTTCAAAATTCTCTGCATTTCCTTCTGGTGTATATTATTAGATTTTTTTCGTTTATTTTGTTAATTGTCCTCTGCTGTATAAGAATAAAATGTTAATTGTGTTGTGGTAAAGGATGGCGGATTTATATAACTGATAAATCAAATAAAACTTGCCATAGGTGGCAAAATTGAGACAAGACCGCGCACGCGGTAGACCAAAAAAATGCGCATCATTTTAAAAAAATCGTATCTCCTAAATTATTCAGCGAATTAAAAAATTGTTTTAATAAAAAATGTTCGTTGGTCTATTCTACGTATTTCGTCTCAAATAACCACACATCTGTCTGCAATAATAACAAAAGTACCTCGATGCCGAAAATTACACTACACTTTCCGAGCACATATTGTTTAAACAATTTATAGTGTTGTTTATAATGAAAATAATGTCTCTCTATTACACTTGTATGAAACTACAAACATTAAGCTTTCGATTGATATAAGAATTATTAAAAAATCTTTATAAATAAGCTCGTAAATGCAATGTAAACGAAAGATAATGCAACATTTAAGTTCCATTTTTTTTTTCGAAATTATTACTTTTTTGCAATTTCGCAATCTTGGCCGACATCGCGCCCTCTGGAATCGAATTCGGCATAAAATTCTGGATAATATCCACATTTTTTAAATTTTATACCCGCGAGTTCAGGGTTCGGCATTTTAGACGCGTCTTTTTGGATGCTAGATTCCTTACTATTTACATTGGGTTTTAGAGTTAAAAGACTTATTGCAAAAATGAAAGAGGAGCAAATTTCCTACAAATTATGTTATATATACAGTGTGTCCCAGTTTTCACGGTAACACCTACGTAGCTCAGTTATTAGTCATCCAACTTCAACCAAATTTGGATCGGTATCAAAGGCCATTACTATATCCTTTTTGAGTAAGACAAAACTTATTTCAGTCATTGGCGTGCATTTTTATTAAGAAAAAATTTTCGAGAAATCATATTAGGCATTTTTTTGTTGAAAAACTAATGCAATATTATTGATCGGCATGCCTATATTCAGAATTTAACAACATTTTGATTTTTGGTTTTCGAATTACGGCCCATTTAAAATTACCTATTTTAGACATTAAATAGTCAATAAATTGGTAACGAATCTTTTTTCGAAAGAAAGTCATTCTTTATTTTCTCTTTAAATTCATTTTTTCTACCACCCTATATCATCAATACCTTCAAATTCCCAGCCCATTGATTGCATTAACCTTTCCTTTGGAAAAAACGTTGAGGTTGTGTCGCAACCGCTAATGCCATGTGCAACTAATATTGTTTCTTTATAATTTTTTTAAAAAGTTGAGGATTGCAAATCTCGTGAACTGTAAATCATTTTGCTGGTATTACCTTGTTTTTCTTTTAAAAATTTAATGTCTTTGTCGGAGGGAGAAGGAGCAGTAAGAAGGACTAGCAGGTCAATATTTTGCCCTACGACAACAGCTGTGTCGTACTGAGGCGAAAAAATTGTTTTCCGCAATTTCCAAATTTCGAAGACGGATATCTCGAGAACATAACAACATATCACAAAATGTAAGTAGTGATTCTTATAGCAAATTTTCAGCTTCAATTTTGTATAGAATAGTCAAGCCGCTACGACGCATAGTTTCCGAGATATAAGCGAAAAACAAAAAAATGGGACCTTTAAAGTGTCCCCTTCCCCCCGCTCACCACCTAGGAGTGGGGACTTTTGATATGTTCATCTCTAGACTAGTCCAAACAAAGTTCAGTCAAATTTTCTGCCCCTAAAATTTTCCTCTATAATCATTCGTTGCCTGGCCTAAGCATGTTTTATTCGTAGTCCGGTTTCAATTCGTAATCCGTTTGCAGATTTGTGATACAATAAAATTTTCAGAATACCCCACAGATTTCGAGAATGGATGGGCCGGGCCGTCTCTCACAAGTGCGTCTTGTGAGAGACGGCCTTATAAAATAATGTAAATTAGCTTAGTAAAATGTATTCGAACATATCTTAATTTTAACGAGTAGTATTTATTAATACAAAAAAGTTTTTAGAACTTATAAAGACTTCCACTAGCTCCACCCCTAGATCATCAGGGGTTGAAAACATACAATTGCGCCTTATATTAAATGCGTCATTTAAAGAATAATATGGAGTACGGCCATTTGAAATAAAGAATTATAAATGTTAATCTAGCTCCAAATAGTAATAAAAGTAAAAACATTTTTAAAAGCCAACCCTCCTGGCTATATAAGTGTTGATGTTTATAGAAAGACTGATGAATGTTAGTAGATGTTTATTAATGTTTAGGTACCAAATAAAATAGATATAGAGAAACCGAGTTTAAATGTTTTTTAAATTATGCATTTTTGATAGTAAGAGGGAGAGGGTAAAGAAAGGCGCAGGCCTTAACAGTTAATTTCATCCAACAGTCTAAGACGCATCATCCGATGAATCTTCTGAATTCAAGTTGGTTTCCTCTATAACCCCAACATTTGCACATGCGCACATCTCTGTGAACACCACATTTAAAGTGGCACATTTGCAGTGTTGGGGGCAATTATTCTTGGAACATGAGCATCTTACTAAATTTAACACTTCGTCAGGCGCACGGAAGGTCACATATTATGGGTTCAAATTCACCATTAACCAATTTCCATCCATATTCCGCTGCTGGTGGTAAACATGGATGGGGAAGTATGTCTCTATACCATTCCATGCACTGATAATGACATCTTAGTATTGCTGGTTTTAGGTGGGTGGCATATTATCACTGGAACGGTGTTTTTGGTTAAAGATCCACCATCTTAGGTCGGATAACTTACTAATGCTTTTCTTGGTTGGTGAATACACACTGCAAAAAAAAGATTCGATTTCTTTAAAAACCGATTCATCTAATATTTCATTTTTCCCTAGGGTAGCTAACGCCCGAAGTGTAGATGGGGAAGCTGATAGAAACTTCTTCCAAAAGCTAATTTTTGATTTGCCTTTGAATGCACCTGTAACGTCAACTCCTGACAATGCGTGAAGTCCTGGAAGAGCTTCTACCTTTAAAATTAGACAGTAACACTGGATAATCTAGGAGCTTTCTTAATTTATATTCTACCCTATGAGATAAGAAGTTCCACTTCTTACATATGTAACAAGTGGAACTACTTTGTATTCAGAACTAAAACATTCATTAAATTTAAATTTTGGGAGCTCCTACACTCAAAGAAAATGATAGGTAAATTCAACCAAAAAGAGCATATGAAATCGCGCCTATCTAGTTTCATAGTTAAATCAATCAGAAAAGAATAGTCATACAACTTTATTTGTTTTCGTAAACAAATAGTAGTTTAATAATCATATCTTCTTGTAACAAATTAAATAGTACAATGGCATTTTTTTATGTTCACTAACCATTTTCAATTTGGTCTACAATTAAATAGTACAACGACTTTGTTTTTTGTTGATCTACACTTTATTGTATGATGAAGTTTTTTGGTTAGCCAAAATCTCAGTATTGAGACATCAGACCACCCAAACCAAAGATTAGAGATCGTTTATAAGATCCATCCAAATATATCGATGATCCCTGAGATAATTTGAACATTGCAATCATGTTATTAATTTTCTATAAATTCATAAGAGTGTAAGATAATGCATGATTGATTATTGTCAGTGATTTGTATGTGGCGTCATCTGGGAATAATTTCTGTAATAGACTACGTGGTAAGCAAGCAAATTTTATGGTAATTCTTTTAGAACTTCTAGAAGACGACAATAATATTGGTTTGTCTTCCAAGTACAATAATACAGCGAACTAATACTGGGTTAGAATTACAATTTGATAATAGTTAAAAATAAAATATACTATTATCTAGTTTAATTTGACAGAATTCAACAAAATAATAGTCAGATGAACAAAATAATAGTCTTATTCATCTATTTTTTAAGTTAATGTTTGTTTTGTTGTACGACAAGTTTTTATTAATTAAAATAACAATCACCTCTTGTTTAAAAATACCATCAATATAGTTTGGTTTAACAAAATTAACGATATTGTTAGTTAACCATTTTTTTTTTGTTGAATTTACCCATACTATTTCTTTGAGTGTAGCCCATTATAAAAATTAATGATGAAAATTAAAAAATAAGACGACATCCCTTACTTTATAACAATTTATTAAGAAAATTTCGTATGTTTTTACAATTTATTTAAAAAATGAATTTGAGGGGCAAGAAAACCACTACCTAATTTATTTATAATTTTTTATTAAAACAAAAAAGCAAACTTTTTAATTTTAGGGGTGGCATATTATAAGAGGTGAGTTTCACCGCTCTGTTACTCCAGCGAAAATTTTCATTTAGATTTATTTAGAATTTGAAACTTGAAAAGAATACAGTTATTTTCAAGTTACACACGGATTAAGAGTTATCCCTTTACGACGCAAGGGGTAAAACTTACCTCTATGTCACTTTTTAAACCATGTTTTCCAGTGGCGGCTCGTCAGGGGAGGCAGGGGAGGCCGAGCCTCCCTATGGAAGAAGCAAATTAATATCTTTTACTTGTAGAAATTTCTCTAATTGTCTTCCAAAATATCAAGCCTCCTCTGCAGACAATATTACGAGCCGCCACTGATGTTTTCTGTTATCTTAAATAAAAAAAAGTATTTTTTTTAATTATGCAACAATTTGTTTACATAATTTTATTTTATTTCATTTTTGTTCCTTTAGGGGTGTTGAAGGGGTGAATTGTACCCCTCTGCCATATTTGCTAGAGAGGGCCCATCAATATCCATTATTCTACAAGGTTTTCTGAAAATTTTGACGTATTACACAATATTGTATCACAAATCTGCACACGGGATCCCATATTTGACAAATTGAAACCGGACTAGCGTCTGTAATTGCCGGACTCACTTCGTTCGTCCGGCAAATCTACAGGCTCGTCACTATTAGCATAAACATATGTTTGACATACTAAAAATAACGAAAAAAAGTACAGTTTATTTAATAATCGTAGAAAAACATAAATGTTTTACCTACAAAGAATTATGAAAAAAATGTACAGTTTTTTAATAGTCGCAGAAAATTTTTTTATACGTCAACTGGTGTCATAGCACTCGATATTTATTGCAAATAAATTTGATTAAAGCTCACAAATTTATAAAATGCCACCTGCTGTTTATTTAAACTAGATGGCGCTATGGAGTTTTAATCTCCACAAGATATGTATTTACTAGCAATAAATAAAAGATAAATTTTTCGTGAATGATATAGTATCAATTTTAGATTAGAAAACACCTCCTGCGTAAATTTTAATGTGATGTCTCAGGTCATGGTAAAATTTAGCAATCCTATTTAATGTAGTCACTTTTCTTTTAATAAATTATCTTCGAAAAGAAGATACCTGTGGCAATTTAACAGCTTTCTACTAGCGGGCAGGTTAATTTGTTCTAATTTCGAAGCTTTTGAGAAAACCGCTGCCCAAGGAATCACTACTTCCACATCCAGATTTTCTATCCAAGTCACTCACAGCGAAAAAATTTTGTATGTGGAAATAATTGTTTGTGGAACTTTAATAATATAATATTTGAAATCCTCTACCCCAAAAGCCCATAAAACGATACCCCAAATCGGTAGTGAGGTGGGAGTGGTGATAGGAGGATGGTAGTGGGATGAAATAAAAACATATTTTGAGGTTTCTGGTTCTTGTACAATACACTAAATGACAATTTTTCTTCATCCCCTTTAATAATGGGGTGGGGGTGGTAATGGGGCTGGCTAATGTCAACAATTTTTTTGAGACCTTGTATATACTAAATACCAATTTTATGGACTCTTACCTGCTTGATTTACGTATTTACCCCAAATTTACCCCAATTTACCCCCAACCCTTCAACGGAACAAGATGAAAATATCATCTAGTTCCAGATCTCTTTAAAGTACATATGTGTACCAAATTTCAAGTCAATATCTTAAACGGTTCCAGAGAAAACGTGCGTACAAAAAAATGTTACAGACAGACAGACCGACCGACAGACAGACAGAAATTTTTTTCTCTCTCAAACTTAAAATCTCGACATTTCATGACATTCATTCTAAGCCTATTTGAACAATAAAATTTTTTAAAAATTTTTTGTCATTACGATACTTCCACTGCATGAGGAAGTAAAAATGTGTTAAAGAAATAGGTTCCCTAACTCTCCTATGTGCTGTGGACAAGTAGCCTTTTCTAGAGATATTAGAAAGTTAAGAAATCTACTTCCCTCGAGCTATCAGTGGTGAAACCTTTTCAGGACAATATCCTCAAGAATGCAGATGTAGTTCTGACTAGGTTGTCGATGAGATCAGAAACAGATTCATATGAGAGCTCTTTATAGTAACGATGGTTTCTGTAATGTAAAATAGCATTTACTTTACACAAGAAATTCAGTTAATACTATCTTAATCGCTACTAAAAATGCTACGATCATGTTTGTTCCGTTTGGTTATTTTTTTTGTCACATACAGGGTGATTCAAAAGAAAGTACATTAAATTCTACTGTAGATTGGTGTGCTTCAGAGATGAAGATTTTCCTAATAAAATTTCTTCCCACCGCGCCTCATAACCGAGTTACAGCCCCTTGAAGTGGGTGCCTGGCAACCAGTTTTCTCCTAATAACCTTCAAGCGGATTGTAGATCCAGCTCTATTTTGGTGGGCAATATGCTCATTAGAGCAAGTTCGTACTAATATGCAAGATATGTCCTATACAGGGTGGTCCGGTAAATTTCAAGGTCAATATACAAATTTATTGTTTTATATTCAAATATGAATTGGGTTAACAAAAAAATAAACAGAATAATTGACATAATTAGTGCTAAGAGAAATTTAAAAGTTATCAGCAAATAAACTGCTCAAAATGACATCCCCCCCCCCGTTCTATGCGAAGGTTAAGCCGTTTAAGTAAATTATACCGTATTCTTGGAAAAACATTATGCTCATTTCTGATAGTGTTTGCGGCATCTAGAACTTAGTCCCGCAACTGGTCAATGTTTTCAATGGGAACTGAATATACAAGTTCTTTCATATGGCCCCAAAAGAAAAACAAAACGCTGCCTTTGTTTTTGAATAAAATTCTCAATAAAATTGCTTCAGCATGCCTCTGTTATTTTGCAATTTGCTCGAAACCAGCGTAACTGGATGAAAAATTACAAGTGCAAAAATAGTTTCTAAATTTAATAAGATGTTCAATAAATAATCAAAAGAAAAACCTTGACCTTTATCGGACAACCCTGTATAGGACACATCTTGCATATCAGTATGAATTTGCTCGAATGAACATGTAGCCCATCAAAATAAAGACTCGTATCCACAATTTGATAATTGCACGTCAATCCGCTTGAAAGTTATTAGGAGAAAAAGAGAAAACAGGCACCTACTTTAAGGGGCTGTAACTGGGTTATGAGGCGCGGTAGGAAAAATTTTATTAGGAAAATCTTCATCTCTGGGGCACCCCAATCTGCAGTTGAAGTTAATGTACTTTCTTTTGAATCACCCTGTATATAGATAAAAACTTTATTAGGAAAATCTTCATCTCTGGGGCACCCCAATCTGCAGTTGAATTTAATGTATTTTCTTTTGAATCACCCTGTATATAGATAAAAATTTTATTAGGAAAATCTTCATCTCTGGGGCACTCCAATCTGCAGTTGAATTTAATGTACTTTCTTTTGAATCACCTTCTATATAGATGTTTTGAAAATGGTGCTTTTATGTTACTATTAATAAAACTGTACATTTTTCATTGTTCATATATTTATGGTAATCGTGAAGAGAAGTAAAAGATGTGAAAAAAAACATTATTTCACTCTGGTGTATAATTAAATCATAAGAGTGCATTGAAAACAATTGAAGTTGTCTCGCGATCTCGCTTTAGGAACGTTAAATGATAGATTTGTGCCTTGACGCTTACGTTAATTCTGTAATTTATTTATTTAAGTATGGAGTTATTTTATTGCAGACCTAATCATAAAAAGTGCATTATATATCTATGACGAACTACAAAATATAAATAGCATTACAGTAAAGACTTGTTGATTGATAATGTCTACTGCGAACATAAATTAAGTATCTAAAGTCATGATTATCTATAATGTCACCTTATCATGCAATAGTCTGGACAATTTGTAATTACTATGTACTTAAGATATTTATTTCAAGTATTAAAAGCAGTATCATATTAGAACAGAAATTAAAAAATATATTTTGTTTTGTACGTAAATAGAGTTGAAGTGGCTCCACAATCACCAAACTTAACT
Source organism: Rutpela maculata (assembly GCA_936432065.2). Lineage (NCBI taxonomy): Eukaryota > Metazoa > Arthropoda > Insecta > Coleoptera > Cerambycidae > Rutpela > Rutpela maculata. The sequence goes on along the minus strand of OW386291.2, from coordinate 140,214,637 downwards.
AGGTTATTTCGTAGATATTTCTGTGAATTTATTTAGCAGTATTTCGTCAGGCAGTAAGAATTACTCAATTATAGATACATTTAAAAAGCAAAATGATTTTCTCACATTAATCGATTTTGATGTCATCCTACAACAATTTGAGATATCATTCTGGCCTAAATGTACTCGGATGTTTCTATGGGCGTCCCGCAAGACAGCATGCTCTGACCATTATTATTTATCATATTCATCAACGATTTTTGACTTATAAAACATCTAAATGCTATCATAGTTAATTATGCCGATGACAGTAATCTGCTATTTATGTGTCAAACATATACTGAGACGATAAATATTGTCAGTATTGTATTATCATCGTCAGAGTGGTTTAAACAGACTAGATTAATTTTAAATTCAGATAAAACAAAACGAACCACGCTCTACACACACCACAACAGATCACGTTAAACAACCAATCTATACCATTTTCCGATTCAATAAAATGCTTAGGAATTCTATTGGATGAAACCTTACGGTTTCTGCCTTACGTTGATAACTTATGTTAATAAATGTATTAATTCCGTTAAATTTCCTCTTGCCTGGAAATACTCATTGGTTGTTCCTATTAATAAAATAAAAAATCCTCAAAGTTTTGCAGATTTGATGCCTATCAATATTATACCTGCACTTTCAAAAATTGTAGAAAGGGCGGTTTATGGGCAAATTTATTCATATGTTACAGATAACAAGATCCTACCAGAACATCAATCTGGTTCTAGACAAAACCATAGCACAACTAGACTGCACTACTCAAAATAACAGATGATGTTATCAGATGTATCGATCGAGAAGAAATCGCTATATTACTATCATTAGACATTAGACGATAGCAAAGCTTTCGATACGATGAATCACGAATTATTATGTGCTAAACTTAGTTATTGTAATTTCAGTCAAAGTAGTGTGTCATTTATGAAATCATTTCTAAGCAATCGGAGTCAATGTGTAGTCGTAAATGGTAATGATATTTCAAATAGCCCAGATGTTGTTCACGGTGCGTCGCAGGGCTCAATACTTCAATACTATTTATAATATACACATCTGACTTCTCGCTTGTTTTAAAATAAATTTTCGATGCATTCATATGCTGATGATAGTAATCTCTATGTTACCGCCTATATCGACCAACTTTTAACTTAATAACGCAATGGAGGAATTGGTCAAAGTATCTAAAAACTATTGTCTCTCGATTAACCCTGGTAAGTCATCTGTTATTTATCTTTGGAAGCGATAAAGACAGAGGGCCATAAGCACTGTATCACTACAAGTGAATGGAAATAACTTGCAATATGTTGACAAAGTTAAGTGTCTGGGTTTAACTATAGATATCAAGTGATCTAGCATGAATTATATTCAGTACGATGCTGGTATATGAAACCATAACTTTAGGTATTATGCCGTCACTTTTGGGCGGTACAGGTGAGTACACAGGTAAATTGAATTTTCCATCCAAAGTGCGCTCTTCAGACAAAATATTCTTGTACGGCATTCCTCATGTTTGATAGTTCATAAAAAAATAATCGCTTAGACCTACTGCCGAGCAAAAATAATGGGACTGGAAGCGAGAAGAATTTTTGATTTTCCGAAAATTTTCCAAGGCAAATAGGTGACTTAATACTGTACGGCGTTTGTACAATGAGATTTGTATGCTTTCATAGATTCAATATTCAGCAACGCCGTACATATCTGGTGGTTCCAGGGTGAGAAATCCCGGGCGCAAGCCCTTCCCTAGTCCCGTAGGGTACAAGATCATTGCAAAATGTACGGTATAGATTCTACAATATTATTCAACACCTACAATAATGTTTAACAACTGTGCCGTCTAAAAAATATGGTAACTATAAATATAAATAAACAATTACCTACATTTGGGGGTTGAATCTCATGTTTTGGCAAAATATCATAAATTCCTGTACGGCAACCATGTACAACTCATATCCAAAATGTATCGTCTGTCTCCATATCCACCCTCTTTCAAACATAAAATCAAAAAGTTACTCCTCGATAAACAATGACCGTATATTTCACGTTATACGTAATATGTACTAAAATACTTAATTATACAGGGTGTTTCAAAGTCAAAGGTACATACGTTATGTGTGGATAGACGGCATTTTGACGGTTCCAAATTACCCGGCATTAATGCATCCATCGTCCTTCCTTACTGAGATACAGGATGTTTTATTGATTTTGGCCAAATCTTTCCTTGGTCATAACTATTGAACCACCCTGTATAATCGGTTCATACTTAGAATATATGTTTCCCTTATTTTACTTGATAGAACTTCATAATAAACTAAATAGAAATCCAGATCCGGCTTAACAAGAAACTGACAATATGTTGTATGTCAAAATCAACACACCCTGTATAGCAAAATTTTGTAGATCTGTTTGATATTCGAAAAGAGCGGAAAAAATTAAATAGAGTAGCTCACTTAATTTATTTGCGCATTTCATTCATCAGCCTTGATTACTTGCCGTAAATCCAATTTCATTAAAATGGAACTTGAAAATTTATTTTGGGGTTTAATTAACAAAAAAATTTAACTTGCAGCCATTATAATTCTTACACTTCTACATAGACAAGGTAAATGAACTATTGTAAAATAATTTTTAAAAACAACGCAGTTCACATGATAATCTATCAGGGAGGATATGTGGCCCAATCAAATGATTGTTGAAAACAGCAAATCGATGTTGGGATTTATTCTGTCATATAGCACGTGGATTCTCTTCTGCCCAAACAAGTGAATTTCTTAAATTATAAACACCACATCTTGTAAATTGTGACTCATATGTAAGAAGACATCTGTTAAGAATTCTTCGATTCCGAATAATCCATTTACTAAAACTTAAGAAATGATTTTATAACATAGCTGCTTTTTCGTCAAGTAGGCATTGCTGCATTGCAAATTTTAATATTTGACAGTTCAAATTTACTGGTTCGACATGCTTGCGTTTTATTATTCTAAAATATTTGTTATTTGTATTAATATTATTACCCACATTACAAAGTACATAATTATGCCTTATCAATTTTCAAATGTTGAATATGCGGATATGGTGTATGGATTTTGTGATGGCAATGGGCGGGCTGCTGTGAGAGAATATCAAAGAAGATTTCCTGGACGCCGAATTCCTGATCATAAAACTTTTGCTAGAGTTGTCAATTATTCTAAAAATCATGGTCGGTGTCCAACGGCCACCTTAAATGAGCATCTAGTAAGGCAACCTTTAGCTGTAGAAGAGAATGTACGAAATATTGTTGCAAATAATCCGAAAATTAGAACAAGAAGTGTGGGGCATGCCTTAGGTGTTCCACATGTCAGTGTTTGGAGAACACCAAAAAAAAAAATCTCTATTCATTTCATGTTCAACAGGTTCAGAGGTTAGAGGAAGGGGATGCAGTTCATCGGTTAAATTTTCTGTTAAGAATTCTTAAAAGATGTCTGTTTACAGATGAGGCACAGTTTACAAGAGATGGTGTTTATAATTTAAGAAATTCACATGTGTGGGCAGAAGAGAATCCACATGCTATAAGAATAAATCTCAACATCGATTTGCTGTTAATATTTCGTGCGGTGTTTTCAACAGTCATTTGATTGGGCCACATATCCTCCCTGATAGATTATCAGATGAACTTTATTTAGGCTTTTTGCAAAATTTTTTACTAGAATTAATGGAAAATGAAAATACTGCGGGAATGTATTTCCAGCATATTGGCGCTCCACCCCATTTTAGGTATATTGTGAGAAATTTCTTAAATGAGAATTTTCGAAATATGTGGATAGGTCGAAATGGATCTCATCATGGATCTCCAAGGTCACCGGATTTCAATCCTGTTGATTATTATCTTTGGGGACATTTAAAAGAAAAGGTATATGACGTAGCCATTAACAGTAGAGACGAACTTTTGGAACGGATTAATATTCTGTTATTAAATTTGTCAGCGTTTCATATAATAACAGAATACTTGTCATTTTCGTAGACTACTTTAATAATTGTAATTTCCCTTCGTATAATAAATAGTTTAAATACGATTTTCAATGTTCAATAACTCGAAAACGGTTAAAGATAGGACTATCATATGTAATATTTTTGAAATCAGAACAAAAAAGAATAATTTAAAAATTCAACAATAGGGCATTCCATTTAAAAAAATATTATTGCTTCTTGTACCCCTCAATTTCTGCAGGCCACTGTGCTTCCATTAACTTATTGAAGGGGTTCAGTTACAGCCCTACAACTTTCGTTTGAAACTTTTTTTTCTATATCCGATAATAACGATAATAAAAGGTGGCCTAAATATAATGAATAACCCTGTACATACATACATTAAAAATAATATTATTTTTAAATGTAGACTAACAAAAGTAAGTAGTATTTTGATTTATGTGTGCAACTCTACCTTGTTATTAAAATTATTTTACAATAGTTCACTTACCTAGTCTATGTATGCAGAAGTGTAAGAATTGTCATTGCTGCAAGTTAATTTTTTTTGTTAATTAAACCCTAAAATAAATTTTCAAGTTCCAACTGTCTCGACCATTTTAATGAAATTGGATTTACGGCAAGTAATCAAAGTCAATGAATGAAATGCGCAAATAAATTAAGTGAGCTACTCTATTCAATTTTTTCCGCACTTTTCGAATGTCGAAACAGATCTACAAAATTTTGACATACAACATATTGTCAGTTTTTTATCAAGATGGACCTGGATTTCTATTTTGGTTTATTATAAAATTCTATCAAGTAACATAAGTGAAACATATATTCTAAGTATGGACCGATTATACAGGTGGTTCAATAATTATGACCAGAGAAAGATTTGGCCAAAATCAATAAAACATCCTGTATCTCAGTAAGGAAGGACGATGAATGCATTAATGCAGGATAGTTTGGAACCGCCAAAGTGCCCTCTATCCACAAGTAACGTATGTACCTTTAACTTTGAAACACCCTGTATAGTATAGTGTATTATTCAAGTCTCACTTTGCTCTTTCATATTATCGGATATTTTTTTATCGTGTAGGAGCTAAACATTAATTAAGAAGGGTGAAAAAATTTTTTGAAAAAAAGGCGGTTCATTTTTTTTTTTTTATTTCTTTTTATATCAATAATGCAATGCAATGTTAGGAAAAGTTTTTCTATGCGTGTTGATAATATTACTCATAAAAATTATAATCTTAAGTTTTAAGTAAATATTTTAATCATGTTAATTTACCAAAACCATAAAATATTATCTAGAAATTGGAATTACGTTTGTGAAATAAAGTTATATACTTTTTTAAATTAACGAATGAGGAATTTTAATGAATTATTTAATGCACTTGAAAATACAGCCTACCACTTTTATTAATCTTTTATTATTTCCTGTGTAAACAATAATTATTATTAATTTGATTATTGACACAACGTACTTATTTTAATATCTTATTGTACTTTTTGCATTAAAAAAAATATTTAAAAATTTGTTATTACTCGTAAAGTATATGCAGTCACAAACATTACTTATTTAAAAGAATTATAATTTTTATAAAAATCGAGAATATAACACATAATCTAGGTCAGGTCATATAAAAAGGCCTTACCGGGAATTAAGTCGGGAAGTTTTGAAATTTGGCAGGGTTGTAGATTTAGGTATCTACAACTAAAATCCACATTTTGTACAAAGCAATATCTGCCGCTGGCGTAGCCATATTGCCAAGATGGCTGCCGAACTCAGTTTTTTTTGAAATATCTCTTTTACCTTCGGTTTTAGAGTTAAAAGACTTATTACAGAAATGAAAGAGGAGGAAATTTCCTACAAATTACGTTATAAATATGTTCTTTGTAAAATCAATAGTTTAGACACAACAGTCGATTAAAGGTAAACATATTCATTTTACTTTCCTTAACGTATGCTTAAATTTAGGAGTTTTAAAATGAATTCAATTTGGATTATTATTTGCAAATCCTTTCAACTGAAATTCTACCTACTTCTTACCTGCGCCGCGTCTACCTGTGATTAAAGCAAACCTCCGCCGGCCGGGAGCCGTCGTTTTTATAACGTGCATAGTCTCTGCCTTTATCGCTTTGCAGTATTGCTTTGACCATAATACTGCAAGTATAACAACGTTTCGTATCTGTTATTTTGTTATCATTGCTCTGGGACATATTATTTTGCAGACTGTGGAATTTACAGAAGAACAACGCCTGGCCATGGAAAACATTCTTTGTAATTTGAATAGATCTACGATCTTCTCAACGAATCACCAAAGTTTGTTTAAAACGATTACTAAAAAATTTGAAGAAGGACTAGCAAAACTGGAAAGTAATGGACCTACCGCTGAACTGTGGGTGAAATATTTTATGAAAACTTTGCAAAACTTTGAACAGCTCTCGGATACTATTGGATCTACAGAGTCCGCTCTGGTACCAGTTTGTTGCAAATTTAGTCTACTTTTTAAAAATACTAAATTGTTTTTACCAAAAAAGTAGGCCTTAGGTGCCAAAATCGACAAAACTGGAAAAAAAAAACAAAAATCTCGCAGTATTTTGGATTTTGGAAGACCCGGAGGTCTGCCGAGATCGTAAACTTGGATTTAACATTAATTTGTAATCTTATACAACATTTAAAAAAAAGCATAGATACCCGATTTGACGTCAGGTAGGATGTCTAAAGTTACTGTATTATAATGTATATATTTTGTATAGTGTGTATATATCATCATAATTACAAAATTCCCAAAATATTCTTTTACACTCTAGAAGTCTTTCTGATACATGATTAAAGTTTAGCTTGGTAAAAAAATATATATCCTTCTGCATCAATTATCTGTTTATTCCTCGTAGAGTATATACTGATATGCAAATAACTAAAGCATTCTGATTAAATATATTTCTTTTAAATTTAAAGTATATCCACTGACATATTTAAATTTGCTCTGCATATTACGTCAATTCAAGAAAAACGCATAAATAATAAAATGAAATTAATCATGATTTATTTACTTTTATACGTACATATTTAATATTTACATATATATTTGCAAAGATTACAGCATTATTTTCCTGTTTTAATAGTTTCATGGCTTGACGTAAGTATCACATTAAATAATTATATTTACCTTTATAATGACATTTTACTTCTGTATAGATTAAAATTCCTAAATCTTTAAAATTATACAGGGTGATTCAGGATCCAACCGAGAAATTTTTACGATCTATACATGCGATGGAAAATAACTTTCAAGCTCATTTGAAAACATTTACTTGTACGCCACTGGTAACTGATCGACTGTATCGAAATAAAACCGAATAGAATAATTCGCATTAAGCTACAGAACAGAACGTTCAATAATAAAATAATCACTTCTAGGTCCAGGTAGTAGTGGAGTGGAAGCACAGTAATCTTAAAAAAATGGAGTTTTTTTTGGTCAAATAAGCTTACAATATCATGAAACGACGAGATTTTAAGTTGAACAAAAAATATGCTGTCTGTTGGTCAGTCTGTTTGTAACTTTTTTGTGCGCACGATTACTATGGAATGGTGTATGATATTAACTTGAAATTTGGTACACGTATATACACTTCTGTGCAATGAAATCCCGTACACCTATTTTTCGCTATATTAAATCATTCTTTATTTATTTATTTGTTGTTTCGCAAAGCCAAAATTAACTGATGAAAAATGTTTAATTCTCTCTAAAATTGAAGAGGAATGATCTATCAGAGCAGTTGCTAACCATTATCGATTGAATAAAAGTACTGTTATGAATATGAAGAAAAGGTGGGAGGAGGAAGGTAGCGTAAAGAGAAAAGACGATTCAGGCCGATCGAGAAGTTCAAGATGCTTCATCTTGAATGAGATTTGAACTCCTTGGCTATTTGAGGCAAAATCCGTTTCAAACAGCAGGAGACGCTGTGTTCATGACAAATTTTCCAGCATCGAGATCAACAGCTAGCCGAAGGATAGGAAAATCGGAATTAAAAAACTGTACAAGTGCCAAGAAGACCATATTAATACAACAACAACATTCTGTTTTATTTAAATTATGTCTATTGCCGTTGGAGTTTTGGAACAATGTTGTGTTTACCGACGAAAAAGTTTTTCAGTCTTGTAATGACGGACATATTCGATCTGAACCTTAGGACACTACCTTTTTTTGCCCCTTTTAGGGATTAAAAGAGGATGGTAGAGGGAAACTGATACGATAGAAAAAAAATTGTGTCCAAAATTAGCTTTAGGGCGTCAAAATACTTCAGAAAAGTTAGATCAGAACCTTAGAACGTGACCTTTTGTTTTTCTTGCTCTTTATATGGGGTAAAAGGGGGTTGCAGAGGGTAACTGAAAATTTGTCCAAAATTAGGTTCAGCGTGTCAAAATTCTTCAGAAAATCAGAACCTTAGGACAAGACCTTTTTTTTTGTAGACCTTCGTTATTTACATATAATGGACTGCAAATATAGTATCGCCCTTTTATTATGTTTAGGGTGACCTAGGGTGGCCCATCTTTTTCGAAATCGAAATTTTTTATTTCTCACCCCTGCAAATGGTTCCATTTGAAGAAAAAACAGTACCCTCAAAATATTATTGAGGCAAATTGAAGGCAAGGGGTGCCGCAGAATGCATTATTATGCAATAATAAAATTAAATGGAATTATTTACATTCTTTGGTTGATGCATTGTTTTTTTTTTAATCAGCAATATTTATCTTTAGAATGACTAATCAAGTCATACAAATATCAAAGACATTATCTGTTGTGACTATGACATGTGTCATACTACTGTAAATTCGTAGTCTAAGAAAACTAGACTAGAAGTTTTTGAAATAAAACTCTCGTTTTATCTTTGTGTATTTTATTATGAAACGTTTTTTTCATACATAGTACCAAATATTATCCTAAATCTACAAGACATATAGTAATAAAAACAATATTTTTTGCACTAGGCCAAAGCATGCGACAGGGTTTCTTTTTTTACATTTGGAAACTGTGATTTATAATCATTTACAACTTGGAGTAAAAACTGTTTTTGGTCTTCATTTTTTGTTAAAATGTCATTATAGTCAGTAATAAGTTTGATTCCTCTCTCAGCGGCATCATTTACAACTTTAATTTTGTTTACAATATTGAAACATCGGTTATAACTTTCATTTTCCCTCCATGTTGTTGGATCATTTTCCAAAAATTCCATAGACAATTTTTGAAAAAACTGTTTAGTGTTCTCGCATATGAAGTCCTGAATTTCCTTGTTTTCAACGTCAGTAATGTTACTAATCATAAGTCGTTTAATACCCTCTTGATTTGGTGCTTTCCTATTCAAAGCTTTAACCATTTCTCTTTTAGTGGTAACTGAAATATCGTCATCAAAGAAAGATAAGCCAACATTTACTGAATTAAGGTACCACAAATGGTTCACTATTTTCCTACTTGCGGCTTGAGATATTTCTTTGTCAATATTTTGATAATTAATGAGTTCTTTACAAAAGTCTAAGTCACGAAGCGGTGCTTTACTAGCAAATGACGCTGTAAACCAGGCCTTTACATAAACCTTTACAATAAAGAGACATATATCTTCAATACCTATTTTTTCTTTTTTAGTTAGTTGGAACTGATCTTGGAAAAAAAATATTTTTAGACAGTAAATGGCTTTGGCCATCCAACGTGCATGATGAAATGCCCCTGGTTGATAGAATGTCGTGTGAGTGGGCTCTTCTTCAACAAAAAGTTTAGAAAGCATTAAAAATTCTTTATAATCATCACGAGGCTGTTGCAAAGTTAAAGCTGCATTTAGAAACTTTACAATTTCGGCTTTAACTGGTTGTAAAATGTGTTTAATTTTTGATACCTGAAATCCAGTTTTTAGTTTATTTTGATCTATTTTAGGCCAAAATTCCCTAAAACGTTTAAATAGTGGCACATTTGGACCAGATGAGGAAGGCATTTTTCTGTCAAACACACTTCTCAAAACCACTTCAAAAATATGATGCCTACAAGGAAAATATAAAATATCTCTTTCTAATTTTTGTTGCAATAGTGTGGCTGCCCCATTTATATAACCCGTATTTGATGCTGTTGTATCACAACACAAAGCTATTACCTCTTCGTCCAAATTCCATTCACAAAGCACATCATAAACTGCTTCAGTCTGTTCTCTTCCAGTTGAATTGGGCAAAGCTGGTACTCCAAGTAGTTGTTCAATATCTCCACTAGTAACTAAGATAGCAAGTCTATCGATATTTCCCATTCCAGTGAGAGAAGGTAAAAGTTTTCCATCCCAATGGATGACTGGGGCCGGCAATTCAGAATTACCGAAGGCAGTTTTTAATATTTCAGCTCTTTCTTCGCGGATGCGTTGTCTAGAGCGCTGAAGTGTGGTTCTGCTGATGGACAAAGATGTGGTGTCATGTCCTAGTGCTTCTGCTACTGCCGTCAAAATATGGACTCCATACCTGTCGCTTATTTTGCAAGCATCAAATGCAGCGGCTATTTTTGGTGTGATGATGTTACATGTTCCATACAATCTCCTCTTTTTTGGCTGTGACGGGCCAGGCTGGTCTTGTAACAACTCTTCTTGGGCTTCGATTATTTCATCTTCATTTTCGTTGGAGTCGGCTGAATTACTACTTGATGATGGACAGGTGACTGTTTCCTCTAATCTAGCTTTTTCTTGTTGACTTCGTTGCATTCGTTCGGATAATTTCTGTAATTTCTCCTCACTGATTTTTCTTGAGAAGCAAGTTGGTAATCAATACCATGCATAAATCCAGGACGTCCCTTTTTTCTTTGGTTAATTAAAAACTGCTTATCTTCATCTATTTTCATCAACTCCAATGCATTTGCATGAGAAATGTCAAAAAGATTTTTCAACGAAATTTTTTTCTTTACTCCCGCACTGGCCCTTTTAGCCGATTTTTGTAAGTTCCTTCACTCTGCATAAAGTTTATCTAGTTGTTTGACACAATGAAAATCCTGACGTGTCGGAATACGAGCTTTATCCCAAAAAACTGACACCTCTTTTATTGTTAATTTAGCACTTTCATGTACACTTAGCTTCACTTCACGAATGTTATAAAAGAGCACTTGTAATACTTGTCTATTAAACGGCAATTTATTGCCGATGATTTGTGACGAATAGTGTCCAGCTAAGCAAATGAAAGTATCCTTTCGTAAGGATCTAACATCAGCCATCGTTAAATGTTTTTTCAAAATGGAACGTATGCTAGAACTTATAATGTCACCACTGTAAAACACAATTGCAAACTGACATAAAAACCTACCGTAGGTGCATATTTTCAAACTTCCAAAACAAATAATTTCTAGGAAATAATTACACCAATAAAACATTATGAGAAAAGAGGTAGATATTTGTATTTTAAGTAAAATTTAAGTGTATTACCGTAATAAAATCTTATCTACAAATTTCTACCTGAATGCGGCACGGGTTACCGTTCACCGAATTATCTGAAACTTTGACATAAATTATTCCTAGTATAATAGTATATTTTCGTGGGGTGAGACTTAAAAAATACGCAAAAAAAATTCACCCCCTATAGAGATGGGCCACCTTAGTGACCATATGTACTTATTTTAGTAGGGCAGTACTCTTTTTTCGAGTAATGTCCTACTGTCCTTAAAAAGTTCATTAAGTACACATAAATGTACTTCTTTTTTCTTGAGGTACACAAAAATTCTAAATAAATATTTTCATTTATTTTTTATTTTTATAATAAGTACATATAAAATAAAACGTACCGAACGAAACGAAATCAAGTGTTTCTGGCTCACGTATATCAACCGATTGCGATGCCACGGTGACGCTACGTGAGTCTAGCATCGACTGTCGAATGTGTCACTCTCAGATAAACAAAGAATATATTTCTTTGTTTATCTGAGGTGTCACTTATCTCGTTATCTCGCTCTTTTATTTTACTGCAGATCAAAAGCGCTTAGGTCGGCTGCAACGTAGTTCTTAGCTTAGGATTTACCGCCGAATGTCAATACTAGTTTAGAGTAGATATTGTGACTAAGTAGAGTATGATATTTTTTACCTGATATAAATATATTTGGCATTTTATATTTTTAAATCTTGCGCACACGAGAGCTACTTTTGAAGACAATATAATTTTTAATCAAATATCTAACTTTTAATTTAAGGCCGTTTGACCTTGAAAAATTCAAAATTTTCACCTGCGGCGCATTTTTAATAACCGTACCCTCACCTTTAAATAAGGGACCTCTTCTATCATTGTAAGTACTCTTTTTTCTAGAAAAAAATATGGTCACCCTAATTATGTTGTAAGAAAGGTGGATAGGAAATAGTGATTCCTTAGGCAGCGGTTTTTTAGTATTTCACTCATGTTCTATTAGAATATCGTTATAATTTTTTTAGCGGTATTAAGTTAATTTTTAAGGATCTCTTTAGTTTTTCAGAAGATGCCCGAGTCTCTCAGTATAAGTATATTTTAACTAAATATCTATTAGAATGTCACAATTTTGGAAACAGTTTAATAAATGTATTAACTTTTTTTTTATTGAGGAAGAGTTAAATCAGGAATAAGTTTGAAATGAAGGTTTTAGTTCTCAACTGAATAAAAATATGTCTAGAAAACTATATTTAATTTAATCTACTCAATTCATAATTGAACTGTCGCCTCTTTTAGAACAACTGTTTATATAGGGCCGAGATATTAGAATGCATGAATTTCAACAAAAATCTTTAGTGGAACTAAAAATTAATTAACGTCACTAAATTAATCAAGAATAATAATTGTGGGAAACCCAAAATTATATAACATTGAAACTGATTATTAGCATTATTAAGATAGTGAATTTGTCATTTGAAAATTAACTTTTCTAAAAACACCTTGAATATTGCACTTTCATCCTTAATACATTAGATGCGCGTGAGATATTTCATTAAAATTGCTTTGCTATTTTATTTAAAGACCAAGTACAGTTAAACATTGCCAACGTTAATGAAGATACTAGTGTCTAAAACAATATACAGACAACTAGTTTTTGAAAAGATCGAAATATTTTTGTGGTTAATAATTAGCTTAATATTTTCTTTAACTTTATTCTACCGTATTTCTTTTTGTTAGTTGTTTATCGCCTGCTTTGTGTTCTATGATATTTTTGTATATATTTTGTGTATGTATTTTTCCTATTACACTTATGCACGAGGGACTCAGGAGCCTCATGCCACTAAGTAATAGTTGTTAGGCGCCATATGAACCAATGTTTTCTAGACAGGTGGTTTGGGCGCGGAGGACCGGCAGCCTGACCACCAAGGTCCCCAGACTTAAATCCGGCTGACTTTTTTTTAATTTGAGGTCACTAAAGGGAACGAAAGTATCATGTCAAATAACGCGGTGTCACCTCGACCAGCATAGGCGCACAGTAATCTGAATCGAGGTAAGTTATTTCAAAAATGGCTAGATGACGCAAATTTCAACAAAACCCAAACATTTTCTTCTTTAAATAAAGTTCGAAAAATTTCGAACAAATCGTCGGAGCCCGTTTTCCGAAAAACAGTTTAAATTTTTATGTGACTCAATTTAAAATAATAGTCCATCAGAAATAATGATTTGAGATCGATTTTCGAGAAGTTTTTTCTCCATCAGATTTTATTGAATAAAATGATAGATTTAGGTGTAAATAACAATAAAATCAGTGCGTATGGACAGTTTTGACTGGAAGACATATTGAAATGCACTTTTATGTAAAAAAGTGCATTTTTTGCTATTTTTTCGGATTTTTCGATATTTTTTCAAATATAATCGTTTAAAAATAATTAATATTGACTAGAAACTTTTTATTTTATTATCACATAAACTGTATTGTGAATATAGAGTCATTTTTGACCCTTCAGATGCATCCAAAAGTGCATTTTATGCATGCATAAAAAACAATAATTTTACTAATGCTTTAGTATTAAATATATCTCGGAAAAAAATTATAGTCGGGGGTTTTCATGGTCGTTGATTACGAATCTGACATGAAAATTGGAAAATTCAAAATGGCTGACCAGAAATGGCGCGAAATTTAAATAAAAAAGTGCTTTTTTCGCGTTTTTAAAAAGTAAATATTTATAGGATATCAAATAACATGCAAAGTATTTTATAGATAAAAAAAATGTAAAAGAAATGTTTTATTTTTTGTTAAGGATACAATTTATTATATTTACAATGCATGTACTTAGGGTGGCCCATCTTTTTCGAAATCGAAATTTTTTATTTCTCACCCCTGCAAATGGTTCCATTTGAAGAAAACACAGTCCCCTCAAAATATTATTGAGGCAAATTGAAGGCAAGGGGTGCCGCAGAATGCATTATTATGCAATAATAAAAGTAAATGGAATTATTTACATTCTTTGGTTGATGCATTGTTTTTTTTTTTTAATCAGCAACATTTATCTTTAAAATGACTAATCAAGTCATACAAATATCAAGGACATTATCTGTTGTGACTATGACATGTGTCATACTACTGTAAATTCGTAGTCTAAGAAAACTAGACTAGAAGTTTTTGAAATAAAACTCTCGTTTTATCTTTGTGTATTTTATTTTGAAACGTTTTTTTCATACATAGTACCAAATATTATCCTAAATCTACAAGACATATAGTAATAAAAACAATATTTTTTGCATTAGGCCAAAGCATGCGACAGGGTTTCTTTTTTTACATTTGGAAACTGTGATTTATAATCATTTACAACTTGGAGTAAAAACTGTTTTTGGTCTCCATTTTTTGTTAAAATGTCATTATAGTCAGTAATAAGTTTGATTCCTCTCTCAGCGGCATCATTTACAACTTTAATTTTGTTTACAATATTGAAACATCGGGTATAACTTTCATTCTGCCTCCATGTTGTTGGATCATTTTCCAAAAATTCCATAGACAAACCTAATTTTTGAAAAAACTGTTTAGTGTTCTCGCATATGAAGTCCTGAATTTCCTTGTTTTCAACGTCAGTACTGTTACTAATCATAAGTCGTTTAATACCCTCTTGATTTGGTGCTTTCCTATTCAAAGCTTTAACCATTTCTCTTTTAGTGGTAACTGAAATATCGTCATCAAAGAAAGATAAGCCAACATTTACTGAATTAAGGTACCACAAATGGTTCACTATTTTCCTACTTGCGGCTTGAGATATTTCTTTGTCAATATTTTGATAATTAATGAGTTCTTTACAAAAGTCTAAGTCATGAAGCGGTGCTTTACTACCAAATGACGCTGTAAACCAGGCCTTTACATAAACCTTTACAATAAAGAGACATATATCTTCAATACCTATTTTTCTTTTTTAGTTAGTTGGAACTGATCTTGGAAAAAAAAAAAATTTTAGACAGTAAATGGCTTTGGCCATCCAACGTGCATGATGAAACGCCCTTGGTTGATAGAATGTCGTGTGAGTGGGCTCTTCTTCAACAAAAAGTTTAGAAAGCATTAAAAATTCTTTATAATCATCACGAGGCTGTTGCAAAGTTAAAGCTGCATTTAGAAACTTTACAATTTCGGCTTTAACTGGTTGTAAAATGTGTTTAATTTTTGATACCTGAAATCCAATTTTTAGTTTATTTTGATCTATTTTAGGCCAAAATTCCCTAAAACGTTTAAATAGTGGCACATTTGGACCAGATGAGGAAGGCATTTTTGTGTCAAACACACTTCTCAAAACCACTTCAAAAATATGATGTCTACAAGGAAAATATAGAATATCTCTTTCTAATTTTTGTTGCAATAGTGTGGCTGCCCCATTTATATAACCCATATTTGATGCTGTTGTATCACAACACAAAGCTATTACCTTTTTGTCCAAATTCCATTCACAAAGCACATCATAAACTGCTTCAGTCTGTTCTCTTCCAGTTGAATCGGGCAAAGCTGGTACTCCAAGTAGTTGTTCAATATCTCCACTAGTAACTAAGATAGCAAGTCTATCGATATTTCCCATTCCAGTGAGAGAAGGTAAAAGTTTTCCATCCCAATGGATGACTGGGGCCGGCAATTCAGAATTACCGAAGGCAGTTTTTAATATTTCAGCTCTTTCTTCGCGGATGCGTTGTCTAGAGCGCTGAAGTGTGGTTCTGCTGATGGACAAAGATGTGGGGTCATGTCCTAGTGCTTCTGCTACTGCCGTCAAAATATGGACTCCATACCTGTCGCTTATTTTGCAAGCATCAAATGCAGCGGCTATTTTTGGTGTGATGATGTTACATGTTCCATACAATCTCCTCTTTTTTGGCTGTGACGGGCCAGGCTGGTCTTGTAACAACTCTTCTTGGGCTTCGATTATTTCATTTTCGTTGGAGTCGGCTGAATTACTACTTGATGATGGACAGGTGACTGTTTCCTCTAAGCTAGCTTTTTCTTGTTGACTTCGTTGCATTCGTTCGGATAATTTCTGTAATTTCTCCTCAGCTGATTTTTCTTGAGAAGCAAGTTGGTAATCAATACCATGCAGGACGTCCCTTTTTTCTTTGGTTAATTAAAAACTGCTTATCTTCATCTATTTTCATCAACTCCAATGCATTTGCATGAGAAATGTCAAAGAGATCGTCCAATTTTTCAACGAAATTTTTTTCTTTACCTCCCGCACTGGCCCTTTTAGCCGATTTTTGTAAGTTCCTCCACTCTGGATAAAGTTTATCTAGTTGTTTAACACAATGAAAATCCTGACGTGTCGGAATGCGAGCTTTATCCCAAAAAACTGACACCTCTTTTATTGTTAATTTAGCACTTTCATGTACACTTAGCTTCACTTCACGAATGTTATAAAAGAGCACTTGTAATATTATTCCTCTATTAGACGGCAATTTATTGCCAATGATTTGTGACGAATAGTGTCCAACTAAGTAAATGAAAGTATCCTTTCGTAAGGATCTAACATCAGCCATCGTTAAATGTTTTTTCAAAAAGGAACGTATGCTAGAACTTATAATGTCACCACTGTAAAACACAATTGCAAACTGACATAAAAACCTACCGTAGGTGCATTATATTTCCAAACTTCCAAAACAAATAATTTCTAGGAAATAATTACACCAATAAAACATTATGAGAAAAGAGGTAGATATTTGTATTTTAAGTAAAATTTAAGTGTATTACCGTAATAAAATCTTATCTACAAATTTCTACCTGAATGCGGCACGGGTTACCGTAATAAAATCTTGTCTACAAATTTCTACCTGAATGCGGCACGGGTTACCGTTCACCGAATAATCTGAAACTTTGACATAAATTATTCCTAGTATAATAGTATATTTTCGTGGGGTGAGACTTAAAAAATACGCAAAAAAAATTCACCCCCTGTAGAGATGGGCCACCCTAAATTGTACATATCATTTATTAAAATTTTACAAGTTTTGATGGAGGTTCACCATCTGAAGTCTCACTGCTGTCTTCACGTACAGCATTGCTGTCAATGTACTCTGGTTCATCTTCTTCTTCATTTTCTTCTATATTCCCAAAACAAGAAGGTTGTACTTGAACTTCTGTTATTTCAGGTTCAGCTGATTCTAGAGGTGTGAAGTCATCAATTAGTTCGCTATTTAAGCAATCATTCTCCTTACATTTTTTGCAATGTTTATTGCACTTTAATCCAAGCTTCCTGCAGCCACATTTGTTTGTGCAATTATTTTTACACGAACATATGAAGTTTTTCAGTAAACTTTCAGGAATCATGGGCTGGTCAGAGAATACTGGTTCTAAAATATGTTTAACAACATTTCTTCTCCAACCCCAGCAGCAAGGGTCAATATTGTTCCTATGCCAAAGTTGGCATTGTAAGTAGACACGTTCAACATATTTTTTAAGCGCTCCTTCTGTCGGTGGAATTAATTCAATGATAACAATGTCAGCGATTTAGCATAAAAAAACGGTATTGGTTCAAAGGAAAAATACTTGAAACAAGCGTACAATTTTTTCACAACTTCAATGCCCACTTTATATAAATTATGGCGATCAGCATTTGCACCGTTAAATTCTTCTGCTGCTTGTCTTAACACTTGGTCCTCTGACAAAATCTGGAAAACTTTCAACTTCCCTACATCATGAAAAGAAGAAGTGGTATCAGAGCCACACATGGCATGACAAAACATAGTTACTTTTTTTCAATTATCATCGAAGGTAAAACTGTTCGTTCCATATAAAGTATATTCGTGTGAATGTTTTATCGGTTTTTTCCGCCAAATCCATATAACGATGAGATTGTTTTGAATACCAACAACTTACTTTATGTCAACAAATATTATTTTGAAAATGATGTCTGTAAAAACGTCATTTATTCCAGGAAAACTAGATTTATGTGTTCAAGAATTATTATTAGTCAATACTGCTAAATGAAGCAATTTGAATTTAATTGTTTTAATCAAGAACTGTACG
Organism: Rutpela maculata; assembly: GCA_936432065.2. Taxonomy (NCBI): domain Eukaryota; kingdom Metazoa; phylum Arthropoda; class Insecta; order Coleoptera; family Cerambycidae; genus Rutpela; species Rutpela maculata. The sequence goes on along the minus strand of OW386291.2, from coordinate 140,196,227 downwards.
TCTGACGAGAAAAACGCAAGAGACCGTTTTCATGTAGAATTGACCAGGTTAATCAGAAAAAATATCTACATCGAGAAATGTCAGAAATGTCAGTGTTGTAACACTTTTTTGGTAAAAAATATCACAGGACATGTTTGGGCTGGTTTAGCGATAAAATTACTTTTCTAACTAAAATATGTGGTTTTATTTCCTATTAACACATATCAAAATGGAAAATAATACCGAAAGCACTTTCTGAGATATTAAAAAATAACGATTAAAAAAAATCAACACCCTAGCAAAAATTTAAGCCGTTGCTGATATATGTTCATATGAACTTTTCTTTATAAAATGATCTAAAGAAATATTAGCACGCCATTTAGAAACACCCTGTACAGATATATTTCCTTTTTAATTTCCAACTTAGCAGAAACGTTTATAAATATAATTAATACTAACGTTTTTGGTATAAATTTATTTTTAAAGCAGAAAATCTCTATTAATTTTATATTTACTGAGTGTCCACAGGCCAACCTTAAGTATATATTGTCTGTTCGTGCGTGTCAAATGGATCTTTTTTCTGTAGGTTAATGATTGAAAATATTAACATGAAGTAAGCACGATCTCATATTCCATAAATCTGTTGAACAGTTAGTTAATCACGTACTTGTAATCCTTAATATGCATGGTATAAACCATAATTAATAGTGTAGTAGATACATTGTGCATCAGAATCCATTCAGCATCAATAATATGTATTTCATAATATAATATTAGACTAGATCAACATATAACGGGGCACAGTGGTCGATTTTCCAATATTGAGAGGAAAAAATTAAAAAATAAAAACTCTGCACCAGTCAGAATTAATTTACATATGCATAGTTAGATAGTTGCAGTGAACAGTGAACCAAAAGAAAATGTCTGTATTGGCCGCTCATGTTTAGAAGCAAATCCCAATTTTATGGACGTTTTGACGGAATAAGACATAATATAATCTAGTTCCAAATCTCGTTATAATACATAGGTTTAACAAACTTCAAATCAATATCATAAATTAGTTCCAGAGTAATTGTATGCACAAAAAAAAGTTACAGGCAGACAGACATTTTTTTGCTCAAACTTAAAGTCTCGACGTTTCATGACATTCTAAGATTATTTAAGCAAAAAAAAAATTAATTTTTTCTTTACAATTACTAATAATTCCACGATGAGAAAGTAGTAAAAGTACACCCAAAATTACATTCTAGACAAGCAAAGATGATCTCCCAAATGCGCAAAAAATATACCATAGTTGTCTAAAGTGTGATCTCAATATATATGTATTATTATGTAAAAAAAAAGAAAATATTGTTAAAAATAATTTTACAAGCATCATAAATTATATGATATTGAATATTTCATTTATTTCCAGTGTGGATTCTATTGATTACACGGATTTTTCTAGAAAATAAAAACCGCTGCCTAAGGAATCACTACTTCCACATCCTAATTTCCGGTGGGGGTGACTGATGTCAAAACATTTTTCAAGACCCTTGGTTCTTGTACACACATTAAATCACAATTTTATTTTTTTCACCCCCTTTAATAAAGCGGTGGGGTGGTAATTTGATTGGTAGTGGGAGTGACTGATGTCAAGGGAATTTTTGAGGTCTTTGACCTTTGTATATACATTAAATTCCAATTTCATGAACCCTTACTTGCTTACTTCACAGATTTAGCCCCATTCACACCTCATAGCCCAGACGACAGAGATCATTTTATAGTGAAACCGACAAAAAGTGGCAAACTGAATAATTTTTTTTTAATGAGTTCGTGAAAGTGTATAGAATAATATCCTGAAAAGTTTACATTCCGCTCGGATGCAGAACATAAAAAAAAAGGAAAAAAATTGTTTTTATCAATTTCTTCAATATTTTGAAATTAAGTCACGGTAGGAAAAAATAGAAAATACAGGTGGGTAGACCACGTGTTTCTGAACAAAAAATGCCCTAATAAAATTTATCGCTAAAGCCACGGTTTTCCAGGAAAAAAATAGTTAAGTAACTTTGTCACTCACCTGCGCGGCCAGCGCACGGTTAAATACATACTATGGAACCTCTCAAAATTCTTAGCTGTTCTATCAAGAAAAATAAAGCTTTTTTCTTTTTCTGATTACACATTTTTAACATTTTTCTTAGTGTATAGGAGGATAAATAGTGAGTATGGAGGGAAAATATATAATTATGAACGCATACACAGACACCACACCTAGCTGCTGAATCGCTCGCATGAATTTTCACGTGCCTTTACTGTATTGTATTTATTACAGATACACCTATCCACATTTCAGCTATATCTACTGAATTCCTTATACATTTGTTAATGTATTGAAAAAGTTCCAGAATTTATATTCAAAACAATCAAAGATATTTTCATAGTTATAAGGATAAGATCATGAAAATCGCAATTTCTTATCATGATCTGATTGATCATATTTTCGAAAGAATGCATACAAGTAAACGATTTTGTGCTTGAACATTTGAAAAGTATACATTTTTCCGAAATAGTGGCATTTTATTTCTTCCAATGGGTCAATTTCTCGACAAGTTACAGCCTCCAATATATATATTTATCGAAAAAATCATCAAGCAAGGAAATTAAAATGATTTGAGATGTACTTTTTTTGGATGGTCGTTACTACAACTTAATAAACCATAATAATCATGAAGTGTACATACTTCTTAACAGTTCTCAATGAAGAAAGAATTTTTTTGAAGGGTTTTTATTTTTTTCTATATTACTTCCAATTCAATTCAATTCAAAACAAGTTTATTTGTAATTAATTGTACAGCAATGCGCCTTGGTCGAGGCCCGATTTAGGGCCGACCACACCACCACGGTGCGCAACGCCGTGGTAGATGGCTGGTCGGGTGAAAAGGGCTCGGCTTTTGGCTTTAACGATCTATGACATGATTGGGGTTAGACCTCCTGTTTAGTAGTGCGAAAACTTAAGCCTAACAATTGGTATCATAACTAAGAATAGTTTAAAAGCACTTATAACTACTTAAAGCTATATTTAAAAAACGTTGGTTAGGAACGCGCGCACAACACACGCGCACTAGATTTAGAGGTTTGGCTGGTGATACGGGAAAAACTGAATGAAAAAACCCGTTTGAGCAAGTCACGATCTTCATCCGGTGGTCTGCCTGCCTTCGGAAAGGTAGGGTGAAGAGGAAATTGTGATTTTGAAGGGTTGGGATTTATAAGAGGTTATTGGTCAAAAGGGGATTTGGAACAGAAACAAAAAGGGACAAAAGAACAAAAATTGACAAAACGACAAAAATGAGGTGAATAAAGGGAATAGAATATTACTTCCACATCCAGTGGAAGTATAGTAACGACAAAGACATTTTTAAAAATTTTTATTGTTCAAATAGGCTTAGAATGTCATGAAACGTCGAGAAATTAAGTTTGAGCGAAAAAAAAATTTCTATCTGTCGGTCTGTCTGCCGGTCTGTCTGTAACTTTTTTTGTGCGCACGTTTGCTCTGGAACCGTTTAAGATATTAACTTGAAATTTGATACGCATATGTACTTTTACGAGATCTGGAACTAGATTATATTTTCATCTTATTGAAGGGTTGGGGGGTAAATTTGGGGTAAATAGGTAAACCAAGCAGTCCGAATCCATAAAATTAGTATTTAGTATATATAAAAGAAGTTAAGGTCTCAAAAAATTTTTTGGCATTAGCCACCCCCATTGCTACCCCCACCCCATTGTTAAAGGAGGTGAAAAAAAAATGTAATTTGGCGTGTATACATATCTCAATTTTTTTTTACTTAATCCACCTCCACCCTCACCCTTCTACCACCTCCTCAACCCTCACTATCGATGTGACATATCGTTTTATAGGTTTCTGGGGTAGGCGATTTCAAATATCATGTTATAAAGTTACTTAGAGTAATACGGATGCGCAGTAGGTTTCCCCGAGTATTATGGATGCGCAGTGGCTTTCCTCGAGTACCATCGATGCGCAGGAGGTTACCTCAAGTAGTATGGATGCGCAGTGGGTTACTTCAAGTAGTATGAATACGAAGTGGCTTTCCTTGAATACCATTGGTGCGCAGTAGGTTATCACGAGTAGTACAGATGCGCAGTAGGTTACTTCAAGTGGTATGGATGCGGAGTGGGTTTCCTCGAGTAAAATTGATGCGCAGTGGGTTTCTTCAAGAAGCATAAATGCGTAGTGGCTTTTCTCTAGTAAATTGGATAAGCAGTGGGTTACCCCGAGTAGTATGGATGCGTAGTAGGTTTCATTGAGGAAAATGCTTGAAGTAGAGGCTCTACTTCTATCTTGTAGTCCACGGCACAGAATGATTTTTTATATCTTTGTCATGCTATTTTCTGCGTATTACTGCTACATCCTGTTGAAGTATACTAACACAAGAAAAATTGTTTAAAATTTTCATCTACGAATGGGCTTAGAATGTCATGAAACTTTAATATTTTAAGTTTGAATAAAATAAATTTGTCTGTCGCCTCGGTCTATCTGTTAGTCTTGTATCTTTTTGGTGCTCAAGATTACTCTGGAAGCGTTTAAGATATTGACTTAAAATATGGCACACGTATGTATTTTAACGAGATCTGGAACTAGATTATATATCGATCTTATTCCGTTGCAGAATTGAAGGCAAATGAGGGTAAATAGGCAAATAGGTAAATCAAGCAATTAAGAGTGCATGAAATTGGTATTTAGTAAATATAAGAGGAGCTAAGGTCTCAAAAACATTTTCGCAATAGCCACTTCCATTACCACCCCCAACCCATTATTAAAGGGGGTGAAAAAATATTGTGATTTAGTGTATATACAAGAACCAGTCATCAAGAATTTTTTCACTTCATTCACCCCCATCACCATCACCACTCCTGCTACTGATGGGGCATAACATTTTATGGGTTTTTGGGGTACACGATTTCAAATATCTACTATTAAAGTTCCATAAACAATTATTTCCACTTAGTGGGGTGCAAATATAGTATTTTCGTTGTAAGAGACTTAGATAGGAAGTCTGGATGTGGAAGTAGTGATTCCTTAGGCAGCGGTTTTTTTTATTGCGACGATTGAGTTTGGGCGTGATAATATATATAAGTAATATATAAGTATATTTTTCCCAACCATCCTTTGCTTGTATTGTTTAAAACAAAACAGCATCAGAAAGTTACAATTTCCATCTTTTAAATGAACCAACACTCATATGGATTGAACAAATTCTGATTTAGTGACATGTAATTCAGTGCGTCGGTGTCAGTCATGCGTATTCAAGCGCGCGCACGCATGGATCTCGCTCCGAGTTATAAAGGCGGGTACTCACAGGCGAACTGTAACTGTAACTGCAACGGTTACTGCAACCAAAATTCGTCAATGTGGACGCGTTGCGAATGAAGCTCGCGAGCTCACTTCGAGCTGATCGCAGCGAACCGACAGTTGTCGGTTTTTACTGCGAACACAAAGAGGCTCTCAGTTGGTTCGTCGTCGCGAGCTCTTACGAACACTGTGGATCTAGATCTGTTTAAAAAGCCGGTATGTTAAACGTACACACCAAAGTTGTTACAGTAACTGTTGCAGTTACAGTTACAGTTCGCCTGTGAGTACCCGCCTTAACGTTACATTTTACTATTTTATTCCGGGAAAACCGTGGCTTTAACGATAAATTTTGTTAGGACATTTTTTGTTCATAAATACGTGATCTATCCATCTGTATTTTTTTATTTTTTTTTAGCTTGATTTAATTTCAAAATTTTGAAAAAATGGTTAAAAAAAATTTTTTTTCACTTTTTTTATGTTCTGCATCCGAGCGAAATGTAAACTTTTCAGGATATTATTCTATACACTTTCACCAACTCATTAAAAAAAAAAATGATTCATTTTGCAAGTTTTTGCAGACTTTACTATAAAATTTCCCCTAGCGTCTGGGCTAATATCCCAAAATTTTCAAAACTTTCGAAGTTATTTCCTAACTCCCCATATAACGTCCAATTTCACTGAACTATTTCCTTAAAATCATGTGCTATTCTGCTATCTGCTCACGTGCTCACTAAATACGTATAAATATGCTGTGAAGACTTACCCTTATCCTTTATTTTCCTGCCGAGGCTTTTCCATTTCCTCGCGATTTGTTTACTTTTCTTAGATAATTTAATAACGGTTTTAACGGAGTTTCTAAATTTGTTTGGCTGTTTTCTCGGAGTATTCATCACGCAAGGTATATAAAAAAGGTCTCTCCGCCGTGAACCAAATACGTTTCTTGGCAGACTCGCAAATATGAAGTAAAAATAAAATATTGAGGAAATGAAGCAATCGATAATTTACAATCGAACTATTCGCCGTCTTTAAAATATTTATCAAGTGCAACTACTCTATTATGCATTGATCACCTATGACGTTAATGATACAGTAATTGACATTTCTAAAACATCTGTTTTATCACAATTCCGTTTTACCATGCTTTAATACAATTATTGAATTTTGCAGCAGGGTGCGACATTACAAACTGACTAGAGCTACTAAGTACGTTCTTCATTTCGACTAAAATAGATCTATAGCGTGCTGTAGATAATATACCTGGTATTGCTACATTATTAACAAATTTATTATTAGTAAATTTTATACTTTTTTCTATAAAAAAGTCAACCGTATAAAAAATTAAATTTAAATTTGTAATTATATACAGGTTGTCTCAGAAATAGAAATAGAGTTTATTGGTGTTACAAAGTTTTACACAGGTCAAATTAGTTAAGTTCTAATAATACAAAATATTGATAATAATTGAAAATATTCAATTAATAAACACAAATAAATCACGCACATAGTCTTGACAAAAAAAAATTTAATATAGAAAGTATATTTTATAGTGAAACTCATATATAGCGTAAAACTATATTAATATAGTAAGGAAGTTAACATACAAAAAAATGTCTGAATACAAAAGCATAAACTTAGGAAAATAAACAAAATTATTAAATCAGCAATATAGTTCAGGAACGGCGTCATCGAAAGGCGGTGATATAGTCGAGAGTAAACTCTAAGCCAAGGGCGGATCCAGGGGCGCACCAGGGGCAATTGCCCCCCCCCCCCCCCCCCGAGGGCCCCGAGAAGAATATGATCTAATATTATTTACTATTGAATATTGAAAATGTCGATATAATTGTTGATCGTTCGGCCGCAGTACCCCCCAGTAACCTTTCTGGATCCGCCCTTGCTCTAAGCTGGCGCGTCTAAAGGTCGCTTCATCATATAAACTAAGAGAATAAGACATACGCAACTAGTTCATCTCTATGTCACTGCGATAGCTTTATGCGCATCGCATATCAAATCGTACGTCGTGTTACCAACTCATACATACGCCACCTTAGTTTACCGGACTATAGTTACATTAAACGAGGTGGTAGATTTTTTTTATCTTGTATGTATTGTAGAGAGTATGTAGAATCCAAGTTTTAGACCTCCAAACCCTTGGCAAATTTTTGTGAGAACGAAAAGATCACGAATTTTTGGCACTTTTTTCAGTTTGTGGCCTATAACTTAAAAACAATGCATCCAATCGAAAAGTCATCTATTATCAAAAAACCGCTGCCCAAGGAATCACTACTTCCACATCCAGATTTTTTATCTAAGTCACTCACAACAAAAAAAATTTGTATGTGGAAATAATTGTTTATGGAACATTAATAATATAATATTTGAAATCCTCTACCCCAAAAAACCATAAAATGGTACCCCACATCGGTAGCGGGGTGGGGGTGGTGATAGGGGGTGGTAGTGGGGTGGATGAAGTAAAAAAAACATTTCGAAGTTTCTGGTTCTTGTACACACCCTAAATCACATGTTTTTTTTCATCCCCTTTAATAATGGGGTGGGGGTGGTAATGGGGGTGGCTAATGCCAAAATTTTTTTTGAAACCTCAGCTTCTTTTGTATATACGAAATACCAATTTTATGGACTCTTACCTGCTTGATTTACCTATTTTCCCCAAATTTACCCCAATTTACCCCCAACCCTTCGACGGAACAAGATGAAAATATAATATAATAATCTAGTTCTAGATCTCGTTAAAGTACATATGTGTACCAAATTTAAAGTCAATATCTCAAACGGTTCCAGAGTAATCGTGCGCACAAAAAAAGTTACAGACAGACCGACAGACCGACAGACCGACAGACCGACAGACCGACAGACCGACAGACCGACAGACCGACAGACAGAAATTTTTTTTTCGCTCAAACTTAAAATCTCTCTCTTACCTTACCTTACCTTATCTTACCTTACCTTACCTTACCTTACCTTACCTTACCTTACCTTACCTTACCTTACCTTACCTTACCTTACCTTACCTTACCTTACCTTACCTTACCTTACCTTACCTTACTTTAATTTACTTTACTTTACTTTGTGTTTTTAGTTTTTATTTTATAAATCTAACTTAACTATTATTAGCTGATTATTAGTTCAATAACGGGGTACTTTATACTTACATTAAATGAGGTAGTAGATTTTTTTTCTATCTTGTATGTATTGTAGAGAGTATGTAGAATCCAAGTTTTAGACCTCCAAACCCTTGGCAAATTTTTGTGAGAACGAAAAATACCACGAATTTTTGGCACTCAGGTCTTCAGCTCTGAAACGGCTAATCTAAATGAAAAAATCCATAGAATGAAAGTTGTAGAGCATGTAATTTCAAGTTCATAGATTACCTGGTTTTCCAATTTTAAGAAATTTTAAGAAAATATCAATATTAAGCAAAAAAACTTTGAGGTAGTCATTCGAAGCGAAATTTAATGCTCTTTAATTACTTCCACGTCCAGTGGAAGTATAGTAACGACAAAAAAATTTAAAAACATTTTTATTGTTCAAATAGGCTTAGAATGTCACGAAACGTCGAGATTTTAAGTTTGAGCGAAAAAAAAATTTCTGTCTGTCGGTCTGTCTGTAGCTTTTTTTGTGCGCACGATTACTCTGGAACCGTTTGAGATATTGACTTGAAATTTGGTACACTTATGTACTTTAACGAGATCTAGAACTAGATTATATTTTCATCTTGTTCCGTCGAAGGGTTGGGTAAATTTGGGGTAAATAGGTCAATCAAGCAGGTAAGAGTCCATAAAATTGGTATTTAGTATATACAAGAGAAGCTAAGGTCCCAAAAAAATTTTGGCATTAGCCACCCCCATTACCACCCCCACCCCATTATTAAAGGGAATGAAAAAAAAATGTGATTTAGGGTGTGTACAAAAACCAGAAACCTCGAAATGTTTTTTTACTTCATCCACCCCCACTACCACCCCCTATCATCATCATTTTATGGTTTTTTGGGGTAGAGGATTTCAAATATTATATTATTAATGTTCCATAAACAATTATTTCCACATACAAAATTTTTTCGTTGTGAGTGACTTAGATAAAAAATCTGGATGTGGAAGTAGTGATTCCTTAGGCAGCGGTTTTCTATCTAAATGAGCTGTATGAGCTATAAGTTAGAATTGCATACAGGCCTATAGCTAGAAAGTGCTTTAAGGACGAGCAAACAATTTTTTTAGTGCGAAAAATTTTTTGGGGGAGAAATCCAAAAAAAAATTTGTCTAAAAAAACTTGATATAGTAAAAAAAGGGTACAATTTTCCAAAAAAGCCATTTCGACCTTAGTTTGTCGATTTTTCTCGTGAAGAAAACGTAGTCATTTTTACTTTTAATTACTTCCACGTCCAGTGGTAGTAACGACAAAAAAAAATTTTAAAATTTTTATTGTCCAAATAAGCTTAAAATGTCATGAAACGTCGAGATTTTAAGTTTGAGCGAAAAAAAAATTTCTGTCTGTCTGTCGGTCTCTCTGTCGGTCTGTCTGTCGGTCTGTCTGTCGGTCTGTCTGCCGGTCTGTCTGTCGGTCTGTCTGTCGGTCTGCCTGTCGGTCTGTCTGTCTGTCGGTCTGTCTGTAACTTTTTTTTGTGCGCACGTTTACTCTGGAACCGTTTAAGATATTGACTTGAAATTTGGTACAGATATGTACTTTAACGAGATCTAGAACTAGATTATATTTTCATCTTGTTCCGTCGAAGGGTTGGGGGGTAAATTGGGGTAAATTTGGGGTAAATAGGTCAATCAAGCAGGTAAGAGTCCATAAAATTGGTATTTAGTATATACAAGAGAAGCTAAGGTCTCAAATAGGCTTAGAATGTCACGAAACGTCGAGATTTTAAGTTTGAGCGAAAAAAAAATTTCTGTCTGTCGGTCTGTCTGTAGCTTTTTTTGTGCGCACGATTACTCTGGAACCGTTTGAGATATTGACTTGAAATTTGGTACACTTATGTACTTTAACGAGATCTAGAACTAGATTATATTTTCATCTTGTTCCGTCGAAGGGTTGGGTAAATTTGGGGTAAATAGGTCAATCAAGCAGGTAAGAGTCCATAAAATTGGTATTTAGTATATACAAGAGAAGCTAAGGTCCCAAAAAAATTTTGGCATTAGCCACCCCCATTACCACCCCCACCCCATTATTAAAGGGAATGAAAAAAAAAATGTGATTTAGGGTGTGTACAAAAACCAGAAACCTCGAAATGTTTTTTTACTTCATCCACCCCCACTACCACCCCCTATCATCATCATTTTATGGTTTTTTGGGGTAGAGGATTTCAAATATTATATTATTAATGTTCCATAAACAATTATTTCCACATACAAAATTTTTTCGTTGTGAGTGACTTAGATAAAAAATCTGGATGTGGAAGTAGTGATTCCTTAGGCAGCGGTTTTCTATCTAAATGAGCTGTATGAGCTATAAGTTAGAATTGCATACAGGCCTATAGCTAGAAAGTGCTTTAAGGACGAGCAAACAATTTTTTTAGTGCGAAAAATTTTTTGGGGGAGAAATCCAAAAAAAAATTTGTCTAAAAAAACTTGATATAGTAAAAAAAGGGTACAATTTTCCAAAAAAGCCATTTCGACCTTAGTTTGTCGATTTTTCTCGTGAAGAAAACGTAGTCATTTTTACTTTTAATTACTTCCACGTCCAGTGGTAGTAACGACAAAAAAAAATTTTAAAATTTTTATTGTCCAAATAAGCTTAAAATGTCATGAAACGTCGAGATTTTAAGTTTGAGCGAAAAAAAAATTTCTGTCTGTCTGTCGGTCTCTCTGTCGGTCTGTCTGTCGGTCTGTCTGCCGGTCTGTCTGTCGGTCTGTCTGTCGGTCTGCCTGTCGGTCTGTCTGTCTGTCGGTCTGTCGGTCTGTCTGTAACTTTTTTTTGTGCGCACGTTTACTCTGGAACCGTTTAAGATATTGACTTGAAATTTGGTACAGATATGTACTTTAACGAGATCTAGAACTAGATTATATTTTCATCTTGTTCCGTCGAAGGGTTGGGGGGTAAATTGGGGTAAATTTGGGGTAAATAGGTCAATCAAGCAGGTAAGAGTCCATAAAATTGGTATTTAGTATATACAAGAGAAGCTAAGGTCTCAAAAAAATTTTTGGCATTAGCCACCCCCATTACCACCCCCACCCCCTTATTAAAGGGGATGAAAAAAAATGTGATTTAGTGTATGTACAGGAACCAGAAACCTCAAAATATTTTTTTACTTCATCCACCCCCCACTATCACTCCCCATCACCACCCCCCACCCCACTATCGATGTCTGGTATCGTTTTATGGGTTTTTGGTGTAGAGGATTTCGAAAATTATATTATTAAAGTTCCATAAACAATTATTTCCACATACAAAATTTTTTCGTTGTGTGACTTGGATAGAAAATCCGGATGTGGAAGTAGTGATTCCTTGGGCAGCGGTTTTTATTGTAGCGTTAAGTTAGTGTGCTGTATTTTACTAAAATAATGAGAAGTATAAAAAAATATAGTTAAATTGTTTGTCACATTGGGGTCAATTTTCTTAGCTTATCCTTTCGAGGTAGCTTTAAGGTGTTTAATCCAGGTATATCCTGAAATAATTAGGGGCAATGAAAATGAATTTAACTTCATGCCATTCTGAGGTTCATCCCGAGTGTGTATGCCGATTTCTGACCTCTGTTGTCCGGATGGAAACGCCACCATCTTGTGAAAATGGTTGAGTTTCTTTTTTTTTGAAATATCTCGCTTCCTGTCAAAGTTATGAAAAAACACAGAGACACTTTCGTAAAACTTGAAATTCTTTAATTTTGATCCTTTTATTTTTTTGTAGGATTAATATTTTACGATTTATAGCACACCCAGAGGCATGATTCATGATTTGATTGAAATTTATTAAAATTAATTACTTCCACATCCAGCAGAAGTATAGTAACGCAAAAAATGGAAAATTTTTATTGTTCAAATAGTCTTAAAATGTGAAACGTCGAGATTTTAAGTTTGAGCAAAAAAAAATTCTGTCTGTGGGTCTGTCTGTCTGTCTAACTTTTTTTTGCGCACGTTTACTCTGGAACCGTTTAAGATATCGACTTGAAACTTGGTACATATATGTATTTTAGCGAGATCTGAAATAGATTATATTTTGATCTTATTTCGTTGACGCGTTGGGGGATAAATTAGGGTAAATGGGGGTAAATAGGTAAATGAAGCAATAGGAGTCCGTAAGGTCGGTATTTAGTATATATAAAAGAAATAAAAGAAAAAGAAATTAAGGTCTTAAAAAATTTTTTCGCATTAGCCACTTCCATTACTAAATACTAAATACTAAAATTTTAATTCAGGGTGTATACAAGAACCTAAGGCCTTAAATTTTTTTTTACTTCATCCACTCCCACCTAAGTGGCTTTTTCGGACACTCATCGTTACAAGCATTTTCTATGCGCTGATTAATTCTATCGAACTTAAATAACGGCAAAATAGACTTCTGGCATATGTCAGCCCGTCGAGTTGGCTATGGTTCAAGATAAAGGCTAAGGCTAAAGGCTAAGGTAAAAATCAGTGAAATTATATCATCGTTACAAAGCCATTTTTTTTGTGTGTACACATTTTATGTTTAGAATGAATAAAATAAGAACGCCAGAAAGTGTGGGCCATCAGGAGCGCAACCAGAAAGGTCAAAGAGGTAAAAAAACATCATCGTTACAAACTTTTTTAAGGTTGAGCATGTTTATTTAAATGTTTTGAACACAGAAAAAAATTCCCAGAAAGAAAATTCTTAGGATTTTTGAAGATAATTGGATTTTTTTTCGCATATTTCATCTCAGAACTCTAAACTCATCGTTACAAGTTCTGGCTCCTTTTTAAAACATAAATATGAGCTCCTTCATCAATAGAATAGCCTCCTCGTAAAGTTCTTAGTGTCAACAAAAATACCATAGGCTCTTAAATACAGGAATTTAACACTTTCGGCTAACTTGACTCCGTACTGTGCCTCAGATGTATTGTATCATTATTCCCTTTCTGGCTGCGCCTCCTGACGGCCCACACTTTCTGGCGATCTTATTTTATTCATTCTAAACATAAAATACACACAAAAAAATGAGCCTTGTAACGATGACATGATTTCATAATTTTTAAACAGTGTTCGTGACGCTCTTGACAGGAGGTGCCCGCCAGAAGTCGATTTTATGAATCGTTATCATCCATTAAACCATAAAAATATCTCAAAGTTCATAAAACGATGAGCTGCCGAAAAATCCACCTAGCTCCCGCTCTATAATATCGTGATTTTTTTCATTTTGAGACTTGAATAGGAAATCTTGATGTGGAAGTAATGATTCCTTAGGCAGCAGATTTTTGAGGGAGTTGGGGATGAATTTTTTAGTTTTCAATTTTTACTCGCATTCAGTATATGTCACCAAAATTTCAGAATATTATTAATTTTTTCTTTTATCCCCTTTTTTCAGTCTAATTTAAATATACTAAGATTTTGGCTACAAAATATTGTCAGATAGATTAAAATTGTTACATTTTCCGTGGCACAAAATATTGCTAAGCTGACAGAGCATGTCTTCGAAATTTCTTTTAAACAACAAAGCACGCTTTTGAATTTTGATAATTTTGAATTAAAGTTTTGTTTGTATTTCGTAGTTCGGTTAAAAGACGCTCAAACGTTATTGTCCGTTACATCCAATACTGTAAACAAATATAATAGTCTTGTGTCGTACTCGAATGACGTACAGGACATGAATAAATGAAGGATATGTAATCATATAAAATCTAGCGAAAAAAATTTTACTGTTTTACTTTCATGACATGACATTATCTGTCACAAATAATCAAATTTATTAACACATCAAAATTTTTGGTAATGGAGTTTATATCATACCTTTTTTCCGGAGACTGTGATGGTGGACCATATTGTTTTGTAATTGCTGCCGCTCTAATTGTCGGAGGGCTATATATTTATGACAATTTGGTGAACAGTAGTAGTACCTGTAGAAATTACCCGCTTGATAATAAGGTAGCAGTTTATGGTTATGACGGATGTAATGGTAAGTAAAGCTATATATTATTTAATCTAGTCCGGTGATTTTAGATTCAAAAATAACGATTTCTCGGAAAGTTTTGGGACAAGCCAAAAATTAGTCTACCCCTTAATGGCGGCTTTAATGGTTATTTAACTTTTTGTAAACAAAATGAATTTTGCAACTTACTTGTTTGCTTATATCTTCGCTTCCAAAGGTCGTAGAAAAAAGTTCGCCCGTCAATTTCTTCGCCATGGGTTCCCCTATGAGGTAGATATATGCAAAGAATGAATTTTTGATTGTTAATAATATTTTATGAAAAGAAACTGAAAAAATTGAATTTCTCGATCGTCGAAATTTGAAGTACTGTAGAAACAAATATAAAATTTGCATGTTAACGATATTATAACAAATAGTACATATTTTTACCTCTAATGAAATGCACTTTGTCCCGCTTCAAAATATTAATCATTTTTTTTTGCAATTAATTTATAAAAAAAATTCAAACTGTTATACTAAAAGATCATATTAATATTTTACAGTTCTGTTTTAGTAAAAACATTGTATTTGACGTACATTTACATAATCAAAAAGAATATTAATCCAGTCAATGAGTACTCAAAAGGGGTGTAGAGTACATGGAATATGCGAGACTTTTTGACTTCAAGACTTCGTTTGGAGTAGTTAGCAGGTAAACATACTAAAAGTCCCCGTCCCTGGGTGGTGAGCTTACGGTGGGAGGAGGGGGGAAAGGTCTCATTTTTGGGTTTTTCGATTATATCTCGGAAACGGTGGACCCTAGAAAAAATATGTTCTAAATAAAAATGAAAGCTAGTTAAATTTCCTATAAAATTGTTTTCATACATATTTGTTGAATTTCCAACGGTTTTCGAGATATACGTTATTGAAAATCGATACTTTTCGAAAAAATCATTTTTACCTAACTCTTTTTGTCAAACATTTGCTTCTAGCGCCTCCCACGATCCTTTCTCAGGAAAATTGTCACGAACGAAGTTGTAGAGCATTAAATTTCCTTCAATTTGATATACACTTAAAAAATATTTTTTTCGAAAATTATCGATTTTCAATAACGTATATCTCGAAAACCGTTGGAAATTCGACAAATATGTATGGAAACAATTTTATAGGAAATTTAATTATCTTTCATTTTTATTTAGAACATATTTTTCCAGAGTCCACCATTTCCGAGATATAATCGAAAAATCCAAAAATGGTACCTTCCCCCTCCCTCCCGCCGTTAGCTCACCTCCCAGGGGCGGGGACTTTTAGTATGTTTACCACTTCTAACAAAGTTCTGAAGTCAAAAAGTCTCGCATATTCCATGCATTCTACAATATATTCATTGACTGGACTATATTGCAAAAAAATTTTAATTTGTGACTTTTTTACGCAAAAAATTAATTTTGCAACTGAAACAAATGTAAATATCTCAGTGGATTTTGCATAAAATTTATTGCAACTAACGGCATTTTAATTGTGAAAAAAAATCGAGAAAATTGCATCCTTGGTGCTCGCGCTCACGCTAGACGCCAGATTCCCCTCCCCCTCAGGGGCGGCTTAAGGCCGGGCAACTCGGGCGGTTGCCCGGGGCGCCGGCTTGGAGGGGCGCTAAATTGAGGGTTAATGAGGGGACGTCAGAGGGCAAAAATTTTTTTCGGATTTCTAATAGTACCCACTTCATGAGGCGATACATTTTTTTTTAAACTTCTAAATAGCACTTCCCTTCATGAGGCGAGAAACATTTTTTTCAGATTGTTAATAGTACCTCCCCATGAGGCGATACAAAAATTTTGTCAGATTTCTAATAGCATCCCGCTTGATGAGGCGAAAAATTTTTCGGATTTCTATTTGCACCCCTCCCCCCATCCCCCATGAGGAGATAGAAAGCAGTGATTGCGGAGTCCGAAGGGATATCCTTGTACTTTAGTATGAAGTACGTCCGTGATGACCTCAGGAAAGGGCGCCAAAAAGTGCTCCCGCCCGGGTGGAAAATTTACCTTGAGCCGCCCCTGCTCCCCCCTTCACTGCTAGTGGCGTACTTGGACAGTTTTACGGCGGCGGCAGCTTTATTTCTCTTTTTCTCGACTTCAGGAGTGGCTAGATGGACGTTTTTTTTTAATGCAACTTATTTTTTTCTCAGCTTTCCGATTCTTCGATTATTTTTCAATTATTCAATTACGTTGCTCCGTAAAAAGAATTTGTAATACAAGGGCTTTATTATTTTATTATTATAGATAAAATAATTTCAGTAGTTTGTAATCAAACATCTTATAATTATTTCCACATCCAGTGGGAGTATAGTAACGCAAAAAAAAAATTGCAAAAATTTTTATTGTTCAAAGAGGCTTAGAATGTCATGAAATGTCGAGATTTTAAGTCGATCCGTCTGTAACTTTTTTGTGCGCCTTTTAATATATTGACTTGAAATTTGCTACATGCATATATTTTAACGAGATCTGGAAGATTATATTTTGATCTTATTCCGTTGAAGGGGAAATGGGGGTAAATGGGTAAATGAAGCAAGTAAGAGCCCATAAAATTGGTATTTAGTATAAATAAGAGAAGCTAAGGTCCCAAAAATTTGTTGGCATTAGCATTATTAAAGGGGGTGATAAAAATGAAATTGTGATTTAGTGTGTATACAAGAAGCAAAGGCCTCAATTTTGTTTTTTACTTCATCCACCCCAACTACAACCATTCCCACCTTCACTACCGATGTGACATATCGTTTTATTGTTTTTTTTTTCGTTGTGAGAGACTTGGATAGAAAATCTGGATGAGGAAGTAGTGATTCCTTGGGCAGCGTTTTAAACATCCTATCATTTAAGCAATCACGCATTATTGTTATGTAAAAAAAAAAAACGAGGATAGAAAAATAAACTTTATTTTGTATATTCAATAAATTAATTTTTAAATACAAAATGTACATCTTTTTTATCCCCAATAAGAAAAAAAACTATTCACTCATCAATGTCTTATCAAATAAATTGTATGTAATCTTTACATATTTATTATATGAAGCAACCTAATTGAATGATTGAAAAATAATCGAATAATCGGAAAGCTGAGAAATAATTAAGTTGAATTAAAAAAAAAACATTCATCTAGCCACTCCTGAAGCCGAGAAAAAGAGAAATAAAGCTGCCGTCACGGAACAACTGTCCAAGTACGCCAATAGCAGTAAAGGGGGAGGGGATCTGGCGTTTAGCGTGAGCGCAATTTTCTCGATTTTTTTTCCATGGCCCATCTAGATATATAGACATGGCACTTTTTGTAAGTGATAACACACACTCTGAGGTATACTCAATTAAATTTTCAAGTAAAAATATTTAATCGCAAAAAACGTGAATTGTTCATATCTCGGCTCCAAAGCATCGGAGCAAATTTTTTTTTTTAATTCGTGTTTTTTTATGACAATTAAAATGCCGTAAGTTGCAATAAATTTTATACAAAATCCACTGAGATATATACTTTTGTTTAAGTTGCAAAATTGATTTTTTGCGTAAAAAAGTCGCAAATTAAAATTTTTTTGCAATATTCTTTTTGATTATGTAAATGTACGTCAAATACAATGTTTTTACCGAAACAGAACTGCAAAATATTAATATGATCTTTTAGTATAACAGTTTGAATTTTTTTTTTTTATAAATTAATTGCAAAAAAAAATAATTAATATTTTGCAACGGGACAAAGTGCATTTCATTAAAGGTAAAAATATGTACTATTTCTCATAATATCGTTAAAATGCAGATTTTATATTTGTTTCTACAGTACTTCAAATTTCGACGATCGAGAAATTTTTTCAGTTTCTTTTTATAAAATGTTATTAACAATCAAGAATTCGTTCTTTGCATATACCTACCTTATAGGGGAACCCATGACAAAGAAATTGACGGGTCGAACGTTTTCTACGACCTTCAGAAGCGAAGATATAAGCAAACAAGTAAGTTGCAAAATTCATTTTGTTTACAAAAAGTTAAATAACCATTAAAGCCGCCATTTTGAGTAAACACTATTTTTTTCGGATTCCTGAGGAAAATTTGTAGGAGGTGGACTAATATTTGGCTTGTCCCAAAACTTTCCGAGACATTTTCCTAATATCGCCGGACTAATCTAACAGTCACACAAAACTATGATTCTTTCAACCATTGTTTAAGTGTGGGGATACAATCTGTATGTTACCAGGAAGCTACAGTAAAGTTTTGTCCAATCTGAAAGGGGAATGTTTCATCGAAATTAAGTTTGTTCTGTTCTTTTTATTATATTTGTGAACGATATGTGAATGGGTTTGATAAAAATTTCTTGGTTTCACTTTTTGCTGATGACACATCGGTAAGACAAACGTAAATAATCTTAGCAATAAATCCATTTCCCAAGTAAACGTCATGCAGAATTACAGTAGTGAAAACAGTCTTGTCCTAAATGTCTTGAAAACAAATATGATAGTATTTTCTACAGAATCCAAGAGAGATCGTAGCCTATTAGTGAGGATCGATAATAAAAGCATTGAACAAAATGAAACTGTGAAATTTCTAGGTCTATACTTTGACTATACGTTATCGTAAAATAATCAATTAGATCACATCCTTAGTAGTCCAGTAATATAACGATTTATATCGGACAAAATTCATAAAGTTTTGAAAATTGGTAGAAATGGTAAGGATAGCATAAGAATTACTAGACCAAAAACTTCCCACTAAATAGTGTGCTTTATCCCCTAGGACGTCGTTTCCACCCCCCATTTTCAGGTTTTCTACATTATCTCGGGAACGGTGCACTTGTTGATAAAAATTATTCCTTATAAAATTTTTTCATAAAATTAATAGTACCGTGGGAAATAAGGCGCACACATAAGGGTTGGTTTCAGTTAACACAATGTATTGTAATCTTTACTATAATCTACTTTAAAGTTCAATGATTAACGCAAAAGCAGTAGCTACTAAACTCCACTTAGAATTATAATAAATATATCGCTTCCACCCTCCCTATTATCTCAATTTTTAAAGAAGCGAGAATATTGCATATTGTACTTGTTGCCACGCCACCTTAGAGGTAAAGTGATTGCCCTTTTTTAGTGTCCCCTATATACCTAATCCACTAATTATCCACTAATTATCAGAAGATTACCTGCGTTACCTCTTTACTTTTTTTCATAAAGTGTCACCTGTGTGAGCTATTACCGATTAAAGAAAAAAATTTCAACGTGGCGGCGCATTTTTTCTTCATTTCTGCACGGCGGATTTTTTGGGATTTTCATTCAGAGACTCCTGGATAACCATAGAATACAATCCCGAAGACATTAGCTTGTTACAAATTTGTTCCGGGTTTGGTCCAAATTTAATTCTATTTTACTGAAGTATTAATGCTAATAGGAATTTTTTAAGAAAGCAAATTCATCATCATTTTACAATTTTTCTAATAGATCCCTACCAGTTTTTTCCTAGAACCAACGTTTGGCAAGAGCCAATAGATGAGAAAAAAAACACGTTTCTTTGGAAAATGTAAATTTCCAGTTGTATCGCTCCTAGTGTCCTTATTTTTTGTTGTAGGGCAAAAAATAAAAAAGAGACTTGTGGCTTACTAAATTCTCTACAAATTCGTTATCGTTTTTTGCCGTAGGAGCCACCGTTTAGGAATTGTGGACGTTTTAAGCAAAAAGATGCAAGACACCGCCATCTTAAAAGGCCCGCCGGGCCCACACCAAGAGTCACGATAAAATTTGGAATGCGGCAAAACGTTCCTCACATTATGTAGTTTTTCTTAGGGAGTTTTTATTTTTGAGCTATCTCTCACGGATTTCGAGTTACGGGCGAAAAACCGTTATCAGAGATGCGGAATCCGAAGTAAAGTTTTCATCGAAAACCCGACATCTAAATATACTCATATTTTCAAAAATACGATTCCGCGACGCCCGTACCATGTCGATACGGAAAGAGGAAGACTTGTAGCTGATCCGCATCGACACGAACGAATCAAAATTGATATTTTTGTCATTTTTCGTTTGACGTTTCTCAATCGCTATTTTGTGTTATAGACTAGGCCCATAAGTAGGAAATCCATCTGTATAAAGTGCAAGTATCATTTCATGTAACAATTGGGAAAACAACTTTTTTGGAGTATTTCGACCCCGCTGAATACGAATCTGCCTGTTGCCAAAGCCAATTTGGACCGGAAGTCCGCTATTCAAGATGGCGACCAAAATTCTGTTGCCCTATAGCTCCCTTGTTCGTTGGCTTAACATAATGATCTAAACGTCTGCTTAGGGGTTTTCTCGGAAGCCAAACACATTGAAATGCTCAAAATTTGCTTACCTTAAGTTTGGAGTGCATGGGTTCCAAGATGGCGCCCAAGATGGCCGCCGAAACTTTGTTGTGTTTACGTGCGCTCCGTGCTTCTTGTTGTATTTGGAGTGTAAAATTTGTCAGATATATATTTTTTAGTCGAAGTCATTGTATCCGAGGATGTGCGATCAACCAATCCCAAATCGGATATCAATGCCCTAGCTGCGATACATGAAGAGGCAGACACACGCGTTGTACTACATGCTGTCCACTCCGATGCTGACAACATCGTCGTCATGGCCAGGGATTCGACATCTGTTTGCTGCTGATCCATCACTTCGACAAAATGACCAGCTCTAAAGTGTGAATGATGAGTGGCACAGCGAAAGAAAGGAAGTATCTCCCAGTCCATGAGATCTGCAAAATTCTTCCCAATGCTCAAAAGAAGAACGTCTTGGCGTTCCACGCAGTCACGGGTTGCGACTCGATATCTCACCTTGCAACGATAACGGAGAAAGTAGCATGGAAAGTCTTCAATGGAACTGCCTGCCAGCTTCTGAACGACCTAGGGCACTCTCCACTGACTTCCTCATCAAAGGCCAATGCAGAGAAATTCCTGGTACAGCTCTACAAGATTGATACAGTTTTTTTTAGGTGTTTCAGCAAGTCCAACTTCGCTTTATTTAATTTTAAAACGTTTCTGCTTGTCTGAACAGGTGGGAAAAGACGTATCCGGCGGGGATGAAGCCAGACATCAGCTTTTCGGTGTTGTGAAAAAGCCGGAAGCCTTACCACCAACAAGCGATGCGCTGCGACTACAGCTCCTAAGATGCCATTACCAGGTAAAGACATGATGGCAAGCGGCGGCATACTGTGAATGAAACCAGTTGCTTTTCGGCACTGACAATTTAAAAAACATTTCAGGTGAACGTGTGGGAAAATGCTCATCATGCCCGACCGGTGGTGATGGATCCTGAGTCATATGGGTGAAAGCTTTACCAAGACCAGTACATTCCCATCCTTATGACCTTTGAGCCCGTCCCCAAAGCCTGTACGGATTTCCTAGCCTGTAGTTGTTCATCCCAGTGCCTGAGTACAATGTGCACGTGCAAGAAGAATGACTGACTTGCACCAAGTTTGCCACCGTTGTCGACAATGTTTGAACTCTTTAAATGGTTGATTTCTTATCTTCCTTGCAACCTTGCCATAAGCTAAAAACACTTGACTGATTGTTTTATCTTCTTTACAATCTTGCAATAAACAATGTTTGAACTTTAAAATGGTGTTTTCTTATCTTCCTTGCTTACTTCCGAGCAACAAAGTTTCGGCGGTCATCTTGAGTGCCATCTTGAAACCCATGCACTCCAAACTTAAGGTAAGTAAATTTTGAGCATTGCAATGTGTTTGGCATCCGAGAAAACCACTAAGCAGACGTTTAGATCGTTATTTTAAGCCAACGGACCTGGGAGATATAGGACAACAGAGTTTTGGTCGCCATCTTGGATACCAGACTTTCGGTTCAAATTTCGCTTTGGCAACAGGCAGATTCGTATTCAGCGGGGTCGAAATACCCTAAAAACGTTGTTTTCTCAATTGTTACATGAAATGCTTCTTGCATTGTTCTTTTTTGAAAACGTGCCTAGTCTATTAGAAGAGTGCCTTTCGCCCATCTCTTTTCGTCGCAAAAAAAGAGATAGTCGACCTTGCCCTGTTAATAACTAATCAACCGTAAATAATACAACAACGAAAGATAACCTAACAGACGTAGAATTTAATTCTAAATCGGCGTGCACCTGTCCCGATCCCGTCAGATATGTTTTAAAAAAGCCTTTGTTAATGCAAATTCGCAAAGAGTAAGGTGTAGAATTTTACTTCAAACAAAAACCCGTTACGACAGTCGAGCTATCTTTTATTTTTTGCCCTACGACAAAAAATAAAGACGCTAGGAGCGATACAACTGGAAATTTACATTTTCCAAGGAAACGTGTTTTTTTCTCATCTCTTGCGAATATCTAAATAAACGTTGGTTCTAGGAAAAAACTGGTAGGGATCTATTAGAAAAATTATAAAACGATGATGAATTTGCTTCCTTAAAAAATTACTATAGAATTAATGGTTTCGCTGCTATATACGTTTAAAGACAAAATTTCGATTTCGCGTGACAACAATTTTCAAATTAAATGTCATGGGGTCAAGATATGGCTAGGCAACGTAGTCGCGATCTATTAGCCTACATGTTAACTTTTATATAAACTATTTATTATCTGAATAACAGATGAGGGTATTAACTTCTTATGCCTGATCTTAGACTATATATGAAACCATAACTTTAGGCACTATGCCGCCCCTTTTAGGCGGTACAGGTGAGTATACAGGTAAATTGAATTTTCCATCCGAAAATGTGCTCTTCAGACAAAATATTCTTATATGGCATTCCAAGTTTTAAAATAATATAAAAATGTATTTTTATAACCATTGTAAACCATGTTCAAAAAGCAAAAAATTGAGAAAGAAAAGTCTTATCGTGGCCAAATGGCAGTTTCTTATAAATCTTCAAAAATATTTCGTTCTTAAATATTTCTATTGGCAATTTTCCAAAATAGTTTACATTACAAGACCTATAAATAGTTCCATCAAATTTCGTTAAAAAAGACTAATAATTTTTTTAGCAATTTCAGTTTACGTAAAATTAGAAATTTTCTTAGTTTTAATTTTTTTGCAAAAAAACAAAATTATCGAATTAGGATCTATGCAGTTATGTTCATAATTTATTTACAACTATTTTTGCTTTTTGTTTGGCCTGATCAGAAGAATAAAACCCGAGATATTAAAATAAAACGACACAAAAACAAGTTTTTCAAAATTAAAACTTAATTTAAAAGAAACGCTCACCTCCCAGATTGGACAAAACTTTTTTGTAACTTCCAGTTTGCACTCCCACAAAAAATTAACCCCTCCCTCTCCAAACAATCGTTGAAATCTCATCTTTGTTACTTATAGTCCAGCCAACGGTTCGTTAAAATGACCAAAATCTCTAATTTGAGTGCTAGTGAATGGATTTTGATGAAGCCTTGTGTAGTGTGTTTGTAATGACGTTAATAAAAAGTTGAAAAAAGTTAGAGTAGGAAGTGATCGGAAGGAGTTCCGTAACTTATAGAATTAGGTCAGAAATTAAAAAAAAAACAACATATTTACTTTTTTTGACCCATGTTTTTACTCTTGTGAATTTTTTTTAAAAATGCATATTTTTCGAGATATGGCCACTCGAAAATTCCTAAAAGTGGGAGAGGGATAATGTAAAAGTTGAAAAAAAAATCTGAAAAAATTCAGGTGAATGTGTCATCGAAATACAAGACTTCTTTTTCATTTACAACTTTTCTGTAAAGTGCATTTTCAGCCAGTTTTGCCTGAAAAACATGACCCCTTTATTTGAAATTGTAACGCTTTAAAAATATGTAATTTAAACATTTGAAAAAATTCAGACGTATGCATTGAGGCCTCCTAAACATATTTTGTCTCTTAGAATTTTTTTGTAACTTGCTAATTTTCCGAGTTACAGGCAGTTTTTTACGATAAATAATGTACTATATTTTTTGCATATTTTCAATTTAAAAATTATTTCTACCTTTAAAAATGCTATAACTATATAGGTTTCATAGTTTTTTATAATAATATATATAAATCACGCTCATTTTTCGAATTTTCATGTATTTTTTAATGTGCAAAAAATGTAGTAGGTACACTATTTATCGTGAAAACTGCCTGTAACTCGGAAAATTAGCAAGTTACAAGAAAATTCCAAGGGACAAAAAATATTTACAAGACCTCAATGTATACGTCTGAAAGTTTTCAAATTTTTAAATTGCATATTTTTAAAGCGCTACAATTTCAAAGGAAGGGGTAGTTTTTCAGGTTTTTTTCGGAAAAACGCACTTTACAGAACAGTTGCAAACAAAAAGTCCTGTATTTCGACGATACATTCACCTGAATTTTTTCAGATTTTTTTTCAACTTTTACATTTCCCCTCCCTCACTTTTAGGAATTTTCGAGTGGCCATATCTCGAAATATATGCATTTTTCGAAACAATTTATAAGGGTAAAAACATCTTATTTTGGACCAAAGAAGGTAAATATTAGGGTGGCCCATCTCTATAGGGGGTGAATTTTTTTTGCGCATTTTTTAAGTCTCACCCCACGAAAATATACTATTATACTAGGAATAATTTATGTCAAAGTTTCAGATAATTCGGTGAACGGTAACACGTGCCGCATTCAGGTAGAAATTTGTAGATAAGATTTTATTACGGTAACCCGTGCCGCATTCAGGTAGAAATTTGTAGATAAGATTTTATCACGGTAATACACTTAAATTTTACTTAAAATACAAATATCTACCTCTTTTCTCATAATGTTTTATTGGTGTAATTATTTCCTAGAAATTATTTGTTTTGGAAGTTTGGAAATATAATGCACCTACGGTAGGTTTTTGTCAGTTTGCAATTGTGTTTTACAGTGGTGACATTATAAGTTCTAGCATACGTTCCTTTTTGAAAAAACATTTAACGATGGCTGATGTTAGATCCTTACGAAAGGATACTTTCCTTTACTTAGTTGGACACTATTCGTCACAAATCATTGGCAATAAATTGCCGTCTAATAGACAAGTATTACAAGTGCTCTTTTATAACATTCGTGAAGTGAAGCTAAGTGTACATGAAAGTACTAAATTAACAATAAAAGAGGTGTCAGTTTTTTGGGATAAAGCTCGCATGCCGACACGTCAGGATTTTCATTGTGTTAAACAACTAGATAAACTTTATTCAGAGTGGAGGAACTTACAAAAATCGGCTAAAAGGGCCAGTGCGGGAGTAAAGAAAAAAATTTCGTTGAAAAATTGGACGATCTTTTTGACATTTCTCATGCAAATGCATTGGAGTTGATGAAAATAGATGAAGATAAGCAGTTTTTAATTAACCAAAGAAAAAAGGGACGTCCTGGATTTATGCATGGTATTGATTACCAACTTGCTTCTCAAGAAAAATCAGCTGAGGAGAAATTACAGAAATTATCCGAACGAATGCAACGAAGTCAACAAGAAAAAGCTAGATTAGAGGAAACAGTCACCTGTCCATCATCAAGTAGTAATTCAGCCGACTCCAACGAAAATGAAGATGAAATAATCGAAGCCCAAGAAGAGTTGTTACAAGACCAGCCTGGCCCGTCACAGCCAAAAAAGAGGAGATTGTATGGAACATGTAACATCATCACACCAAAAATAGCCGCTGCATTTGATGCTTGCAAAATAAGCGACAGGTATGGAGTCCATATTTTGACGGCAGTAGCAGAAGCACTAGTACATGACACCACATCTTTGTCCATCAGCAGAACCACACTTCAGCGCTCTAGAAAACACATCCGCGAAGAAAGAGCTGAAATATTAAAAACTTTTACCTTCTCTCACTGGAATGGGAAATATCGATAGACTTGCTATCTTAGTTACTAGTGGAGATATTGAACAACTACTTGGAGTACCAGCTTTGCCCAATTCAACTGGAAGAGAACAGACTGAAGCAGTTTATGATGTGCTTTGTGAATGGAATTTGGACGAAAAGGTAATAGCTTTGTGTTGCGATACAACAGCATCAAATATGGGTTATATAAATGGGGCAGCCACACTATTGCAACAAAAATTAGAAAGAGATATTCTATATTTTCCTTGTAGACATCATATTTTTGAAGTGGTTTTGAGAAGTGTGTTTGACACAAAAATGCCTTCCTCATCTGGTCCAAATGTGCCACTATTTAAATGTTTTAGGGAATTTTGGCCCAAAATAGATCAAAATAAACTAAAAACTGGATTTCAGGTATCAAAAATTAAACACATTTTACAACCAGTTAAAGCCGAAATTGTAAAGTTTCTAAATGCAGCTTTAACTTTGCAACAGCCTCGTGATGATTATAAAGAATTTTTAATGCTTTCTAAACTTTTTGTTGAAGAAGAGCCCACTCACACGACATTCTATCAACCAGGGGCATTTCATCATGCACGTTGGATGGCCAAAGCCATTTACTGTCAAAAAATATTTTTTTTCCAAGATCAGTTCCAACTAACTAAAAAAGAAAAATAGGTATTGTAAAGGTTTATGTAAAGGCCTGGTTTACAGCGTCATTTGCTAGTAAAGCACCGCTTCATGACTTAGACTTTTGTAAAGAACTCATTAATTATCAAAATATTGACAAAGAAATATCTCAAGCCGCAAGTAGGAAAATAGTGAACCATTTGTGGTACCTTAATTCAGTAAATGTTTACTTATCTTTCTTTGATGACGATATTTCAGTTACCACTAAAAGAGAAATGGTTAAAGCTTTGAATAGGAAAGCAACAAATCAAGAGGGTATTAAACGACTTATGATTAGTAACATTACTGACGTTGAAAACAAGGAAATTCAGGACTTCATATGCGAGAACACTAAACAGTTCTTTAAAAAATTAGGTTTGTCTATGGAATTTTTGGAAAATGATCCAACAACATGGAGGGAAAATGAAAGTTATACCCGATGTTTCAATATTGTAAACAAAATTAAAGTTTTAAATGATGCCGCTGAGAGAGGAATCAAACAAAAAATGAAGACCAAAAACAGTTTTTACTCCAAGTTGTAAATGATTATAAATCACAGTTTCCAAATGTAAAAAAAGAAACCCTGTCGCATGCTTTGGCCTAGTGCAAAAAATATTGTTTTTATTACTATATGTCTTGTAGATTTAGGATAATATTTGGTACTATGTATGAAAAAAACGTTTCATAATAAAATACACAGAGATAAAACGAGAGTTTTATTTCAAAAACTTCTAGTCTAGTTTTCTTAGACTACGAATTTACAGTAGTATGACACATCTCATAGTCACAACAGATAATGTCTTTGATATTTGTATGACTTGATTAGTCATTCTAAAGATAAATGTTGCTGATTAAAAAAAAACAATGCATCAACCAAAGAATGTAAATAATTTCATTTACTTTTATTATTGCATAATAATGCATTCTGCGGTACCCCTTGCCTTCAATTTGCCTCAATAATATTTTGAGGGGACTGTTTTTTCTTCAAATGGAACCATTTGCAGGGGTGAGAAATAAAAAATTTCGATTTCGAAAAAGATGGGCCACCCTAGTAAATATATTGTTGTTTTTTTTAATTTTTGACCTAATTCTACAAGTTACGGAACCCGTGATAAAACCGATTACTCTTTCCGATCGTTTCTTACTCTAATATTTTTTCAACTTTTTTTTATTAACGTCATTACAGACACATTGCACAAGGTTTCATAAGAATCCATTCACTAGCTCTCATATCCCAGGCAGCACCTGAGACGTCATTTTGACCTCTGGAATGACGTAAAAATGACGTCATTATGTCACAGCCCGGCGACGTCATTTTGTGACGTCACATTGACATCATTTAGCGATGTAGATGAATAGACGATGTAGACACAGTATAGAGAAGACCAGTAGTTTCACTCGCAGCGGTCCCTTTGATATTTGTTGTACTCAATATTATTTTTTTTAAATCCACTGCGCATCTACTGTTTGTATCCCACGCGCATTTCGTTGTATACTGGCGACAGTGGCGACTGTTCAGAAACGTAAACGTAAACAAAAATAAACATCCACCCCACCCTACATCATCGCTGCCGTCCACTGTCGTCGTGCCGTCCACTGCGCATCGAATAATTTAAGCCCAGGAGCATCGCATGCGCACTGAAAATCTTATACAACTGTTCCGGCTGAGTAGGACTACTGGTCTTTTCTCTACTGTGATGTAGATGAATGGACAATAGGTGAAGCACTCACTTGTTTTTATGCTCGGCCCAGCCACATAATATAATGATCTTTAACCTAACCATTTTAGGATCTATCCAAAGCAATCAAAGTTTCCTGAACATATTTGAACATTGCAATTTATATTACTATTTATTTTCTGTAAATTCATTACAGTATAAGGTAAAGAGTTATTTTCAGTGGTTTGTATGTGGCGCCATCTAAAAATAATTTATGCAATAAATAACGTGGTAATACATAGTTTGTATATGGCGTCAACTAGAAATAAATTCTGCAATGAAAAAATGTCGCCGCCAAACGCCGCATCGATGTCTCAACATGACGTCATAATTTTGTCACAATATGACGTTACTGAGACGTCATTTTTTCATCACGTGACGTCGTCGACCAATGTGACCAAAAAATAACGTCAAAATGAAGTCCCAGTCTGTTGCCTGGCATTAGAGGTGAAACTCCCCGTTGACTGGATTATTAGTTTTATTCGACTATAAGTTACTTTCCAACTTAGATGAATTAGTCTCCAATCAGAAATTTTCGTATATTTTACCTTTAATAGGACCAGCGTGTTGGCCACAGATCTACCTGGCAGCAGGAGGATCTAGCCAGTCACCGATAAATTTGAAAACAAGGTGTGCTATGGTTATACCCACAGAAACAGTGACACCTTTAAGTTTTTCCAGTGCATACCAAACCCCTCCTTATGAAATGAAACTCTACAATAATGGACACAATGGTAAACTTATTTTTTTACCACAGTTTTTTATTTTATACTTTTTTAATTAATTACCTTCCGACAAAATATAGAATTCCAAGACCCATCACACCTCATTACACTTTTGTACTATTAAGTGGAGTTCCGTTAGATTTATATCTAAGAACCCGGTTGCTATGAATCAACTTTAATGAAACTTTTTGCATTATATTGCTAAAACCTATAACCCGGTCAAAATAGACATTCGAGGTTACAATAATTCGCATAGAGCTGAAAATTGGTACGAATGTTGGGAACACCATTATAAATAAATGGGGAAAAGTCCTCATCGGTCCCCCATCTGCAAAAAAATGTATTCAAGGTCAAAGTTCGCAAATATGGGTTTTTGGCATTTTTCAGCCAAACGGTAAGTTTTATCATAAAAATAGGTCAGACAAAAATTGTAAATCATGCAATTATCTATAAAAATTGTTCTTACACTTTTTTTCCTAAGCATCACCTTTACTGAGATATAGCGATTCAAAAAGTTGAAAAAGTTGTGTTCTCCATTTATGCACAGCACACGTTTCCACGCCACCTGTGAGGTAGTGTACTTGGCGCGTTTTTTTAACGTGGTTTCCCCGGTAGGCCCATTCCACGATATATTGTGGTCCTGTTTAATTGAATAATATTGTATTAAATAAAAAATGGTACTATTGGAAATGATGAAAGCGGTGTGAATTATGAGTAATTGGGGAAAACTATTCGTCTGATTGATAATTATCTAATGGAACTGCAAGTGTAATGTCTTCTCCTTCTCTTCCTTCTTCTTCCTGCTGGATACAAGTAAATTGTTCCAACAGCGATGCATCAGATGTCCTCGCTGATATCGTAAGAATCCTCTTCTGATGGCGATTCAACATTGGAGCACGACTGGCCTTGACAATAGGTACATGCTAATGAACAAAACAATCCAACTTTTATGCAGCCGCACTTAGCACTACACCCCTTTTTGCAATTGCAAAAAATTGTATTCAGGAGTTTTTCCGGTGCAGGTGGGAGTAGAGTCTGGATTGGTTCCAGTGTATTGTCAATTAACTTCCAACCCCAGTCTTCTGCATCCAGTTGATTACCAAGTCACACTTGAACTCGACAATATACCCGAAATAGATGTTAATGAGCAGAAGCAGAGGTTGGGGGAAGACAAGCTAATTGCACTCGTTTATTGTTACGAGTATTTTCTACAAAAGATAAGTATCGAAACTTATCTAAGCAGGTAATCGCACAATTTGTACGTATAAGTTATACAGATCAATATTTTTACTTATATTACGGATACAGTGATGTAGGCGGCGCACAATGGGAAATTTTCCAATTTTTTTAGACAAAAATCCGTCTGAAATGCAATTATTAAAGGATTTGAAAAATTTTTTTTTTAAATAATTGTTAGGTATCACCCGATGTTTGAGCATTGCCCAAATTTTAAAAACGTTCAACATAACCTTAAAAAATCCTATAAATATATGAAATTCGTGTATTTTACTTAAGTAAAAATGCGAATTTCTGTTTTTTAAAAGTTTTACTCAGAAAATATCCTTTACTACATGTTTTTTGGGTCGCTGATAAGAAAAATAGGGTCTCGTTAACCAGAAATTAATATAACACACTTAAAATACCGAAAAACACCCCCAATAGGGATTTTTTCGAAATATTCTTATTAAAAATGTAAAATAGTCTAGTAAGGTGTATTTTTTATATGATAAATATAAAACTTTAGTTATTCAAATAATAATTCAGTAAACATTTACCAAAGAGGTTGAAACAACCCCCATTTCGACAAAAAATACAAAAAATATACTTATAATGGGTATTTTTTAGTTTTTGCTTCAAAATAGGGTAAGACAGAGTACATTGTGACTATGAGAGTGTATTTCAACCCCCTTTAAGGGTGAAGACCACCCTTAAATGGCTGTAGAATTTGAAAATAGATTTCGAAATTTTTTGAAATTTTAGAATCACGTCTTCTTGTAATATATGAAATAATTGATAATTATTATCAAAGCTTTAGCATTTAATAAGATGATTGATTGTATATTTTTCAGTAATTTTTTACTACTAAGTATACAAATGATAAAAAAATTTAAAAAAATTGATTAACATCCATTTTAATATCCAATTTTTTCATTATTAAATTATCTTAAGACTATCTTAAAATCTGTTTTTTTTAACTTTGGATACTTGTTTTACATGGAGTAGAATGTATGAAAAATTTAGACTTTATTTTAAAAAATTTTTTTGAAATGTCTAAAATTTAATTTGTTTGAAAAAATAGAGATATCTGCTGATTTTAAGCTGCTTTTAAGCACTCAATTGTTTTTGAACTTTAGGATGCTTAAAATATGTTTACTAAAAATTGGATTGTTGTTTCACATTGCATAGAATGGATGAAAAATTTTCATTTCATTTTAAATATTTTTTTTCCTTTCAAATGGAAAAAATGCGATTTCTAACTTACGAGCTTCTTAAAAACGTTGAAGAACTTAGAATTTTTTTCTACTCACATTGAATTGTTGTTTATTCACATTGTCAAAGTATATAAGAAATGATTAATTTAACCTTTAAAATAATTTTTATTTATCAAACGAGGTTCGGATACTGATTTTAGTGAAAATATCGAAGAAGACGTGATTCTAAAATTTCAAAAAATTTCGGAACCTATTTTCAAATTCTACAGCCATTTAAGGGTGGTTTTCACCCTTAAAGGGGGTTGAGGTACACTCTCATAGTCACAATGTACTCTCTTAACCTATTTTGAAGAAAAAGCTAAAAAATCACCATTGTAACTATATTTCTTGTATTTTTTGTCGAAATGGGGGTTGTTTCAACCCCTCTGATTAACCCCAAGGTTTTATATTTATCATATAAAAAATACGCTTTACTAGACTATTTTACATTTGTATTAAGAATATTTAAGGGTGTTCTCACTAACGGGCCCCATTTTTCTTAATCAGCGACCCAAAAAACATATAGTAAAGGATATTTTCTGAGCAAAACTTTTAAAAAACAGAAATTCGCATTTTTACTTAAGAGTGAGATCCCAGAGCCGCCAGACCTACGTCATTTTAGCAAAGCTAATATCTTGACAACAAATAGTGTAATATCTAGGTCCTAGCTTCTCAGCAAATTTGAAATAAAGTCAGATAAAAAAAGAATGATAAGTTTATAAATATCAATCAGGAACCTAGTAAGTATGAACCTCCTGAGTGCGAAAAGACATCCGCCATCTTTGAAAAGTGGTGCGAACCTCTTGCCTCTCATGATAATTGACGCCGTATCGTAACTTCCTACCGTATGTACTGGTTATCCGTGTAATTCAATCAGAAACTCGTGTGCGCGCGTGCGTGTTTGTATTTGTGTGTCACATGTCCCAGACAACACGGTCACGTCATTTAACGTTATTTTATCGGCACCTTTATCACCAATGCGACGTTAAATATGACGTGCAAATGACGTGAAATATGACGGCAAAATGTCACAGCCCATTGACGTCACTTAAGTGACGTCGATGGGCTTACATATGTATGCTATTTTTGATTAATTAATAAATGTACATATGAGAAATATAATAAATAAGCCAATTTGGTGCAATATGGCATGTAAATCTTAAGGACTCTAGGATTTTTCCAATTTCTGATGATATGCATTACAGGATAAGCTGCCATGTACGATGTAGATGAATGGACAATTAATAGGTGAAGCACTCACTGGTTTTTATGCTATCTCGGCCCAGCCACATAATAATGATCTTTAACCTGACCATTATAGGATCCATCCAAATCAATCAACGTTTCCTGAATGTTGCAATTTATATTATTGCAATTTATATTATTATTTATTTTCTATAAATTCATTAGAGTGTAAGATATAAAGAAGGACTGATTATTTTCAGTGGTTTGTATGTGGCGCCATCTAGAAATAATTTATGCAACAAACAACGTGGTATTGCATAGTTTGCATGTGGCGCCAACTAGAAATAATTTCTGCATTTAAAAAATTACGTCACCTTTCGTCGCATCGACGTCTCAACATGACGTCATAATTTAGTCACAATATGACGTTACTGAGACGTCATTTTTTCGTCACGTGACGTCGTCGACCAATGTGACCAAAAAATTACGTCAGTCTGCTGCCTGGGATAAATTTAGATCACTTTTTGATAAAACCAATATATGACACTGGTTAATGGCTATTGCTATATGGCTATGGCTATGGCTATATTTTTAAAGATTCTGTAAATGATTATTGCGGTGGCAATTTTGTTAAACTAATGTTTTTTGTCTGGTGTTTAAAAATACTAAATAAAAACGTAATAATGACGAATTTAATGTACGTCATAATGCCGTACAAATGCAGACGTCTTTAAGACATCACTGGTGTTTAAAATCACTAAGTAAAAACGTAATAATGGCGAATTTAATGTACGGCATTATGACGTACAAATACAGACGTCATTAAGACGTCACTTTTTGGTAATATGACGTCGCCGACGAATAGTTACCAAAAAATGACGTCAAAATGACGTGACCGTCTTGCCTGGGGTACGAGAAGGTAATTAAAGAGAGAATAATTAAAATTAGAAGAGAAACTAATCAGAAAAAAAACAAACTTTATTGGAATGAAAATAAATAATTATAGTGAAACCAAGCATTTAGACGTTTCAACCCCCTCTAGCTGGCCCTTGTACCACTTGTCAAAAATAGCGCACATATTTTCGCAATGAGGAGGTTCATAGTTACCGAGTATCTAATTGCCAGTCGTAAATTTATAATATTCATCGAATTGTACGGGTAACCAATATATGCGGCAGGAAGCTCCGATAATACTCCGTCAATGATCGTGAGACAAGATCTTCGCGCCACAATGACCTTTGCAATGACAAAGAGCTGTGCAGACAAGTGCGGCCTTGTTACAAACGCAATTCTTAGAGCACAGAGGTTCAGCCTTACATCAGCACTTGATTAATTCCCTACAGCTTTTCCTTGCTTGTGGTATAGACATAGACATCCAAATTGGTTGCCATGCCTTCGTTTCTTTTCCATCCAAAGTTAGCCGGAGTAGGTGCATTTTTAGTCCATGCCAATATTGCAAAAACCCCAAAAGTGCAGGGGTAGCGATCAAACATGACTATCCCCCCTCTAAATGCAAAAAACCATCCCCGTTTCCGATTTTTCGTTGTCAGGCATGCGAGGAGTTGTTGGATCGGGTTTTTATTAAGGAATCTGAATATGTCCTGTAAAATTTCACAACCAGACATCCTAACGACCCACGGGGGTTGAAACCACCCCCTCCCACAATGCCGAAACATGCAAAAAACATCCAAACGTGCTGAAAATTGTTTTCCACACGTTTTCAAGGGCGGGGAACACGATGGTGATATTATTTAGCCTCCCACCCACAACCAACTACCCTAAATGCATAAAACCACCTCTTCTTCCCATTTTTCAGTCATGCGAGGACTTGTTGGATTGGTTTTTTTTTTTAAGAAACTCAATATGTCCTGTAAAATTTCGCCACCAGATATTCCAACGACCCCAGGGGGCCCTCTGAGTCCTGAAATATCCCTCAAGGAGAAGAAGGTATCCCCCGTTTTCAAGGGTGGAGAACACGATAGTTGCATCAGTTTCTCTCTTAGTCCTCAAAAACTACCCTTGCATGCCCAAAACCATCCGTTTTTCTTATTGTGAGATCACAAGCGCTCAATGGAGCAGGTTTTCTAGGGAGAGAAATTTTTTTGTTGCAGCTTAAAAGGAGTTTGATAGAACGGGTTATATGCATGTATATATATTCGTGTATGTGCATAGTCCAATTTTTTATTATATATTATGTACATAATTTTTTTTCACGTTATGTACAGCATGATTTTTATTCTTATTCTAGACATGCGTTATATATTACTATTATTAAATTTTAATTTATTCTTCGGTGTTTACAAATTAAATCATAGAGAGAGGGAGTCGTCTTCCTCTTACGCGACCTCCATACAGCAAACCAGCGAGGACCGACGCACAAAATATGAGCCGTAGCAGTCGGTTGTGTATTCTTGGCATATATCTTCCATTTGTTACGTCCTCAGTATTGAGGACTATTGAGAAATATAATTAAATGCAATATGTATGGGTTAAGGACTAACTGTACGCATACGCAGGTATTGGAAAACCCAGATCCAACAGGTCCTCGCATGCCCGATATTGAAAAACGGGAAAAATGGGTGGCATTATGCTGGTATCGTATTCTCCGGCCTTGAAAACGTGTAAAAAACAATTTTCAGCATGTTTGGATGTTTTTGCATGTTCCGGTATTGAGGGAGGGGATGGTTTCAACCCCCGTTGGTCGTTAGGATGTCTGGTTGCAAAGGTTTACAGGACATATTGAGTTTCCTCAAAAATAACCGATCCAACAAGTCTCGCATGTCTGACAACGAAAAATCCGAGGAAAAATCGAAAATAAGGGTGGTTTTTGCGTTTGGGGGTAGTTCGTGGGGGGCAGGGACCGTGCGACTATCACCATCATGTTGGTCGTCCTCGAAAACGGGGGGGTAGTCATGTTTGCAAGTTTCGTATGGATTATTTGGAGTGATTTCAAACTGGTTAACCAGATGCTAGATTGATAGATGCAGAGTTAGTGCCTTGAATGAGGGCATCCTGTGTGGGCAGTAGACTTTGAATCATCTTTACTTTTTTCCTTGTCTGAAGAGATCCTCTCTGAGCTTGTTGATGCTGTCAAGTTCTGTTGTGCCATCGTACAGGATGCATGTGAATCGTTCTATAAATTCAAATGGCTTTGTTTTATCATCTACTGGCTGAAATCGATGTTTTACAGATAAGATTAATCCTTCAGTGCCTGGAGGGCATGCTTTCTATGTCTTCCATGCTGACTCTTCCCCTTACCAAAAAATTGTGATGTATGGTCAAATACATTATCTCAGTAAATTGTGATCGCCCCCCCTGAATTGATAGTACTGAGGGTACATAAGAAGTGTATAAAATTTGGAGCTATAATCCAGCAGGTCATGATCTTTTCGCTAAGAAACCACATTATATATGTAATACATACCTTTGAGTCGTAATACCTTATTAGCTTATGATTTTACCCTTTCAGTCCTGAAAAAACCTGGAACCACAAACACCAAAACACTTGAAAACTACACCCGTTTCGCCAACCATGTTGCCATCATCTGGTGATGATTATAAATTTTAATAACGAGTGATAGCGTTCGAGTATACTGTTCTAACGTTTTGGTATTCGTGTAAATTACTTGGTACTTACCTATTTAACACAATCTAATAATAATTTTAGTGGTAATTTACGCAACTTGGAATGGTGGTAAACCGCCGAAATTATCTGGTGGTCCTATCAACGAGGAGTACACTTTCCACAATATACGTTTTCGGTGGGGACCAAATGATTCTGAAGGTTCGGAGCATATGGTGGACAGCACACGCTATGCCATGGAAGTTCAGGCATTTTTTATTAAAAGTGCATCAATACATAAGGACGTTCTTCAAGCTGCACGATATGGATCTCTGCTGATTTTAAGTTATTTGTTTATGGTGAGTCGTACATAATATAGGAAAATTATTAGCAGGATATTTAATGAGCGTTGTCTAACTAATGGCAGTTCATAATTTTAATACTTATGCTAGCTAATGCGGTCTAGGTATTTTAATTATATCTAATTTTGTGCAAACTGCGGAAATTCTAATAAAAACTATACTGGTTAATTATTTAAAATTAAAAAACATTTTAAATAGTCAAATGATGTTCCTACCAACATTTTAGCAAATATCTCTTTCAACTAACGGTCTGTCACATTCGAACATGATGCAAAAACTATAAAAGAATCATTCTGTTCCTAATTCAATGTACCTATTCAGGAAATAAAACGTTCAATTATAATCCACCTAGTCTTTATTTGGATTGGGGTAGGCTATGATAATATCTCTTGGACAGAAATACGTGTCAGTTCTAAATGATTGCAGCTCTCATTTTCTTTTGACTGAATTTTCAAATTGATATAAAAGAGGTGATATTAATCCCAAAAGTCTAAACCATAAATCAGGGCTGGTGCACTCCAAATAGCATTTGGACGTCGAGCTAACGTTGTAGCAAACGACCTGACGTCGGCAACCAACGTCTACGCGACCATTTTCCGACCTGCTTTTACATTAAAATGGGGAATAAAAGACCGAGTCGGATAGGCGTTGGTCAGCGACTTCCTAGTCCAAAAAACATCGTAATCTTTACAGCACTCGGAGACAAAAACCTTAATAGGCCAGGCATTAGAGAATTTTACGTAGAAAAATTCATGGTAGTTCTGGAAATAGACTTACTTTATATTTTTTGGCTCGCTGAATCCAAATTTTCAACTTCCCACCAAGAATTCCCTCCGAAACCCCCTCAAATTTAGAAGAAAAAAAAAGATTATTTTTATTATCTTTTTTTTGCTTTAGATAAAAAATACACAGAGACTCCTCGTTCGTTCATCGGTAAAATGTCAAAGGACCTTTTTTGTTGCAAATTTTGTCTACTTTACGAATTTGTAGGTATCTTTTCCTAAAACGGAGAAAAATAAAATAAAAAAAGAAGCGATTTTTTGCTTTTTTTCTATAAATTTGACGGGGTTCCGGAGGGAATTTTTGGTGGGAAGTTAAAAATTCGGATTCAGCGCTCCAAAAAACGTAAAGTAAGCCTGTCTCCAGGACTACCATGAATTTTTCCAGGTAAGGGGCCTATATGGTCTCTAATGCCTGGAGTATTATGTCGAGTCTCCAACCGTCTTCAAGCTAGACTCTATTAAAATTTCTGCATATGTAGGCGCTGTAACAACAGGAATTATGACAATCGTACTGAATTTATTAGTAATATCTGTTAGTTGCGTACATTTGCTATTATGAAGTTTCTTAATATCAAAATGAATTACACTTCAGAAGAATATTGCGAAATCATAATAATTTATGGTGAATGTGAACGTAATTCTGAAGCTGCTGAGCGAGAATATGCGCTTCGATTTCCAGAAAGAAGACATCCGAATGGAAATGTTTTTTTAAGACTGACAAATCGTCCAAGAAACACAGATACTTTGGTTCCCTCGTATAAAAATGTAGATGGTCACCCACGAACGGCACGAACCCCGGAAAATGAAGATGCTGTGATTCAAGCAACTGAAGTAGAACCAACGAATTCTGTACGATACGTAGCGCGAATGTTGAATATATAATATCAAAATGAATTACACTTCAGAAGAATATTGCGAAATCATAATAATTTATGGTGAATGTGAACGTAATTCTGAAGCTGCTGAGCGAGAATATGCGCTTCGGTTTCCAGAACGAAGACATCCGAATGGAAATGTTTTTTTAAGACTGACAAATCGTCCAAGAAACACAGAGACTTTGGTTCCCTCGTATAAAAATGTAGGTGGTCACCCACGAACGGCACGAACCCCGGAAAATGAAGATGCTGTGATTCAAGCAACTGAAGTAGAACCAACGGATTCTGTACGACACGTAGTGCGAATGTTGAATATTTCAAGAAGCTCACACAAAGAGTTTTGAAGGACGTCAGATATCATCATTATACGCCAGTACAAAATCTTATGTCGCAAGTATGAATGAATTGATTCAATTTTTTTGCTTTTTGCTTTCTTCGATGAATCCAATTTTTTGCGTGAAGGAATCTTTAATACACACAACTGCCATATTTGGGCCAATGAGAATACACAAACTTTCAGACCCAGAAGTTTTCAGAATAGGTTCAGAGTAAATTTATTTTTGGGAATTCTTTGGTAAGTAAATGATTTAAAAAAGGTAGGTAATTGTTTCTACAGTTGAACCCTTTGAACTTCCTGCTCGCTTGAACGGACAAACCTCCGGGATTTAAACGAAGACCTACCGGAGTTGTTGGAAGATGTGCCATTGTTAAAACGTCGTAACATGTAGTGTCAACTCGATGATGCTCCACCACATTATGCATTGTACGTACGAAGAATATTAAGCAGAACGTATCCAAATAAGTGGATACGACGTGATGGTCCTATAAACCGACCTGTCCGATCGCCTGACTTAAACCCACTGGACTTATTCATTTAAAACAATATGTTTACAGTAGGGAGGTTATTCACACCCTAGACGACCTAGAGGACAAAATAACCGAAGCATTAGCGACGGTTATACCGGAAAGGGCGCAAAGAACTGTGGAGGATTTAAGGAGACGAGTGCGTCTTTGTTTTCAAATGGAAGGGGGTCATTTTGAACACTTAACTCACTAATTAAAACTATTTTAGTTATGTAGAAAATACCATTTTGTCTTAATTTATTTCGTTTACAGCGCCTATCTACAATAATAATAATAATAATAACATTTATTTTAAAAGATAAATTTATTAAATCGTTAGCCTCATATAGGGATCTTTTTTTGAGAAACTTCGGTAGAGTCTAGCTCGAAAACGGTTGGAGACTACATAATTGTATTAAGGTTTCTGTCTCAGAATGTTGTAAAGCATCTGTCATTAAGAGCTCCTCAGGTGATTTTGGGACACCCTGTGTATAACTTAAATTCAAGAATTAAGTTTTAAGGCCTTGTACAGGGTTATTCATTATATTTAGGCCACCCTTTATTATCATTGTTATTGGAGATAGAATAAAAAGTTTTGGACGAAAGTTGTAGGGCTATAACTTTAATAAGTTAATGGAAGCACAGTGGCGTGCAGAAATTGAGGAGCAATAATATTTTTTTAATGGAACGCCCTGTATATTGTTGAATAAACATTTAAATGTCGATTTCTAAACACTGACACTGTTTTTACTTTTAGGTAACTCCACAGGATAATCCTTTCTTGGAGCCCATTGTAACCTCTTTACAATATGTGAG
Source organism: Rutpela maculata (assembly GCA_936432065.2). Lineage (NCBI taxonomy): Eukaryota > Metazoa > Arthropoda > Insecta > Coleoptera > Cerambycidae > Rutpela > Rutpela maculata. The sequence goes on along the minus strand of OW386291.2, from coordinate 140,156,086 downwards.
ACACCCAACAAATTGCGTATCCATCGAACCAATAATTTTATCCTTATTACTACCGGACTTTTCAAGAGACTACTATATGTACGTAGGCTCTCTCACTTTTCCACCATGCACGGAGGGAGTCATATGGATCGTAAAACCTGAGCCACTGCTGATTTCCGCAAAACAAGTACGAAAATTCAGAAAATTAAGGGGTTATTCAAGTTATTCAATCACTAGTAATACGAGGCCTGTTCAGAAAATTAACTCCAGAGATATTTATTACTATGACTAAATATCTTTTGGGAGAAAAAATTCTACATAGTAATTGTACCATTTTTATTTTACAAAATATTACAAAATGTATTTGAATCATTGGATTGTTTTATCTTTCTAATACATACTAGATTAACATCGTCTTAAATCGTACAAAAGATTTTACTGTTCATTATATGCCTCTTTTAGACATACTAACTTTTAGCCCTTGCCCGCCCCCCAGAACACCCACAATTTTGGGGGAATATCGCTTAAAAATCATTGTTTTGCCAATATCTCGGTCCTGAACGGTCCTACCAAAAAGAAGGATGGTTATCAAATTTAAAGATAAGTAAATTCTCTATCGAAATATTTGGGACACATTTTTACGTAGCATTAATATTCTTGGAGTTATAATCCACTGCATTTAGGATTTTTCTTCAGACCAATTCATACAAAAGCAAATGTTGGTTTTCCAGGTAGGTTCGGGTGTCCTTAATAAAGTCTCAAAAGTCCCCGAAGTGGGAGTGTAAGGATATAATTTGGTAACGCTGCAAAAAGCTAAAATAGTGCTCGGAAACGAATTTTCCGAGATATCTCGGTTTTCATTGCATCTACGACAAAAATACATTAGGCCAAAAAGAAAGCTATGAAAATTCTCTATAAAAAATATAGAGGGTCTTTTTTTCGTATACGCAATAGTTTTCTTGAAAATTTTGCATTGAATTTGAACTTATGGGATATGGATAATTTAAGTACTCTATTCCACACCGCCCTTGAGGTTGAGTACTTGGACCCTTTTTTTATGTGGTTTCCCCGGTAGGCCTAATCCACGACTGTCATACTTATTAAAATGTTGTCAAATTAATAATTTCCTTCTTGTCCGTTTTCTCCTTCTATAAATTCATCGATTCGTTCGAGGAAATACGAGTCAATCTGAGAACTTTCAGTCTCTGCTTCAGTGATGGCTTCTATTTCTGACGAGTTTTCAATCGGTTCAGCATTCAAGCAAGATTTTCCATGGCAGTTGCCGCAAACTGGAATTAAGTCCCAACCTCCGACAGCCACACAATGATCCAGAACCTTTCGTACAGTTGCAGAAAATCATCTTCAGAAGGTAATCAGGCGCAGGAAGTTGAGATGTTGTTTTTGACCACAATATAGTATCTTTCAACATCCATCCCCACTCTTTAGGATTCAATACATTACCCAACCATTTCTGTACTTGAAAATAATCACGAAATAAATGCTGTTGAGCTGCGTCATGAGTGGGTGGTAATGAATTCAATTTCACTGGTTTGCTTTTGCTCACAGCCTTAATAAATCAAGAATACCGATAGTTATCGATGGAAACTTCTTTAACCGGAGCGTTATAAATTACGAGGAAAAATTTTATCCCATTCGAAGTAACTATGTCAGGAGAAGTACCAGTCTTGCTGAAAACTTCAGCTACAAGTTTCAAGTCCTGCCGTTTTTTCATCACTTTCAAAGCTGCAATCTTACCTTTATTAAACAGAGCAGGTGTAGTGTCACACCCAGAGAATGCGTGCAGAACAATATGTGATCTCGAATATTTTTATGGTGATCAAAGCTTCGTGAAGAATACATTTTTCGTTGGACTTCCCTCTGCCTGGTTTGAGGAGAAAAATTTCTTTATTAATAGGTGTACGAGCAGCTAAAATTATAAGAAGATCCACATCTTCCCCAACCACAACACCGTAGTATTCATACATGATTCCTCAAGCGCTATTTCGACTATCAAAATGTCAGCATCATCTTCAGCATGTCTAACAATATAATTATTTGCCTCAAACTTTTCTGTCAACATCGAAATCAATCTGGTTTTATTTTTATTATTGGAAAGGAGCTTCTCTTGGCTTACAGTTGCAACCATCTGCTCATCAAAGTAAATGTCAACAGATGAAGCTTTTGAGGACCGGCGAAGCTGCTCCAAAGCCTTCACATTGTTGCTAATATTTTCATAACCATCAAAAACAATAATAGAGTTCGAGCCAAAATGATTGCCCGAATCCTCTTATGCATATCCACGTAAAACTTATGGCTGTATCAAGGATACAGCCAACTAGGATTTTTTTATGTTTTAATCCTCCGTGCAATATAAACTGCCACAAATAAATTTTTTGATTTTAGGTAACTTCCTCGAATTTTTCAAGAAAACTATTGCGTATATGAAAAAAGACCCCCTATCTTTTTTTATAGAGAATTTCCATAGCTTTGTTTTTGGCCTGATGTATTTTTGTCGTAGAGGCAATGAAAACCGATATATCTCGAAAAATTCGTTTCCGAGCACGATTTTAGCCATTTACAGCGTTGCTAAATTTTATCCTTACACTCCCACTTCGGGGACTTTTGAGACCTTATTAAGGACACCAGAACCTACCTGGAAAACCAACATTTGCTTTTGTATGAATTGGTCTGAACATGCGGCTCATTTTTCACTAAATGCAGTGGATTATTATGGGTGGGAGAGGTGAAGCATCCTATCGCATCCGCGCTGTATATCTACAAAATGGTCCCTTGCTTCAATAAAACTGTGAGTGTCGATTTCATTATCGTCTGCATCGTCTTTGTCAGATTCAGCCTCCTCGTGTTTATCGTGTTCCAAGAAAGCCAATACCCTATCTTCGGTTTCTTCGGCTTGATCTGAGTCATCTACATATATTTCGACATTTCCACACGATTGTCCTTGACATCCAGAACAAATAACGAAACATAGTCCAGCTTTTCTACAAGTACGCAAGCTTTGCAGCCTTTTGTACACTTGTAGTTTATTGTTTTTAATAGTTCTTGTGGAGCAGCTTCGTTTATGGTAGTAATAGGAAACAAACCATTTTTTTTTCAATCCCAATCTTGAGGACTTTTGGTATTTCCATACTACTGCTGAATTCGATGGTACGTTCTAAAAGAGTGTTGGCGTGCAGCAGACTCAATAGGAGATAACGATGCAAGGTTACATGTACTTTTTGCCACTGACTTAATGAAACATTTTTACCGGAATTCATTCAAAGAATGCTGATCGGGTTCTGTCCCATAAAAGGCCAAGATAACTTTTTGACCTGCTATAGTCGTATCTATAATATCAGGGAGAGAATTGGGCTCTTTAAAACATTCCATGTTTTTTTGTAATCCTGCAAATTTTTGTAATAATTTACCGAATTTTGCTTTGCCTTGCCAAAAAAATGCAGTCACATCCACTGAATGCGCGGACGAATAATGTTATCCGCAACTTCTTTTGAGTATTTAAAACAGTTCTATGAAAGTGAATTTAAATAGAAAATGAAGAATGACTTTTCTTCGAAATAGAATGAACTTTCAAGTTATTAATTAATCAATATTTTAAAAATGTAATTTTAAGGAGGCCGTAGAAAACCTTAAATTAAAATGGCATTAAATTTTGAATCAAGAGGTTCTAAAGCCTGCTGATCAATAATATTGCATTAGTTTTTCAACGAAAATAATATGACTTCTCGAAAAATCGACCCTTTTCTTTCTTAATAAAAATGCACGCCAATAACTGAAAAATATTGCATTTACGGCAGCCATATTGAATTCACCGTCTTAAATTACATACCAGCGAATACCACACTGGATGTCCAACATATGTGCCGCAACGGACTCCTTATGTTCAGCAAGTACACACATTTTAGGCAGGGTTGGAAAAAAAACCTTTTTTTTTATTTTAAACAGTTTTTTTTTGTTTAAAACAGTTTTTTTCAATGTTTTAAATGGTACCTATGTTTTAAACTGTGCTTTAAACAGTTGCTTAAAACACCACATTGTGTATTAAATATATTTTAAACATTTTTTAAAACATGATACTATGTTTTAAAAAATGTTTTTAAAACACTTTGTTTTAAACATGCTAAGCCTGATTTTAAGTCTCTATAGGGATAGCGGCAGGACGTCTATTTAATATAAAAACAAAAAAAAAAATGTTAACAAAACTAGTTTTTCAATTTTACAATGTTTTTGTTTATATTTGACAGTTATTTCTGTAAAATTTGTAGTTTATTTTTTATAGTAATTTGTAATTTGTCATTGATAATTTAATTTTAACCTTTTTTGTAAATTATTAATGATATTATTTGATACTAAACATTTATTAAACATTCAAATACTTTCTACATTTTGAAATAAATAGCTGAATTAGTCTAAGACCAACTGTACAGTGTTTAAGTAAGAACTAGTAAGCTAGATTAGTGGCCGAGTGAGAAAGCATTGACTTACAAATCACGAGGACGGCGATTCGATCCCTGCTCATTCCGTTTTTTTTTTTTTAATAATTTAGATGTACAAATATTGTGACATTTGAACGTCCCTCGGTTGTCCGTCGGATGTACTTTGAACCAAAAACGAATGTCCATCGGATGTCCTGTATGTCCGTCGAGGACGTTCTTCGGATATCCATAGGACAATGTTGTGCTATTAGAGTTAACCCCCCAGAAAAGTTGGCTCGCTACGGCTCTGTTTTCACGTATGCTTTGCATCGAAGCCATCTATCTATTCATTTTGTATTTGGTTACTACGTTACAGTACCTAGAGGTAAAAAATACGCAAAACTTCGGAATAATGTCATATTGAACGGATTTCGTTCATTTTGGGCAGTATAATAGTAAATGCTTCACAGACTAGTCTCTATATTGTGCGGGGGCTTGTTAATTTATAGGGGGTGGATGCCACCCCCTCTCAGGGGGTGGCACTTAAAAATATATTTATTTATTGGAGCTGAAGTAGAATCAAATTTTAAGAAGAAAAGGTTCTTTGCAATTTTTCACATAAATTGATAGTTTTTAAGTTATAACGACTTCAAAATTGCGACTTAAGCTTAAAAAAAAAAGTATTTCCAAACGGCTTTCGTCAAGTATCTCGAAGTATTACTTTATCGAAAAAATGTTACAGACCAATTACAGAAAGTAAAAACTGGGAATTAATTATATTTTTTGTTTATTGATGTAGGATTAATAATTTCGGAGATATTTAAGTTTACATTTGGCATCCAAGTGTTCATAAGATGATTATTTAGAGTGAAAGTTAAATATCTCAGAAACTGTGACACCCAGGTCAAGGATGGATAGGTAGAATAATAGGTTATTAATTAAGCTTTCAACTATTTTTTTATTTGTTTCTGTAGCATAAAAAACAAAGAAGTTATGAAGCAATGTGCGTTTATACATTTTTTTTAATAACAACGTCGCCAATTCGTTACTGTAATTAGCCAGTAATTAAAAAAAAGGAATTTCACACATTGTTTCTCATTAATATAGAGCATGACGTAGATGCTCAAATTTTTTGGTTTGTATTCATCACTTGCTTCAGAAAAAAATACAGTTTAAACTATAAAGGTATTTTCAATAAAACGTATTTTTTTTCCTTTTCCAAATATCTCAATAAATATTAGTTTTATTGAGAAATGGGTAGAGACCAAAAATAAAGCTCATACACTGATAATGAATTTCGCTTGTTTATTTATTTACATAGATTTAATAGTTTCGGAGATATAAAAGTTTACAAAAGGCGTCCGAACGTTTATAAGACGAAAAATGCAGTTTAAATGTTAAATATCTCAGAAATTGTGACACTTACGTCACACATGCTAAGAAATGAAATTAAAGACAATTAATTGCGCTTTCAAATTATTTGTTACTGGTTCCTGTAGCATAAGAAATAAAGAAGTTATGACGGAAAAATATGCGTATTTATATTTTTTTATATAAAAAGGTCGCCATTTTGTTACTCTAATTAGCCAGTAATTTAAAAAAAATATCTCAAATACAGTTTTTCGTTAAGATGTACTATTACCTAGATGCTCATTTTTTTTTGCTCATTTAAAGCACGCTTTAGAAAAAAAATGCATTTTAAATTTTAAAAGTAATTTCGGAACACTTGGATACCAAATATAAACTTAAATATCTCCGAATATATTAATTCTACACCAATAAACAAAAAATATAATTAATTCCCAGTTTGTGCTTTCTGCAATTGGTCTGTAACATTTTTTCGATAAAGTGATACTTTTCGAGATACTTGGCGAAAGCCGTTTGGAAATACCTTTTTTTAATTTAAAAACTATCAATTTATGTGAAAAATTGCATAGAACCTTTTCTTCTTAAAATTTGATTGTATTTCATATCCAATAAATATATATATTTTTTAAGTGCCACCCCCTATAAATAAGCAAGCCCCGCACAATATAGAAACTTTTCTGTGAAGTTCTATTATACTTCAAAAAATGAACGAAATCCGTTCAATATGACTTTATTCCGATGTTAAAACCTCTAGTTACTATTAGTCTTGGTCTTTTACTTTTTTGATCAACGAATTCACTGCATTATTTGATATTTACTGGCCCAAATAAATAAGTAAATACGCTCCTGACACTGGATGGATTGAGTAATCACTGTATAGATGGCAGCACTTAACACGTTCCTAAATATTAACTCAGATAAGAACATCCAGAATAGGTTTCTGCTTAGCTATGTCTACTATATTGATTTACATAAGTTTACGCCCACCTGTTCGAATAGAATTAAAACAGAAATAACCAAATTACATAGAATCTTAACTTAACAAAACTCCGTTATTTATTAAATGCTGTTACTATTAAGTATGTTATCAAGTTTTGAGCAAAGATCTTTAACTACCTTTGGTTTTGAGATTTATATTTGAGTTAAAATCAATTATTGATACCGTAAAATATAACTTACTGGTATTGACGTAGTTATTTGCTGCTGTCAGTTGCACGTCAGTCACGTGTTACGTCTAGTTGTGTGATGTGTCAAAACAATTTGAAATATTGAAATAGATTTTAAACCTATTGGATTTATCATTATATATTTTTTACAAGAGATTTTACTCTAACAATGCAGTCTCACAGTGGTGTTCCAGTCCTTCAGTGGAGCCCTGATAAAAAGCATAGCGATAGGGAAAGGTATAATTTTATATACCTAACCTACAATTACATATGTTTAGTAAACGCTTTCATTTTCAGATGGATCTGTATTTACCCTGCTTATATAAACAACAAGAAAACTCTGGCGCAAGGTAGAAGAATAACGAAAGATAAATGTGTTGAAAACCCCACCCATCAAGAAATCAGGGATGTTTTGGTAGCTGCGGGATTTAAAGTTGGCGTTGAAAACAAATTATACAGCAGAGAAAGAAGTAAAGAGTTTCTTTATCGTGGACGTATAAGAGTACAATTTAGAAATGACGATGGAAGTTTGTACAATTCAGATTTTCCTACTAGGGAGAGCATTATGCTCCACGTCGGTGAAATGATTCCAAAATTAAAGTCTCGTCTAAACAAAGGGGCCGGTGAGCAAATTCCACAAAGTACTGGCAGTAACAAAGGTAAAGGCAAAGGTAAAGGACGAAGATAAATTTGACGAAGTTCATCTTATTTTGCTGCTTAAGAATACATAAGTTTATTTAAAAGTTTTTTATGGTTTTGTACTTCGGGATTGTATTGAAAAATGTGAAGAATGTAAATAAAGTTCAATGCCACCAAACTTAACTAGTCATTAAATTTTGCAGTTTGTATAAAAAGTAATTTTAAATATACAAAGTGTTATAATACACATTTAGTTATAAATAGCCGTACTTATGTTTTACTTTTCTTCGTTCCCATAGAAATAATGTACCTATTAGTGGTCAGATACGAATAGTCGCTGCTAACGACAGTTTTGGTCGTTGCTATTGATAATGCGGATAGTACTATCGATAGTGAATAAAACATTATTTACGGGAAATAATGAACAAAAATCAAAATATGCAGTTATATTAGTAATAGTATATCATACAACAATGCAATGAAGGATGGTTACAACAGTCGCTCGCTGCATTCGCTTGAGTTGTAATCTCCATCCTCTATGGCATTTTTAATGTGCACAGATAGACTGATTCGTGCATAATTTTTTGATTGGTGCATAAGGGGGTATAAGACCAGAATTCCCTCATCATAATAATTCCCTGTGGGATTTATTGATGGCATTATATACCAAAAATCATCCATTTAATGTTCATAATATTTGTTAGTCGTATATAAATAAATTTTATGAATGCAGAAAGTGCAATTAAAACGTTAACTACAGCCAGAAAAGGAGAAAAGTGGTCTCGAATTTAGTAATCCCCACGGACTATGGCACGATGGAGTACAAACGCAAGCTTGGATATGATGCTATCGATATGCCGTGCATTAACTATCGATAGTTTTCGATACTCATAAACTATCTATCAATCGATAGTACTATCAATAGTATCCAACCACTAGTACCTATCTTAGCCAGCACAGTAGGGCAGTGGGCTAAAGTTGTTGGGCGACGAGCACGTTTGGTCATATTGTCTATCGTGTACTGGTTCGACAAACAATATTTGTGGGTAATGGATGTTGTCTGCATTTTTTTCAAATGTGTAATCCCATTCTAGACAGCTTGTTTTTCCCACCCACTTACATCCCATGCAACGGAATAGCATGAAGAAAGCTTAGATTGACAACTTAATTTTTTTATTTTCGCTTTGGAATTTTCAACCACATTACCTTCTAAAACAAATCAAAACAGTCTACATTTTTAGAAGATAATATAATAAAATTAAGAGAATACAACAAACAACGGTTAAGAATATTCAAACAACTCATTTTTATGTTAAATAATAATGTAAGGAGACAAATATGACGAGTCGACTACCTCGGCATTGCTGCATTTCTCTATCTCAGTACGCATTCCAGTTTGGTATATACCTAGTTCAGATCTAAACCATCTTGGGGACCTTATAATATAATAATGATAATAAATACATTTTATTCATAAATTAAATGGTACAAATTCGACAATACTGCCCTCTTCCATTTGCCCAGTACCAAACCTAAATAAAAACTAAAACTAAAATATCTCTTTTCATGACAACGACGTACCACAAGCTAACAGAGGTGTGCATGAGGTCTCCGCACAAAAGTCTCTGATAAATATCCTACACAATAATTAACCGAAAATACAGGACTATTGACGTTGGATTAGCAAAAATTACATTTCAATATATTTTGAGAATTTTTTTTCTACTTTTCCATAAATGGGCTGCTATATACGTGTATGACTTTTGAAAAATAGCTATCCTGTGAACACGGTGTATTAAATAGGTGGTCCGACGTACGGCACTTTCCTATTATAATAATGGATTCATAAGTGCATGGTTTCTATTTACTTTAGTAGATGGCGCGAGCAATAAGGTCCTACAATTACCTGGGCATGTGCATCGTATAACTAACATAACCTCAAATTTTAAGGTTTTTTTCGTTTGTTCTCATTTTTAATGTTTGTATAGGCATTTTTAGCTTGGAGCCATACTGGCTCCAAGCAAACATTTAAAAATTCACGCAAATAATTTTTCAATATTATTGATTGATAAAAATAGACTGCTAATTATAAGTTAGATTCCTAACCTGCAAAAAGTGTCTTATTTTATTGTGACAAACTATTTAAAACTTTATACACATTACGTTGAACTTGATTTTGGTTGAAAGTACAGGAACCAGGCAGAAATTTTAATAATAGCTACGTAATACTTGTAAATCTTAAGAAATGTATATTTTTGAGGTTAGCTGTGGCGACACGTGCAGTGCTGCATGTAGTGTTGCATATATTCTAGTGATGGGCGATATTTTACTGACGGCGATTAAATCACCGCGATTAGAAAATCGCCGATAGCAACAGTGATGAAGGAAACAAAGTCACGGCGATTAGTGATTTTAATAGCGCATGATATATACTCTAGTCTTCTATACACTGGCATGATAGAAATAGCAACTACGAAATGGTAATTATGGATCGCACGCAATCTTAAGTATAATTACTCAAAATTGTCAATGATAGCAAAAGAAAAACTGCGTCACAGAAAAAGCCGATTAAACGACAAAAAAAAACAAAGCTGTTGTTATTTTTAAATATGAATTATGAATCCTGTTCTAATTTCTAATACTTTTGACTCATAAGCTTAAAATTTTTATTTATTTTTATATGTTTTGTATTTATATATTTATTATTATTTTTTATTATTATACAAGTTGTTGCCATAAATAGTAAAATGTATTCACGTTTATTTCCGTTTCCTATTATTTATGCAGAGCAGCGATATGCCAAATCACGGCAAACTTATATCAAGCTCGCAGATTGCTTTTACTTTCCAGGCTAAACCGCGATCGAGTCGTCACTGTTTAAAACGCAGCACAGATATTTACAGATTTTTTGCTAAACCGCGATCGCAGTCACTGTTTAAAATCACCGCGATTCAAAAATAGCATTCACTGATCACGGAGTGATTGAAAAATCGCGATATCGCTCATCACTAATATATTCTTTCAATCAAAAAGGATAAGATAGAGTGGAAGGTTCCATATGGCCACAATGTATTTTTCCGTACAAGGTTTTCCTGCGCCACCTGGGCGAGTCCTAGGCAGCATGAAATCCCCCCACTACCACACATAGCGGGAAACTGAAACTCAAGGTCCTCAATCCTTGCACCATGCGCGGGTCGGGCTCGTAAAGGAACTTTCAGCCTTCAATTTTTAGCGGGAAATTTAAATTCGGAAGTACCGAGCCGGCGCCCTCTGCAGGTGAGATGCGTAACTAAATCCCCCACTGCCCACTACCGCCATTACCGGGAAATTTAAACTCTCGAGGCACCGCACTCGTGCCATTGGATTTCTTAAAAATTAAGGAAAAAAGAAGCGATAAACGTGAAAAAAATTACTTTATTTTAAGAAATAGCCACTGCACCCTTAACAAAACAAATATTACTAGTAATAAGTGAATGTAAATAGTATAAATAATTTATAAAATATTCTACAAATGACACTGTATAATAACTTATAACTAGAAATTTGTATAACACTGATCAATAGTTATGCTACAGTGTTGTATTGAACAGAAAATAAAAATTCTAGCCGTAATGAATTCAACGTGTGCAATTGAAAAAAATTAATCATACAAAATTAATAAATAAAACGGACACAAAACTGACAGAAAAAAATAACAAATATAAACATGTCAGCTCCAATAAAAAAAAAATCGTATATCGTATACTAAAAATAAATTAATGGGTAAAACAAAAACCGCTAATTGGTGGTAGCTCAAAATACAACCATTACAAATTATCGAAAAATATTATTTTGTGTACTAATTCAGCAGATAACTTTCTATGAAACCATTCATTCTTTCCATATACTATCGATCCAAGTCTGATCATACCAGTATATCAACAAAAAATGACTCTTACGAGACATCTTATCAACTGGTTTCATCTAACAATATCAATATCAAAAACAAGAAAATTATATTCTTTCTATATACTGATGATCAAGGTCTGATCATGCAGTGGCGGCTGGTGATATTTCAATTTTTTTTTCTCGTCTGTGGCGCGTGGGACCCTTACGAAATATGGGAAATAACATCTCAAGCTGAACTTGGTTTGAACTTAGTTGGTACAACTCGCTTGCAAGATTTGTATGCTAAGTACATGATAAAGAACTTCGTAAGGCGGAGGGTACCAAGCTGGTAGCATATTTTCATAACAATTTCAAATCAAACTGGCATATGGGATCTTACTCACATTTCGGGTTTCTTAGGGACCATAAAAAACCCATGCCCTTTATCTTTATCGTTTCTTCTACGACAGTTTGGAAAATTGCAGGCCACAACCATTATATACTTTATAACTATAATCAAAACTATAATTTTTTTACACATATAATACTCATTTGCTTTTTCTACATGTGACATTTTATTATGATCACCATTACCATTGCATGATTGTAAGGTTAGGTGCGTTTTTTTGTCCACGACCGGTAGAGTTAGAATTACCAGAATGATATTTACCAATAAAACGACAAAACTGAAATTCCTAGATGGGAGACGACAAATTTCTTAGGATTCTTAAATAACGAATAATTGCATCGACAATCATGTGTATGGAATCAGAATGGCGAGCAAAAAACGACAAGATTTGATATTCAATAGTATAGGCGACAATCTCTTTCATTGATGCCGATGCCTGTAAATATGTTGTTGCTGCCTAAAACTCGACAGATGGCATGTGTACGCGAGCCTTCCGCTCTATCTTATCCTTTTTGCTTTCAATGTTTTAATTTAGCTAGGAGGAGCCATAAAGCTTATATCCTACAGTGAGAAACGGCCGCAGAAGGCGTGGCATACTGTCCTGAATGGCTCGCCAGGTCCTGATTTAAAAAAAAGTTTATACAGCATTTGAGGAGATACGTTAGTTGACTTTACACATTGACACTACCATATATCAAGCCAGTAGAGTAATGAATGAGATGACGGTTTCACATTTCAAGCAAATATAATATAAAATACAATCTAAAATAAATAGAAAATAGTTTCAACATATCTTTTGAGTACAGACCTGTTTTAACCTATGAAAAAGTGATTCCAAAACATTTCTTCTTATCGATACTACTTTGATTTGTACAGCTACTTGGCGAACACGAAATCATATGTTAAGGCGAAAAACATTATTTTCTATCAAAAACATTTATTTTATAATAATATTAAACCAAGAGATACATGTCGCGTTTTGTTGACGTTTCGATCATACTAAAATGAGGAATGTGCTGCCACACTCTGCTTCTTATGGCGACTCAGGCCTGTAGCTAGAAAGTGCTTTGAGGGCGGGCCCGTAAAAAAGTCCGAAAAATTTTTTGATGAGGGCAATCCAAACAAAACTTTTTAGTCCGAAAAAATTTTAGAAAAATCCAAAAAAAAAATTTTCTCTTTCAGAATATTAAAAAGACAGTTAAAATTGTCCCCATTACGATCACCGTAGGTCGGGCGAAGTTTATTCCAGGACGGGCGTCGCCCGTCCTGCCCCCCCCCCCCCCCCCCCAGCTACAGGCCTGTGGCGACTCCTTATTTATTCAACCTCCTTGGAGAGAACTTATTGGTCCTGCCATCTATTGCATTATGTACAAAGTAAGCACTTATGAAGCCACTGTGAGGGTTGTCGTCGCATCGCCTATTTAATACACCTTGCCTGTGAGGGACTGTTACAAAGTTGGTTAAATTTCTTGTATCATGACCGTAGTTATAGGTACCTAATTAATTTAGAACTTAAATAAGTTGGCTCATTTGTTTTAATGATCTTCCATATGAAACAATAGATGTGATGTAGTCTTTTGTTTTCCATATTTAAAATTTTATGCTCATTTAGATATGGGGTGATGTGATTGCCGAAGGGAATATTATAAATGTGCCTCATACAAGAATTTTGAACTTTTTGTATGGCATGTTTCATTAAAGAAGACACGACCCAGCAAACATAAATATATAGCATATACGTAAATGCTACGTAAACTAAGTTTCGCAGAAGTAACGTGCTATGTAAAATGTGACGCATAATCATATGTGCATACTCTGCGAAATGTCAGCAACATGTGCATATGATTTTTATATAGTGAAGAGGTAACACTGTGACTTCACGGTATGGAACAAATGACGTAGCGTATATGTATATTCAACCACTTGCTACGTAAAGCATACGTAACTAATTTTATCTCTTTATGATGTAGCATATATGTATATTCAACCACTTGATAGTGACCTTACGCTACATAACTTATATACTTTTTATCTCTTTATGATGTAGCATGTATATATTTTATCTACCTACCGTATGTTCAAAATAGCATATCTCAGCACTTTTTAAATTTTGATACTAAACAATTGGAATTGTAAAGTTAGATATATGAATAAAGTTCCTTATAAGTTATACAGAAAAATATATTTCTTTAGAAAATTACCGAAGTTGACACCAAGTTTTATTTTTAAGTCGGATACCTTATTTAGAGAGCCGAGTAGTTTTATATTTTGAATGAAAATTTTTTTGTAAAAAATGGTTATATTTAAAATATAAAACTATCTAACTTTCTAAAAATGTTCAGAGGTATTCTACTTAAAAATAAAAGTTGATGTCTCCTCCAGTTATTTCCTAAAGAATATCAATTTTTCTGGACAATTCATGAGGAATTTATATTCATATATTTAACTCCAAGAAACCAGTTCTCTAGTATCAATATTTAAAAAGTACTATAGGGTGCTATTTTGAACCTTATGGTAGGTATATAAAACAAATACATGCTACATCAAAAAGAGATAAAAAGTATATAATGCAGGATATGGTTGTCTGATTTGTCAACATATATTAGCTTAGGAAAGATTCTCGAATTGAATGACAGTTTAAACTAAGTTAATTAGTATCAACAAAGTTTCAATTCCATCTTAATCTCTGCATATTCCAGTAGGTAAACCAGGCATTAGGCGTTGTCATCTATATGTTCTTTTGAAAGCAGCTATATGATATTTTTTCTTCTCCAATGATGTATACCCACCTACCTACCTTGCCTTGCATTCCTAGTAAAGCTCAAATTTCATTTAATTTATTTTATTAACTGTTGATTTAGGAGAGATTAATACTAGTGTCTTTTGTGTAACTAATCTATATTCAAGTTAACTGAGTATCTACAATAAGCATTTCTCAGGTCATTTCTGATTGTACTCGTTCTTTGGTCAGCCTTCGTAACTCTGACATTTGCTACTTGAATATCAGTTACACAACCTGCGAAAATAATTGAAATATTAGTCTATTTCATATACGGGGTGCACTATTTAAAACTCCCCAGGCTTGTAATTTTCTTATTTTTAAAGGCACATCAAATTGTAGATATTTTTAAAGCATTTAAGAAAAATTTTTTTGAAAAAATTGTTAAGAAATCTTAATTTCCTTGAATATTTTTTTTACGTCACCCTGTACATGAACTGCGTTAATGTGTTCTTATAAAGGTTTTAATTAGCTTCAATTTATATTATTACGTCATATTAGAAATTCTTTTTGGTTTTAGAGAAAGGAATTAAAAACACTCCAAACTGATTTTTTTTTTACTTTGAAAGGAATGTAAATAATAATTTTATGCATTATCTGTAAAAGACATATCACAAACAATATTCAGCGTAATAAAACAATAACAAAAAATTAAAAAAAATATTTTTAAAAACTAACTCGTATTAAAATGTACTAAGTAGGAAATTGCAAATTTTTTATTTTTTGAGTTTTTTTATTTTAATAACATAAATTGAAACTAATTAAAATCTTTATAAGAAAACAATAACACAGTCCAAGTACAGGGTGAGGTAAAAAAATATTCAAAGAAATTAAGTTTCCTTTCTTAACCATTAAAAAAAAAATTAATCACTCTGTATGGATATTTAAAGGCTTTAAAAATGTCTACAAGTTGATGTGCCCAACATGGTCATCGCTTCGAAAATAAAAAAGTTGCAAGTCTGAGGAGTTTTAAGTGGCGCACCCTGTATAGTGTAGTAAATCTGGTTATATAGCTTGTAGCTGTAAATTGTGAAAAAAACTAGATGCAAACTATTTTGATCAATTTTTTAAGTTATTAAACAATGTATGATAGCTTAAATAATAATGTATATATTTTAGCAAAACTTTACGAAAACAGGCTTCCAATGGAATGGAAAATTTGAGGTCGATCCGATAAGTTTCAGAAGTATACTGCTTTAAACATGAACCGATGTGCTCAAAGTGCTGTCATTCAATCCGGAAGTCTGCCTCAAAGTTGAGTTTACACTGTTAAAACCCAGCTATTTAAAATCAGATTTATCTAATCTGCCAGAGATGGTGATTTGGGGACTATTGGAGTATTTCAACAAAAGTGTATGCAGCATATAACTGCCGAAAAAAAGGGGAATGAAAATGCAACTAGGAGTGAATGACTTCACGAAGCGTCTATATTCTTGATTAATTTTAAAGCCTCTAGAGATCTTAGAATATCCTGGTTTTTTCGCTCTAAAATTAAGAGATTTTTTTTTGCAAAATGTAATAAAAAAATATGCCAAATAAGCCCCTTAAATCATCACACCAAATTTCAAGTGGAAATGGTTATAACAACGCCAAAAAACAATAACAAAGTCGAAAATTGAACCGTTGACTGTTTAAGTGCATCAAGTCATAGAACAATTTGTTTTAGAATGTAGATTTTTCTCCTACTCCTCAGTGGTGTTAACACAATTTTTTATTTAAAATCATTTTAAATTTTTTATAAAGAATTTTTTTCTCAGAATTGAACAATTAAAAATTATTAGAATGCTTCAAAAGAAACAATTTTAAAAAACGGGGTTTTCTACGCCAATTGGGAGCCGTGAAGCGTGAGAAAAATGCATTTGTTAAATAATTGCCAAAAAATTGTTTTAAATAATTTTAAAATACCTACTTATTTATGCAACAAGTGTGTAAAGCAGTACTTTTTTCATGCATAAGTTGTAGACGAGTGCATCAATCTTGTGAGAATCCCATGATAAAGGTAGTTTCTTTAACAGTCATATAAACAAATTGTTAATTATAACGCCACTGAAAAGTAAACAATCAACGATTCAGTTTTCGAACTTGTTACTGTTTCTTAAGCTTTTTTTGTATAAATATTAAATTATATTATACTACTAGCTGACCCAGCAAACGTTGTTTTGCCATATAAATTATAAATTTTTGTCCAAAAAATGAAAAGAAAATTTCTGGATAGGGCCACCCTTCTCACCTAGGGGTATAAAAAATAGCCTACGACCTATTCTCAGACCTACCAAATATACACAAAAAATTTCATAAAAATCGGTCAAGCCGTTTCGGAGGAGTTCGATAACAAACACTGTGACACGAGATTTTTATATATTAGATTACATTCACCGAGAGCCATTTGATAAAAGAAAATGTGCGGGGTCCTTTACCAAGACGATTTAATTCTACCAGAAGCATATTTTTAATAATGACAAATCTTAATTGTCTTAATTTATTGCAACAAAATTAACCATAAAGGTTCAGACAATTCTAGTTTTCTTCGTAGTTTTATAATGATCAAATTAATTTTTTTTAATGGCGATACAAGCAATATCATTAATCACAAGACAACAAAAAAAGGGCTGCGCTTTTGATCAGAACCATCTAATCCTGTTTTTTAACATGTTGAAACCGATTCTGATATTAAAAAATTTACCTTTTATCCCTTAAAAAGGGGCAATGGTTTTGTCCTAAGGTTCTGATCTAATTTTTCTGAAGTATTTTGACGTGCTGAAGCCAATTTTGGACAAAAGAAAAATAGAAGGAAAATATTAGCCTACTTTACACATACAAAACCTTGAAATATATATGTACAATACAATAACGAACACAAAGTAGGTGCTATAAGATGTCGGTAAACAATAACCATACCTATATGCATAGTACTTCGCAAAAGCTTTTGGTCACTATTAAGATCTGGGTTTCCTTGAATTACAACTTCTTACGCTGGATTCAGTTGAACTTAATAATGTGGGAACAGCACCAACATACAGCTTTTGTGTAACAAAATCCATGTAATGATATAGTTGTCTGTCGAGAATAACGATTGCCCGTGAAATAATTCTAACCTATAAAAAGATTACGTTTCATTTAAATAAATATCTTTATAAAAACGGTATAACACAAACTTACTTTCGGGTCATTCACTGGAAAATGGTGCACCTAAAACATAGGTATGTACACCAAATTCGCAAACAAGAGGGCATGCTTATTGTTTGCACCATGGAGGTAGAATTTGCACCTAACCTCTACACTAATAAAACGTCCAAATAAAATAATATTTAAAAAAGTCACAACGCTTTATGGTTCACAGTTCTGCATCAAAGTTATTAAAAGACATCATCCACAATTTTTCACAAAAATGATCAAAAAACACAAACGTTAGATTTTACATCATTTTACACTGACGCGTTCCATGACTTCGATGTCGTAAAATGAAGCAGGTAAGCATTTTTAAGTAAAATTACGTAGCAAATATGTAAACTTGTGTATAAGTAATTAAGTTAATATGTTGACTTAAATATGATATTATTTTACGTATATGCTATGTAAAATATTTTATATAAAAATGTTCTATTAATCTTACCTCTCAGAGAGGTAAACTTACATTAATGTTTATTGGGGAAGCTGAAATTAGCAGGTTTTAAGGATTTTGCGCGGGAACAGTGGCTCTCAAACAGACAAATGCCACTGTTCCCGCGCAAAATCCTTAAAACCTACCAGCTTAAAACCTGCTAATTTCAGCTTCGTAAAGACAGCGTATCACCATAATCCACATCTCCATAATCAAGTAGAAATAATATCAACGAATTACAAAATATTTGCTTACATCTTTGAGACATATTATGTTTTAAATGGTATAACTTTTTTAGACGAGAATATGCCAGCTTTATTTTATTTTTAATATGGCTTTCAAACGGCAGTAATGAATCAAGAGTTACACCCAGATTTTTGACCACCAATGAACGAACTTATATCTAGATACATAATGTGTATTGGTTTATTTGTTGCTGAGATAGTCACAGTCTAAGGCACTTCAGTTGCAAACATCCCATAAGTTCCTGATTCGCTAGTCAGTCTATTCGTTTCGGACACGATCGGTTCAGTTCGATTATCATAATCTCAGTGTGACGTGTCGGTCATTAATGTTAATAAATGTTTTTGTGTTCTCCGATCAAAAAGTGATGAAGTTATATTTACACAGTTCAGTGACAATATATTTAGTGCAAAATGGTGAAGTGCTGAGCCGTTTGCATAAAGCAGTTTAGAAAAGAAGAAAATCGATCGTTTCATAAGTAGGTATAAACTTCATAGTCGTAACATGATGGGGTTCAGTTTACAGTTGTAATTAGGTGAATGGAAATTAAATTTTAATATCCTTTCAATACATATTTCCTTTGATATCCTTCAGACAGTAGCTATTTATTATTTTAAATATGTAACTCCCACTCAGACAATCTTGAATATTTACCTTTCTACACATACCCGCCACTGTTGCTTATGGGATGTTATGTTTATCTATCCTTTTTAATGGACATATAATGTGACTATGTTAGGAGCAAACAAGGTATAAGTATAGTGAAGAAATAGCTGTTATGTATCTAGGTTATAAGTTCTTTAATCGGAGGTTAGGACTGACCCAGTCACCTTGCTCATTAAATAAAATAAATCATTTAATAGTGTTCGTGTTAATTTAAATGTGACTTTCTCTCTTTATCTTTAGCTCCATGGCTACATTCAGTAAAGCAAATTATTTACTTCGGTGGATCAATAAGCCAAATTTTCAAAAGCCTGATTTTACATTCAGGCAACGAAATATCCTTTAACCTTTATAGCTAATGACACGTAGATAACTCATTCATAGTTCTACAGTAAAATAGCCTGAAGGGATTCCAGTTCCTTTGAGAATCAGTGAACATTTTTAAAGGTATTTGCGCCAAACCGTATAGCCTCATCAACCAATATTACAAATAATTGCCATTTAGATAACTTATTCAGTATTATATAAATATATACCTATAAAAGAAACGGCCGCTTGGATGATTTAAATTTAGATAATTACTTTTAGATAATATAGGTAACTTGTTAACGTCCTAATTTTCTCCGTCTTTCTTTACTTCTCTGAGATATGGACTATTAGAAAGGTCAGTCTCTGGTTGAGCCAACTTATCGTGGGAAGAACATACAAATTTTGATTAATAGAGTTGTTTTTAAGTTTGTTAACAAAACCATTTCAATATTCTCTTGTGTTTATGAGTGTTATAAATATTATAACAAGTAAGTCTTGTTAGAACTCATTAATAGTGCTGAGTTGCTTTATTCTCTTTGCGAATAATTACGTCAATAAAATTAAGAGAACAAGGAGTGTGAAACCGAAAACTTTAAATAAGTTTTACTGCTGTCAAAGTGGAAAACTTCGGTAGATTAACCAACCATAAAAACGAAATAAAACTTTTAATTGGATCAATCAATAATGTGTTTTTTTCATTTGTTTTTATTGCTGTGTTAGTGGAGATTTCAAACAAGACTTATTTATCACGGAGACAAATCTTAAAAGTTGATTAAAATTTGTAAATTTGTTTCAAACCTTTAATTATTACACTTCTGTCAGTAGAAGTTTTATTTATTCAGAATTGGTTACGTTTATGATGTTATATTTCGATGTTAGTTGCGATGGATGCCATCGTAATTTATGATGACTTTGCCTTTAAAAACAATTTAAATAGTTTATTTTTGATAAAAAAGTTTTACAATTTTAAGAAATCAAAAATATTCGTTAAAGAAATCCATCTATCTATTTAAAAGAATACCCTGACTGACTGACTCACTGACTTATGTATCAACGCACAGTTAAAATCGCTGGGTCTAGAAACTTCAAATTTTGCAAAGGGGTTCCTCGAATGACGTAGGCAACCACTAAGAAGACACTTTTCAAAATTCGGCCCCCAAGAGGGTGAAAAAGGGGGTTGAAATTGTAGGCCTTTTCGGAAACGGTTAGTTCTAGATGCGTTAAATTTGGCAGAAATATTGTTTGTTGAAATCTATTAGACACAATTAAGACGAAATTTCGATTTTCACTTTTTGAAGGGTGGAAACGGGGGTGGTAGATGGTATCTTTGAAATCGCGAAAGTCAAAAACGTGATATTCCCATCGCTGGAATATCGCTCTTCTGAGGAAATTAAGGTTGGACGGTTTTGAAAAACAGACCCCCCGAACGGGTACTCCCCGAGTACTATGGTTGCGCAGTGGGTTTCCTCGAAAGCAATGGATGCGCAGTGAGTTTCCCCGGGTACCATGGATGTGCAGTGGGTTTTCTCGAGTGTACTTCCTGAGTAGGAAGTACACTCGGTATAGGAGTACTCAGTGAGTATGTAGTACTTCTTTATAGGCACAATATGTTAGTCAATGTTCTTAATTCCACGCACAAGAAGTCTTCCACGCGAACGAAGTCGTGGGCATCAGCTAGTTATTTATAAATGAAATAAAATGATAACCCAAGTAGGTACCTAATTCAAATGTATATATACGGTTTAAAGTCAGTTCAATTGTTGAACGTAATGTCTTAATGAAATTATGTAAATAATATTTGCAAAATTTTATTGTATAAAAATAAAAACAACAATAGTTATTTCTTTGACAGGTGAGCTTTATAATTTATTATCGTCCTTATACAAGCTTGGATCCTGTGTTATTATTTCGGCATGGTGATTTTCCTCCTTAGTTTTTTCATTGGTGGCACTTCCTGCGTTATTATGACTTGCTCGAAGAATTGGTGGCGTGTGAGCGCTAGTATCCGGTTCTATAACACAAATAAACAAACTATTATTATTACGTTCATAGACTAGTTCGTAGGAAAAAATGATATACTGCATTTTTTTCATAAAGTGGTAGTTTTGAACGATGGCGCAGCCAGAAAATTTGTCTGGGGTGGGGGGAGGGGCAATAGAACCGGTCTCCCCAGAGGATGAGGAAAACTTTTCAGAAAATGGTTGAAAACAATCAATGAATGCCCAAAAGGGGATTGTAGAGAACATGGAGGAGGGGAGGATGTTTCTCTTCAGGAATGTGTTGGGGATAGTTAGGAGATGAACATACTAAGAGCCCCCGCCCCTAGCCTTGCCGTTTCAGGGGGGAGGGGGGTGCAAAGATCTCTCTTTTCGATTCTTCGCTTATAACTCGAAAACGATGCGTTGTACGAATTTTCTATGGAAAATTAAACTATTTTAAATTTCCTACAAGAATGTCTATATTCATTTTCTTCCTATGTGTTATAGTTTACGAGATATTCGCCAGCCAAAATCGATAATTAATAAATTAATTAATTAGGTACCGTGAATATTTCTATCAAAGCGGTTTACCGTTTACTAATAAATCACAGTCACAAAATAATCTTTATTTTACAACATTCGACGTATTTACTAAAGTAATATTTTGTCGAAATCTATAGTCGAGTAAACTCTAAGCTGACGCGTCCAAAGGTCGCTTCATCATATAAACTAAGAGAATAAGACATACGCAACTAGTTCATCTCTATGTTACTGCGATAGCAGGTGCGTATACATCCGAGCACGAACGCGTAAGAGGCAAGGCGAGACACAACGAATGCTTTCTACATGGACGTGTAACCGAGGCGGGCGCGACAAACAGCCTCGGTCTGTTCGTCGGACGGCCGAAGCGAACTGCTGGATGCCATCCGTCACGAGTCGGTACTTCAAAGAGAATTTGGTTCAATGTGGACGGCATTTGTGAATCTGTCATATGCCTCGTTCGTGTTCGTTGTGTTGTCGATTTTGAACGTCAGTGATTATTATTTACGGGATCATGTGTGAATGTGTTCAGACTATTTTACTATAAATCGGCATGATTCCATCCAGATGATTTTCCGCGAGTGAACAATCCATTTCGGCATATTCTACTTGCCCAATAGCGCCTTTTCTTTCTCTTTCTTTATAATAAAGTAGCTCTAACTATAAATGGAGCACTAACCACTATCAAATCATCGTCGCTCGCCATATTGTTTGTTAACTATGGTTTTTACTCCGAAATCGACGCATGGACGGATCGCTGCCTCGTTCGTTGCTTCGGGCGACTTCGTTTGCAGCTTTGCAGGATACAAACGAGGCACCCGTTCTGCCTCGCCTTGCCTCGTACGCGTTCGTGCTCAGATGTATACGCACCTTTTTGCGCATCGCATATCAAATCGTACGTCGTGTTACCAACTCATACATACGCCACCTTAGAGTTTACCGGACTATATACATTTCCTTAAATATACAATGTGACTGACTTAAAATGAAGAAACACTTATAACTTTTTTATTTTGTTTCCGATTTGAATAATATTTTATTCATGTATAGAACAAATTAGGATCTACTTATGACCAGAAAAACATTCGCCTGCTACAAACGCAAAGCCAACTGCGGTACCAAGATATGCAAAAAAAAATAAAAATTATATTAGGCATTTTCTTATTGCAGTGATATTCTATTCATAAAACCTGGAAAAGTTCAAACCAATGTTTACTCCAACCTTCAAATGCAGCAGCTAGGACTGAAACAAATTCTGTTCCTGCATGGCTGCTATTTAACATCTGCAATAATCCGGAAGAGTAAACTTCGTTTTATAAAACATTACATCAGGTGACTTTGCATTTGTAGCAGGCGAATGTTTTTCTGGTCATAAGTAGATCCTAATTTGTTCTATACTTGAGTAAAATTTGATTCAAATCGGAAACAAAATAAAAAAGTTATAAGGGTGTCTACATTTTAAGTGAGTCACCTATACAGGGTGTAACGCAACTTACCCGAAAAAATTTAACCATACATGCACCTTTAAATAAGAAGTCGACTTAAAATTTAATAAAAGTCCAACACAGAAAAAGTTACACATTGTTAAAGTTACAAATTAATGTAAATGTTAAAATAACGTACTATACTACTATTTAAAACTAAAATTTTTAATTTAAAATATTTTTTAATTTTTATTTTTTTAAATTTTTTTTTTTAGGAACTTTTTTGTGTCGCGATTTTTCCATGCCCTTAATTCTCGAATAATTTTCATGGGAAAATAGATTTTTGTCCACAAAGAAATTACCCTGTAAAAAATCGATCTCTTGTGTATTACCCGATAAAAATTATTTTTAATTGAAAAAAAAATTTTTTTCCTATCAAAATATTCGGATATCAAATGGTTTTAATAAAAAATGTATTTGTTAATACCACTGATAGTACAGTACCTAGAGGTAAGAAATATGCAAAACTTCGGAATAATGTCATATTGAACGGATTTCGTTCATTTTTGGCAGTATAATAGTAAATGCTTCACAAAAAAGTTTCTATATTGTGCGGGGACTTGCTAATTTATAGGGTGGATGACACCCCCCTCTCAGAGGGTGGCACTTAAAAAACATATATATTTATTGGAGCTGAAGTAGAATAACATTTTAAGAAGGGAAGGTTCTATGCAATTTTTCACATAAATTGATAGTTTTTAACGACTTCAAAATTGCGATTTTAGCTTAAAAAAAAGGTATTTCCAAGCGGCTTTCGTCAAGTGTCTCGAAAAGTATTACTTTATCGCAAAAATGTTATAGACCAATTACAGAAAGTACAAACTAGGAATTAATTATATTTTTTGTTTATTGATGTAGGATTAATAATTTCGGAGATATTTAAGTTTACATTTGGCATCCAAGTGTTCATAAGATAATTATTTAGAGTGAGAGTTAAATATCTCAGAAACTGTGACACCTACGTCAAGGATGCTAATAGGTTATTGATAATAGGTTACTAATTAAACTTTCAACTGTTTTTCATTTGTTTCTGTAGCATAAAAAACAAAGAAGTTATGACCAAATCAATGTGTGTCTACACATTTTTTTTATAAACAAAGTCGCCAGTTTGTTACTGTAATTAGCCAGTAATAATAAAAAAAGGAATTTCAAACACTGTTTCTCATTAACATATAGCATGACGTAGATGCTCAAATTTTTTGGTTTGTATACAGCACTTGCTTCAAAAAAAATACAGTTTAAACTATAAAGGCATTTTCGATAAAACGTATTTTTTTTTCCTTTTCCAAATATCTCAATAAATATTAGTTTTATTGAAAAATGAGTAGAGACCAAAAATAAGGCTTATAAACTGATAATGAATTTCGCTTGTTTATTTATATACATAGATTTAATAGTTTCGGAGATAGGAAAGTTTACAAATTGACGAAAAATTCAGTTTAAATATTAAATATCTCAGAAATTGTGACACCTACGTCACGCATCCTAAGAAATGAAATCAAAGACAATTAATTGCGCTTTCGAATTATTTTTTACTCGTTCCTGTAGCATAAGAAATAAAGAAGTTATGACGGAAAAATGTGCGTATTTATATTTTTTTATATAAAAAGGTCGCCATTTTGTTACTCTAATTAGCCAGTAATTTAAAAAAATTATCTGAAATACAGTTTTTAGTTAATATGTAGCATTACCTAGATGCTCAATTTTTTTTGCCCATTTAAAGCACTTGCTTTAGAAAAAAATGCATTTTAAACTTTAAAGGTAATTTCGAAACACTTGGATACCAAATATAAACTTAAATATCTCCAAAATTATTAATCCTACATCAATAAACAAAAAATATAATTAATTCCCAGTTTGTACTTTCCATAATTGATCTGTAACATTTTTTTCGATAAAGTAATACTTTTCGAGATACTCAGGGACGCTGCTTGAGCTTAGCGCGCCCGGGTGCAACCAAATTTTTGACGCCCTATTTTCTAATTTCGAATGAAAATAATAACGTAAAATATAATTAAAACAAAAACAACTATTTTAAAATACGTACATATATTATGGTTTGTCCTGCTGTCGGCGCTGTTGCCAGAGTGGTTCGCTTATAGGTAATCGACAAAAAACTTTCTGGTATAAATGTTATATTATATATTTGGTAATTCCGGCGCCCCTGATAAAGGGCGCCTGGGTGCCTTGTACGCCTTGCATGCACGCTTGCAGCGTCCCTGGAGATACTTGACGAGAGCCGTTTAGAAATACTTTTTTTTAAGCTAAAATCGCAATTTTGAAGTCGTTATAACTTAAAAACTATCAATTTATGTGAAAAATTGCTTTTCTTCTTAAAATTTGATTCTATTTCAGCTCTATTTCAGCTCCAATAAAAATATATGTTTTTTAAGTGCCACCCCCTGAGAGGGGGTGGCATCCACCTCCTACAAATTAGCAAGCCACCGTACAATATAGAAACTTTTCTGTGAAGCATTTACTATTATACTGCCAAAAATGAACGAAATCCGTTCAATATGACATTATTCCGAAGTTAAAAGTTACTGTACTATAAGAAGTGCATTAAGAAATAATACTCTAAAAAAAATTGCTGTCAAATTATGAATTTGTGTTTTGACGTTTAATAATGTGCCTTTTTTCACTCATCGGATTGCCAGTTGCCAGTCGTAAAAAAAGACACTTTATGCACTTGTTATATTGATTATTATTATTCATAGAGAAATGGATATAAAAACACCTTT
This sequence comes from Rutpela maculata, assembly GCA_936432065.2. Lineage (NCBI taxonomy): Eukaryota > Metazoa > Arthropoda > Insecta > Coleoptera > Cerambycidae > Rutpela > Rutpela maculata. Next base: position 140,129,889 of record OW386291.2, on the reverse strand, counting down.
GGTCAGTATAAGTTCTAACTGTAAGCCTTTTTTCTTAACTTATGCCTGAAAACACAATTGTCGCGTCTATATACTAAAAAACTTACTTGGTGCTGGTGCTGCAACACTAGGCTCTGCTGTCGACTGAGTAGGGGTTGTGACTATTCGCCTTTCGTGTATTCCCTTTTGCATCTCTCTTAACCGTTCCATCAGATTGGGTTGTGAACTGCTTTCGAATCCTGATCTTAGTTGTAAATGAGGTCCAGTGCTGCTTCGAGCCCTACTTCTCCTTCGATCGTTTATTCGCTTTTGAATTTCCTCCAACCTATTTGTTAATGACGATATAATAATACTTTTAATTATGTTTTACACAATTTTGTAAACAGTGGTTTTAACTAGCGTATTAACCTCTTTAATGATCAACATTTAAGACTTTAATGCGGTACAACCTCTGAGAGACAACCTATCCCGTGCAGAGAACATAATAACAAATTCTAGACGAATAAATACGAGATTTCCAACATATTTGGAGAATATCTATCTACTGTATAATAGATAAAAATACTCTTGAACTATTTTGGGAAAAATATTTCTGAAGAGTGCACCACAGCCAATAATATATGTAACTCGATGTTTTTATCTCCAATAACTGCGGCAGATGTCGAATTTGCAATAATGCGTCTGCCAAATAAAAAATCTACAGGTCCTGATATGATCCCTTTTAACAAAAATGCTGTAAAGAATTATCTCAAATTCTGGCAGATCTGATTAATGTATCAATTGCTTGTGGTAAGTTTCCAGATCTAAAATACGCAACCATAGTACCAATTTATAAAAAAGTAATCACCATAATATTGAAAATTATAGACCTGTCGTTCTGTTGAGCATTTTTTCAAAAATGTTCGAAAAAGTCGTCTATAATAAAACACTAGAATTTTTAGATATCAATAACATTTTATCATCATGCCAGCACGGTTTTAGAAGAGGTCGTTCGACAGAAACTGGCGCGCAGACTTTGTTCAATATGTCTATGGTAAAATGGATCAAAATCAAATAGTATAGTTGTCCAGAATGTTATAAGACACGTAAAAAAATCACAAAGCGTTGCCGCGAATCCCCTTAGGATAGAGCGGGGCATGCCTTATTTTTCAACAGCATATTAAATAATAAATATAATGTATTACTTAATGCATAAAACATCATTATTCTCATGTAAAGTATGTTCTGGCATGATTAAAATAAGAAATTAACGGAAACACACCTGTATCAATTATAATTTCAAATTATTTTGATATAATTACGCAACTCCTTCCTAACGGTTACTATAGAAACTAGAACCAGCGTTAGGTCGTCAAATATTTTAGGAGGGAGCTGCGTAATTATATCAACATAATTTGAAATCATGTATTAAGTAATACATTATATTCATTATTCTAAGGGGCTTGGCGGCAAATCTTTGAGATTTTTTACGCGTCTCATAAAGTTGAGGGCAACTATAATCGCACTACTTTTTGACCTTACTCGCGCATTCGACACGGTTGACAGAGATATTGTTTCCATATGAAGTTGCATGCATTGGATATTAGAGGACAATTAAATAGTTGGATCACATTTTCTTATTTGACAGAAAATTTTATGTTAAGATTGACAACGTACGATGAATTTAACATGAATATAGGCACCCCACAAGGCAGTGTCCTTGGACCGCTTATTTTCTTGTTGTTCATCAATGACCTTCTTGCAAACATCTCACAAGGGCGTGTTTTTATGTACGCGGATGACACAACTATTGTAATGTCAGACCCAAACCAGAAAATGTTAATATTAAGGCTAATATTATTCTTAAAGAATTTTCCCTTTGGTGCACAAAAAATAAACTTATGATAAATCACAATAAAACAATATGCTTGTCAATTTTTAGTAAATATATAGAGTTGACCATAATTTAAAATTTAACTTCCATGGATGCAAATTGACCTTTAGTGCTTCAGCTAAACATTTAGGGGTATTTATCGACAAACACTTTACCTGGGACCTGCATACTGAAAGGGTATGCAGCAAACTAAATAATAGTTATTTACATTGCTAGATGTGAAAGTTTACTTTTAGGTGTGAGGTGATTTTTGAATGGTCGAGGCGAAGCTGAGGCCGTCCAATAAACACCGAACACCTAAAAAGGCTTTCGCATCATGTAATGTATTATATTTTTTTTACTACCGAAAGATATTATGGAATTTAATAATTTAAAACTAATTATTTCATGAAATTATTTGACATTTTTAATAAATTTTATAGTTTAGGAGGCTGTCTGTGAACATTGTTTCCATGCCAACGAAACAATTACTATCTGTCAACGAGGTTATGTTAAACATTTTAATTTCTGGTGGTTTCAAACTAAAAAACCGCTGCCCAAGGAATCACTACTTCCACATCCAGATTTTCGATTCGTCTCTCACAACGAAAAAATTTTGTATGTGGAAATAATTGCTTATGAAACTTTAATAATAGAATATTTGAAATCATCTATCCCAAAAACCCATAAAACGATATCCCACATCGGTAGTGGGGTGTGGATGGTGATGGGGGGTGGCAGTGGGGGTGGATGAAGTAAACAAATATTTTGAGATTTTTAGTTCTTGTACACAGTACACACACTAAATCACATTTTTTTTTTCATCCCCTTAAATAATGGGGTGGGGATGGTAATAGGGGTGCCTAATGCCAAAAAATTTTTTGGCATTAAGCATTTGATACGATTAGCTTCTCTTGTCTATACTAAATGCCAATTTTATGGGCTCTTACCTGCTTCATTTACCTATTTATAAGGTGAAAATATAATCTGTTTCCAGATCCCGTTAAAGTACATACGTGTACCAAATTTCAAGTCAATATCTTAAACGGCTCCAGAGTAACGTGCGTACAAAAAAGTTACAGACAGACAAATTTTTTTTCGCCCAAACTTAAAATCTCGACGTTTCATGACATTCTAAGCCTATTTGAACAATAAAAATATTCAAATTTTTTTTTGTCGTTACTATACTTCCACTGGATGTGGAAATAAAATAACCCATCGTTTGTTGTAAACACGATTTTTCTATTGCGATCATGAGGGTCTCATAAAGCCAACGGACATTTTGAATTATATTTTTTTAAATTATTTTTTGCATTTTTGATGTCAGATTTAAAAACTTCAGAGTTTTTTCTAACAACAAGGTACTCTTGTTTGTTATCTCTATGATACACCGTTTTCGAGAAAAATCGAGTTAAGAACTTATGCACGGAAATAGGGTTGCCAGGTTTAAAATTCGAAAAGCCGGACATTTGGTACAAAAAGCCGAACAGCATTCGTTCGCCATAAAAAAACCGCTGCCCAAGAAATCACTACTTTCATATCCGGATTTTCTATCCAAGTCACTCACAACAAAAACATGCTTTATGTGGAAATAATTGTTTATGGAACTTTAATAATATAATATTTGAAATCTTCTACCCCAAAAACCCATAAAACGATACCCCACATCGATAGTGGGGTGGGGGGTGGTAGATCGGCTGGATGAAGTAAAAAAATATTTTGAGGTTTCTAGTTCTTGTACACACACTAAATCACAATTTTTTTCATCCGTTTTAATAATGGGGTGGGGGTGGTAATGGGGGGTGGCTAATGCCAAAAATGTTTTTGAGACCTTAGCTTCTCTTGTATATACTAAATACTAATTTTAGGGACTCTTGCCTGCTTGATTTACCTATTTACCCTAAATTTACCCCAATTTACCCCCCAACCCTTCGACGGAGTAAGATGAAAATATAATTTGTTTCCAGATCTCGTTAAAGTACATATGTGTACCAAATTTCAAGTCAATATCTTAAACGTTTCCAGAGTAAACGTGCGCACAAAAAAAGTTACAGACAGACCGACAGACAGACAGAATTTTTTTTGCTCAAACTTAAAATCTCGACGTTTCATGACATTCTAAGCCCATTTGAACAATAAAAAATTTAAAAAATTTTGTTGTTACTATACTTCCACTAGATGTGGACAAGCCAACTCACATTAAAATTGCATTTATTAGTAAGCAGTTAGATTGTAATGGAGAAATGTTATGCATTAATACAAATTCCTTAATTTATAATAATATTGATTGTGATTTCAGAACAAATAGTATATGTACTTCGGTGTGCAAGCACATTCCCGGACTTCGATGCCTAACATGATTTCTCGAAAAATCGACCCTTTTTTTCTTAATAAAAATGCACGCCAATGACTGAAATAAATTTTGTTTTACTCAAAAAAAGATATAATAAAGGTCTTTTATACCGGTCTAAACTTGATTGAAATTGGATGACTAATAACTGAGCTACGAAGGTGTTACCGTGAAATGTGGGACACACTGTATATATGGTAGTAGACATTTTTTTTTTTCTATTGACTCAAGTAGGTAAAACGGTTTGTTAAATTTTTATTTTGCCTCTCTCCATTCGGCGGTAGCTTACAACATAGTCTTGAAAATTGTAAAAATACACTTTTTTTGACAATGAAAAAAAAAATGAACTCTATCCCCTAAAAGTACATAAAATAACGTACAATCGAAAAAAAGTGACGCACAATGTCTCCTTGATAATGGACGAATAATTAAAAATGCTATTTCGTCCGCCATCTTTGACCGTTCTATTTGACATACGGTGTCCGGGATTGGTGCATTATACAGTATCGGAAAATGTTCGATTTGGTACGGCAATAAGAGCAAGCGAGAGCGAAGGAAGCAATGATGCACATTAAGGGGCGTGTCACACTTTGCCTCTGCGAGGGTACTGGTAGACGCCTTTATTGTGGGCGGTCGGTTAAGACGTTGAAACTATGAAATTGCAGGGTCCCCTTTATACTAGTTATTAACTAAATTTGCCTAATAAATTTAGGGGTAGTTAATTTCTCCCTCACTTGATGACGCCAGCTTTTCGTCGTGTAGAGCAGTCGTGGGTAAGGAGTGACTGGTGATTTTCCAAGAACGGAAGGGGGGCGCCACGTAACTTGTGAAAGAATATGTACAGAGTGTTGTTTTACCTAAGTCACGGAAAGCAAAACTATTTTATATCGGTGTTAACTGAATTAAATAAAAAATAGAATACTGCTGCAATAATTAATTGTATACCATAGATAAGTGAAAATATATATATTTAAATAAATAATAAATACGTCTAGCCTGAAGGGCTCATACATTAGAAAGGCACACTGATTTGGTGTCCAGGTAATATGGAATAATATTTAATATATTTTGTTATTATAAATAATGGCAAAATTAAGAGTGCGTCTGCTTAGTATTATGTCTCGGCGTACGGATGGAATATTATTATTTGTATGAATATTATTATGTAGCATATATAGAAAAATATCTTAAAAATATATTAAATATGACATGAAAAATAAAACAGTAAAATGTGTAATCTAGCCTTATCAATGGTCCTGTTCAGTGATGTAAGCTTCGATGGTGGTTGCTTTATTGGTGATGGTTTTGATGATGGTTACGACAAAATGGCGACGAGTCGATGACGTCACGTCTTGCCAGAAGTGGTCCTAACTTTTGTCGTCCAGTATAAACTGATAGTAAAACAGGATATGATGGGGCTCTGCGGCCAAAATTGAACCAAACTGGAAAGTACTAATTATCTACCTAGGAACTCTTTATAATATTCCATACAGCTATTTACAATAACTTCCAAAACTTATACTAGTTTTATCAACATTCCCTAGAATCCTGAAAGTCGAAATTGCACTAAGTAATTGCAGTACAAAAAGGCAAAAATAAAATAATTGTACACTAGATAACTCACCTTCGTCAGAAGGGTTGTCGCTACGGGACGGCAACGAAAATTCGAGAAATCTAGGACGGTAGTTGAACACTGAAATTAATGATAGAAAACCCCATAATTACAAAACTTAAAAGAAAAAAATTGCCACTTACATGGAAAATACTCTGAGGACACGTATAGTGTAGTGTAGATCGGGGTGTGATTGATTATACAAAAATTTCTTGCGAAAATCACGTGGAAAGCCACAAATCACTGGAGATCTTATCACTCCAAAAAACACGCCTCTCGGATTAAACAGAACTATTCACACGTTTTGACAAAAAACCTAAGCTGTGGTCATGTGTTGCCTTAAGTAAACTCTACTACTTTGTTTGATTTTTAATTAAGCAACCAGCAATACACCTCGATGTATTAGTGGTGTCCACTGTAAAACCACTTATTCTATGAATTTGAGGGATCTGAACCGTCAGTTAGATTAGTAGCATTTTGACATGCTACACAATCCCAAAAGTAAAACTTTCCGATTCTGTATATGATCATACATGAGTTTTATTTTTGCCAACTTTGGTGAAATTACTCCTTCTTATAGAAAAGATATTTAATTTTGATTTTCTCGGCTATTTTTGGTGTTTTCTAATTTTTTTTCAAGATGGCGGATTGACCAATACATATCGGATAGGTCTATATTTTTTAAGAATTTTATTTCAAATAAGCCAGTATTTTTAAAATTCCCATCCGATTACTAGTACAAGATATATTAAGCACATAAGTTGAAAACACGTCAAAAAGTGCATATAGCTTTTGACGCACACGGAATTCTTGGGCACGAATATTTTTTTCGTAATCAGGAGGTCATAATACATAAGAATCAACAATAAAATTTCAGGTGAAATGTTGTCGCCAAAGAAAAAACCGCTGCCCAAGGAATCACTACTTCCACAACCAGATTCTCTATCCAAGTCACTCACAACGAAAAAACTTTGTATGTGAAAATAATTGTTTATGGAACTTTAATAATATAATATTTGAAATTCTCTACCCCAAAAACCCATCAAACTATACCCCACATCGGTAGTGGGGTGGGGGGTGGTGATGGTGATAGTGGGGGGTGGATGAAGTAAAAAAATATTTTGAGGTTTCTGGTTCCTGTACATACACTAAATCACAATTTTTTTTCATCCCCTTTAATAAGGGGGTGGGGGTGGTAATGGGGGTGGCTAATGCCAAAAATTTTTTTGAGACCTTAGCTTCTCTTGTATATACTAAATACCAATTGTATGGACTCTTACCTGCTTGATTGACCTATTTACCCCAAATTTACCCCAATTTACCCCCCAACCGACGGAACAAGATGAAAATATAATCTAGTTCTAGATCTCGTTAAAGTACATATGTGTACCAAATTTCAAGTCAATATCTTAAACGGTTCCAGAGTAAACGTGCGCACAAAAAAAAGTTACAGACAGACCGACAGATAGAAATTTTTTTTTCGCTCAAACTTAAAATCTCGACGTTTCATGACATTTTAAGCCTACTTGGACAATAAAAATTTAAAAAAATTTTTTTGTCGTTACTATACTTCCACTGGACGTGGAAGTAATTAAATTAAATCAATTCGATTGTACTATTTTGCGGTCGCATTTTTTGTTTTTTTATTATTACCGTTAAAAATTGCCCATTTTGGATAATGACGTGCCACTCTATCATCACTTTACTTTTGTTAAAGCCACATAGTCACTAACAATATCAATACAATATTATTATTAAAATCTACACTTTGGGCATGTATTCGTGACCGAAAAATGTCTTAAATGTAATTTTACTTGCTAGTATTATTGTTACATCATTCGATCATACATACCATCACAGTGTTCATATTCAAGAGAAAAAATCAAGTAGTTAGCCATAGCTGTGTAATATGCGATACAGGGCTTGAATTTGTATGGAAAAATCATGTAGGCGTTGCAACTACTACTGTTTTACAGATAGCTTGAACTGGTGAATTATGTGGCGCGAAAATCAAGTAGGTGTTTGGAAGACAAAACATGAACAATTTAGTGAGGTTATCGAATTGCATAAAAACATTGTTCTTCGGTAGCGTCAGGTGTTGTTACCGTGGAAATGGATGATTGCATTATTTTTAAAGTGCCAGTTTTGTTTTGTGTAATATTATATGTAAATACCTATGTAAATCAAGTGAACGCGGAACTCTTTAAGAGCAGTGTAGTGATATCTACTTTAAGGTCAATTGGCTTGGTTTTTGTTGGCTGCATCTCAAATGATGAGCCATCGCTGATATGAGTTTTGGATTAATGAAAGGTAGGATTATAATATCTATAACTTATTACAAATTAGCTGAGTTTGCGGCAGATATACGCACTCGTGCGATATTATAACAGCCCAGTAAAAGCATTCCTGCTTCCGATAATTAACCAAAAGCTTAATCTCGTGGAATCTATTTAAAAGGGGTTACTTTTATTATGTCATATCCATGGTTGATACCTTGCCAGTGCGAGGCTGCAAATATAGATTTTTCTTTCGCGAATATCTCGAAGTTTCAAGAATATCCTACTCCTTATTGGATATTTTGTCATTTCGGGAAAATATTTAAAAATTTGATTTCATTTTCGTGCGATCATAATAGACGGAGATGTGGTCGTGAAGAAAGCTGACTTTCACAGATTATTTTCGGGAATAATTAAAAATACCTAGGTACCTACTTGTCAGTGAAAAATACTTCTTATAAAGTTTCAAATTGATTGAATTACCTACAATCTGTTATTTTTGAATTTCGGTATGACTAAAATTTACCAAGTTAGATTAAGAAATAAAAAAATACTCGGTTTTCAAAAAATAAACATACGGCATCTTGTTTAGGGTTATGCTAAATAAAAAAACTGTATACCTACGACCTTTTTCTCAGCTCTAAAAGTGTCTATTTACCTATTAGTTCAGTAATATAACAGTTAATATTGTAATATATCGGATAAAATTCATAAAGTTTTAAAAATTGGTAGAAATGTTAAGAATAGCATAATAATTACTAAACCGAAAAGTTCTCACCCTTAAATAGTGTGCTTCATCCCCTAGAATGTCGTTTCCACCCCCATTTTGAGATTTTCTAGATTATCTCGGGAACGGTGCACTTTTTGATAAAAATACCTATATACAAAATGATTCTTTATAAAATTCTCTATCAGAAACGCCCTGCAATTTTTTTCATAAAATTAATAGTACCGTGGGAAATAAAGCGCACACATAAGGGTTGGTTCCAGTTAACATAATAGATTGTAATCTTTACTATAATCTACTTTAAAGTTCAATGCTAAACGCTAAAGTAGTAGCTACCAAACTCCACTAATATTATAATAAATGTAGCGCTTCCACCTTCTCACCCCTAAAAAATATCGCAATTTTTAAAGAATTATTTGCACAATTCATTCGAGTCTGGAGATAAAAACGTGCTTTAGTTCTGAACTGGTTTCTTTCCCTTTTCGATGACAAAGGACTAAGTAATGAGAAAAACTGACAAGGCAACTTTATATCAGATTATTAATAAGTAGTGTTCCAGAACAAGATTTATTGTGTTAACTGGAACCACTGGCACCTTATGTGTGCGCCTTATTTCCCACGGTACTATTAACTTTATGGAAAAAATTGTAGAGACGTTTTTAATAGAGAATTTGTTAAGGAATAATTTTGTATATAGGTATTTTTATCAGAAAGAGCACCGTTCTCGAGATAACCTAGAAAACCTCAAAATGGGGGTGCTTGCCAATACATAGTAAATATTGACCATAATTTAAAATTTAACTTCCATGGATGCAAATTGACCTTTATTACTTCAGCTAAACATTTAGGGGGATTTATCGACAAACACTTTACCTGAGACCTGCATATTGAAACGGTATGCAGCAAACTAAATAAAAGTTTTTTTCTATTGACTCAATTAAAGAACTCAGTAGGCAAAACGGTTTTGTTAAATTTTTTTAGATTAAGTATAGTAGATTACAATTTATTGTGTTAACTGGAACCACTAGCACCAGCCCTTATGTGTGCGTTTTATTTCCCACGGTACTATTAATTTTATGAAAAAAATTGTAGAGACGTTTTTGATAGAGAATTTTATAAGGAATAATTTTGAATATAGGTATTTTTATCAGAAAGTGCACCGTTCTCGAGATAACCCAGAAAACCTTAAAATGGGGATGGAAACGACGTCCTAGGGGATGAAGCCCACTATTTTTTTAATGGCTTATTTAGGGATGGGAACTTTTCGGTTTATTAATTCTTATGCTATCCTCAACACTTCTACCAATTTTCAAAACTATGAATTTTGTCCGATATAAATCGTTGTATTACTAAACTATATGCACAAAACTATGATATTTTGTTTGTATTTCAGTGCTCGTCATGAATTAACTCTGTGTGCAATATTAAAAACCCAGCCAAATATGCATTGCAGTGTAGAATAATTAATTAAAAGCTTTGTCACTTGGAATTTATTTAAAAGGGGGGTAACTTTTATAGTGTCAAAATGCATGGTTGATAACTCGTCATTGCAGGTCGCCATTTTGAAAAAATGACCGCAAATGTTTTTACCTTTGATGCATATCCATGTTTCGTCTGGCTGGAGTAATTCTTCGAATCGGAGTAATAGCCCTGGGTGTGGTCCAACGAATGGCTGGACGGCTACTTGATGAAGGAAAGCGCATTGGCTGCCTTGACTTTGGTGTAACAATCCTGTTTGGAGTCCTTTGGCCTACAAAATGTTCTTGTGGCTGAGGTGACGCTCCCACTTCGCGTTTTTCAAGCTGCCGTTCGAACCCATCATTTAATAACAAATGTAGACCAGCTTGCTCCGCATCTTTGATGATCTTTGCTCTTTGTGCAACTAGGAACCAAAAATAAAAATCAAACATGAATTGTGATAGATTTCAAGCCAAAGTATGAAACTGAAATGTATAATTTTTTACATTTGGATACAAGGATCCCAACAACTTTTAATACACTCGGTGTTTCAGGTACGCAGTTATTCATTTTTAGGGGCACTTAATTCTATTTAATTTTTTTTTTAATTTCCTATCCGGAAATCGCTATTAAGGGACCTAGGTCCTTCCTTAACTTTTATGTCAGATGTCAACAATTAAGAAAAATTGATCAATTACTCAATAAAAAGCCAACTTTATAGGTTAATCAGCGCTGAAGGAAGTTCTTTCAAATTACACGGAAGACTGAGACATCGTTTTTGAAGTCCGGGGAGTGCATGTGTTTCTTTAAGTTAATATTTCTCGAAAATGGTTGGTCCTACGATATTATAACAAAATAAGAATTATTGTGTATCTTTCACCGAGGAATCATTTTCCGATAAAACAATCGTAAAAAACCGCTGCCCAAGGAATCACTACTTCCACATCCAAATTTTGTACGTGGAAATAATTGCTTATGGAACTTTAATAATATAATATTTAAAATCCTCTACCCCAAAAACCTATAAAACCCCACATCGGTAGTGGGGTGGGGGTGGTGATAGGGGGTGGTAGTGGGGGTGGATGAAGTAAAAAAATATTTTGAAGTTTCTGGTTCTTGTACACACACTAAATCACAATTAATTTTCTTTCATCCCCTTTAATAATGGGTGGGGGGTGGTAATGGGGGTGGCTAATGCCAAAAATTTTTTTGAGACCTTAGCTTCTCTTTAATATACTAAATACCAATTTTCTGGACTCTTACCTGCTTAATTTACCTATTTACCCCAAATTTACCCCAATTTACCCCCAACCCTTCGATGGAACAAGATGAAAATATAATCTAGTTCCAGATCACGTTAAAATACACACGTGTACCAAATTTCAAGTCAATATCTTAAACGGTTCCAGAGTAAACGTGCGCACAAAAAAAAGTTACAGACGGACAGATCGACAGACCGACAGACAGACAGAAATTTTTTTTTTCGCTCAAACTTAAAATCTCGACGTTTAATGACATTCTAAGCCTATTTGGACAATAAAAATTTTTTGTCGTTACTATACTTCCACTGGATGTGGAAGTAAAATACACATGAAAAATTTGAGGGAGAAAGGGAAACCCTCCCCTTCCCATTTTGCGCTTCCATGATTGAATTTACTCTTGGTGAAAAACATAAAATATGGGTCTTTATTGATATCAGTTCACGTGCAAAAACTGGTCAATGTAACTCAAAGGGTTCCTGAGATCTAAAGTAATATAAAAATTTTGGGTGTCCTATCAGGAGGCCCTACTTCCCTTAATAGGGATTTCCGGATCTATGATTATATGATATTTAAAAAAAATTGGCATAAATTACCCTTAAAAACCAATGACTGCATACCTGAAACTCCCTGTATAATTTGGACGTGAGACCAATACTGTTAACAAATTCTAATTTTACAATTCGAACAAGTATTTTTTGACGAAAGGGTATCCCCAGTTAAGATAGGTGAAATATCCTAAGCTTGGATTTTTAAATAAACCGGGTAAAAGTGTTACTTTGACCTCGAAGCTAGGGTTTCCACGGTCCATAGGTTCATTGCCTCCCGCGGGGGGCAAAAAGGGTGTTTTTCGCTTTTATTTTTTTCTAACAGGCTCGAGCGAATAATCTGAAATTTTCCTTTGGAAAAATCATTCAGGGAATATTTCTTAAAGGTCATCTTTGTCATTATAGTTATTAAGGTACCAAGGGTGTTATAAGGATAATAACGCACCGAGGTCGGCAGTGTACTTCCCGAGGGCCTCTGGCCCGAGAGAATGTACGTCGACCGAGGGCGTCATTATCCTATAACACCCGTGGTGCCTTCAACGTTTAATGTCCTACAAGTCTGTTATTTAATTCGAATTTTTTTTTTTGAGATTACGATTTATTAATTTGACATCTATTATGTTCAGAACGATTTAATTTAAAAGAGAGTAAAAATCAAAATTGTTTTTAAACGCCGCCGTTGCATAGCAACGCATTTTGTTTGTCAATAACGCTATCATAATTTGCTTGTTTTGGATTGTGTTATAATTTTATATTGCCCTAGGGCATTATGGATATTCATAACGCCCTAGGGCGTTATTTTTCATTTAATGTATCTCAAAATAGGGTGGTTATTGTAAAATAACAGACTTGTAGGACATTAAAGAGATTTATGGCTTTTACAAGCATGCAGAAATTACAAAAATGTGATTTTAGTGTAGTTAATCACTATGTATACCAAATTTTATTTAGCCGTTTTTACAATTATAAAACACTAGTTTCATGAATTTTTCCAGAATGTTTGGAGTTGTGCGCCATATTGAAAAATTCAATTTTTTCGATTTTTCACCTTTTTTTTTCGCGGTTTTTTGCGTTTTATATGAAAAAGAATTCTTGTCTTTAACAAAAATTCTAAATTCTCCTCGTCATTCTGTGAGATTCCTCCGTTTCTAAGGTAGTGTTGACACCTTGAGCATTTAGTTTCTTCCTTAGCTCAACAGCTTATGCAGCTGAAACTGCAAAAGGCCATGAAACACCGTCCATCAGGCATCAAAAAGTCAAGTAATGATAATTTATTGAATATTTTATGTAAAATCGTTTTTTACACATTACTAGTTATTCAGATTTAATAATTGCAGCCTCTATAATAATAAACAAATATTTTAGGAATAATATAACGGTCGTGGATCTTGTAAGAAGTTGTTAGAAGGTCCCCTTTACCTGCCTTCGCAATCCGCCATTTTTGTTCAATAATTGAACTTTTCCGACCTTATCTTTATTAAAATGTAATTATAAAAAATTGGAATTGGACCTTATAAAATATTATAGTCCAGTCAACAGGGAGTTTCACCTCTAATTTGAGTGCTAATGAATTGATTTTGATGAAACCTTGTGCAATGTGTTTGTAATGACGTTAATGAAAAAGCTTAAAAAGGGATTAGAGTAGGAACTGATCGGAAGGGTAGAAAACACCAGGTCAAAAATGAAAAAAAAACAATATATTTACCTTTTTTTGGCCCAAAATAAGATGTTTTTACTCTTGTGAATTTTTTCGAAAAGTGCATAATTTCGAGATATGGCCACTCGAAAATTCCTAAAAGTGGAGGAGGGGCAATGTAAAAGTTGAAAAAAAAAATCTCAAAAAAGTCAGGTTAATGTATCATCGAATACCAAAATTTTTATTTGCAGCTGTGAAGTGCGTTTTCACCGAGTTCTTCCGGAAAAACATGAAAAAACATTCTTTGATATTGTAGCGCTTTACAAATATGTAATTTAAAAATTTGAAAAAATTCAGACATATGCAATGAGGCCTTCTAAACATTTTTTGTCTCTTGGAATTTCTTTGTAACTTCCTAATTTTCCGAGTTACAGACAGTTTTTCACGATAAATAATGTACTATATTGTTTGCACATTAAAAAATACATTAAAATTCGAAAAATGAGCGTGATTTATATATATTATTATAAAAAAATATGAAATCTATATATAGTTATACCATTTTTAAAGGTTCAATATAATTTTTAAATTGAAAATGTGAATGTTTCCCGGAAAACATTTTTCTTTCACAATTTTTATTTGTTAATGATGTGGGAGAACTGATTCAAAGGGTTGAAATAAGTTTATATAGGTCTATTTATATACAAAAATGATTTAAATTGATACAAACAAATGTTTATGTAGGTACAAGTATAACACTTATTTTATTTAAAGTATAAATAATGTAACCATAATTTTATATTATAGTAAAGACTCGTCAAAATGAATTCGTATCTTCAACTTTCAAAGTTTCATTTGTTCCGTTAGTGTCTATTAAATCTTCCGCAAGTTTACAATTAGTACAATCTACACCATTGCATATTTTTACAAAGTGAGGAGCAATGAAGTCTAGCTTTGCGACAACCACAGTTTGCTCGGCAACCTTTTTCGCATCCGCAGAAGATCATTTTTAAAAGAATTTCTGGCGCTGGTGGTTTAGTCATTGGAATAGGCATTAAACATTTTTTCATAGCCCATCCATAACATGTTGGGTTTAAGTCATTCTCATACCATAATTGGATTTGATAATAAACTTTTTTTAAATGTTCCGTTGCATCATCTTCTGTGCAAAAAATGTTGTATAATATTTATCGTGAAAAACTGCCTATAACTCGGAAAATTAGCATGTTACAAAAAAAAATCCAAGGGACAAAAAATGTTTAGAAGGCCTCAATGCTCATACGTCTGAGTTTTTCAAATTTTTAAATTGCATGTTTTTAAAGCGCTACAATTAAAAAAAAAGTTTTTCATGTTTTTCCGGAAAAACTCAGTGAAAACGCATCTTACAGAAAAGTTACAAATAAAAAAAAATTCTTGTATTTCGATGATAGATTCACCTGAATTTATTCAGATTTTTTTTTCAACTTTCACATTTTTAGGAATTTTCCTCATTTCTCCCCACTTTTAGGAATTTTTGAGTGGCCATATCTCGAAAAATATGCATTTTTCGAAAAAATTCACAAGAGTAAAAACATCTTATTTTGGACAAGTTACGGAACCCATGACAAAAGGGGAGTTTTCTACCTTTTCCGATAATTTCCTACTTTAATCTTTTTACAATTTTTTTATGAACGTCATTGCAAACACGTTGCACAAGGTTTCATCAAAATCCATCCATTAGCACTCAATTTAGAGATTTTGGTAATTTTAGCGCTCCGTTGACTGGACTATTACTAAGGGATGCAGATCAATCCATGAAACATTACCTACCCTTACCTACCACCTTATTGTCCCTAATGCTCCCTAATAGAGAAAGCAGAATTCCACTTTCGTAACCCACATGCCTAAAGCAAAAGAAAGATATATATTTTGTTGATGAAATAACTAAATGAGCTCTTATAGAGTATTAGAAATTCAATGCCTAATTGAAAAGGCCGAGCAGCTCTCGTTCGTTGAGGAGGGTTCTTTGTGGCCACCACTTGAATCTTCAACTGAGATTGCACGCTGTTATGGGTTTTCTATCCTGCTGTACGGCGCTGAGGAATGAATGCGTGCAGAAAGGGCTACGAAGAAGAGATATGGGTCGATGCATGTTGATAGAATAACAAATATCGAATATCTAAGAAAGTTAGAAAAAGATAAGGAAGTCGCATGCATATTTAAATATTACAAATTAGACTATTTTGAACATGCGATGAGACGCTTTACATATAATAATATAGGGAAAAGTTGAAAGCAGCAAGACAGTAGAACAATATCCTGGTTTAAGGTAGTATTTGAACAATATAACGCTGTCGTTTTCTGCAAGGGAATTATCTTTAATAAAGCCCTATAACAAACTCTACTTTAAAATAAATAATTGTTGGCAGAAGGCCACAGTACATAGAAAACTACTGTATATACTCTAAAAAAGATAGATAACTAAATTATTAGTTGGCCAACGTAATATTACTGAATTAAAAGATTAAAAGACATTTTACTTCTAAACAAATTTTGATACTTTATATACTAATGTTTCTGTACTTACGGAACTGCAGCAAAATAGGCGAAGGTACTGTTATTGGTTACAAAATCAAATTTATAGGTCAGTAACTAGTTGTAACCTCAACAAACTGCATAACTATACCATTATAGGTATTGTTGAGATTTAATTATAGTTTATTTCCCTCATTACAGTACGCTACTGACGACACCCGCTTAATAATAATTTTACTTCCACGTCCAGTGGAAGTATAGTAACGACAAAAAAAATTTTAAAAAATTTTTATTGTCCAAATAGGCTTAAAATGTCATGAAACGTCGAGATTTTAAGTTTGAGCGAAAAAAAATTTCTGTCTGTCGGTCTGTCTGTAACTTTTTTTTTGTGCGCACGTTTACTCTGAAACCGTTTAAGATATTGACTTGAAATTTGGTACACATATGTACTTTAACGAGATCTAGAACTAAATTATATTTTCATCTTGTTCCGTCGAAGGGTTGGGGGGTAAATTGGGGTAAATTTGCGGTAAATAGGTAAATCAAGCAGGTAATAATTCATAAAATTAGTATTTAATATATACAAGAGAAACTAATGTCTCAAAAAAAATTTTGGCATTAGCCATTACCACCCCCACCCCATTATTAAAGGGGATGAAATAAAAAATGTGATTTAGTTTGTGTACAAGAACCAGAAACGTCAAAATATTTTTTTACTTTATCCACCCCCACTACCACCCCCTATCACCACCCCCACCCCACTACCGATGTGGGGTATCGTTTTATGGGTTTTTGGGGTAGAGGATTTCAAATATGATATTATTAAAGTTCCATAAACAATTATTTCCACATACAAAATTTTTTCGTTGTGAGTGACTTGGATAGAAAATCCGGATGTGGAAGTAGTGATTCCTTGGGCAGCGGTTTTTCATTATTTTAATAACTTCATGCACGACACATATTAAATCATACGTGTATAATCAACTCACTTAGATCTCAAGCTAAATTCCAGTTGACTATATTTATTGACTGATTTTATAAAAAAGAAAAATCTTGTCTAAGATTTAGATAAATATTTTATGACAAATTTTATAGATAGGAAAGCAGATGATTGAATATAACCTAGATATCATTTATGTATTAAGCTATTACTAGCAGTCGTTCGGGGTTACGTGTAAGAGCAACCCGATTGAACCACATTTATACTTTATTCATAGATATAGTAAAGTTTTTATGTCCAGTTTGTTATTAGCACCGGCATAAACCCAGCGGGTAGTTTAAACAGCTGCAATAAAATTTCACTGTTCAGGAATTATCGAGCAAATGGATCCACTGTACAAATAACGTACTTGCAATTTTATAATCACTTTGAGACGTGAGGGTTTGGTTAAATGGGAAAATATATTAGAATCAATAACCGTGGTATCTACCAACCATTAGTATTTTAATTTCATTTGTAACCGTAGAAATGTTTTTTAGTTAACGAAAAATATGGCGTCCGTGGTAGATGCGGCAAATATTTTTAAAAACGTTCTCAAAATCAAGCCAAAAACACTTTTTTTATACTCTGCAGATTTGATCTACTGCATTTTCCCCTATTTATAATATTTTCAAGTGCAAAAATTGACCGCCATTTTGAATTTTTCGGCCTTCAGCTTGGTATTAGGCGGATTGGGAATCAGCGACCTCAAATTAATAAAAAAAAAACCGTCTGTTGCCCAAGAGTTTCCAAAGCAACGGAATAATATCAAAATATAATTTAGTTACAGATCTCGTTATAATACAAATCGATAGCCTAAATTGTTCCAGAGTAATCGTGAACTCAAGTAGGAAACAGACAGACTGATAGTACAGTAAATTAGCTCCAAACCCAGAAATCCAAAAAAAAAAGGTTTGAGTGTCACAAATAGTTTATTACCCCTTGCTCTAAACGTGGTAAAAGTCTCTTCAGCCATACTGTCGGGTTTGAGAGAGGGTGTTAAATTTTGGACTTAAGTTTTTTAGACAATTCTGAACAAGTTTAATTAACAAAATTAAATTAACGAATTAATTAAAATTTAAAAAAATGGCTAATATGATTTTTTGATTTTTTCCGCATATTTTGGTACCACAGGGGCTTTGCACTTGTAGGAGGCGAATGTTTTTCTGGTCAAAAAATGTTTTTCTGGTCAAAAAATCACCTTATCGGTTTTTTCTCACCACCAAAGTTTGAAATTAATCAAGTATCAATTAATGGGTCACACTGTATGTAGACTATTGACAATGCATGTAGGTATATTTATACAAAAAAATGTTAACTTTTACGTATTTATTCTATTTTTTTTTCAATTTATTATTGGTTACTATTTCACTTATGTTATTTGACGTATCAAATACATATTTTTATCCAACTGACTTACATCATGTATAATGACCTAAAGCACTAATAAAGTATTAGTATTATTAATAATTTAAAAAAATTGTTTCAAAATTTAATTTATCTCAATAACAAGGTCAGTGTCCACCGCCACCCTATGCATAACATCGTGGTAAAAGTAAAATAATTATTTTGTGTAGGCATGGCATATTAGGGTCACAATGAATAAGGGTACTTGCGTGACTAGTATCATATTGTTTGTAAAAACATTTATTTTGGTAATAATTACATACACGTTTTATGAAATGTCTCTAAAAGGCTAAATCAGAAAATGTTAATATTAAAGCTTGATAACTCTATAAGCAGCATTGCCGTTAATGAATAGCAGCATTATTTTGAAAAGGTATTTAAAGTCAAAATAAACTGGCTGCGAAATTGATGAACGTTGGTTCATTATCGCTACAAAGAATAAACCTATTCGTTTACATACCGTCCACAGTTTGGTCCACTGTACATATGCATGTTTTATCTTTTAGATCGAATTCAGCAATTCCACCGGATACTGTGCAAACAGCTGTGCATTTCCAATCCAAATCAAGCAACTCTTTTATAGTATCGTCCTGAGCCAAGCATTCCTGTAGGCCTGAAAAATTAAAGAGAAAAATGTGTTATATGTATAGGTATACACTCATCGGCAAAATATTTCGATCCACCTATAATTTTGAAGAAGTTGCGGGTAAAAATTTGACGGATATCTCGTTCTGGGAGTATATATTTTTTTAAAGGGACTCTTATCAACGTAACGAAAGAGAAACAGGACGTTTAACAATGATATCTGAAGTCTGAGATACAACGGAATCTGAAAATCGCATTAATTTGATTTAAATTGGAAGGATATAGTGCCTTTTATATGCACTTAAAAATTTTGTGGGCGGTCACCTTATTCTGGGGAGTATATTTATTTGTTAAGGGGAGACATAAGTGACAGAATATTAGTCTGAGATATAACGCTTTTCAGTTTTCACCGCAATATCCATCGGAAGAAGGAACCGGTTAGAAATATATTTTCTTCCGGTAGATGTCCAGGTTGTCTCTGGTTAAAAATTAGAAAACGCTAGGGTTGTGTTTCCCGCTTTTTTTGACGACTTTGATATTTGTTTTGTTTGTTGATAAATTTAAACTATTTACAATTTACATTTTGAAGCACTACGTTATTTTCATTTATCATGACCATTCGATTTTCGTTTAATACAGGTTTCCAGAACTCTATTCGAATAACTTTTAAATTTATAAATTAATAGTAAATAAACAAACTACAACTAAAACAGCAAAATTATGGTGAGGTTTTTAAAAACATCGAGATTCTACCGAAATTCTTACTCAAAACCTTGGTAGATGTTGAAACAGCTGATTACACCGGTGAATTTAGAAATGACTTATTTTTGGTGACTGGTTAATTTTGAAACGGCTCGGTGAGGAATTGGTTGGGATAAGTGTACTCATAGCCCTGACAAAGAAAATTTTATAGTGAAATCTCTAAAAACTTGAATGCATGAATAATTTTTTTTAATGAGTTCGTAAAAGTGTATAAAATAATATCCTGAAAAGTTTACATTCCGCTCGGATGCAGAACGTAAAAGAAAAGTGAAAAAAAATTTTTTTTCATAAATTTTTTCAAAATTTTGAAATTAAGTCAGGGTTGGAAAAAATAAAATATATAGGTGGATAGACCATGTGTTTCTGAACAAAAAATGTCTTAATACAATGTATCACGAAAGCCACGGTGTTCTTGGAAAAAAATAGTGAAGTAACTGTGTCACTCTGCGCGGCCAAGCGCTCGCTTAAATATGGAACCTTTAAAAATTCTTAACAGTTCTAACGAGTAAAATAAAGCATTTTTCTCTTTCTGATTACACATTTTTAACATTTTTGCTAGTGAATAAGAGGATGAATAGTGAGTATGGAGGGAAAATATATAATTATGAACGCATACACAGACACCACATATAGCCGCTGGATCAAAGCAGATCTGCTGCGCCGTCACTCGCATGAATTTTTAACCTGCCTGTACTGTATTGTATTTATTACAGGTACACCTATTCATATTTCAACTATATCCAATACATATCTTTATACATTTGTTAATGTATTGGAAAAGTTCCAGATTTTATATTCTAAATTATAGAGAGTTATAAGGATAAGATCGTCAAAATCGCTTTTCTGATCATGGATCATATTTCCGAAAAAATGCAACGAATTTGTGTTTGAACATTCGAAAAGTGTACATTTTTTCCGATATTGTGATATTTTATTTTTTCCAATGGGTCAAGTTCTCGGTAAATTACAGCCTCCAATATATATATTTATCAAAAAATCATCAAGCAACGAAATTAAAATGATTTGAGATATACTTTTTTAAATGCACGTTACTGCAACTTAATAAACCATAATAATCATGAAGTGTTCATACTTTTTAACAGTTCTCAATGAAGAAAGAATTTTTTTGAAGGGCTTTTATTTTTTTTCTATATTACTTCCATATCCAGTGGAAGTATAGTAACGACAAAAAAATTTTTAAAAATTTTTATTGTTCAGATAGGCTTAGAATGTCATGAAACGTCGAGATTTTAAGTTTGAGCGAAAAAAAAATTTCTGTCTGTCGGTCTGTAACTTTTTTTGTGCGCACGTTTACTCTGGAACCGTTTGAGATATTGACTTGAAATTTGATACACATATGTACTTTAACGAGATCTAAAACTAGATTATATTTTCATTTTGTTCCGTCGAAGGGTTGGGGGTAAATTGGGGTAAATAGGTAAATCAAGCAGGTAAGAGTTCATAAAATTGTATTTAGTATATACAAGAAAAGCGAAGTTCTCAAAAAAAATTTTGGCATTACCACCCCCACCCCATTATTAAAGAGGATGAAAAAAATTGTGATTTACTGTATGTACAAGAACCAGAAACCTCAGAATATTTTTTTATTTTATCCAGCAGATTTCCTTTTTAAAAAAGCTATTAATTTAGGAAACTTAGTGTCGATATTGTCTTTAATTTGGAGTGTAGATCGCACCATGCTGTATTTGCTCCATGATGTTGAAGGCTTCAAACCGACGCATTTTTTGGAAAAGTAAAATAGGACCACTTCTTCACATATTTTTCTTATTTGCCTAGTCTCCATCCAACATTTAAATAGCTGGTACTCTTTTTCATATTTTTCACGAGACTTTAACGGTAATAGATTTAACGAAACCCGGTTTGCTTCTTCCAGAATATCTTGAGGAACTTCATCTTCATATTCGGAATACATTATTATAAACTTTTTGGAAGTTTGTTTATTTTGAAAACAAGAAGCAACCTTAGCAACGTTCCATGTACTTTGATTTTTTCAAATTTTTTTTCTTCACTTTTTTTTCTGTTTTGCATCCGAGCGAAATGTAAACTTTTTAGGATATTATTCTATCCACTTTCACGAACTCATTAAAAAAGAATTATTCATTTTGCATGTTTTTGGATGAAGTAAAAAAAAAATTGAAGCCTTTGGTTCGTGTACACACACTAAATCACAATTTTATTTTTTTCACCCCCTTCAATAATGGGTGGGGATGGTAAAGGCGGGTGGCTAATGATAAAAAAAAATTGAGACGTTAGCTTCTCTTATATATACACAATACCAATTTTATGGACTCTTACTTGCTCGATTTACCCCACTTTACCTCCAACCCTTCAACAGAATAAGATAAAAATATAATCTAGTTCCAGATCACGTTAAAATACATAAGTGTAAGTGTACCAAATTTCAAGTCAATATCCTAAACAGTTCCAGAGTAATCGTGAAACAAAAAAAGTTACAGACACACCGACAGACAGAAATTTGTTTTGCTCAAACTTAAAATCTCGCGTTTCATGACATTCTAATCCTATATGAACAATAAAAATTTTCAATTTTTTTTTGTCGTTACTATACTTCCACTGGATGTGGAAGTAAAATTAGCACGCGCATTGTTTGATATTGGTGAATTACATTTTTTCGCTAGTAAACAAGCGCAGTGTGATAATTTACCGCGATAGTTCCTGGTCTGTTGTTAAGTCCCCATAAATCAAATTCATTAAAACTATTCCACAAATGAATACGAATTAATTTGACCACGTAAAATCACGCTATATAAAACAATACGCAATTTTCGATACATAGTAATCTATTTCATTGCTATTAATTATCAAACATGATTTAAATGTGTCAACATTATTCATGAAATAACAAAAGTTTAGATACGTTGAAATGCAAATGACAATTTTGCAGAGAAGAAAATTTACTGAAAATTAGTATAAAAGCATTTTCAACTGAATCGGTTGGTAAAAACCCTCGACGTTCTTAAAGAATATGCTGAATTGTTGACAAATGAAAAATTGCATTTGCATACTTCGATATCGTGGCTTTCTCTACTCACACTCAGTAATAACATGAATTTTAAGAATTAAAGATTTACAACTAAGAAACCATATCAAAATTTTGCCTAAAGTTTCAGCTATCATGAGAATTTATCAGGATGGATTTTTTCTCATATATGACTGTTTTCTACATAACATAAAAATAAATGCACATTTTGGTCCATTGTGGAATGCGAATTAAAAATGGAAAATAAATAAAAAACGTTGAGACAAAACTCATTTTTTTAGTGATTCTATTTATTTATCTCTTGGCCTTAAAATGAAAGAAAAAATGGATTGAATGTACACATTTGGAAAATACGAACTATTCGAATCGTCGAAATTTATAAAAATACAAGTGCTCATTACCACTTTTTCTCGGAAAAGTAAGAAATAAAATTTATCTCAGCTATCTATTTAAAGACCTACACTTTTTCTACGCAAAACTACAAAGGTAATAATATATTTTACTGCCCTCTATCAGCGTGAAGTCGGTACAGGTATTACTAATTTTGAAAATACTTTTGATTGTGAAAACTTCAAACTAACAGAAATTAATAACGTGAAAGTTTTTTAAATATTTTGTTACAGGTAGGTAGATAGTATAGCAACGTTGAGGAGTGTATAAATGTTAAGAGTAAGGTATATTAGAATGAGTACAATATTTTTAATATTTTATATTTAAGGACCTCGCACATTTCTTAGGGAAAATGGCTTTCTGTCAAATTGTCTGAAACTTTGCAATTTGCTATTTCGTGATCAAAAGTTGTTTTGGATACAACTCGTTTCTATGTGCTACTCTTGGTGCAGAAGGTAAATGTCATCATTTACCCTTAAATCATATAAGTATTTAATAAAAAAAGAAATGAAAAACACACCTGAATTCAAAGTTAATCTTATACACAAAAGAAAATGTGTTAAAGTAGAGGAATATGAAAGTTATTTATATAAGTAAAATTTAAACGAAAACGAGGCGTTTTCGTCTGCTTTTACTTTCCTCACTTACTGAAGGGAAGTATTAAAATCGTGAAAAAATCACAACCGAGTCTATTTCGAATTTTCACTTTTTAGACTATGTGGATATCTAAAATTAAGTTCTATCAAATCCGGACTGTCTGTCTTTGTATCTGTCGGTCTTGCCTCCGTTTGTCTGTTGGTGTCAATCTACAAAGCTACAGGACGGACCAGAGTAGCTAGCCAAGTCTCTCACAACGAAAAAATTTTGTATGTGGAAATAATTGTTTGTGGAACTTTAATAATATAATATTTGAAATCGTCTACCCCAAAAACCCATAAAACGATATCCCACATCGGTAATTGGGTGGGAGTTGTGATAGGGGGGTGATAGTGAGCAGGGTTGGCATGTTTAAAACAAAATGTTTTAAACAAAGTGTTTAAAACATGTTTAAAACATTTCACTGTTTTTAACAAATGTTTAAAACATATTTAATACACAATGCGATGTTTTAAACAACTGTTTAAAACACAGTTTAAAACACAGTGTGATGTTTTAAATAAATGTATTATTTTGGAGTTTGTGGAAAAGCAGGAAAAGTGCCGATGATGGTCCATTCCGATAAATAATTCTGATATAGTGGTCACGTGCACTAAACTGAGCATTATATTTGTAGAGTGCTGTAAAATCCATTTAAAAGCGCCATCTGACATCAAGTAGTAGTAGTAGACATAGTGTGCCTGGCACCATTTAATTTTAGTTGAATATAGTTTTAAGGCTAGGATTTTGCAGAGTGAGAGGGAAATATGCCTTTATTTTCGATTTATTGTGAATATTTAAAAAACTACACATAGCATAATCTTAAAACTGCTTTAAATACTTGATATTGATCTAATGAATACAACTATATATATTTTTTATTATAAATTTCTGTTATATTTAAATATCGTAGTTTGTCAATGAAAATAGTGCCTAATTTCATTATTAAAGTATGGCATTTGCCTATATACAAAATTAATGATAAAAACTATATATGGTTGTATTCCTTAGAGCAATGGGTAGTATCTGAAATTATTTTAAAGATTATATCATTTATGATTTTTTAAATATTTATAATAAATCGAAAATAAACGCATATTTCCCTCTCGCTCTGCAAAATTCTAGCCTTAAAAATTTTAAACCTGTTTTAAACATACAATTTAAAACCTAAAAAAAGCCTGTTTTAAACAAAAAGAACTCTTCAAAACAAAAAAAAAACTGTTTTTTTTGTTCAAAATGAAAAAACACTGGTTTTTTTTCCAACCTAATAGTGAGGATGGATGAAGTAAAAAAAATATTTTGAGGCCTTTGGTTCTTGTACACACACTAAATCACAATTTTATCACCCCCTTCCCCCTTTTATAATGTGGTGGGGGCAGTAATGGGGGTGGCTAATGCCAAATTTTTTTTTGGGGCATTGGCTTCTCTTGTATATACTAAATACCAATTAAATGGACTCTTACCTGCTTGATTTACCTATTTAGCCCAATTTGCCCCCTCCTCAATGGAATAAGATGAAAATATAATAATCCAGTTCCAGATCTCGTTAAGATACATACGTGTACCAAATTTCAAGTCAATATTTTAAACAATTCCAGAATAATCGTGCTCACAAAAAAAGTTACAGACAGACCGACCGACAGACAGATTTTTTTTGCTCAAACTTAAAATCTCGACGTTTCGTGACATTCTAAGTCTATTGAACAAAATAAAAAATTTTATTTTTTTTTGTCGTTACTATACTTGCTAAAATTGAACATTTTTATTTTTCAAATAGGCTTAAGGTGGGTACTGATTTGAGCATTTTTACTCGCATGAAAAATGTGCGCGTACAAAACGCGAACGTGCAAATATATTCGTTTGAGAAAATGGTTTTATTAATTTAAATTTTTGTGCGCACATTGTCGTTCCGGTGTTTTTGTGAAAATGTCGCACAGCAGACGTAATATTGTTATTACAAGTGCCGCCTGCTTAATATTAGAAGCAGAGGCAAAGAAGAAAAAACCTAAACGATGGTGGGTGACAAAATTATATCAAAGCCGGCAGTCATACAGGTCCCTTGAGGTAAACCAGAAAAAGGCAAAAAGCCCAAAAGTTTTGTGACTGGACCGCCCCCCCCCCTCCATCCTAAGCCGGAAAAACCACCCCTTTTCCGATTTTCCGGTGCTAGGCATTTTTTTATTGGAAAACTTTATTAACAAAAGTTGTTCAGAATTGTCCAAAAACAGTAAATCCAAAATTAAACAAAAATTAAAAAACAGTGAAATTTTGTTTAAAATATTGTCCAAGTCCGAAAATATCATTTAAATGGGTTTTTTTTTGTTTAAAAAATTCATGACAATTTTGTTCGAAATTAAACCCAAGCTGTCAGATAGTTGTCAAGTAATTAGTAGTATTTTTGAATTTTTTTAAATTTATCAATTTTTTAACTTTATCAATTTTTAAAATTTTTCAATTTATTAATTTTTTAATTTTGATGAAATATTGGATATTGGGATTTAGACAATTCTGGACAACTTTCGTTGATAAAATTTTCTGATAAAAAATGCCTTGCACTGGAAAATCGAAACAAGGGTTGGTTCTTTCGGTTTAGGGATAGTGGTTGGAGGAAAGGTCGGGAAATATTGTCACCATCGTGTTTCCCGCCCTCGAAAACAGGGAGTACATGTCTTGCGGTCCAGTAGTAGAACTTTTGGGGTAAAAGGTTTACCTCAAGGGACTACAGTGGATGTAATTTATTACGCGACATGAGGCTACAGGAAAACAGTGGTCAATATCAATATTTTATTCGGATGTCGTCTGAAGATTTTGAATTTCTAATAAATGCAGTAATTCCCAAGATTGGTAAAGTAGATACAAAATATAGAAAAAGTATTAGCGCTAATTCATTGCTCCATTCCATTTTTATTTTCGTAGTTTATATGAAAATGTGACACACTAGCTAATATATGCAAATAACCGTCCACACTGAGCGTTTTGTGCGCACGAAAATCCTTTGTTCTTTTAAAAAGACCGACAATCGCCGGATCTTGTTTGTACGGGTAAAACACCAAAGCACACATGCGTGCGCTCAGTACTCATCTGATCATTTTTGCGCATAAACCGTTCATGCGAGTAAAAATGCTCAAATCAGTACCCACCTTTAAGAATGTTAACTTTTTTTGTGCGCACGATTACCCTGGAACCGTTTAAGATATTGACTTGAAATTTGGTACACATATGTATTTTAACGTGATCTAGAACGAGATTATATTTTGATCTTATTCCGTCGCAGGGTTCGGGGGTAAATTGGGGTAAATGGGGGTAAGAGAAGCTGTAATCTTAAAAAAATTTTGGCATTAGCCACCCATTACCACCCCCACACCATTATTAAAGGGGGTGAAAGAAAATGTCATTTAGTGTGTGTACAAGAACCAAAAATTTCAAAATATTTTTTTACTTCATCACCACCCCCACCCCACTACCGATGTGGCATATCGTTTTATGGATTTTTGAGGTAGACGGTTTCAAATATTATATTATTCAAGTTGCATAAACAATAATTTTCACATACAGAATGTTTTCGTTGTGCGAGACTTGGATGGAAAATCTGGATGTGGAAGTAGTGATTCCTTGGGCAGCAAATTTTTTATTTCACATAGAATAAAGTCGCGGGACGGATAAATAAATAAAAAATTTCCATTTATAATATAAAACGAACATTCTGATTCACTTCTGACTTGACTTCTGACCATATGAAACTTATGTAAGCACTCTTAAGGTGGGAGATTCGGTGAACCTAATTCGACAATTTCTTCTATATTCCTGAACCCATTAAAAAAATTATTTTATGGGCTTTTAGAGACAACTTTAGAATGGTACTAGACCATTGAAAACTAAAGAAGGAAATTTTTTTTTCTCGTACGAAAATAAAAAATAAAATTTTTGTTGATTTGAAAAGTCTGGTATCATTTTTTCTCTAAAGCCTATCAAAGAATTTTTTCAATCGGTTTAGGGATATATGAGAAGTTGTCGAATTACGAAATCATTTTCTTAAGCACGACATCGTCATCCTTAAAGCTCTTTGAATTCAGTTTGGTATGTACATTTTTCAGGAATTTAAAATTTTACAAACTATACGATGTTGAAAATATAAAATATTAAAAAAACTACTCACCCACAAAAACACACAAAAATACAATGACACCACGCGGGAACATTTCACTGCACTAATTAATAATTGATTATGTTGAAAATTAATGACATGGTTTATAAATATGCTTAGTATAAACCCGGGTACAATTGCTGATCTGTTCAAACAATGCATATACAACAAATTGTGTTTGTATAATTGAATTATATTGCGTAATATATCAATGGACACTATTAATTTAGTAATTGTGATTTGTGAATATTGTTTTGAATATACTCGAGTTTATAAAAATTCGTGATTAATAGATCCAATTAAAATCAACGGATGTGTGATGAAATGGACAAATGAGAGGTTACAATATCATGGGATATCTAAATATATTGCCTGTATATTTGAGACATTGGATTTTTTTCGGTCCGATCCTCCGATTATTTAAGAAATGAACTATACAAAATAAATGTCCTCTTTTCACGTCTTTCTTGAATAACTCGAAAACTACGACCTCTAGCGAAAAGTATCCTGATTCAAAATTAAACTAGATAAAATTTTCTACAAATAAGTTCCTATTAATTTTTTATGTAGGTAAAGTTTTTGGTAGTAGAAAAACATAAAAAATGCTCTCGTTGCCGTTGTCCCAACGTAAAACAAAAATTTTTTTCTTCTAAAGCAAGCAAAATACAAAAGAAATCGTAGGGATGGAAATTAGAGAGCACAAAATTCTGCACAAAAACGGTTCATGCAAAAAAAATTGTACATGCAATTGTTTTCGCACAAAACAAAGAAACTGTTGCTTAAGGAATCACTACTTCCACATCCAGATTTCCTATCCAAGTCTCTTACAACGAAAAAAATGTTGATACTATATTTGCATGTGGAAATAATTGTTCATAGAGAGTGGTTGATGTCAAAAAATTTTTTGAGTCCTTTGGTTTTGTACGCACACTAAATGATAATTTTATTTTTATCTCCTTTAATAGTTGTGTGGGGGTGATAATGAGGGTGGCTGATATATAAAATTTTTTGACACTGACTTCTCGCACAAACACTAAATTCTAGTTTTATGAACTTGCTTACTTTGCCTATTTATTCCCTTTAAGCCCAATCCTTCAAAGGAATAAGATCAAAATATAATCCAGTTTCAGATCTCATTAAAATACATTTCAAGTCAATAATACAAACCAAGCTTAAAATCTCGACGTTTTATGACATATTGAGCTTATTTGAACAAAAAAATAATTTCAAGTTTTTTTTATGGGGGCCAACGTTCGAATGCCAAAATTAGTCTTTTTCCATGCATTTTGGCATAAGAATTTCAACACATTTTGAAGAGTTAACCGGATCGTATTAAAAAACATTTTAAAGGTTAAAAATGCGCTTTCTTTATCATATACAATTAAAACGGTAACATTTGTTTTTGGTATTGAAAAACAAACTCAAATTTTTTAGTTTTAGAGCCTACTCCATTAAATTATCTATATCTTGGAATACACTCGTTTAATAATATAACAATTCATTTTGTTCACTTTCATAGTAGTGAAAAATAGGCAGATGTTCCAGGCAGAAAGTAAGTTTTGCAATTTTTTGTAATTTTCGTGAATGCTATGTTTACTAAATTTTTATTCAATGCTCTCAAATGGTAAAAAATTTTCATTGACTTATGAAAAAACTGCTGCTTAAGGAGTCACTACTTCCACATCCAGATATCCCATCCAAGTCTGTTAAAACTAAAAAAAATGTTGATACTATATTTGCACTCCACTATGTGGAAATAACATCGGCACACAAAAAAAGGTCGTGAACCCGAAACAAAACCTGTCAAAATGTATATATTTTTGTGCGCTGATCCCATTCTGCCATCAGATTTGACCTATGTTATCGAATTTGTTTTTCTACATGATGAAAGTCAAAATTTTTCTTGAAAACTGAGGACGTTTGAATTTCATGGAATGTAGAAAAAAATCCCGATGACATAGGCCAAGTCTAATGCCAGATTCAGATTCAGCGTACAAAAATACATATGTTTTGATAGGTTTTGTTTCAGATTCACGACTTTTTTTTTTGCACACACACAAGAAAAAGTTGTGATCCTGAAACATTCGACAAAAGTCAAACGTCCTTAGTTTTCAAGAAAAACGTTCGTCTTTCATAAAATGTAGAAAAAAATCCCGATGACATAGGCCAAATCTGGTGGCAGATTAGGATTCAACGCACAAAAATACATACACTTTGACAGGTTTTGTTTCAGGTTCACGACTTTCTTTTTTATGTGCCAGTGTAATTAATTATTCATAGAACAATAATAATATAATACTTAAAATCGTAAAATGATTTGCCACATGGTAGTAGGGATGTTACTGGAAGTGGTAGAGTGGGTGGATGGTAAACGTAACCACACCAACAAGGGAATTAGCAAGAGAATGTGACATGTCATTTGTCCTTTTGCAGAATTTTGGAAAAACATAAATACCGATCTTATAGATACCAAATCCACCAACATCTTTCAGGGGAAGAAAACGAAAGGATGCTAGAATATTGCAACTGGTTCTTAAATGCAGCTCAACAAATCCCTAATTTGCATTGCATAAAAATGGATTTATTAACAGGAGTATGTTTAGTAAAAACAATACTCGACACTGGGCCCAAGAAAATCTGAGATGAATGAGGTGTGGAAACCTTCAAGAAGGCTTTGGGTTTAATTGTTGATTATTCTTAGATCGAATATCGAATCATTCGACCCATAGTTTTTTAAGGAATAATGAGGGGAATGATCCAATATAAATATCACACACCTACAAATTTTAACTTTTATTTTGTATCGTTAACCAAAACCACTTATTAGCATTGTTTTAGTCCCAGCTACGTCTAACATAAAAAAAATTGTTGGCTCTAAAAATTGTAATAACTGACCTAACTCACATATTATGGTATAATTTTAATTAAAAAAGCAATTAATTACATCATGTGAAAAAATATTTGCCATTTTGATATATATTTCAAATACATGTTATATACTATATATTTAATTAGAATATAAGCCCTTTAATTAGAACATTCATTATTCTTCTTGCGCTTCTTAGCCCGTCTCTTATAAGTTACTTCTGGAGCATCTCTTATACATGTCCAACAGTAGTCTGTCAACATCGCAGAAGTCCATTTGCCCTGATAGCTTTTTCCATATTTTGAATATCCTGGTGGAATCTCTCTCCATGCTCATCACTTACTGCACTACAGTTTTCTGGGAAGTAATCTAGGTGTGAATGTAGAAAGTGGACTTTTAATGACATATTGCATCCTAATTTCTGGTAACAAGAAAGAAGATTCCCAACAAGGTCTCTATAGTTTTCTGCTCTTTTGTTACCGAGAAAGTGTGTTGCTACCATTTTAAAGGAATTCCAAGCAGCTTTTTCATTACCTTCTAGAATGTTGTCAAATTCAGCATCTTTGAAAAGGTTCTTGATTTGAGGACCCACAAAAATTCCCTCTTTAATTTTCGCATTACTAAGTCTGGGAAATTTTTGTTTTAAATAACTGAAAGCACGTCCTTCTTTGTCCATAGCTTTTACCAAGTTTTTCATAAGCCCCAGTTTTATGTGGAGTGGTGGCAGTATTACCTTTCGTGAATCAATTAATGGAATGTTGGCAACATTTTTTTCTCCTGGTTCAAAACCCAGTCTTGGCGGCCAAATTTTTCTTTTGTAATGTTCTAATCGCGCTCGACTGTTCCACTCACAAAGAAGACAGCAATATTTGGTATACCCTTGCTGCATACCAAGTAAGATAGCTATTACTTTTAAGTCTGCACAAATCTGCCACTTATACTTGTTATATTATATAGTTTGTAGCATTACATTCATGTTACTGTAATTTTCCTTCATGTGGACAGCATGGGCGATTGGAATTGATGGCAATTTATTTTCATTGTGGAGTAACACAGCTTTTAGACTAAGTTTCGAGGCGTCAATAAAAAGTCTCCAGTCACTAGGATCATGCGGAATGTGTAAAGCACTCATTAAATCGGCAATGTCCTTGCAGGCAACTAAATCATTTTCCATTTTGAAAAAAGGTATAAGATCTTTTTGACGACTTCGATACATGGAAACTTTAACATTTTCTTGTAGTAAATTCCATTGTTGTAATCGAGATGCCAAAAGCTCCGCTTTTGCCTTGGACAGATCAAGGTCTCTTATAAGATCACTTAATTCGCGTTGATTAATTTTGTGTAGTTCACCATCGGACACTTCGGCAGAGAAATCGGAATCTTGTGATGTTGATGGCTGGACTAATTCGTCATCTACATTATCATTCGATTCTTCGTCAGAATCAAGGCTGTATTCTTGAGGTGGATTAGGAATAGGTAGTTCATCACTATAGATATCCGGGCGAATGGCAGATGGTAAATTAGGATATTGTATTACCATCCTTTTTTTCTTGTTAATACCCTGTCTAATGGGAGGTATCACGCAAAAATAACAATCGGTAACATGATCTGTAGGTTCTCGCCAGATCATGGGCACAGCAAAATCCATTGAATGTCCGCTTCCACTTAGCCAACTGCAAAGATTGTTCGCACAATTGCTGCAACATATATGATGTGCCCATTTTTTGTCTTCATCTCTAATTGTACAACTAAAATACAACTGGTACGCCTTCTTAATTTTGGGAGTAAAATTACGTTTTTGATGCGCAAAAATCACTTCACCACAAATATAACAAAAGTTGTTAGGTGTATTTACACGCAATCTCGTGGCATATTTTCAAAATAGCATTATTTACTTTCGAAAATGAACGCTTATCATGCACAAGGTACAAATACGACTACCTAAGAATAAATATTAGTTTTAGTGACAAATAAAGGTAGTTAGTATGTCTATTTTTCGTAGAATTCTAATTCTACCTGTTATTTGTGATAGGACCGACCATAAACTAGGGTTTATAAGGGGTCTACACACGATCCAGCGGCAGGGAGCCAGCCTTGTCGGCATGCTTTGAACTCATTCGTAAAAGTGAACTGGTCCACTGGAATTCCAATTATCTTCAGCGTACCGACAATGTCGGGTCCCAGCAGCTGGATCGTCTGTAGACCATATACCTGCGTTGCACTTTATTACCTGTATTGGGAAAACCAGAGCCAACTTGGAACTTTTGCTTTTTATATTGTTATTTAGCATGACGAAGTTACTGAGAATTTGCTATCTTTACTTAGGCTGTAGAATAGTGATTTCTTGAGCAAATTCCTCTGATCAATTTAGAAAGTCTGCTTCTTCAAAAAGATGGTGCTGCCCCATATAATTCGAAAATAATGACGGAATATTTAAACACCATCTATTAATATAAACTTATCACAACTTGAGGTCATATAAGGTGGCCTAGACCACCTAACTAAACATCATTGGACTCTTATTTATGGGACACTCTCAAAAATTAAATTTATGATACTCTTGAAGTGCTGCAAAATAAAGTACGTGCTGTTAATGAAATAACGCCTGGTAAGTTGCGTAAAGTCATTCAAGCATCTGTGCGAGGAGCTGATATATTGAAAATTATGAAAAATATTTCGTACTAATTCCCTAATATCGGTTCATTATTTTACTAATTTTATTGTTTTAATATTCATACCTTGTTTAGTAGGACAGCCGTCAGGGAGTTCAGGATGCATAAATACCGTTTTAAATCGGGCAAAAGATTATACAGTTGGAACCAGTTCACTATATGCCTCTTTTAGACATAGTAATTTTTCCCCTTCGACCGCCCCCCGGAACTCACCCAATTTTGGGGCAATATCGCTTAAAAATTTTTTTTTTTGCCAATATCTCGGTTCTGAAGGGTCCTACAAAAAAAAAAAGATGGTTATCAAATTTAAAGATAAATAAATCCTCTAGAAGGTTCAGACACATTTTTACGTAGTATTAATATTCTTGGAGTTACAGGCGGGGGAAATCAAGCATCGATCGCATCTGCGCTGTATATCGACAGTTTTATATATGTCAGTTTTCCTTGATAGACATACTTCCCGAATATAACGGTTACATTCCTCGTACAAAACTGTCAGCAATAAACTAGAAAGCAAATATGGCGCTGATATTATAATTTCTAACAAGCATAGTAACGATCCTATCATTAGTTTTCGGGATACCGGTTTTAAGATTTTAACAGCGAATTGGTACGAGAATCGCGAAAAAAACGTAGAAGAGAACGATTGCAAATTGTAAAGGAGGCTGGAGCAATAATATTAGAAGATATTAGATCTCATGTATATGAAATAAAAAGTTATCCCGCATCAGATGCTTTCTTAGAAAACATTGAGAATAACAAACCGGACAGTCTTAATGTTCATATGCAAATAACTATTATGAAAATGTATTTGAACCATTTCGATAGAAAATTTACTTAAATATCGTTAAATTTGATAACCATATATTTTTGGTAGGACCGTTCAGAACCGAGATATTGATAAAAAAATGATTTTTTTAAGCGATATTGCCCCAAAATTGGGGTTATTCCGGGGGGCGCGCGAAGGGTAAAAATTAGTATGTCTAAAATCTATCTGACGACTAGCCTATAGGTTTAATAATTAAAATGGTAGTGCAAAATTGTTAATTCATGTGTGTTTGAAATTCCGCAAACCAGCCGATTCTGTTGTTAATTGCTTATTGATGTAGTTGTGTTTACCAGTAGATGCACTAACAAACGTATCAAGTTTTTGTGCTCACAATAATGTTTTTAATAAATATTTTATAGTACACGATTGACTACAAATACACGAGTTTGTGTAACAGGAGACATTGTTTTGACTTCTGCTTTGTTACATCCAATGATTGCTGTTATTTATTTGCCATTGTTTAAACTAGAAATTTTTATTTTCAAAGTTTAGTATTCTGTTACTCGTATGTTCCTAAAATTAATGCATTTTGGTTCATATTTCAACAAATACCAAACGGATATTTAAAATTATTTCCACATCAAGTGGAAGTATAGCATCGACAATTTTTGAAAATTTTTATTGTTCAAATAAGCTTAGAATGTCATGAAACGTCGAGATTTTAAGTTAGAGAAAAAAAAATATTCTGTCTGTCGGTCGGTCTGTCTGTAACTTTTTTTTGTGAGCACGATTACTCTGGAACCGTTTAAGAT
This sequence comes from Rutpela maculata, assembly GCA_936432065.2. NCBI lineage: Eukaryota > Metazoa > Arthropoda > Insecta > Coleoptera > Cerambycidae > Rutpela > Rutpela maculata. The sequence goes on along the minus strand of OW386291.2, from coordinate 140,094,634 downwards.
ATTGACTTGAAATTTGGTACACGTATGTATTTTAACGAGATCTGGAGCTAGATTATATTTTGATCTTATTCCGTTGATGGGTTGGGGGGTAAATTGAGGTAAATGGGGTTAAATAGGCAAATCAAGCAAGTAAGAGACAATAAAATTGGTATTTAGTATATACAGTGTGTCCCAGGATAGATGTAACAAGAGGTGTAATGGACCAAAAATTGTGGAATGGCATTTGGGGATTGAGTCCTACTTGTTGTAAAACTAAAATATACCAAAAATGACTTGATTTGGTGTTCTACAGGGTGTTTTATAAGCAAAGTTGTAAAAATCACCACTAATAAAGTACCTTTATTTTTCAAAATATGAAAAAATTCCACCAAGAAAAGTTATTTGGAATGCAATTTTATACCTCTATACCAAATTTCAGGAATATAAAATTATTTTTTTGAAACTTCCCATTTTTTGCGAATTAAGAGTTGAATTCATATTTAAATTTGTGTAGGAGCAAATGTTAATCATCTCAAAAAGTAGGCTATTGGTAAATAAAAAATTGAATATACGAGATGTAAGAAGGTATAATGTTAATCGAACTAATTGTAAAACAAGAAACAATTACTAACAGAAGATTAATGAAGTTTAAAAATTATAACAAGTAATAAATGTCAAAAACAGATTCACAAATAAATTAATTATTGACCAATACAAAACAATGTTTACAATTTTTTTATTATTCGACGTAGCTACCACCATCATCCACACACATTTAGATCCTTCGCCTGAAGTCCTTAAAACTGTTTCGAATATGATCTAACGGTATGGCGTTTACGGCATTTGTAAATCTCTGCTTCAATACTGCTACATCGTTAGGAAGTGGTTCTGCGTAAACCATCTGCTTGAGGCGACCCCATAAAAAGAAATCCAATATTGATAGGTCTGGGGATCTCGCCGGCCACTTGATCGGTCCATTCCTGGCAATCCAATTTTCTCCAAAATTTAAATTCAACCACCAATTAACCATTTCTGTGGCCAGGGCAACCATCATGTTGAAAATGAACAAAAGGCATATCTCTTAAAATATTAAAATGTTCTTCAGAAAATCTTTCAAGAAGCTGTAAATAAGTGTGCTGGTTTAACCTTCCCTCAATGAAATAAGGTCCAATAACTCCAACGTGATAAGAAACGGCACACCACACATTCACTTTTTTATAATATTGTCTTCTACAATGAATTCTAAAATTTGGATTTTCAGAAGCCCAAAACCGACAATTCTGAGATGAAACAACACCATTGGTTGTGAATGTGGATTTATTTGAGAAAATTATGAAATTATGAAAAACTCCCTTCCATGATTTTTTCTCCAATGGTCAAACAAAAATCCAACCAACGGCCGTCATCTTCTCTTCAAGCGTATGTTTATAATTTGCTTTGTATGCCCTAATTTTCTTTGCCTTGTAAATTCTTTGGAGTTGACTTGCTAATATTAATAAGAGCTGATCTCTCTCTTAGTGGCATCCTAGGATTTTCTATAACAGAGGCATGAGCTATAATAGCCCCAACATTGTCTTCATCATATGCTTTTATTTTATTTTTCATGTTATGACACTACCAATAGCCAGAAACTTTTAATTATTCTCATAGCCTAAGTACGTGACAAAGCAGTGTTTGAAAATTTCAAATTAAATTGGCTTACCACTTTTCTTAGCCACCGCCACCGCCAATTCCGTAGTATTGCACAATAAAAAATTTTTCAGGCATTGTGAGTACCATTTTCACTTAATTTTTTATGCTTGGTTCGTTAATTTGAAACAGAAATTAAGGATAATATTGACTACGTTTGACGGATATGTCAATAATAAATGATAAATGTGTATCCACTGCTTTTCTCATAGCCTACTTTTAGCTTCTATATAACTTTAAATATTAATTCACAAAAAATAATTTCTATGCAGTTTTAATTGAATGGTTCAAAATAAAATACTAATTTATTGAAAAAATGGGAAGTTTCAAAAAAATAATTTTATATTCCTGAAATTTGGTATAGAGGTATAAAATTGCATGCTAAATAACTTTTCTTAGTGGAATTTTTTCATATTTTGAAAAATAAAGGTACTTTATTAGTGGTGAATTTTACAACTTTGCTTATAAAACACCCTGAAGAACACCAAATCAAGTCATTTTTGGTATACTTTAGTTTTACAACAAGCAGGATCCCCAAATACCATTCCAAAATTCCAAAATTTGGTTTGTCCATTACGCCTCTTGTTACATCTATCCTGGGACACACTGTATAAGAGAAGCTAAGGTCTCAAAAAATTGTTTGCATTAGCCACTCCCATTATCAACTCCCATCCCATTATTAAAGGGGGTGAAAAAAATAAAATTGTCATTTAGTGTGTGTACAAGAAGCAAAGGCTGCAATTTTTTTTTTACTCTATCCATCCCCACTACCAACCCCCTTCCACCACCATCACCTTCCCTATAGATGTGCCATATCGTTTTATTGGTTTTTGGGGTAGACGATTTCAAATATTAGATTATTAAATTTCCATAAACAATTATTTCCACATAAAAATTTTTTTCGTTGTGAGAGACTTGGACAGAAAATCTGAATGTAGAAGTGATGCCTTGGGTAGCGGTTTTTTTATATGATTTGATTTGTGCAAAATTAATTTATTTAAAAATGTTGGTGGCCTGCTCCTTGTTATTTGAAAAAATAATGTTCATAAATAAAATTTTCCCTTAAAAGTTTCAGACACCCCTAGGCAATTAACTATTACAATCATAGTGATTTTATTATGTTTTTAGTAAAGTAGGATCCTAACAAAAATATTCATTAACACCACAACACTTTAGATTTGAAAATAAACTTGTGAATAGAATTTAAAATTTTTGTCACAAATCGGCGATATTTAGAACTTCTAGAAGTTAGATTCGTAGAAATATACAGGGTGTTCCTTGTTGAATATATTTTTTCGTTGGCAGTAGCATCAACTACCAAATAACCAAATGTTATTCTTCTCTATCAAATGGTTTTGCTAAGAGATAGACAAATACCAAGCAGACGGCGGACGGATCGACAGACTGACTAATGGAATTGAATGATCTTAATTTTCGTAATTTACATAGTCTGCAAAAAGGACGAGCGTAGAGGCATCTTAAGTGTATATATATTTCGATCGCGGCGCGGAGATGGTGTAGCATACCGGCCACGACAATGAACAATCTCAGAGTTTTAGAATACAAAGGACACCGCACGTTTTATAGATAAATTGATTACCTGTCATATTTGATGAATTTTTAATGTTGTAGCTCAACTGATTCTGAACAACAGTTCCTTTGGCAAAACTTCAAATTATGGACAGTTTCTCCGATAGATGGCTCCAAAGTCTGGATCTACTACTCGATACTCTAACAACGATTTCTCAAAACGTTCTGCGGGTATTAGACCTAACGCGAATTCTCAACAATCCCGACTCATTCACACTTTCATCATATTCGAAAGCTTTGTCCCCTTCTTCTTGATGATTCTCCTGCAATAATATCCATCTTCCATGTCTAAATCGCAGCCTTTCTACTTCTACTCTAGCAGCTTGAAGAAGGTTTGATTAATTTGAAATAAAAGTTTTTTTGGTTTGGTTTCTATTAATGAATGATTAAAATAAGTAAATATTAAAAAAAATAATAACCAGCTATGCAATTTTTGCTAAAAATAATAAATTTTAATGTATTATAAATAAACAAAAACCGCCTATTCTGCTTAAAGGTCTCACAAATAATTAGTTTTCATTGACTAGACACAATTGCAGTTTTATACCTTGAAAAGTAAAATCAACTTTGTTTTGTACCAAGATTATGGTGTATCCAGTATCAAGCTAGCATCAATGATCTATCAATCGATGCAAGTACTTACTTATTTACTAGGATAATGAGTTTGAATAAAGCTACTCATATAATTAATGCATTAAATTGAAGTAACCGAATGTTGTGTATTCGAAAAACATTTTTGCATTTCTTTGTAAATATGACCAAAAAAGTGTTAACTTAGCCCCCCATTTTCAGTAGTTAATAACACGAAAGCGTACAAGATGCTAGCTAATTATTTTGGGGCGCAAAGGAACACATAAAGGGCATAATCTTTTTGAGAAAAAAATATTAAAGAAACACATGAGCAACTTAACTCACCTTACACGATATCTCGTCAAAATTATTTTATATATTTTTAATTCAATTCATGCAGGACTTCTCAATCGTGCTATAAATAATATAACCTATGTGGCTGTTGAGTATGTAGTAGAACTAGTAGAACTAAATTGAATAACCAAATAATATAATTTTGATCACAAGTTAATATAAAAGTTTACTTACACACAATACCTAAATTACTTAACTTCATTACATTCCACGTATTCTGAAACTTCATCTAACCTCATTTCCATCTTTTGGTAGCTCTTAAAGCGACATGTATGATGCATGAAGTAAATCTCGAATCTCCTAAAGAAGTTAAGAATTTGTCAAGAGTAAAGTTAAAGGATGAAGTAGCGGAAGTTAGAAGGGCTCTCTTCGTACCAAGTTTACACGCATAAATGGATGGAAAGCACTTGACACCGTTTCGAATTTCATGCGTCGGGCTATTTTTAGGATAATTTTGTTAACCTTTGTTATTGTGTTATTTGCTACACTGACTTAGTTCTAAAATGTATGTTATGGAAGGGAGTTTTCAGACAGAGGAAGGGAGTTGTTTTAGAATAAAATTAGCTAAATTAGTAAAATAAATACATAAAGTCAATTTTGACAGAATAAAACCCTATAAAAATTAAAGGACAATGTTAAAAATAGATGATTTTTGCCCCCCATCGCGCAACGCATAAGACCCAGAGAAAATGGTTGAAAAAGGATCAAAATTAATAAAAACACGCCTTCGTGGTATCAAAATGCTGGGGAAAATTCTATTTCATCCCTAAAAACATAAAAGCAGCCCCTAAATTGCTTTGAATAATAACTTATACTGAATGTGAAAATTATGTTTATTTTATGATAACTATTAGGTATCGATTCAATAGAGATAACAAAAGGGTAAAAACTACCACTATTCACACCCTATACAGGGTGTGAAACGCCATACATAGCACATAATATTAAAAAAATAGGTACCAAGGTGATTAAAAAAAACTAGGAATGTAAAAAAGATCGCCTTCTCGTGGTGCATTCTGGAAAACAATACGTGACCAAATGATCCTCCTTTGCAAGTATCCATTTGCATATTTACTGTACCCTTTTCTGCAACAAATTAAGTTCAATAGCATACCCAGAAGTACCTTTACATGGAATAATATAACAGAGAATAAACTAATATCATTTTCAATGCTTTACAGTGATTAGCCATCTTTAATATCTATCTATAATTGCAGACATAAGAACCAATAGAAACCTTTCATTTTATTTTAATTTGGTCTGTAAATATTCTGTACTAGAGGCTGTTCTAACATCTCTAATAACAGTTTTTCTTTATAGGTATACTATTAAGTAATCAATATAAGTGTTTTTTTAAATATTACTTCCACGTTCAGTGGAAGTATAGTAACGACAAAAAAATTTTTAAAAATTTTTATTGTCCAAATAGGCTTAAAATATCATGAAACGTCGAGATTTTAAGTTTGAGCGAAAAAAAAAATTTCTGTCTGTCTGTCGGTCTGTCTGTCTGTCGGTCTGTCTGTAACTTTTTTTTGTGCGCACGTTTACTCTGGACCCGTTTAAGATTTTGACCTGAAATTTGGTACACATATGTACTTTAACGAGATCTAGAACTAGATTATATTTTCATCTTGTTCCGTCGAAGGGTTGGGGAGTAAATTGGGGTAAATTTGGGGTAAATGGGTAAATCAAGCAGGTAAGAGTTCATGAAATTGGTATTTAGTATATACAAGAGAAGCTAAGGTCTCAAAAAAATTTTTGGCATTAACCACCCCCATTACCACCCCCACTTCCTTATTAAAGGGGATGAAAAAAAATTGTGATTTAGTGTATGTACAGGAGCCAGAAACCTCAAAATATTTTTTTACTTCATCCAATATTTTTCATATTCATATAGACGTAGTTTTTTGTAATAAGGATACTCCTAAGTCAAGACAAAATGGATGTCTGTCCCCTTTACTAGTAGAAAATAATTTGGTGCATTGCAAAGTGCCGTGGCATTTTTTTAGTATTCGAGACTGTGTATAGAATTGCACCCCCGAATAGGGTAGTTTGGTGGTTTCCAGAGTCGCTAACTAAAGCGCTTTTTTTGTAATAATACTTGCTGTGAATATTATATCATACCCTTGTAGGGGTTGTTTTTGAAAATGGAGATGCTGAAGTCAGGATCAGTTGAAGGTCTGACTCAACTAGTATTAAAAAATCATTTTGTACATTTTTAATCGGCTTGATACTTATTTTTTAATATTAGGTGCTGTGTATGACATTCCACCCCCTGACAGAGTGTAAATAGGGGTAGTTTTATCTCCGAATCGATGCCTAATAGTTAACATAATATAAATATAATTTTCAAATTCAGTATACGCTATTATTGAAGGCAATTTTAAGGGTTGTTCTATGCTTTTAGGGGTGAAATGAAATTTTTCCCTTCCTTTTGATACCACGAAGACGTATTTCTATTAATTTTGAGCCTTTTCCTACCATTTTCTCTGGGTCTTATGTGTTCCGGGATTTGGGCCAGAAATCAGTTATTTTTAACATTGTCCTTTATTTTTAGGTTTCTGCTCCTGTTCTGATCAGCACTCTCGATATAAAATAACATCGATAAACAACACTGTTTGTGTATACTATCAGAGACACAGACATAGTGATAAACGAAAAATAAACGTTACTCCTACATAAAAACTTATCCTTGAAATCAGCTTTTGACAAAAATTAAAATATTATAAACAAAATTCTAGACACTCTAGATGCCGTTCACCATCAAATGATTCGCTTTAGAAGCGGGCATTGATCTTTTGACACAAATATCGGAAACTATACAATCCAAATTTGAAGAAGTTTTTTTTAAATAGGAAACGAAATAAACGTATAATACACGTCATCGGTACAACTTTTAAATAAATAACCAGAAACTTAGATGCAGAAGATGGTTAATATTATTCTGATTGCATCAACAGATTAAATAACGATAAACATCAATTGTAAAACTTAATGAGAAACAAAATCTCGAGTAGAACGTCAGTGATCAAGACTTTTAATTCGACTATTCAAAAAACCGCTGCCCAAGGAATCACTACTTCTACATCCAGATTTTCTACCCAAGTCTCTTACAAAGAAAATAATTTCTATGTGGAAGTAATTCTTTATGGAACTTTAACACTATAATGTTTGAAATCGCCTACCTCAAAAACCCATAAAACGATATACCACATCGGCAGAGGGGATGGGGGTGGTTAAAGGGAGTGGTGGTGGGGGTGGATGAAGTAAAAAAAAAATTAAATTTTGAGGCCCTTGGTTCTTGTACACACATTAAATCACAATTTCATGTTTTTCATCACCTTTAATAATGGGGTGGGGATGGTAATGGGGGGCTAATGCCAAAATTTTTCTTGAGACCCTAGCTTCTATATATATACATACTAAATACCAATTTTGTGGACTCTTACTTGCTTGATTTACCTATTTACCCATTTACCCCCAATTTACCCCCTTCACGGAATAAGATGAATTCCAGTTCCAGATCTCGTTAAAATACATACGTGTACCAAATTTCAACTCAATATCTTATACAGTTCCAGAGTAATCGTGCGCACAAAAATTACAGACAGACAGACAGAATTTTTTTTGTTTAAGCTTAAAATTTCGACGTTTCATGACATTCTAAGCTCATTTGCACAATAAAAATTTCAATTTTTTTTGTCGTTACTACAATGTGTTTCACTTGAAATGATAACACCCCAATAACTTTTTTATCTTATTCCGATTTGAATCAACTTTTACTTAAGTATAGAACAAATTAGAATTTACTTATGACCAGAAAAACATTCACCTCCTATAAATGCAAAGCCACCTGCGGTACCAAAATATGTGGAGAAAATCAAAAAATCATATTAGGCATTTTTTTATCGGAAAATTTGGTTAACGAAACTTGTTCAGAATTGTCCAAAAACCTTATGTCCAAAATTTAATCAAAATTAAAAAATTGAAAAATTAAAATTTTAAAAATAATTATTTTAAAAAAAAACTGTAAATTGCTCGACAACTACCCGGCAACTTGGGTTTAATTTCAAACAGAACTGTCATAGTAGAATTTTCTAAACAAAAAACTCATTAAAATGATATTTTCGAACTTGGACATTATTTTAATCAAAATTTATATATATTTTTATTTTGATTAAATTTTGGACTTTTTTGGATAATTCTAAACAAGTTTCATTGACAAAATTTTCCGATAAAAATATGCCTAATATGATTTTTTGATTTTCTCCGTATATTTTGGTACCGCAGGTGGCATTGCATTTGTAGGAGGCCAATGTTTTTCTGGTCATAAGTAGATCCTAATTTGTTCCATACTTAAGTAAAATTTGATTCAAATCAAAAAAAAAATAAAAAAGTTATTGGGGTGTTATCATTTCAAGTGAAACACATTGTATAAGTACTTCCACTGCTTCCGAAATTAAAACCGCAAAAATTGAACACCTTGAATGTGGGAAACTTAAATATTGCAAAAATCAAATTGGAACAATACTCCAATAATCTGGACGATTTTATAAATGAAACTTGTGACGAAGCACATATCTTGGTTCACATATTTGCATATTTTGTAAATGAAAAAATAAAAGATGTGAAACACTTAAAATTCAACACTCCGTGGATGATTCTCCACCTTCTCTTTGACGCAACGGAAGAATTACAAAATTCCCAAGGTTAATCCCTCCTAGGAAGTGACCAAATATCAAACCTCACGAAGAAAATATCGGGTTAATATAGACGTTCATTTGTGAATTTTAATTTTATTAATTTGAATTATTATATTTTGTCCTTATTATGCTTATATTATATTCATTTAATATTTTATTCATTTACGAATTATTATTGATACTGTAACTTATTAATCCTTACATTTCACTTTTATTATCATTTTGGCTTTATATCCATTCAAAATTTCAATTTTCAAGAGTTGCTGCATAATGTAAATTTTTTCATTAAGGGGGAAGTTGTTATATAAAATTATACATTATATCATTTTAACTTAGTCAAAACAAACCTTCTAAGTAATATCAAATTGCAAGATAATGACTTCTTTCTTAATCTCTTATCTCAAAGTATATTACATTCTAGCTAACTTGAGAATATACTAAAGCGTAAAATCGCATTTGTTTCATATTTTGTTAATTAGCTATCATAAATACGACTATCAGACATTTGTTAAGCCAGTTGTTATACTCACTCATGATTAAACAATTATACATTTAATTTTTATTCAAGAATCATCGACGATTATTATTATTATTAATAATATGTACGTATTTCTAAAACCTCTGTCATTCTCGAGATAATCGCCATTGCAGAGACATTATTATGTCAATGTGCGGTTGTGGCAAACATATTAAATCCGTTATTTTGAATTTTTAATTCTTGACGTCAGATTCGATATCATCTACTCTAATTAATACTTATTTACCAGTTGTAATTTAATTCCAACGAAACATGACTTCTGTCCAGTTTATGAGAGTTTGGCTCACTGTAAACTGAGCATAGCTTGAAGTAAAAACGACAATGGGAGTTTGGGTGAAATTTTATTTTATAGTTTTTTGTGACTTTTTTTATAAGGTAGTTTAATATTTTCCAATTATTTAGTTTATCATTTCTATCGGATTTATCGAATGAGGAATTTTTCCTAAGTTCAAAACTAGTCGTACCTACTGGATTATAACGTAATTTTTATCACTAATAACATCGAGTTCCACAATGCAGTTAAGAAACAATTATGTAAACCTTTCTGTATTTGTAGTAGCGACATGTAGATTGTGGATGATATTTACTTTAAAATTTTGTCGTGCTTCAGACCTATAAGGCAGAACTAATCTAAATTTCGTAAGTAGTTACAAGTAGTTGGCACATTGTTTACGTGACACAAAGGGCAATAGTGAAGGCGTGGTTACTAATAGCAAACAGACCAAAGGCACGAAGATATATGAGACATCCTAAACTCATTTTAAGACGCAAAATTATGTACAAATAAATACTTTTGGAACTAAGTACAAAGTGAGATAAATGTAGTAATAAGAATAATCCTTCTAGTCTTCAATTTTATGATGGATAGAAGGACTTTTTAGTCGTTTCAAAACATCTTAAAATTTTCTGTAATCATGAAAGTGGGATGTTGAGTAGATACTTATATACCACAATTTGACTAAGTTTAACTGATTAGTATCATTTTTTTTTATTAATCTTTAGGCCAGTGCATTTAGCATCAGATCCGGAAAATCACCTAAAGTTGAGTTTGCCTAAAATGTAGTCTTTTTGATCCTTTTTAAAATGCTAGTCTCCAACCCTTAGAGGACTAAATATACAATTTCAAATTTTTTTCGGAATATTTTCGTCACTATTGGTATTTTAAAAATATATACAGAGTGTTTCAGCTAAAAGTCCCCGGGTCATTATCTCGTAAAATAATGAAAATACTTAAAATTTGTAAATCGCGGATAATTGACACCAAAGAAGGTCTTAAATAACTGCAGTTAGAATTGTTCCTTCGCAGTGCACAGAGATGGCATTGCGGTGAGAAATTATTTTTCGATGGCTGGAATCTTGAAACACGATTCATATGATTAATGAATAAATTGTGAATAATTTTGACTATGTAAAAAATTTTGTAAATACCAGCCGTTTTGGAGCTACATGAATTTTTTTCTCCATTTTTTTGTCTCTGTAAATTTTGAAAACTCCTGTAACTTCTCTGTTTATCATTTTAGAACACCAGTTATTTAGAACTTTTATCTTATTATATTCCATACTTCTTATATCATTACATATTTTGAAAATTTTTACTAATTTAAAATTTTAAAAATTAGTTGCATTCGAAAAATTCCGAAAATTATAAAAATTTTCAAAATATGTAGTAATATAAGAAGTATGGAATATAATAAGATAAAAGTTCTAAATAATTGATGTTCTAAAATGATAAACAGAAAAGTTACAGGACTTTTCAAAATTTACAGATACAAAAAAATGAAGAAAAAAATTCATGTAGCTCCAAAACGGCTGGTATTTATAAAATTTTTTACATCGTCAAAATTATTCACAATTTATTCATTAATCGTATGAATTCTGTTTCAAGGTTCCAACCATAGAAAAATAATTTCTCACCGCAGCGCCATCTTTGTGCACTGCGAAGGAACAACAGGGTCATTTAGTGATATGGCAGTTTCCTCATTTTAAAGTATAACAAACCAATAGCCTCAGAAAAAAATTTCAGCTCAACTGAATCAATAGCTACAGAGATATTCGCATTTGAATAGAAACACGCTCGGCCGGCCAACGGTTCGTAGAGTGACGTCACTTGGCGTGCGCCGATACCTATATTAGAGCAGCGATTTCGTAAGTCTATCGTGTCGTTTTTTTTTTGGCGTAGAATCAGGTCAAACATGTTAGGTTCCTTTGAGTATGTCACCGGGCATATGAAATCATATTTTACGACATTTCTTTGTGGTCTCGAACTTTTTAAATCAATAAAAAGTGAAAAAAATGTGTGTTTAAATAAAATTGTTTTTTTTTGTTTCCACCGCCATATCTTTAAAAGTATTAAAAAAGGTACCGAAATTTGTGTCAAATTAAAGCACACACTGTAGCGCTTTTACCAATATAAACGGTTTGGGCACAATTCACACTTTCATTTCTCTAGAAATCAGATAAACTAAAAATATATATTTTATGTATTGAAGTCTTTACCAATCGATAAACTTTTTTATTTTTGAAAATATTTACATACATGCAGCGAAGAAAATAAAGCCTAATAATCACAAAAGTTTTTGAAACAATATATTTCTTCCTAAAATGTACCGTGTGGCAACTGCGATTTTTTTATCAGTGCTAAATGCGACATTGGGACGCAATTAATACACCTCGCATGCAGGGTTGGTCAGATTAATCGAGTCGCGTAGAAGTGGCGGTTGTCGAAAATCATTAAGTATTCATTGTTCGGATAAAAATTGTGACAATCGAAAATGTGCTTGTTTTAAGGAAGGCCTAAAATGTTGCAACGAATGCAAATGTCGTTCCTGTAACAACATTATTAAAGATTTCAAGGCAGATATGAACGAATTAGAATGCTATTAATGTAGGGCCTACATAAATACAAACTACATATTTATCTATCGAAATAGAAAATTTATTTCAACAATAAAACTCATTTTATGCGTACGTTTTTACTTTTATTCATTTAAAAATGTCTAATAAACTTACTAATTAGGTGGGTAGTTAGTAACACTGATTGATATTTATAGATTAGGTATTTATATCTACCTACTTGTCTTTCTATTATTAAAAGGAGACTATTTTATAATTATTGTACATACACCCCGACCGGGACCGTCAGATCGTGATCGTTGTACGCAGCATGTATATACAAATTTTCATAAATAAATTTTTTTCTCGATTGTCTAAAATTACGCTACTAAAAATAACAAGTTTGAGTTTCCTATTATTTACTTAACTTAAAAAAAATAAATCGGGTTCACGTGGGACGTTGTTCGAAGCGCTATTGTGTCTACTTTAATCTAAAAAAAAAAATAGCTTGATAGCACAAATATTTTCAGAGATATAGCGGTGGAGACGTTAAAAAACATATTTCATTAAAAATCTATTTTTTTGAGTTTTTCCGAAATAAAAAAGTTCTCGACCACCAAAAAATGTCGTGAAAAATGATTTCGTGTACACTAAGTCTGGTTTGGTTCTACGCCTGTTTTTTTTTCTCGAAAACTAAGCGACATTCACAGCCGTGTTCAATGGGCGGTTCAGCCATCTGACGTAACAACTCGACTACATGGTTATCCCGAGCGTTTTTAAGCGCGCCAACTTCAATAATTTTTTTATACATGAAGGCGGTGTCAGTAAATTCTAATTTTTGGCATACTTACTATACTCACCAAGCTCTTTCAGAATATGTAATAATAAAAAATTTTTAAACGAGCCTATTCTAACTGCAGTTATTTAAGACCTTTATTATTTTACGAGATAATGACCCGGGGACTATTAGCTGAAACACCCTGTATAGACAAAAATTGAAGCTAGTAAAATTTTGTACAAATTGTGAGGAAAATGATCTAACTTTCTAAATAAGTGGCAAGAAGTAGGATCTTAAACCAGTAAAATAGATTACCTAAATGGATAAAACAAGCAAGAATGTGTGTTTTTTTTTTAATGGAACACCCTGTAAATTATTTCATTATTCGATGACAACTTACATTAGCTATCCAACGATATATAACATATCATATTTATCTCTAGAAAAATGTAATATATTTGTGAGGAGGCCATGGAAATACTATTAAAAACAACAAGCATGTATAATTTTTTCTTATCAGCAACGAATTCTACTCAAAAAAGTGTTACTTGATTTTCGATTCGACACTTGGTAATTGAGATATAGAGGTCATCCAAAAATGCCAATTTTCCAAAAACGGTAGTCAAAAAAAATAGACGATCGCGGTTTGCGCCATTGTGTTTCTCGAAAATCGAGCTCAGGACACCTATATTGGTTTTTATCTATCGGCCATAGTTTTAGAGAAAACCTCAAATCCCATCTAATTTGGTCCACCCTGTATATAATTTGAAATTTAGTGTATGTACGAGAGTCCAAAGTCTTGAAATTCTTTTGACATCAGCTATCCCCATTACCGCCCCCATTCCTTTATTAAAGATGGTAAAAAATAAAATTGTGGTTTAGTGTATGTACAAGAACCATATGCTTCAAAAATATGTTTGGCATCAGCCAGGAGAAATCGAAGAGCGTGTCATCAGCAAAGGATTTACGATATCATTATTACATAATAAGAATAACAGCGGCCCTTGTGTACTGCCCTGTGGTACCCAATTTTTCAAAGGTTTTATTAGAAACTTCCGTTTACCTTTGTTACTTGTTTTCCATTTTGAAGGTAATTTTTTTGTTTATTACTATTTTTTTGTTTATTCGGTATTATATACATTCAATTTCCAAATGTATGTATTATGTGTGATTTATATTATTTACTTTTCATCCCATTCTGTAATTGGTGCACCAATACTGTTGATTGGTATTTCTAAAATAAATATGTACATAACTTGAAACTAAAATGAATAATTCCCAGTTTATTATGATATTGCGTACTTTTTGAAACATAGTAGAAAAATGCAATTAATTTGATGAAACATTCTGCCAACAAAGCCAGTATAAACATTCATATTTACTCATGCCATTTGTGAGTATAATAGTTCTCGTCAGCTACAGAGTAACTTTATATTTTAAAGTATATCTACTTAGTTCTATTTATCTGTATATTTGTCTTCATATGGCACATATCTACCAACTTCCAAGAGTTTTGGAAGCAGTGGATACGCCAAAAGCTTTTAACTAAAGAAAGTATATAGATAAACTTACTTTATTTGCTTTCAACCAACTCGGCTTGTATTTTAAAAGCTTCGGAATTAAGCAGATATACAAACATAAAATTTCAGAAGTTGGAAATTTATTACGCTTTATTTCACTTAGGAAAAAGCAAACAAAACAGTAAGGTAAAAATATTACATTTGCATTTCAAATATTTTACATTTTATGAATATATTCAAAGGTGATTAAATGAGAGCAAATTCAAGTGTGTCATTTTCAAAGGCTCTGGCAGGATGTATGGTCCAGTCCGTCTCTACATTTAAAATCCTTAGAGACGTTAAATATCTATGATATGTTTAAGGTCCTGCTTGTTTGTTTTGATCTGCATATTACTGTAAATTCCCCAACAAGAGTAACCTCGTTATCAAGTACTTCTTTAGACAATTTTCTAATCACAACTAATATTGGAGACTTTAAAGCATCTGTTGTCGATTTATATTTATCCGATCATTATTCTCAATTTCTCTGCATCAAAATGGAAAAGAGAAGCAAAATAGAAACTAAATATGTATATCGCAGAAATTTTAGTACCGAAAATATTTCTCTGTTCTGTAACTACTTGCAGCGTGAGACCTGGCAAGAAGTTATTGCTGAAAATTGTCCTGATACTTCCGTAGGTAACTTTTATAATATAATTTTGTATTATTTTGATGTGTGTTTTCCTATTGAGTGTTTTTATAATGACAACAAAAAGCCAATAAAAATGAGTATTTTACACCTGAATTGATTCAACTCAGCAGTCAGGTAACTTTATATAGCGATATATCTAAAATAAATAATAATAAATAACTTGTATCGCTACAAATTAAAAACTGCTAAACAAGCACATCATGACCGTGGTATTTATAGTTCGGATAACTAAACCAAAACTATGTGGAATATAATAAAAACAATACAAGGAACAAATTTAGTTTCTCAAGATTTTCGTTTTGTAAAAGATGACAACGAAACACCTATAGAAGATGTAGCTGACAATTTTAACTCGCTATTTTCGAGCGCCACATATGTAAATACTTTACATAATTTTGACTACTTAGAAAATAATGTTCCTAACTGTCCGAAATCAATTTATCTATCTCCAATTTCAACTAAGGATGTTGAACTCCTTATAGATAAATTAAAGTCTTCAAACTCTAGTGATCATGAAAATATTTCTAATAATTTGGTTAAAAAATGCAAATATGCGATAAGCGGTCCAATATGTTTTATAATAAACCTTTCTATACCCAAGCAGCATTCAAAGTGATGGGAACTGGCATCTGAGGCATCGGAACTTTAATACAGTAGGAATGACATAACTGTTACTAAATTTGCGGCTTTAAGGTAATATTCACTTTGTGGTATGCATTTGTAGTAACAATTATGTAGATTCTACCGAATTCAGGCATTATATAGTTATAACACTTTCAAGTAACTGCCGCAGAATCTGCAACGTCGCAGATACTACTCTGCATTACTTTGAAGCATCCTCAACTGCAAAGTGAAAATTGGTAGTAATGCCGACCGCACAGCGTTACCAAAGGACCACTTCAAAGTAACGATAACTTCAAGTGTTCAATTTTAAGTCCCTGATACGTTGTTGGGAAATTTTCTGGAACCTCATTGTTGTCTAATTTATTAGTGACATCTTGAGTAAAAAAGAGGTTATTTCTACGAACATAGGGGCTTTGAAGTTATTTTTACTACTCCCCACTAATTGAAAATGACTACAAAGTTATATATACCTTAAAAACCTACTATAAAGTGATATCAACTTTTAAGACAATTTATATCATTATTGGCATTGAATAAAATGGCGGCATCTGAAATGCTCAGTAAAAGCAAAATAAAGTTTATCGGCACTCATCATTGTTTTATAGAAAACTGAAGAAACAGTTAAACAGTAGGAGAAATAATGATTCTTCAGAATATGATGCAAACATGAAAGATTATTTCGCCACAGCAAAACCATCATCTTTGGTAACAAGTGCAAAAGTGTTCCCATCAACACAAGGAAAAGAATAATCGAAAACTATAACAGTTGTAGTGATTAATGTTACTGCTCGAAAATTACAACTTGTCTTTAACACACAGATTGACTCATAGTTCAGTTAGTGATCCACTGAGCATATTAAATGAATTTTACGATTAAAAACTCTAAATTTAATAAATATTGTGTCGATGAGGAACGGACAATGTCGGTATAACGGCATAAGACATTGTTTATGTACAATAAATTGAATCTAATGAAATTAAATGTAAACTGATCACTAAAATATGAAAATTCTTATGTATTTTTTCCATTATTACACACCTTACGTTAATAAATATATTTATCCAACACTTTCATATAAAGTGATCTTTATTGATAGGATTTTGAAGGTATAAAGTGACTCATAAGTCAATAGTGAGATAAAGTAGTAAGCTAAAGTGAGGTAAAGTGATTTAGTCACTAAAGAATAATTTTAATATAGAATAAAGTCCAAGGAATTTATTTATCTTCATTATATGGAAAATTAACAAAACAAAGAACCCATGCACTAACACTTATTTATTTATATTTATGTTAACATTTATTGTCATCATATTCGATTTTCCACAAAGAAAACTGCTCTTCTGTACACAATTTTTCTCTATACTAGTAACGACGTCTGTATCCCCTGACTCGTTGTGCTGCTCTCCCTGAATTTTTTTAGCAATAACAATCTTGTTGAGACTGAATCTTCCAAATAACCCTCCGCTACGGTGGATGATTTCCACACACCGTGACGTTTAAGGGTGGTAATGTCACCCCCAGCATTGGCCAAGAGTTGATGAGGAACGGCACATCCTATGGCCAGTATACAAATCTGCATCTGGCAATTGCAAATAATCAGCTACAATTCTTGGAATTTTTAAGAGCTTATTTAACCCAACGCATTGGACAGTGTACTTTCCCTTTTGAAAATTTACGAAAAATCTTTTGTGAGACACATTTTGCGGGCTTAAAGACATATTTCCTAATCGAATCAAGTGGGTTCACCGAAAATCCTTCATTTAAAACTGTGAAACTTCTTGATTTATTCGTCTTGGTATCTGGTATGGATATATATAGATATTATTCTTTATCTCATACCTTCGACGCTTAAGAAGGTCAGTTCACCGCAACGGCAGGCACCGCAGACTCCCAATATCAATGCAACCTAAAAAACCCAAACATTTAAATAGGTACATAAAAGCAAGATCATAATAAACACCTACCTCTGACATAAGATGCTCACCGTCAGGGGCATCCATCAAATAATGTTCGATATGTGCTCTTTCCAAATAATATCAGATAATAAAAAGTACTTAAAAAGTATAATAATTGTTATTTTTAATCCACATATTCCCATCGCACACAGTGACAGTGACACTTTAACAGTTATTACCGCGTTGCCAATTAAAAAAAAAATTACCTATATCGATTCTGCGAATTCTACCAACATGAAAATAAGTTGGTAGCAACAGTTACTAAGATCTTATAGCGTCATTGGTCCCATTTGCTACATCTAGGTAAATATAACTACACAGTGAAATTGTTGTAGTTCCCGTCACCACTTTTAAAGTAACAACAACTATAACGTTGGTGGCATCTGCTACTTTATAGTAAATGTAACTTTTAGGGAAATAATTTTGGTTTTTGCAACCTCTAAGTTACTGCAATTAAAATCGTCATTTTTCTGTTGTTGAATGAAGACGCCATATTGACACAGATAAAAATATGATTCAATATAAAATTTCTTTTTCTTATAGTCATTTACAAATATGTTTTCTAAATAGATTATTACTTTATAATATATAAAATTTAAAAAAAAACGTTTTCCATAAAAAATTTTGCAGTTTTGCTTGTACACATAATTTTTGCAAAAAATTTTTTTTTCGAAAAAACCATTTTCTCGAGGGGGCGTCTTTTTTATCGAAGCATCATGATAACATTTTACAGAAAACAAGTGGTGGTTTTAATATCCACACCCAGGGTAAATGCAAAACATCATGATTTATAATATATGCTTATGCATGTTGTATATAATCACCTTAACTTGGACCTTGGACATATCATGTGCTTAAACTCAGTAAGTCATTAATTTGCTATTCGAATAACAGAGAGCCAAATATATAGTTTGCGCTCTCATTTCGGTCAGATGGGCTGTTCCAAAAGTTAGTCATTTCTACTACTTGGTTACATCCCGTTTACGTAATAACCTAGTCTTCAACACGGTAATGGTAGAAGTACCAGAATAGTAATTTGCTACGTAATTATTATTCCCCATTTTGGTGAATACTTGGTAGAAGGATGCTTCCCATTACGTAACAGTCCTTAGTTGCGGAAACCTTTAAAGTTCCCCTAATGGCAACTATTACGTAGAAACTACTAAAATTGCTGCTTGGGTAGAGAAAGATATTACAGGGAGATCGAGACGTGCCGCTCCCTAAAGATTGTTTTTGTGCCGCCTACATACTGCATATATATGTACTATTTTCTGGTACTTTCAACATTTTCACGTTGGCGACAGTAACCTTAAATATAGTCAATTATAGTATTTACACAAAATGCAAGTTTCTTTATTAACTTGCCACACAAGTGACAGTGAACTGATTGCGTTGAAAAACACTGATTTATTAGTCAGAAAGAGAGATAAATGATAAATCAAACAAGCCAATAATAATAACATTCAAGAAAATGACAGACATCAGATTGGTAACAGTGACTAGAGAACCAGCCGTTAGTAACATAGGAAATTAGTTTTAATAATGTATGTACAATAGAAATCAATTTTGATAATTTTAGTGATTTTTCCTTGTGACGTCACGTTCAGTCTTTCTCGATCTCTCGGTATTTCCCAGTAAATTTAAGAGAGCTATAGTCTCCCCATTATACTAGACCATATGACTATAATAATTATAAAGCCATTAGTCAATAATTATAAAGCCATTAGTCTACTATGTAGTTTCTCTAAAATTTTAGAACTTCATCTCAAGGAGCAATTATCATATTTTTTACATCAGAATATGTTACTGTCTCCTGCTCAACATGGTTTCACTACAAACAAAAGCACGGAGTCTGCGTTGTGTGATTTTCATCACAAAATTATTAAAGCTTTAGACAACAAGAAATCAGTTGTGGGTCTTTTCGTTGATTTCTCACGAGCTTTTGATTTGGTAGACCATCAGCTACTTAAGGCCAAACTAGCACCATACGGTATTTGAGGAACTGCTTTATAAATAATTTCCTCCTATTTAGGCAACAGGACACAAATTGTAAAAATGACCGATGGGGTTGAAAGTAATATTTGTGATATTAAACAAGGAGTTCCACAGGGGTCAATTTTGGGACCACTTTTATATATAATATTTGCTAACGATGTGGTTAGTGGTCTACAAAAAATACCAAATATTCATGTGATATGTTAAGCTGATGGTACAAACATTCTAGTTACCAGCAACAACTTAATTAAAGCAAAAGAAACCACCGAAAGAGTTTATCAAGAAATCATACATTGGTCTGAAAAAAATAACCTAATTCTAAATAAAACAAAGACAGTTTCAATAC
This sequence comes from Rutpela maculata, assembly GCA_936432065.2. NCBI lineage: Eukaryota > Metazoa > Arthropoda > Insecta > Coleoptera > Cerambycidae > Rutpela > Rutpela maculata. The sequence continues at coordinate 140,074,469 of OW386291.2, read as the reverse complement.
AATTTTCATTGAGAGAGAGACTAACACTTTTTAATGCTACTGACTGGGAAATAGATACTTGTGTTGATAGTATACTCTTAAGTGTTACTTTTGATAAACACTTACAATGGACTCAACATATCGAAAAATTATGTATAAAGCTAAGAACAAGTTGTTATGCTCTAAAATTTATGTCAAAACATTATAGCCAGGAAATTCTTAAAATACTCTATTGTGATAATTTTCATTCGCATCTTAGGTACGGAATTGTAAACGAGGGCAATAGTTGTAATGTGTCTAGGATATTCTTGAGGTGTGCTCATATGTTCATAAACATAAATCAATCTTTTTAAGATATTAAGTGAGTCATTTACATGACACTAGAGGAAAGAATTTTCTACTGCATGATTCTCATAGAACTGCTATGTACCAGAAAAGTTTTCTTTACCAAGAGTGTAAGCTTTATAATTCACTAGATGAAGATATTTGGTCTTCGGGTAGCATACACATATTCAAACATAAATTAAAAAAATATTACTATACAAAAATTGCTACACGATAAATGAATTTTCGTAATTTAATATATTTGTTTTATATGACCAACTACAAGTAGTCTTGTATGTTCATCTATTTTGTATGTTTTTTCTGTTAACTGTTTGTTAATTTTTCTTGAGACGTTTTCTACATTGATTTTATTGTATACTTTTACTTGTATATAATTTTTTTGCAATGGGGAAATAAAAACTATTTTTATTATTATTATTATCAAAATTTTGTCGCCTATCACTGTTAACGGTATAGTGGATTGTGTGAGTCGGACGAAAACTCGATTATTATCTGATGCAACCAGATTAGTTCTCCCCCCCCCCCCCCGTTTTCGAGGATGCTGAACACCGTGGTGGTGGCAGAATTTCCCGTTGGGGTGACCCACCCCCGAAAACAAACCGTCCCCAAACGTGGGTTAACGTATATTATAATTGTATGAGGGACTCTTACTTGGTGATCCTCCGTTTTCGAGGATGCCGAACATCGTGATGATGGTGGAATTCGTCCCCGAGGCGACCCACCCCCGTAAATGGCCAATAACAACCCTCCAAAGGAGTGAGAGTGCGTTCTCAGCATATCCCCGGGCAAAGCTAATTTTTTATTTTTTACGTTCTTTGAACCCGTGCAGTTACACTGATTATGAAAATGCGAAGGGGTATTTTTAACCATTGAGGGGGTGAACAGGCGTCAAACACTCGATTCGTGGTCCTCTCCGTGTTCGGCATGCTCGAAAAGGGGGTGGGTGGGTGTCCGGCACGGGTCTCAGGGTCCTGTCCATAATTGGCATGCTCGAAAACAGGGGATCAATAAGTTAGATTCAGTGAAACATGATCAATACACAGTTGACCCAGTTTGGGAGTGGTTTTTGACCGTTTGCGGGGGTGGGTCACCTCAATGAGAAATTCTCCCACCACCACGAAAACGGGGGGGAAGAACTATTTTGATTGCATCAGACAATAGTCGGGTTTTTTGGGTCTTTTCCCGACTCACACAATCCACTATACATGTCTTAATCTGGTGATAGATCTGGGCGATTTTCACTGCAACATAAATATCATTGATTTAAACTAAGTATTATCGATTCATATTGCACATAATAATAAATAATTGCTTATAAATTAAGTAATTATGCAGACAAAGTACCACTAATTAATAATCGAGTCATACCTGCCGCGTGTTCCATTAATTACAGTTTATATATACTTTGCTGTGAAATTAATTTCAAACAAGTTTCATTTCAGATTTGAAGCGAAACGACGAAGTATTCTTGATAGATTACCTTAATTCCCATCCATTTACATGGAAACACTAATTGCTGCAACCGGCAACATATTTTGAACATTTGTATTAGACGACAACTAAATACTCAAATAAATTTACATAGATTAATGTTACCGGTACAGTAATAATGTTAAAATGTTATAATTTGTATATTACGTCTCCGAGCAGAATTTCTGGATGGATATATACTATTTGAACAACTCAAATAGTACACTCTCAAAATAAACGATAACCTAAAATTAGTACCACAAAAATATAGAAATATACTAAGATAAAAAGGCTTCTTTTACCCAGTAAATTCCAAAAATCTATAGTAACCTACAACAATTATCTCTCATTGGTTGGAACTCAAGTTGAAAGTAACATTTCCATTCAGAGCTGTGCTACACTCAAAGAAATAGTATGGGTAAATTCAACAAAAAAAAATGGTTAACTAACAATATCGTTAGTTTTGTTAAACTGAATTATATTGATGGTATTTTTAAACAAGAGGTGATTGTTAATAGAGTAAAATCTGGAAGTAAAGTCGCTTAGTTTTCAAAAAACCGGCGTAGAACCAAACAAGACTTAGTGGGATTCTTTAGTAAGATAATCGTGTACACGAAATCATTTTTTACGACATTTTCTGGTGGTCAAGAACTTTTTTATTTCAGAAAAACTCAAAACAATAGATTTTTAATGAAATATGTTTTTTAACGTCTCCACCGCTATATCTCTGAAAATTTTTTTGCTATCAAGCTATTTTTTTTAGATTAAAGTAGACACAATAGCGCTTCGAACAACCCGATTTATTTTTTTTTCAGTTGGAAAAATAATAGGAAACTCAAACTTGATATTTTCAGTAGCATAATTTTAGACAATCGAGAAAAAAATTTATTTATGAAAATTTGTATATACATGCTGCGTACAAATCGAAGCCAATAGTTGAAAAAGTTTTTAGGATACAAATTTTTCATGTTCCGTTCATACTATTGAGTCAGCGATTTTTTTTAACGGGCCAAAGTCATATTCTTGCGCGCTCGGCTGTAGCAAGACTGCCGTTTAACTTATATCAATAGATACAAAACCAGTAGTGATCAAAAGCATCTAGGGGATCAATATTATTGTTTAATATTTCATATATTATACAGTAGTATTGATCATATGTTGTTAATATTAAGAAATTGTACAATAAATATAAAATAGTCTCCTTTTAATAATAAAAAGACAGGTAAGTAGATATAAATACCTAATCCATAATTATCAATCAGTGTTACTAACTACCCATCTAATTAGTAAGTTTATTAGACATTTTTAAATGAATGAAAGTAAAAACGTACGCATAAAATGAGTTTTATTGTTGAAATAAATTTTCTATTTGGATAGATAAATATGTAGTATGTAGTTTATGTAGGCCCTACATTAATAGCATTCTAATTCGTTCATATCTGCCTCGAAATCTTTAATAATGTTGTTACAGGAACGACATTTGCACTCGTTGCAACATTTTAGGCCTTCCTTAAAACAAGCACATTTTCGATTGTCACAATTTTTATCCGAACAATGAATACTTAATGATTTTCGACAACCGCCACTTCTACGCGACTAATCTCTAATCTGACCAACCCTGCATGCGAGGTGTATTAATTGCGTCCCAATGTCGCATTTAGCGCTGATAAAAAAAAATCGCTGTTGCCACACGGTACATTTTAGGAAAAAATATATTGTTTCAAAAACTTTTGTGATTATTAGGCTTTATTTTCTTCGCTGCATGTATGTAAATATTTTCAAAAATAAAAAAGTTTATCGATTATTGGTGAAGATTTCAATACATAAAATATATATTTTTAGTTTATCTGATTTTTAGAGAAATGAAAGTGCGAATTGTGCCCAAACCGTTTATATTGGTAAAAGCGCTACAGTGTGTGCTTTAATTTGACACAAAACAAATTTCGGTACCTTTAATAGTTTTAAAGATATGGCGGTGGAAACAAAAAAAACCTATTTTATTTAAAAATACATTTTTTTCACTTTTTATTGATTTAAAAATTTCGAGACCACAAAAAAATGTAAAATATGATTTCATATGCCCGGTAACATACTCAAAGGAACCCTAACATGTTTGGCCTGGTTCTACGCCAAAAACAACGACACGATAGACTTACGAAATCGCTGCTCTATAGGTATCGGCGCACGCCAAGTGACGTCACTCTACGGACTGTTGGCCTGCCGAGCGTGTTTCTATTCATATGCGAATATCTCTGTGGCTATTGATTCAATTGAGCTGAAATTTTTTTCTGAGGCTATTGGTTTGTTATAATTTAAAATGAGGAAGAAAAAGTAGGAAACTGCCATATCACTAAATGACCCTATTAATAATATATCTTGTAGTGGTTGCACAATTAACGTTAATATTGTAAATAATATTTGAAATAACTTATAAAAATCATACTATTTTTAATAAAATAATTTTAAAAATTCTGCTTTCAGTTGATTTATTTAATAAAACAATAAATATTTTTGAACTGGATGTTTGCTTAATTCTTGTGTATACATTAAAAATTATAAAAAATAGGCAGTAATAGGTATGTGATGTGCAAAATATTTTGCACCCTAATGCGCAATATTTTGCACACGGTGTCATGGTAACGCAAAAAAAATGATGTCAATGAAAAAATTTCTCATTTTAGACACTGACGTTAATGCGCAAACATAGCCTTTTCTAAAGAAAATAGTATTTAAATACAAGTACAAACTTAACGTGTGAGTAAAATTCATAATGTTTTTTTTCAATGTAACTAAATAAACGTAACCAATTAAAATATTTTCATAATTGGTGACTTTTAATTTCTGATTCCCAGATGCAGAATATCGAAAATTATTCATTCAAATGTAAGAGAACTTTGCACAGGTTGTGAAAAGAATCGAAATACTTTTAAAATGAGGTATCACTTGAACCCTCACTCTCATTTAGTAGTTTTTGAAGGAGTTACCCTTCTCGTGCAGGGGATGAAATACGAGGATTGAATTATGTACGTCCCTCGAAAAAATTCGACGCATTTTTGCTAAAACTTTACAAAGCAGGAAAAAAATGATTTGAAAAGTTTTAAATGCCCCACCCTGTATATGTATATAGCAATGTTGACTCTATTTCATAGAAGCCGTTCGATTTAATGAACGGACAATAGTTGACTAACAAATTAGAGTAATTTATTCTACGATTTACATAAACAGTGTATAAAAAACCGCTGCCCAAGGAATCACTACGATAAAATTTGTATGTGGAAATAATTGTTTATGGAATTTTAATAATACAATATTTGAAATCGTCTATCCCAAAGACCCATAAAACGATATCCCACATCGATAGTGGGTTGGAGGTAGTGATAGGGGGGTGGTTGTGGGGATTGATGAAATAAAAAAATAAAAAGGAATTAGTAGGGTCAAAAACAAATAAGGAAGGAAAATCGCACCATATACCCTAAAGAAGAAACACCAAGCAGCCATGGACACGTGTTTCGGAATTATTGTTCCTCATCAGCGTAGCGTAGCATCAAAAAGGATCTGGAAAAGATAGAGAGGAACAATATTGAAGGTTGAAAGTACAGTACACAGTACTCTTATTTATGCGTTCATATCCAGATCGGCCTAATTTTAGGCCTTCACCGACACTCGGCACGTAGAGCCGGATATGAATGCATAAATAAGAGTACTGGGTACTGTACTTTCAACCTTTAATATTGTTTCTCTCTATCTTTTCCAGATCCTTTTTGATGCTAAGCTGCGCTGATGAGGAACAATAATTCCGAAACACGTAGCTACCTGGTGTTTCTTCTTTAGGGTATATGGTGCGATTTTCCTTCCTTATTTGTTTTTGACCCTACTAATTCGTTTTTATTTCATTTCATTTAACTTGTCAGGTTGAAATGGGCAGTATACATAGGGCTCTACTTGCCGAGTGTTGGTGAAAGCCTAAATCCTTTTTAGATCTTTTTTTAATAAAAAAATATTTTGAGGCCTTCGGTTCTTGTACACACACTAAATCACATTTTTTTACCCCCTTTTATAATGGGGGTGGCTAATGCCAATTTTTTTTTTTTTTTTTGAGACATTGGCTTCTCTTGTATATACCTAATATCAATTTTATGGACTCTTACCTGCTTGATTTACCTATTTACCCCCATTTACCCCCATTTACCCCCATTTACCCCCCAACTCTTCAACGGAATAAGATGAAAATATAATCTAATTCCAGATCTTGTTCAAATACATACGAGTACCAACTTTCAAGTCAATTTCTTAAACGGTTCCAGAGTAATCGTGCGCACAAAAAAAAGTTAGAGACAGACAGACAGACAGAAATTTTTTCTTGCTCAATCGTTTCATGACATTCTAAGCCTATTTGAACAATAAAGATTTTTAAAAATTTTTTTGTCTTTACTAAACTTGCACTGGATGTGGAAGTAAGATAAATAACTTTCGTAAATTTTGAATGGTAAAAGCTCTAAAACATGCCAAATAATTAATACTACCTGTATAATGACCCTTGCAGAAAATACAAATTAGTTACAAATCTCCTTCTCTTCAAAGTTTGCACGAAATATTCAAATGTTGAAGTACTTCATTTTATTTATATTCACTCCTCGAATAACCAGTTCAATATGCAGAGATTCTTAATAATCTCCCTCGACCGCATCAGTTTGTAAATGATCATAGAGAAATAAATGATGCATATTCTAGTGTCGAACGAACCATTTAAATTGTAAAAAGGCAGAAACTGCTGGAAGACCGCCATATGAAAGCTGGAAATTTCAATATTTGGAACTTTTAATACTCTTTGGCCATTATCAGTGGTCTAGGGCAAAGCCAAATAAACTTTTATTTTGAGTCTCTAGATTTACTCAGAGCAGTTAAAAAATAACCAACTTTTGAGTTAAAAATTCAGAATTAAATTACAACGAAAATTTTTTTTAATTGTTACATATTTAATTTATTCCACTGAAAGTCTCTTTACGTATTGTTAAAATAAAAGCACAATAATTAGGTCTTAATCGGAAAACGATAGGTTAAATACAGGTTATTTAAAAAATGAATTCAGTGCTGTAAAATAATAAAAAAAACAATAAGACTTAGTAGTCTACACGGATAGATGCTGATGATTTTAATATTTATCCAAACCTTTTTAAAAACCGCTGCCTGAGGAATCACTACTTCCACATCCAGATTTTCTATCCAAGTCACTCACAGCGAAAAAAATTCGTATGTGGAAATAATTATTTATGGTAATTTAATAATATAGTATTTGGAATCCTCTACCTGAAAAACCCATAAAACGATACCCCACATCGGTAGTAGGGTGGGGGTGGTGATAGGGGGTGGTAGTGGGGGTGGATGAAGTTAAAAAAATATTTTGAGGTTTCTGGTTCTTGTACACACATTAAATCACAATTTTTTTCATCCCCTTTAATAATGGGGGTGGCAGTGGGGGTGGTAATGGGGGTGGCTAATGCCTTAGCTTCTCTTGTATATACTAAATACCAATTGTATGGATTCTTACCTGCTTGATTTACGTATTTACTCCAAATTTACCCCAATTTACCCCGCCTTTGACGGTACAAGATGAAAATATAATCTAGTTCCAGATCTCATTAAAGTACATATGTGTACCAAATTTCAAGTCAGTATCTTAAACGGTTCCAGAGTAAACGTGCGCACAAGAAGTTACAGACAGACCGACAGACAGACAAAAAATTTTTTTTCGCTCAAACTTAAAATCTCGACGTTTCATGACATTCTAAGCCTATTTGAACAATACATTTTTTTAAAAATTTTTTGTCGTTACTATTCCACTGGATGTGGAAGTAAAAAGAAAAACCGCTGCCCAAGGAATCACTACTTCCACATCCAGATTCTTTATCCGAGTCACTCACAACGAAAAAATTTTGTATGTGGAAATAATTGTTTATGGAACTTTAATAATATAATATTTGAAATCCTCTACCCCAAAAACCCATAAAACGATACCTGACATCGATAGTGGGGTGAGGGTGGTGATAGGGTGGTAGTGGAGGTGGATGAAGTAAAAAAATATTTTGAGGTTTCTGGTTCTTGTACATACACTAAATCACATTTTTCTTTTCATCCCCTTTAATGAGGGGGTGGCTATGCCAAAAATTTTTTCTTCTCTTTTATATACTAAACACCAATTTTATGGACTCTTACCTGCTTGATTTACCCATTTACCCCAAAATTACCCCAATTTACCCCCCCCATTCCATATCGACGGAACGTGATGAAAATATAATCTAGTTCCAGATCTTGTTAAAGTACATATGTGTACCAAATTTCAAGACAATATCTTAAACGATTCCAGAGTAAACGTGCGCACAAAAAAAGTTAAACAGGCCGACAGACAGACATGACATTTTAAGCGTATCTGAACAATAAAAAATTTTTTAAATTTTTTTGTCGTTACTATCTTCCACTGGATGCGGAAGTAAAATTGCATCCATATAAGGTTCAATTGGCTCAGGGATTATCTGAAAATGCCTTTGATTCTAGATTGGGATCTTGTGAAATTATACAGGAAATATGTACTTAGCGATGATCCAACATTTGCTTGTAATATTTTTTGGATCGGTTCATAGGTATAATTGTCACTATTGGCCCAGGAAAGACCCTGACTGCAAACTTTGCATATGCAACGTCTGCAAAAAGTAAACGTTTATGGATATGTTTGGACATTATTTTGATGAACCATCTGCAGTAGAGGGTAATTAACATCTGTAATTTATCTTTACAAACCCACATATTCTCAAATCACTGCAATTTTTTCGGATGATAACGATCTACCATTAGCCAATAGCGTATGGTTCCAGCAAGATGGTTCTCCTCCATCTAAGGAATTAATGTAGAACAGTACCTGAATGGGGTGTTTCCGAACCGATGAATAAGCAGAAGAGGGTCATTCGAATGGCCAGCTAGATCTCTGGACCTGTCACACCTAGATTTTTTTATGAAAAAATAAAGAAAAATAATAAAAAAAAATAGTCTAAAATAGTCTAAAATAGTCTAATAGTCTAAAAAAATTTGGAGAATCAAAACATTGTATTTATTTTAAAACCCCTTTCAACGGGTTTCGATTTTCTTTATTCCATTGAATAGCTTATTAAAGTGCATTTCTTTTAAGATATCACAAAGGGCAGAAAACTATTTAAAAAAAGAAAGTTGAGGTGACGGGATGGGGGTGCGTAAAACTAAAAATTCTAAATTGCATCAAAATTATGTAATTGAAAATAAAAATCGATCAGACTAGGGCTTTTTCATACAATTAATGTATTGGAAGTTACGGTTGGTCATGCTTAAATACTTTTTACACACACTGCATAGTAGAAATTCGATGAACTCTAAAAACTGATTTAAATAATCATCCTGCATAATCCGAAAACCTGAAAATAAACTAAACTCAGCAGACTCGTATACACAAACTTGATCTGTCAACTTAAAACTCTTTCTATACTAAGAAGGTGTATACAAGCTTAAAATAAATAAAGGAGGAAATATGTGTTTCTGGAATATATAGTAGTTTCTTTGTGCAGCTGTAATATATGTTTAGAATCAACAAACATTGGAACTGTTACAACGAAATATTTGAAAGTTATAAAGTAAGTACATTTTCTACAAAAAGTTTACTCGGTTACTGAACTGACTTCTATGAAAGGAGTGATGTATATCGTTCAGCGAAGAAATAATAATGTAGAATACAAATGGGTTTAACGCCTCTGTTTTCATTTTCTAAATTTTCTTATACTTAATATGAGAAATACTACAGTAATATTTTAAAAACCATCTCAACTCAACTGCTTAGAATTTGTTTTTTGATTTATGTTAAAAATAAAGAGCATTAAAAAGGGTTAAGAAATTGTGAAATTCACATTTTTCATATTTTTTTCTTGCTTAAGGTACTTGTATACTGATAAGAACCGAATCTAGCGGTGGATTTAATAAATTAAAGCAGATAGAGTAAGAGTACATTGTAATACAAATGTAATGCAGTAATATAAAATTCTCTATTTTATTCCGGTGTGTGAAGATGTAATCAAGGCGTGTGGCAAAGTGATATTTTTTGCAGTCATTTTGAAGTTAGAAAATTTTACTTTCAGCACAATCGTAGAAAATAGCTATTTGTATGACAACGGAGAAAAGTGCATAATTTCCTCCCGCGGATAGTTTGATGCCCGACGCGAAGCGCAGGGCATCAATATCCAAGGGAGGAAATGGCACTTTGTTCCTGTGTAATACATATGATTTTTTCTACGACCATTTACAGTGTTTTTTACATTGGATTTGCATATATTTTATTATATTTTCTTATGCATGACAATCAAAAAACCAAATATGTCAAAATGTCATAATAGGTATTTAGATAAGTAAATATTTAAAAAAATCAAAGTACATGGAACGTTGCTAAGGTTGCTTCTTGTTTTCAAAATAAATAAACTTCCAAAAAGTTTATAATAATGTATTCCGAATGTGAAGATGAAGTTCCTCAAAATATTCTGGAAGAAGCAAACGTGGTTTCGTTAAATCTATTACCGTTAAAGTCTCGTGAAAGATATGAAGAAGAGTACCAGCTATTTAAATGTTGGATGGAGACTAGGCAAATAAGAAAAATATGTGAAGAAGTGGTCATAATTTACTTTTCCAAAAAATGCGCCGGTTTGAAGCCTTCAACATTATGGAGCAAATACAGCATGTTGCGATCTACACTCCAAATTAAAGACAATATCGACATTAAGTTTCCTAAATTAGTAGCTTTTTTAAAAAGGAAATCTGCTGGATATAAAGCCAAGAAAGCCAATACTTTTTCAAGGGAGGATATCAACAAGTTTATTGCAGAAGCTCCAGATGAAACTTACTTACATGTGAAGGTAAGATTGATCGTTATTGTTGAATAATAAATAAAAACGTATCGCAGTATTTGTTATTAGAAAGTATATATAAAATGACAATTAAGTGACATTTTAGGCAGTTGTCATAACTGCATTTTCCTTTTTCAGGTCGTGCTTATATTTGGAATTGCTGGGGCATGCCGTAGCGATGAATTAGTTAATATGGTACTTGAGGATATCAGTGATAAAGGCGATATTTTGGTGGTGAAAATACCTGACTCAAAAACTAATATCAAAAGGACATTTACAATAACAAATGAGATTTTAAACGGAGTATCTGTCTTGGATATGTATAGAAAATATCTGGACTGTAGGTCCCCTAAAACATGTCATTCTAGATTTTTTGTAACTTATGCTAAAGGGAAATGTAGAAAGCAGGTAATTGGCAAAAACACAATTGCCAAAATTCCATTCAGAATAGCAATATTTTTAAATTTGGATGATTCGAAAGGCTATCCTGGACACAGTTTCCGCCGTACTTCAGCTACGTTATTAGTCAATGCTGGAAGTGACATTCTCACTCTAAAAAGACATGGGGGATGGCGAACAAACGTAGTAGCAGAAGGGTACTTAGATGACTGTATTTCTAAAAAATGTGAGGTAGCCAGCCAAATAATTACGGGAGAAAGTACTACTTCAAGTACCAAAAAACGTTGTCTTGTTTTTGAAAATTTTGTTTCTACAAGTACTTCATCAGCGACCAAGACTTTGGAAAACAACAAACAGGAACTGATCTCCACCAGCAGAGCCAATATTTTTTCAGGGGGAATCTCCATTAGTAATTTAACTAATTGTACCATAAATTTTAATAATATTTAGTTACTGATGTTAATTTAAACCTTGATTTAAACTGTTTTCAATTTTTATAAATAAAAATAAGTAATAAAAAATCTGTTTGAAAGAAAAGCATAATTATACATTTTCAGGAAGTTTGTGTATCAATAAAAGAAGTCTATACACTACTATTACAGCTATTTGAAGTTTTTACTTGTTTGCTTCCAGAGGGAGCCAAAGAATTTTCCTCCCTAGGGAGGCAAAGTACAACTTTGCTCCCTGAAATGAGGGAGCAAAATAGTATTTTCTATGTAGGGAGTAGAAAAAAGAATTTTTCAACACTGTATTAAATACGATTGTCATAACTGTCATATACTAATCTGCTACATTTAATCTGGCTATATTTCGTTCGTGCCGAGCCGAATCTTCCAATTTCGATATGCAATTTACGATGAGGTTTAACTGGAAGTCTTCCTCTTTACGTCGCGACATCGTACGGCCGTCCCGCTAGTGTTTTTCGAAAAATATGAACGTGTCAAGATCGCATGTTTTTGTAATTTTTTCGTCTCCGAAATGCCAGGTCTTTCACTATTTTTCTCAGATATCTCCGAAACTGTAAGAGCTAGCTCGAAATAAAGAATAAGGTCAACAAGTATTCTTCACTGCGAATCTTTTGCTACCCTCAGAATTTTATTTTTCTTTTCGTGACGGAGATGTTTACTGAAATGTCGACGATGATGTAGGGCAAGAAATCGCACATTTTGTGCTTCAAAAGTTGACAACTTCTTAATCTTGACTCCTACGCCAATAGACCACTCTAGCTAATTTAAATAGAATTAAATTTGCCAAAACTCTTTTTTTTAATTTTTTGGATTCCGACAAAAATTAGGGAATTAGAGGGGGCGGAAATTGGGACTTTTTTGTTCGGTAAAATTTCGCCATTTTGTCACCGTAATTAATCGGTAATTAATTAAAATCTATCTCATATACGATGTCCACTTAATATCATGTATTACCTAAACGCTTCATTAATCTCGGCCCTTCAAAACAAAGGTTTCTGACAAAATTATTTTTTTAAGATTTACATGCATTTTCTAGGAAAATGTGAAATTTTCTCCATTTACTCGAATATCTCGATATTTATCGGTTTTTCCGAAAAATTTGTAGGCAACAAAGGTAAAGAGTATTTACCTTACCTTGTAATTTTATACTTTTTAAAAATTGAAATATTCGCGCCATCTTCTTAATATGCAACGTTGCCAATGGATTTCAACAGCTGTTTTATTTACACAAATGTAGGTCTTAAAATTGATTGAAGTTCTAATAACTTTTATACTAGACGGACGATTTTTTCAGGATTTTACCAGAGTATTAATAAAAAACTACTTAATGTTATGTCAAGCATATTTTAAGCAGTTAAGCAGTTTTGAAGCATATCTCTAAAAAATTGTGGTATTAAGAGCGAAAATGAACAATACCCACTGCGGTGGCGCTTTCGGAACTAGCATTATGTTATTAGTAAAACAATGTCCACTACGGTGGCGTTCGGTACTAACATTTTGTTACTAGTAAAACAATGTCCTACTTCTACTTCTGTTTTTGGTGACATAATTTAAACATTTTAATACGCTTGAAGAAAAAATGTTCTCTATCGTCTGGGCTAGACGGGAAGAAATAATATTTGATATATCGTTATCGATATTGCTTGATATACAGTTCATCTCAAACTTATAGCAACATGAGGCCCAGTGTTTCAATGCAAAGTTAAGCATTTTATCCTACAAATAAATTAGCTAGAAGTTTAGAATATGCTTTTATTAAACACTTTAATATTGCAACTTCATATTCTAAACTTCTAGCTAATTTATTTGTAGGATAAAGTGCTTAACTTTGCATTGAAACACTGGGCCTCATGTTGCTATAAGTTTGAGATGAACTGTAGATTTATTTAAAAAAATATGTAGCGATCATCCAACAGCAAAAAATAATTAATAAATACAAGTAGAGAGGGAAGTTTTATTTAAATGCCTCTTTAAATTTTTAAAATTTCCTTGGTCAGTCAAGTCAGATTCTTAAACAACCGAAATAGCGCGCATCCAGTATAAGTCTGGAACCATCGTTAACTTTCTAAAAAAATTCATCGATTGTAGAATGAAACAAAGAGTAGCTGACTATTTTATGAGCGAAGCTCTTGTTTTGTTCAAAGGGGCCACCTTATTGTGATGTTTCTTTTTACAAAAATTGGGTTCAGGACAACAAAGACTGAGGTATCTGGCAAATAAACGGTCGCATTAGTGGTTTTATTTTATTTACGCGAAGTATAGAGTGTTCCGCTGAGTACAATTCAAGCAGCGGAGGCTTTGTGTTAAGGCATAAATTGCGCCTTCCTTAATTTGAAAGGGGAACAACACTCTTATTTTCTCATAAATTCAACGAACTTTATTATGCTATACTTGCAGACATCCAGTGCTTTCATTAAAAAATTTTATATGTTTACGTTAGATTTATCGTTTACTTTGCAACTTTTGCCAGTGCAATTAGTTTGCTTATGCCTACTTCTTCTTCAAACGTATCAAAATAAATAGTGACGAAGTCACTATTCTGAATCTGTAAAAGTCATATACCTAGAGGTATATAGTATATACTGCGAATAGTCTACTGCGTATCGAGAGTACGCTTGCAATAAATGGAGAATGCACAAATGTCATTTATAATAGTGGTGAGGTGAATCGTTGGCAGTTGTCATGTTTGCTTATGTTTTGTTTATTATGAATGTTATAATAATAAAAGTAAAATACGTTGTCTTTAGTCTATTGTCCATGTACTGTAGAAGGGAACTAAAACGTTAAAAGGTTTTTATTATTTCTTATGTTCAATTGATCCCAAGATATGAAAAAACCGCGGAGTGCTACCATTTAAAGTGGTGCGTTTTTGAGATCGAAGTAAAAAGGTCCACTTTCATATTTTTTTTGCTCGAAAACCATGAATTTTTTCTATAAACATGTCAATAGAAAAGTATATCGAAATCGAAATGGCACCTTCAGAAGTCAAAACTTTTTTTTTTACAAAAATACGTCCAAAAAACAAAATAAAAAAAAAAGAAAAACGCAATTTTTTATTTTTTTATTTTATTTTAGCCTGTAACTATTTTTCGGGTACATTTAGGCATAGACATTGCTGCATAACAAAAAAAGCTGGCATTTTACCCGTTAAAATGAGATTTTGTAAACAGTTTTACGATTAATAGTGACCGAGATATAGCGTTTCAAAGTTTGCAACTTTTAACTTTTTTTGCTAATTTTTACTATTTTTTTTTCAAATTTCGTCCTGTAACTTTTTTCTGAGTGAATGTAGGTGTAGACATTATTATATTAAAGTGAAAGCTGACTTTACGCCCGTTGAAATGGTGGCTGGTAAAAGTCTCTACGAAAAATAGAAACCTAGATAAGCGTTTCGAAGAGTGTTACTTTTATTAACTTTCTTCCAATTTTTACGTTCTTTTTAAATTTCGGCCTATAACTTATTTGTCAAATACAGATATTGCTACATGGAATGTACTCACAGCATTCTCGTTTAAATAGTCTGCAATAGAAGTTTATGTGATCAATTGTAACCAAGATACAGTCTAGATATAGTAGATTATTGTATTTAAAAAATAACTTTTTACATTTTTCCACTTCTGAAGTTTATTATATCACGTGTTTTTTTTTTTGTTCAAATAACTTAGATTAATAACTTACATTATGAAATTATTCAAATGCTGGATTTAACATATTTTCAAAATCAAAGTCGATTTCTTCATCGGCATCTATGTAAACATCGTCTTCCGTTATTTGAGGTACATCAGCGTTTTCACAGTTCATTCCCATACATTCTTTGCAAAAAATGGAGCAATTCATTCCCAATTTCCTGCAACCACAGTTTCCTCTACATCCTTTGGTGCATTTACATGCTATTTTTTCCAGCAAAACTTGTGGTGCGGGAGGTTTATTTGTCAAAATTGGTACTAGTCCATTTTCTGAACTTTTCCAACCCCAGATGAGAGGATTTACAATATTTCCTTTCCAATGTTGCATTTGCAAGTAAGTTCTTAAACCATGATGCATGCATATCTTATAGGTATCTTGATTCCGTTTACATGATATCATCACGAAATGTGCCAGTAAGCTGATTTTCTGAGGCCGGAAATACGAAAAATGGATAAGGATAATAAGAAGAAAAAACAATACTTTAAGATGGGTTAAACTTCTATTGCAGACCATTTAAACAAGAATGCTGCGAGGTCATTCAGTGTAGCAATATCTGTACTTAAAGCATTTGACAAATAAGTTATAGGCCGAAATTTAAAAAAGAACGTAAAAATTGGAAGAAAGTTAATAAAAGTAACACTCTTCGAAACGCTGTATCTAGGTTTCTATTTGTCGTAGAGACTTTTACCAGCCACCATTTCAACGGGCGTAAAGTCAGCTTTCACTTTAATATAATAATGTCTACACCTAAATTCACTCAGAAAAAAGTTACAGGACGAAATTTGAAAAAAAATAGTAAAAATTAGCAAAAAAAGTTAAAAGTTGCAAACTTTGAAACGCTATATCTCGGTCACTATTAATCGTAAAACTGTTTACAAAATCTCATTTTAACGGGTAAAAGGCCAGCTTTTTTTGTTATGCAGCAATGTCTATGCCTAATTGTATCCGAAAAATAGTTACAGGCTAAAATAAAAAATAAATAAATTGCATTTTTTCGTTTTTTTTGTTTTGTTTTTTGAACGTATTTTTGTAAAAAAAAAAAATTTTGACTTCTGAACGTGCCATTTCGATTGGAAATTTAATTCTCTACACACTTTTCTATTGACGTGTTTATAGAAAAAATTCATAGTTTTCGAGCAAAAAAAAAATATGAAAAGTGGACCTTTTTACTTCGATCTCAAAAACGCACCACTTTAAATGGTAGCACTACGCGGTTTTTTCATATCTTAGGGTCAATTGAACATAATAAACAATAAAAACCCTTTAACGTTTGTACATAGACAATAGCCTACTTGTGAAAGTCTAAAATATGCAAAATGATTTTGAAGCCTTCAAACCACATCACGTTTAAAGAAGTTTATTAAATGTGGTTGATCTGTTTACTTATGAAATTGTTTCCTTTCCTTGTAGTCGTAGAAAAAATATTGTAAATAACACGTATGAGAACATCTTTTCACACTCATTCGACTTGTGGAACTCGCCTTCAGCTCGTTTCACCAAAATGTCTCACTCGTGTGAAAAGATTCGTTTTCGAAACTTGTTGTTTAAAATAGTATTTTTCAAATGATTCGGTTCAAACGCGTATCCCTCGTTTTCGGAATCGCTGATTACTGGAAAAATTTTTAGCTCCAACCTCTGCTCATCTCTCAAACGGGCAGAAACCACCCCCCTCACTCACCAGAAAGCACGCTTTATCCAGAATTTACAGGTTTTTCGACACATGATCGTTATTGTAAGGGATATGAAATTCATTAATTACACTTTGGATCGTCAATACGCCCTCCCCTGTCATCGCAGACGCTGATCGCGATAAAAATATTCACCTTCATCTCCGACTCTCCTCAGCCTCTATAATGGACGGAAACTTGATTTAATGCTGATTTAATAATACTTTTCCTTGAAACAATGTGCAAATCTTTAAATTTGTAATAAACGAATGAATCTCCAAAGAAATCTGTAAAGGGCATAGCCGGGTAAGCATGGTGTGACTGCCCCCAAGCGTCTGGCGCTTATATTTGTGCAGTAGGAAGCAATCTTGGAAAGTAGCAATTTCACAAAATATTAGCCCGAAAAAGGGACCAGTTTGGGGTGAGTAAGGGAGGGTTGATTTTAGCAAAACTATTTTTTTTCTAAGAAACGACGCATTCAATCGTTTTGTAAAAAATATATGTTAAAGACCTACTGAGAAAGTACTAAATAAAAAATCATGCTGAAATTCCGAAAACAGATACAGTAAAAAAAACATATATATTATTTTCAATTTTTTTTTAGGGTAACTTATCCCTGGGGTACCAGCCTGAATTTTTTTCTGTAGCATGTTTATGGACTCACTTATATTATATTTTTTTCCCAGTCTTGTCCGAAGATTACGCCATACTTAAAAAAAATGCCGAAGTGTGCAGTGCCGTATGCATATTTTGTGGACAATTAACTCCTTGCAAGTAAAAAAGGCCAAACTGCAAAGTAAATATGGATTTCTGAGTATTGTATACATATTAGTGACTAGTGATTATGGAGATGGTGAACGTTGTAAGAGAAACCAACATAAAGCTGCAACGCTGACAGTTAATTAGGTGCTCAATAGAGTTGACTCTTGCGCCGCAAAAATCAGTTTATAGCCGTAATGTTAAATATCATTAAGGGTAAAACCTAAAGTCGGCGGTACTATGGAGTACCTTGTCAAAGACTGTCATTATTCACATCGATGGCGGGGATAAGAGCTTGGTTGTTAACAATTTGCAGCACTAAATCGTAGCATTACTAACCTGAGAAGGATATAGATGTTAATCTTCCTCACTGTCATCTGCAATCACTGTACTCATGCTATCCTTCTGGAACAATAGGGAGAGAACTTCTGCCGGTTTAGGTATGCTTGCTAGATATCATCCGTACGAAAGGTAATACACGACAGCAGCTACATGGGAACAACATCCAACAGTTTGATACCCATTGGCACATTCACAGAAATGTTTTCTAACGCCGACACTGTGGGGAATATAGTCGAGAAAACATCGGTAAACCTTCGTTTTGATGTGACGTGAACAAACTTGTATTTTGAGTACATTGGACTGGTCCTTAGCGTACTGAAGATTAAGTGTTCCGTCTTCATTTATGGCTTCGAGGTACGAAATCGTTTGTTTATATTGATACGATCTGGTAAAAAACAGTTTTAAATCCGTCATTTCTGGGAAGTCCAGTACATCTTTGCTGGAAATATCTACAAAAGGCAGTTTTGCAATTTCTTTGAATGTGCCAGTGAGAATCGAACTGTTGGATGTTGTTCCCATGTAGCTGCTGTCGTGCATTATCTTTCGCAAGGACGATATCTATCAAGCATACCTAAACCGGCGGAAGTTCTTTCTCTATTGTTTCAGAAGGATAGCATGAGTGCAGTGATTGCAGATGACAGTGAGGAAGATTAACATCCATATCCATCACAGATTAGTAATGCTACGATTTAGCGCTGCAAATTATTAACAATACATGACTGTTAAGACCAAGCTCTTATCCCCGCCGACGGTAATATCGATAGTACCGCTGACTTTAGTTTTTACCCTTAATGATATTTAACATTCCGGCCATAAACTGATTTTTGTGGCGCAAGAGAGTTAAACTCTATTGATCACCTAATTAACTGTCAGCGTTGCAGCTTTATATTGGTTTCTCTTACAACGTTCACCATTTCCGTAATCACTAATCACTAGTATGTATACTCTACTCAGGTATCCATATTTACTTTGCATTTTGGCCTTCTTTACGTGCAAGGGGTTAATTGTTGACAAAATATGCATACGACACTGCACACTTCGGCATTTTTTTTAAGTATGGCGTAATCTTCGCACAAGACTGGGAAAAAAACATAACATAAGTGAGTCCCCAGACATGCTACAGAAAAAAATTCAGGCTGGTACCCCAGGGATAAGTTACCCTAAAAATAAATTGAAAATAATATATATGTTTTTTTTACTGTATCTGTTTTCGGAATTTGATCATGATTTTTTATTTAGTACTTTCTCAGTAGGTCTTTAACATATATTTTTTACAAAACGATTGAATGCGCCGTTTCTTAGAAAAAAAATAGTTTTGCTAAAATCAACCCTCCCTTACTCACCCCAAACCGGTCCCTTTTTCGGGCTAATATTTTGTGAAATTGCTACTTTCCAAGATTGCTTCCTACTGCACAAATATAAGCGCCAGACGCTTGGGGGCAGTCACACCATGCTTACCCGGCTATGCCCTTTAATATTTAATTAATTGTTAAAATATTAATATTTATTTATTTTAATATTTTTTCTATTTTTTTTTATTTTTTTTATATTTTATTTTATATTAGTTATTACTTCCACATCCAGTGGAAGTATAGTAACGACAAAATTTTTTTTTTTAATTTTTATTGTTCAAATAGGCTTAGAATGTCACGAAACGTCGAGATTTTAAGTTTGAGTGAAAGAAAAATTCTGTCTGTCTGTCTGTCGGTCTGTAACTTTTTCTGTGCGCACGTTTACTCTGGAACCGTTTGAGATATTGACTTGAAATTTGGTACACATATATACTTTAACGAGATCTAGAACTAGATTGTATTTTCATCTTGTTCTGTCGAAGGGTTGGGGGGTAAATTGGGGTAAATTTGGGGTAAATAGGTAAATCAAGCAGGTAAGAGTTCATAAAATTGGTATTTAATATAGACAAGAGAAGCTAAGGTCTCAAAAAAAATTATGGCATTAGCCACCCTCATTACCACCCCCACCCCATTATTAAAGGATAAAAAAAATGTAATTTAGTGTGTGTACAAGAACCAGAAACCTCAAAATATTTTTTTTAATTGATCCACCCGATGTGGGGTATCGTTTTATGGGTTTTTGGGGTAGAGGATTTCAAATATTATATTATTAAAGTTCCATAAACAATTATTTCCACATACAAAATTTTTTCGTTGTGTGACTTGAATAGAAAATCCGGATGTGGAAGTAGTGATTCCTTGGGCAGCGGTTTTTTATATTAGTCGAAGAAACATTTATAGACGTGAAATATAGGCAATATAATATTCGAGCAAGAGATTTGGGCCACAAAAAAAGTGAAAATATTTTTCCCGTGATCAGCGACACCGAAAACGGGGAATACGCGTTTGAACTGAATCATTTGAAAAAAAAAAAAAGATTTTCCACTCCTCGGGCCTGCTGTCTGGATTTCACTTACTCTATAACCCCCTTCCATGTTATTTCAAGTATAACCCATCGATAAATCACTGCCCAGATCCGTTTATACATGCGAACAAAAAGGATCCATAATAGGGGTGGTTTTTGGCCGTTTCAGGGGGTGGCGGCGGTCAAAAACTTCTCCCACCACTTCCATCGTGTTCAGCACACTTAAAAATATTTACTAAAAAGCCGACTTATAATGCTTCATTACATAGACTATAGGTTTTTAATTCGGTTTTATTAAAAAAAACCGCTGCCCAAGGAATCACTACTTCCACATCCAAGTCTCTTACAATAAAATACTATATTTGCACTCCACTATGTGGAAATAATTGTTTATGGAACTTTAATAGTATAATATTTGAGAATTTTTTTCACTTCATTGACACCCACGACCACCCCACCCCCATTACCGATGTGGCATATAATTTTATGGGTTTTGGGGTACCTCATGTACCCCAAAAACCCATAAAATTATATGCCACATCGGTAATGGGGGTGGGGTGGTCGTGGGGGGTCAATGAAGTGAAAAAAATTCTTGATGACTTTGGCTCTTGTACACACCCTAAATCACACTATTTTTTCACCACCTTTAATAATGGGGTGAGGGTGGTAATAGAGGTGGCTAATGCAATTTTTTCTTGAGAGCTTAGCTCCTCTAATATTTACTGAATACCAATTTCATGGACTCTTGCTTGATTTACCTATTTACCCCAATTTACCTTTCAACTCTGCAACGGAATAAGATCAAAATATAATCTAGTTCCAGATCTCGTTAAAATACATACGTGCCCTATTTTAAGTGAATATCTTAAACGGTTCCAGAGTAATTGTGAGCACCAAAAAAAAAATACAAGACTAACAGACAGACCTACGCTGCAGACAAATTTAATTTGCTCAGACTGACGTTTCCTGATATTCTAAACATATTTAAACAATGAAAATTTCCATTTTTTTTTTGCGTTAATGTACCTCAACTCAATGTGGAAGTAATACGCAGAAAATGGCATGACAAAGATATAAAAAATTGTTGTGTGCCGTAAACTACACGATAGAAATAAAGCCACTACTTCAAGCATTTTCTTCGAGGAAATCTATTACGCATTCATACTATTCAAGGTAACCTACTGCGCATCCAATTTAGTCGAGGGAAGCCACTGCGCATTCATACTTCTTGAAGTAAACCACTGCGCATCCATTTCACTCGAAGAAACCCACTGCGCACTCATACTTCTTGAAGTAACCCAACGCGCATCCATTTTACTCGAGGAAACCCACTGCGCATCCATATCTCTTGAGGTAAACTACTGCGCATCCATTGTACTCGAAGAAAGCCACTGCGCATCCATACTTCTTAAAGTAACCCACTGCGCATCTATACTACTTGAGGTAACCTACTGCAATCTATAATACTCAATAAAAGTTACTGCGCATCCAAAATACTCGAGGAAAGCCACTGCGCATCCATAATACTCGTGAAATCTACTGCGCATCCATAGTAGTCGAGGAAAGCTACTGCGCACCCATACTACTCGAGGCAACTTTAAAACATAATATTTGAAATCATCTACCCCAAAAACCTATAAAACAATATGCCACATCGGTAGTGGGGGTGGTGATAGAGGGTTGGTATAGATATTAGAGTTTGGAAAATAATATCTATAATAATTATTTCGAATTCATTTTGTTAAATAATGTATATATTCGAAGATAAATAAAGTTTTAGATTAACATTTTGTATAATACATGTTATTATTTTTAAATTTCAAAATTGTTGTTCTTTTTTTTGTTTTTTGATTCCCCTTGGTTACTTGAAGTCCTTGAATCTTATATTTACTAGTAAGTGAACTGATCGCCACAGTTGGTAGTGGGTGTGGATCAAGTAAAAAAACATTTTGAGGCTTTTGGTTCTTGTACACACACTAAATCACAATTTTTTTTTCATCCCCTTTAATAATGGGGTAGGTAATACCAAAAATTTTTTTGAAACCTTAGCTTCTCTTGTATACACTGAATACCAATTTTATGGACTCTAACCTGCTTGATTTACCTGTTTACCCCTCATTTACCCCATTTTACCCCCAACCCTTCGACGGAACAAGATGAAAATATAATCTAGTTCCAGATCTTGTTAAAGTACCTACATAATATGTGTACCTCAAGTCAATATCTTAAACGGTTCCAGAGTAAATGTGCGCACAAAAAAAGTTACAGACCGACAGACAGAAATTTTTTTTCGCTCAAATTTAAAATATCGACGTTTCATGACATTCTAAGCCTATTTGAACAATAAAAATTTTCAAAAAACTTTTTGTCGTTACTATACTTTCACTGGATGTGGAAGTAATTAGTTTTCATTGGTAAGTTTCATTATATTGTTCTTTTTCTTATCTTCAAATGTTTAAATTACAATATTTATTATAGATTTCCAACTGACGAGGAAACCTTTCGTGCCTGGTTGCATACACTTGGCAAACAAGATGAAAATGTTAATCATAGAGCCGTGCCAAATTTGTCTGTTCAGACCATTTTAAACTTGAGGATTTCGAAATGGTAGCACATAAACGCACTTTAGAACAAATACAATCCCTGTTTTGCACCTTCATCAGGATTACAAAAACCACGAGGACAACATATTATGCCGGTTCATACATCAACCGATAAGCCTAATACACGTTTTCTAACTGCTTCACCCAGAAGAAAACGGAAACTTGTAGTTTTGTTTGATGAATCGGTGTCAGAATCTTCACCTCTGCCGCCCCCAACAGTTCATAGTGCAGTAATAATGGAACCATTAGATGATGATTTAAGTGCCAGTAGAAAAAAAAAGTGAGTCTAGTTGGAGCGTTATTGTTATTCCTAAGCATTAATTTCATTACAAAATTTAGGCAGGTACAGGCATTTTTTTATAATAAAAACTGATTATGATGTGAATAAAAAGTATATTTAAATTTTAGCCTCTAAAATATGTCGTAGTTGATCATATAAATATTTTTTAGCAAAACTACAAGAATTTCAGCAGAATACGAGGCAGAATATGACTTTGTTGTTGGCCAGCAAGCTTAGGAAAAATATAAGGTGTGGAGGAAATGGACAAAAGAGTTGAGCAACTTAGTTTTGTTATTATATTGTCGTTTCTAAATAATTATTATTGTTTCAGGTTAATATTTCAGCCCAGATGTTAAGTTATAGAGTTGCGAAGGCCATTTTGATTTTAAAAGGTGATTAAAACATCCCCATTTTCAAGAATGAGGATATTTCTTTGAACTTTGTTTATTTTAAATTTTAGCACTTTAGTGTCATGATTATATGCATTATTTTAATATAAACATTTATATTTATTTTCTTGTTCCGAAGTATATATCAATAAAATGTATTATTTGAACAATAAAAGTAAAAAGATATATTAGCTGTGTAAGTAGGAACTTAATCTCACTGACACCATGCAAAAGTGAATTGTGCCGTATTCGAGAAAAGTGTTAATCAAATAAGTATTCGTAAACTGCAACATCGAATTTCAATTTCTACTCGTTATTATTCGCTACTGAGCTGTCTAATAAAATTCATACGAATTAAATACACGTACTTCGAAATAAGAAAGCAAAATATGAAATGTAATATTATTACGGTAGCTCAAAGAAGTAACAACACAGTTTCCGTTAAAAATTTAGAAAGTGACATAATAACATAAAGATCAAAGCTATGTGCTTGGCGTGTTGATAATGTTTTAAAAATTCAAAGGCCTTCGCATTCATGAAACTTTTATTTTTAGTGGTGGTGAGGTTTCAACCATAGCAATACATTTATTTTCACACTGCCTATAAAATTATAAAAATTATGCTTTTAATCTGAGAGAAAATAAATGTCTTTTTAGAGGAAATTGGTATTGAGATAATAATACTTGTATTCTTTCTATACTTGTCGAACAATTATCTAGTTTACTGCTTATGTGTACTTTGGAATAAATCTAGGTTTAATAGACGCCAATATTCTTGGCTAGAGATGTCGGTCTCGGATGTCTGGGGCCAGGCAGGACTATTGCCCTTTACCCCAGTACATCGCTGTAGACCGGGGACCGGCCTCGTGCAGGGCGGGCGAACTTACTTTGCGTCGGCCCCACTCACAAATGTGAGCGGTGCAGACGATTTCGGCCCACCTCCCTGGGTCCTGGCTCGTTGGACCTTGCTGGCTAAGGCCTCTTCTGGCGTTCTTCTGTCTTCGTTTTCTTTTCTTCGCCAGCTTGTTTCCCCCCGGGGGGTAGTCATCTGTCTGTAGGGTGTGTTGGAAGTTTTGGCAGGAGAGACTGCCGGTACACAGGATGTCAAATGACATCCTGTCATCCGGATCGTCGGTGGGGTAAGGATGAGCTATGTAGCTCGGGGAAGGGCAGACCTAAATGCTATTTGTAGCATTTTTGGTCTGCCCGGAGCCAAGGGGACTACAGGTACTGGACGGTGTGTTGTCCGGTACCCGCAGGGTCGTGGGTAGGGTGTTGGGTGTCGTCATGTCTCTTCTGGTGGCTTCTCCATCGACGGGGTGG
Organism: Rutpela maculata; assembly: GCA_936432065.2. Lineage (NCBI taxonomy): Eukaryota > Metazoa > Arthropoda > Insecta > Coleoptera > Cerambycidae > Rutpela > Rutpela maculata. The sequence goes on along the minus strand of OW386291.2, from coordinate 140,049,472 downwards.
TCCAGGTGACGTCACTGGGGGGTAAGGTGGGGCAGGTTTGCGAACAGGGCCCCCATCATGGTACACATCTGCTGCATCTGGGCCAGTACAGCAGCGAGTTGTCCAGCCTCTGGGGGGGCCTGTTGTGGTAGGACAGGGTTGGTAGGTGTCCCTGCTGCTCCCTGGGCTGCTCTGGCGTAGCTTAGCCCGGGGGTTGTCCTGGTGGTTGCTGACTTGTGGGCGGGTGGCTTCCGGGGGGCTGGTGTCTGGTGGCTGGCTGGCCTTTTGGGGCAACGGGGGCATCCTCGGTAGCTTGCGGGGTGCGCACCCTGACAGTTTGCGCACTTAGCGGGGGTGTCCTTGGGCTTCTGGCAGTCCTTGGTGTGGTGGGTCTCTCCACACTTGACACATTTGGGTTGTGCCGTGCACCGTCCTTGGGCATGGCCGTATGTTTGGCACCGGTGGCACTGGGAGATGGTCTGTTTTGCCCGTTGTTTCTCAGTTTTGACTACCAGGAAGCAGCAACGGTTGACTGCCAGGATGCTCTCTTGCGTCGGGGGAACCAGTACTAGCACCAGGGGGATTTCCTGTCTAGTCCTTCGGGAGGTCATCCTTTGGACAGAGATGGGTGTGAATCCCTGTCTCTCCAGGTCCAGTTTGACTTCGTCTGTGCCTACGCCGCTGGGAATGCCCCGGATTACTACTCTCAGCATCCTCTCCTCGGGCAGGGCGTAGGTGTGGAATTCCCGTTGTTCCTGGGCGAACAGCGTGGTCATCCTGGCGTGGTCTTCTTTTGACGCAGGTTCAATGGAGATGCCCTCTCTCACCACTTTGGCTTTGTTGAAGCCTATCCGGGCGTGGTGTAGCTTGTTTGTGACTTCGGTCCAAGTCTCCTTTTTCCTCAGTACAACGGGGGGCATCCGGGGGGTTGCAGGGGTCTCCTCGTCCATGGTCGCCGTGCTCTCAACCTGGCTGGTGGACGGTTTGTCGTGGCTGGGGGTTGGCGTCTTTTTTATTGTGGGGGGTGCCTCATCGTCACTGTCAGGGACGTTCTTCCTTTTCAGGGCTTCTTTCGTCTCGGGGACCTTCATGGTGTTGTTGCAGGCTATGAGGAGTGCCATTAGCTCTTCATGCTGTTTGTTGCCTTCTTCTCTCTGCAGTTCCGCCTGCTTGGTTTGATTTTGCATCTGTATGGTGAGCTGTTCTAGCTCTGCCTGGAGATTCGCTATCTGGGCCCGTAATATCCTGTTTTCTTCCTCGAGCCTCGCTTTTATTACATCTCTCTCCTCTGTTTGCGACCTCGCTGGAGTTGACGCTCTGGACGAGTCGTCCGTCTCCATATCGAAGCTTCTGTCCGTGTTTTTCTTCCTCGGCATGTCGTCCTCTTGTTAACCTAAAAAAGAAAAATAGGAAAGGAATCGGGAAAGGTATAAATACAAGTGTCCCCAGGCGGGGGACTTTATTTATCTTTTATATCAGCGTCTTAATAAAGACGACTGATATTTCTCCTCTTGTACTCTCTGTGGGGCTGCCACTTCACTAGTTCGCTTCGTACTGTCTTCAACTGCACACTGGAGGTCTGCCGTTTAATAGACATGAGTGATTCTAAATGAATGCAAGGGATTTTGAAAGTCGATACCTTGTCTATTCTAAAAAAAAATGCATATAATCGTATATCACAAGCTTCCTATTTTTCAAGATCCAGAGTGTTAAATTTACATCGAACGGCTCATATTTCTTCAAATTTGAATATTTTGTAAAATCTACACGCTTTTTGCTTGTACTCCTTTGTGATAAATACATGAAAGAAATACAACTTTCGAAAACAGATTAGAAAATCTATAAAATTATTTACACAAAACTTCCCACTATATTTCATAACTTTTTTATTTATTATTTTTTCTGCTGGTTAAAAACTCTGTATATTTTCTTCACTAAAAATTATCAAATTTTCTTCCAATAGTGATAACTACATTCTAAATATTATTTTCTTCCGTCAATTCCTAATTATTTTTTTATAGTGATCATCCTATATATTTATGCTAAAAGTACATCAGATTTCCTTTTCGGCTATAATGTCAACTATATTCCAAATATTATTCTCCACCATCGTTTCCTAATTTATTAGATTAGGATAGTTTTTAGATATTTTCAACCCCCGACCCAAAAAGAGGCGTGTTATTAGAAACATCCGTAAAAACGGCTTTTTCACCTTTCACAGAATTATGGAGTTCTAGGATTATGGGGTTACAGTGATATGAGGTTATGAAATAAACATTTAAAAAATGTCTACTGTTTTGAGTGTGAGAGGCGAAAAATTGGCTTTTTGGGGTTGTTTCTTGAGGTTATACGCCATTTATTAGTCACAATGGTTGTCTGGACGAGAGAATATCATGCGTTCGCAGTCGAGGAGTATTTTAAATCGGGCGACTCTGTGATTGTGTGATTGTTGTGCAACCACAAACTAAAACTCTGCGGTGCCACAGACTAAAACAAATCAGATGTTTCACTTAATAGTATTTTCTATATAACCAGTTTCATTTTTTGTCGTGTGACGTATACCTGCCAGGATTCTGCGCAGAAGACATAAACAGAGTAACCTTGCGGCTGACATGGAAGTTAAGACCAGCGAGTATAATATCACAGGAGGTAGTGTTTAGTACTGAAATCTCAGAAACGGAAGTCGTCATCAGCTACACCGGTGATATTAATTATTTTGGAATGTGGTGTATTGTATTGAAGGTTATAGTTGTTACTGTTATACATTTTAGTGGTTTTTTTGAGTGTTTATTAGGTGACTTTTAATTATTGTTACGTATCATAAGCTCCCTCCTGTGACTCTATTCTCGCTGGTTAAGACTGATTGGATAATGCTCAGATCACCGCACAAATTGGTACCTGCCTGGAGTTGATTTATTATCTAAACCATGATACGTCATAAGTGAAACATCTGATTTGTTTTAATTTGTGGTGCAACGGCGTTTATGGAGGGTTGTGTATATGGTCGTTCAAATCGGGGAGATACGCCATCTGTTAGTCATAATGGTTATCTGGACGAGAGAATATCGTGCGTTCGCAGTCCAGTCCCAAAACGTGACACAATCGTCAGATGGGTTCAGAATTTAATTTTTATTTATTTTTTTAAAATTTTTTTGTATTTTTTAAAAATGATTACCTTTTCATGATTTTCATTTTTTTGGTTGTTTAATGGCAACATGTAAGCTTTCATTTTTCGTAATAATTTTTTTTTTACTTAAAAAATAGCCGAGTTATTCCCATTTCAAAAGCACCCATCAATTCTGCTGCACCCTGTATAATATTTGAAATAATCTACCCTAAAAATCCATAAAACGATGTCACATTTGTAGTGGGGGTGGTTGATGCCAAAAAAGTTGGCCCTTGGTTCCTGTACACACGTAATTTTTTTTACCCCTTTTAATAATGGGATGGGGGTGTTAGTGGTGTTAGTGGGGTTAGCTGATGCTAAAAATGTTTAGATAATAATAATAATAAACTTTATTTTCCTTTTATGACAATATGATACAATATTGTATAGGAATAGTCAGACTTAATATCTAAAAGAGAAAAGAACAAAAAGAAGTAAATCCTAGAACACTTTACATATTAAAATAATCTTCTAGTTTGTAGAAGGTTTTACTAATAAAAAATACTTTAAGTTTCTTTCTAAATAGTGAAAGTTTATTGAAATATTTTATTTTCACAGGGAGGTGATTAAAAACTCTAGATCCTAGACAACTGGGTGAATTTACAGAGACACTTGATTTACTGAAGAGCACATGGAGATCATATTTTTGCCCGGTATCTTATATAGATGATTGTTACAAACAAATTTACTCTTATTTTTAAAGACAAATAAACATAGTTCAAAAATGAAAATTGACAGAAGCGTCAATATATTATAGTCCTTAAATGTATTTTTACAGGTCTCTCTTGTGGATAAGCCTACCATATGTCTTATCACACGCTCTTGGGCTAAAAATACATTATTTGATAGTGTGGAAACAAACACCATATCTTACCCGAGAATCAACCTCAGCAAAATATAAATTCCTAGTTGAGCCATGTTTAGAATATTTTTTACATTTTTGAACTGATAAACTACTGAATGTAATTTGGCTATCAGTAATTCACAATGGCTTTTCTAGTGTAAGCAACTGTCAATATTTATAAAAAAAATTTACATTGGACGTCCTTGTTGATATTGACGTATTATCAAGTTGAATATTTGGATAATCACATTTCTTTTATCTATTGTGAAACACTAATACCTGTGTTTTCTCAACATTAAAATAAAGATAATTTTCATTAAACCAGTTACTAAGGTTTTCCAATATTCACATTTTATCTCTAAAATATCAACATTTTTACCTGATAGTATAATAGATATGTCATCTGCGTAAAAAGTAAAATTTGCTAAAGTACTCAAACCGTCCAGATCATTAATATATAATAAGAATAATATGGAACCTAATACCGATCCTTGTGAAACGCTCATATTATTTTTATGATTAATGCAGTCAAATGCCCTGCTTAAATCGCGAAAGATACCAAAAGGGCATTCACCTGCTTCGACATACTTTATTAAATGTTCATAAAACGATTGCATTGCACTATGAGTTGATTTGTTATTTAAGAATCCGTGCTGGTTATGTGAAAGTGTATTATTCTTATTCAAAAAAAATCCTTAATCGGTTTAAAAAGCAATATTAAATAATTTTTGAGAACCCTGAAGGTATGGTAACTGGAATAATTTTCCCAATTTTTTCAATTTCTGGAAATGCTTCGACAGAAAAGATCTTGTCTTCTCTTAGATACACTAAATCTCCATTTTACGGACTCTTACTTGCTTGTTTTACCTATTTACCTCCATTTACCCCCAATCCTTCAACGGAATAACATCAAAATATAATCTAGTTCCGGATCTCGTTGTTATAATATATAGGTGTACCAAATTTCAAGTCAATCTCGTTCTATAGTAATCATGCTCCCAAAAAAGGTTAGACAGACCAAGAGACATACAGAAAATAGACAAAAATTTAAAACCCTGACGTTTAACGACTTTCTAAGCCTATTTGAACAAACGAAAATTCAAAATTATTTTCAGCGTTACTATACTTCAACTCTACCATGTGGATGTGGAAGTAATTATCTGTTAATTTCCAGTAAGTTTCAGAAGTGAATTGATAACATCAAATCACTTTTACCCATACAAATTCTGTTTTAATTTTTATACTGAACTGTTAGAAGGTATAAAAACCTTTTGAATAAAGCTTTTTGAAATATAAAACTGAATGAAAGATCTAAATAAGGAATTTAATAATTCTTTTTTTATTGTTCTGCATTATTATATTTAAAAACACGTTGTCTTTTATTATCATAAATTGCGAAGAAAAGGATTCAGGTCAAGGTCATATTAGGTGTAATTATATTTTACAATATGATGCATGTAAATATTTTATAACACACATAAATAATTGCACAACGCCTTGAATACGTTATAAAATGCATATGAATGATTTAATTTCATATTCCTATTTTACTGAATACCATCAATTTTTTCAAATCAAATTTTCGCGTCTGTAAGAACACTCGACAGATATACAAACATACTTTTGTAAACATAGAAAGGTTAAGAACTAATAAAAATCCCAACACTTTCTAAAATGTAAAATATACAAGTAATTTGGAGAAAATGATACAATATATACAATTTAGGGTGGCCCATCTCTATAGGGGGTGAATTTTTTTTGCGTATTTTTTAAGTCTCACCCCACGAAAATATACTATTATACTAGGAATAATTTATGTCAAAGTTTCAGATAATTCGGTGAACGGTAACCCGTGCCGCATTCAGGTAGAAATTTGTAGATAAGATTTTATTACGGTAATACACTTAAATTTTACTTAAAATACAAATATCTACATCTTTTCTCATAATGTTTTATTGGTGTAATTATTTCCTAGAAATTATTTGTTTTGGAAGTTTGGAAATATAATGCACCTACGGTAGGTTTTTATGTCAGTTTGCAATTGTGTTTTACAGTGGTGACATTATAAGTTCTAGCATACGTTCCTTTTTGAAAAAACATTTAACGATAGCTGATGTTAGATCCTTACGAAAGGATACTTTCATTTACTTAGTTGGACACTATTCGTCACAAATCATTGGCAATAAATTGCCGTCTAATAGACAAGTATTACAAGTGCTCTTTTATAACAGTCGTGAAGTGAAGCTAAGTGTACATGAAATTAACAATAAAAGAGGTGTCAGTTTTTTGGGATAAAGCTCGCAGTCCGACACGTCAGGATTTTCATTGTGTTAAACAACTAGATAAACTTTATGCAGAGTGGAGGAACTTACAAAAATCGGCTAAAAGGGCCAGTGCGGGAGGTAAAGAAAAAAATTTCGTTGAAAAATTGGACGATCTCTTTGACATTTCTCATGCAAATGCATTGGAGTTGATGAAAATAGATGAAGATAAGCAGTTTTTAATTAACCAAAGAAAAAAGGGACGTCCTGGATTTATGCATGGTATTGATTACCAACTTGCTTCTCAAGAAAAATCAGCTGAGGAGAAATTACAGAAATTATCCGAACGAATGCAACGAAGTCAACAAGAAAAAGCTAGATTAGAGGAAACAGTCACCTGTCCATCATCAAGTAGTAATTCAGCCGACTCCAACGAAAATGAAGATGAAATAATCGAATCCCAAGAAGAGTTGTTACAAGACCAGCCTGGCCCGTCACAGCCAAAAAAGAGGAGATTGTATGGAACATGTAACATCATCACACCAAAAATAGCCGCTGCATTTGATGCTTGCAAAATAAGCGACAGGTATGGAGTCCATATTTTGACGGCTGTAGCAGAAGCACTAGGGCATGACACCACATCTTTGTCCATCAGCAGAACCACACTTCAGCGCTCTAGACAACGCATCCGCGAAGAAAGAGCTGAAATATTAAAAACTGCCTTCGGTAATTCTGAATTGCCGGCCCCAGTCATCCATTGGGATGGAAAACTTTTACCTTCTCTCACTGGAATGGGAAATATCGATAGACTTGCTATCTTAGTTACTAGTGGAGATATTGAACAACTACTTGGAGTACCAGCTATGCCCAATTCAACTGGAAGAGAACAGACTGAAGCAGTTTATGATGTGCTTTGTGAATGGAATTTGGACGAAAAGGTAATAGCTTTGTGTTGTGATACAACAGCATCAAATAAGGGTTATATAAATGGGGCAGCCACACTATTGCAACAAAAATTAGAAAGAGATATTCTATATTTTCCTTGTAGACATCATATTTTTGAAGTGGTTTTGAGAAGTGTGTTTGACACAAAAATGCCTTCCTCATCTGGTCCAAATGTGTCACTATTTAAACGTTTTAGGGAATTTTGGCCTAAAATAGATCAAAATAAACTAAAAACTGGATTTCAGGTATCAAAAATTAAACACATTTTACAACCAGTTAAAGCCGAAATTGTAAAGTTTCTAAATGCAGCTTTAACTTTGCAACAGCCTCGTGATGATTATAAAGAATTTTTAATGCTTTCTAAACTTTTTGTTGAAGAAGAGCCCACTCACACGACATTCTATCAACCAGGGGCATTTCATCATGCACGTTGGACTAAAAAAGAAAAAATAGGTATTGAAGATATATGTCTCTTTATTGTAAAGGTTTATGTAAAGGCCTGGTTTACAGCGTCATTTGCTAGTAAAGCACCGCTTCATGACTTAGACTTTTGTAAAGAACTCATTAATTATCAAAATATTGACAAAGAAATATCTCAAGCCGCAAGTAGGAAAATAGTGAACCATTTGTGGTACCTTAATTCAGTAAATGTTGGCTTATCTTTCTTTGATGACGATATTTCAGTTACCACTAAAATAGAAATGGTTAAAGCTTTGAATAGGAAAGCACCAAATCAAGAGGGTATTAAACGACTTATGATTAGTAACATTACTGACGTTGAAAACAAGGAAATTCCGGACTTCATATGCGAGAACACTAAACAGTTTTTTCAAAAATTAGGTTTGTCTATGGAATTTTTGGAAAATGATCCAACAACATGGAGGGAAAATGAAAGTTATACCCGATGTTTCAATATTGTAAACAAAATTAAAGTTGTAAATGATGCCGCTGAGAGAGGAATCAAACTTATTACTGACTATAATGACATTTTAACAAAAAATGAAGACCAAAAACAGTTTTTACTCCAAGTTGTAAATGATTATAAATCACAGTTTCCAAATGTAAAAAAAGAAACCCTGTCGCATGCTTTGGCCTAGTGCAAAAAATATTGTTTTTATTACTATATGTCTTGTAGATTTAGGACAATATTTGGTACTATGTATGAAAAAAACGTTTCATAATAAAATACACAAAGATAAAACGTGAGTTTTATTTCAAAAACTTCTAGTCTAGTTTTCTTAGACTACGAATTTACAGTAGTATGACACATGTCATAGTCACAACAGATAATGTCTTTGATATTTGTATGACTTGATTAGTCATTCTAAAGATAAATGTTGCTGATTAAAAAAAAAAAAACAGTGCATCAACCAAAGAATGTAAATAATTCCATTTACTTTTATTATTGCATAATAATGCATTCTGCGGCACCCCTTGCCTTAAATTTGCCTCAATAATATTTTGAGGGGACTGTTTTTTCTTCAAATGGAACCATTTGCAGGGGTGAGAAATAAAAAATTTCGATTTCGAAAAAGATGGGCCACCCTAATATACATATACATGCGAACCTCTCGCTGATTGGACCAAGAATGCCTATTCAATATTCAAGCTAACTCAAAATATATCAACCCTATCTTCATCTGACATTTGAAATTCATTCGATATGTCTACGATAACAAATCACATATTCACTTGCGGACGTCACGTAGATATGTAAAAAGTAGATTGGAGTTTGTCCCTTGAAGTCAGAGTCAATAGGTTAGCGCCAAATCGGCAGTAATATGACGTCTGTGAATTCGCTTGCTGATGCAGTTAGTTCATTTTCTCTAAAGATCCTGATTACTTGATTACGATTAGTCGAGTTAGTACAGTGAAGCAAAATTATATGTGATACGTGGAAGCCGGTTACTCCAATAATAAGATTATTAAAATATTGGCTTTTTACAACTTACTTTTTTGTATTAATGTGTACTAATGTTAACACAACATGAATAAAACTGGATACCTAAACATATTTGTACAGGGTGGTCGCGCTAAATTTAGAGCCATATTTAACTTCGTTATTTTTGGAGTTACGTGAAAAGTTCAAAAATAAAAGTTATAGAAAATCACATGTATTCTCAAAAAATCATTTCAGAAAAACAATTGAAAGTCGGATTTCAGAGATTTGAACTTTGTTTTTTTTTTAATTTAACACCCTTATATTTTTACATCGGAAAGGCCATGAAAAAGCCTTTTATACTATATAAAATATAGTATATATCTTAAAAAAAATGGTCTTTTTTGATATAAATTTGCAATTTATCAAATTAGCCGTGGAAAACAAAAGTATGTAATTTAAAGTAAACAATACGTTAGCTCTGTTAAGATATTTGTTGGTAACTAATTTCACTCCGTAAAATGCCACTATACAAACCATATTGATTTTTTGTAATTATTTTTAAAATTTCTAAGTAATTTACCAGCCTATCCAGATAACGGTATACGAAAATTTTTGAAGTCCAAAATGCACAGTTACAGGTCTATAATTTTCCAATAGTTGGGCATCTTTTCTCTTAAAAATAGGTACCACCTTTCCAGTCTTAAGGCTATTCGGAATCGTTTTTATTTCAAAAGATCAGTGGCGGTCCTACGCGGGGAGGGGCCGTGGGGGCCCGGCCCCCTCCATTGGCTTGGCGTTTCTTCAATAATATGACAATCAAATAAAAACAAGATCGATCACCAAAAAGTCATTGATCGTTTTGTAGCAATAAAGCCAAGACGAATGCAATTGAAAGATTGGAGTTAGTGGTTCTATAGATATAACTTGTTTTTATTTATATTTTATTTGGTTTTCAATGTTTTCATGAATAATGAATATATCTTATCATATCTTTAAATACGCAACAATTGTTTTCCTTCTTCATTTTTTTTTCGAGTTCGCCACCCCCACTCCCCACCACAATGAAATCCTGGGACCGCCACTGCAAAAGATAAATGAATAATATATGTTAATGGTTTGATAATATAATGCATTACTTTTTTGATTATAAAACAGAGAATATCATCTGGACCAGACGATTTTTTAGTTTTAAAATTTTCGTTAATAAATTTAGCAATTCTTTTTCGGTGAATGGTTTTAAAAATAATAATGAATGTGTCTGCTGAACTTTACTGTGTGTATATACGTATTGTAGTTTAATTTCAGTATCAGTGCGGGAAATGGGACATACAAAATGACGACTTAACGTCTTCGGGTTACTTTTTCGCCGGGTTTTGGCCCTGGAAGTCATTTATCTGTGGTGTTATCTAATTAAATTTTATGGGAATTTTACCAATTAGTTTTGAGATTTTAACACAAGAATTTGTCTAGTAAAGACGTAAAAACTAAATGATAATTTGATATTGTAGTTAGTGCATTTTAACAATAAAGTACATAATGATGACAGTACTTAGTTTGCCTAGTAATGGTAAAGATTCGCAATTTGGTCGAGTTATACTTGATAATACACTTGTTTCTGTAACTATTTATCTGGCAGTTTCCAGCAGTTTCTGTAAGTACAAACACAATTATATTTATTCGTTGTGCCTATTAGCAACTTGCCGTTTCCCTTGCTTTCCCCCGGATAGCTGTGAATGCCATACCTGACATCATTCAAGATGTGCTGTGCGCTTTCGTTTAATTCATGCATTCATAACTTTCTTGTCTATTCCGTTGTTTGAACAGGCAAACAAAATGATTTTCGTGAGTGCGTCATATCTTCCATTAAAAAACTTATCTAGATATTTCTTGTTTAGTCTCTGTAAAATAATATTGTGCCCGAGCACATTATTGTCATGTAGGTAAATTGTAGTTGAACATGCTATTATGCATTTAATTTCGTTTGTTAATACCTTTACTTTCTTTTAAAGATTTGTTTGTTGATTTAAAATATCACAACATGCTGTTTATTTGTAAAGTGTTTATTGTTCTCTTCAAGTAATATGCTACTATGCATTTAATTTCTTTTCCTTTGTAATTACCTTTGGTTACATTTAATGATTTGTTTATTGATGTTGAAAGTTTTCTTATAGTAATATTACGTTGGCCAACGTTGCCAAGCATTAGTGTCTTACATTTTTAGATTACCGTGTACCAATACTTTTCACGTCTGTCTCTCTATTAGTTTGTTTACTAGTTTACTTTAATATATCGCAGATAGGGATTTATTCTCTTTCTTTTAAGTAATAAGCTAGGGTTTTGACTTAAATAGATTACCTTTTGCTTTGGTTTTACCTTCTAAAAATTACTATTTTAAGTAATTTCATTGGGAGAATACCTGCCGACATTGAAGAGTTCCTGAATTTGAGATTTCAGTTTTTACTGGATACCGCTTCTGTTGTTCTTCGGTCAGTTTTTTCCCAACGCTGATGCTAATCTAACTATAATTAAGAGACATAGGAAGTGAAAGTCCACTACAGTAGCGGAGGGTTGTATAGAAAACTCGTTAGAAAATCACTACCAAATTCTTCTCACAACTTCAACGAATATTGATTCTCTTCCGGTTACATCCTCAGGGCCGTAGTCTTGGGGGTATGGGCGTTACGCTACCCCCCCAACTTTGTCAGACTTGGCAAAATTTGGAAATTTTGGGCATGAATTGGCAAGGCAAATCGTTCATTGTCATATTTTGTTAAGTGCAGGTGCGAGCTGGCACATCGGAAAATGGGAGTTTCTTGGTGGGTCCAATTTTCAGTTTGGAGAAAAAAAAAATTAAAATTTTCACCCCCCCTCTCATCAATTTTCAAAGTCTTTCAGCATGCGCCTGCCTGGGGCTCTTTCTAACAGAGTTAGCTTTTTAAGTTCATGGAGTCGGCAAATTAAAAAAAAAATAACCCCCCAAGAAATTTGGCTCGTTACGGCTCTGTACATGCTTCAGAGCTACACGTTCCCTGACTAGAACTTCTCAAGGAATTATTATTTCTAATTGTTCCAATTGTTCAATAACCATTAGTACTAATTAAATGCATTTTTAACGCTGACAACAAACATTAAAAACACTACTTTTAATAGATGTCAAAGAAAAAAACCACTGTCCAAGGTATCACTACTTCCACATCCAGATTTGCTACACGAGTCTCGTACAACAAAAAAATTTTGTATGTGAACAGTGTTTATGGAACTTTAATAATGTAATATAATGGGTGAAGTAAAAAAAATATTTTGAGGCCTTTGGTTCTTGTACACACACTAAATCGCAATATTTTTTCACACCCTCTTATAATGGGATGGGGGTCGTAATGGGAGTGGCTAATGCCAAAAATTTATTTGAGACATTAGCTACTCTTGTATATACTAAATACCAATTTTTGGACTCTTACCTGCTTGATTTACTTATTTACCCTCATTTACCAATTTACCCCCAACCCTTTAACAGAACAAGATAAAAATATAATCTAGTTCCAGATCTCGTTAAAAGACATATGTGTACCAAATTTCAAGTAAATATGGTTCCAGACTAATCGTGCGCAAAAAAATACAGACAGACAGACCGACACACAGAATTTTTTATAGCTCAAACGTAAAATATCGACGTTTCATGACATTTTAATCCTATTTGAACAACAAAAATTAAAATAAAAATTTTTGTCGTTACTACAGTTAACTGGATTTGGAAGTAAAATAAATTGTGTACTTTTACGAAACTGTTTTGTGTTACAAGGGAATTTTAATTTAATGTTTCATTTGAAACTGTTTCTAAACGATTGTGATTTTGTCATAAATTCAACATTTGTTCTTGAACGCTCAGTTAACAAAAAATATTGTAAATCGATTATTTGCATTGCGACGTTCATAAATCTTGACTGGTTCACTAAAAAACAATTTTCCCAGTTTACAATACGAATAAAGGATGGCTAAATTCCCATTGAGATGTTAGTGCCACATGCACTTCGCTGTTTTATTATGAACGCAAACAAAAAATATAGCAGTTTGGGACTCTGGGTATTGTCAATGCTTGCGCGTTCTTTGTTATACAAAACGGAGGATACAACTGACTTAAATTTACATATATATAATGTAATTGTTTGGAAATTATTATTCTTTGGGGGTAATAATTTCCCACTTGGCGGAATATATAAAATACGTTTATAAAGTGCTTGTTCTGCGGCAACATGAACAGTGACTAAAATATGAAGAAACTGTGATTAAGCATTTAACAGTAAATAATACGCAGTAGGGCTGTCTTAGTTTCCATTCACACAGGAACTGAAAAATTCTCTTGGAAATAATAAAGACGAACAAGTTTAAGACAATTTTATCTACTTACTCTTTTGAAATTGTGTGATCGTTCGCACGATCGTGGTTAGGAGAAAAGCTACAAAAATCTGAGATCCTTAACCTCACGAGTAGTCAGTATTGATTGACTGATTTACCAGCGTGCGGTAGGCATTGATGCCACTCCCAGGTATACAGCTGGGCCTACTACGTCCACGCTGGGTTGGACTAGGGTCATGCTTGTTGCCAGCAGCGAGAGCACATGGCGCATGATAAAGTACTGTGGAATGGGAAGTGTAGGTATTTGTGAGATGCGTTACCGCATTGTGTCGTGAGGGAGCGTTTAAGCTCCCTTTTTTGTTTTTTTGTTTTGGTTCTGGACTTCTGCTTCTTCTTTTTATGACATATGTGGCCGCGTTGTGTCGTGATATGGAGTGTTTATGCTCCTCTTTTTGTGTTTCTGCTACTTCAAGTCTTCTGATTCATCGGTTTCCGATGCTGGGTTGGATTTGGATCATGCTTATTGTCAGCAGGGAGAGCCACATGACGCATGTTACAGGATTGGGGGGATGGGCACTGAAATGCGTTGCCGCATTGTGTTCGTTATTTAATGTTAATGCTCCTCTTTTTGTGTTTCTGCTTCTACAGATTTTCTTCTACTTCTGGGTTTTCTGATTCCTCGGTAGAGTATGTATCGCTGCGATTTTTTTGTGGAGTTCATTTTTTCCCCTCGCTTTTCTTTCCCAGTATGTTTGGTCCTTTCCCAGTTTGTTCATGATCCTCTCGGTTGTTGTTTTCCACGTGTAACCTGGTCTCCCCATTTTTAGTGTGGAATATAATGTAGAATTTTTCACTTAACAACGAGCGCAATGTTGACTTGAAAAGCCTCACTTGATAATTTACCTAAGAAAATATAATGACCATACTTTAAGAGTAATGCATTTGATTATTACGGGTGTTGTACTAATATGTACCACTTTGTGGAATTTTTCATTCAACAACGTCTTTGTCACCCTTTTTTCACTTCTTTGCACTGAGAGATTTAATCACCCATATTAATTTAGTACCAGCTATATCACTCAACTGTTGTTATGCCAGCATGTACCACTCTATACAGAAATCACTTAACAGCGAGCGTAATTTCGACCTAGAAACTCTCACTTGATAATTTACCTAAGAAAATATTATTACCATACTTTGAGACTAATGCATTTGATTATTACGTGTGTTATGCTAATATGTACCACTCTGTAGAATTTTTCACTTAACGACGGTCTTTGTCACCCTTTTTTCACTTCTTTGCACTTTTCACTGTTTAATCCCCATATTAATTAAGTACCAGCTATATCACTCAAATACTGTCGTGAGCAAAAAAAATTAGGACAACTATTTTTTTCTAATGTAAATCTGTCTCTATTTGCACACTTGCAATGAATTTTGACAAATAACTGACAATGCCACAAAAATTAAAGTTAGATGTACACAACTAGATTTTAGCAACAATACGGTATAAGACTTGTCCCATTTTTTTGCGCACGACAGTACCACTCTTTGCAGAATTCTTCACTTAACAACGAGCGTAATTTCTACCTGAACACACTCACTTGATAATTACCTAAGAAAAATATTATGACCATACTTTAAGAGTAATGCATTTGATTATTACGGGTTCAATTTATATTAAATTCACCTGAGTGTTTTTAATAATTATGAAAAAAGGTTATTTGAAGGTTGATATAAGAAATTATATATACTTTACGAACAATACGTTATTGATCATTTCGGGTGCAATCCAAACCAAATTCATTTGAATATTTTTATAATGGTTAAAAAATAATTTACTTAAAGGTTTACAGAGGGATATCATGGCCATATTTCAACAATTTATTGCTCTCATAAACTTGCCGACAAATGTCGACTCTTCAGGTTTGATGGGCCTAAACACTTCAATGGTTACAAATATACTTAAAATGGGGGATACTTATCTTTCTTTGCCTGTGTGTGGGTCATTTGCTTGTTTACGTTCTTTTCGTTTTTTTATACACAGCACTGATCACTAAATAACTCAGTATTAGTTATTTTCAAATATTATATTTCAACTTTGTTCTTTTGTTATGACGTATAGATTTATGCGGAATTTTTTGAGCTATAGTTCGCCTAAGCTTTGTCAAATTTGACGGAGTTTTACCCGGTTTTTTTGGCGTTTTGTAGGAAGTGTTTCAGGCACACCTCCATTCGCTTCGAAGGCACAACCTTAACCTCACGGGTAGTCAGTAGTCACAAATAGTAAGAACTTGGTCATAACTACTGAAATCAAATCCTTTCTTATCGAAAAACATTTATTGAGTCGCCAATTTAGTCTTTATATTCGTATCTGGACGAAACTAGGAGATAATGAACTGCTGCAACGTGCTCAAATGCACAAATAATTATAAATCATGCAAAAGTGGATACCAAAAATTCTATATATCATACTCATCTGGGGGCGAGCGTAGAGGCGACTTCAATGTGAATATCAGTCGATATTCCGTTGAAGCAACGTCGAGCGCGGTTAGTATTTGGATGGGCTCCCATCTTGGGAAAGACAGCGTTCTCGTCCCACCTTCTAGAGGCTTGTATATCAGTGTATACTCGGAAGTCACGTAATTTCAGACGAGGATTACGTAGTGGATATACCATCCTTCGGAGGGGATGTAAAGCAGGCGGTCCCTTGTCTATTAAATGTTAGGCAAGTAAAAGATCCCTACTCTTCTTAAGGGAAGAGGTTCGGCAAAATTTCCAGGTTGGGGGTAGCTCGTCTCCTGGCGTCGGTGATAGGCCCCGGTAGCGGAAATAGGCCGACGTTAAATAGTTAAAAAAAAAAAAAATACTCATCTGATGTCCATGCTGAAAGTGGACTATTTGACATAAGGGAATTATTTTGTTATAATATAATTATACTCTTTTTGGAAAATATAAATGCGAGTTATATAAAATCACTAATGTATATGATACTGTAAAAAAGAGATGTGTGTCATAACCAAACATTCTGAACAGATGTATATTATTTTTTTTCGTCACAAAATATATAATGTATTATTTTACATTTTATCTGCCATCTTTAAAACTAAAACCAAGAAATGGATAAGCAATAACCAAAGAAAAAATAAAAAATTAAATACAGTTTAATTAATGTTGTATTTAAAATGTGTGTAAGTTTAACTAGTCGTGACTCTTCTTAACAACTCCAAGGACTTCTATAATTATTGACACGACTTTGGTCTTTGCATTCCATATTCTGTCAACTTCTATTTGGAGATCTATCTACATACATAATTTTCTGTTTTCTTGAGCATCAGATTGGTGTCATTCGGGATGGATACATTGATCGGCAAACAGGACTTATTATTATTAATTCAATAATAGGAATGCAAAATTTTGAGAGTGCATTATGGTTAGAAGAGGATTCTATGACGTGACATTTCACGAACTATTAGGCGGAGTGCCAGTCATTGAAATAAGCACATTATGTGTTATATTCTCTCAGTTTTGTGAAAGTCCCGTTCCTTAAATGTTTATAGCCAGAGAATGGATAGATCTGTGAAGTCACCTGATCTATATCCTACTGGAAAAACTGGAAACATACTGAAATACGTAGTTATCGGTGTGGATCAACTCAGACTTCTTAGGACCATATCAAAGCTTGTCCATAGAGCTGAAGAGGAATGGAAAGAAATTTCATAAAAATTGATTGAAAATCCCTAGGAAATAGCATGAATTAAAGGCTGGGCGTCTGTTATTCAGTAACAACGTAACACCTTGTATCAATTCAGTTTTTCTGCAGAATTAAATCGTTTATCATCACTTTTCCCTTTTATTCAATTATGAATTGGTAAATGTGTGAACAATGTCTTCATAATACCCCCTACTGTTGTTTAAGGCCTTCGCTTAAAAGGTTTCTTCTCCGAAAGCTGAAGAAGTTGCATCGTAGCTGCTGAAGGTATGAGAAAACAATTTTTCAGAGATTTTGAGAGCTGTAATTTGCGAGAGTAAAGGCATAGATTTATGGAAATTTGTAAAGCACTCAAGGTATGTTGGTTGCAGAATTCAACCATCATCAGTACAGTTAGAAGAGCCAACTTTTAATGGTATCTTTAATAATTTCAGTAGGTAGCATCGCAGGTAAATATAGCTTAAATATATGTAGGATTTGCTTTTCAGGAATAATTTCTTCCGCCAATGCAGGGATGTCAGATATCGTTTATCTTGTCTTCTTAAACAAATAACCATGCTGCACCATATTTACATTTCTTTTAATATAGAATAAACGTATTTTGATAAAATGTAAAATATACAAAATTATTATTGCTATAAAGGTAAAGTTCGTTGACTTTCTCGTTGATAGCAAATAAACGATTATACACAATTTTGCTTGTATTACATTTAGTGTACCCTGAAAAGGCAAACAAACCTTTCTATTGTCACAGGAATAATCCTACGACCCCGGTTTTCACGCATAAGTACAACGTATGCGGACAATGGGCTAGTTAATATTAATTTACAAAAGGGCCATAATCTAACAGGGGTAATTACGTAAAACAAAAATAGCTAGAAATGGAATGTTAGTGAACTCTTTAGTATAAGTCATTATGTTATAGAAATAATGGATTCAATTTCTAGGTTATAGGTTAGCATTAATTATAAAAAAATATTTCCTTACCACATCAAGTATTTACTCTCTTCGCTAATATGAAACAAAGACACTGCATTTGATAGTCACATTCCTAAAGTACTAAATATCGCTCGTAGAGAAACAAAATGTCATATCATTGTGTTAGTGCACAAATTCTGAACAACTTTCAAAATAAATAATATATCGTAAAGTTAAATAAAAAATGCAAAAAGGAAATCGCACCTTATACTCTAAAGATAGGTGATATTAAATCTAGGCAAATGGAACTAGGTGTGCCACAAAGGTCTGTCCTGGGACCATTTCTTTACATAATTTACGTGAACAACTTTAGTGAAACAAATTCAATTCTGATTGCTTATCACTGCCCAAAAATCTGCAGACGCATTCTTAAAGGCAAACGAGCAATTAGGCAGTGCTCATAATTGGTTTACTGAGAATGACCTCATCCTAAATAGTAGTAAATCCATTTTTATTCGTTTTAATATTAGTAAATTAATGCTGATTACAGCCTTTTAATAAAGTCAAATGAAGGATCCATTCGACAAGTTACGTCCTCAAAATTTTTAGCTTTACACATTCAGAAAACTATACTTGGACAGTGCATACAGTGTGTGTAGTGGCGGGCTGGGCATAGGGAGTAAGAACTGCAACATCGCGTGTGCTGGCTGAAATGAAATAACTATATGCCGCCAACGGGCGAGTTTGCTGTTACCTGGGTTGTCATATCTCTCGCGCTACGTGGAAATACATGCCCAGTCCGCAATTACACGCACTGTATAAATGAAATTTGTAAAAAAAATAGCTCCAATATATTACTGTATTAGTCAACTACGTGAAATGATTAGTAAAGCAGTGTTAATTACTTTTCATTATTCATTCGTTGAATCGATTATTAGTTATTCCTTAATTGCCTGGGATTCTTCACCTGATATGTAGAGGGTTTTTAAATTACAGAAGAGAGCAGTACGTTTAATAGCGGGAGCAAGGGCGAATCTGAACCCAAAATTTTTTGGTGGGCGGGGGGGAGAAATCCGAAAAAAAAATTTCGCTGTAAAATTTTTTTTGGAGGGGGGGGAGAAATCCGAAAAAAAAATTTTCGCTCTAAAATTTTTTTGAAGAGCGGGGGGGGGGGGAGAAATCCGAAAAAAAAATTTTTCGTCCCAAAATTTTATTAGAGGGGTGAGGGAGAAATCCAAAAAAAAAAATTTCATCCCAAAATTTTTTTGAAAAGCAGGAAGCAAAAATCCGAAAAAAATTTTCATCCTAAAACATTTAAAATGAAAATTTCTTGGGGGGAGGGGTGATTATTAAAAAAAATTTTCTTCCCAAAATTAACAAAAATCATACCATTTTAAAACAAAAGTTGATGATTTACAGAATCTTGGGGGGGGGGGGGGTAATTACCCCGTTACCCCACCATAAATCCGCGCCTGAGTGGGAGTAATCAGGCGAACCAGCTGTAAAGACATTTATAAACAACAACGCTACCCTGTTTATTCTTTTTAATCCATTGGAATATGCCAGATCACAATTAAATAATAAGACCATTAATGCAAATCATATATATAACACGAGAAATAATGGGAATTCCGCATCATAGATTAGCATTATATGAACACAACCTAAAATATCTAGGAATTAAAGTATACAATAATAAGCTACCTAATTCGGACAAATCTATTGATGAAAAAACTTTAAAATACAAATAAAACATTTACTAAAAAGTAAAGCATATTATTCCGTCGATGAGCACCTTGATGATAGTTTGTAGTTTTATGTTTTGTAAAATTTATTTTTAATTTGATATACCCAATGTATGTATTTTATATTTGTTTTTTTATTTATTGACATTGTTATATTATATTTATTATATTTAATCTGATATTTCAGATACTATTTTTGACATGTCCTATATCATGTAAATGATATCTTGGATAAATAAATTATTATTATTATTCTTATTAAAGAAGAAACAACAAAGCAGCTACGGGCATGTGTTTCGGAATTAGTGCTTCTCATCAGTTTAAAGTGGCTTAAAGGCGAAGGCGTCATGAACAATAATAATTTCAAATTCAAAATATCCGTCTGTCTGTCTGTCCATATGTCTCTCTGTCCGTAATAACTTAAAAAAGAAGTCAGATTGTATTGAGAGAACCGTAACTCAAAATATGTGTTGAAATTCAATTTACACTCACTTTATGGGTTTGAAACACAGATAAGTTAGATGTATTTTTTTAATCTATTTTTGCGGCCGAATGTTTTTTTTATATACAGTGATTTGACAAAGTATGGAACAACACGAAATCTGGAAACATACACAATTTCCGAAAAAATCCAATGGCAAATTGATTAAAATGAAGTGTTTATATGGTATCCAGATAAATACCTATATGAGAAAAAATATGGGGGCAAATAAATCGATCAGCATTTTTTATTAATCCAAATAGTTAATATCTTCATCATAATTCTATTAATTTATTTATAATTAATGTTTATAGTGGAAAATTCCTGACGTAGGTAAATTCACTAGTTTTGCGCCATCCATTATCATAAATTTGTATACCTATATAAATCTCTAAGTAGATTTTGTGTTTTTTTTTTAATTTTTGGTATCATCGGCTTTATTTAATGATATAGGAAGTCAGAAAATGCATTTTATGAAATATTATAAATAATGTTAAAACCACTCTTTGGAAAACTGTTAAGTAAGTGACTACTAGAGTACTAAAAGTTTTTCTATTATGTGGAATGTTTTCCCTTATATTAATTTGTTGAGGTTATTATTATTAATGATTGTGAATTTAGACAGTGGTAAGGACTCGTCTAGAATCAAATATACAGAGTTTCAACGGTTTGTATGAAGGTGGCAACTTTCCAGAAAGTTTATGTTACTCTAATTTTATTCTCATTACATTAAAGTACCCACTAGTTCCCTTTCATATCTCGTACCAAGATAATCATAGGCATCATATATGCCAACTTTTGTACTCTAAAGTTTGAAATAACTTTTAATCGTTGTGACTTCTGAAACTTGTAATAATACATACAGCATAGACTCGCCAAACTGATATTTATTTTGTCATTGTTACAAATAAATTTAAATTCAAATTCACATTCTTCATTTGCCTTTTCAGTGTAATTACACAATAAGACACGTCATTATAATATACAATGTTTAAAATTATAATGAAGTAAAAATTGGTACATACGTATATTAAGATATATATAAAACATAAAATATTAAAAGAAAACAGATGAATAATTACAAACCAAAAAAATTCGTGGTTACATATACAAAAATACACTGTCATATAAAACTATAAAATGCATTTTCTGTAAGAATTTCTTTTATCTCTTGTTTGAATTGCTTAAAATCTAAATTTATAATCTTCTTTGGTAGTTTATTAAAAAATAATGGTTCGTAATAATTTTTGGCACCTCGACTGTGGTTTTTTATTTTAATGTGACCATAGTTTTTGGTATTATGGGAATGTATATCACTTACAAGACTATATTGATTTAAGCTTGTTTTAACAAACAAAAGGTATTCATAAATATAAAACCGCTGCCCAAGGAATCACTACTTCCACATCCAGATTCTCTATCCAAGTCACTCACAATGAAAAAACTTTGTATGTGAAAATAATTGTTTATGGAACTTTAATAATATAATATTTGAAATCCTCTACCCCAAAAACCCATAAAACGATACCCCACATCGGTAGTGGGGTGGGGTGGGGAGGTGATAGGGGGGTGATAGTGGGGGGTGGATGAAGTAAAAAAATATTTTGAGGTTTCTGGTTCCTGTACATACACTAAATCACTTTTTTTTCCATTCCCTTTAATAAGGGGGTGGGGGTGGTAATGGGGGTGGCTAATGCCAAAAATTTTTTTGAGACATTAGCTTCTCTTTTATATACTAAATACCAATTTTATGGACTCTTACCTGCTTGATTGACCTATTTACCCTAAATTTACCCCAATTTACCCCCCAACCCTTCGACGGAACAAGATGAAAATATAATCTAGTTCTAGATCTCGTTAAAGTACATATGTGTACCAAATTTCAAGTCAATATCTTAAACGGTTCCAGAGTAAACGTGCGCACAAAAAAAAGTTACAGACAGACCGACAGACAGACAGACCGACAGACAGACCGACAGACAGACAGACATTTTTTTTCGCTCAAACTTAAAATCTCGACGTTTCATGACATTTTAAGCCTATTTGGACAATAAAAATTTAAAAATTTTTTTTTTGTCGTTACTATACTTCCACTGGACGTGGAAGTAAAAAGAAGGCAAAGTTAAATTTTTAAATCCTTAAATTTCCCCCTAACGTCCTCTCTAAAACCTATAAAACACTGGTCGAATGGCACGACGCTGTATAGAAAATACTCGACCAGTATGTGCCGAATAACCCCCAAGTGATGATTGCATAACTGACTACCGAATGAAGGAGACTGAAGTAGGCTGCTTTACTACTTGCATAGGTACGACATGTATAAGATTTCTTATTAAGTATAAAGTTTTATTAAGTTTTTTAAACATAAAATCTATTTTGTGCTCCCAAGCAAGGAGAGGATCTAAGTACACTCCAAGAAATTTCGTACAGTGCGGATTTTTTACGCCGTCTAAATTACGGTATGAAAATACCATGTTAATTGTTTTTTCATTATTTAGTAGTAGTTTATTCGCTGTAAACCAGTTTTGAAAATCTACTGCTTTATTGGCCATCATGCACTAAATACTTTAAGTTATTATATTTAGTGATTATTTTGGCGTCATCGGCATATAATATAGTACTAGAGTTTACATTTGCGTAAATTAAGGCGTTAATATAAATAATGAATAACACCGGTCCCAGTACAGATCCCCATGGTACATCGTGATTTATTGGTAAGAGGTCAGAAATTGCTTTATTAAAAAAGACACTATGTCACCTATTTGACAAGTAGGATGTTATCATCTTTAAGCTAACCTCATTGAAATCATAGACATGTAATTTGTCTAAACAGGATATCGTGAGAAATACAATCGAAAGTTTTACTTAAGTCGCAAAAAATACATCCTACGTAGTTTTTTTTTCGAATTCGTCTACGATATTATCTGTTAATTTTAAAACAGCTGGAGAAGTTGAGCGACTATTTCTGAAACCAAACTGACAGGGCATTTTCTTCGAAGTATTCACAGATCTGTTTTTTCAGCAAGATTTCGATTATTTTTGAAATTACTGGTAGTAACGATATTGATCGGTAGTTTACTGGGTCGTCTGCTGAACATTTTTTTTAAATATTGAGATTATTTTAGTAATTTTAAAGCAGTCTGGATATTTACCCTCTCTAATGCATATGTTAAAAATTTTGTTAATAATTGTGTAATTAGAATATCCTTGACGTATTTAATTATTTTATAGTTCATACCATAAACATCTTTGCTACCATTATTTTTGCAGTGCCTCCATTGAATAAAAAGATGTTTACAATTCGAGGAAAATTTCAGGCACGTTGTTTTAAATGAACCAACAATGCGATTGCTTAGATATTCTTATTTTAGGGTGAATGAAACAAAAATTTAAAATGATTCCGGAGAAACAAATTTAAGAGTTTAAGTCTGGTTATCTAAGTGGCCAAAGTTGTGGTCCTGGACGCGCTACTCATCGACGAGGTGTTTTCAAATATTGGCAAGCAATTAAACTGAACTCTATTGGAGTGCGATCATGTATAATTAACAGAAGGGACTGAATTAAAAAATTACCAATCATTTCAACCCACACCATCGGGCATCGATGATTTTAATGAAAATTCCAATGAAATTTTTCGTATGTTAGCTTCATCGATATACTGAATTTGAACTTAAATGGTAAGGTCTGAAAAGTTCTAGGGGATCATAGTTACTCGTAGAAAATTGCAAGGTAAAACTCCTAAGGCACAAGAAAAAAAATGTTTTATTTAAAATATCTATAAAAGCATTTACACAATATTTGTTAGACACATTTTATCTATTAGTTATTTTTTCCTTTGGGTGACCAAAGCAACAAAGGAATTATCTAATAAATTATATAACATACTGGATGATTGCATCCCAGAATACAAATATTATAAAATGTCGTATCCACAGTGGTATACAAAAGAAATTATCAATAACATTAAAGAGAAGAATAGACACCATCGCAGTTATAAAAAAACAAACTGCTAGATCACCTAAATAAATTCAAAGAATTTCGATCGTTAATCAAGCAACAAATAGACAAAGCATATGATAGCTATCTCGTTGAAACCCAGAATTCTATATCTACAGACTCAAAAAGATTTTGGTCGTTCGTACGTTCAAAGAGAAAACAAACAAGGATTCCAGGTAAAATGACATTTGTATAAAACCTATGAAAATTTGGGAGAAATTGTTGGCATATTTAGTAAATTCTTTAGCTCAATATTCTCAAAGTCACACGATAATATCAATATTAACAAGACTGGAAAGAAGAGCCTCTTTGAGAACCTTAATATCACACATATATCACTAACAGAAATTGAACAGGCTGTAAAGAAATTAAAAAACAAGATGGTCTGGTCCGGACCTAATAGCCTCCTTTTTGGTCAAAGATTGTGCTTATGTGCTATCAATTCTTTCATACGTAATAGTCTAGGAAACAGCGTGCAAATTCGACGACGAGTGGTTACCGTCTGCCAGTCGGTAATCGAAGAGACCATATAAATACAAAATTTTTTTCTCTCTGGAACTTTTTGGTAGGGAGGGGGGGGGCATTTATTTTTAAATCGAATGATTATCGATATCTGTCGACATAGGTAGTTAGTATATGTACTTCACATACCCCAATTACGCTGGCAGACGAAACTTCCGAATGGCGCGCGCGCTAACCGGAAAAAGAAAAAAAAATTATAGTTTGAGGAGTTTTTGGGGTCGCTGATTCCGATGCCGAGGTCGGTTAAGCTCTATCACGTCATGTTCAAGGTCATTTGAAGGTCAAACTAAGAAAGGGTGATTGAAAAAATTCAAAAACATGTTTTTGAGGTCGCTGAGTCTGAATCCGATGTCGGTTAACCTCTATCACCTCATATTCAAGGTCATTTGAAGGTTAAAGTAAGAATAGGTGAAAAAAAATAAAAAAAAAATTATACGAATGCTCACCTGCCTACTTATCGTCTGTTTATCTGTTTGCCTTTATACCTACACACCTGTTTGTTTGCTTGTTAGTCCATATTTTTCGCCCGCCTGCATTTTCTTTCTGTCCATCTATCTGACATCCTGCCCTTCTACCTGCCTTTCTGTCGGTAATTTTGTCTATTTTTCTGTCTGACTAAATGACTAAATGTTTCTATATGTCTGTTTTTCTGTCATCCTTCGTCTAAATGTCCACTGATAGTCTGTCTGTCTCCTTGTCAGTTTGTCTTCTTACCTTTCTGCCTACCATTCTAAAACTTTTGAAAGCCTTCAACAAATCAATTCGCTTCTCTCAGCATAAGTGTATTAATGGAAATTCGGGCGAGAACGTTTACGTTGTTCCTAAAATGATCTAATTTACTGTTGACATGTGTTGAAATTTCCAAAACTTTATGCT
Organism: Rutpela maculata; assembly: GCA_936432065.2. Taxonomy (NCBI): domain Eukaryota; kingdom Metazoa; phylum Arthropoda; class Insecta; order Coleoptera; family Cerambycidae; genus Rutpela; species Rutpela maculata. The sequence continues at coordinate 140,023,792 of OW386291.2, read as the reverse complement.
AAAAGTACTTACATTTAAAAACCCTGACTCAAAAAACCATTAAATTTCTTTAATCTTGACATGATTGAGTTCCAAATGAGTGAAGCCAACGCCCGTGATTCGCACCGAACTTATATCCCCCTTCTACCCCAACTCACTTGCGGTGGGCATGCGCCATCTACCGAATACTCAAGGTACTCTATACTTTCATGTTCATTCTGCTTCTGCAACTATATCTAAAGGCTAGTCTTTGCGTTCCACAGGATTTATGTGGTGAATATAAGCTCGTCAACTTTCACAGAAAAAAATAAGCAGGTGATTCATTGAGTTAAATATATTTGTACTGAGAGAGCCGAAGAATCTTTATGTGCAGCTAAAGCTGGCGAACGAATGTCGGCTTGAAATTACCTCAGAATGACCTTGAAATGACCTCCGGATGCCTTTTAAGGGTAAGCGAAGACCGGATTCAAACTCAGCGACCCCAAAAACCTACGTGTGAATTTTTTCAGATTTCTCAACCACCCTTTCTTTTCAAATAACCTTGAAACTGACAAGGTAGAGGTCAACCGGCGCCGGATGCAGACTCAGCGACCCAAAAAACCCTTATATAAATTTTTTTAGATTCTTTGACAGCTTCCCCTGTTTTTTTCAAATTAACCTTGAAATGACCTCCGGATACCTTTTAAGGGTAAGTGAATACCGGATTCGGACTCAGCGATCCCAAAAACCGTGTGAATTTTTTCAGATTTCTTCAACCACCTTTTCTTGGTTTGACCTTCAAATGACCTTGAAACTGACGTGATAAAGGTCAACCGGCATCGGATGCAGACTCAGCGACTCAAAAAACCTGTATATAAATTTTTTTCAGATTTTTTGACAGCTTCCCCACTGTTTTTCTCAAATTAACCTTGAAATGACCTCCGGATGTCTTTTGAGGGTAGGCGAACACCGGATTCGGACTCAGCGACCCCAAAAATCTGTGTGAATTTTTTCAAATTTTTTTAACCACCTTTTCTTGATTCGACCTTCAAATGACCTTGAACTTGACGTGATAGAGCTTAATCGACTTCGGCATCGGAATCAGCGACCCCAAAACCCCCCGGGTACCTAGAGTCCGGTGTATTTTTTCAAACTAAATGTTGACCAGCCCTAGTAGCACAACATATTGGGTCGATATAGGTACAATATGTTACCTATATTGCATACTGGGCCAATATATGTCAAATTTAGCCAATATTGTACCAATATGCTTATCAGTTGTATTTTCAATATATTGATCCAATATATATCCAATGTTTTACAAACATTGGTAAACCAGATTCAAATTAACAATATTTAACCAACATTGGCGCAATATGCAGAAACTAATATTAATTTCCAAATACTGGGCATATATGCTTTATTATTCTTGTTTACTTATTTATTGACAAATTATCATCAATGTAATGAGTCTTCAACCTTAAAATATATATACGCTATGATGTTGCTATGACTGCTTGGTTTAGAGGCAAGCAAATTTGACCCTTCAACGGAATAAGATGAAAACATAATCTAGTTCCAGGGTACCAAGTTCGATTCCAGGCCGTGGCACTGGGGTTTTTTCTGAAGAAGAAATTAATCCCAGAATACTCGGATAGTAGATTTGCATCCCAAAAACCGTGTGAATTTTTTCAGATTTCTTCAACCACCTTTTCTTAGTTTGACCTTCAAATGACCTTGAAACTGACGTGATAAAGGTCAACCGGCATCGGATGCAGACTCAGCGACTCAAAAAACCTGTATATAAATTTTTTTCAGATTTTTTGACAGCTTCCCCTCTGTTTTTCTCAAATTAACCTTGAAATGACCTCCGGATGTCTGCGAACACCGGATTCGGACTCAGCGACCCCAAAAACCTATGTGTGAATTTTTTCAGATTTTTTCAACCACCTTTTCTTGGTTCGACCTTCAAATGACCTTGAACTTGACGTGATAGAGCTTAATCGACCTCGGCATCGGAATCAGCGACCCCAAAAACCCCTGGGTACCTAGAGTCCGGTGTATTTTTTCAAACTAAATGTTGACCAGGTGATGTTATAAAGGAATAATCATAGTTTTTATACTTTTTTGATATAACGTACATTTCTAAAGTCGTTGGACATCGCATGCATGTACGTATTTGTGTAAATATGTATAAAGATGAAAATGACTCAAACATTGATGAAGATGAATAATTATATTTTTAGGTTAAATCTCTATATAGTCAATAAAATTGGAAATGATTAATTATTGTTTTATTAATTTGCTACAGCTTAACATAAAAACCCGATCTAAATTCGTAATCACAAAATCACAAAATCACAAATAATATTAGTTTCATTAATAAATTTGCAGTACTCATTTTATATTTATTTTTTTACTTTAGGGCTGGTTTTCACTCTCTTAAGTGTGGGAACAATTATTTTTTGTTATTAGGGGATGAATTTTATGTCTCAAAATATAACAATCTGCTAAGAAAGTCCTATTGCCTCAAAATAAACAAAAAATAGTTAATTCATCCATTTTACCTTTCATATCGGCCATAATGAGGATGCAACATAAAATTTTCAATTTCTGACTTCACATTTGTGATCAGCGACCCCAAAAACCTAAATAATATAAGTTTCATTAATTAATTCTTAGTACTTCGTTAATTATTGATTTTTTGAATTTGGGAGTGGTTTTCGTTCTCTTGGGGGTAAAAGCACATCCGTTCCTTTTTAAAGTTTAAGAATACGCAAGAAAGAAAATTCCAAGCCGTTATAAATTTAGTTCGAAGTTTTGGTACTTTTTGACACCAATACTAATAACTTTTTATATATCCTGGTAGAGCAGGAACCTAACCAAAGTTGGCAAGGTTGGGTCAATGCAATCAATTATAAACCGTATGCTATTCGAAAAAGAATCTTTTTCTCGAAAACCAACTAATGTATTACGTTGAGAAGCAAATAATGACAAATTAAGATTCCAATCGAAATTTCAAAGTAAGACTCCGTATTACAAGTTAATGTAATACTGTTTAACATAAATATTTTATTCGGCTGATAATGCTGCAGGCTCGTCATGTACTTCAAAACGTGCCGCTTAACGTTGTAATGATTTAACAAGACGGTTTCTCTACGTACGTATAAAAACAGTTCTTCGGTGTGGAAAATTATTCTCGGTGGTGCAGTTACAAAATTTTCTTACTTTAGCCAACGTGCCTTTTTATGGCTAATATACATTTTAAGCCTCCGCTTCTGGCTATGAGTATTCAGTAATTTCCTTCTCGACACTTAATTTGCAACAGACAAATCACTTTTAACCCTTCGAAATTTAAAATTTTAAATACAGCAAAACCATTAATGTACAAACACCGCCTACATAGTAATTAATTTTCTCGCTTGCGGCGTTAGAGTGGTAGTTAGGCTGATATGATTTTAGCGCAATATAAATTATATTTTTATGTAGTTAATGGCATTTTTTTAACACCTACATATAAAATAACAATTTTTTAAAATCGTTTATTTAACGTTTCGATGTCAGGAAACGAGCTACTCCTAACCTGTAAACTTTCTGAAATTCTCCTCGTAAGAAAAGTAGTATATTTGTTTAACATCTAGCAGACAAGGGACCGCTTTGCATCTCCTCCGAGGGATGGTTTATCCACTACATAACTTCGCCTAATACTGCATTGCTTCTGCGAATACGCGGATATCTGCCAAACAGATCAATGATCGGAGTGTTAGGGGTTGGATAAAAGTGCAGTAAGATTCCTTGCGTTTAGGGTTCTCAATAGTGATGTAAGTTAAATGTGTTAGTGATGCAAGTTAAAGTGTTCGATATGTGTGAGGAGATTTCTTTTGCCCGCAATAATGGAACGCTTTGATACAGCAAAACTGAACCCAAGTAACACACATGGTACCAAATCCTTTCGGTTTCGGATTTGCTACGAAGCCTTAGTTCCTGGTACTAATATTGCTACTTTATTGGGTAAGGCTACTTTATATGGTTCTTTTAAAGTAACTGTTATCATTGTATATTAGCATTTATTGGAACTGTAAACACCCAAAGTCAAAGAAACATTTGGGTAGTTACTGGAACTAGGCAGTATCATTTTATTGTTACTCTATAGTGGCAAAAACTATATAGTACCAGTGGATCAGTTACTGCCACCCACCAGTGCTACTAAGATGCCTAAATAAAGTAACTGGGTACATAGAGAGGCAATCTAGGTTCCAGAATAGTTCCAGTGACCATCACTTGGAACTTTAAAGTATCGTGGCATTTTAGTGGCAACATGGGTAGCAAAATAGTTCCTGTAGTACTTTACAGTTCCAAAATAGAATCTGATACTATAGAGTCACATCAGGATAGTTGCTATTGGGTCACCAAAGTCACAGATCTTTTAGAGGTAAAATGGGCGGTAGTCCTCTATACTTTATGGTGGAGGGCCTAACTTTATAGTACCTTTGTTAAAATCGGCCATTATTAGTTGTTGTTAAAATTTTTAGAAAAAAAAATTGGTTTTAATCAAAAATAGACAATGGTTATGTTAATATCTTATCATAAACTTTTACGAAAAACGATTTTGAAAGTATTCCAAATGTTTCCCTAATAAATATTTGAATTTTTTAATCTTGCCTTTTTAAATTATTTTGTCAAAAAAATTACAAAAACGGTTATTTTGAGGGCGCGTTGAAATTTTATCATTTAATATGTCAACTTATATCAAAAAAGTAACTTGCGTTTGAAAAATGGCTAAAGAAGTACTTTAAACACGCACCTAAATTACACAATCTTTTTGGTATAATATTATTTCACTGCGCCATTATTATAAAAGAAAAAAAAACAAAGATAAACTCCATTTTAAAAAGTGATAGTGGCAGTTACTAGGCAGCCACGTAGCGGTTACTAGGCCGCCGAGTCGCGGAGTAGTACCCGCTACTACCCCGATCCCTTATAGTAACTAAACATAGTCACATCTATAGAGGCCGGGACTACTCGAAACACTACCCGGCGACTAAAAATTTTCCCCATTTTAGTGGCGGCTACATAGCTGCCACGTAGCAGGGACGTGGCAGCCTATGATAGCGGTCTACTTTATCGTGGCTTTTATAGTTGCCGATACGTTCCCGCGACTTTATGTGTTACTTGGGAAGGCATCCGAGAGCGATACTTTTCAATTTTTACTACAGTAGGTGGAGAAATTTAGTAAGGATACGCTGCTCAAACTCTAAAGCAATCACCGCATATCTATTGCACCTACTATAGATGATAGTAAATCAAGCATACCATAGATGGCCCACTAGATTGCTCTGACTTTTCAGTTTGGTTACACAACTACACTTTTCAGTGCAGAAAACCATAGAATTGAAAGTGTTAGGAGCTGGCTGAAGCCCATTGCATAGTCATTCACTTCTCAACAGTGGCAGACGCGTTTCGCCTTCCTAGGCTCATCAGTGCCACATGGTAGAGAAAGGACGAAAATGCAAACGCTTCAAGCAGTACTCCATAAATTTCTTGTGGAGTGTGACCGCTAGGCATCAACGGAGCCATCCATGCAAGATAGTAAAGATTGTTCAGAAGTAAATGTTTTACAAAGTTCGACTATTTCTAGTCATCACAGAAACTGCGAATGCAGATTACTACTTCTGAGTACTGGTTGGATATCCCAAAAAAGAGATTGATTACGTTAATTTTTAACCTACAGCCTACGACCAGTTGCAAAGAATATTTCAAAAAAGGAAACATATTAATGGTTCCTTCTATATTTATGTAGAAAAAGTGTGTTATATGTTTTAAAGATAAACAGAATTTCGAAGAAGTTGGACAGATGCAGAACAAGACATGGTAGCAACTTAATGATATCTACTCATAAGACAAGTGCTTGTAAAAAATCCTCTGTCTACAACTTCATAAAAATATATCATACCTTTTAAAAGTTAAAAGATATAAAAAGTTTCTCTAGTTTTAAAAAAGCAGACAAAATCATATTTCCTGGATAAGTTGTTTTATTCTATATAAGAATTTCTATCTTTAAAAATATAAATATGCATTATAAACATAATTTTGTATAAATACCTCATAAGTAATTTGTACTCATTTTTATTCTTTTCATTTATATGCGTGTCTGTTTGTATGTAAATGTTTTTGTGTGCGTGCCTGTTTATATTCTATACGTGTTTCTGTTTTTGGACATATTTTAATGTTTTTTAAATTATCTTGACTTATTATGTGTACAAAAATGTATTTAAATAGTGGGACAATAAATATCTATCTATATATCTACCTATCTAGAGCGAGATCTGGAACTAGATTATATTTTGATCTTATTCCGTTGAAGCAGTTAGCACAGGTCTTCCGAAGCTGCAAACTTGGTTTTACACTACTCGTATCTATCCTAACAATATCCCAAAAAATCAGAACAGTGCAATTTTTTGCGACCTACGATGTTTTAAATGACTGGCCTAACAGAGAAGTGCAAATATGTTATCAACATTCTTTTCGCTGTAAGAGACTTAGATAGGAAATCTGGATGGATGTGGAGGTAGTGATTCTTTTGGCAGCTGTTTTTTGCTTATTTGCTACCAGTGGAATGAGCTCACTTGGGAGTTGGGATGGCAGTAACTATAGAGAGAAAAAAGCTATATCAGCAGGTCCCGTGCCTCTGTTGCCTGAATATATAGTTTACAAGTGCGAGAGAGACAGATAACCTCTTGATCGTCATCTCTCTGTGAAAGAAAACAATATGTTCCCATTGTTCGTGCGCATTCCATATTGTATAGAGTTCAGTGTTTGCTACTTGGGTACCTACGCATCGCATCCCAACCGTTTACCACCATTCGTCTGTTAAATTCCGCTTTGCAGTATGAGCCCCTAGCTGTATTTCTCTGGAGACCACCCTTCTTCTACAAAATGTGACTAACATTGCTTAACATTTCGTATTGAGATTTCGTTTCGAACACAATAAATTGTTGACAAAAATAGATAAATTGTTTCTTTAATCATTAATGAATTATTAAACAGCGGAATTTTCATTATAAGCAAAAAAATCATGTTATTTACCAACTACTGGAAACTTATGTTGATAATGACAGTTGACTAGATTTAAAACATTATTTTGTCAATTAGAGTTTTTGGTTTTAACTAAAAAAGGAAAACTCTTTTGGTTTTCTAATATACGTGAATACTTAAAATTTGACACAGTTGTGGCTTATGGGACACATCAAAATAATGTCGAATAAATGTTCATAAACCACTACGAAGAGAGTGAGAGTGGGTTTAAATCACTCTCATCATCTTAATGTCAGTTAATTTGAATATCCAAATTCTCGAGTCCGTTTACAGGATGAGTGTTTTTTGCTAATTTAGTAATAATGGTTGTGAATAAATATAACTTAAAATTTCTATTAGTGTATTCAAATATGCATAATATATTGTTTCAGTTATTTCTCTTCGTGTCACGTGATTAACAAGGCTCCAGTAACAAGATGCATTGTGCTCATTTGAATCTTCGTAAGCCCTTTGTTTACCTATATATGCTAGTGTTAGCTTTTGGCATTTCCATATTTAATAGGTTCTCATGTTTCATGCAAAATTATGATTATTGCGCTGTTTCCAGAGTTCAAGTCTACATGTCTCTTTTTATGATATCTTAATTCGGTTATATATAACAAATAAAAATTTAATCAGAGTAAAATATGTCTCTTTTTATAGACTAGTTCACAAGTTCAAAGCCGTGTTAATACTTGATAAAGCTGGTAAAAATATTAGTGAGGGCTCATTGGATTCGGAATGACGTCTAGAAAAATGTTAAAAAAATTTTTACCCCCACATAAACAATTGCAAAAGTTATTAACAAATGAAGATTGAAAAAATAAAGAGTTTCGTTTTTTGCAAATAACTCGAAAACTATTAATGTTTAATAAATTTTAAAGAAAGATTATTAAAGAGGAAGAAATTTCCAATAAAAAAGTCCCGACTCCCGAAACTTTATCTCTATTATTAATAATTTTAATTTAATGTTGAAAATAGGGATCCGCGCTGCGATCACTAAGCCGTTGCGATAATCTGAAACCGGCCGTTGCAAGTAAAAATATTTTTCTACATTATTAAATATTAATTTGAAAGTTTTAAAAAAATATGGCATTATTTAGACACTTAAAGAAACAATATCCCGTTGGAAAAAAATTTTTTAACCGATTTTTCATAAAATGAGCCTTTTGTTAATTTAATTATTTTTTTTTAAACCAAAGCAGCTAAAATTATTACGCTTCGTGGAGACCTTATGTCAACTATACTTTATGGGATTATGACATTGCGATGTTTTTCGTTGTTATGTCTATTAGTTATTAATTATTTAAGCCAACAAAAAACTAAAAAATGAAAAAGAGAGGTTGAAAATTTTTTTTTTTATTAATTTTAATTATTATTACTGTTTTTATATTCAAAAATACTATAACATTACATAATCTTTCAATTTTTAGTGCTATTTATTTAAACAAATTTCATAAACAAATAGATAAATTACTTATTAATTAATTATTTAAAAAATTTTATTTTTGACATTTTATTTGTTACAAAATATTATTCTTTAAAAAAATTGATTTTTTTTCTTTTTTTAATTATTTAAACTAATTATTAAGAAACAATTTTATTCTTAAAATTTATTTTTTGCAATTCTCTACAAAATGGAAAAAAAATATTTTTCTTGTTAAATTATTTGTTTATCTAATAAAAAATTTGTTATTAATAATCGCCGAATGTGTTTATATTTTTTTTGGATAGAAAAAAAAATAATTTGACATGAGATCACGAACTTTCAATTTTTATAAACAAATGCATGTAACTATTGATTAACAATAGTTACAAACTTGTTCGTGATCTCATTTCAAAGATCATTTAATTCTTTATAAAAACGCCAAGAATGTGAATTGTCGTATCTCTAATAGTTTAAAAGATATAGCTGTTTATAACTTAAGCAATAAAATGACCACCTTTTCATGTAGACTATCAAAATTTAAAATTCTATAAAAAATATTAAAAAAAAATTTTTGACATGTTTACGTATACGGTTACGGTTGTTTTTGTATTTTTTTTTCTATCCAAAAAAAAATATAAACACATTCGGCGATTGTTAATAACAAATTTTTTATTAGATAAACAAATAAATTAACAACGACAAAAAATTTATTTTTTTCCATCTTGTAGAGAATTGCAAAAAATAAATTTAAAGAATAAAAGTGTTCCTTAATAATTAGTTTAAATAATTAAAAAGGAAAAAAATCAATATAAACAATTAAAAATTTTTTTAAAGAATTTTTTTCTTAAATCATATTTTATAACAAATAAAATATCAATTTTTTTTTAAATAAGTAATTTATCTATTTATTTATGAAATTTGTTTAAATAAATAGCACTAAAAATTTAAAGTTTATGTAATGTTATGTTATTTTTGAATATAAAAACAGTAATAATAATTAAAATTAATAGAATTGGAAGTTTCTTCCTCTTTAATAATCTTTCTTTAAAATTTATTAAATATTAACAGTTTTCGAGTTATTTGCAAAAAACGAAACTCGTTATTTTTTCAATCTTCATTTGTTAATAACTTTTGCAATTGTTTATGTGCGGGTAAAAACTTTTTGAAAATTTTCCTAGACGTCATTCCGAATCCAATGAGCCCTCACTCATATTTTTACGAGCTTTATCAAGCATTAACACGGCTTTGAACTTGTGAACTAGTCTATTAGTGAGAAATAACGTTTGTTTAAATAAAATGACAAAACAGATTTATGTGTTTTAAAACTGAATTAAATAGTTCACAGTATTTTACTATGATAATGAACTGGTAGGGATTTTTCAAGTATCAGTCAAATAAAAACTTGTACTATGAACCCTCGTTTTAGATAGCAATTCGAAATAAGATATATTGATACCGTTGATATAATTAAAGAATTGATTTAATGTAGGAGATTCGAGGAAGAAGGCATAGATGTTGCCCTACTGCAGGAACCCTGGCTTGTCAAAGGAAGGCCTGGAGGCTTAAAACCATTGCAAGGTAAGTTACTGTACAATGCATCCTCAACTAGACCTAGAGCATGTATCGTATATAACAGTAGAGTAAGTTGCACATTAATTCCGGTGCTTTGCACCGATGACTTTGTTACAGCTACCCTAACAGCGTCTACGGAGGAGGGGATGAAGAGCTGGATTATATGCTCCGCCTACTTCCCAGGCAAGGAAAGGTTCTGCCCTCCGCAACTCCTGAGCGACATAGTTGCCTACTGCGGAGAAAAGAACCTTCCAATGATAACGGGATGTGATGCCAATGCACACCATATGGTATGGGGAAGCACCAACGTCAACACAAGGGGTGAGTCTTTATTACAGTTCATTCTAGGTGAAGGGTTACTAATAGCCAATACAGGCAAAAAACCTACTTTCGTTACTTCGGTACGTAAAGAAGTCTTAGATATAACCTTATGTACGAGTAATACAAGCGCTAACATTATAAACTGGCATGTGTCAGAAGAGCCATCAGGTTCCGATCACATGCACATAAGATTTGACATTACGACCCCATCCCTGACAGAGACAAAGTTCAGAAATCCCCGAGAGACCAACTGGGAAGGCTACTTAGAGTCCCTCAGAAGGCACCTGCAGGGAGGGACAGCATCTGGAAGGGATGTAGGGAGCCTTGAGGTAGCAGTGGAACAGGTAAGCGAGGCCATAATGGCTGCTTACCAGGAAAACTGTCCAGAGAAAACAAGGAAAAACAGTCTGGTGGAACAAACATCTGGAAGGCCTCAGAACAGAAGTGAGAAAACTGTTCAATAAGGCCAAATCCAAACAAGACTGGGATACCTACAAAGTCAAACTCACGCAGTACAACAAAGAAATCCGTAAGGCCAAAAGAGACTCATGGAGGAGGTTCTGTGAAGAGGTCGATGATGGCCCTGCAGCCTCTAGAATCCACAGGGTCTTGGCCAAGGATGGTTGCACTGCAAATGAAGTAGGCCTCCTTAAAAAGGAGGACGGAACCTACACGGAAACACTGACGTAAAGTATTGAACTGCTCATGGAGGCACACTTTCCGGGCTCACTGGTAGTGAAGGGATCGGAGGCCGTGCAATTCCCAGATCAAAGGCCTGAACGGCCCAGACCTGAGGATTGGAGGCTAGCCAACGAGGTAGTGAAACCCAACAAAATCAGATGGGCAATTAACAAGTTCGAACCATACAAGTCTCCTGGTATGGATGGAATTTACCCGATTCTGCTCCAAAAAGGGCAGGATATAATAGTACCACATCTGTGCAAAATATTCAGAGCCTGCCTGGCCTAGAAATACATACCACACATGTGGCGGAAGGTGAAGGTCACCTACCTACCAAAAGTAGGCAGGATATCAGACCAAACGCCCAAGTCATACAGACCCATAAGCCTGTCCTCTTTCCTACTTAAAACGTTGGAAAGACTACTGGACAGGTACATTAGAGACGAGGTACTAAGGGAAAACCCCCTTAGTGAACGTCAATATGCATACCAGCCGGGAAAGTCAACAGACCTCGCGCTAGATGATTTGAACAGGCTACTGTCAAAGTCATTGGATGACAAAGAAATAGCAGTGGCAACATTTCTTGATATAGAAGGAGCGTTCAACAACGCGACAACGCAATCATTAACGAACTCGTTTTCAAATAGAGGAGTCCCAACAGTACTCTGCCAGTGGATTAAGGCCAGCCTAGATAAGAGGGTAATAGTATCCAATCTGAGCGAGGCTACCATTGAGGCGAAGGTGAGTACAGGCTGCCCTCAAGGAGGAGTACTATCTCCACTACTGTGGGCAACCCTCGTTGACGAACTCCTCCGGAAAGTTTCCGCAGAAGGCTTTTATTGCCTAGGATACGCTGACGACCTAGCAATAGTAGTCAAGGGGCGATTTGCGAACACCATATCAGAGCGTTCGCAAAGAGCCATAAACATTGTTGACAAGTGGTGCAGTGAGGAAGGACTATCCATAAATCCTCACAAAACCACAGTGGTCACTTTCACACGAAAAAGATCCTTGGGAGGTCTAAAACCCCTAAGGCTCAATGGAGTGGAAATTCCATTTGCCAGTGAGGCTAAATACCTAGGAGTCATTTTCGACCAAAAACTGACATGGAATACCCACATACAAAAAGTCACACAAAAAGCAAATCGTTGCCCTGGGAAGGTGCAGGCAGATGTGTGGAAAAAACTGCGGATTAAACCCCAAGATGTCCCTATGGTTATATACTAGGGTCGTTAGACCCATGATAACCTATGGATCGGTGGTATGGTGGACCAAGACATTGCAGCCGGGAGCAGTAAGGCTATTAAGTGGCGCACAAAGGCTTGCTTGCCTGTGCGCCACAGAGGCCATAAAATCTGCTCCCACGGCGGCTTTGGAGGTCCTTCTAGATTTGCCACCACTACACATTTTCATCCAGGGGGAAGCTCGTTCGGTGTTGCACAGGCTAATGCAAGGCACAACGCCCATAAGGCAGCAACACGGTACAGAGCACCAAAAGTTATACTCAGAGCTGAAGGCAGACCCCATTCTGGGAATGCCCACGGACAGCATGGTCCCAAAGTATAACTTCTATAAAAACTTCCAAATCAAGATACCAGACAGAGGGGACTGGAAGAATGGCCCTCCGATATCAGCACAAATAGTCTGGTACACGGACGGCTCCAAGACAGAACATGGAGCAGGAGCTGGGATTTACGGGATAAGGTCGAAAACGGAAATCCCGATAAGTCTAGGAATACATGCCAAGTATTTCAGCCAGAGGTGGCCGCTATACAGTGGTGTGCAAGGGAAATAATGAGGCAAGGAACTGTCAACCAGTCAATTGCCATTTTTTCCGACAGCCAAGCGGCGCTAAAGACAATCGATTCCATGCAGGTCGACTCAAGACTAGTATGGGATTGTATTAACGCCCTTATGGACCTAGGAAGTCAGAACAAAATGACCATGGCATGGGTACCAGGACATGAGGGACACAGGGGAAATGAAAAGGCTGATGAGCTGGCTCGGGAAGGCGCATCTAATGCCCTGGTAGGCCCCGAACCCTTTTGTGGCGTGGCTAAGCCATGCAAACGAGAATCCATTAATAAATGGGTACAGGACAAATCTCTAGAATGGTGGAAGAGTTTCCCGCGACAGAGACAGGTCAAAGAGTTCATTAATGAACGGTCGGCCAAATTCACGGAAGATCTACTAGGCCAAAGTAGAAAGGCCATTAGGATAATAGTGGGTCTTCTAACTGGACATTGTAGACTCAATAGGCATATGAGTCTAATGGGTCTGGCAGATGATGCAACATGCAGATTCTGTCAAGAGGAAGAGGAAACCTCAGTACATGTGCTGTGCCATTGTGAAGGCCTAGCCAGACTGAGATTCCAAATACTTGGTGAGGAAAAACCAAGAGCGGATAGCTATACTAAGGAGCCCCTATCAAGGCTATGGAGTCTGGTACAAAAGACAAAGCTGGATGAGGAACTCTAAATGAATTAGATTAGGAGCGCCACAATAGATCCAAAGGGGTCGCGGTGGCCAAGGCTAAGCGGCCAGCTCCTCCCTTCAATCTAATCTAATCTAATGCGTCTATGCAATCTCGTTAAAAATGACTTTGATAAAATGTAAAAAGTTACATCCTGTACATGTGTATATGTATACAGATTCTGAAAATGTAGTATCATATATCCTGGGCTAAACGAGTGCAAGAAAGAAAACAGATATATTAGGAAAAAACGACGGATGTACTGCTCCCAGCACGTTCCACACATCGTGAAATCTTTATCACCTAGTCGTGTATCAATGCAGGACATCGATAGCTATCGCTTCTAACCGCCTGCGTATGTAGTGGAAGTAGATACGTCTTTCTTTTTCTAATTTATCTATTTTTTTTCTTATACTTGTTTATCTCAGTTTATATTCTTTATATAAAACTAGATTTGCCAAATCTGTGTATAGACATATATTTAAATAAACGTAATTATCTAACTAATGCGAAACAAACTAATATGCCTTTTCTTGTATAAGGAAGAGTATATTATTTCAAATATTTCATGTGTGTAATTAGAAAGGGATATTCGATAACTTTATAATAAAATTATTGTGATTGGGAATTATTTTTATTAATATTAATTAGGGATAATTTATAATTATACATGTTCAGCATTGCTGTATCACCAGCACCTCCGCCAAATCTTTAAATGTTCACACAAATCCGTTTTCTCTTGCTTGTTGCTGGTGTTGCGTACCTTCATTTATTTGTGCATTAGAATACTATTGATATATTACACACTGTAAGAAATAGAACAATCTATTATCCATTAGATTGGCATCTTTAAACAAGTCATTTTATGGATAAGTTTGTTCTCTATTGAGAATAATTTTCAACATAGTGTAGTGACTTGTGTCTCGAAAATGCCTCGATACTTCCACTTCTGAGTAATAGCAAATCCTTTTAATCATGAATAGAACTAGTCAAAATAAGTACATTTTCGAACAGACCCACCTCGAGAAATCATGCCTGCTCCCCCCCCTCAAAAGGGCTACCTGTATCTGCCTATATATTTTTTTTTCTCAAAAACGGTAGGAGCTAGAGGAATGATCTTGGCGCCATTCGATAGAGTATAAAATTTTGCATTAGACCTTTATTTTGCTTTTTGCTATTTTCTTTTTTTTAAGGCCCCTCAGCAAAAAAAGGGGGGGAGGAGCCTTCCAACAACGACACATGACTGGCTATATCTCTAAAACGGCTCAATACATCAAAATTCTACAAGATATAAAAAATGAAGACCATAATTTTTTCTATGGATTCGTATATTATTTGTATATATTATATGTTTAAATAAAGCCTTCAGCGGCATACAAAGAGAAAGCTACACATGTGCATAATGAATTTGTTTAAAATAATTTATTATTGTTATTGTTACAAACGAAAATATTGATTGTACATTTTCAAAATTATTTCACATTATTTGTTCTACTATTTTTTTTATACAAAAAAATATGGAGAGGGTATTCTAGCTATAACAAGTTTTTGGGTGTCACGCAAACGACCCAATAAATTAGGCACTAAATAAAAAAAAAACTGCATTATTACCCTTTCTGTCAATTGGTATATAATTTAAAAATATTATTTATTTAAATAAAGTCACCAGTGGCGTGCATAGACAAAACAATGCATTTAATTGCATTATAACTTATTTTTAATAATATTATATTGAAAGCCCAATGTTTTTACTATTTTTTATTCTATTTTGTATTTTATATCTTGTAGAATATTGATTTATTGGACCGTTTTAGAGATATAGCCAAACATGTGTCGCCGTTGGAAGGCTACTCCTCCTTTTTTTTTCCGTGGGACCTTAAAAAAAAGAAAATAGCAAAAAGCAAAAGAAGGGACTTATGCAAAATTTTATACTCTATCGAATGACTCCAAAATCATTTCTCTGGCTCCTACCGTTTTTGAGGAAAAAAAATGTATATTGGCAGATACAGGTAGCCCCTTTGAGGAGGGGCAGCGGGAGCAAGCATGATTTCTCGATGTGAGCCTGTTCGAAAATTTACTTATTTTGGCTAGTTCTATTCATGGTTAAAATGATTTGCTATTACTCAAAAGTGGAATATCAAACACCCAAGTCACTAAGCTAATAATAGTCTCTTTTGTAAAGAGTCTAGCTATTTCAAATGTAAGTCGAGAACTCCTCCCCAGCCTAGAATCCCATGTACTAGGTGTGATTCAACAAGAGAAAGGTACAGCATTTTAAATTATTTGATATCTAAAATTTGTTTCAAATTTTTATAGTCATATATTAATTTTTTTATTTTGTTTGATATGTAACCTATATCTAGATCCCATTTAACTCGTGAGTCAATTATTTATTATTCCTGAATATATCATATGCGTGGTAGAAGCTATTTGAAAGTTTTCATCAACTGTGAGTTCTTGAAACGGTGGGGCAGAAGTTTATAGGTAGAAAGGTACGTGATACGTTTTTGACACATTTAAGGTGAGTAGTTTATTAATGAAATATTTTTTAACATTTTTTAGATCGTGTTCTACTTTAATTTTTAAATTTTTCCAGTTAGAAGCTATATAAAAGAGGATGGTGTCATTTGTATAACTTATTATTGACTTATTATTGAGGTGCGCTGGTATGTATATTAAATAACGTGTTTATAGATTACGAAAAATATTGACCCCAATACTGTCCCTTGCGGTACACCAACAGTTTCATTCTCACTTCTCGCACAGTTAACTTCAGTGTACTGTATCCTGTTATAGGCTATTATTCCTAAAACCTAAATTATTAAGTGTGGCCAAAACTTCGGTATGGCATACCGTGTCAAAGGCTTTGTTAAAGTCGATGAACACTGCTAAGCACTTGTCTCTATTATTCAAAGCCTCGGAAACTTTACTTATGTGGCTTGCAATTGCATTCTGTGTACTCTTACCTTTTCTGAAACCGTATTGCGATTTTGATAAAAAGTTGTATTTTTAGTATACATTATCAGTATCAGTTATTTTGAAATTGTGATAACTCCTTATTACTTCAGTGGTACAAAGTAAAAATGAATTGTACTTTTTTTCAGCAAAATACTACTCAAATTTTGGCCACACTTAATAATTTAGGTTTTAGGAATAATAGCCTAAAATTTGGCGCCGCAACTTTAGGGGGCTATTAAAGTGTATCATCAGATTGAGGTGCAGCAGTGACGAACGCCAATGGTAATTATGTCATCGACAGCATCCTAACATCCCTGCTGGAATATTCAAGAAGACGTCAAAGGTCAGAAATTTTATTTATCCTTTATTTACATTTTATTAACCTACTGTGAACTACAGTGAAGTGAAGTTACAAAAAGTCTCTTTTGATAAGTGAGCGTTTTTGTCCGCATTCTATTCAGGTCGCCCACTCGCGACCGGGTAAACATTGGAAATGTCAGAAAAGCACAACAAATATGTATATTCACCAGAAAAACTATGTATATTGTTATAATTGTTTTACTGTCACTTTGGTTTAAAATAGTTTGAAAGGAACTTTAATTAATTACGAAATATCCTATTTAATCTGCTACCTGGAGAACACATACATTATTTTGATTAGCAAACAAAATAAGAGTAATATAGTAATAGTAAAAATATTACAGCCTATGTATACAAATCAAAAACATCTTCTATTACTAATAGGCGCGTAAAATCGATAATATTTGTTGTTGTTGTTATTTTGTCCTTTCTCACTGGCATGGCGATATACCAGGACATAAATATTTTTAAGAAGTAGGTATATGTAATATGGATAAAATAGTTTCAATTCTGCATGTCTCGATGGCAAATGATTTCTTTTAATCATTTTTGTTTGTTTGTAATATAATTTATTGATCATTCAGATTTAGATTAATGAATAGTGAACGAAGGAGTATTAGCAAAGATTAGGTGTTTACATGTTTATTTACTTTAGTTTAAAAATTTTGTACAGTTTCCTCGATAGCGGAGTTTAAGCTAGACTATTTAAGGGTTATATTTATATATTAGAAATTTAAATTCACGTATAATTTCACCCATAATTAATTCTATTATTGTTTTTACGTATATAAGGAATGATGGACCCCCACTATCTATCTCGCGACGAACTTCAGTATGAATTATTAATTAGAAATTTTGGTGTCACTGACGCAATTACAATGAGTGCCATGCAGCGTAAATTAAATTCTCTGTTACAAAAAGAAAAGTTTGGTGTACATTTACCTTACCCAAAGGAAGAGATAAATTTTTCTGAAGAACTAGAAATTTGTAGATTAAAAATCGATAGTTTGACGTCCTTATTAGAATCTTTCGATGGTTTAAGAGATAGTGTTGATTATATAATTATTGTTACAAAACTAACTCATTTATTAGGTAAACTAACTCGAGTGGTAAGTGACGACGTTGGTTTAAATCGAATAAAAGATAAGTATATTTCCGAATTAACTGGGATAGAAGACAGTGTTGAGGAATTATGCCGTTTATGTCAGGGAAAGAATTCTGTAAAAGATAAAATGCAGGAGGTAACTACACAAGATAGTTCGGAGAGTTCTATAAAAATTACACGTAAGCAAATACCTGTTTGTCAGTGGAAATTAACTTTTTCTGGGGATGGCAAAGGGTTAAATGTATTAGACTTTTTAGAAACGGTAGATGAGCTAAAATTAGCGCGTAATGTGTCCAACGAGGAATTGTTTGATTCTTGCTGTGATCTTTTTTCGAGTGATGCTTTGGTGTGGTATCATTCGGTCAAAAATAAAGTGAAAAATTGGCACGATTTAGTACGGGAGCTACGAGCAGATTTTCTCTCTGATGATTATGAAAGAGAGTTATTACGTCATATTGAAAACAAGAAACAAAAACCGAGAGAACCTGTCACGATTTATATCGCCTCGATGCAGAATCTTTTTAATAGATTAACTACAGGGTTGCCTGAATCAGAAAAATTATATATATTAAAATGTAATTTACTGCCGGACTTCATTCATGATTTGGGTGTATCTGATAGCGATAATAAAATAGCGACAGTGGACAATTTGTTGCAAAGGTGCAAAAGTTTAGAACGCACGTATATGTTAGCTAACAGAAATCGTCCTCACGGCAATACCCCTCCAACTTTCTCTGGCTTTAAGTCAAACCAGTCCTCATCTAGCAACCAAACAAATGCAACTTCGGTAGGAATATACGAGGTGCATCAAAATTGTTCCGATAATAAATTAGCCTGTTGGAATTGTTCTAAGAGAAATCATACGTATAAGAACTGTCGTTTTCCCTTGAGGAAATTTTGTTTTAGCTGTGGTGTTCCGAATAAGACTAAGTTAACTTGCCCTAAGTGTAATCCGGTAAACTCCAGAACGAGTCATACGCGGATCGGACAGTGACTCGTCATTTAGATTATCCGGTCACAAGTAAGGGGGAGTGGGAAAAATGGTTATCGTTCGTTGCGCAAGAATATAACAAAACAAGGATTGAATATTTATTATCATCAGTTAAGGATGACAAAAGACCTTATTTAAACGTGACTATTTTGCAAAGAAATTTGGGTTAGTTGATACAGGGGCGTCCAAGACTATTATTAATTTTGAATTATATGAAATTTTACGTAATATGGGTTTTAAATTAAATAGTTCCAGTACAAAATTTGTAGGCACTGCTAATGGTGGAAATTGCAAAGTTTTAGGGAGTATAGATATTCCTTTCTGTTTAGAAAATAAAGTAATGTTAGTCAATACTCTAGTTGTTAGGGACTTAAAGTCTAAGTTAATTTTAGGAATAGATTTTTTAAATAAGATGGGAATTATTTCGAATTTTAGAGATAACACTTGGCAATTTTCAGATACCGGTTCGGAATCATGTTTTGTAGTGGAAAGTAATGGCTTATCAGACTCGCAATTAGAGGATTTACACTCTTTAACTTCTTTTTATTTAAATAAATTAGGATCAGGTTTAGGTAAAGCTAGTTGTGTCGAACATGTCATAGATGTCGGGGAGGCGAAACCAATCAAGCAGAGATATTATCCTGTTAGTCCCGCGGTGCAAGCCATCATTAATAAAGAATTAGATAAAATGTTGAGTTTGGGGGTGATAGAACGTTCGCAGAGTCCATGGTCATCACCAGTGGTCCTTGTAAAAAAGTCAAATGGGGTAGATTATCGTTTTTGCATAGATTTTAGGAAGGTGAATGCCGTAACGAAACGAGATGCATACCCGTTACCATATATTTCATCAATTTTAGATCGTTTACGTAACGCGAGGTATCTTTCTAGTTTGGATTTAAAGAACGCGTACTGGCAAATTCCATTAGAAAAATCCAGTCGTGAAATAACTGCTTTTACAGTTCCAGGGCGCGGTCTCTTTCAGTTTGTGAGAATGCCGTTTGGGTTGCATAACTCAGCTGCCACGTGGCAGAGACTCTTGGATAAAGTTTTAGGTCCTGAATTAGAACCGTACGCCTTCGTTTATTTAGACGACGTGATTATTTCGACACCAGACTTTCCAACACACTTAAGAATATTAAAAGAAATTTTTGAAAGACTTTTGGCTGTGGGTCTTGTAGTTAATCGTGAAAAATGCGAGTTTGTGAAAAAAGAGCTAAAGTATCTAGGATATATAGTAAATGCTTTCGGTTTAAATGTAGATCCCGACAAAGTATCGGCAATTTTAAATTTTCCAGCACCTAAAACCGTAACCGAGGTTAGGCGTTTTATAGGACTAGTGTCGTGGTACCGAAGGTTCGTGCCGAATTTCGCGGAAAAGACGGCAGCCCTTACTAATCTTTTGAAAAAGTCTGTTACTTGGCGTTGGTCCGAGGTGGAAGAACGCGCGTTTCTTGAATTAAAAGAATGCTTGGTGTCTGCTCCTATACTGACGTGTCCTGACTTCACTAAGCCTTTTTGCGTTCAGACTGACGGGTCTATGATAGGTCTTGGGGCCGTTCTTACGCAAGAGGATTGCGACGGGGAAAAAGTTATCGCATACGCTAGTAGGTCTTTGACACCCGCGGAAAAGAAATATACCACAACCGAAATCGAATGTATCGCGGTTTTGTTCGCATTGGATAAATTCAGACCGTATATTGAAGGTTTTCCAGTTAGAGTGATTACTGACCACTACAGTTTGAAATGGCTTAACAATTTAAAGAATCCATCTGGTAGATTAAGTAGGTGGGCATTGAAAATGCAGCAATATGATGTTGTAATTGAGCATCGTAAAGGACGCGATCACGTCGTGCCGGACGCACTTTCGAGAGCCCCATCTGTAGTCGCCTTGATAGATATAAAAGATCATGATTCATGGTATTCCGGTATGGTCAATAGAGTTAAACAGAATCCCGATAAATATTCAAATTTTCGTGTACATAATAATGAATTATATAAGTTAACTAGAGACAATAGGTTTTCTCTCGACGACGGTGATAAGTGGAAGTTGGTTATTCCAAAATCACGTAGGAAAGAAATTTTAGAATTATGTCATAACGTACCGACGGCCGGACATATGGGTATTTTCAAAACCATAGAAAGAATACGAAAAAAATATTTTTGGCCAAAAATGGCATGTGATGTGGCAAAATATGTCAACAGATGTAAAACTTGCTTGGCGAGTAAATCTGTACAACGAAAAATTCCAGGGTTGATGACTTCGCGAGTAATTTCTAGACCTTTCCAAGTTATTAGTACAGATCTTATGGGCCCATTTCCTTTATCTTGTTCAAGGAATAGGTTTTTGTTGGTGATAACCGATTATTTTACGAAGTATACGCTCATGTTTCCCTTACATAACGCTACGGGCGATAAAATAGCGGAGATTTTGGAAAATCATGTTTTGTTGGTATTTGGAACACCGGAATATGTTATCGCTGATAACGGGAGACAATATATCGGTAAAAAAGTTACCGATTTGCTAACATCTTATAAAAGTAGAGTGTCCTATACACCGTTATACCATGCTCAATCGAATCCAACCGATGGGGTCAACAAAGTCATAGGTACGATGATTCGTTCATATGTAAAGGATAATCATCGTGATTGGGACAAGTTATTGCCTAAATTCAATTTCGCTATCAACACAGCAACTCATGAAGTTACGGGTTTTTCCCCAGCTTTATTAAATTTCGGTAGAGAACCTGTACTTTTTGGAAATCAGTATGTGCCGTGTCTGGGAAATAGACCCTTCGATGTTGCTGATAGAGAAGCATTAGCTAATAACCTGACGAAACTTCCGGATTTGTACGCTAAAGTTAAACTTAACATACAGAAAGCTTATGAAAAAAATAAGAAACATTATGATTTACGCCGACGTCACCTTACGCTCGAGCCTGGTCAAGTTGTTTGGAAAAAGAACCCAGTTCTATCGGATGCTGCGAGTTACATTAGTGCTAAATTAGCTCCTAAATATATTGAATGTAAAGTTAAGGAGAAAATCGGTTCTAATGTATATCATCTAGAGGATCTAAACGGACGTTCGGTAGGAAATTGGCATATAAAAGACATAAAAGTTACTCACGGTTCAGACGAAAATATTTCTCTTCTAAGTTAAGTAATTGTACAGCTATAGTTTATAGTAATTTAGGTTGAATGTGGATTTAAAAAAAAAAGTTTTTTTTTTTATTTTTTTACGAAAGGGGGGTGTAACGTGGTTTGAGCCTGCCCTCTATGTGGCCAGGAAATTAAGCGCACGGCACTGACCAGTGCGGTAGAAAAAAGAAAAGGAGGCAGTCAAGAGATAGATGGTCGAACGCGTGTTCCTCTGTCGAGGGAGCTAAGTGTTAGTTTGTTACTAATTAATATAAAACAATATACGTGGTATATTATACGCCTATCGGCGGAGTTTGTATTTGCAGTACAAGTGTATTTATTGAGATTGTGTAGAGAGTACCTATTCGTACTAGAAAGCGTTCGACATGTAATCTCTTGACTGCCTCCTTTTCTTTTTTCTACCGCACTGGTCAGTGCCGTGCGCTTAATTTCCTGGCCACATAGAGGGCAGGCTCAAACCACGTTACAACAGGATACAGTACAAATAGGTATTTGTAGTCGGACACACCAGGGTGCAACTTCTATTCGTTTTTCGCACGTTATTTCTTCAATCTGGGCACTTTGACATGCTAGTTAAAGATTACCTAAGAAATACAAAAACAGCACGTCAGTGGAGATTCGGTTAAAATATTTACTTTTCAAGCTTCCTTTGTTTTCTGTAATATTCATATATGTATTTTAAATGTTATAAAACATTTTAAATATATGAGGATAGTTTATTATTTTCTTTTCTTGCTGTGCCGCAAATTAAAACTACCCTTTAAAGTAAGGTAGGATGAACACGAAAAAATTCATTATATATATTTTATTATGTAACACTGGAAAACAGAGGCCGTGAAATATGTACGAAATAAATTTTCATATAAAATCTCAACAAGGATGTATTTTAACATTTTTATTTAGAAAATCGTGGTCTACCCTTTCGGTACTTTTATATAATTAACGTTAATTATCTCATCATGTGAGATTACATTTTTAAGTCGCCTCAATTTTCAGTTTAATTAAAAAAGACGTTTTGAAGCCGTAGGGAAAGCCAGCTCTTTTCTCGGTCGTTCCTGATTCCACTTACTCCCACAAAGAACCGGAAATCGTACAAAAACTGGAATTACGTAATTAATAATGTGGGTAGGTGTATTTTATCGTAAAGTAAAACCTGGTTCGGAAACATTCAAATATTTTATATAAAAGGATAATAATTGTATTTGTATACCACTGACAAATTTTGCCGTACTGCATACGGGCGTCACTCAAAATTAGCAGATTTATTACTCCCATATCCGCATAGTATGGAGTGGAAGTACAGTAACGGTGAATAATAGTAATTTTTTTTCTGTTCAAATAGGCTTAGAGACATTTTGTAATAGTATTAAAAACAGCCTCTGTCTGATCCTTTTGGCGCAGAGATTTATTTCATCAACATTTTTAAATATTTTTACAGTCTCAAAATACCCAACACACATGAGAAATCATGAATATGCCACAAATAATAAATTATAAACAATACTTAGAATGTCATGAAACGTCGAGATTTTAAGTTTTGAGCAAAAATAATGTAACTTTTGCAATTTTTGTTTCATAGTCTTTGAATATTAAACAATCCAACATTAAATTTTTTAACTAAACTAAAATTTAAACAAGAAATATTTATTAAGAATACTGACAAACCAATATAAAGTGTCAATTTATTTCACCATGGATTGTTTATTACTTGCTTCAACAACAGATATAATTTTCACAAGCACTTTCAGTTTCACATCGGGGTTTTAAATTATATCCCACATCTAGAGAAGATACCTAACTGGATGATCTTGTATTATTACAGTCGTTTTTCCTACAACATAAACCCACATTCAAAATCAAATTGTTGCATTAACATGCGACAACTTACTACTAATAAAATACTTGGAACACCTCTGTAAATTAATCCCTTTTAGTTGCTTACAATTAGTTGGAAGAGTTTAGCACTAACTTCTACTGGTTAGAAATCGACGCTGTTTTATCAAAATTGATGTTCTCTCGGATTGCCACACTTATACAATTATACAATTAATAATACAACAAAATCTTGTCATTTTGTATAATATAATATCCATAAAAACAAAAATTTTAGTCATAGTTCAATTAGTCACCATTTGACAGCTGCAGAATTTCGATTTGTTTTTCGAAGATCTCAGACCTGTGATGTCATGCCTACTCGACTTATAGATAAAAATTTAACAGGAGTGTCGATCAAACAGCTAAAACAAATATGGAACGTTGAGGTAGAGACAGTAAAATAATTGTCACAAACACCCAAAGAATCCTATCATGTAATTCAATACTTCGTCAGTATTAGCTAGGAGAGTAGTTGTTTTGATTGGTTCTCCAATAATAAGTGTTTTAAAGTATTTACCTAACTAGTATATTAGCGTGCCCAGATTAGGGCAACAATATACAGAAAGTGGGTATTTTCATAATAAATAAAAAAGTGTGTAAGTTGTGATTTGCATAATACCTAAATAATATTCTCTAAACACCCAAACCTTTGATACACGTTTCACAACTCAAATTAGCATCAAGTGTAGTGTTCAGTATGAGTGTCGCATAAGAGTTTGCGACCCAACCGCAGGACTATTATCACAGTGACAGATGAAATTACAGAGTCTGAGTGTCATTGCTTAAACTGAAAACTATCAACAGGTGTAGTAGTCTGGGAGGCAGCGTCAATTTTAATTACATCATTTCAACAAAGCTCATTTTTTCAGTACAGGTTGTTTTTTTATTGCTTATCGAAGAATCGGGTGTTAGCTACTTCAATCGCGGATATGAAGGGCGTGGGAGGCTGCGCATGCGGTAAAATAAATTCATCAATCCAACAAGGCTACTAAACTATAAATAGTTTATTTAGGTAATACAAATGAAAAAAAAAGTGTCAGCTGCATAGGGTAAGGAGCAAAGTTTGTCAACTACCCTAGTCGATATGTATGAAGAACACGTGAAAATTCGTTACTTCAACAAAGCTGAAATTTATTTATACGATAGTTTACGATATAAAAAAACAATTAAAAAGTGTCAGCTGACAATTCCATGGGACAAAACGTGTCAGATGGGCCTTTTAAGTGTCCAGGCACTTATCGCGCGCGGTATCTTTAATGCCTCAGCTAACGTATTATTTCATTTTTTTAAACCACCCGATGATCAATTTCAAGTTTCTCTTAACACAAACTAATGAAATGCTCTATTTCACGCCTGCTGATATCGTTTTTCTCATATGAAACTTGAAAAAAAAATCATATCTGAATGAAATAGTATGTAGTCATATTATGCACAAATAGTAACAGAGTATTTTATAAGTAATACATTTATCGATACTCAAATGTCATTGTGGATCAATTTGAACATCTGACATTTTAACATCGGTATAACTAATAAATTTGTTTAAAAAAACTTTTGATTTCTCATATTGTAATTGAAATTGTTCAAACACCCAGAGATGTCTAATTGAAAAAATATCTTCATTAATTCAAAACTAATTAATATAAAAATTTTTTAGATAATACTTACATAAAAATTTGTTTGTTTTTTTTTTCTATAAAATGTATTCGTTTTTAAATATTCCACAAAAAAATAACGTATCAACAGTAACAATGTAGGAAAAATAGGCTGAAGGACTCCGGTCGATAGCCGTTTGAATATGTATTTATTATGTATTCAATAAAGAACTTTTATTATTATTATTATTATTAATTGAAATTGTCAAACGACTATTATATTTAATTGTACCAAAGATCACTTCAAAAATTAATTTCCAAAATAGCCTGCAAGTTCATAATTTATGATGTTTAGCAGATGATATTTTGATGCACAGTCCCTACGGTAGCTTAAAGAAGCAGAAAGAATAGTAATTTCACAAGTGCCATTAAGTTCAAATTTGGATCATCAAGTAGAAATGATTTGATATCTGCTATAAAGACACTCCAGGGGTTAAATTCAAATCGAGCAAAAGTTTAGTCCCACAAAGGAAGTTTGTACAAATCATATAACTTGACCTGCAAAATTTGTGATATATCTATTAAATTATGGCTCTATGAGTCCGGTGCAGGTACGCTAAGATAAGATTCGATGAATTATGTTTCCGTGGTACAGTTTTTTATAAAAGTTCTATGTAGAAAGAGATCTAAAAGTATACCTATAAATTATTAAATAAGCAAGAATTATCCATGTGAATAACTAGCACGGTATCAATGTCGTTTTCATTTTTTATTTAGATTACATAAATAATTTCAGTGAATTATTAAAGTCTGCTTTATTCATTAAATATAAATGAATAAGTACCATATTTAATTATATTTGAATACAAAAAAAATGAAAAAATTCCACCGCCCTCAAAAAGGCCATCATAATCCAGTGAAATTAGACTTTTCTGGTCTAACAAAATATATCCTTCATTTTTATTTTTAAAACCGATTTATTTTGGTGTTTTAAAGAAAATATTAAAAATCGATTGAGGTTATTATGAAAATGAATGATAATAAAATTCCGCACAAAAATGAACTCTCCTATTTTTTATATACAACGAACCGTTTAGACAAAAATGTGCTTCGAATTTTCCGCGCAAGGCATAATGTGCTCAATTTCATATAGTCCATGCATAGAATATGTGCTTGTTCTATTTATAGTATTTATTAGCTGATCGATGTATAAAATATAATAAATATATACAGTGTGTTTCACTTGAAATGGTAACACCCCAATAACTTTTTTATTTTTCTTCCGATTTTAATCAAATTTTACTTAAGTATAGAACAAATTAGGATCTACTTATGACCAGAAAAACAATCGCCCCTTACAAGTTTGACCTTCAAATGACCTTGAATCCGATCTGATAGAGTCCAGCCAACCACGAATTCGAGGTCAGCATCCCAAAAAACCCATGTAAGCATTTTTCCAGATTTTTTAGTCGCTTTTTCTCAATTTGACCTTAAAATGATCTCAAAATGCCTTGAAATGACCTCTAGATGTTCTGATGTTCTTGAAGGGTAAAAATAACAGCGGATTTGAATTCAGCGACCTCAGAAACATAAACATACATTTTTTCAAATTTTTTACAACACTTTTTCTGTTTGACCTTCAAATGACCAAGACCTGACGTGAAGAAGCTTAACCAGCCCCGGATTCGGAATCAGCGACCCAAAAAACCTATGTATACTCTGGTAAAGTCTGGTGATTGTTCTTAGATCAAATGTTGACCTGTGTTATTAATAAATGAAGCATAAAAAATATAATATTTTTGTAGTTAAATACAAGGTAATGAAACATGTTAACGAAATATGTATGTGCCCACACATAAATATACATATATATACACACGCACATATTTTAAAAAACATATATGCAGTATTATTCACTTTAAGGAATCACTTACACTGTAAAAAGTAGATTGGACTTTTTACTTCTATTTTAAAAATTTGTACTGTGTTGATTTCTTTTAAGTAACAAGTCATGACTATGAAGTTGTAGTGTGGCGAATCCTTAAAAAATGATCTTTATGACTAAGAATTTTTGACACATCTCCATGTCGTGTTGAATAGTAATGATTTCGTTTAACCTCAAAAAACTGGATATATTACTCTTTACATAAGCAATGCATTTAAAAATAAAAATACTAGGCACAGTTAACAAATTTTTGCTTTTGAAAATATCCCTGCATGTTGCTCGGCGTTCAAGATTAAAGAATAAGAGTATTATTCTTTTCTGACAGACAAAGACTCTACCTAGATCAGTTGCGACTCCCCAACACTGTATATTATTTGCAATATGGCTAAATGCCAATGAATAATAAACATTTAATAGACCGTCCTGATCCAAAGATGATTTTAGTTGTAAAATGGCAAAAAATGTGCTATTTAATTTAGAGCAAACATAATTAATACGCTTATTCCAAGACAATTTTGCAACAAGACAAAGACCCAAGAATTTAGAGTTCTGATAGAACTGAATGTTATCAATGTTGCCATCTGTCCTACATTTGTGGAAGTGTAAGTAATCTGTTTTGGTGTTATTCAAGATCAGATTTCGCTGGCACCAGATATTGAATTCCTCAGAAACAACTCTGATATTTTTTAAAAGTATCTCAGAACTACTACCAGAGACCGTAATGGTAGTATCATCAGCAAACATAGTAACACTACCTCTACTGATGAAGTTCGGCAAATCGTTAACATAAAGCATAAATTAGAGTGGACCCAACACTGACCCCTGAGGAACACCAAGTGTTACGTCTTTTGGCTGTGTAAGGTGACTTTCCAGTTTCACCCTGATCTTTCTGTTAATCATGCATGATTCAATCCAATTCAACAAATTACCACGTATACCAATATTGTACATTTTTTGTATCAGTAATTTTACATCTATAGTATCAAATGCTCGGGATAAATCGAACATTAGTGATACTACATATCTTCCCTAATCAAGCTCGAAATACACAAAGTTTAATAAACGATAAGAAGCTGATTCTATTGATTTATTTGTTCTAAATCCATGTTGAGCTGACGATAAAACTTTGTTAGTGTCTGAAAAAGACGAAATTAAGTTGTGGACAATTCTCTCAATTAGTTTTGAAAAGATACTCAATAATGATATTTGACGGTAATTGTCTATGTTAGTGGGATCATTCTTTTTATGTAGAGGTAATACCTTAACAGCTTTTAGCACATCAAGAAAAATAACTTGTTCAATGGATTTATTAATTAAATGAGTCAGTTTCAGAGTGAAACCATCTAATCCAGAGGAATTTGTATTTTTATACAATTTAAAGATTTCATAATATTATCTTCTTCAATATACTGCATTGAATGTTTCTAGAGAGTGTACATGGTAAAAATAGGTTTTCTCCAAAATGTTCAGCTAATTTAATATCAGATGTACTAAAATATGTGGCAAATTTTTCTGCTATGATCTCAACATTTGACTCAATTATACCATTTTCACTAAGCTCTATTTTGTTATTTATATTAGTTTTTCTCCCAAGCTTTTTATTTACTATATTCCAGATTGCTTTAGCTTTGTTAGAGGAAGAATTTATTTGATCTTTGTAGTATTTAGCCTGCCTTAATTTAATTTTATATTTGTAATTTTGTTTTTAGTTATATACAATTGCTTAATTTCATCACTATTTGTGTTTACTGAGAGCCAATGCAAATTTTTTAGTCTATCCGTCTCATTGCGCAATTCTTCAGTATACCAAGCTTTAGATTTTGTGTGATGTATTGTTTTCACATTTTTTTCAATAAGTGGACAACTTATATTTAAGTTATCACTTAGCAATGGCAAAAATCTAGAAAATGCTACATTGATGTTTTCCGTGTGGTATATAAAGGACCAATCAATTTTACCTACATTATGTATAAACTTATTAACACTTATATCATCAAGACTTCTAACAATTTTTTTATTACTTGAATTTTCATGTAAATTATTGACCAATTTAGTGTGTGAAAATATATTAATAATATGAGCATAATGATCTGCTAAACATGGATTAACAATAATACAATCATAGGAGTCTTTGGGAATATTTGTCACAACATAGTCAATTGTTAATAATATAGATATTTGCAGTCCAACACCTGAGTGTGTATATTTCAGCTATTTATTCAATACACTTCGCTTCATATTTGAATATCAACTACAAAAATACAATATAACAATTTGTGACAGCTTCATATATGTAATCGGACGCGCCCGTAGCAGGGGCATGAGATAAAAAAGTAGCACATTCATACCAATAAAATCTGACACTGAATGAACCTCACGCGTAAGTACCTATAAAAGCATGAATATCGTGTGCCATTTCCAATATATATTGTTGTATATTGCCTGCAGTAGCCTGTAAAAAATTATAATTTTTGTTGGTGAGGAGCACGGGCTGGGAGAACGAGAAATAAAAGGTGGTTAAAGTCCCTCAAAAAGGTTGATAGAGCGTGAACTGAACGTGAGACAGCGCTTATAACAGATTGCCTCTTCAGAATGGAAATTTATGCCTTTATATGTATATTTTATGCTACGAAATTTATGAAACTTGTCGCTGTAAAGATTTTTCAGGACACCGTCTTCGTTTTGTTTATATTTCATAAGTTTTTTGCAGTATGACTTCATTTCCCTCCGAATCTTGTTACCGCGTCAAGAGCTAATATTCTATTGTATAAGCATATTATAGTTTGAAGTTATTTCTCAAAAAAAAAAATAGAAATAGGCTCGTAATAAATAGTACACTAACTAGAGGTTTTAACTTCGGAATAATGTCATATTGAACGGATTTCGTTCATTTTTGGCAGTATACTAGTAAATGCTTCACAGAAAAGTTTCTATATTGTGCGGGGCTTGCTAGTTTATAGGGGATGGATGCCACCCCTTCTCAGGGGGTGGCACTTAAAAAATATATATATTTATTGGAGATGAAAAAGAATTAAATTTTAAGAAGAAAAGTTTCTATGCAATTTTTCACATGAACTGATGGTTTTTAAATTATAACGACTTCAAAATTGCGATTTTAGATTAAAAAAAAGGTAGGTATTTCCAAATAGCTTTCGTCAAATATCTCGAAAAGTATTACTTGATCGAAAAAATGTTACAGGCCAATTACAGAAAGTACAAACTGGGAATTAATTATATTTTTTGTTTATTGATTGATTGATTAATAATTTTGGAAATATTTAAGTTTATATTTGGAATCAAAGTGTTTATAAGATAATTATTTAGAGTTAGAGTTAAATATATCAGAATCTGTGACGCCTACGTCAAAAATGCTAATAGGTAGAACAATAGGTTATTAATTAAGCTTTCTACTCTTTTTTTATTTGTTTCTATAGCATAAAAAATAAAGAAGTCATGACTTCACATTTTTTTAATAACAACGTCGCCATTTTGTTACTGTAATTAGCCAGTAATTAAAGAAAAGGAATTTCAAACACTGTTTCTCAATAATATAGAGCATGACGTGGATGCTCAAATTTTTTCGTTTGTATAGAGCACTTGCTTTAGAAAAAATTAAAGTTTAAACTATAAAGATATTTTCCATAAAACTTATTTTTTTTTTCTTTTTCCAAATATCTCAGTAAATATTAGTTTTAGTGAAAAGTAGATAGAGACCAAAAATAAAGCTGGTAAACCAATAATGAATTTCACTTTTTTAATTATTTACATAGATCTAATAGTTTCGGAGATATGAAAGTTTATAAATGGTATCCGAAAATTTATAAGACGAAAAATTTAGTTTAAATGTTAAATATCTCAGGAATTGTGACACCTATGTCAAGCATGCTAAGAAATAAAATCAAAGACAATTAATTGCGCTTTCAAATTATTTTACTCGTTTCTATAGCATAAGAAGTAAAGAAGTTATAACGGAAAAATGTGCGTATTTTTTTTATACAAAAATATAAAATAAACAAAATTCAACAAAATATCGGATTATAATCAAATCTCCAATAATTGTTAAAATGATAAGTAGAGAATGAGATAAAACTTAAATATAAAATTTAAAAAAAGCTAATAAAAAATCCAATTGTACAAGTCTTTGTTAAGTGCAATCTAATTAATTTATTTATAATATTCTTTAAATAACCCCGAAGCCAAAAGTCGACAGGGGTTATATCGGGAGATCTAGCTAGCCACAAAATAGGACCATTATTTCCTAAAAATTAGACAATATCTAAAATACTTTGTTGTTTATTAATGTCCGGTTAGCTAAATTAATTGTTTGTTGTCAATTTAGTTAACTTAGCTAATTAGACATTGATAAACTAGTCCTAAGTGATATAGATACCTATCCAATCCTCCCCAAATTGAGCATTTAAATAAATTCGCGCTTAATTTGACCTGGAGCGTCATCGTGTTGGTAAATTATCGTATGTAATATCACTAGTGCTTAAAATTTTATCGAAAATTTTTTCGAAAGCGTGTTGCCTGGTAATATAAAGAGTGCAAATTGGCAGTTTATTATCTGATTAAATCCCGACCGCTCTAGCGGGAGGGATTTAATCTTTGATAATAAACTGCCAATTTGCACGAGTTATATAAACTAGGGGCAACTTAGCTTGAGAAAAAATTTTTAGATAAAATTTAAAGCACGAGTGGTATTTGTGGAGAATATTTCACGAATAAATAATTCATTAAGTACATCTTCAATATTATGTTTTCTCATTAACTGCCTTCAGACGTTTTCTTGTCACTTTTTGGAGTTTACTGACCTTTATTTTCAATTTCATCATTAATTTGATATACAGAAATATTTCCAAACCGACTCATATTGTCAAAACAGCAAATCTGAAACAAACGCAGTAGAAACAACGGAGATTCGCTATATTTTAAAATAATCTAGTGACATTTCCATGGCAACTAGTAAATAAAACGAGTTAAAACCTTAGATATTATAATATATAGACTGGCTTAACACCTTTCAGGCGTTTCTGAGGTGCAATACGACGAGGAACGATAGAGAGAGCACTACTTTAGTACCGATGTCTCGCCCAAATAAAATATACACCCATGGTTCCGAGATTGACATAGAGAGCGCCATCTAGCGCTACAAGTTATATCCCATAATAAATAAATGTTCATCGACTCATATTTACGTATTTAATCCTTACTTTTAACTTACGAAGTTTATGAATTATGTTGAGGTTTGCTTTGTTAAGCAAAGAGAATTTTAAATACAACAAATTATAATGTTTGATGCACAGCTTTGATTCAACGAGTTACTTTTTGGTAGATTACCATATGTAAGTACTATACATTTTTAGTTTGTTCCAGAGCGAATGTGTACTTGACATTTAAAATAAATGATTTGCTTGACTTGTTCCTGTATTATGAGCTATATTAAGTACAATCTTTGTGTGTAATTGTTACCTGATTGAACACTAGGAAAATTGACATAGTTACAGATAGGCAAAAGTTACAGCCTATATATTTCAGACAAGATTCGCTTTGGAATTGAGGTGTGTTTTTGTTTGCTACTACATAATACAATATTACAATTTACAAGGTAAGTACGTTAACAATTACTTAGTAATAAGCTAGAGAAGATATTTATAGATAAAACTTAAAAGCTCGACAAAAAACGTCAAAAAATTTTCGCATATTTGCCGCTGCAGCGACCTAAAAAATTAGAGCGATAAATTTTGCATGTTGGTCCTGTCAAAAGCCGATCTAGCTTGAATTACCACTAATAATGACGTTTGATTGGTGCAATGTTTTGAAAAAACGGGCTCTCATTGGCTATAGCGTTAATGAGTGAAATAATCTTTGAAATTGTCTTCGAAAATTAACCACTTTTTCTAGAGATAAATATGACACATGTTAGTTATGATCGAATAATGAAATAATTTACAGGGTGTTCCATTTAAAAAAACAAGTTATGTCTATATCTCGAAAACTGAGGCATGCATAATTTTCTTCTTATCAGCAACGAATTCTTCTCAAATAAGTGCCTTAAGAATGTGTTCCATGCGTTCGATTCGACAGTTGGTAATTGAGGTATAGATGTCATCCAAAAATACCAATTTTCCAAAAACGTTCGGTAGCTCGGTAGTCGAAAAAGATAGAAGATCGCAGTTTGCGCCATTATTTTTTTCTAGAAAATCGAGCTGAGGACACCTATATTGGTTTTTGTCTATCTGCCCTAGTTTTAGAGAAAACCCCAAATCCCATGTAATTTGGTTCACCCTGTACACGAACAAATGCCATTTTCAACGCCTAATAAACGTGAGTTTTCGATGCACTCGCTATACTCACACATTAAATTTAAACACTCGCTAAATATCTACTACTGTTTTGCCTATTAATCAAACTACCATTTTTCGTGGCACACACTGTAAACAATTTGTAATGTTTTGTAACTTTCAGCTGCAATATTATCGTTTTTGATTCTTTTTTACGATTGCAAAACTCCTTCTTGAAAGCATTATGTAAAACAAACTTATTTAATCTTAAAAAAACTTGTCTAATAAGTATTACGAAAGAAATGAAATGTTACGTTGATATAATACGCGACGTAAAAATTTGATGCGTTAATACATTCGCATTATTAAAAAAAGAAGCAGGTATAAAAGTTTATTACGCGTCTTTTAATATCCTCAAGAGACATGACATGTTACAAAAGCAACGTCGACGTCGCGTCGCATTGCACTGTCAAAACTCACGCAAAGCAAGAGGGCCTGCGTTCAATAAAGTTTAGGAATTCTAGAGGTGCTGTCGGTAAAAGATTTATTAATATACGCGCGCCTCAGTGATTCCTTTCAACATACGTGAAATATTCAGAGAAGTTTATCAACACTTAGAGTTTGCCGGAGAAATGAAAAATCATTTTTGAGCCTTGCCAGAGTGTTTTAGTGTGAACATGCACTTTTCGAAGGAAATACTGCAGTTTATTTTTCGTACATTTGTTACGCAAATAGTTTCAACATTATGAATACATACAGTATCAAGAAAGTTAATTTTAAAAGAAATACATGATATATTGATAAATGGGTGTAGAAAAATTCCAAAGAAAAAGAACAACAAAGTTAGACTGGCATTATATATTTATAGCAGATTCTATAGCAGATTCTCTTGTACGTCTTATTAACTTATCGGTAAATCTTGGACAGTTTCCGGATATTTTAAAATTAGGCAAAGTAATTTCCTTATTTAAAAAAGATGATCCGCACTTGGTAGAAAATCATAGGCCCATAACTTTACTAAGCTACTTATCGAAAATTACTGAGAAAGCAGTTGCCAATAGAATACACCTGTATTTAGAATCAAATAATTTATTTACTGACAGTCAGTTTTTTTTCGCTCTGGCCAGAGGGGGCTCTCAGAGACCTCTACTGGGCCCGGAGTCTGCTCTCGGCTACCCTAGATTAAGTGCCAAGAAGTCAGTAGAGAACTGGACACGGTCCCAGTTCTTTGACTTCTGAGCCTCCTACCCAGGACTCCGGTAAGCGAAGCTCCTGATCTCAAGGCCCTTGCCAAAGCGAGCAGAACAAATCCTGCGATTAAGCAGGAAACAGGTCAGAATCGTGGTAAGTCTTTTGACTGAACACGGCTCTTTCAAAAAACACCTGCACCCTATAGGGGTGGCTGACAACCCCGACTGCAGGTTCTGCGGGGACGAGGAGGAGACTTCCATCCACGTTCTTACTTCCTGCCCTAGTCTTATGAACTTGAGGCACAAACAGTTCGGCATTGGTTTTCCGATGCTGGAGGAAATAAGGAATGCCCCTATAGGAAGGATTCTGGCCTTTGGGTTAGAATCCGGCCTGAATGGGGGAATTCAATAAATTCGTAGCGGTAGCACAATGGGCCGCAAGGCCTGAGTGCGGCGACCCTTCGTCGCCCCGTTAAAAGAAGAAGAAGGCAGTCAGTTTGGTTATAGAGACAATAAATCTACAGAACTAGCGACACTAGAAATTGTTTAAAAAATCTACCATTTCCTCGATAGAGATAAAAAACCGCTGCCCAAGAAATCACTACTTCCACATCCAGATTCTCTATCCAAGTCGCTCACAACGAAAAAACTTTGTATGTGAAAATAATTGTTTATGGAACTTTAATAATATTATATTTTAAATCCTCTACCCCAAAAACCCATAAAACGATACCCCACATCGGTAGTGGGGTGGGGGTGGTGATAGGGGGGTGGTAGTGGGGGTGAATGAAGTAAAAAATATTTTGAGGTTTCTGGTTCCTGTACATAAACTAAATCACATTTTTTTTTTCATCCCCTTTAATAAGGAGGTGGGGGTGGTAATGGGGGTGGCTAATGCCAAAAATTTTTTTGAGACCTTAGCTTCTCTTGTATATACTAAATACTAATTTCATGGACTCTTACCTGCTTGATTTACCCATTTACCCCAAATTTACCCCAATTTACCCCCAACCCTTCGATGGAACAAGATGAAAATATAATATAGTTCCAGATCACGTTAAAATACATACGTGCACTAAATTTCAAGTCAATATCTTAAACGGTTCCAGAGTAAACGTGCGCACAAAAAAAAGTTAGACAGACCGACAGACAGAAAATTTTTTTTCGCTCAAACTTAAAATCTCGACGTTTAATGACATTTTAAGCCTATTTGGACAATAAAAATTTTAAAAATTTTTTTTGTCGTTACTATACTTCCACTGGACGTGGAAGTAAAACTAGCTAGTCTCTTCTTTGATCTAACTGCAGCTTTTGATTCAGTTAATTTGAAATTTCTTAAGGACAAATTAAAAACAATAGGAACAAATGGAAACATTTTAAAATCGGAAAATTTTAGTTTCAATAAACTCAGAAATGTCTGGTATCATTAATATGGAAATAGGTGTAGCGCAAGGTTCCGTTATTGGTACACTTTTATTTCTCATTTTCATCAATGATTTACCAGATTATATAACAGTAGGTGAGGTATTTATGTACGCGGATTACACATCTGTCATAATCCACAGTGATACCATTGAACATTTAGAGAATAGAACTGTTACAGTCATTAAGCAATTTGAAGACTGGTGTTTTAAAAATTTTCTAATTACACAGCCCCACAAAAAAGTTCGTACACCCCCACAATCTTTAGCTAGAGCCAAGAAACACCCCTGAACTGGAGTAAAAAGAATATTAAGCTACGAGAATAGTTGTTACATCCTAATCGATCGAATTATACAAATTAAGGTTAAACAGCAGCGTACATACAATAGAAACACACCTCCAGTGAGGGTCTAAGTCTAAGTTTTGTTAAAGTGATAAGAAACTGCATCAGATCCGACGTAATCTTCATAAACTGCCCCTATAGGGTTGCGAACAACCACCCTTAAGTTTAAAGGACACAAAACAAGAGAAAACGTAAAATCCAACAGGATTTCTATTTTGCGTAGTACTCTAAAATAGAACTAGAAACTTACGTACCATAAACGTCAACCCTTAGATGGTGTGAAAACTACCCCCTATGTAAGATTTATCTATAAAAAGTTACAGTGACTTCTATAAAAATTCGAAACACCTGCGTTATGTGGAAGTGAGAAGAAACTAGACTATGTTCGACGCTGTGCTTGAAAACCACCCCCATGGGGTTGCGAGATGCTATCCATATATCCGTAGAACGCTGGAAGTGTGCATCACGATTTTTGCTTATCATAGCATCTATAAAAATGTGAATCCGGTTAGTTTCTCCCTGTTTTTCCAGCATCCTACGGATATAGGGCATCTCGCAACCCCGTGAGGGTGGTTTCCAAGCACAGCGTCGGACATAGTCTCACTTCCACACAACGCAGGTGTTTCGAATTTTTATAGAAGTCACTGTAACTTTTTATGGATAAATCTTACATAGGGGGTAGTTTTCACACCATCTGAGGGTTGATACTGTAGGACGTTGATGGTACGTAAGTTTCTAGTTCTATTTTAGAGTACTACGTAGAATAGAAATCCTGTTGGATTTTACGTTTTCTCTTGTTTTGTGTCTTTTAAACTTAAGGGTGGTTGTTCTCAACCCTACAGGGACAGTTTATGAAGATTACGGCGGACCTGATGCAGTTTTTTATCACTTTAACGGCAGTCATTACTGTTTTGGATCTATTTTTATAAATGGGGGCTCGTTTTCGCCCCTCACTGGGGGTGTGTTTCATATCTATTTTATGTACGCTGCTGTTTAACCTTAATTTGTATAATTCGATCGATTAGGATGTAACACTTTTTACCCCAGTCTTGGTTCTATCTAAAGATGTTGGGGGTGTACGAATTTTTTTGACCTCGGATTCGGATTCAGCGACCGACAATACATAGGGATACATTGGTCTGGTTATTTTTCATAACGTCCCTAGGGAAATAAAGTAAAATTGGGAGAATTTTCTCTTTTATATAACAAGTATTAATTAAATGTTTTAACTTTTTAGGAAGTAAATCCTGACAAGCCTTACTTGCCATATGCTATATGCCATATGCTATATGCTATATGCTATATGCTATATGCTATATGCTATATGCTATATGCTATATGCTATATGCTATATGCTATATGCTATATGCTGTATGGTGTATGCTATATGCTATATGCTATATCCGACATTATTTTCAAAAATGTTCAGAGCTATTATAATAACATGATTTAATTTATCTTGGCAGTAGTTGTCATTTGAACAAAAGCCAAAATTTATTTTATTGACGGTTGCCATGGATTTTCCAAGCATCGCTATCATTACAATTAGCAAATATGAAATCTTACTCAAATAATTATAGTTTTCTGCAAGTTTTTTTCTAGTTTAATGATTGATGGGTACGACGAAAAATATAATATGCACCGCGGGTTGTACCTTGCGATTTTTTGGTCTCGAATACTTGCAAACCTCCCTATGGGCCTCGGATTGCAAACTGTATTCTCGACCAAAAAAGAGCACTTACGACCCTTGGGTATAAATAACTATTGGTACATAAATAACTATTAACAGTAGTTAGTAAGTAAGTTTTTTTTCTATTCACACCATAAGCTCTTATTACAGTTAATTCAACATTAGTTATTTTTTCCGATTTAGTACACTTGAATAATAATAAAAGCTTGTTTTTAAAAAGTTTCTTTTTCATTTAACTTTATTTTTAAATTTTTATTTACGTCTGAATTAATTTTATATTCATTGCGTCGACCTTACTTAAAATATTACCGAATCCTTCGTTATTTCTTAGAATGCAACGTCTGAGTGAATACCCTATCCGATATAAAAAAACTGCTGCCCAAGGAATCACTACTTCCACATCCAAATTTTTTATCCAAGTCACTCACAACGAAAAAAATTTGTATGTGGAAATAATTGTTTATGGAACTTTAATAATATATAATTTGAAATCCTCTACCCCAAAAACCCATAAAACGATACCCCACATCGGTAGCGCGGTGGGGGTGGTGATGGGGGGTGGTAGTGGGGGTGGATGAAGTAAAAAAATATTTTGAGGTTTCTGGTTCTTGTACACACACGAAATCACAATTTTTTTTGATCCCCTTTAATAATGGGGTGGGGGTGGTAATGGGGGTGGCTAATGCCAAAATTTTTTTTGGGACCTTAGCTTCTCTTGTATATACTAAATACCAATTTTATGGACTCTTACCTGCTTGATTTACCTATTTTCCCCAAATTTACCCCAATTTACCCCCCAACTCTTCGACGGAACAAGATGAAAATATAATCTAGTTCTAGATCTCGTTAAAGTACATACGTGTGCCAAATTTCAAGTCAATATCTCAAACGGTTCCAGAGTAAACGTGCGCACAAAAAAGTTACAGACAGACAGACCGACAGACAGACAGACCGACAGGCAGACAGACAGACAGACAGACCGACAGACAGAAATTTTTTTTTCGTTCAAACTTAAAATCTCGACGTTTCGTGATATTCTAAGACTATTTGAACAATAAAAGTTTTTAAAAAATTTTTTGTCGTTACTATACTTCCACTGGATGTGGAAGTAATTATGCTTTAAACCGGATCTCTCGCCATTTCTTAGAATGGAACGTCTATGCGGTCAAATCATAGCGTTGAAACTAAAAACCACACTTTTGGTTCCATATCATTGTATTGTCACCGTAGTTCCACCATGATATGTGTATGAAAAATTTCAGCTCAACAGGACGTCGTGAAGTGGTGCAAAATTGACTTGCAAGATTTGAACTAAACATACTAACTAGCATATAACAAACTAACTAATTAACGTATAAAGCAAGTTAAATACAAGCTTGTAATAATAATAACAAAAATAGTTACACTCTGCTCTATATATTATAGATAGATAGATTTCTGCACGAAGTTTACCGCCATAACCGCCGAGTTTGGAAGTTTCACCGGACTAATAACATCTAATCCACCTTCATTACAACTCTAGACATAATCTTCAGCATAAGCATCGCATTAGTTACTTCATGAGATTACATCAAATTATAAAAAAAACTACCCCAAAACTGATCGTATCAGTATACACCAAACATCACCGAAAGTTCTATTGGAGTTCGAATTATTCGCCTCATTTTCCTGATTTTCGTAGAGCTCGCATAGGGACTCCATTTAACTGCCGCTATGCGTCATCCTGTTGATAGAGAATCTCACCAATTTTCCCCTTATCTATCACGAATTTCCGCGTGGCAGAAATCTGCCCAGGTGTAATAAATTTATATAAAACAATATTACTTTTTGCAACTCGCCAACAGAAATCAATATTCTGATAACATCAAATAAAAAAGGATACTAGGTAGTATTGGAGAATTTATTTTAAACTTTTATTCGGTCTCTGTTGATTAAACGCTTGATTTATAAAGGGCAGTGCCCCGTTCGATTAGTTGATCTGATTTGGAAGGATAAAACAAATACCCGCTGATAAATTATTTTTAAAACCAGATGTGCTTCTTTGTTTCAGCGTTTCAGTGTTTAACTGAGATAATTTATTCCTCTAAAATAATTGCAGTGTCACGAAATTCGGATCAATAAGTAATAAACGTTATAGAGGAATGTAATTTGCTACAGGAAGGATGGAATTCAGATGATTTATGGTTAATGTCAAATTATTCTTTTAAGAATAATTTGAATTTGAACCACTATCTACGCATGTTTCAGAACGCACAACTAGAGAAGAAAATTAGAATAACAATTACTGTTTTTCCTAAATATGTCTGAAAGTAAACAAGATAGGGTAAAAAAAAATACATAGAACACCAAATTTGCCATGCATCCTGTCCAGACACATTGTCAACGTATAGAAAGGGGAGCCACCTGAAACCTATCTCTAACAAAATATCGGCCATGATTCCCAAAATGGCCCCCATGAAATTAAATTTTTTTAAATTATTTTAACACAATAAACTTAGGTGCCTAATTATATGTTTTTATGGATGCTGAATTAAAAAAAGGCTCTAAAATGTTGTCAGAAGTTCATAGGGACGAAATATCCAACATGGCGACCAAAATGACCACAGTAGTAATTGTAACGTGATTTTTTTTTCGGCTGATGAATACTATTTAATCTTTTTCTATAAATTGTAAGTTGGATGATGGGAGGTTAAATAGTTAACTTCTAAATGAAAGACAAATATTTTTAAAGAAACGGTTCAAAAATTTGGAAAACAAAGTGAATTGTAAAATATTGGTTGGTATGCAAATCCAGTCAAAATCCAGATTCTTCTACAATTCTACATCATCTTAAACTGTCAAAAGTGTTACCTTTATTTAAAAAAAACTGTATTGATGATCCGGAAAAGTACAGGCCTATTTCTATCTTGCCATTATTTGCCAAAATCTTTGAGGTAGTTCTCAAATCTCAAATCACAAATTATTTTGAAAATTGTAATCTTTTCAATAGTTGTCAATATGGCTTCAGGTCAAAATTGTCAACGACGTTAGCAATTAGTTCGTTGATAAATGTAATAAATAAAGGTTTCGAGGCCAAAGAATTTGTGCATGTGCAATTTTTAGACCTAAGTAAGGCTTTCGACTGTGTGCCTCACAATATTTTGGTGAACAAACTAAAATTTTACAATTTCTCTGAGAGTAGCAGAAAATTGATTATGTCGTATTTGACTGATCGTCATCAGTTTGTTTATTTTAATAATGTTAACTCTGGTACCACTGATATTAAATTTGGTGTCCCTCAGGGTTCAGTTTTGGGACCGGTTTTATTTCTTATTTATATTAATGATTTGCCAAACAGTAGTCCCTCAACAAACTTCACTCTCTTTGCTGATGACACAACATTGGCTCATTCCCATAAAGATTGTAACACTTTATTATCAGAAGCTCAAAACAGTTTGTCTATGGTTCACAACTGGTTTTTAAATAATAAATTAGTATTGAATGATGATAAAACAGAGACTATGATTTTTTCTTTAAGGCAGCACTCTGTACAAATGACCTCTCATTGCGTTAAATTTTTGGGCATTATCTTGGACAGGAAGTTAACATGGGAGGAACATACGTCCTACATCTGCAAGAATATATCACGACCTATTTTCTTATTACGCAATTTAAAAAATTGTTTGTCATAGTCAACGGTTTTAATGGCATATCATGCAATAATTCAATCTTCCCTCACTTATGCCATTTTAATATGGGGCCACTCGGCACATACCTTAACAGTTTTTTCACTGCAAAGAAAGGCTGTCAGAATCGTTGCTGGGCTATCATATAAAGATGATTGTAGGGATGCTTTTATAAGCCATAAGATACTGACTTTACCCTGTAATTATATACCTGTATATACAGTGCCTTGCCCACGTTAAAAATAACCTTAATAATTACATAACATGTGAAAGTGTACATACGTACTCAACTCGTAATAGAGGCAATATATATTTGGATTTTTTCCGACTTTCAAAAACCAGAAATGGCACCTGCTATTATGCAGTAAAATTTTTCAATGTGTTACTGATTGCTGTACAAACACTTGACTGTACTCGCTTTAAAAATGTAATTAAACGTTTCCTCCTCAAAAATGCATTCTATGATTTTGACGAATTTTTGTCAACTGATTTTTCTCGTTTAATTTTATAAACTTGATATGTGTGTGATAATGATTGTTTGTTATTCTATGTGCTTTATTGTTATTTACTCTACTTTGTTATTTATTTGTTTTATTTATTCTGTACTTTTTTTTCTATTTAAGACAACCACTTTTTGTTGGTTTTTATTGCCATATTTCTTGACGTGTCAAAACATAATTTATGTATATATGACCAATAAAGATCTATCTATCTATCATGTATGAGCATGTCGTCTATGACCACAACATCTATATCATCTTCTTCATGATACAATGGTTTGTGTCCGGATCGTGATTTCGTTTGTTTTGTGAATTCATTAACTAATCTATGTATTTCGGAACCTGCCAAAGCCCACCTCCACAATGCAGCTGGATCCTGAAGAATGCCGACGCACCACCGTCATCTTTTACATTCTTGTTGTGTTGCTCATGGACCTGGTCTACTGCAATAGCAGAAATCCCTTGGCCGATTTCGGTATAACAAAATGTTCTGCCTTAAATTCGGCATGTACTACTGCTGAAAGTAATGGAAGCTT
Organism: Rutpela maculata; assembly: GCA_936432065.2. Taxonomy (NCBI): domain Eukaryota; kingdom Metazoa; phylum Arthropoda; class Insecta; order Coleoptera; family Cerambycidae; genus Rutpela; species Rutpela maculata. The sequence goes on along the minus strand of OW386291.2, from coordinate 139,980,669 downwards.
CTCCAAGTCCTTTGCATGGACGGTCAGCCATCTTGCATAGTTGACATGGTCTAGTAGAAAAAATCACGGCAACATTGCCTTGATACACTCCTTGCAAATAAATTAAAAACAAACAAATTTAAAAAAAAATAATTGTTAATAAAATATGAAATTTAAATTTTGTGTCTGTCATTTTGGCCGCCATGTTGAATATTTCGTTCTATGGACTTCTGACAATGTTTCAGAGTCATTTTTTACTTCCACATCCAGTGGAAGTATAGTAAAGACAAAAAAATTTTTTAAAATTTTTATTGTTCAAATAGGCTTAGAATGTCACGAAACGTCGAGATTTTAAGTTTGGACGAAAAAAAATTTCTGTCTGTCGGTCTGTCTGTCTGTAACTTTTTTTGTGCGCACGTTTACTCTGGAACCGTTTGAGATATTGACTTGAAATTTGGTACACATATGTATTTTAACGAGATCTAGAACTAGATTATATTTTCATCTTGTTCCGTCGAAGGGTTGGGGGGTAAATTGGGGTAAATTTGGGAAAAATAGGTAAATCAAGTAGGTAAGAGTCCATAAAATTGGTATTTAGTATATACAAGAGAAGCTAAGGTCCCAAAAAAAGTTTTGGCATTAGCCACCCCCATTACCACCCCCACCCCATTATTAAAGGGGATGAAAAAAATGTGATTTAGTGTGTGTACAAGAACCAGAAACCTCAAAATATTTTTTTACTTCATCCACCCCCACTACCCCCCATCACCACCCCCACTCCGCTACCGATGTGGGGTATCGTTTTATGGGTTTTTGGGGTAGAGGATTTCAAATATTATATTATTAAAGTTCCATAAACAATTATTTCCACATACAAATTTTTTTCGTTGTGAGTGACTTGGATAAAAAATTTGGATGTGGAAGTAGTGATTCCTTGGGCAGCGGTTTTTAATTCAGCATCCCTAGAAACGTATAACTAGACGCCTAAGTTTATTACATTAAAATAATTTAAATTTTATGGGGCCATTTTTGACATAATATGGTGATTTTTTGACATAACCTCAAAAAATCACCATAACACACCTGAAAAATGGTTAATCACAAGACACTAAGATTTACGATGTGTCGGTAGTGTTGTGGTGGAAGCGGGATGGTAGTAAATTATTGAGGCCTTTGGTTCTTGTATACACACTCTAAGTCACAATTTTATTTTTTTCACCCCCTTTAATAATGGGGTGGAGGTTCTAATGGGGATGGCTAATGACAAAAAATTTTTTGGAGCTTTAGCTCTTCTTATATATACTAAATACCAATTGTATGGACTCTTGCTTGATTTACCTATTTTCCTCCATTTACCCCAATGTACTCCCCAACCTTTCAACGAAATAATATCGAAATATAATCTAGTTCCAGATCTCGTGAAAAGACATAAGTACGTGTACCAGATTTTAAGTCAATATCTTAAATGGTCCCAGGGTAATCGTGGGCACAAAAAAAAAATTACAAACAGAAGGATCTACAGAACGAAAAACTTAAACTTAAAATCTCGACGTTTCATGACATTCTAAGCCTATTTGAACAATAAAAATTTTCAATTTTTTGTTTGTGTAACTATACTATACTTTTACTGGTTGTAGAAGTAATTGTATAATATAATGAACGTTGTATGAATATTATTAATTGAGAAAATGAACAGTTCTTAGTAGAGTCAAGAGTTCTCCACAAAGAATTAAGCAAAGAATTATAAATAATAAATCGAACTTATTACGACACAGATACATCACTTCGCATCAGAACGATCAATGAATTTCGTCATTTAGGGATTTCGATGTAATTGAAATATGTTGTAGGATCTGGCAAAACAATATTGGTTTCTGTCATGATTTTGATAGATACTACGGTGCTTAATACGTAGGGATAAATTCAATTTCAGCATTAATATTTGAAAAAGCTCATAGAGTATTTTTAACGAGATTCTTCTAGAACTTAAAAGGAGTTAAATCCACAATACAGAGGCAAATTGTCTATTTTAAATGAAAACATTTATCAAACGCCACAGATTACCATGGTTTAACAAGTCGCATCAGTCATATACCTCAAAGAATAATAATAATTTATTAATATTATGCTATATGGACACTTGTTTATGCTTAACACTACACTCTAGTTAATGAATAATAAATTCAAAATCCTAGTAACTGAGGAAAAGCTTTTTATACTTCAATTTTCATACATTCATAAACACGCTCAACAATAATAGGATCTGAATTCGGTTTAAATGTAAATTACAACAAAAAGAAAATTATGATTGTAAACCGAGTAATTAAAAATCATTCAAACATATTAAGGATAGCTGCTTATGAGGCGGTAGACATGATGCTGTACCTTGTTGAGAGTACAAATAAATAAATAAATAAATAAACTTTATTTTCCTCTTAGACAAAGTGGTACACTTGTATAGGAATAGCCATATGCTTACTTATAAACTAACTGTTACTTTCATAGAACTCATCCAGACTATAAAAGCACTCACATTTTATATTTACAAAATTGCACACGAAAATGGTCTTTTTGCCTAGTATTTCTTTGGTGAACATTTTTGTTTAAAATATAGTTTCCATTATTTTTATAAATAAAAACACAGTTTATATATTAACAAGCACACAAGGGTTAAAATATTGTAGTTTTTAAAAAGGCCTCTACAAGAATACCTGTTAGACATACTAGCAATTCATCTTAAAATACGATTTTGTGCAATAAATACACCCAATGATTGCGTGGAGCTAACCCAGAAACATACCCCATATCGCAGTCTAGAAGATACTTGAGCATGGTACACCATAATAAGTTGTTCAACTGTTAAAACAGTTTTTAAGTATCAAAATAAATAACATGCTGAATTTAATTTCGAAATTAACTGTATGCACTGCGTCTTCCAGTTGAGAGATTAAACGATCGTAAAACTTAAGAATTTAATTTGTTGATTACAACTCAAAATATCTGATCCTATGCCAATATTTAACGGAGAACACTGTTTCTATCTGTCATGGAATCTTATTACCTGAGTTTTTCAGTGTTGAAGGTAAAGTATGTTAGACTTATACCAATCACTCATAAATTTATAATACTTTGTTACATTTGAATTTCAACATTTTATCTGCATTATCCGATATTAAAAGAGATTTGTCATCAGCGTGCATAACAACGAATGCATCAGTAGATAAAGTATCAAGCCGTTCCTATATAATAAAAATAATATTGGACCCAGTACAGAGCCTTGTGGGACTCACACCTTTATGTCTACATATTCAGATTTTATTGTGTTGCTGTTGTTATTGTCAGAATATAAAAGGCTAATAAATTGTGTACGGTGATCCAAAAAGAAGTTACCCATTCATGAGATACCCCACGTATACCATACGATTAAAGTTTACATAACAGTTTTACATGATTGACTCAAAATATCCCGATATATTCTGTTAGTTTGTTAAGAAATGAGTGACTGTTTGTGTTAACATATTAGTCCGAAAGTCATGTTGATTTTTTGTAAAAATGTTATGTTTTTGATAAATTTCAGTAAGCGATCTAAATAACAATATTTTAATATTTTTGAGAATCCAGATCGAATAGTCACTGGTTTGTAATTTTCCATTAAACGGGGATTCCGTTTTTTTTTTTTAAATTGGAACCACCTTTCCTACCTATAAATTTTCAGAAAACATCCCGATATAAAAGAGAAATTAACTAAATAAATAAGTGGATCTATAATAAAACCAGTCACTTTTTTCAGTAAAGACAACAGACAACAGACAACTGCGAATATGTAATCCGTTAGAAAATATAGATGGAAGATTGCCAACTTTCCAGTTAAATAAAATTTAGCGCAAGATTTAGCGTGACAGAGGTAGACAGATAACACATAATGATGCTCTCGAGATGAGGATCTTGAGACTTTAAGAATTAGTTGAACAGCTTAATGTACCAATAGCTCTAAGAAATATGCACCTCCAAAACGAGTTTTTAATATCGTGCTCTCCAGCATTCTATCATTTTTTGGCCACATTAACACATCAACCAGAAATTCGACAATTAGAACGGTTAATGGTTCAGACGAGATGGTGAGAGACGAAGAGGATGCCCTACAAAAGCGTTGGACATGGGAGGTCGAACACTTAACAGTCAATAGCGACAGATACCTTCATGTTGTCAGACGTGCCATACAGCAAATAAGGGCAAAGTAGAATAATGTAAAAGACGTGAGCGAGAAGAAGGATTTCTATATTATATTGTTACCAGTGCTTCTTATCAGCGGGGCATTTAATTCCTGTGACCCATTGTGCTTCTACTACAACATCAGGGAATTTCCCCACTCAGACCAGATTCTAACCCAAAGGCCAGAATCCTTCTCGCGGGGACGCTCCTTATTTCTCCAGCACAGGAAAACAAATGCCGAAGTGTTTACGCTAGACCTTCTATTTCAACAACCACCAGCCGAAAGACTTATTCCTACTCAAAGAAGCGCCAGCCACTCCACACCATTTGCAGTTTGCAGTTTCGAGCGTTTGGCTCTCGTCAGTGCAAGGTAGGTCAGAAATGGCTGTAACGAGATCCTTGATCACTCTTGGTATATGCCGAGATTTATAAAACCACGACATGCAACAAAAATGGTAGGCTCCATCTAGCGGCCGGTCGAGATTTTATAAATCTCGTCATGCATCAAGAGTAATAAAGGGTCTCGTTACAGCTATTCCTTGCACTGATGAGAGCCAACAGCTCGAAACTGCAGTCTGCAAGTGGTATGGCAGGAGATCTCCTTTGAGTAGGAATAAGTCTTTCGGCTGGTGTGTTGCAATCGAAGCTTTAGCGTTTTGTGACAATACATAGTCATTGCACTTAACGCGGCCAGGCTTGTAATTTGTAATCCAGTGCTCGGCGGGGCACTAGTAGGGAGAGTAGCTGTTGATTTCAGTCGGGTTTTTTATTCCTTATATATGTGTAGAGGACAAAAGATTACATTAGTAAATATTCTGCTCTCTAAACGCATAATTCATTGAAATATTTTATTTAAAAAATTATAAACATACCATCTTAAATTACAGAGAAAAGCTTTTTATTTTGTTGAAATTATATCTTGATGGTGACTGCAGCATAGTAGTGCAGCGGGCTAAAAGATGTTAGAGGCGAGTACTCTTGGTTACACTGTCTATCGTATAGTAGGTTCGATCCCTACCTCCTACACTGCTATGTCGTTGGGTAATGGATGTTGTCTGTATTTTTTCCAATGTGTAACCCCCTTTCGGACAACCTTATCTTTGGATTTGGGGTTGTCTGTATATATTTAATTGATATAATATATATTATAAAATTTTATTTTCAACTTTTATATGTTTTTAAGATTTTTTAAGAGTACTGTTGTTTAACGTGGATTGTACTAAAATATAGACTACAACAATCGAATTCTGAGCTATTTATGCACAATCGATATTCATCACTACATCACACAGCCTTGTGAAGGTATTAATTATTATACGTTTCTTAAAATTCAGTAAATCAGTATTTAGTGCAAGATACACGTACATTTTAAAAGATAATCTGAACCTCATTAAATCCCTAGAAACTTTCAATCTATATTTAATGAACATCTTTGCAATTCTAGTAATATAGTGGTCAAATGATAGAACTTGTGAATTTGTAGTAAACCGAACTGATATTGATTGTGGGGCTTAATTACTTTAGGGTAGTTCAATTGCTGCGGCTACATTTTTGAGCATATAAAATGTGCATCTTTGCGTGCTATTACTAGATGAACCTGCTGATCCAAGCGATCTACTCTAAATTAGACTCCACCACTATATAAATTAAAGAGAGGGTTGAAACTATAAAAGCAATTTACAGGAGATCTTCGCTGTTTGTTAAAGCTCGGTAATTGTTACAAGCTTCTCACTCAAGAAGAATCTGGAATCCGCTCCTTGTATCAAAGCTCGTTTAACTCCGAATTTAAAAAATAATTAACTTAAGGTTTTGATTTTCAGAAATGAAGTTGTTTGATTTGTTACACTCCAGCTAAATGCAGCACATGCCTTTCGTATACTACTTAGAGCTTATAAGATAGCTGTTTTCATTTAGTACAAAAAACATTTGAATTATCATTTTTTTCTTGTTTCCAGTTTTTTTTTATTATACGTTTACTCGCTTTCTGTTGATTATCCGATAAGTGTAATTTTTAATATTAGATAATGCAGACTTTCGACATGTTCTATATTTAAAATAAATAAAAATATTATCTAGCTTTACTTCCACATCCACTGGAAGTATAGTAACGCAAAAAAAATTTGAAAATTTTTATTGAATAGGCTTAGAATGTCATGAAACGTCAAGATTTTAACTTTGAGCAAACAAAATATATCTGTCTATCTGTCTGTAACTTTTTTTTGTGCGCACGATTACTCTGGAACAGTAGTATAAGATATCAACTTGAAATTTGGTACACGTATGTATTTTAACAAGATCTGAAACTAAATTATATTTTGACCTTTTTCCGTTGAAGAAAATAAAATTGTGATTTAGTATTTGTACAAGAAATAAATGCCTTTTCTCATCCAAAACCGAAACAAGTGCGAAAATTTCGCTATGTTTTGGGCCTTGCGTAGCTCGTACAGGTCTTTCGAAGCTGCAAACTTGGTTTCTTACTATTGACATATTAACAAATTAAATCTACATGACCTTTTGCAAGGTCGAGCATTTTTTTGTGTATAAATTGACTGAATTAATCCTATATATTTTCCTCAAGGTTATCCCATTTCTTCATTGGCAATAATGTCAACTACCTACCAAATATTATTTTTCTCCGTCAAATAGAAATAGGGAAAACAGACAGACTGACACCAGATCGACAGACAAACAGACGGACTGACGTAACTTAAAGGTCTTAATTTTCGGACTCTACATAGTGAAGAACCGAAAAAATCTCCGAGAGTAATTTTTTTCCCGATTACAATGCTCCACTTTACAATTTAGTAACTACTGTATTCTTGACAAAGGCTTAAAATGCCGGAAAACGTGCTTTATCTAGAAAACAACTGGTTTTAATGGAAAAGTATGTACTACAAACATTTCCAAGAATTAAACATCCTTAATACTATCATGTCATACATAATGTCATACTATGATTTTAGAGGTGTTCCACTATTAGTTTTCAGTTCTTACTTAAACAATAGAAAACAATACGTTGCAGTTAATAATACCACATCTGAAGTCAATTTTGTTAAGAATGGTGTGCCTCAAGGTTCCCTCCTTGGACCCATATTATTTATAATATATTAATGATTTGTATTATTATTTGCGTCCCAAAAAGTGTGTTCTCTTTGCTGACGACACCACCTTGTTAAGTTCTGAAGAAAGTTTGTTAAATCTAACTAAACTAAGAAACGGAAGAAAAAGCTGAGAATTGGTTCACACTTAAACTAAAAGAACACAAAATCTCATTTTTTTCTCAAATGTTAATATCACTGAAGTTAGTAGTGTAATTTTACTGGGGGTCACTTTAGATGACGAGCTAAACTGGTCTGCTCATGTAGATCAGTTGGTCAAGAAGCTGTCCAGTATGATCTTTTTACTCCGTCGTATGAAACATATTTTAAGTCCTGAAATTCTTAAAACTACTTATTTTTCCTTATTCCACGTCATGTAACTATTCTGTGGGTTAACTCAACTCATGCCCAAAAAATGTTTATACTGCAAAAAAAAGCCATTCGCATTATAGCAGGTGCAGGAATGATTCACCATTGCTAACTTTTATTTGTTAAATTAGGTATAATGTCCGATCCTATTTTTTTTTACCCTATTGGAAGTTCACAAAAATATTATTAACTTCAACAGTCAATCTGATATTCATCATTGTTCTAGTAGATCTGGTAATTTATTAAGAACTCGCTGTTTTAGATTAACTAAATCGCAAAAAAATTCATTAAATTTAAATGTATATATAATAAATTGCCGACGAATATTAAATCGTTGAATTGCAGCTGTTTCAAACCTAAAATAAAATATTTTTTGTAACGACATATCCTAAAATAACATTTATTTGACAGTTTCAATTAATCAAAACAATGTCATTATTGACAAGTGTAAAATAAAGAAAAAAGAGTGAAATAATAGTTATTTTTATACCAAGGCCACGAAATTCCTTTTTACGTACCGAGAGAAAAATTATCGCCGAGGCCGCTTGCGGCCGAGGCAAGATAATCTAGAGGGCGCAAAAAAATTTCGCGACCATGGTATAAACACTATTTTTTGTGCAACCGTAAATTATAGTTAGTATAGATGGTGAAAATAACACCACCGTTTATGCTATATTTTGCTAAATAAACGCGGTGGCCTTAACGTCAGAGCGTTTCTATGGAAACGGTATATTTTGAATATATACTTGACAATTCTCGATTAATCGTAAAAATGTCTGAGAGCGATAATGAGATTTCAATTTCTTGTAATCCCCCATAGTTAAAAAGTATAAATTCGGCGCTTGCTGATGTAATACCAGAAAAATCCAAACTGATATACGAAATATGTTACAGCGAGTTAAAATATAACAATTTGTGTTTGTCATATTTTAGAAATGTCAATTTTGAAGTGACTTAAACGTCAATTATTATGAAAGTGACTTTTAGTTTTTCGGCCGCTACTAAGGGTAACGTTGTTTTGAGAACGTGAAATACTCATTTCACGTACGGCTGCACAAAAAGAAATTTTATTTCAGTGTGAAATAAAACTCATTAGTTTCTATGGAAACAGAAATAGAATTTAGTCTATTTTTACAAAATTATATTATTTTTTAATTTCGAATGGCGATACAAAAAATTTTGTATATAACTCGAGACTAAAATGAGTTTCTTTTTTACTCGTGTGGCTTATAGCACTCGCCTTCGGCTCGTACTATAAACGCCCCACTTGTAAAAAAAACATCATTTTAGCCACTTGTTATATAAAATACTATTATTTTAAGGAACTGTTTTTATTCGCTGGCTGATTATTTAGAACCCCCTGATTTTTTTAAATTTATAAATTATATTAAATTTCATAGTATGGTATATATATTTCTGTGGAATGCATTTAAGTATCTGCATTTGTATTTGCATTTCTATTTGTGTTTATATGTACAATATTTTTATTTTGTAGTATTCTAATCTGTATTTGACTGAAATGTTTATGTTTTTATAAAATTTTTATATTTATCTTTATCTGAGACAATTATTTTTTGACATTCTACAAATGTACCTGACATGTATATAATGTAGTCAAATAAGAGTATGAGTATTATACTTCCAAAGTTCCAGTCATTGAAAAATTGCCTGGTAAGTTTTATGTGAATTACACTGTATATTTCCTAAAAAAATATAGACTCTAGAGACCAAACTGCAATATTAAGAAATATTTCTCGTCACAGAAAAGAAGTGAAAGCTTCTATCCTAACAAATTGCTTCAAACAAAACTCTGACATAAACCCCACCACTCATAACGTTAATACTGCATGCGGTTTGTACAACCAGCTTGTATATCTTGTAACTTTCAATATACTGTTCATTAGTGGAATTGGGTCCAAAATGGCTCTAATGTGAAATAGTCGGTAGAAATCCTGCATTACAGTTACAGGCTAACCCTGCGGCATGTTACGGGTCATTTTCCGGTTGTAGTCACACAGAAAGCTTTGACATGCGTCATTAAATCACTTAATTGCAGTGGCAGGGGCTTATCTGGATATGAATAATCAGCTTACAGACAATCTGTGCTGCCCTCTCAACGTTACCTCGTGATTGATGAAACAGCTTGAGGTATCGCACCCTCCATCGCTCAACTCATCAGATTGAGTAGACTACTGGTATAAATAATATCGGCAGACAGCGGCGTACTATCATAGATTTAAATTTATTCGTTCACTTTTAAATAATTTGACTATTAATTTTTACCATTAATTATTTTCTATTTGTCTGCTTTCATCATGATTAGAAAATATTATTTAGGTATTAAGTAAATCACAACTTACACACTTTTTTTATTTAATATAAAAATACCTATTTTTTGCATATTGGTATCTCTATCTAGTTACGCCAATAAACTAGTTAGATAAACACTTTAAGACACACGGTATTGGAAAACCAATCACAAGAGCTGCTCTTCTAGCAAATACTAACAAAGTATTGAATTACATGATAGGTTTCCTAGCATTTTAAATCAAAAAAATATATTGAAAATACTTAAATAATTTATTCAAATTCAGCCATTCACACTTTCTTATTTAACATGAAATTATCTACTTTCCGTACAGGATGGACTAGTAATAATAGGCCATTGTTGATTGTAGATTGTTTAAAGGGTTGCTTGGCCTCGAGTTGGCCTTTCTTCACTTCGACCTAAAAGGTCTTTTGAAAATACTTAAATCAATTATTGAAATTCAATCATTCACAACATTTATTGAACCTTACATTACTCTAGAAAAGTTGTACAAATTAAATAAAAAAGTGAGAATAACCGAATTTCAATAAATGTTTTGCTGTAGAATTCTACAAATCCTACAATAGTAGAACGTGTTGTTTTTAAGAGAATTATAAATTTTGCAAAAAAAATAATAAAATATCAAATGCGCAACACGGTTTTCGTAAAAAATATTCGACGCAATACTAACATTTTTAGAGAAACTGTGTGAAAATTTAAATTAAAATAATAAATGTGGTGGACTTTTTATGGATTTAAGTAATTAAGTAAGACTTACGACCTAATAAATCAATCAATCCTTATTAAAAATTAAAAAAATATGGCCTTGGAGGTAAAGCAAAAGATCGGTTTTTATCATATCTAACAAATAGATTACAATTAGTAGACGTTAATGGTACTAAATTGAATAATCGAATAAACTAAAAATAGAATTTGGCGTACCTCGGGGGTCAGTTCTTTATTGTTTTTGTTTTAAATTAATGACTTATCAAGTTTCTTTGACAAGTTTTTAATCGTGTTTGCCGATGACAATTTCTATTTGTGTTGCGGAAAAGCTATAGAAAATACTTTAAACACTTTACAAGATAACATAGAGTGATATGCTGAATATTTCAAAACAGTTTATTCTTGACCATTTCCAAAACTGTGTTTAATGTATTTTCCCCTATAAACTCTACAATCAGTCGCTTAATCAAATTAGAGCGTAAATCTATACAGCAAACCTATTCTACAAAATTTTTAGGAATTAATATTGATAATGCTCTCAATAGGCTCATTTAACATTTTTTTATTATTACATATTCTGAAAGAGCTTGGTGAGTATAGTAAGTATGCCAAAAATTAGAACTTACTGACGCCGCCTTCATGTATAAAAAAATTATTAAAGTCGGCGCGCTTAAAAACGCTCGGGATAACCATGTAGTCGAGTTGTGACGTCAGATGACTGAACCGCCCAGTGAACACGGCTGTGAATGCAAGTTAGTAGAGTAAAATCTGGAAGTAAAGTCGCTTAGTTTTCGAGAAAAACCGGCGTAGAACCAAACGAGACTTAGTGGGATTCTTTAGTAAGATAATCGTGTACACGAAATCATTTTTTACGACATTTTTTGGTGGTCGAGAACTTTTTTATTTCGGAAAAACTCAAAAAAAATAGATTTTTAATGAAATATGTTTTTTAACGTCTCCACCGCTATATCTCTGAAAATATTTGTGCTATCAAGCTATTTTTTTTTTTAGATTAAAGTAGACACAATAGCGCTTCGAACAACGTCCCACGTGAACCCGATTTATTTTTTTTTAAGTTGGAAAAATAATAGGAATCTGTTATTTTCAGTAGCGTAAATTTTAGACAATCGAGAAAAAAATTTATTTATGAAAATTTGTATATACATGCTGCGTACAAATTGAAGCCAATAGTTGAAAAAAGTTTTTAGGATAAAAATTTTTCATGTTCCGTTCATAGTATTGAGTCAGCGATTTTTTTTAATGGGCCAAAGTCATATTCTTGCGCGCTCGGTTGTAGCAAGCCTGCCGACTGCAATGATCAAAAGCATCTAGGGGATCAATATTATTGTTCAATATTTCATATATTGTACAGTAGTATTGATCATATGTTGTTAATATTAAGAAATTGTACAATAAATATAAAATAGTCTCCTTTTAATAATAAAAAGATAAATACCTAATCTATAAATATCAATCAGTGTTACTAACTACCCACCTAATTAGTAAGTTTATTATACATTTTTAAATGAATGAAAGTAAAAACGTACGCATAAAATGAGTTTTATTGTTGAAATAAATTTTCTATTTGGATAGATAAATATGTAGTATGTAGTTTATGTAGGCCCTACATTAATAGCATTCTAATTCGTTCATATCTGCCTTGAAATCTTTAATAATGTTGTTACAGGAACGACATTTGCACTCGTTGCAACATTTTAGGCCTTCCTTAAAACAAGCACATTTTCGATTGTCACAATTTTTATCCGAACAATGAATACGTAATGATTTTCGACAACCGCCACTTCTACGCGACTAATCTGACCAACTCTGCATGCGAGGTGTATTAATTGCGTCCCAATGTCGCATTTAGCGCTGATAAAAAAAATCGCTGTTGCCACACGGTACATTTTAGGAAAAAATATATTGTTTCAAAAACTTTTGTGATTATTAGGCTTTATTTTCTTCGCTGCATGTATGTAAATATTTTCAAAAATAAAAAAGTTTATCGATTGGTGAAGATTTCAATACATAAAATATATATTTTTAGTTTATCTGATTTTTAGAGAAATGAAAGTGCGAATTGTGCCCAAACCGTTTATATTGGTAAAAGCTCTACAGTGTGTGCTTTAATTTGACACAAAACAAATTTCGGTACCTTTAATAGTTTTAAAGATATGGCGGTGGAAACAAAAAAAAAACAATTTTATTTAAAAATACATTTTTTTCACTTTTTATTGATTTAAAAAGTTCGAGACCACAAAAAAATGTCGTAAAATATGATTTCATATGCCCGGTGACATACTCAAAGGAACCTAACATGTTTGACCTGGTTCTACGCCAAAAAAAAAAACGACACGATAGACACGAAATCGCTGCTCTAATATAGGTATCGGCGCACGCCAAGTGACGTCACTCTACGGACTGTTGGCCGGCCGAGCGTGTTTCTATTCAAATGCGAATATCTCTGTGGCTATTGATTCAATTGAGCTGAAATTTTTTTCTGAGGCTGTTGGTTTGTTATACTTTAAAATAAGGAAGAAAAAGTAGGAAACTGCCATATCACTAAATGACCCTATTGGGATATGCATATAGGAAATGTTGCCAAAAAAATATCTTGTACCTGTTACGCATTGTACAAATTATCCAAATTAGCCAGTAGACAAACACTGTTAACGTACTATTATGCACACTTTGTATCGAAAATATCATATGGTATTATTTTCTGGGGCTCGACTCATAATTCTGAAAGGTTATTCAAATTGCAGAAAAAAGCAATTCGATATATTTTAGGAGCATCTAAATATAAATCATGCAAAAAAATCTTCAAAGATCTTCAACTTTTGATTGACAAATGCGTATATGAATTTTATATATTTTTAGGTTATTTGTTAACGTGTAATTTAAATGTAATTTGTTTTTTATTCAGAATATTTGTTATTATAAAAATTGTGTTTTCTTGTCTATTAGTCGTTTAATTATCTGATAATCAGAGGGCATAGATGTGTTGGTGTCCAGTCATGTGACTAATCCGATACCATTGTGTTTGGTCTTTTGTATAATAAACTATTATTATTTTTCTTTTGCTTAATGCCAGTCCCCCTTCTCTGTGGTTCCGACCCTCACAGAGGGGGTGATACCAGCAGCAACTCCCGACGTCCGTAAGGTTAATGACTACTGAGTCCGAGAATCGTGTGCCCTGAGTAGACGTAATGAACCTAGGATGATGGCCTTCTGGATTCTGCCGGTTAAGATCTCTGCCGAGTTTCGTCATTCCAGTATGATTTTTAGCTCCGAATGTAGCTGCGGAAATAGATTAATTTTAATTCTGCAGCATCGTGTTATGGAGACTCTCCAAACTCAAGAGTCCACGGCCTCCCGATGTCGTGGAAGATATAACAGTGGAACGAACGATTTAGAATGCAAATTCCTATAGAAATGCATCTTTTTGCGGGTTCCTACATCGAGCTCCTCTTGTCTTCATTTGATTACTCCAAAGGAATAGGGGAGGATCGGAAAGGCAAGCATATTAGTAGCAGACACCTTGTTGTTCCCCGACAGTTCTGAAGACCAGATCTGTCGGAGTCGGTGCTCATACTAAAAATTTTTGCGCAAAAATTTTTGGAAAACCAAAAACAAACGCTCAAAATTAATCATATACCATGCATTTTTTGCAATATTCAAAAATGATCCTTGCCCTCCTAGGAATGCAACTTTCACTAGATGACCTTGACCTACTAAAAATGTTTGCAAAAAAAATTAAAAAACAAAATCAGAGGGGCAAAAATCGCCTACTGATTTTGCTCGATACCTTAGACACAATTTTAAAGTGAGGATACACATGCGCATTTGTTTGATAGTTTGATGAATTTTCATTTCCTTGTTTATAGAGTTTTAAATAATTTACTGTTTTTTTTTATGAAAAACCATTTTTTTGGTGCGTAAAAGGTGCATTCTTCTGAGGAACACTTACTTATCGTGAACACGAGATTGAAGTCGGTCGAAATTGATAGTTTTTTAGTGTTTACAGTGACGGAGAGTGAGTGTTATGGTGAAAAATTTCAATTTTTTTTTTGGAAAAACTATGCATTTGCCCCGAGAAATTATTTCAGATTCGTGTTTTACGACCCCAAATTAGTGTATCCTGAAATAATTTCATAAAAAGTCCGATGCACCGCTAAAATGCAGAATTACCAATTTTAGTAAATGACGTTAAATAAAAGACACAAAATGTTATTAAAATGGAAAGAAAATGGTTCTGTTTGGTATAAATAAATTAATTCAGTCATATTTCATTCTCAGCATTTATATAAATGTATGTTCTTGGCAACAATATGTTATCGTGCACATTGCAGATGCGTTATCAAAGGATAAAAATAAATTAATACATAATTATAAAGCCTGACGCTGCATCTATACTAATGAGAATACAGGATTTAATAAGGATATATATGTACCATGTAATCCAGTCGTAAAGAAATAATTAATCGATTCTACGAACAATTCAAACTGTGTTTACATTTACATAGAGACAATGCAAACTGTCGAAGATATAACTAACACAATTGAGTATTCCATAGAATTTAATGTATTATTTTATGGAGATCATGATAATTCGACATCGAGTGATATTTAATACTTATACTCCAGACATAGGGGCGAGAGGCAGTAGTACATACTGATATGGCAGAAACAACAATGAATCTTTTGCGTCAATTATCAGTTGTTTCTTGACAGATTTTAAGTTGACAAAATTAGCAAGGATATCTTGTCCTTAATTATAGGCTTTTGCAGAGTGAGAGGGAAATATGCATTTATTTTCGGTTTATTATCATAAATGGTATAATCTTTAAAATTATACCATTTAAAAAATCATAAATGGTATAATCTTTAAAATAGTTTGGGATACTTACCATAAACAGTTTTTATTATAAATTTTGTATATAGTTAAATGCCATGTTCTAATAATGAAATTAGGAATTATTTTCATTGACAAACTACAATATTCAAGTACAACAAAAAGGAGGAGGGCCTATAAGCCCGGTTTTCGGTCCTTTTTATTTTTGGTCAAAAAATTTCGAAACAAACTTTTTTATCATATATATTCAATATCAATTCTGTTCCACCCCAAACAGAACTTTCCTCCATGTAACTCCATTAAATTATTATAGAACCGGTTGAAAATCATATTTCCTTTAAATAAACTGCACCCGAAGCTTCCCTACTACCATACAATACCCCAACACTCTAATCCCCTCTCCTCTCACAACAAAAGCTTTTATGTTGCTACCAGATATGAAATAGTTTTAAAAGAACTTATTTACATTATTAATAAAATACTAATTCCTCTTATACCCCTCCCCCCCAACACCCGCTCTACCAAACTATTCTGTTATGTAGAAAGGTTTAGGTTAGAATTTTTTTTGGTTATTTGTCTATTGATTTAGAGCTTATAGTATATGTACTTTTGTCTGATTTTTTCAGAACTTAAAGCTTAACTATCTTTGTTCGTATTTTTGTTGCTTTGAACGTAAGGAGAGGGAGTAAAACGGGCGCAAAGCTATATCTTTCTGATGATAAAAAAAGTAAGTTTATTATTACATAACTCATTTTACAATATTTTCTTTATCTGCAAAATTGTAAACAATTCTACTCCGCTGATCTATATTTATTCCACTGGGCACATATAATATCTAAGTGGAACTTTGGGAGATTATTCGCGTCAAATACCTAGTCTTAGGTCATTGTTATTATTACCAGTCAGTCTTAGTCATTGCGTGAGATACAATCTTTTAGTGCTGTTTTAACTAAAATATTGCCGTTGTATTGGTGAAAAATATAATTGGTAAGTAAGGCTAGTAATGGACTTTTTTTCTTTTACATTGCTACAGTCAAACATTTGTAAGTTAAAATTATGACAAAATTATAATATAAACAATTAAAACATGGTGATAGTTTGAATAATAATAATAACAGTAATAAAATAATTTAACTTTTTAGAGAACATGGATTCAAAAGGGGTGCTGACTATGCAGCAGATAGAAGAAATTATTGAAGATCCTAATTCTTATATTGACGATGATAGTGCTACTCTAGACATTGTTGTCTTACCTCCAGAACCAGATTATGTGACAGATTAAGACGAAGTGGATGATGACGAATTTGGCCTAGCAGAAGTACAAGATGTTCCTGGCCAGTTGGAAGTGCAATACGGTCATGGTAATCAAGACACAGGAGACATTGCTGAAGACCAGAGTACCTGGCATTACGCTAGGGTCAAGAGTTGTGACCGAATTGTTATCTTGTGTTCTTCATCTCAGCATGCTGTCTTTTTTGATAACTTCTTCACGAATCGGGACTTGTTTGTTCACTTGAAAATATTGGATTTTGTGCAACAGGTACCGTGCTTGACAACAGAACAGACAAATGTCCTATGATGTCGGCAAAAGACTTAACCAAAGAACCACGCGGTACTTTTGATTATAGATTTGACACTAAATCTAATGTACTCATGGTACGATGGCATGATAATAAATGCGTAATTGTGGCAACTAAAGGCCAAAGCAAGTCGCTGGAAACGTCAAACTAATCAATGAGTTGATGTTCCACAGCCGAAACTGATTCAGAATTATAATAAATATATGGGTGGTGTCGATAACCATGATTGGTTTACTAGTAAATATAGAATCCAGATTAGTGGAAAAAATGGTACTGGCCAATGTTCATTCGTATTCTGGATATGGCACTAACAAATGCCTAAATTTTATACCGCACCATCATGCATGGTCGTGAGGCCATTAGCTGTCTAGAATTCTATAGAGTCGTTGCAGTTCCATATATGAAACTCACATCATCTGCTAAAAGGAAGACCAAAGTTGCAGTGGTCCCTGAAGACGTTCGCTTCGATGGATTAAATCATTTAATACAATATCGTGATGGTCAGAGAAGATGCCAAAGAAAATATTGCAAGAGCTGAACTAAAAGCTACTGCATAAAATGTGACATTACTCTTTGTGCCAGTTGTTTCCTACCTTACCACCAAATATAGCTGTTCAATTTTGTCGCTATTATTATAATTTAATGGTATTTTATTGATGTTCTAATGTTAATATTATTACATCTGTAAGTAAAGCATAATAATTATTATGTATTAAAATATATATTATATCTGCCCAGTGATCTATTTATAGATCACCACTTTTTTGATAAACAACATGATGAATATTTTTTTTGTTACTTTTTACTACCATTTGGTAGTACTTTAAATATAAATGCTGAATGTTTTTGCAAAATTCAATTAATGGGTTGAGATTATACTATGTTTGTATTTTTAAATATATATAATAAATCGAAAATAAACGCATATTTCCCTCTCACTCTGCAAAATTCTATTCTTAAACATCTAACTTCCATTGTTATAAAATATTATTTTGGGTATTCAGCAGATAACTTTCAAAGAAATCATTCGTTCCTTTCATATATTATTGATCTAAATCTGATCAAGCTAGAATATCAACGAGTAGTCCTCTTACAAACAAACTTGTCAATTTCTTTATACATTTACTATGTCTAACATTCAATATGAAAAACAAGAAAATAACCATTCTTTCTATATATTGAAGATCTAAGTCTGATCATTCCAATATATTGTCAGAAATCCACCCTTAAGAGGAAATCTTTCAAGCATCTCTAGCTCTACCTAGAGGATACTCCATTCAATACGATAAACAAGAAAATAACCATTCTTTCTATATATTGAAGATCTAAGTCTGATATGCCAATATATTATCAGAAATCCACCCTTGCGAGGAAATCTTTCAAGCATCTCTAGCCCTACCTAGATTTCTGACAATATATTGGAATGATCAGACTTAGATCTTCAATATATAGAAAGAATGGTTATTTTCTTGTTTTTCATATTGAATGTTAGACATAGTAAATGTATAAAGAAATTGACAAGTTTGTTTGTAAGAGGACTACTCGTTGATATTCTAGCTTGATCAGATTTAGATCAATAATATATGAAAGGAACGAATGATTTCTTTGAAAGTTATCTGCTGAATACCCAAAATAATATTTTATAACAATGATGTAAGCAGAAATACAAGATATTTATTTTTTTAAAAATCTAACTTCCACTTTTTTAAATTTACGGACCTTCTACAAGCCTACATCTCTGTTGCCTGGTATATTATGTAATTTTATTGAACCCGAGGATAACGCCACTGCAACTACATTAGCAGTAAAAGTTCACCGGATATTGAATGGATATTAAATGCATCGTTATTGAAAATATTATATAATGAACTGTTAAATTTAAGCAAAATAAATGATTGCGCTGTATTTTGTAGATGAATATTGATAGATATATAAACAGGCTTTATGATCCGTTTGAAGCTCATGACCCGTGTCTGTAACGTAGCTTGATTTGTGGAAATAAAAACTTTCGATGTCAACACGACGAAAATAAAATAGTCCACTGTAACTGAATGTAAGGTTTTCGTAGCATTGGTCAGATGTCAGGAAAGTTTACGTGTGATTTTTTGAAATGATTGAATGTGGTTTCGAATCAAATATTATGCATAAATAATGTACACGATGACTTCCAGATCCACATATTGGATGTAATAGTAAAAAAAATAATCTATTTTTTTCAAAAAGGTATAGAATGTCACGAAACGCCGAGATTTCAAGTTTGAGCAAAAAATCTGTCTTCCGGTCTGTAATTTCTTTTACGTGCAAGATTACACTGGAACGGTTTATGATGTCTTGAAATTTGGTAGACTTATGTATTATAACACGATCTGGAACTAGATTATATTCTGATCTTACTCCGTTGCAGGGTTGGGGGTAAATGGGAGTAAAGCAGGCAAGTAATGGTATATAAAATTGGGATTTAGTGTGCATGCGCGTAGCCAAGGTCTCAAAAAGCATCAACCACCCCCACCATTACCCCCACTACCACCCTCATTATCGATTAGTGAAGAGAAATGTAAAAGCTGAAAAAAAATCTGAAAGAATTCAGGTGAATGTATGTATCATCGAAATACAAGACCTTTTTTATTTACAACTTTTCTGTAAAGTGCGTTTTCATCGAGTTTTTCCGGAAAAACATGAAGAACTACCTATTTCTTTGAAATTGTAGCACTTTGAAAAAAATTAAACGGGTGAGTTGAGGCCTTCTAAACATTTTTTGTCTCTTGTAATTTTTTTGTAACTTGTTAATTTTCCGAGTTACAGGCAGTTTTTCACGATAACTAATGTATCACATTTTTTGCACAAGAAATACATGAAAATTCGAAAAATGAGCGTGATTTATATATCATTATTAAAAAAATATGAAACCTGTACAGTTATACCATTTTTAAAGGTCCAATATAATTTTTAAATTGAAAATGGTAAATGTATTGTTTTTTTTTTCCATTTTTGACCTAATTTTACAAGTTACGGAACCCGTGATAAATGGGGTGTTCTCTACCTCTTCCGATCATTTCCTACTCTAATCTTTTTTTCAGCTTTTTTATTAACGTCATTATAAACATATTGCACAAAGTTTCATCAAAATCCATTCATTAGCTCTCAAATTAGAGATTTTGGTCATTTCAGCACTCCATTGACTGGACTAGAATTAAATATTAACAATTCAGAGAGACTTTTAATTTTATAATTTGTTTAGGTAAGAGATTTATTCATATAATTGATAACTGTAAAGCCTTTAATCACCTCCAGATAATGCCAACATGGTTGGTGAAACGTACGATGGGCAATGGTATTCGAGTATATTATTCAAGTTTTCAAGTTTTGGCGCTTGTAGGAGAACACTTCAATGGAAATATTTTGAGAATAAATTTGTTTGTAATAATATTTCTACTAGGTTGGAAGTACAGGCTTAGTCCAGTCAACGAATGGGGAATTCAGGAGTGTGTTGGGGGTAGTTAGGAGGTAAACATATACTAGCCCCTAGCCCTGTCGCTTCAGGGGGGAGGGGGTGGAAAGATTCCTGTTTTCGATACTTCTCTTATAACTCGGAAACGATGGGTCGTACGCGAAAATTTTTTTTATGTAAAATTAAATTGTATTAAATTTCTTACAAGAATTTTTATATTCATTTTCTTCCTATGTGTTATAGTTTCCGAGATATTCATCGGCGAAAATCGATAATTAATGCATAAATTAACTACGTATCTGAAATATTTCTATTAAAACGTTTTACCGCAGTCTACTAATAAATCACAGTCACAAAACAATCTTTATTTTACAACACTCCACGTATTTACTAACGTAATATTTTGTCGAAATCTATACATTTCCTTAAATATACAGTGTGATTCACTTAAAATGAAGATACCCTTATAACTTTTTTATTTTGTTTACGATTTGAATCAAATTTTACTCAAGTATAGAACAAATCAGGATCTACTTATTAGGGATTGCAATACCGGTTAACCGGTTATCAGGACAAAAAACACATGACTATAATTACCGGTTATTTTAATTTTTTACTGGTTATTTCGGTAAATTCTGAACTTACAATATGTCACGTATTCAACGTTTCTATTTATGTCAGTGACTATTCACTAAATACAGAATGACTGTCCCAACACTGAGCACTTTTAACAATAAATAAATTATATTCAAGAAATACAAGAGAGACATTGACAATATCTTTCGACAGGAAATTGAATATTTCACTGCCGCAAATATCCGTGGAATACATTTAGAAGTATGTTATTACCAATTCTTATTAACTTATCGACCCACCAATATCAATTGAGGAAGGGCATCTTCAGCTGGTAGTATTCTATGCACAAATATCAGACGACTAGCAGATATAGCTTTGAAAAACTAACCCTTTTAACGGGCTATTTTTAAAAATATTGTATTTTTAGATTAGGTATTCAGTAAATGCCCTATTTGAGTTTATGTTTATTATTTTTGTTATTTAAGTTGATATTTTTGTTATTTACAGAATAATTATTTATACAAATTTATTTCATTTGTATTTTTTCCTTTTGATAAGAAACCTTTTGTTTGTTCATTATATTAAATATACGTATATAAAAATGTTTTTTGTTAAATTTAGATAATTTTGTACATGGAAAAAGACAATTACCATTTTCGCCACCCTAATCATTCATTCTAAAAATTACCGGTAAATACCGGTTCACCGGTTATTTACATTTTTATTTACCGATTTACAGGTTATCAAAACTTCCGGTAAATTGCAATCCCTACTACTTATGACAAGAAAAACATTCTCCTGCTACATATGCAAAGCCACCTGCGGTATCAAAATATGCGGAAAAAAATAAAAAATTATATTAGGCATTTTATTATCGCAGTGATGTTTACTGCAATATTTTATTCATAAAACTTGGCAGAGGAAATGTTCAAACCAATGTTTAGTCCACCCACCAAATGCAGCAGCTAGGACTGAAAGAAATTCTGTTCCTGCATGCTTTTACTGGCTGCTATTCAACATCTGCAACATTCCGGAAGAGTAAACTTTTTATAAAACTTTACATCGGGTGACTTTGCATTTGTAGCCAATGTTTTTCCGGTAATAGGTAGATCCTAATTTTTTCTATACTTGAGTAAAATTTGATTTAAATCGGATGCAAAATAAAAAAGTTATAAGGATGTCTTCATTTTAAGTGGGTCACACTGTATATTTAAGGAAATATATAGATTTTGACAAAATATTACGTTAGTAAATACGTCGAGTGTTGTAAAATAAAGATTATTTTGTGACTGATTTATTAGTAGACTACGGTAAACCGTTTTGATAGAAACATTTAAGATACATAATTAATTTTTGCATTAATTATCGATTTTCGCTGGCGAATATCTCGGAAACTATAACACATAGGAAGAAATTGAATATAGACGTTCTTGTAGGAAATTTAATATAATTTAATTTTGCTTAGAAAAATTTTTCGCGTACGACGCATCGTTTCCAAGTTATAAGCAAATAATCGAAAAAAGGGACCTTGCCCCTGAAGCGGCAGGGCTAGGAAGGGGACTTTTAGTATGTTTACATCCTACCTAGATTCCTGAGGAGGAAAATTCTGCCCCCCTTTATATCTTCTACAACTCAGTCATTGACTGGACTAGCTGGCTTGTCAATCGAATTTTTACTAGTAATGAGTTATGTGAATATGTTAATAATTTGCAATGCAAACTTGAAATTCATTTGTATACAACAAGCCCTGCGGTGTATAGTTATTGTCGATTACAGTACTGATTGCATATTTACAATACATACAATGTTCATTTAAAATTTATGTATTAATAATTTTGTTACCATTCACATGATATACTCGACAGAGTGTATTACGAATGTGGCTATAATTATTAGAAACAAGCCAATAAATCCAGTTATAAATTTATGAGCTGCTAAAACTAACATCTGCAAATACTATAAATTAAGTAGGTTCGTTGAATTATCAATGACAATAACCCACTACAACGACAACAACAACAGTATGGCAGCATAATGTCAAAAATAAATGCTTCGTATGCTTCTTAGTGTTCCAAACAAACGGCGCGTTGTTAAAATTAGTAGAGCAGCAACCCAGAAAGAAACAGCTAGTAGTGAAACAATCTTGTAATTTGATATACTGATTTCTGTCATTAAAATGACAGTTTTTCCGAGCAGTGCTAAATCAAAATAGCTTCCGGTTTCAAGATGGCGGCCGATTTAGAAAATTTAAAAGAACGAGTTTTCTATCTAAATTATTGATGTTACAAAAAAAAGTTGTTAAGAGAAATTGTTCCAAATTAAATTCTGAATAAAAAAGTTTAATACAGCTTTTTACCTAAAGCTAAAAATAAAGGTGGTACGTAGAAAAATATAAAAAAATTACTTTTTATTTATAATTTAAAAGTTTACAAGTTTTTCAACTAAATAATTAATTACTGTTACAGAAAAAAATTGTTAAGAAAAATATTCTACATTAAAATCTGAATAATAAACTTTATACAACATGTTTATCTAACACTAAAAATAAAGCCGCTACACGGAGAAATACTAGAAACTGATTTTACTTATGTCTTAAATTCCGAAGAAATAATTATAATGTTCTTGTTGAGTATTTCTTTACGAAAAACTGTAGACACATTATTTTTCAACCTAAAAATGATTTGATAAAAATAGATTTTTTAGTTAGACTTACATACCTTTTTAAGTTAGTTGCATTCTCTTTTACATTTTGTGCAAAGTAACGTGCATTACAAGCCGGTTTTTTTACAACCACATTTAGTTTAAATGCATCCTTTTTTGCAACTACATTGAATTCATTATTAGATACCTTCGGACGTGTTGACGATTTTGGCACCCAAACATTTTCGGAGAGGCACCATCCCCATTTTTCAAAATTAGGCAAAATCAAATTTGATGTCAGAGACTGTCCCCATATGTGCCCACCTTGGAAGCTAGCTCCAAAGCATCCTTTAATGGGGAGATGTTACACGTTGTCCTGTTCTTTGGAAGTAAGCAGTTCCTTTCATGCTTGATTTACTTCAGTGCAAGCAGAAGTATTGCAGAACAAACCGTTGGAATAAGTGAAAGCTTCTGTTATTTCTTGATATATCGTCCATTTCTTCTAAGCAGTCATTTTTCCTTTTCCAGAACAAAAAGAAAAAGTTAGGGAGTGGAAACCCCCGTAATGCATCACACTTGCTTTCTCCTAGTTTTTGTGCTATCTCATGCACCTTTAATACACCAAAATATTTATTAGCTCCAAACTATATATTTAAACTATTCAGCCCTTCTTTATACAAACAGTAAGAAAATGAAACCGCCGGTAATACTACGTCAGTGTCGACAGTTCTAATGCAAATATCCTTCCAACCTTGTTGAACACTATCATTAATATGCAATATTAGTCTTGTATCTGCTTCTTCTTGGTTCCAGGATTTTAGAGCAGTTTTGCAATAACTATTTTTTGCAATTTGTTCGCCAACAGTTGACACAGTTTCGATAGAATTAAAGTTATTAGTTGTTGTTATATCATTTGCCAATAAACAAAATAATTCTGTTTTATTTTCAGCGTTTTTCAGAAATTCTGACCAATTATTTGGTAGTATATTATTACTACAGACTTGCCTTCTTATTCCGACTCCTCTATATTCCGAATCCTCTAATTTCTCTCATATGAGTTTTTAAACTGTCCTTTTTGTACACCCATACATCCCATAATAGTCCACGTAAATTAGATAGATAGATAGAACTTATAAAGTAATAATATTTGGGATGCGTACTCTAGATTGGTTTAGAAATAGACCAGAAAAGTCCCCCCCCCCCCCCAATTTAGGGTCGGAACGTCCTTTTTTTTGCAAAAAACCACCCCCAACGGAGACTTAACGCTGGTTTTTCATTTTTATCTTGTAAACCGTTCGTCGGAAGAAAAGAAAGGTATAGAAAATACAAAATTTATCGTTAAATTCTGCATAAAAAATGTCCTATTAACCTTGTAGCTTATCCTCACCCATTTCGCGCTAATAGCGTCTGAACAGAGGGGTAGTTTGGGGCGCAGAGGTAAAAATTGACCCTATTCCAAATTTCACAGCGAATATCTTAAAACCGGTTACTTTAACGAGAAAAATGCTCAGCAATTAATTTATAGAGCGGAATTTTCTCTGTAAGATGCATATATAACGGGTTTTGACGCAAGTCATTTTTATGTATTTTCCCCTTTTTTTCCACAAAGCTGTGTTTTTCAATTTGAGCTCGTTTCCACACCAGCCACGAGGTACAGCTCTCGGTGTATTTTTTTTAAAGGTGGTTTCCTCTGTAGGCCTATTTCACTAAAATTCTTTCCAATTTTACTCATTAAGGGATTCCTCATCGACGAACTCTTCTTCGAATTCAGAATTTAAACATCCTTGTACATGGCAATTAGAACACATTGTTCATTGTTGAACAGCGCAATCCAAACTTAACACACTTGGTGGTATAAATGGGTGCTAAAATGTTGCCTACTTTTTTCCAACCCCATTCCGTTGGTTCCAAGTATTCTCCTCGCCAAGCATGAATTTGGAGAAATACTTTGTAAGAATCTTGATGTAATGCCTCAGATGTTGGTGGCAGTCTTGGAAGAATCCCGCCAGTACTAGATTGACCCACTAACCTATTGAGGATAATAAATCTTTGATTTTTTGGGGGCTCTGTATACTGCTAGCGCAAATTGCTTTCCAGCACTTGTAATTTCTTTTTTCGTTGAGCTACGGTTGTTGAATATACGGACAACCTCTTCGAGATATTTTCCTTTATTGACGCATTCCACCGTTTGCACTTTTCCTTTACCAAAGAAAGCTGAAGTGGTATCGCATCCACTGAACGCGTGGACAAACAAAACTGTCTCCTTATAGCTTTTTCCGTTAAAATAGATTATGTGTACCAAATTTCAAGTCAATATCTTAAATGGTTCCAGAGTAATCGAGCGCACAAAAAAAGTTACAGATAGACCGACAAACAGAAATTATTTTGCTCAAACTTAAAATCTCGACGTTTCATACATTCTAAGCCTATTTGAACAATAAAATTTTTTTTGTCGATACTATGCTTCCATTGGATGTGGAAGTTATTAAACATATTCCTTTAACCAATTTAATCATTTTATTAGTGCTTGTTCTGTAGTTGAAATATATCACTTATTATTACTAATACTATTGTCTAATCAATCCCTAGTTACTGATAAATGTTTAAGTTAAACAAGCTGCACGGTAATTTATTGAGCCATATCGATTGTCCTGTCTGCAAAGGGCACGTATGCAGACAGGTCCAATATGTGAACATCCTTTGAACTCTCGATTTGAGTGATTACACTAATTCCATTTTTCAAGCATTATTGTAGAACAGTGACAAGTGAAAACACATCAAATAAAACGGACAAGTATAGGCAAACTCTGCAGACAAAACAATTCAAAACAATTCAGAACAAAATTGTTTTATATACCAATTTCTATGATTTGTAATTTTAGTAAAATACCAGAAATTATTTTGTATGGTATGTGCGCCATAAATAAATATACCGTGTGTGTAGTCGCGGGCTAGGCATGGGGAGTAAGAATTACAACATCGCGTGTACCAGTTGGCTGAAATGAAATAACAGAGCTGGGATGCTCCACCGACGGACGAATTTACGGTTGCCGGTGTTGTCATATTTTTTGCGCTACATGAATGTACATGCCTAATGGGAAATTACACGCACGGTATAAGTGCAAACTTAAGCTATGATGGTGCCGTACACTGCATATGCTGTATTGAATATAATTCTTGTATGCTATATATAGACTTTTTGTTCATGTCACGAATATCTGCGGGAAAAAATTATACAATCCTATTCCGAGCATTGTTTTTTTGTTATTGCGTTTAAAATTATATAACATTGTTTTGATTATGTAATTAGCATCTATGTCCATTAGAGTGAATTAAAATTTCCAATATTGTTTTCTTTGTAAATTAAATTGCGAAATACTATTAGGGAATATATTGACATTATGTTTAATTTTACAAATAATGGCTTACATCAACTATTATATAAACGTTAAAAAATTTATTAATATATTACAATTTCTTTTGTAAGTAAATAATTATTTTACTACTACTGTCTATACAAATAATCTTTTCGTCATGCCTTCCACTAAGTATACTCTAATTCCATTGTTTTTTCGATCGTAAGTGACGTTTAAGGTATCAAATATTTGGTGTCATTGGCAACGGGTCGTTATTTTTCATAACGTCCCTGGGGAATTAAAGTAAATTTGGGAAAATTTTTTCTTTTATATAACACGTATTAAATGTTTTAACTTTTTTGGAAGTAAATCCAGACAAACCTTACTTGATATATCTTTTATATCCGACATTATTTTCAAAAATTTTCAAAGCTATTATAATATTGATTTAATTTGACTTGACAGTAGTTGTCATTTGAATAGAAGCCGCGTCCTAAATTTATTTTATTGATGGTTGCCATGGATATTCCAAGAATCGCTACCTTTTACTATTTGCTTGGCAAATACGAAACCTGACTCAAATAATGATCACTATTCTACAGCCTACATGTATTGGAAATAAAAATAGCAAATTCTTAGTAACTTCGTCATGCTAAATAACAATATAAAAAGCAAAAGTTCAAGTTGGCTCTGGTTTTCCTAATATAGGTAATAAAGTGTAACGCAGGTATAGGGGTCTACAGACGATCCAGCTGCTGGGACCCGATATTGTCTGTACTCTTTGAAGATAATTGGAATTCCAGCGGACCAGTTTATTTTTACGAATGAGTTCAAAGCATGCCGACAAGGCTGGCTCCCTGCCGCTGTATCGTGTGTAGACTTCTTATAAACCCTAGTTTATGGGCGGTCCTATCACAAATAACAGGTAGAATTAGAATTCTACGAAAAATAGACATACTAACTACCTACCTCTTTATTTGTCACTAAAACGAAAATTCATTCTTAGGTAGTCATATTTGTACCTTGTGCTTGATAAGCGATCATTTTCGAAAGTAAACAGGGCTATTTTGAAAATATGCCACGAGATTTTGTAAATACACCTAACAACTTTTGTTATATTTGTGGTGAAGTGACTTTTGCGCATCAAAAACGTAATTTTACTCCCAAAATTAAGAAGGCGTTCCAGTTGTATTTTGGTTGTACAATTGGAGATGAAGACAAAAAATCGGCACCTCATGTATGTTGCAGCAATTGTGCGAACAATCTTTGCAGTTGGCTAAGTGGAAGAGGACGTTCAATGGCTTTTGCTGTGCCCATGATCCGGCGAGAACCTACAGATCATGTTACCTATTGTTATTTTTGCGTGATACCTCCTATTAGACAGGGTATTAACAAGAAAAAAGGATGGTAATACAATACCCCAATTTACCATCTGCCATTCGCCCGGTTCTCCATAGTGATGAACTACCTATTCCTAATCCACCCCAAGAATACAGCCTTGATTCTGACGAAGAATCGGATGATAATGTAGATGACGACTTAGTCCAGCTATCAACATCACAAGATCCCGATTTCTCTGCCGAAGTGTCCGGTGGTGAACCACACAAAATTAATCAACGCGAATTAAGTGATCTTATAAGAAACCTTGATCTGTCCAAGGCAAAAGCGGAGCTTTTGGCATCTCGAATACAACAATGGAATTTACTACAAGAAAATGTTAAAGTTTCTATGTATCGAAGTCGTCAAAAAGATCTTATAACCTTTTTTCAAAGTGGAAAATGACTTGGTTGCCTGCAAGGATATTGACGGTTTAATGAGTGCTTTACACATTCCCCATGATCCTAGTGACTGGAGACTTTTTATTGACGCCTCGAAACTTAGTCTAAAAGCTGTGTTACTCCACAATGGAAATAAATTGCCATCAATTCCAATCGCCCATGCTGTCCACATAAAGGAAAATTACAGTAACATGAATGTATTGCTACAAACTATAGAATATAACAAGTATAAGTGGCAGATTTGTGCAGACTTAAAAGTGATAGCTATCTTACTTGGTATGCAACAAGGGTATACCAAATATTGCTGTTTTCTTTGTGAGTGGGACAGTCGAGCGCGATTAGAACATTACAAAAGAAAAATTTGGCCGCCAAGACTGGGTTTTGAACCAGGAGGAAAACATGTTGCTAACATTCCATTAGTTGATTCACAAAAGGTTATACTGCCACCACTTCACATAAAACTAGGGCTTATGAAAAACTTGGTAAAAGCTATGGACAAAGGAGGACATGCTTTCACTTATTTAAAACAAAAATTTCCCAGACTTAGTAATGCGAATATTAAAGAGGGAATTTTTGTGGGTCCTCAAATCAAGAACCTTTTCAAAGATGCTGAATTTGACAACATTCTAGAAGGTAATGAAAAAGATGCTTGGAATTCCTTTAAACATGTACTTGAAATATATATCAAAATGGCAAATATTTTTTCGCATGATGTAATTAATTGCTTTTTTTATTAAAATTATACCATAATATGTGAGCTAGCTATTACAACTTTTAGAGCCAACAATTTTTTTTTATGACTATGTTAGACGTAGCTGGGACCAAAACAATGCAAATAAGTGGTTTTGGTTAACGATACAAAATAAAAGTTAAAATTTGTAGGTGTGTGATAGTTTTCCACTAGTTTTTTCTAGTTTAATGATTCATAGGTATGACGAAAAATATAATATGCACGTGGGTCGTACAGTGCGATTTTTGGTCTCGAGTACAAAGTGCACTTACGACTCTTGGTACATAAATAACTATATTAAGTATCAACAAGGGTTGTTATTTCATGGTATTGGCTAATTTTAAATTCATTCAGGAGTCAAAGGAAACGTGGACACCCTACTTTATAATCCAAATTTTTATTGCTCTGTCATTGACTTTTAAATTTGGTACCGGAATAAGATTCCTTGAACAAATTTAGACAAAAAGAACTTATTGGTTAAACACATTAGAACCTTTTTTTATAAAAATTTGTTTAAATAGCTGTTACATGATAATTTTATGTCCCAATTTTAATTAGAAATTTAAATTGTAACTTTATCTTAAAGTCTTAAACTCAAATATCAAAATTTAACAAAACAAACAGTTCGAGTACACAGAGAAGCGTCTTAATTCTGAAAAGTCTTAAAAATGGAAGAAATTATTGAATTTATTTGAAATCGGACTACAAAATAACCTCACAGCGACTGTTTTAAACCAATTTTTATAAAATATGGTTAGTTCTATGGTGTGCGTATAAAGTATAAAGACCTCTTTTGCGTAAATTTGTTCACAGAACTATATTTCGGCACCAACATTTAAAAATCGAAAACTAAACAAAAAAATTTGAATTATAAAAGAGGACGCACCCCCTCCCTTTCCTACTCTTCTGAATTAATTTCAATTTCGCCAATATCATGAAATAATAGCCCTTAGTGATATTTAATATTATATGGAATCTCATAGCTGTGGCGCAAAAGATTTCGGAAATATTAATTAAACAACCTAGTCTAGGGCTCCTTCTAAAGGTCCTAGCTCCACTCGTAAGAACTTATTTTCGTATTTTTGTATGTAGAATCTGCACCAGAAATGTGAAATCGGTATTTCCGAACACCTTATATATTGTCTAAACGTTGGTTGTGGCATTTTCTTAATTTTTCTCTATTCTTATTGGGATGCTCTGCCACATGTATTCTTCTAAACAATGTCTGAAATCTACAAAATAATACAATTAACCAGTATTTTACTGGAAAGTAACCTCTACGCCTGTGACTTTTACGTCAAAGGATCAGTTAGAGGGTGGTTTTGACAAATAATGAATAAGAACAAAAATATAAAAATGACGTATTTTACGCTTTGAGAAAGGAAACAGATTCGTTTTCCGAAACGTCAGCATAATACGTCATTTTTATATTTTTGTTCTTATTCATTATTTGTCAAAACCACCCTCTAACTGATCCTTTGACCTAAAAGTCACAGGCGTAGAGGTTACTTTCCAGTAAAATACTGGTTAATTGTATTATTTTGTAGATTTCAGACATTGTTTAGAAGAATACATGTGGCAGAGCATCCCAATAAGAATAGAGAAAAACCTTATATATTTATATATAAAATATTGCAACTGATTTGCATGTGGCTATATTACACTTTGTATACTTCACCTTGTTGTAGTTTAACCTATATTATACGCTTGTTAAATAAAATTTAATAAAAATAGCTCAACATGAAAGTGGGTCATTTCCATTTGCACCTTCAGAGGTTTTTCTAATAAATGGTGGAGGATCCGGGATTTCTCTCATCCCGAATCCTCCGCCATTTATTAAAAAAAACCTCTGAATGCAAATGGAAATAATTATTTCTTTTATGATGGCACTTTCATGATATTGAAATTAGCTAGTGTTGAAATAAAAATGAACAAACAAGGCAGCCAAGCGTAATTTAAACTGACTTCAATATTTGGTATTTACACACATTACAGAAATTTTATTTCATAACTTTTAATGCCCTATTTTTTGAAAACAAAAAGCTCATTAAATTGCGCGATGAAGCCTACGTAGACACTGCTAGGACTACAATATTGTGCAATTAATTCTGCGTCCCTTTGTTATTTTCTGTGGAATTTATAAACTGTAATTGTAAATCGAAAAATTTCCGGTATAAAATAGCAGTGTGCATTAAAATAAGATACTGAACAAAAGTAGCTCATGAAGTAGATAAAAGCGATTAAAATTTATGTAAGTGAGTTTATTCGGATTAAATTGTCTTTGCTAGTATGTCTAGAAAAACTCAAGCGGGCGCCCAGCTCTCGCATATCTGTACAAAAGCTAGACATATATAGACAAACTACACCTGTGTTAGAAGTATTTACATTTTAAGCACCTAGTGTGGCTAGTTAATTAAATATCGTATTGTACTAATGACTAATTACATAATAAAATTAAAGTAAGAACCATTTTAACATGGGGGTAGGGTTTGCAATCCCGTAGTCATAATACAATCCAGGGATTTCGGGATCAAATTTACACGATTCCGGGAATCCCGGGATCGGGATTAGGAATAAAAAAAATAATAGCGTAAGAAGTAGATACATAATGAATACATGATTATATGAAAAAACTTGGCCGAGAGTGTTGACTAAACCCGTAGAGTAGAAAAAGCAATTCGTTAAGGATATTAACTCCAAATTGGGATCTACTTTTCGTACAAACGTTACAAGTTATGGGAAACGTATTTACAAGATTTTATTTAACTTTCCCTATTTGTGTGTTAATATGTTAGGTCAATCAAATCTTGCAAGTCAATTTCGAACCAATTGAGCTGAAATTTTGCATACACCTGTAGTTCTGATGATAATACAATAATATGGTACAAAAAGTGTGTGTTTTTTAGTTGTTTAAATTACAATTTGATTGGATAGTGTATTCACTCAGACGCTGCATTCAAATAAGTGGCGGAGGATTCGGTACTTTTAAGTAAGGGCGACGCGATGCAATGAATATAAAACTATATGTAAAAAAAACTTTTTAAAAACAAGCTCTTATTATTATCATTTAAGTATACTAAGGCGAAGAAAATAGAATTAATTATCTTAAAAGCTGGTCGAGTGAATTGAAAAAAAAAAAAAATAATTAGTTTGTACTCACAATCTCTGTCAATCAAAATTAATACCTGTATGAACTTCTCGCGTGACAAGCTTTTAAGACAATTAATTTTTTTTTTCGTTTTAGTACACCTAAATAATAATAAAATTTTGATTTTAAAAAGTTTTTTTTACATTTAATTTTTTTCAGATTCCACATTAGTTGGAGGTATCGTTATCAGATGATCATATATGCCAGCTGAAGGTACATATCCGTGTTGCCTTCATTTTCGAAAATTTGATGATATCAAATCGGTTTCAGGGCGTATTCGAATTGGATGCATTGCGTTTTCTAACATTTTGTTAAAAATGTTTTCCAATTATATTTCTGTACTGTGAGGAGAATATTATCTTCTTCATAGTCTTCTTCATCAGTTACCTCTGGAAGTTTTTAGAAACGTTTTATAAGATTCTCTAATATTTTCCTAATGACATTTTTTTATGAACCTGGAATAGTGCACTAATTCTTGCTCCTTGATATTATGCAAGTAGGTATAACTTGTATAATTTGCTTTAACCTGAAATTTAAAGAAATATCTGATAAATAAATTTGCATCACGTCAGCACAGTGCCTTCAGTGTGATTTTAAGTGATTCCACTAGTTTAACCGAATCACCAAAGTTTATATTCCGAATCCAGCATCAAAGTGACATTTTTAAGCCGATCATTATATTTTGAACGCAATTTCGGAGGTAACTAAAATGTTGTAGAATTAAAAGACTGTTCCATCTTGTTTTACAATCCCTAAAATCCCGGGATGCTATTGAATACGAGTCCGGGATTTGCGGTATCTAAATATTGCCGGGATTTTCGGTTTCGGGATTTCGGGATTGCAAATTCTACATGCGGGATATGCTGAAGAACTAAGAGTCAATTTGCAAATTTGGGTAAATATTGTTGTGGCATTAAGATTGTATTACAAATCTGATCCAGTATGCTTAGATTTTACCACTGCTAACAGCAGTGTAAAAAATACTAAAAGAAGAATCTTTGGTTTAGGCGTACAATTTGTTTCTATAATTCGAGAAAAGTATTGTTATAATTTTTTAATAAAACTACTTTTTTGGACACTGAAGGAAAAATATTCTTTTAAAAGTTCATATGTATAAATTCATATGTACAAATTATATTGTTAACGTTTTAAATGCAATAAATACTTTGAAACAAGCATTTAACTTATATACATTCTATTTATTTTCTCTATAGCTGGATATGTCATAATTTCCTATATAATGTTACTGGGTCTCTTATTTGTGAAATCAGAAAGAGTGAGGACAATGCTGTCAAAGCATTCCTCAACTACCTAAACTTGAAAGTAAGAGGGTTTCACAGTTTAGTAATTTAAAGATAATAATGCAAAAATTGATTGAATCTATTAAATGAATTAGAGTGAGATCCCAGAGCCGCCAGATCTACGTCATTTTAGCAAAGCTAATATTTTGACAACAAATAGTGTAATATCTAGTTAAGAACGTATGCGTATTTGCTAGTTTGAAAGTGGGGCCCTTTTGCAGAAAACAGGTACAAAAGGTACATAAGAATTTTACTCAGTACGTTAAATTATGATAGCTGGATTATTTTACAAGTGACACGCTAACTACATGGTGTAAGGCGTCAGCCTCTAAATCCGAAGTTTCGATCCCTGAGCGTTCTCAGTTTTTTTTTCAAATATACGTACTAAGAAAAAAGTTATGGCCAAAAATAATAAATATTTCCCTTTCGATTGTCTCTTTCTTGGTAATCGCCACCTTAAGTTAATATCTGTTGAAAAAAAACTGAGAACGCTCAGGATCGAACCTCGGACTTTCGGATTTGGAGGCTGACGCTTACACCATGTAGTTAGCTTGTCACTTGTAAAATAATCCAGCTATCAGAATTTAACGTACTGAGTAAAATTCTTATGTACCTTTTGTACCTTTTTCTGCAAAAGGGCCCCACTTTCAAACTAGCAAACACGCATACGTTCTTAACTAGATATTACACTATTTGTTGTCAAAATATTAGCTTTGCTAAAATGACGTAGGTCTGGCAGCTCTGGGATCTTGGACTAAATTCTTAATAACTTTATTGCGCTGCAGTCTATTTGTATTCTTATAAATTAGGTTTAGAGCTACATGATTTTTATAAAAGTATACATAAATCTAGTTGTCCTGGAATAAATGACATTTTTACAAACATCATTTTCGAAACAATATTTGTTGACATTCGATACGAAGATGGGCGGAAACATGCCTATTAAGTGAAGATGGCAACTTCCAACAATTTCTATATAACAAAATTTATCACTTAAATGTTAATAATAACTAGTTTCAATTTGAACTGAATTGTACACGTGTAATTTCTCTCGCGTCAAATTTTGTTCAACTTGCAAGTTTCCAATTAATATACTAACTAACTGATAAAATTATTGATTGAATGTCATTTAAGATAAATTATAAACCTTCTACAACGTACTAGCAACGTTGCATAAAAGGCTATTAGAAATAGATTTTTAAATAGCAACACAATAAAATTTGTTTATAAGATATCCATCATTTTACATCACGGATGTAATGCTTTTAAAGAATTTCTCTACTTTAATTATCGATTCGTTAATATATTAATAGACGTGATTGAGTTAAAAAGCTACCAAAATAAGTAAAGCAGAATCTTTTATAACCCAAAAATGAATTAACTAGCCGGAAGTGTGGGTGTAAAGATGGGACGAAATGGTAAGGGTTTGAAGGGTTTGGGGGTTGAATTATGGAGTGATGGATGAGACAGGTGTACAGAATCTCCCTATGGAGCCTCAGCGCCGTCGTAAATCGATAATGTTGATATGGCCCAATTGACACGTCCGAACTGTCGGTGGTAATGCTATTGTCAGCCAGAGATGAGGACATAATTATGTCTTTATCCCGTTGTCTTTGGAGTTTTACGTTAATTAAGTATTGATTAACACAGTACATAGGCGTGTTTAAAGTATGCTAGGCTTCACGAGACTATAAAATGTTTGGTTTTACTTTGTGCAGTTGCAGGACAATTGTTTTCCTTTTGTCGAGATGTGTAACATGTATTTCAGAGATTTTATAGGACCCAAATAACATTAACTTACGAATTCATGAATCTACAATCAAGAGAGACAGTGTTAAAAATGTTTTAATGATTTCAAACATACATATATAAAAATATTATCCTGCATTTGAAACACAAATGGATATTTTAATTTGCAGTTGCTTGCAGTTCCATAGCTTGTTAATAAAATAGATAAAAATGATACAAGTATTTCTTTATTGCAAACCCACGTATTGAAAGAATGCTTTTGTCTTTCCTCTACCTAAAAATAAAGATTCACATGCAAAATCTCTCAGATCCTAAGCCTCTAAGTATTCTTCTGGGCTTATCAATATTTGCAGAAGAACTATTGAAATACAATTGCAGGAATATTCAGATACGAATAACATTTTTCCTAATATACAATCAGGTTATTTCAAGGACGTATCAAGCTGCTGATGTAGGTGTACCAATTTAGTATTATTAGATTTCAGTAAAGCCTCTGACATCATCGATCTTGTTATCTATTATATATTCGGCTAGTCGATTACCTTAAAAAAAATCATTCACTAAGCTGTTAACATCGGTTCCGTGAGGGATTTTCAACGGAGACAGCCACAACTGAACTTACGCAACATATAAGTAACAAGCTAGATACTGGACATATGGTATTGGCAGTTATTCTCGACTTATCCCGGGCATTTGACACTATCAATCCTCCCTTGCTGTATAAAAAGCTGAAGTTTATGGGAATCGGTGGGCCAATTAGTGATTGGATTATCTCCTATGTAACACATAGAAACTTAGTGGTAAAAACTGAAGATTTCTACTCTGACCAATTTGATGTTGAGCTTGGTACGACCCAGGGAAGCGTATTAGGACAGGTGTTGTTTCTGCTGTACATAAATGATCTGCCATCCTATATAAAGGAGGAGAGGTTGTTTATGTACGCTGATTACACAACAATAATAATATCTGCAAAAACCAGAGATGAGGTTAGCATTCTAACAACTAGGATACTTAAATCTTTCACAGAGTTGTGTGCAAGAAATCACCAAATTATTAACCTGAGTAAAACAGTATGCATTGAATTTTTAAATTTTAATATAAATAACATTAATTTAACTTCTAGTAGAACTACAAAATTTCTAGGTACTTATCCCATTAGATAGTTCACTAGGCTGGGGTAACCAAATTGACTCCGTCTTTGCTAACTTAACAGCGTTTATTTTGCTTTAGCTACTTTAAAGAAGTCTCTTGACGAGAAATCTCTTATGAATTTCTATTATGCCACGGTGTATTCATCAATTTCCTATAATATTGTATCGTTGGGATAAGCTACGGATGTGCCTCGAGCCTTTATCCTACAATAAAGGATAATTCGTCTCATATTTGGTGTATCCTATAATGAGACAAGTAAAAAACTCAAACTTCTACGACAATATACATTTTTAAATTATTACAGCATACTTATAAAAATATAGATAACTTTTTAAAAAATTGTAACGTCCATTCCTATCCAACGCGCAAAAAGGACAACATACATATTGATAGCTTTAAGCACACATTTTATAAGAAATCTCCGGATTACACGGGACCCAATTACTTCAACATGTTACCTGGAAAAGTTAGAAATTTATGCCCTGTTTAGATTTAAAAACTGGTTAAAATCCTTATTGGTAGAAAACTGTTCCTACAATTTAAATAAATTTGAATTGTATCTTACTCAAAGTAATACGTAAGAATTAATGAATTATA
The DNA here is from genome assembly GCA_936432065.2 of Rutpela maculata. Lineage (NCBI taxonomy): Eukaryota > Metazoa > Arthropoda > Insecta > Coleoptera > Cerambycidae > Rutpela > Rutpela maculata. The sequence goes on along the minus strand of OW386291.2, from coordinate 139,943,067 downwards.
AACCTTGCCTAATTATATTTTAGATATGGCCTTTTTTTAGTTTCTCGTTTTTACAACCATTTTGAATTTTTACTAAATGTGCCCCATTTGATGAATACCTAATGGCATATTTTTGCAGCACATTGGATTTTTATTGTTTATTTATTTATTTTTATTGTTATGTAAATATTCTATTTTTTGTGTAAGTGTTTTATGTGTTTTTTTACAAAATAACTTAGGTACTGCCATCCTTTGACGTACCTCATCCATTTCTTTGTATTTGGCAAACGAGGGTTTAATAAAGTTTATTATTATCATTATTATTATTACAGGTTATTATGAAGTCTTGCACGATAAGTAAACTAGGCGGAAAATTTTTGCAGTCCTACTTACAGGGTCGTACATATAGAACTAGAAAAGGACGAAATATTTTTGATGTCAGATTTCCCACATGAGGTATACCGCAGGGTTCAATACTTGGACCACTCTTATTTACTATATAGTTCATTTTGTGTCTCACACACTAAAATAATTAAAATGGCTTAACATGGGAGAAAAGTTTAAAGTATGTGCCTCTTGTTTATTTCATAAGATTGTAAAAAATTGTATGCACGTTGCTTTTTGTGAAAGAAGCTTCCGTCCATCTTTTTTAGTTTTTGTGTTAAATAACAAAAACAACATTGGCAACAGTTTTTTTTAACATATGGCCGCCATTTTGAAAGTACAGCCAGTTTCTTTTTTAGAACATGTCTTAAATTGTTCCTTAGGCTTTAATCTTTATAAAAAACATTATCCCCAAGGATACACACTATGTGTGGTGTCTGTATATGCGTTCATAATGATATATTTTCCCTCCATACTCACTATTTATCCTCCTATTCACTAAGAAAAATGTTAAAAATGTGTAATCGGAAAGAGAAAAAAAGCTTTATTTTACTTGTTAGAACTGCTAAGAATTTTCTGAGGTTCCATAGTATGCATTTACCCGTGCGCTTGTAAATGACAAAGTTGTTTCACTAATTTTTTGCAGGAATACTGCGGCTTTAGCGATAAATTTTATTAGGACATTTTTTTGTTCAGAAACACGTGGTCTATCCACCTGTATTTTTATTTCTTCCTTAATTTCAAAATATTGAATATCATTTTTTTTATGTTCTGCATCCGAGCGAAATGTAAACTTTTCAGAATATTATTCTATACACTTTCACGAACTCGTTAAAAAAAGAATTATTAATTTTGCAAGTTTTTGGAGATTTTGGTATAAAATTTTTTCTCTCGTCTGGGTTATAAATTGTGGATAATTTCAAAATTAACATCCACGAGAGATGGAAAATAAATTGATTGAGGTAGTATCTCGTTAGTAAGAAGCAATAAATACTTGAAAATGTGTTAAGATGAGAGTTTTTAATGAAAAGATGAAAGTCTTGGGATCAACAAGAAGTTATATATCTGGTTCAAACATCAATAATTATTATACTAGGCATATTTTCAAGGCATGTTAAAAGTACATAATTAAATTTTGAAGAAGGTCAACTGGAGTTATATTTCGAAGTCAAAAAGGGTTATTACATCAATATATTGACTACGGATAACGAATTAATATAGAAAAAAAATCGTATCGAGGATAAAACATTCTAAAGGAATCTAATAAATGGTGAAGACGCTGGGCATGGGCATAATATTAAATTGTTGCCATTATTGGTTCAAAGTAAAAATAATTAATTTATCAGACAATACAAAGATTTTTTAAGATGTTGATTTGGGGGAAATAGTCTGGAAGTTTACAGAAAACCAATTTTGGTTTCATATCAGTTGATGTTCTGATTCATATAACCATTTTAACCATTTTTTAAAAAAATTATATTCAAGTACTTTATTAAATTTTATTTGACCAGTATTTTTTTATTTTACAATCTAAAGTCATTTTAATAGTGAAATTAATTATCTAAATTAAGAAATTTTGAATTCGCGCCCATCACTACATCAGATGTGAGAGCATGCGCAGTTAGATAAAGGAATAATCGACAGGCGTCGTTTGCTTTGCTTATTTGCTGTTAGTGTTAGTATCGATGTGATTAATTGTCAAATTATTTTAAAGAAATTCTAACCTCAAATTTTTAACATTTCGGGATTCGGCACTTACATAGTTCACGTGTACCATATAAACATCCTTTCGCAAAATTAGGTTCCATTATAAACAAATATTAAACACACAATATAAACGTAAACAACAAATCAACACAAATCAACACAGCACTACCACTACCTGATAAATGAAAACATAAAAATTCTCTAGAATTGAATTCTCATTATACAGTGTGTCCCAGGATAGATGTAACAAGAGGTGTAATGGACAAAAAATTTTGGAATTTCGGAATGGTATTTTGGGATTGAGTCCTGCTTGTTGTAAAACTAAAGTATACCAAAAATGACTTGATTTGGTGTTCTACAGGGTGTTTTATAAGCAAAGTTGTAAAAATCACCACTAGTGAAGTACCTTTATTTTTCAAAATATGAAAAAATTCCACTAAGAAAAGTTATTTAGAATGCAATTTTATACCTCTATACAAATTTCAGGAATATAAAATTATTTTTTTGAAACTTCCCATTTTTTGCGAATTAAGAGTTGAATTCATAATTAAAGTTGTGTAGGAGCAAATGTTAATCATCTCAAAAAGTAGACTATTGGTAAATAAAAAATTGAATATACGAGGTGTAAGAAGGTATAATGTTAATCGAACTAATTGTAAAACAAGAAACAATTACTAACAGAAGATTAATGAGGTTTAAAAATTGTAACAAGTACTAAATGTCAAAAACATAACAGATTCACAAACAAATTAATTATTGACCAATACAAAACAATGTTTACAATTTTTTTATTATTCGACGTCCCACATCCACACACATTTCGATCCTTCGCCTGAAGTCCTTAAAACTGTTTCGAATATGATCTAACGGTATGGAGTTTACGGCATTTGTAATTCTCTGCTTCAATACTGCTACATCGTTAGAAAGTGGTTCAGCGTAAACCAACTGCTTGAGGCGACCCCATAAAAAGAAATCCAATATTGGTAGGTCTGGGGATCTCGCCGGCCACTTGATCGGTCCATTCCTGGCAATCCAATTTTCTCCAAAATTTAAATTCAACCACCGATTAACCATGTCTGTGGAGTGGCCAAGGCAACCATCATGTTGAAAATGAACTAAAGGCATATCTCTTAAAATATTTAAATGTTCTTCAGAAAATCTTTCAAGAAGCTGTAAATAAGTGTGCTGGTTTAACCTTCCCTCAATGAAATAAGGTTCAATAACTCCAACGTGGAAAGAAACGGCACACCACACATTCACTTTTTTATAATATTGTCTTCTACAATGAATTCTAAAATTTTGATTTTCAGAAGCCGAAAACCGACAATTCTGAGATAAAACAACACCATTGGTTGTGAATGTGGATTCATCTGAGAAAATTATAAAATCATGGAAAAATCTCTCTTCCATGATTTTTTCTTCAATGGTCAAACAAAAATCTATCCTTCGGCCGTCATATACCTCTTCAAGCATATGTTTATAATTTGCTTTATATGCCCAAATTTTCTTTGCTTTGTAAATTCTTTGGAGTTCAGACTTGCTAATATTAATAAGAGCTGATCTCTCTCTTAGTGGCATCCTAGGATTTTCTATAACAGAGGCGTGAGCTATAATAGCCCTAACATTGTCTTCATCATATGCTTTTATTTTTCTTTTCATGTTAAGAACACTACCAGTAGCCAGAAACTTTTTAATTATTTTCATAGCCTGGTACGTGACAAAGCAGTGTTTGGAAATTTCAAATTAAATTGGCTTACCACTTCTCTTAGCGAGTTTTCACCGCCAATTCCGTAGCATTGCACAATATAAATTTTTTCACGCACTGTGAGTACCATTTTCACTTAATTTTTTATGCTTGATTCGTTAATTTGAAACAGAAAATAATAATAATATTGATTACGTTTGACAGATATGTCAATAATAAATGATAAATGTGTATCCACTGCTTTTCTCATAGCCTACTTTTAGCTTCTACAGAACTTTAAATATTAATTCACAAAAAATAATTTCTATGCAGTTTTAATTGAATGGTTCAAAATAAAATACTGATTTGTTGAAAAAATGGGAAGTTTCAAAAAAATAATTTTATATTCCTGAAATTTGGTATAGATGTATAAAATTGCATTCTAAATAACTTTTCTTAGCGGAATTTTTTCATATTTTGAAAAATAAAGGTACTTTATTAGTGGTGATTTTCACAACTTTGCTTATAAAACACTCTGTAGAACACCAAATCAAGTCATTTTTGGTATACTTTAGTTTTACAACAAGCAGCAAAATTCCAAAATTTTTGGTCCATTACACCTCTTGTTACATCTATCCTGGGATACACTGTATACGTCATTATTTACAGCCTTTTTATTTTCAAAACCAATTTGTTCTTGCATGTGATGATTATAACTCTTTTTAATATGATATATACCTACAATATACTTTTTGATCATATAACAATATTTTGCAAATTTTGTTGAAGGAAACGACCGTATTCTCCGGACTATTCAAAGTTATCGTAAGGATTATTTAATATAGATCGAAACATTGATCATAACGAAAACTGCTTTTCTATACACTCTTCTATACAATATTATGTAAGATACACTGCGTAGTTTTTTGAAATTAGCTAATTTTCTAGATGCAATTGATATATTTTCATTTTTAATCATCTTCCATCAACAATATTGTGATTTGGTTTGTGTAGAAGAATCAAAGACCTCAAAAAAATTTTTGCCCTCAGCCACCACCACAACTCATAGTTTTTTTGGGCAATTTCAGATATTTATATTATTAAGCTTCAATGAACAGTTATTTCCACATTGTGGAGTGCAAATATAGCATAAAATTCTGAACGTGGAAGTAGTGATTCCTTAGGAGCGGTTTTTCTGATGGTATTGGAAATCGAATCTACCTTAAGAAGAAGAACAAGCATTAGCAGTTAATGTCATTAGTTTTGCATTGTCCCTCCAATTTTATGCATATAAAATACGAAGATATATGGAATGTTAAATATGGGGTAAAATTATTTGGTCCGTACCTGGTCATTCATATCCATATAAATAAGATTTTTGTTATATTTTGTGCAAATTTCAGAATAATCGAATATTGAATATCTGTTTGTACAGGTCTGAGCGTTATCACTAAATTAATATCCTTTCACAGACATAGATAATGCTTTTGTGTGTTAGCTTTATTGTACAGCAATTAAAGCAGTCGTTGTTTGTATATTATTGCTTTTAAATTAAAAACCGCTACCCAAGGAATCACTACTTCCACATCCGGATTTTCTGTCCAAGTCACACAACGAAAAAATTTTGTATCTGGAAATAATTGTTTATGGAACTTTAATAATATAATATTTGAAATCCTCTACCCTAAAAACCATAAAACGATACCCCACATCGGTAGTGGGGTGGGGGTGGTGACAGGGGGTGGTAGTGGGGGGTGGATAAAGTAAAAAAATATTTTGAGGTTTCTGGTTCTTGTACACACACTAAATCACATTTTTTTTCATCCCCTTTAATAATGGGGTGGGGGTGGCAATGGGGGTGGCTAATGACAAAATTTTTTTGAGACCTTAGCTTCTCTTGTCTATACTAAATATCAATTTTATGAACTCTTACCTGCTTGATTTACCTATTTATTCCAAATTTACCCCAATTTACCCCCCAACCCTTCTACGGAACAAGATGAAAATATAATCTAGTTCTAGATCTCGTTAAAGTACATATGTGTACCAAATTTCAAGTCAATATCTCAAACGGTTTCAGAGTAAACGTGCGCACAAAAAAAGGTACAGACCGACAGACCGACAGACAGACCGACAGACAGACCGACAGACAGAAATTTTTTTTTCGCTCATACTTGAAATCTCGACGTTTCATGACATTCTAAGCCTATTTGAACAATAAAAATTTTTAAAAATTTTTTTGTCGTTACTATACTTCCACTGGATGTGGAAGTAAAACTAAGTGGTGAAAGTCTAGCACAATCACTGTATGAAGTTGATTATTTATAGGAATCCTTATATCATCTATTTTTAAGAATGTTCTTAAAATATTTCTTTTTAATTTTTAAATTCTGTTCAGAGATACTTACTGTAGAAATGATTAATCATCTGAGTAGGTACTTTATAATGTTAAAATTCAACTATATTCTGAGTATGGCGTGCTTGGAAATATCAGCGGCTATACTGAACGCAAACCTACGAACTAGAGTATGTAGGTGTAGTTTTCAAGTTGAATAGTTACCATTTATCTACGAGTTTAGGTTTCCCTATTTATCTGAGCTGCTTTAAAAGCACAGACCAGGTCTAATCGGTTGGAATGTTGGAGTGAACGAACATGAAAAACTTTGACATTACATTAATTTTTAATACTGGTTAGTGGTCACAATTGAGAATTATGAAACCACATATTACTTTTATCTGAAACAGAAGTTTTATCCTTCTATTTGTAATTGTTCTATATATTACTCGAATAATTTTTATTGCTTATCAGGAAGTGCCTATAAAATTTTCATTGTTGAGTTGAACAGGACGCAGTACTTTTACAGGGCGTATCCTTATAATATCAAATTATTGTACCTAACCATGAATTTAAGAATAAAGTCCATCTAAACACGTCTTTTCAAAACTGTTTATTTCTAGATACGGGGCGTCAAAGTGTAAATTAGAATATATTTCTTTTAAACAATTTTAGGAGAATTTTATGAAATAACCGTTTTCTACAAATACTCAAGAATTTCACTTTTCTAACCCTAAAATAAAAAAGTTATAATAGTGTTTTAATTTTAAGTGAGTCGCATTGTATATTTAAGAAAATGTATAGATTTCAACAAAATATTACGTTAGTAAATACATCGAGTGTTGTAAAATAAAGATTGTTTTGTGACTGTGATTTATTAGCAGGCCACGGTAAACCGCTTTGATAGAAATATTCAAGGCACTTAATTAATTTTTGTATTAACTATCTATTTTGGCTGGCGAATATCTTGTAAACTATAACACATAGGAAGAAAACGAATATAGACAGTTCTGTAGGAAATTCAATTACGTTTAATTTTGCGTAGATTACCTTTTCCCGTACGACGCATTGTTTCCAATTCATAAGAGAAGAACCTTTCCGCTGAAGTGGAAGGGCTAGGGGCGGGGAATTTTAGTATGTTTACCTCCTAACTACCCCCAACATGTTCCTGAAGAGGAAAACTCTCTCCCTCCATGCCCTCTACATCTATTTCGTAAACTTGACTATTTACGCAAAATTTCCCTTTATATTGGCAGCTTTCAAGTATTAATTATTTTTTTCCTTCGGGTGACCAGAACCAAGGACAGATGAGCGGGCAGGCAGACGAGCAGACGGCTTTTAAATAAAATATAACTATCGACCAGAAAATATTCCAGTTTATATTATAATTGTTAGTAGAGTAAAATCTGGAAGTAAAGTCGCTTAGTTTTCGAGAAAAAAAAAACCGGCGTAGAACCAAACCAGACTTAGTGGGGTTCTTTAGTAAGATAATCGTGTACACGAAATCATTTTTTACGACATTTTTTGGTGGTCGAGAACTTTTTTATTTCGGAAAAACTCAAAAAAATAGATTTCTAATGAAATATGTTTTTTAACGTCTCCACCGCTATATCTCTGAAAATATTTGTGCTATCGAGCTATTTTTTTTTAGATTAAAGTAGACACAATAGCGCTTCGAACAACGTCCCACGTGAACCTGAATTATTTTTTTTTAAGTTGGTAAAATAATAGGAAACTCAAACTTGTTATTTTCAGTAGCGTCATTTTAGGCAATCGAGAAAAAAATTTATTTATGAAAATTTGTATATACATGCTGCGTACAAATTGAAGCCAATAGTTGAAAAAAGTTTTTAGGATAAAAATTTTTCAAGTCCCGTTGATAGTATTGAGTCAGCGATTTTTTTTTAACGGGCTAGTCATATTCTTGCGCGCTCGGCTGTAGCAAGCCTGCCGACTGCAACGATCTGACGGTTCCGGTCGGGGTGTATGTGGTAGTTTAACTTATATCAATAGGTACAAAATCAGTAGTGATCAAAAGATCTAGGGGATCAATATTATTGTTCAATATTTCATATATTGTACAGTAGTATTGATCATATGTTGTTAATATTCAGAAATTGTACAAAAAATATTAAATAGTCTCCTTTTAATAATAAAAAGACGTAGGTAGATATAAATACCTAATCTATAAATATCAAACAATGTTACTAACTACCCATCTAATTAATAAGTTTATTAGACATTTTTAAATGAATGAAAGTAAAAACGTACGCATAAAATGAGTTTTATTGTTGAAATAAATTTTCTATTTGGATAGATAAATATGTAGTATGTAGTTTATGTAGGCCTTACATTAATAGCATTATAATTCGTTCATATCTGCCTCGAAATCTTTAATAATGTTGTTACAGGAACGACATTTGCACTCCTTGCAACATTTTAGGCCTCCCTTAAAAGAAGCACATTTTCGATTGTTACAATTTTTATCCGAACAATGAATACTTAAAGATTTTTGACAACCGCCACTTCTACGCGACTAATCTGACCAACCCTGCATACTACAGTACCTAGAGGTAAAAAATATGCAAAACTTCGGAAAAATGTCATATTGAACGGATTTCGTTCATTTTTGGCAGTATAATAGTAAATGCTTCACAGAAAAGTTTCTATATTGTGCGGAGGCTTGCTAATTTATAGGGGGTGGATGCCACCCCCTCAGGATGTGGCACTTAAAAAATATACATATTTATTGGCGCTGAAGTAGAATCAAATTTTAAGAAGAAAAGGTTCTATGCAATTTTTCACATAAATTGATAGTTTTTAAGTTATAACGACTTCAAAATTGCGATTTCAGCTAAAAAAAAAAAGGTATTTCCAAACGGCTTTCGTCAAGTATCTCGAAAAGTATTACTTTATCGAAAAAATGTTGCAGACCAATTACAGAAAGTACAAACTGGGAATTAATTATATTTTTTGTTTATTGATGTAGGATTAATAATTTCGGAGATATTTAAGTATACATTTGGCATCCAAGTGTTCATAAGATAATTATTTAGAGTGAGAGTTAAATATCGCAAAAACTGTGACACCTACGTGCTAATAGGTAGAATAATATGTTATTAATTAAGCTTTCAACTGTTTTTTAATTTGTTTTTGTAGCATAAAAAACAAAGAAGTTATGACCGAAGCAATGTGCGTCTACACATTTTTTTAATAACAACGTCGTCATTTTGTTACTGTAATTAGCCAGTAATTAAAAAAAGGAATTTCAAACACTGTTCCTCATTAATATATAGCATGACGTAGATGCTCAAATTTTTTGGTTTGTATACAGCACTTGCTTTAGAAAAAAATACTGTTTAAACTATAAAGGTATTTTCGATGAAACGTATTTTTTTTCCTCTTCCAAATATATCAATAAATATTAGTTTTATTGAAAAATGGGTAGATACCAAAAATAAAGCTCATAAACTGATAATGAATTTCGCTTGTTAATTTATTTACATAGATTTAATAGTTTCGGAGATATGAAAGTTTACAAATGGCATCCGAACGTTTATAAGACGAAAAATGCAGTTTAAATGTTAAATATTTCAGAAATTGTGACACCTACGTCATGCATGCTAAGAAATGAAATTAAAGACAATTAATTGCGATTTCAAATTATTTTTTACTCCTTCCTGTAGCATAAGAAATAAAGAAGTTATGACGGAAAAATGTGCGTATTTATACTTTTTTTATATAAAAAGGTCGCCATTTTGTTAATATAATTAGCCAGTAATTTAGAAAAATTATCTCAAATACAGTTTTTCGTTAAGATGTAGCATTATCTAGATGCTCAATTTTTTTTGCTCATTTAAAGCACTTGCTTTAGAAAAAAGTGCATTTTAAACTTTAAATTTAATTTCGGAACACTACCAAATATAAACTTAAATATCTCCAAAATTATTAATCCTACATCAATAAACAAAAAATATAATTAATTCCCTGTTTGTACTTTCTGTAATTGGTCTGTAACATTTTTTCGATAAAGTAATACTTTTCGAGAAACTTGACGAAAGCCGTTTGGAAATACCTTTTTTTAAGCTAAAATCGCAATTTTGAAGTCGTTATAACTTGAAAACTATCAATTTATGTGAAAAATTGCATAGAACCTTTTCTTCTTAAAATTTGATTCTGTTTCAGCTCCAATAAACATATATATTTTTTAAGTGCCACCCCCTGAGAGGGGATGGAATCCACCCCCTATAAATTAGCACAATATAGATACTTTTCTGTGGAGCATTTACTATTATACTGCCAAAAATGAACGAAATGCGTTCAATATGACATTATTCCGAAGTTATAACCTCTAGTTACTGTAACTAGCATGCGAGGTGTATTAAATTGCGTCCCAATTTCGCATTTAGCGCTGATAAAAAAAATCGCTGTTGCCAAACGGTACACTTTAGGAAAAAATATATTATTTCAAAAACTTTTGTGATTATTAGGCTTTATTTTCTTCGCTGCATGTATGTAAATATTTTCAAAAATAAAAAAGTTTATCGATTGGTGAAGATTTCAATACATAAAATATATATTTTTAGTTTATCTGATTTTTAGAGAAATGAAAGTGCGAATTTTACCCAAACCGTTTATATTGGTAAAAGCGCTACAGTGTGACCTTTAATTTGATGCAAAACAAATTTCGGTACCTTTAATAGTTTTAAAGATATGGCGGTGGAAACAAAAAAAAAACAATTTTCTTTAAAAATACATTTTTTTCACTTTTTATTGATTTAAAAAGTTCGAGACCACAAAAAAATGTCGTAAAATATGATTTCATATGCCCGGTGACATACTCAAAGGAACCTAACATGTTTGACCTGGTTCTACGCCAAAAAAAAAAAACGACACGATAGACTTACGAAATCGCTGCTCTATGTTGTTGCTTGTTGCTGTCACTGTCAGGGGACTTTTCGACAAAAACAAAGAAATGCTTTTAATTTAGTAACAAAATCTTAAAAACTAACAAAAAAATTGATCATTTTTCGGCCAATCACAATCATCCTAGAGCTGGCAACTCTGTACAAAGCGTTACCAACCTCAGGTTATTCAAGAGTTTCCTAACCTACACTCACACTCACTCACGAGGTTAAAAATTAGCCCAGGGCTAGCTAACACGCAAATTTAACTCTACATTGATATAAATATATATAAATAGGCCCTTAATATAATAAACTAAAGATGTAGAAATTTCAACAAAATGTTGGTAGCTCACCAGAAGCTTTTGAAATTAATTTTACTTCCACATCCAGTGGAAGTATAGTAACGACAAAAAAATTTTTAAAAATTTTTATTGTTGAAATAGGCTCAGAATGTCACGAAACGTCGAGATTTTAAGTTTGAGCGAAGAAAAAAAAATTCTGTTTGTCTGTCTGTCTGTAACTTTTTTTGTGCGCACGTTTACTCTGGACCGTTTGAGATATTGACTTGAAAATTGGTACACATATGTACTTTAATGAGATCTAGAACTAGATTATATTTTCATCTTTTTCCGTCGAAGGGTTGGGGGGTAAATTGGTTTAAATTTGGGGAAAATAGGTAAATCAAGCAGGTAAGAGTCCATAAAATTGGTATTTAGTATATACAAGAGAAGCTAAGGTCTCAAAAAAAATTTTGGCATTAGCCACCCCATTACTACCCCCACCCCATTATTAAAGGAGATGAAAAAAAATTGTGATTTAGTGTGTGTACAAGAACCAGAAATCTCAAAATGTTTTTTACTTCATCCGCCCCGACTACCACCACCCCCACCCCGCTACCGATGTGGGGTATCGTTTTATGGGTTTTTGGGGTAGAGGATATCAAATATTATATTATTAAAGTTCCATAAACAATTATTTCCACATACAAAAATTTTTTCGTTGTGAGTGACTTGGATAGAGAATCTGGATGTGGAAGTAGTGATTCCTTGGGCAGCGGTTTTTAATATGAAGTACAATACAAGTCGTAGATAGCTCTCTATGAATATTAAAATACCTACAGCTCCATCAGTTTTAAGCTACAAATGTGTAACATTCGTCAAAAGCCACTATCATTTATTCAACAGCAATTCATATCTGCATAACCACAGCATAAGGCACGGTGAACTATTGCGTATTCCGCTTTATAATACGACTATAACAAACATTCGCCAAACTATAATTGCATCAATTTATATAACAAATTACCCACTAATTTGAAAAATGTGGCAGGTTATGATATCTTTAAAAAATATATAAAATTAATGCTGGTAAATGGATGTTTTCCTAGTTCTGATGAATTTTTATTTTCGTCCTTTCATTAACTGTAATATATTATTTTATTGGTAGTCTAATACAGATTTATTTTAAATCTGACACACCTCACGTTTAAAATTTAAATATAATTTTTATTTTATTCTATTTGTTATACATCGTGGGATGGACATAGCTTAATAGGAGGTAGAGAATACTGCGATAGGGCTGAAGAATGGTTTCCCCTCCGTTACCGAGAGCGAGGAAGTATTGCAACCATCGTGTACCTCGCCCTCGAAAAAAGGGGGGAAACCGTTCTTCAGCCCTTTCGTAGTATTTTCGGAATGTTTTGTCATTCAAGGATGGGGTGGTTCCAAACCCCGGGGGTTGTTTTGGCGTTTCCTGGTCAAAGGATTAAAGATTAAATATTGCAACCATTGTTTTCTTCGCCTCGATAATGGAGGGAAACCATCCTTCTTTAGCCCTTTCGCAGTGTTTTTCGATTTTTTTTTTCATTCAGGGAGGGAGTGGTTACAATCCCCGGGGTTCTCTTAGTGTCTCCTGATCTAAGGATGTTCGATCTATCAATATTCCCTACAATAACCCCGATCTGTCAAGCCCTCACAAGCGTACTACGGAAAAATCAGAACAAGGGGTTTCTTTTATTTGGGGGTAGTTCCAGAAGAGTGGAGGAAGGTATCGAAAACTGGAGGAAACCGTTCTTCAGCCCTTTCGCAATATTTTCGGAAGGTTTTGTCATTCAGGGAGGGGGTGGTTCCAACCCCCTGGGGTTGTATTGGCGTATCCTGGTCAAAAGATACTCGACTTATCAATATTCCTGCAATAACCCCGAACTCTCACAAGCGTATTATGGAAAAATCAGAACAAGGTAGTAGTTTTTTTGGAGCTTAAAGTACACCACCATCGTTTCCATTGTACGATTAGTTCAGTCAATAAAAAAAAGGTAGAGTGCGTGAGCAGGGACCTAAGCGATTCCTTTAGAAAGTTGTTCAGGGTGCTTAGGGAGTGAACATACTGAAAGTCCTGACGTCTACGAGGTGAGCCGGAGGGGAGCCGGAGGGGAGGGGGCTTATATCTCGAAAACGGTGCGTCGCCGAAGGAAAAAATTTTCTTATACCAAATGAAAGCTCATGGAATTCTCTACAACTTTCGTTTTATATACTTTTTTTGAATTCGCAACCGTTTTCGAGCTACACGCTCCGGAAAAGTGAAAATTTTCGAAAAACAGATTTTTACCTCATCCTCAGTTGTGGGTGGTTCTTCCTGAAGGGACTCTACGTCGTCTTCATCGTCGTCCTCGTCGTAAACAGGCACACCGTTGAGGAATTTCCCTTGGCAGTGGAGGCACGCCGCAGAACAGTACAGCATTGCTTTCCGGCATCCACATTTGCCACTACCACAATCCTTGGTGCAGCGACAAAATATCGTTTCCAGTAGGACCTCCGGTGCTGGTGGATCTTCTGTTGTAATTGGCACCAGGGTGTTTCCTACATGTTTCCACCTCCACTCTTGAGGGGGCAGCTCATTCCCGAGCCACTGCTGCACTTGGTGGTAGGTGCGCCGGCAATGCTGTTTAGCTGCGCTCTCGGTTGGTGGGAGGGAGCTAATGTCAGGCTTAATATTTGCCACTGACCTCATGAACGACTGGAAGTGGTACTGATTGACTGATTGTCTTGCTGGTGCTCCATAACATTTGAGGAAGTAAATCTTCCCAGCTTCTTCAACCTCGCCTTGAATGGAGAAGGGGTTGTAAAAGATCACTGCCGCTTCCTTGATGATTTCTGACTTTATGTACAACTTTGAGAAGCTCACCTTGCTTTTCCTTAAAGTTAAAGATGTTGAGTCGCAGCCGGTAAATGAATGTGAGAACGGGATGTGTTCAAATCCATGCTGCTGCATCTCTTGTGTAGACAATGCCATTGTTTTGGTTTTCCCTCGACCCGGTTTCAGCAGCAGGATGTCTTGGGTGGGAGGAGTGGAAGCTATCAAAAGGACAGTGAGGTCAACATCCTCACCAACGACAGCCACAGAACTGTGAGTGGATTGTTCCACAGCAGCCTTCACAATAAGGAGGTCAGCATCATCTTTGGCCAGGAGAGTCTGTATCCCATTCTCCTGAAGCTTTATCTGCAGTAAGGAGATGAACTGACTTTTGTTGGTAGGATTGGATAAAAATCTTCTTGTTTCAAAATCTTCTGTTCTTGTGACTTCGTACTGTTGGCTAAGTTTGTCAAAGTATCTTATTTCATCAATACAGAAATAAAACTAACTTTAATGACATTGAACATATTTATGGAATTGATCACTCAATCATATTTTCCTTAATTCTATTCTGCCTCTTAGGGTAAATTCAGAGACGAACCCACGGGGGGTTATGGGGAGGTACGCTCCCCCCCCCAATGTTGATTGAGTTGGGAAAATCACCAAAAATGTATAATTGTAAAAAAACGAATAACGAGTTGATAAAAATTAAATGATGACACTGTCACTATGACCATTTTTTTATAAATAATTTTAATTGATATTATTTATGACTAGATGTGACTGATGTGAGAGCCACAGAATAGTCGACGGACAACGCACAACGCCGACGGGCCTACGCGACGGGCCAACAAAATAAACTCGTCAACTCGCGGAAATTCGACGTTCGACCCAGTAGACGGCACGGCCAGAGCATACAATTCTTAAAGACTGTCTTACATTAGAAATATTAGAATATTACTCCTTTTTGCCTTTATCAATACAATGCTTTGTCCTAGCTATAAATTCGTTTGTTGTTGGTTTATACTGAGTATCACTAATATCAGTTACCAACCTCTCAACGAGAGATAATAATAATAACAAATTGTTGTCGGTCAGAAATTGTTAAAATATTAAATTCTTAGAGGACACTGAATCAGAATCTGGGACTATTAAAGGGGTCTACAGACGATCCAGCTGCTGGGACCCGACATTGTTGGTACGCTTTGAAGATAATTGGAATTCCAGCGGAACAGTTCACTTTTACGAATGAGTTCAAAGCATGCCGACAAGGCTGGATCCCTGCCGCTGGATCGTGTGTAGACCTTAATGCTACCTATTGCGTATCACAATGTGAAGTGGGAAGTGGCCGGTAGCCGTACTAGCGCGGACGTTCACGAGTTTGCGCCCCGACTTGCGCGTAATCGTATTGTGTAGTGTATTCCACAAATATTTCATCGATACAAAAAAGCTCGCAAAAAAGCATAAAGGATGCCGACCGCTTCTAGTTAGTGTACCGCCCGCCGGTCCAATTTGACAACGCTAGTCCACGTTGACCACCAACCTATCATAATTCCGGTAGAGAAAATTTAAACCAATTATATTCAGTGGGAGTGGCCTACATTTTTGTTCGGAAATATGTGACCATTTTTTTTGTGATGATAATAAAGAAGCCGAACACTTTTATGGCCTTTTATGTAAATAGACTGAAATTGATACAGGTCGGTACCCTTTACGTTTTTTTGCGAACTTTTCTATATCGCTGGATTAAGAGGTCTACACACGATCCAGCAGCAGGGACCCAGCCATGTCGGCATGCTTTGAACTCATTCGTAAAAGTGAACTGGTCCGCTAGAATTCCAATTATCTTCAAAGCGTACCGACAATGTCGGGTCCCTGCCGCTATTATCGTTGGTACAAACTATATCTTGTTTTTCTCCACGGTCATTAAACTATAACGGTTACCTCATCCAGTAGCTTTTTAGACGAAGGAGAGCGCGGGGTCAACTTAGGTCTAGCGCCTACATCATGTAGTTTAGTTAAACTTCTTTTGCATAATATTTGTATCGCTAGGCTACTTATAGATTAAGTCTGAAATAAAAAAAAACATAAGAAAATATAAGTTGTAAAAAAAATGGGCAGTTGGCAAATTAGTTGTAGCTTTCCCCCCCCCCCAAAAAAAATAGCTGGGTTCGTCTCTGGGTAAATTGAAGAAGTGCATCTTCTTTTCCAGAGTCCTAGTACGTTGAATGACACCTGTCGTATTTAAATTTAAGTTCATATTAAAAAGTTAAACTTTTTGAAATCCAAAAAGAAGTTGTTAGGGTCCTTTCAAAAATGTAAATTTGTCTTGATTCGTAACTTAAATGCCAATATTACAGAAAATCCGCTATTCCATGCATTAAAGGTACCCGTATTTTAAATATAACATCTGCTGTATCATATGGCATGAAACTTAAATATAATTGCATATCATATAATACATACGGAGTGTACATTAGGGGAAATAGCCTGAAATTCTGCGGGTTACACTGAAAAGAGAAGGTTAACCCAAACTAAATCCTGACGGACTTTCCGTTAAATATCACTGGAGGGGAATAGTACAACATATCCCATAAGCACATTAACAAAATTTTCATGACCCAACAGGAATCATATTTAAAACTACATAGTAAAATTTATATTTAAAACATTTTTTAAACAAATTTTACTCTTTTATTTAAATAATTATTTGTATTAATTTGTAAATATTTTCATTTTATAAAAATTTAATTATAGGAGATACTGTTTTATAAAGTTAAATAATGAACGTACTAATGTCCAGGAAAAATCGACATAAAAATATTGCAAGTTGGAAAAAAAATGTGACGGGCTGAATTTTCCACCTTAGTATTAGGGTTCTTAATAATGTGTACATTTTTTTCGAAAAAAAGTCACTCTTCATTTTCTCTTTAAATTCATTTTTTCTACTATTCCATGTCATCGAAACTTTAAAATTTTTAAGGCCAAGAATTTTCACTTATAATATCACAATAGCTTAAATTATTTCCGAAAATTTTCTTGAGGGCACGAATATTTTGAAAATTAATAATTTTCTTAAAATATTCGTGCCCGAAAGAAAATTTCCCGGAATAATTTAAGCTTGCGTGGTATTCGGTAAGAAAATTTCACACCACTTAACACCATAATTTGGAAAAAAATTATTAATCCAACCTGACATTTTAAATTAATTTCACTGCTTGTCAAGTTGGCCAGGGTATTGTTGTTTTTGACATATGTTGATTTGTCATTTTTGTTTAACCGGTTCTGTCACAAAGCTTAATAATTACTAGTTTAAAAGGTCTGTCCTTGAGTTTAATAAGTGTATAGCGAAATGTCGCGATTTGGTAAAGAAAATCAACAAGTAATTAGACAAGAAATTCAAAATATAACACCAGATAACACCCGAAAATCAAAATCAAGTGTATGGAAACAGTTTGTTGAATTTTGTGACGAAAAGTTGTATAATATTCATGAGTGTATGAGTGTAGTACAGGTGGCTACTATACTGGAGGACTACGTATTTAATATGAAAAAGAAAAAATTTTGAAGATTATAAGGAAAGTGTGGTCAAAGTGATGTGGAACTCTACTGCTAAGCAGTTACAAGAAATTTATTACGAAAAATATAAAATAAAATTTAATCCGTTTTCTGATGTGGAATTTGCGACCGCCAGAGCTGCACGCGATGCTAAGCGCAAAAAATTACAGAGAGACCCATTAAAAAGAAAAGTGAGTGCTTCAGCCTTAACCAGCGACGAATACAAAAAAATTATTGAAATGTGGGATGAAAATACTCCAGATGGATTGCAGCGTAAATTTTTTCACATAGTTTCACATGAGCTGGCATGGAGAGGAGGGGAAGGATATTCTGCGTGTATCCAATACTTCAAAGAGGAAACTGATAATTTCGGAAACCCAAAAGGTCGGATAGAATATAATCCAATATTCTCCAAAACCATACAAGGTGGTTCTAAAAAACTGTCGGATAGTAAATGGTTGATTACAAATTTCGATAATCCACAAATGTGTCCGGTTTTGTTTAAGAAGTTGATGGAAAAAAGGGGAATCTTTTTCAGACCGACAGATTATTCTTAACACCAAACCCATACTGGAGTCAATCCAATTCGAAAGGATGGTACAAGAATAGCTCAGTTGGTAAGAACATTGTATCTTCATGGTTTAAATCAGCAGCCTCTGATATAGGAATTGACCCTAAAATAGTAAAAATAACTAATCATTCTGCAAGAGCAACAGCTGTTTCGAAATTGGCCAAGGAAGGAGTTGGTGAACAACAGCTCATTAAAATTACTGGACACAGTAATAGTCAGTCAATCAAACCTTACTTACAATTGGACGTTGAACATCATCATCAGATGATTGAATCTATGAGGAGAATTTCATCAAGTACTAGCAAGTTTAATCATGATCAGAGCACAATGCAAAATAAAACAGAAAGTACCCAGATTCGACCCACCAATTCAAGCCAGCCCACAAACATTTATAATAATTGTGTTTTTAATATTAATAAAACCTATAATAATTAAATTTATTTCGTTATTATTTTGCTTATTAGTCGATATCATTAGAGATTTGCCAATGAAGATATTAGTTCAACATGAAATAAATTCTAAAAAAATCATATAAGTATATCCACCATATTTCGTTTAATAAAAAAAAATTACCAACTTTAGTTACACCAAATGCTAAAACTCAGATAGGTATTAGTTCAGTCTATTGCCCTTTCATAATTTTAGGTTACTAAAGGTGGTAGAAATGTATTTTTTGTTAAAGTAATCCATAACACTTCTAATTTAAAAAATATAATATTAACATGGTTTGTTGCAGTAGGTGGCCGTGATATAGGCGGCCATGCTTTTGACAGATGAGGTTCATATTGGTAAATTACATTAAGTTACTGTATAGTAAACCAGCAAACAAAGATATTTTTATGTAAAACATTTCTTGTAAGCATTTGCGTTAAACAATTTGAGAAAAAAGGGAATGCTTTGAAAAGTACAATTTATGTAGCGTTAGAGTCGAATAGTTTGTTTACGAAAATCCAAGAAAGTCTGCTGCAGATGTGAAGTAAATATGGCCTTTTGCGTAAAAGAGATTTGAACAAAATTGTTTCAAAATATTACATATATGTCTTAAAACACAGACAATTAATTCGTCACCTTCCTATTCACCATTAAGAAGAGAGGATGGGTTAGAATTCGAGCAACGTTTAAATCTTACTATGTTTGTACATCCTACGTTTTTTGAATTATAAATTGTTAATGCATAATAATTTAACAAATTTGTGTTTTCTGTTTAATGAAACTTTATAGCGAA
This sequence comes from Rutpela maculata, assembly GCA_936432065.2. Taxonomy (NCBI): domain Eukaryota; kingdom Metazoa; phylum Arthropoda; class Insecta; order Coleoptera; family Cerambycidae; genus Rutpela; species Rutpela maculata. The sequence continues at coordinate 139,923,585 of OW386291.2, read as the reverse complement.
TAATAAATAATAATGTTAATTCAGAAATTTTGCATTATTCACAGGTATATCTACATTATTTAATGGTTGTAGATCATATGTTTACCTTTTCAACTGTCAAAAAATTTTCATTTAAATATCGTGGCGCCTCGAAAAAATTTCCGGAAATTTTTTTAATTGCCATGGTAATTAGTCAAAATTAAGGTATCTTATTGGTTAAAAAGTAGAGGTGTGAAATTTTCATTGAAAAATTTTGGGTCATTAAGGATTGCCGAATTTGAAAGTATCGATGGGGTGGTAGAAAAAATGAATTTAAAGAGAAAATAAAGAATGGCTTTCTTTCGAAAAAAGATTCGTTACCAATTTATTGATTATTTAATATTAAAATAGGCAATTTTAAGTGGGCCGTAATTTAAAAACCACAAATCAAAATAATGTTAAATTCTGAATATAGAAGTTCTACAGCCTGCTGATCAATAATATTGCATTAGTATTTCAACAAAAAAATGCCTAATATGATTTCTCGAAAAATCGACCATTTTTTTCTTAATAAAAATGCACGCCACTGACTGAAATAAGTTTTGTTTTACTCAAAAAAAAAAAAATTAAAGATCTTTGATACCGATCCGAATTTGGTTGAAATTGGATGACCAATAACTGAGCTACGTATAGTATAAATGTTGAATATCTTAGAAACTTTGACACTTCCATAAAAAATTCTAAGATACAAAATTATAAGCAATTATCAATTTCTAAAATAATTTTTTGTTTGTTTCTACATCATAAAAAACCGCTGTCCAAGAAATCATTACTTCCACATCCGAATTTTCTATCCAAGTCACTCACAATGAAAAAATTTTGTATGTGGAAATAATTGTCAAAGTGACGTTTATCCCGTTTGACATCTGTCAAAGTGACGTTTTCCCTTTGACATCTGTCAGTATGACATATGTCAAAGTGACGTTTATCCTCTTTGACATCTGTTAAAATGACGTTTATCCCGTTTGACATCTATCAGTTTGACATCTGCCTGTTTGACATCTGTCGAAGTGACGTTTATTCCGTTTGACATCTGTCAGTGTGACATCTGTCAGTTTGACATCCGTCAGTCTGATATTTTAACGTTTGTTAAAAGTATTTAAGATAATAAAGATAGATTTAAGTTGGTAACTATTGCGGAAATTGATTTATAAGTAATTATTCTGATTAGAGTACATGGAAATAGCTGCCCAAATTGTCGACTAGTCGACTTATAATTTTTACTAAATAGGCGTCTACGGAGAATCGTGATCAGCGACTCCAAAAATCCCCGAGTAACAAGTTTAATCTTCAAATTTTTAATGTTTTTCTGATTTTTACATCCTCCATATTGGATCCGCCATCTTTTATTAAGAAATTTTCGGATTCGGACTTCAGATTCGTAATCAGCAACTCCAAAAACCCGCGGTAACAAAATTTAGACCAAACCATTGAATAGAAAAATATGTGACTCAAAGGGTTAAGAAATACCTAGGTCTGCAGAGGTGGTTTTAAGCGCTTTAAAAATGAGATTATATTATATTTTTTAGGTATATTGTCTGTCAACCTACATTTGTATATTTGAAATTACAAACTACGAGACTATGGCTTTTCACATTGTTTTGCACAACATTCGTTATTTGATCTTAAAGATGGAATTAACCCCTTCGTAAGAGTGGGTATGGATTTAATTTGCATATATTTCTTTCTAATGCTCAAAATCTTATTTTAAAATGTTTTCTCAAAGTATTTACAAATTGTTGCAGTTCATTAAAAAGCTTTACCGTATTACTCTATTTTAGGGGATGTTTTTGCGTTTTACTAAAAAACTACCATATTTTTGGCTGCGGATTAGGATTCAGCAAAAAAAAAATACACAAAATCCATGTATTCACGTATCTGGCACAGAACTTTTTTTTTTCTTTTGTGTTATTGTTTCTTAGCTTAAAAAATGTTTCCTTACCGAATTGAGAGAAGATAGGTCAAGAGGTAGTTGAGGTATTGCAAAAAAAATACAATTTTGATGCCCTGTATCTTTTCCACAGCAAGAATTTACTAAAGCATGTTTGGTTATATCCTCATATTTTGATCCAAAGAATCTACTCTTGAACTATGGCCTGTTATTAATGGTCCACCCTGTAGAAAGATAACATGTAAAATGCTAAGACAGAAAACTACTACCATATATAGATTTTCTTTTGACAAAATTATATTTTGTTTTACAAATATAGTGATTTTTTAAAATGTGTACTAATATAATTGAGTATAGCATATTTTTATATCAGTACTTACTTTTAACATGAAAATACAAACTCTAATTGAATACTAAAATTTCTTCTCTGTATCCCCATTTCCGCGACTCTCTCAAGCTAAATAAAATATCTTATTTTCCCAACAAAAAACCTGAATCTAATTTGAGTTGACATTGTAAAGCCATTTCGACGATGGTTTAAGAAATTAAATAAATAGCTTCACAAAATAAAATTTCTAATGCAAATTGCTACGATACCGAGGAGCGTATTGTTGCATTATTTATATCGTGAAACACATTTTTAGTTCGAGTCTCACATGGTGTTCTCTCGAGGGAACATTTCAAATACGAGAGACTTGGCCAAAGCAATAGAAACATGCTTCGAAACGATTCGGAGAGGATGTGTCCTTAGTATGGTCGTTTAAAGAACGTGTCTAACCGGGTGTAATTAATGAATTACAATGTAAATTCAATTAATTGTTTGGTTAAGGGTGAATAATTTTAGAATCTTTTACTTGTAGAAGGAAATATACAAGTTATATCTTTTAAATTTAATATCTGGTTCGTCTGTTAATAGTCAAATATGATCATATTAAGTATAATGTTAGTAAAATAATTTTATTTAAGAAATACAAATTTATAAAATAAAATAGTATAGTAAAATAGTATACAATGTAAGTCAACCATGTGATAACGTCTGTGTGGCTCTTTTTAATCGATATAAATGAATTTAGAAAATGAGGAGGTTCTCAACTCGACCTGTATGTTTTTACTTCCACAACCAGTGGAAAAATAGTAACGATAAAAAAATTTGAAAATTTTTATTGGATCAATGGTTGCTACCGAGTAGACGTGTTTCTTGTCAGCTGCTGTTTTTAATAATTCTAAGTGTAAAAAGTCAACTGAGTGAGATAAAGTAATCATAGAAAAACTGTGTAAAAAAATAGTCAATTTTAGTTACTATTAAGTAATAACGTAAAAATGTCCAAGGCCCTGGAAAAAAAGGAAATGAAGGAAAAACTTCTTGGTATAACAAATGCTCTGCTAAGTGATAAAAAATTTTTAGAAAAAATTATTAGTGATGTTGTGGAAGCTGTAAGTGAAAAAATTGAGGAAATGATAGAGAATGAATTAAGTGAAGTTCGAGAAGAGTTAAATAAAGTGAAAAACGATAATATTAAACTGCAATTGGAAATGGACAGAGTGGAACAAAATTCTCGCAAAAACTCAGTAAGAATATTTGGAATAAGTGAGGAAAGAAATGAAAACATTACGAAAAAATTGCTAAGTATTTTTAATAATAAAATGAGTTTAAATATTAAAGAAGATTCCATTAAAGAATGTTATCGCACTGGTCCGCAAAAAGATGGCGAAAAAGCAAGGTCGGTCGTCGTGGAGTTCTACAACAGTGTCACCAAAGAACGTGTGTATGTGAATAAAAAGAAGCTGAAAAACAGTGGCATCGTTGTGCGTGAAGATATAACGAAAATGAGATTGGACCTCCTTAATAGTGCTGTTGTTAAAGTGGGCATAAAAAATATATGGACTTATACCGTGTGTGTAGTCGCGGGCATGGGGAGAAGAATTACAACATCGCGCGTGCCAGCTGGCTGCAATGAAATAACAGAGCTGAAATGCTCCACCAGCAACGGACGAATTTACGGCTGCCGGTGTTGTCAAATCTCTCGCGCTACCTGAATGTACATGCCTAATGGGATATTACACGCACGGTATGTTAAAGTTGTCTTTTCTAATGGTAGAAAACACAGAATCAATGTGTTGGCAGATTTAAACTCGATTGGCGCTGGGATAATACACAAACAGCTGACAACTGACATGTGTTTGTTGTTTATCCAAGTTTACTCAACTTCTCAAATTTATTACTAATTATTATTTTTGTTATTAATACCACACATTTATAAAAAACAAAACATATTTTTCTATTACCTGTTAGATTCAATTTAGTACTAATAGGGGGATATAAATAAATTATAAATTTTGCATTAAATATTATCTCTAAGAAGAAATCTAATCTTACTATCAATACATAAATTATATTGGTTTACTTCTCACTATACCCAGAAAATTTTTGAACATTTGTTCCTTTTCATTTTAATATTTCCTGTAAAATAAAGGTCGAATAAACTATTATAAATTATTGTTATTATTCTTTTATACTACACGATATATATATTTAATATATAAGCAGGATAACTTGCAAGTATAGAGTATACTTATAGATTTCAATTATTATCTATTCTGTTGTCGACTTTCTTAAGTTTAGGTAAAAAAATATATTGCCTTGCAGTAACTGCTAAAAAAAAATAATCTGTAAATAATTTGTGTAGTTCTTGTAACTCATATAAAAATAATTTTGGTGTAGTAGTATTCTAATTTGGATTAATTATTATTTTTTACAATTGCAATCACATAAAATAAATAGATATATATATATATCTCAGAATGAGTAGTAAGTTCAAGTTATGTCATTTGAATGTTAGATCGCTATTGCCAAAATTAAATAAAATCAAAAATATTGTAGATAAAGTTAATGGCGATATTCTGTGTCTTAGTGAAACATGGTTATCAAACAATATTCCAGATGATGTCATTAATATACAGAGTTATAGTTTTGTAAGGAAGGATCGCCAAACAAGGGGAGGAGGAGTAGGTATGTAGATTAAAAACAATATAAAATATGATGTGGTTAATTTAGAAGAAATAAACCTTGAACAGGTGTGGGTCTGCGTCAACATTGGTAAAAAAAAAATTGCAATTGGGACAATTTATAGACCACCCACTCTGAATGCGACTTTATTTTTAAATATGTTTGAAGAAGTAATATCCAGTCTATTGCCTACCTGTGATGAAATAATGTGTATGGGTGATTTCAATTTAAATATGTTAAATAATGAGGATGATTACGTAAAAAAATTCAACAGTCTGTTGAATACATTAGGCCTTACTCAAGTAATCGATAAACCAACTCGAATAACTAGATCTTCACTATCACTGTTAGACCTACTCTTAACTTCAAATAATAGTACAATTTCAAACAAGGATGTATTAGACTGTGATATATTAGATCATAATTTAATTTATTGCACAACCTCTTTGGCTAATTTTAATAAAACACCAAATATTATTTTCGGTAGAGACTTTTCGCTCTTCGATTACAATATGTTTCTCAAAGATTTGTACTCGGTGCCATGGTTTTTAATATTTGATATGGATGATGTTAATGATAAGATGAATTTTGTTAATAATAACTTAAATAACCTCTTTGACATTCATGCACCATTAAAAGAATTTAGGATATTAAAGGAGAAAAAACCGTGGATAACAGATAACATCAGAACATATTGCACGATGTATCCAAAAAGCCTACTGTAATTTAAAAATTTTATATGCAAATAGATATTGTCTCAGTAGAGACCTGAAAATATTGCTGTGTGACTCCTTAGTACTATCGTGTTTTAATTACTGTGACTCCTTGTATGACTCTTGTATAACGGAATCTGTTAAATCTCGTATACAGAAAGTGCAAAATTCGTGTCTTAGATTTATTTTTGGTATACGTAGAAGGCAACCAATATCACACACTCTTCAAGCTGCTAAGTGGCTCAACATGTCTAACAGACGTAAATTACACACATCTGTTTTATATCATAAAATCATAAAACTACAGACTCCTCCTTACTTATTTAAAAAAATTTGCTTTAGGCGAACTGCACATAGTATTAATATTCGCTCAAAAAATTTACTAACGATCCCTTCCCATAAGTCATCCTTTTACAAACGATCATTTGCTTACAATATTGCAAAGTATTATAATGTCATAATTCCAGAAAAGCTAAAAACCTTATCGATATCAAGTTTCAAGAAGACCTTTAGAAATATCCTGTTCAATTGGCAATCTTAAGAAAGTTAACTCAAGTAACGTTTCGTTATATAATTCTCAGGTAAATATTTAATATGTTGAAATTCTTTATTTTGGTAACATAGGAAAATATTTGGTATTGTTTCACATTGTATCCGTTTTTACTTGGGCTAAATGGAAGGACAGACGGCTATTCATTAGCCGAACTGAATTTATGCCCCTTTTTCAATTTATTTGTTATATAAATTTATATTTGTATATATAAAATATTTAATTTCTTTTTGTAAAACAACATCTGTTTATGGTTGGAAAATAAATGTATTATTATTATTATTATTAAATAGGCTTAGAATGTCATGAAACGTCGAGATTTTAAGTTTAAGCGAAAAAAAAATTCTGTCTGTCTGCTTGTCGGTCTGTCTGTAACTTTTTTGTGTGCACGATTACTCTAGAATCGTTTAAGATATTGACTTTAAACTTGGTACACATGTATTTTAACGAGATCTGGAACTAGATTATATTTCGATCTTATCCCGTTGAAGGTTTGGTCGGCAAATTGGGGTAAATGAGTAAATCTCGAAGTAAATCCATGGTTTGTAGAATACATAAGAGAAGCTAAGGTCTAAAAAAAAATTTGGATCCCATTGCCACCCCCACCCGTTATTGAAGGGAGCGAAAAAGATATTAGTGTGTGTACAAGAACCAAAGGCCTTAATTTTTTTTTTACTTCACTCACCCCTCTACGATGTTGTAAATGTAATTCAAGTAGCTTAAAAATACTAATTCTATGAGCATTGACTGTACATCAACAAAAATAATTAAGCACATATATACTAAATTTATCCGTTGAGAAAGGAACTTTTCCTGACAATTTGAAAATTTGCGTAATAACCCCAATATTTAAAAAAAAATCCGCTGGTTATTAAAAATTATAAAGGCATTACAGTTCCAACTATCTTAAGTAAAGTAGTCGAGCATAATATGTGATGAAATGCTATCGTATCTTAATACATACTCTATATAGTGTAGTAATTTTAGATAAGATTTTGGCTTTCAGAAGAAAAAATTGAGGGAAAGCTGATATTTTTTCCAGTGTTTAACTACAGTATAAGTATCATAAAACCAGTGAGTCCCCCCTCTACAGACGCTTGCTTCACGCGCAATCTTGAATTTAAGATGGTGGATCAATAAAATTTTAAAACGTAATATCTTCGAAACAGGTAGTCCGATTTCCTCGTTCTTTTTTTATATATTCATGATTTTTCTTAGTCTTTATAAAGAGGCATATTTTTCAACTCCTAAACATTATATTGGTCAATATAAGTACGATTCTGGAATATTTTAGATAATCCACATTTTCTATGGCTGCCTTACGTACGATGTATCAAAAAATGTTTATAAAGAGTTGTACAAGCTAGTATGGCCTAAATATTTTACTTTTGGACAACTGTATAAATATTACTATAATTATGTTTGTAATAACTATAAAGGCGACGTCGCAGTGGTTTTCGATGGGTACTTTAAGCCCACAACAAAAGATGAAGAGCACCGTCGTCGTCAAACAAAGTTTACTCCAAATATAGATTTTACAGACACTACTCCAGTGACTACCACACAATCGGATTTTTTCATGAATAAGAACAATAAAACAAAGTTCATCGCAGGCTTGATTAATTACTTCACTCAAAATAATGTTTCTGTTTTGCAAGCAGAGAGTGATTGTGATACTTTGGTTGCCAATACGGCCATTAATACTGTAAACTCCGGTAAAAATGTTATTACAGTAGCAGACGACACAGATATTTTCATATTGCTAATATAATAATAAATACGACACCAAGCTTTATATGTTACACTCTGGTTCAGCAAAAACTCCCAATAAATATCGATATTTTAAAAATTGCAAATACTTTGCCTCATTATGTATTAAATAACTTGCTGTTTATACATTCATTTACTGGTTGCGACACAACTTCATATCCATATAAAATGGGAAAGAAACGAATATTTAAGGTATTAACAACCAATTTGCAATTGTCAGAAGATATCTTAATTTTTAACTGCAATACAACTTCAAAAAGTGATTTATGCAACGTGGGAGAAAGGATTTTTCTTCATTTTTATTCTAACCCAATTGCAGACAATCTAAACGAAGAAAGATACCATTGTTTTAAAAAAATCATATCGAAACGGGGTTTAGGCTCTAATTTTGATTTGTCTTATCTTCCTCCGACCAAAGAAGCTGCTGCGGAGCACATTTTCAGAGTATATCTTCAAATTCAGTTTTGGAAAGGTAATAATTTGAATCCAGAAGAGTGGGGTTGGCGTAAACAAAATAATGAATATTATCCAATTACTAGTAGTAAGTTCCCGGGACCAGATCATTTAATGACTTCGTTTTTTTGTAAATGTAAACATTTTTGTGAGGGTAATTGTCCATGTTCCGCCTATAAGTGTAGTAGTCTATGCAAATTTTGTAAGGGTATGTCTTGTCGACATTCAGTTCAACCAGATAATAGTGATTTGGATATTGATGATTTTAAAATCTTTTTGTTGTTTAATACTTAATATATTTATGTAATTTTTTATTTTAACATGTAAATAACTTTTTTGTAATGAGCGTTTTGAATAATGAATTCTTCTTTAGTTAATGTGAATATGTTTTTTTTTTAATTTAAGCTAAATTTTCAGACGAATTTCCAAAAAAAGTAGTGAATCCAAGTTTTATGCAACCCAAGAGTTATCAATTCTTTTTCATTAAAAAATAAATCATTGAAATCCACACATTACTTAAGCTTCAAAATTTTATGAGTCCGCCATTTTAAAATCAAGATGGCTGACGAAGCAAGCGGTGGAGGAGAGGGGACTGCAGTTTTTCGTTGTATACGACATTAATATTGACCTGTGAGAAATTCAGCTTTCCCTCAATTTTTTTTTCTAAAAATGCTAAAATGACAACTAATAATTTCTAAATGCCAAAATGGATTATGTCCAAGTAAATCAAAGATTTGATTTTATATCATTATATTTAGGTCACCCTTTATTATCGTTATTATTGGAGATAGAAAAAAAAGTTTCGAACGAAAGTTGTAGGGCTGTAACTGAACCCCTTTAATAAGTTAATGGAAACACAGTGGCGTGCAGAAATTGAGGGGTATAAGAAGTAATAATATATTTTTTAATGGAACGCCCTGTGTATTGTTGAATTTTTGAATTACTATGTTTTTCTGAAATCGATCGGGAATGTCTACATTTTCGGCGCGATTTTAGAGCGAAAAATGCACAATTCCAGTATTTTAGTCCGTTGCTAGGAAACTATCAGAAAACAGACCGGAAAAGATCCGTTGCCAAGCAACGATCAACAAAGCCGTACGGGAATGTTACTTCCCGGCCTAGGCCGGGAAGTAACATTCCCGTACGGTTTTTTATATATATTTTAATATGTTAATATTTTTGATTTTTATAAGTTTAAAATAGTATTGATTGTGATTTCAGAATTTTTTTTTTTTAATGTTTATATTTTTGATTTTTATACGTTTAAAATAGTATTTATTGTGATTTCAGAAAAAATAGTATGTGTACTTCGGTGTAAAAGCACATTCCCAGACTTCGATGCTTGTTGGCCTCGGCTAGCGCCTCGGCCAACAATTGCATCGTCGCGTCGTCCGGGAATGTATCGCTTTCACACCTAGATACACAATATACTATTTTCTGATTTCAAAAATATGTACATGATAGTCCTATCTTTTACCATTTTCGAGTTATTAAACATTGAAAATTGTATTTAAGCTATTATACGAACGGAAATTATTAAAGTAGTCTATGAAAATTACAAGTATTCTGTTATTATATGACAGATTTAATAACAGAATACTTGTCAAACAAAATTAGTTGTTATTTCTATTAATTATTCTTAAGAAAAATTAAAAACCAGAAAGAATAGAAGTTTTCACTATTCTCATTCGATAGTAAATAAAAGACATGTACTTTTTCTTTCCAACGGAAATATATTTTGTTTTAAATTCAGTTCACACATTCCCTTTCACTGTTATTGTGCTTTCCTTTCCCTTTCAAGTAGACCTAAACTTGAGGTCCTAATCGACTGAACTACCTTCTAAAATACTTCAAGTATGTTTCTAATAGCAGACAGGCTGAGAGTCGAGATGAGTAATGCAAAATGATAATGCAATCTAGGTGATAGAATAGAATTCAAGATATACACTTCAGCGGGCTACCGAATGAAAGCATTCCGCCTGCAGTGATTGATTTTGCCAGATTCTTAAGGCCTTAGGTTTCTATTTAAGGGGCAGTGGCGGCCATATGCTTTATATGGCACGTTGTTTGGGAATCGATTAAAAGTTGCTTCCCAGTGTTAATTACAGAGAGAGAAAAATAATAATTGTAATAAAAAGAGATAAACATGTAAATTGTTGGGGTTGGGGTTGTCTTCAGAGGACCCTCTCTACTGATACAAACATGAACGTATCACAGGCTGGCTGGGTAAACTTATACAGATTCTCAATCCACAAGTTATAATTTACAAGAAAAATTTTTGTACAAAATATTGCAAAAAATTATACTTAGTATTAACTGCAAATATTATACGGGTGATTTTTTAACCTGAAATTTTCAAATATCTCGAATAATAAGCACTCTACGGAAGAAACGTCCATAATCAAAATTGAATCATTCCGCAGAGGAAATACGTTTGTGCTAAAATTAGTCACACTCCCTCCCCCTTTGTAGGTCGGGGTAACTTTGAAGTCTTAAATAGGAACCTCTATTTTTTATTGCGAATCGGATTCTACGGCTAAAAACACAGGATTGGTCTGAAATATATTTTTCGATTCATGATAGATGTCGCTGTAATCTACAAAATTCATTTTTTTTATTTCTCCTATTGCATACGATATTGAAATACGTTTGCAATAAAAAATATCACGTATTCATTGTAAATAATCAAAATTCGTCGTCAAAACAGTTTATCAATTTTGCAAATTGCGAATAACTGGGAAATTCTTACCTGTAGAAATGTAAATGGCTGGTGAATAAACTACTTTTAGCGTAATTCAGGAACAACGACATGGACGTAGTAGTTTTCTGTTCCGTTTTGGGTGCTTGATTAACGTGAGTCCCTTAGCCTCTCACTTATCAGAGTGCTTGATTTACATGTGCCCCTTCGCCTCTTCATCTTTCAATCAAGTAAGTGCTCAAAATGGTGGCCCTCGACTTCAATGCACTTATTAATCCGCATTTGAAATGACTGTACACGACTGAGAAGTGTGTCTGCTTGAATTTCGGCACAAGCATGTCTTATTTGCTCAATTACATTCCCAAGTGTTGGTACTTGTTTGTAAACTTTGTCTTTGAGATAACCCCACAAAAAGAAATATGGCGAAGTAAAATCTGGTGATCTAGCTGGCCAATTCACCGGACCAACTCCACCGATCCAGCGATCATTGAAATCACGATCAAGTACTTCCACAGAATAGTGTGCTGGACAACCATCATGTTGAAACCACATGTTCTGTCGTACTTCTAAGCTCAAGTCTTCAAGTAACATCGGCAGTTCATTTTCCAAAGTGCCTCGGTACATTTAACCATTCAAGTTGCCTTCAATAATGTGGGGTCAATGAGTTTGTTGCCAATTATTCCACAAGACACGTTGACAGTCCAAGGATGCCCCCCAACCCTTCAATGGGATAAAATCAAAATGTAATCTATGTTTCAGCCAGGTCTGTAGCTAGGAGTGGGCCAGGACGGGCATAGCCCGTCCTGGAATAATTTTCGCACGACCTACGGCGACCGCAGAAAATAATGAGGTAGCTATTTTTAAATGGAAAAAACGAATTTTTGACCCACGGGCCCCCTCTGAAAAATTGTTTGCCCACCCTTAAAGCATTTTCTAGCTACAGGCCTGGTTTCAGCTCTCATTATAATACATAAGTGGACCAAATTTCAAGTCAGTATTTTAAACCGTTCCAGAGTAATCGTGCGCCCAAAAAAATTTACAGACAGACAGAAGGCCGAGCGACCGACAGACAAGCAGAATTTCTTTTTTGCCCAAACCTAAAATCTCGATGTTTCCTGACATTTTCAGCCTAGTTGAAGGACACAATATTTTTAATCGTTGCACGATGTGGAAGTAAAATGAACTCTTTTTTTTTTGTTCAAAAGGCTTAGAACGTCGAGATTTTAAGTTTGAGCAAAGAAAATTCTGTCCGTCTGTCGGTCGTTCTGTCTGTGTATTTGTGCGCATGATTAGTCTGGAACGATCTATGATATTGACTTGAAATTTGGTATATTTATGTATTATAGCGGGATCTGGTACTAGATTTTATTTTATGTGTATACATATATGATATGTAGTGAGTAAACTTTCCGTGATGCATTGGATATTAAATTTTCATATCAGTTTATTATTTATATTGCGGCTGAATCACATTTAGGTGTTTCTATGATGTCATTGTGATGTCTTTAATAATGGTATAATTTATTCAGTGTCTATTAGTTTGAATTTAACTTTTTCGTTGTCTGGTTCCTCGTTTCTTTTCACTGCTATATCCTAAGCATATATCAGTAAATTATATCTTTTTATTACTATTTTTGGCGACGTGTTCAGTAAAACAATTTTCTGCCTTTCTATCTACAAATATCCAATATAATATTTATATTGTTTCTCCCTAGAGCTTACAAATATTGCTTCAAACGTCTACCTTCTGTGCCTATTATTTCTTTTATTTTTCTCATGAAAATCAGTTTTTATGTGAAAATATGAATATTTTAGGAAAAAATATTTAAAATGTTTTCTACATAGCAATTTTCTTGACACTTCTGTAAATGGATTTTTTCAATTACTAACATAAAAAGAAAATGAAATGTGTATAGCAGCACTTTAAAAATTTACTGAACGTACGGTAGTCAACAAATGAAATGACTCATCAAATTCAATTTTAGTTTAGCATCAAAGCTTTACAGAACCGGTCTAGTGCTGTCATACATATTAAAAAGTTTGAAACCAGCTAGAGTAGTTATTAATATAGCAAGAGTAGTTATTAATACATCATAGGCTGGATGAAACTCGTACAATCTGATATCTTAAGTCTTACGTCATTTCAACTAAAGACAATTGAAAAAATGTTTGGCAGACATATTGGGGATGATGTCCTAGCAAGAAGCCTATTACATCATGGCTAATTTGCATACATAGCAGGCACATCTACAGAAACCGCAATTCGCCACATATTCCAGAATGTAGAGAAGGCGCTGGAAGATAATGAGGTGACCTTGGGCGGAGCATCCGATAATACCACTTTCATATTCTTCATAGTTTTCATTTTGTTGTAATTTACACCTAAACCATAATCAGAGCTTATTGTCCGAAGCCTGTCCAACAGGGTATGAGCTCATCTTCACTTGCTGCAACTAAGGTGACGTCATCTGCAAATCTCAAGTTAGAAATCTTGATTCAGCCTGTAGCTACTTCACCCTGCCTGTTCTCCAGCACACCTTGCATCATGTGTTCATTATAGATATTAAACAAGAGGATTGGTGACAGAATACAGCCTGTGTGACGCTTTTGCCAACATTACATTTGTTTTTACAATCCTTTATACTGAAGTTTATTAAATGATTTTCGAATTAACTTCGAAAACAAAAATACTTTTTAAATATTCTATTCCAGAAAAAGTTTTTAACACTTTATTTTCTGAGATGTTACTGCCCTCGAATTTAGCAGTTCTAGTTCCGATTTATATCGGACAAAATTCATAAAGTTTTGTACGTTTCATCCCGTAAGACGTCATTTCCACCCCCATTTTGAGGTTTTCTAGATTATCTTGGGAACGGTGCACTTTTTCATAAAAATACCTATATACAAAATTATTCCTTATAAAATTCTTTATCAAAGGCATCTCTACAATTTTTTTCATAAAATTAATAATATCGTGGGAAATAAGGCGCACACATGAGGGTTGATTCCAGTTAACACAATAAATTGTAATCTTTACTATAATCTACTTTAAAGTTCAATGCTCAACGCAAAAGCAGTAGCTACTAAACTCCACTTAAAATTATAATAAATGTAGCGCTTCCACCCTCTCCACCCTAAAAAATATAGCAATTTTTAAAAAAGCGAGAATATTGTATATTGTTCTTGTGGCCACGCCAACCCAGAGGTAAAGTAATTGCCCTCCTTTTTTTACGTGGTGTCTCTTGTATACCTAATCCACAAATTATCAGAAGGTTACCTGCGTTAATTAATCTTCGTCGTCTTCCATAGATTCGACATTCATGCATGCTTGTCCGTGGCAATGTTAACACATTGTGGAGTAACGTAATCCTGCTCTTCTGCAACTGCACCTGTTTTCGCACCTTAATTTGTATGAACAAAAAATGAGTGTTAAAACAGATTCGGGAGCTGATTCTTTTCTTGTCATAGTTGGGGTTAATCAGCGGCGGCTGGTGAAATTTCAATATTTTTTTTCTCGTCTGTGGCGCATGGGACCCATACGAAATTTGGGAAATAACATCTAGAGAAGCACTTCTCTAATGACCCCTAAAAAATTTTGAAAAAGCAGTTTGCGAAAAAATTTTTGAAAATTTGCTAGCCTCCCCTGGGTCTAGGGACCCCTGTTTACTTTTATTTTTTTTTGCCATATGCATTTGACTTTTCATAAAAATGCATCGACAGATTTTAGAGTTTGTGAAAATATTTTCATTACTAACTGAAATACAATGAACTGAAATTTTGTAATTTACAATTTAACAAATTACAATATTTCAATTCGTTGTATCTCAGTTAGTAATGAAAATATTTTCACAAACTCCAAAATCTGTCGATGCATTTTTATGAAAAGTCAAATGCATATGACAAAAAAAAATAAAAGTAAACAGGGGTCCCTAGACCCAGGGGAGGCTAGCGAATTTTCAAAAATTTTTTCGCAAACTGCTTTTTCAAAATTTTTTAGGGGTCATTAGAGAAGTGCTTCTCTAGATGTTATTTCCCAAGTTTCGTATGGGTCCCATGCGCCACAGACGAGAAAAAAAATATTGAAATTTCACCAGCCGCCACTGGGGTTAATATACCTACCGCCGACTTTTTTTCATCCCCAATCAGTAGCTTCTAACGTAACGTTTTTCCATGTTTGAATTTAGTAAAAAAAAACGCGATATGAGTTTTGCTGAGCAGCAGCAGAATTTGATGGTGGTTTTGACTACATTACAGTATTCTTCGCTTTACCAAATTTGTTAAAAGTCATGAATCTGTATACATCTAAACTTTTTTCTGCGGAGGTAGAGTTGTATAAAGCTAGAACAAATCGCTCTCCTACGTCTACAATTTCTTCATGACTAGCTTTTTCATTATTAAAAGTTTTTTTTTCCTAAATTTTTTCACTATTTTTGCAATCAAACGTTCTTTGTTAAATAAATTACAAGGAACTTCTGCTGAGTTTCAGAAACAACAGTGTTTTCATCAAATATAATTTCAGGACAGGTTCTTTGTCGTTCGAGGCGCTTCGTGCTGTTTGCATTATCCATCGAACACGACAGTTACTCTATTACCGTAATGTTTTCTTATGTAACTAACGTAAGCGTTTCAAACGTTATGAAATTCTCCTTTTTTGGCCATATTACGTGGTGAAGCAAGTATCCTCCATAAATCACATACTCACTATTTTCGAAAATATGGTCTCGTTCTGGAACAGTATTAATAATCTGGTTAGTTTTCGTAATTAGGCCTTTGTCATCGGAAAAGGAAAGAGGTTCTCAAGCCAGTTCAAAACTAAAGCACGCTTTTAACTCCAGACTCGAATGAATTGTGCAAATAATTTTTTAAAAATTGCGATATTTTTTTTAGGGGTGAGAGGGTGGAAGCGCTACAGTTATTGTAATTTTAAGTGAGTTCAGTAGCTACTACTTTTGTGTTAAGCATTGAACTTTGAAGTAGATTATAGTAAAGATTACAATTCATTTTGTTAACTGGAACCAACCCTTATGTGTGCGCCTTATTTCCCACGGAACTATTAACTTTATGAAAAAAATTGTAGAGACGTTTTTGATAGACAATTTTATAAGGAATAATTTTGTATAAAGGCATTTTTATCAAAAAGTGCACCGTTCCCGAGATACTCGAGAAAACCTCAAAATGGGGTGGAATCGACGTCCTAGGGGATGAAGCACACTATTTTGTGGTAGGAACTTTTCGATTTAGTAATTTCGATTTAGTAAGTGTGGTTTTTTACGATTTCTGGCAAAAGTAGACCCCCTATCGAAAAAAGTTTAATATAAAAGTTGTACCTAGATAATTGAGAGATCTACAAAATTTTGAGAAAACCGCCAAAAACCAATTTTTTATTTTCAGCAGTCCGAACCTTAAACGCTTAATAAAAGTTCCCTTATTACATATTACATTGAAATTACCGTTTTGCACCACTTACAACACTTCATTTAAATGAACAATGAAGAATTGTGACATTTACGGAAAAATCGATCTTGAAAAAAGTGTTTTTTTGGCTTTTTCCATTTTTGACAATATTTTTCCACTGTGATTTTTTTACACCATCTTAAAGTAGAGGTTTCAACGAAAAGAGTACTGTGAATTATCCATTGAATCAGTTAAACCAAAACAATTCTTTAGAACATTTAGATATTTTAGATATTTTAACTTTGATAACTTCG
The DNA here is from genome assembly GCA_936432065.2 of Rutpela maculata. NCBI lineage: Eukaryota > Metazoa > Arthropoda > Insecta > Coleoptera > Cerambycidae > Rutpela > Rutpela maculata. Next base: position 139,906,777 of record OW386291.2, on the reverse strand, counting down.
ATAGAGACCTTAGATCCCTGCCCTGGCACAACTTGTACTTGTTAAATGATTGTGATGAAATAGTAGATGTGTTCACTGACTATCTGACTAGCTTATTTAATATTCATGCTCCCCTTAAGACTGTCAGAATTAATAAGCCGAAGGCTCCTTGGCTAACAGATGTAGTAAAGCTTATGATTAAAACAAGAAAGAATGCTCTAGCTAAATTTAAAAGAACTTGCGATGCTGGTGATTGGGTACGGTATAAGTATGTACGTAATATGGTAACCGCGGCTGTCCGAAATGAAAAAAAAGCTTATTTAGAATTTATACAAGATCAGCACGACAACAAAAAATTATGGGACACTCTAAAACTACTTGACATAATAAAAAAGAAGGGGACGAATAACTTGCCAGATCACCTTAATGATCCTAATCAAATCAATGACTACTTTACCACGTCAGTTAGTCAATTAATCACACCCCCTCCGGATTACACCATTGATTTCTACAGTTCACAATTATTAGATCCAAATAATAATTTTACTTTTAATCTAGTCACGGATGTCGAAGTGGAGAACTACATTAAAAATATAAAAACTTATGCAATAGGAACTGACGGAATCACCCTAAAAATGCTGCAAGTCTGTTTACCTTTTCTCATCCCTATTATCACTTTTATGGTGAACAAATGTATCCCTGACGGGATTTTTCCAAAGAGTTGGAAAACTTCACTTGTAATACCGCTTAGTAAAATAAGTCAACCCAATGAATTTTCAGACCTAAGGCCTATAAATATTTTACCCGTAATTTCAAAAATTTTGGAACGAGCATTATACGACCAGATCTACAGCTACTGTTTAACTAAATCAATTTTACCTGAAAACCAATCAGGTTTCAGGCAAAATCGCAGCACCACCAGTGCACTCCTAAAAATTACTGATGACATAATCAGCAGTCGTGACAAAGGCAGTGTAGCTATATTACTGTCACTAGATTACACTAAAGCTTTTGACACCATGAGTCACCAGCTCCTATGCGCTAAACTTAAATATTTCGGTTTTCATACCACTGCATGTTCCCTAGTTAGGTCATACTTAACTGATAGAAATCAACAGGTAATCAGTAACAGTAGACTGTCAGTCACTAAAAGTACAATCCATGGAGCCCCGCAGGGGTCTATTTTAGCACCACTACTCTTTATCATATATAGCTCAGATTTTAAATGAGTTTTACAACACTTTTCTTCTCATTTTTATGCCGACGACACAAATTTATATTTTGCTGCTAACATTGAAAAATTTCTGCAAATGGAAATTTGTCTTAACGCGGACATTCGCAACTTAGTTACAATATCAAAAAATCATTGTCTCAATATTAACAGCACAAAGTCATCTGCCATTTTATTTGGAAGTCCTAAAGACAGACAGAGGGCCATAAACAATGTGTCCATACGGGTAGATGGACAGAGGCTGGACTATCAGGACAAAATAAAATGCTTAGGATTAAATATAGATTTCCAGCTTAGGTTCATAGACCATGTCAACTCACTTGTCAGAAAATCGTATTACTTACTAAAAAATTTATATACTAACCGTCATTGCCTTACGCGAAATATTAAAATTAGACTCTGTGACACATTAATACTGTCAATCTTTAATTATTGTGATATTGTTTATGGCCCGTGTTTAGATGCTTACACTTCCACGCGAATACAAAAAGTGCAAAATTCATGTATACGTTTTATTTTTGGGCTCCAATGCAGAGAGCATACAACTCCATTCATCAGGGATATTAAATGGCTTAAAATGTTCAATCCTAGAAATCTCCATTTGGTATGTTTTACTCACAAAGTTCTGACAACTCGCATTCCTAATTATTTATCATGTAAATTAACTCCGAGAACATACATACATAATAGAAACTTGAGATTTACAAATCAGCTTACCATCCCCCAACATACTTCTGCCTTATTCCAACGATCTTTCTCTTATCAAGCTGCAACCACTTTTAATTCTTTGCCAGAGGAAGTGAAACCATTGTCCTTACTTTCTTTTAAAAGCAACGCAAAAAAGTTGTATCTAGGTAAACAATGATCCGGTATTTTTGCTATTGTAAATATGAACACTTTTATTTTTTTTTCTTTTCTTATTTCTCTACTCTGTATTTTTTTTATCTAGTACTGTCTAGAATTGTTAATTATTTATTGTATGAATTGTCTTGGTTGAGTGGTAGAACAGCTAGTCTGAACTCCGCCAAGACAGTAAAATAATTTTATTATTATTATTATTATTATTATAAAAAAATACCGTCCTGAAATTTTCAAAAATCAAAACTTTGTTAATCAACTTTTTTGATTGAAAATTAGGCATTTTTTTCAAATTAAATTCGCAAAAAAATCAAAAAATGAATATTACGCCTCAAAAAAATTACAGCTTTTTTTGATGCATAAAAATGTACATTTTCGCCGAATTTCATCAAAATTAAATTATTTTGGTGGAAGATAGAAATAAAAAAACAAAAAATTGGTTTTTGGCGTTTTTCTCAAAATTTTTGAGAAAAACGTAAGTTATGTAAAAAAATGGTTCAAATAAAAGTTGTAGATCTCTCAATTATCTATAACCTTTATATTAAACTTTTTTCGATAGGAGGTCTACTTTTGCCAGAAATCGTAGAAAACACACCTTTTCGCACCCCCACCCCACTTCCGGTTTTCTGTTGCGGTCCAATCGATTTTCCCCCATTTATATACCATTAATCCTAAATTTTCCCACCACCCATATACTGCTAAGAATTTTTCAGATTTTTGGCCTCTGGAAACCGGTTTGGCATTGGTCTATATATCGGACATTAAATACAATATCAAAAGATAAATGGAGTGAAAAAAATATAATACAGTGGAATGAATCTTGTTAATACATAGAATGCTATATTTTATTTCCTAGTAATAAATCCAACTCCAGAAAATAAAATACGAAAGGAATTATAACTTTATATATGGCATTATAAAATTAAACTAATTACAAATATCGACCACTTACAGTTGACACAACTATGAATACCTACAAGTAGATGTAGGCCAGATTTAACGCATTCATCAAATTGTTTTTTAAAAATATATAATGGCATTATTTCATCTAGAACTCAGTCCGTGGCGTGACAGTTAATGGAAATGTGGCCTACTTTATTAAATATTCTCTGCCTAGACTCTAATTTATAGTTTGCTCTGCTTTTTAGTCGTGGCGATATTAAATACATTTTGAGTTTTTATAAGTAGATCAACTATATTTCCAGCTACAATTTAAAGCTGCGATATTTACAGAGCATGAAATTAAATTTCTGCTCAACTTCGTTTCCATAATTTTAGAATAAATACTCGTAATTATAAAATATCGTAGAACTAATTATGGTTTAAATGGATACGGAGTTTGCTCTAATTCTTAATGTATGTTTTCATTTAATAATATGTTCACAAATATTATATATTTATTTATTTATTTATTTATTTAAAGGTGCAACTGCCCCGATAGAAAAAAATCCAATTAAAGAACAGGAAGATATAAATTAAATAAACAACAATATATCTCTATATAAAGACAATCTCAAATACAATCCTATTGCATAACTTAATTACCTAAAATGCATTTCCTAATATTATAAATATTATAGTTAAAAAGATCTAAGTCCAACTGATATTGGGTAAACTGTGAGCACATAGAGTAAATAGGTGAGAATTTTAATAAATTAGTACGAGGAGTCGGTAAATAAAATATGAGTTTGAAAAGAGTCAGAACAGTCAATTTTGTTGGTTAAAAGTTTATGTAAAAAGAGTACAGCAAAGTATGCTCGTTGTAACGCTAGTTCATTTAAGTTAAATCCAACAATTCAGATTGCAGTGTACCAACAGCTGGATAAACACCGTCAGACTTATAAGGAATGCATGCAGTTTAGACCTGACAAAGGCATTAAACAGCAAAGTAATTGTTGAAACATCTTTAAAGTACCTTGAGTTTCTCATAATAAAACCCAGATTCTTATTGGAATTTGCTATAATGTAATAAATATGAGGAGGACATGGCATTATATTTCGGTATATTTAACGGTAACTTATTAGTATTACCCCAATTATTAATTTTCGTGAGACCTTGCTGTAACTTATCACAATCACTTATTGGCCTATAGCTTGAGGTCATCGGCATGTAGGAGAGAATTAGATGACAAATATCATTAATGAATGAAATGAAGAGTAGGGGTCCAAGAACTGAGCCCTGCGTTACTCCCGATGTTGCCGACACTTGAGCAGATGTGAAACCACGACAATGTGCATTTAATAATCTATTAGATAAATATGGACAGAAGAAATTGATAAAGTGCGTAGTTAGTCCAAAGGTTGATAATTTTTTCAATAAGATACCATGATCTAACCTATCAAAAGCTTTGGAGATGTCAGTATAAATTACATCAACCTGACCACCTCGATCAAGTGATGTAGCAAGATAATTGGTGATAATTACAAGATTAGTGGTTGTTGATCTACTAGCTAAGACACCATGCTGATTTATTTATTTATTTATCGAACAATATCCAAACAGGCCTGATCGGCCTAATTACAAGGATAGTATATTTGGATAATAATTGAGTAAGTAAATTACTGATTATATAATACAGAAAAATAATACATTATTCATATACATTGTACAGTATCACAATTATACATACAAATTACACAATGCTATAGTACTTCTTAAGAGGTAGGGTCTAATCTAAATCTATAAGACTATTAATGTTGTTAGCTAGTCGAAGCATGGTCACGAGAGGGGTGGGGGTGGAGTTAATTGCTATTGGTACATTAAACATTAATGCGAAGCGAGTTCGTTGTGACGGTACATTAAATGGTATTAGTGCTAAAATGTTTGGGCTATTAATTAAACTATTTATAACTTTATATAGAAACATGAGTATCGCTACCTTACGTCTCATATCAAGAGACATTATATTAAATTCAATTCGCAAATGAGCAGATCTAACAAAAATGATAGTTGAGTTTTATATGGTATTTTTTATAGTATAGATATCTAAGGAGTTTATTTTGTATTTTTTCGAGTGCATTTAAGTAAATTTGAGGTTATGACTGCCAAATGATTGACGCAAATTCAAGTTTGGTTCTTACAAATGCATAGTACAGGGTTGTAATTGTTCTAACGTTTGTGAAAGTGGATGTTTGTCTCATTATAAAACCCAACATACGATTTGCTGGTGCGGATATGTTTTCCTTGTGCACAGAAAATGACAGATGACAGTCATACGTAACACCTAGATCTTTTACGCTGTTAGTTCTTTTTAAACTCGCGTCATCCGTCTTGTAGTCAAACACAATGGGCTCCTTTTTCCGAGTAATTGTTATTATAAAACACTTTTTTATATTAAATTGTAATTTAAAATCACAACTCCATTTATAAATACTGTCAATATCTTTCTGGAGGCCCACGCAATCTCTAACTGTTTCAATTTTCTTGTAAATTTTAAAATCGTCTGCAAAAGTAAACATTTTGAGAATTTGATAACCGAAGGCAGATCGTTAATAAATAATATAAATAATAGTGGTCCCAGAGTTGATCCTTATGGTACTCCAGAATTTGCATAATATTTACCAGAAGTGTTCCCATTGAGCTTGACTACAAAACATCTGTTTTGTAAGTAAATTTTTAAAAGCAACATCATTTTTGCAGACAAACCAAATTTATATAGTTTTTCCAATAACACGTCATGACTTACTTTATCAAACGCTTTGCTAAAATCTGTGAAAATATTATCGAGTTGTTTTTTTTCCTCTAATGTTTCGAAACCGTGATAAGTAAATATAAACAAGTTAGTATTAATAGATTTTTTGGCTACAAAACCATGTTGCTCACAGCTAAACTTTTTTCTACATGTCTGTATAAATGAGAATATATAATTTGTTTAAATAATTTAGCTGGAGCGCACATTATAGCTATACCCCTGTAGTTTTCTATGTCCATCCTATGCCCTGGCTTATGAATTGGAGTATATGTAGCTAGCTTCCATGCCGCTTTTTTTAGGTTTAAGTTTTTTAATAGCCGCATTATAATCCAATTCACTAATCAGGTTCAAGTTGAACACGTCATTACAATTATTTCCACAATCATCGGAAAAGTCTAATCTATAACTGGGTTTTTCAATATTATAAACTGATGAAAAGAATTTAGCAGAATTTTGCGCAGTTTCACTATGATGCACTTTATCTCCCTTGTATATATAATCATTATTATTTAAACATCCCTCTTTCTTTTTATCAATATAATTCCAAAATACACTTGGTTCGGAAATTAAATATTGTTCAATATTTTTTTGTATACTTTTGTGCTCAGCTTTTATTAACTTTTTTAGTTTTTTCTGGTTTCTAAATATTTATCACAATGATATACTGAAATATCTTTTAGTTTTCTATATTTATTTTTTTCTTTTAACAAATCTTTAATTTGTTTATTAAACCAAATAGGAAATTGTTTATAATTAGGATTGAATTTTAATTTTGGAACAAATACTTCAAAAATATTGTTCAAAATTTCGTACATTTTCTCTAATGCTATATTTACATTACTTTGTACTATAACGTTATCCCAATTAGCGTCCCTAATATTTTCACTTAACTGTAAGAAATCTGCCTTTTTAAAGTTGAATTTACATTCTCTATTTAATTTTTCCTCTTTATTTTCCTTACCATAATCACATTCAATTTTAATTTCTAGAGCTGGATGGTATAAATCTTCACTTACATACGGCAAAGTCTCTCTAGACACCCTACATTTATTCAAATTTTGTTCTGAACAAATTACCAAATATAATGTCTTACCTTGAGAATTCTTTATATTATTGAAGAGCAGAAATGAGTTGAAATTTAAAAAATGGTATAAACAATTCAATCTTTGGTTCATATTTTGAAATACTGTATCCACGCCTTTTACCTCTGATATGTTAAAATCACCAAAAATATATACGTAATTATTGTTATTAACTTGATCCTGTAAAAAGTTGAATAATTCAATGTAACTATTAACTGAGCTAGAGAATATTATTTAGGTATTATGCAAATCACAACTTACACACTTTTTATTTATTATGAAAATACCTACTTTCTGTATATTGTTGCCCTAATCTGTTCATAATAAATAAAAAGTGTGTAAGTTGTGATTTGCATAATACCTAAATAATATTCTCTAATCATGATAAAAGCAAATAAATAAAAAATAATTAATTGTAAAAATATTAACTGAGCTATTTGGTGGTATGTAAATAGCAATGAACACCACTTTAATTCTAATATTTACCGACAAAGCCTCGAAATCTGAAGACTTTTCATTGATATTAATAATTTTGGATTTTTTATTTACATCTATTAATACCCCACTACCTTTAGATTTAGATTTACCAGTGAGTTAAAAATTCCTGTTACACCTTGATATACATCAGTATTAACCAATTCCCCATCCTCTATTCCCTCTCTCAACCATGTTTCAACCGCTACAATTATATCAAAATCATGTTCTGGGCTATTCATATAAAGTTCTTGGGTTTTTGTCCTTAGACCTCTACAGTTTTGAAAATATACAATCAAATTTGAAATGTTTATATGACTTGTCATACTAGAACTAAATGTAAACAGTAATATATTCAATACGTAGTACAGTACAAAGCAACAATAAGGAATAGACAAGAGTGCAGCTCTAACATTTACCTATTAACTAATCAAAAGCAATACCAAATACTCGCTTCAATTATAAATTTTCATAATTTCGCTAGAAACATATTCACAAACAGTAAGAATAAGGCAAGTACTGAAAGATAATTAAAAAGAGTTAAATATATACAATACTATATAAATAAATATATAACAATTCCATTGTAACAATATTTTAAACATACGGGCACTAAACGAAGTATAATTTTATTCACTTAGCTTCCACCTGAATTTTGCTCTCCCTGTATTTTCATTCTTAACATTATCACATCTTCTTCCGTATCGATAGCCATCTTTTTTCCATTATGAAGACAAATAACTCTCCCATTTTTTGTCCAACATGTACATTCTTCTATTTCTCGAATAATTTTATATACATTTAAGTTTTTTTGTTGTCAACATTTCGGTTATGAGTAATTTTGTACCTTTTAATTTCTTCTTAGAATAAAAAACAGAATAACGCATCCAACGTAGAGTGAAATCAACAACTATAGGCCTTGGTTTTTTACCAGCCACTTTTTGCCCCAGACAATAACAGTGACTAAAATCACGTTTTTCAATATCAATATTTAATTTGCTTAATATTAAATGTTGCACAACTTCGTACATATTAATATTATCTTCTTTCATTTTGGGGCGATCGTAGAGGCAACTTCAATGTGAATATCAGTCGATATTCCGTTGAAGCAACGTCGAGCGCGGTTAGTACTTGGATGGGTGACCCATCTTGGGAAATACAGCGTTCTCGTCCCACCTTCTAGCGGCTTGTATAGCAGTGTATACGCGGAAGCAACGTAATTTCAGACGAGGATTACGTAGTGGATATACCATCCTTCGGAGGGGATGTAAAGCAAGCGGTCCCTTGTCTATTAAATGTTAGGCAAGTAAAAGATCCCTACTCTTCTTAAGGAAAGAGGTTCGGCAAAATTTCCAGGTTGGGGGTACCTCGTCTCCTGGCGTCGGTGATAGGCCCTGGTAACGGAAATAGGCCGATGTTAAATAGTTAAAAAAAAAATCTTCTTTTATTCCATGGATAAGTATCATGTTGCTGTTATGATTTATTGCAAGTTTTTCCGTATTATTGGCTACCGTATCGAGTTTAGCTTGAAATTCCTTTACATCATTTTCCATTTTATTCAGACTAAATATTTATATCATGTTCAAATTTTTTAAATCTCTTACTTAACTCATTTTCCTCACGACTTGATGGACCAGCTGTGTACCCCATTGTAGAAGTATCAAATAGCTTTTTCACTTCATTTATGCCTTGTTGAAATTGGTCGGCTACACGAGTATTAAGTTCTTTAATGTTTTTTGCCATTTTTAGATAGACCACAAAAACTTTTACACAATGTAACTTGACAAGCAACTAATGGGCAACTTCTTCACCTATTATTAGTTTTTTAAGTAATCCTTGGTAGTGATTTTCACTTATTATTTAGAGCTAGACTCGCAACGTTTACTCACTCGGTCGCCATGATGCTGAACTGATATTTGAAATTTCGTATGAAAATGTAAGATATCATATAAGATAACCTCAAAGAGATTGCCAAAGTCTATAGTTCTCAATTGAATTCTTGTCACTTTTTTTGAATATAGGACAAATTTTTGACTTACACCAAATCTGAGGAAATGTTTCTGTTTGAATAGCTAGATTGAAAATGGTAGTCAGCGGTAAAGCGAAGATAATGGCGCAGTCCCTTAGTAGAGAAGATGGAATTCCATCAGGACCAGTAGATAATTTGTTTTTAGATTTCTTTAAGGCTTTGAGAACGTCTTTCATTTTGATAATTAGAGTATATATCTTTTATACACAGGGATTATCGTACGTAATGTCACTACCTAGGTAGCAGACTGACGCCATTTTGACGTTATTTTTTTGGTCACTTTAGACTTTTGACCTCTGGAGTGACGTAATAATGATGTAAAAATGACATGAGTATGTCATAGCACAGAGACGTCATTTCGTGACATTAAACTTACGTCACTTAGCAACGTTTATCTGACCATACTTAATTGAAATAAAATACTTGAGAAATTTGATAAACGCTGATTGATTGATTTTCTTCACTGTATATTTACTTTTTTTTAGATCGGCACAATGGCGGAAAAGTGAAAGATGGTGAGATAGTGGAGAAGGTGGTGAGAAATAGGTTGAGATCCCTGGTGACGTACTCAGTGGCATAAGTTAGTTTTCAAAAAAAATGGATAATTACATTTTCCATGGCATACTGCAAAAGGTTTGTTTTTATATTAATTTTCATGTTTACTCAGTGTAACTTCTGTGAGTGTTGTTTTCTGACCACCGCGCCGTGATTTATATGAGCACGTAATTAATATGAATTAGTCAAACACGTTTTGTAGGTAATTCTTAATGGGTCACGCTAACTTATTCGACCTTTCTGTCTAACTCAGTTTCACCTCATCCGTACTAAAAGCAATTTACTTGTTTCGATTAGTTTATATGGTATTAAATAAATTATCCTTCAAACTTTAGTTAAACTCATTTGCTCGTCACGTGTCAGCGAGTTTCTACAATTTACTATTTACTCAACAACAAATAAATTTATCATAACTCGACGTTAGTTAGTTGAGAGAAGAACGCTGTTAACATAATTCAGTTAACAGAAGGTACTATGTACTAGAGTAATATCATAGTAACTGAAAATAAACTGAGCGAAAATTGGCGTTCTTTGCCTATATGGGGAATACACTTACTTAAAATTCATACAATTAAAGAATTTTTTTAAATATTGATACATATTGCGAGATTTTTCGTTAAAAGAAAAAAGTATATTATTTTATATCTCATATATTTGTCCAGTCGCATTTCACATTTCACCCTTAAATAGTCTATTTGCTGCTTTCCTAGCTTCCAGTTCCACTTCGACATGCAAGGGAGTGAGTTCAAGGATGGTCTCCATTGCAGCCGTTATGTTGACCGTTTACAGAAAGGAAAGATGCTGGAAACATAGGCCTCTACCATAATATAATGCACGTTAGAAAGAAAGATTTTTTTCTATTTCGGCATTTTCTTTTTTGCTCGTCTTGTTCACACGCCAACGTCCCGCCCCATGTTCGGTTTAGTACGTCGAAGATTTGACTTAAATAAAATAATATATTTATAGAAAGAGGAATACATACTCAATTGTACAAGAAGGAGGAAGAGAACAAAGGGAAGGTGAACATGAAGAAGAAAGTATAGTCGTTTATTTTCTTTAACATCTATTATGCTGTCCGTTCCCAAAAAAATATATATTGTTATTTTCATAAATGGCTGCTGGAATAAAGAGCTTTTAGCAATATTCTGAAGTATAACTAATATTTCTTTTCATTCCTTCGTATAATCGAAAAATTCAAATTGGGTGGTACTTAGTTGTCTCAGTATCTACATTTATCATTTTTTGCCATGCCCATGTTCTTGGTATCTCAAGGTGTAATGACCAGTTAAAAGGCCTGTGATCAGCCTTAAGTTGAACTTTTCAAGTTTGAGAAACTTTGTGGAATTCTTTATCGAATAGGTTATAAACCTTTTCGTTTAACGGTTCGGGTCCAAAAGATAGAACTTCAGTCCTTTTTCTTATAAGGCTGTCAGCTAATTCATTACCGTCTATTCCCTCATGCCTTGGAACCCACATCAAGGTACTTTGTTGTTTTTTGCCAGTTGTTTCAGGGATTGTCTGCATTCCCAGGTAATTTTAGACTCGAAGGTAATGGGACCTCGAAGCCTTTAGTGCTGCCTAATTAACTGAAAGTATATAGATCTTTGCCACTCGAATGCCTTTGTGGAGGCATTCCTGGGCACACAGATCTATAGCATAGATTTCTGCTTGGAAGATGGTTGGAGTGTTGCCGAGAGCTTTAGGTAGCCTTCATTTATGCCCACACTTACCCTTCGGCCATCTTAGACCCATCTGTATACCATATGAGTGACTCTTTCTTCAACAGTAGTGCTTCGATCCTGCTAGGTTGATGGCTCTCAATCAGCACATCAAACAGGCAGTCAAAGTCATACTTGATTGGCATTGAGTGAGTGGGTTTGGTCATGGATTCAAGTTGGATTAGCTCCAGAATTCTTAAGTGACCGACCAGGTCGCCTGGTTTGAATTTAAGTGCCTGATGCAGTCTTAGAACACTAAGCGCTGCCTCTTTCCTCACATGCAGATGCAGAGGTAATAGGTCCAGCATGGCCTCTATAGCTGCTGTGGGACAGAAGCGCATTGCTCCTGTAGTCCCTAGAAAGGCGAGGCGTTGCAATTTCTGCAACTTTCTTTGTGCTAGTTTTTGTTTTTGGCCACCATACATATGATACGTAGGTCACCATGGGTCTGAGAACCGAGAGGTAGGACCGATGTACCATTTTCGGTTTCGAAGTCCAAGTCTTACCCAACAGCCTAGGCACGTCCAGATAACCGTGGTTCCTTTTCTTTCCTAATGCAAGTTCTAGATACATTTTTGATCCAGGATTACTCCTAGATACTTGACTTCACAGGAAAATTTCAATACTGTTTCATTTAACATGGGAGCTTTCAAATTTAGTTTTCTCCTTTTGGTAAATGGAACAATAACTGTTTTGCTCGGATTGACATTAAGGCCCTCTGACGAGCACCATTTAGATATTACGTTCAAGGCAATTTGCATGCAACTTGTTGAATAAATACCTATTGTTATATATTTCATAGCACATTTTACAAGAATCCCAAGTTTCAATCCTATATGTGAATTTCGCCCTCTAAATCCATCCCAATGCTGTTGGAATTGTTTTGGAATTTTTACTGTTATTACAACCACAAACTGAAGATATCCAAGTTTACAGTATTTTTGTCGTCTAAATATTAACTTTGAACCACTGCAGTATAACTATAAAGAACTTTTATTATGAAATTTCATCATCAAAATCAAACAGCCGCTTAGAATTCCCGCTCGGTATATATTTTGTAGAAAATATAAGAAATGGACGGATATTACATTTTGCTTTATGGAAATTTCTGATAAAGCAACTATTATTTTAGACAATAAAACAATATATTACGTAAAGTATAGTACATTGGGGAATAATTTATTGTTTTGTTTCTTATTTTATTTCGAGTTATGTAGTGTCAGATATTTACCATTCCATTTGCATTGCACGTTCGTACAATTTACAACTTCTCTTATCGATGTCCAATTTATATACTTCTGGCGTGGATGTTATTTTAAGACCATTTTGTATTATTTCAAATGTTAGAGCTGTTAAACTTATAACTTATGTAACGTGAATATAAAAGCTTACGGCATTTATCGATATTATTAATTTACATTATTTGATTTTTGTAAAAACGTCATTTATTCCAGGATAACTAGATTTATGTGTTTAAAAATTCACAGCCCCACAAAAAAAAAGTTCAAAGCAGTGAATCAGATCCATGTATCCCTATGTATTTTCGGTCGCTGAATCCGAATCCGGGGTCAAAAAAAATCGTGCACCCCCAAAATCATTAGCTAGAGCCAAAAAACACCCTGACATGGGATAAAAAGAAGATTAAGCTATGAGAATAGTTGTTACTTCTTAATCAATCGAATTATACAAATTAAGGTTAAACAGCAGCGTACGTATAATAGATATGAAACACACCCCCAGGGAGGGGCGAAAACTAGCCCCCATATATAAAAAAATCGATCCAAAACAGCAATGGCTGCTGAAAAACTCGAAATGTCTAAGTTTTGTTAAAGCGTTAAGAAACTACATCAGGTCCGGCGTAATCTTTATAACTGCCCCTATAGGGTTGAGAACAACCACCCTCAAGTTCAAAGGACACGAGAAAAACTAGAAAAAACGTAAAATCCAGAAGGATTTCTATTTTCATGGATGCTATGATTGGCTGAAATTGCGTAGTACTCTAAAATAGAACCAGAAACTTACGTACCATCAACATCCTACACTGTCAACCCTCAGATGGTGTGAAAACTACCCCCTTTAACTATAAAAAATTTCAGTGACTTCTATAAATATTCGAAACACCTGCGTTGTGTGGAAGAGGGAAGAAACTAGACTATGTTCGACGATGTGCTTGAAAACCACCCACATGGGGTTGCGAGATACTACCCTTATATCTGTACGATGCTGAAAAAACAGAGAGAAACTAACCGGATTTACATTTTTATGGATGCTATGATTGGCAAAAATCGTGTTGCACACTTGGAGTTTGAAACTCATGTCCTAAAAATGTTATTAAGTAACACCCCCAGAAATTGTGAAATCATACACGGTTTACTTAAGATTGGTTTATTCAAATCTAATCACACACAAGGAAAAAGTGTATGTTCATAAAAACGTTTACAAAAACTCCCGGACGGGATTCTTAACAATCAATACCTATAATAACAATAATAATATACGTATAATATGTATACAAATATTATGACATTCCCCTTTGAGAAAAAGATAAAATAATTAACCTAAACTACATTACAATAATGCAATAATTAACACTCCTATATAATAATTTAAATTAACATTTTCTTTAATATGTTGTTCAAACAAAATCCAAAATCTATATACCAATATATAATTTAATTACATTTAAATCTATCAGGTACCTTAACTACTCTACCACTTTTTGTAACATTAGGAATAAAAACTACTTCATGCTCTGATTTAGTTGGCGATTGAGCATATACATTATTATTTTCTTTACTGTTCTGAGAATCCAGTATAACATCATCATCTGAATCACAATTATTATTGTGGTTTATGTACTTAGGATATGAATTGTCTGTTTCTTGACAAAATTCTGCCGTTATCTATTTGAACATTGTAGGACCTAGGTCTAATTTTTGATTCTGACAAAATAGTACCTGGTTTCCAATTTTTATCACTTAATTTTTTTTTATAAGAACTTTTTCTTTATTTTTAAAAACATGTTTATTTCCTTTACATTTTCTGTCGTAATATTTCTTTTGCTGTGTTTGTCTATAATTTAAATTATTTTTAATAACTTTATAAGAATTTCTCTCAGGTTTTAAAAGTGAATTTTCAACTGGCAAAATGTCTCTCAATTGTCTAGACATTAAAATTTTTGTGGGCGAATTAATGTTATGATCTATTGGAGTATTTCTATAACTTAACAACGTTAAATATAAATCCGTATTATCGTGTTTCGCTTTTCTTAGCATATTTTTTAAAGTCTGCACGTTTCTCTCTACTAGTCCATTTGATTGTGGATAAGCGGGACTTGACATTATGTGTTTAAATTGCCATGATTTTGAGAATTGTTGAAAATATAAACTATTGAATTGAGGCCCTCCATCACTAATGACAGTTTTAGGAATGCCATGACGTGCAAATATTGACTTTAAATGAGTAATAATTTGTAGAGGAGATGTACTGTCAGATAATTTAGCTAACTCTATAAATTTTGAAAAGTAATCAACAACTAATAAATAAACTTCAGTGTCTAAATAAAATAAGTCACATGCTACTTTTTCCCATGGCAAGCTAGGAATATCATGTGGTATCATAGGCTCTTTAATTTTATTTTTTTTGAGTTGTTCTATATATTAAACAATTAGACACATAATTTTCTATTTCTTTAGACATATTAGGCCAAAAAAAGCATTCTCTAGCTTTATTCTTACATTTAGTGATTCCCAAATGACTGTAGTGAACTCTCGACAAAAATTCGGCACGTAATTTTTGTGGGACAATAAGTTTTTTATTTTTATATAATAGACCATCAGCTTCGGTGATATCGTCTTTAAATTTATAGTAAATTTTTACTAAAGGATCCGTTAATTTTATTGTTTTTGGCCACCCATTTGTTATATAATTTAATAAAACTTTCAATTCATAATCTTCTGTTTGTTTTATTTTGTCATCTGTTGCATTTAAATTTAACCTGAGTAAACAAATTTGAGCCTCGATTTCGTCATCAATTTCACTTTTTCCATCGGTTTCATTTAGGTAACTTCTAGATAAGGTATCTGCTATAAAAAGCTCTTTACCGGGTTTGTGAACCAGCTTGTAATGTAAACTACCGTAATTCAAGTTGTAACGAAAAAGCTATACTGTTGCTTATTCATTTCATTTTCATAGTTTTTTTTTATAGGGGTGGCGTCTCTCAACTCCGTGGGTTGCGTCGAACATAGTCTAGTTTCTTCTCTCTTCCACACAACGCAGGTGTTTCGAATTTTTATAGAAATCACTGAAACTTTTTAAAGTCAAACCTTACATAGGGGGTAGTATTCACACCCCCTCTGAAGGTTGACACTGTAGAATGTTGATGGTACGTAAGTTTCTAGTTCTATTTTAGAGTAATACGCAATTTCAGCTAATCATAGCATCCATGAAAATAGATATCCTGTTGGATTTTACGTTTTTTCTTGTTTTTCTCGTGTCCTTTGAACTTAAAGGTGGTTATTGTAGTTTCTTAACACTTTAACAAAACTTAGACATTTCGAGCTTTTTCAGCAGTCATTACTGTTTTGGATCGATTTTTTTATATATGGGGGCTAGTTTTCGCCCCTCCCTGGGGGTGTGTTCCATATCTATTGTATGTACGCTGTTGTATAATTCGATTGATTAAGAAGTAACAACTATTCTCATAGCTTAATTTTCTTTTTATCTCATTTTAGGGGTGTTTTTTGGCTCCAGCTAATGGTGTACGTTTTTTTTTGACCCCGGATTCGGATTCAGTGACCGAAAATACATAGGTGTGGTTCGATGCTTTGAACATTTTTTTTTAGTGGGGTTGTGTATTTTTTAGTCAATACTGCTAAATGAAGCAATTTGTATTTAATTGTTTTAATCAAGGACTGTGCGTCTGACGAAAAAAATTCAAGAGACCGTTCTCATGTAGAATTAACCAGGCTAATCAGAAAAATATCCACATGGAAATATGTCAGTGGCGTACCACTTTTTTGGCAAAAAAATATAAGAAGACATGTTCGCAGGGACGCCACTGGTGGAGAGATAAAATAACTTTTCTAAATAAAATATGTGGTTTTATATCCTATTGACACATACTAAAATTGAAAAAAATATCTAAAGTATTTTCTGAGATATTAAAAAATAACGATTTAAAAAAAAATTCATCACCCTGTAGCAACAAATTTAAGCCACTGCGGACATGTTCATATGAACATTTCTTCACAAAATGGAAAGGAATCATATCCTGAAATAGTACATCATTAAGGAACACACTGTATATAGAGAAATGCGTATGTTACATTATTAATTTAAAAAAAAACATTAAAATATTGCAGTAGGGTAACTAGATTCTAAGCGATTCACATTGAGAAGGCATTACAACAATATTTTTCTGTTGGGATTTATTTATTCACAATGTATTCTCAGACACTGGCCATATGCCGTACGAATCATGAAATAAAAACCATCGGAATGATGGACATTTCGTTTGTTTAATTCGATTAGTCCCGTATCATGTCGATCCTCATAAACATATGAAAAACAAAGAACGAAACAAAGCAAATATTACGAAATTCGAATTACATTTTAACATCCTCGAAATGAAAATGCGAATACATGAAATGTAACTCTGTTCCTCTAAATATGATAAAAAATCTGTCCGCCCCATATTCACGAATATCTTTATTTCGTTTTAAATAGATCCGGGGAAATTTGGGGTTTCTTATCCATACATTAAATCTTTATATTACGAAGTAAATCGACCTAGTAAGCAGAAAAATAAAAGAGAATGTAAATTTGATTTACTTTTCACAAAAAAGGACTGAAATATAAATTACTGCAAATAAGAAAATGCGTAGGATACATGTAATCTTATATGAACCTCACATGAACTAAAGGATTTAATAATCCGTCGATTAAACATAAAAACTACGAAATTAAATAAAAAATTTCAGTCGCGTATTGCGAACTGTGATTACTTTTTTCAGCGATGTATTTCTTAATTTTTTGTGCGCAAAACGTATGGTAATATTGAAGAAACGTAAAAAGTCTGAAAATGTAAATGCTTGGCTGTCGGAAAAAATGGCAACTGTGGCAACTGACAGTTTACAGTTCCTTGCCTCATTATTTCCTTTGCACACCACTGTATAGCGGCCACTTCAGCCTGATATAGACTTATCGGAATCATATCCCATAAATCCCACCTCCGACTCCTGTTCTGTCTTGGAGCCGTCCGTATACCAGATCAATCATCTCCTAATGATTCCAGTTCAGTTGACGAAATACTCGTCAGTACACTATACAGTATTTTTGATTTTGTGGGATATTATCAAAGATGCAATCCTCCTCATTTATATATTCTTCATTAAAATGTTATATAACTTTTATATTTACTGATTGATTTCTTCAAAAACAGTAGAGCTGTTCTTCCAGCTAACAGTAACTTACTGTAAATTTCAGTACGATCGTGCTTTTTCCTAAATTATCGTATTTACAGGAAATGTGACTGACAGTCGGATGTTGTGAAATTTATTCAGAGTTCAGTGACAAATACAGTGACACGAGTAACTTTGATATTGACGATTTTAAAAAGACTGGCAAATATAATATACAGGTGGGGAGGGGGGGTACAATAGTCTGATTTAGATATCTCGAGTTCTGTGGTAAATTTGATTTAATAATGGATAAACTCAATAAAAGAGTAGAAATAAATAAATAAATATATAAACATTATTTTCCTCTCAGACAAAGTGGTACACTTGTACAGGAATAGTCATATGCTTACTGACAAACTAACTGTTACTTTCATAGAACTATTCCAGACTATAAAAGCACGTATCGATAAGATAATTGTTTAATTGTCTTTTAAAAAATTTTAAACTTGATGCATTCTTTATCAGTCGGTAATTTGTTAAAAATATTTAGACCTAAATAATTTGGTGAGTTTGAAGTTATTTATTTTATATGTACAAGATTGCACGTGAAAATGGTCCTCTTGCCTAGTATTTATTTGTTAACATTTTTGTTTAAAATATAGTTCCCATTATTTTTATAAATAAAAACACATAGTTCATATATTAACAAGCACACAAGGGTTAAAATATTATAGTTTTTAAAAAGGTCTCTACGAGAATACCTATTAGACACTAGCAATACATCTTAAAATACGTTTTTGTGCATTAAATACACCCAATGACTGCGTGGAGCTACCCCATAAACATACAACATAACTATATCGCAGTCTAGAAGAGACTTGAGCATGGTACACCATGCCATATCACTCAGAGAAATTCGGCGTTTTAAAAAGCACAAGAAATCACTTGAATATAATTATATTGATGTACTGAATTCAAGTCGTCAAAACTCAACATATCAAGTTTGTATATTTTTACTTTTATATTGATTATTCAACAAATTATTGCTATAGACTCTTCAAAATATAGGGAATTTCCTTTCCTTTAATATTTAAAGTGACTGTTTTACTTGCCTGAATATATTAATAACTCATCCATATAAACAAAAGTTGAACATTTACATTTTAAAGAAACTCATTGGTTTTGTGTATACGATAGTTAACATTTTTAAAGAACAGCACAGTTGAAACAAAGTTATATTATTTTTTCTGATAGATTGAACTGAACATGCAGTTGTTTTAAAAGGGTCAAATATTTAAATCATCATTAGGCACTTTTGTTTTGAAAACGCTTCATAAAACCATATGTTATCTTTCTGAATTAACTATAAACACTAATGAGGAAAAAATATATTTGATTTATTTTCAATCATTAGTGATTTTTTTAATTTTACAATGTTTTTTCTCTCAGTGTACATAATAAGTTGTTCAACTGTTAAAACAGTTTTTAAGTTTCGAAATAAATAACATAGTGAATTTAATTTCGAAATTAGCTGTGTGCATTGCGTCTTCCAGTTGAGAGATTCATCGATCGTAACACCTAAGAATTTAAATTCTTGATTACAACTCAAAATATCTGGATATATGCCAATATTTAACGGAGAATACTGTTTTTGTTTGTTATAGGATCTTATTACCTTATTATTGGGTATTATTGGGTATTATTCGGTATCATCAGGTATTATTAGGTATTTTTAAGTAATATTAGGTATTATCACAAAATATCCAGGTATTATTGGGTATTACTATGCAAAGGTATTAGTGTACACATATTTTTTCTGTAGTTTACCCCCTCGGTCATAAATCTACGCGAAGTCAATTTCCAAGCATTATTTCCTTTTTGAAATGGAAAGGAGAGAGAGAGAGAGGGATATAAACCTAAAAAGTTCCTTATATTAACTAAGGATCATGTAGACGAATTTTTATTAAAGCTGTCAATAAGGAATGTGTATTTAACAAGGTATGAATGTTTTAATAAGGCTTTGTTTTAAACATCTACTAAAAACATAATTTGTGTTAAGTTGCCCTTATATTTGATGTGGCCGGTGCCTCCAAAAGTTACGTTGTTGACAACATGTGTTGAATATTTTATTAATGTGATTAAATCAGATATATACAAAAAGAGAAATATCATTACCATTAGAGAAATTCGGTAAAAAGTTCGACATGGGCTCTCCATATTAATAATTTCAGAATAACCTTTCAAGTTCATTAATTCATTTTATATTATATAGTCATGGCTCATAAATTGTAAATTATGGCTGCAATTTTATTTATAATTGCCTGTGCCCTGCTAAAAATTAATTTCGAAAGCAGTAAATGTCACATGAATAATGAAGTTTTAATTTAAATATATACATTGCAACATTAAATCAATTCAAATGTTATATTTGTTGCTAGCTGGCGCACCCGAAATTTTAGGTGTTGATTAGGGATTGCAATACCGGTTAACCGGTTAACCGGTTAACCGGTTATTAGGACAAAAAACACATGATGATAATTACCGGTTATTTTAATTTTTTACCGGTTATTTCGGTAAATTCTAAACTTACGATATGTCACGTATTCAACGTTTCTATTTATGTCAGTGACTAGTATTCACTAAATACAGAGTGACTGTCCCAACACTGAGCATTTTTAACAATAAATAAATAATATTATAAAAAGTAAAACCCAGACACCAAGCTCTAAAGAATACAAGAGAGACATTGACAATATCGTGCGATAGGAAATTGAATATTTCACTGCCGCAAATATCCGTGGAATACATTTAGAAGTATGTTATTACCAATTCTTGTTAACTTATGGACCCACCAATTTCGATTGAGGAAGGACATCTTCAGCTGGTGGTATTCTATGCACAAATATCAGACGACTAACAGATATAGCTTTGAAAAACTAACCCTTTTGGCCGTTTTTAAAAAATATTGTATTTTTAGATTAGGTATTCAGTAAATGCCCTATTTGAGTTTATGTTTGTAATTTTTGTTATTTACAGAATAATTATTTATTTAAATTTATTTCATTTATATTTTTTCCTTTTCATAAAAAACCTTTGGTTTGTTCATTATATTAAATATACGTATATAATAGTATATTATTCAACGAACATATAATGATGGCTATTATTCAAGGGGTGAAGTTTAAGACACGAGCCGTAGGCGAATGTCGGAAATCACCCGAGTAGCCATTATATGCGAGTAGAATACTATACTTTGTCCACGACTATTAGATATTTTTGCTAAATTGTTTACTGAAGAAATTAATTAATGAATTATTTATATTATTCTTTTTGAGTAATGTATGTAAAATTATTGTAAATAACGTTGACGTTTAAATTTAATTTGACACATAACGGCCTACTCAATCAAATTTAGAAACGAAACTGTATAATAAAAGAGGGTTTGTTTCTGAAACGCTAAATAGTTATCTATTCATAAATTTGATAATAATAGTAAAATTGTTCACACAATTGTAGCTATGACAGTTAACGAATAATTATATTTAAGGTTTCAGAAACTAGCCTTAAATTCTACTAAAAAGTTGCGAGATTGCACTCGAATTGAAAAAATACCTGCCCGTGACTTCTTATAAACAACTGACTGTCCTTATTATTCACTAGTGAATACTGAAATCATTATTCACTGCAGGAAAATTTTTTTTTGTCAAATTTAGATAATTTTGTACATGGAAAAAGATAATTACCATTTTCGCCACCCTAATCATTCATTCTAAAAATTACCGGTAAATACCGGTTAACCGGTTATTTCCATTTTTATTTACCGATTTACCGGTTATTAAAACTTCCGGTAAATTGCAATCCCTAGTGTTGATGAATATTGCCAATAGCATAAATTTAAAATTAAAGGATTCCAAGATTCATTATCAACCTATTTATTTATATAATTTTATTGGAGCTATAGAAATAATTGCTTTATTTGCTACTACATTAATTCAGAATAGAGCAATTAGAAATATCGTCAAAAAAATAATTATTTTTATTCGTACAATAATTATTGTAGCAAGTGCAATAGAGGGCAGACTGCCACAAAATTGAATTGAAAAGTTATTTTGCGCAAAAATTTCCTATTAGTCCAATAAATAAGACGGAAAATGTGGAAAAGTAGTGGAACAGTACCGATTTGAAAAATTCCTTTTCTCACGTATTCCCTAGACCCCCAGGAACATTCATCAGCATTGACCCCTGCATTAACTCCGAAAATGAGAAAGTTAGGGGGGTTTGAAGTGCCCCAAAAAGTAGCTGTCATAAAAAAAAATTAAATTAATATTTCGCCTCGGAAGTTTTTTGGGTGCCTGAAAACGAATTTTTGGGTGGCTGAAAAGGAATTCCATTTTCCGGTAAGGAATTCGTGCTATTTTTTAAGAAAATTCCACTTTTTCGGGAGGAAATTTAAATATGAATATTGTAGGAAGTGTGCTCTATGGGTTTTTTTGATCACAATTTTGAGGTCCAAATTAAAGGATTCCATATTCTGTACTGGAATTTGTGCCATTTTTCGTGTCGAATTTCACTTTGAAGAAAAAATTATCTATGAATATTACGAATATTTCAAAATAATTTTTCAAGTCAATTTTACTTTGAAGAAAAAAAAGATATGTATGAATATTATGAGCATTTCAAATTAATATACACTGCAGGAATGCATGCAAATTTTTTCTTCTTTCAAGTGAGGTAAGTGATTAAAAGATAACAATTTTTATAAAAATATAATTCAGGATTTGTTGGTTCTTTTTTAGTATCACTTTCATCTTCCTGTTCATCTGATATTTCAGCCGGACAAATCGATTCATTTTCGTGAAAAAACGTTAATATTTAAATTTTTTTCTGAAAAAAATGGAATTTTCCATGGCACGTATTCCAGTCTGGAATACGGAATTCTTAAATTTGGACCTCAACATCGTGATCAGCAACAAAAAAGAACCTCCTAGAGCACATTTTCGTGAAAAAACGTTAATATTAAATTTTTTCTGAAAAATGGAATTTTCCATGGCATGTATTCCAGTGTGGAATATGGAATTGCACGATTTGGACCTCGAAATCGTGATCAGCGACCCAAAAAACTTCCTAGAGCACACTTACGCAGCACAATATTCATATTTAAATTTCCGCCCGAAAAAGTGAAATTTTCGTCAAAAAATGGCACGAATTCCATATAGTCCAGTCAACGAATAGCTCAAAGGGTGGTGTAAAGTGCGTGAGCAGGGACCTAAGCGATTCCTTCAGAAACTTGTTCAGGGTACTTAGGAAGTAAACATACTAAAAGTCCTGACGCCTAGGAGGTGAGCCGGAGGGGTGGGGGGGAAAGAATGTCCCACTTTTGTTTTTTTCGCTCATATCTCGAAAATGGGCGTCGCAGGAAAAAAATTTACTTACACCAAATGAAAACTCATGAAATTCTCTACAACTTTTATTTTATATACTTTTTTCGAATTCGCAACCGTTTTCGAGCTACACGCTCCGGAAAAGTAAAAATTTTCGAAAAACAAACTTTTACCTCAAATTTACGCCACAGCTACGGTAAAAGCACCAGTTGTGGCCACTATCGTAGTTATTTTGCTCATACTCCCTTCCCACAAACCAGTGACATTATGTCAATTGCGAATGGGGTGGTGGGAGAAGCCACAATAAATTGCTACGATGCTGTTCGAGTTGGTAAAGAGGCAATGAATAAGATAGTGGACTTGCCATTCTCAGACATCAAGTTGTTCCGCAAAGATCGTGCATTCACTCTTTCCTCTGTCAGCTCATCGATAAAAATTCACGATGAAAAGGTTGCAGTTGACCCAACATGTGGGGGTGGAAACCTGGTGCCAATTAAAACAGAAGATCCATCAGCACCGGAGGTCCTACTGAAAAAACGATATTTTGCCGCTGCACCAAAGATTGAGGTAGTGGCAAATGTGGATGCCGGAAAGCAATGCTGAAATGTTCTACAGCGTGCTTCCACTGCCAAGGGAAATGCCTCAACGGCGTGCCTGTTTACGAAGAGGACGACGATGAAGACGACATAGAGCCCCTTCAGCAAGAACTACCCACCACTGAGGATGAGGATGCCATGGACGAGGAACCCTTGTCAGGAGCCTCACGGCCAAAGAGGATGAAAACGTGAAGGAAAGGAATATATAACAACAGGAAAAAACAAAGGAATGGATATCTAGCCTATTCGAAATGTCGATTTTAATGTCTTTGAGCAATTCGAGTATTACGTCATAGATATTTTTTTATTTAGAGCTAATAAATGACAGATATTATTAGGAAGGTAAATATTCAGACTACTTTATTTTTTATGGAATACATCGCTTTCTACTTAAGCAGTCAAAAAATATATGATCCAAATTTGCAGTGACATTGCAAGTATCGCACAAGTCTGTGTCCACAACTCCTATCTTCTTGAGGTGCGCCGGGTAGCACCCGTGGCCAAATTATAGTCTGTTTATTGTAGTTACTTCTCTTCTTGAGTATTTTAAATCTTCATGCCAATAACAAGTAGGAATATCTGGCTGAATGGCTGTGTAGCGAGTAGGATTTGTTATGCTATATTCTTTCCATAAGGTTGACACGCATTTTTACTTTTTCTTTCAATATTCTTATACACTTGGACGTGTAGTCCACTGTTCAAAATTTCTCCATCGTTAATACTTTTTTTGTTATGATGTCTACTTCTTCATTATGTTCTAAGCCTGTATGAGCTTTAACCCACACAAATTTGATTAACCTTCCTCTTTCTTTTAATTTATTTACTAACATTTTAATTTCAGCAATACGCGCATGAATAGTGTAGTTAATGTCTTGACTGTTAGCAATACTTTGAAGAACCTCCTCGGCACTATAAATAGAGGTATCTTCGTTAAGTTTATATGATCTGTGTATAAAATTGAATTAATAAAATTACTTACCTTACTTTTTTTATCATCTTTAAAATACAATTTTCTATTTTTCAGGTAAAAATCTGTTTTTCGAAAATTTTTACTTTTCCGGAGCGTGTAGCTCAAAAACGGTTGCGAATTCGAAAAAAATATATAAAATGAAAGTTGTCGAGAATTTCATGAGCTGAAAATTTTTCCCTACGACGCACCATTTTCAAGATATAAGCGAAAAAACCAAAAGTGGGACATTCTTTTCCCCCCACCCCCCGGATCACCTCCTAGACGTCAGGACTTTTAGTATGTTTACTCTCTAAGAACCCTGAACAACTTTCTGAAGGAATTGCTTAGGTCCCTGCTCACGCACTCTACACCTCCTTTATTGACTGAGCTAATACTGGAATATGGAATTCCTCATTTTGGACCTCGTATTCGTGATCAGCGACCCAAAAAACCCTCTAGAGCCCATTTCTGAGGCGAAATATTAATTTTATACGTTTTTTTTATGACAGCTACTTTTTACTGACTTTCTCATTTTTGGAGGTAATGCAGATGAATATTCCTGGGGGTCTAGGGAACACGTGAAAAAAGGAATTTTTTTTTTTCCACCACTTTTTCACATTTTACACTTTTTTCTGTATTTAGCACATTTCATTTACTCATTATAATTTTACTTCCATATCCAGTGGCAGTATAGTAACGACATTTTTTTAAAATTTTTATAGTTCAAATAGGCTTAGAATGACATGAAACGCGAGTTTTTAAGTTTGAGCAAAAAAATCTGTCTGTCTGTCTGTCTGTCTGTAACTCTTTTTGTGTGCACGATTACTCTGGAACAGTTTAAGATATTGACTTGACACAACTGTCAATGTATTTTAATGAGATCTGGAACAAGATTATATTTTCATCTTATACCGTTGAAGGGTTGGGGAGTAAATTGGGGTAAATAGGTAAATCAAGCAGGTAAGAGTCCATACAATTGATATTTAGTATATACAAGAGAAGCTAATGTATCAAAAAAATTTTGGCATTAGCCACGTCCAAAACTAAGCCACCCCATTATAAAAGGGGTGAAAAAAAAATGTGATTTAGTGTGTGCACAAGAACCAAAGGCGTCAAAATATTTGTTTTACTTCATCCATCCCCACTACCACCCTCCTATCACTACCCCCACCCCACTACCGATGTGTGATATCATTTTATGGGTTTTTGGGTCAGACGATTTTAAATATCATATTATAACATACCATAAAGAATTATTTCCACATACAAAATTTTTTCGTTGTGAAAAACTTGGGTAGCAAGTGTATGGATGTGTAAGTTTTGATTCCTTGGGCAGCAGTTTTTGCTGTATACTTTTTTAACTAAAAGGTTCTCGTCCTGGTATAGCGACAACTACATTCCAAATACTATTTTTCTCTGCCTTTTCTTAATTAGTTATTTTTTAGAGTGCCCACCCTATATACATTTCTCTAAAAGTATGTCAGGTTTCATCCTCGGTAATTATTTTAGCTACAGTCCAAATATTATGTTAACCATAATTATATTTTGTAGCGGCCACCTTGTATATTTTTCATATTAAATGCTAAATATTATCGTCCTCCATCATATTTTGTGGGTGACCACCTTGCATATATTTTTTCATATTTCTCTTTTTCAATTTTTTATGGGGTCCACCCTGGATATCTTTCCAAAAAATGTACCAGTTTTTCGTTGGCAGTAACGTCAACTATCTGCCAAATATTATTCTTCTCCGTCGAGTGGTTTTGTAGATGTAGCGCCAACAGACAGACAGACACCAGACCAATAGACGGTAAGCGAGGGAAGTAAAAATTGAATGTTTATTCATTTTAACCACTCTAAAACCTTCTTAAAACAAACTGGAAACACTCGTATTGTTATCTATCTATTGCATATCTGGACAATATAATAATCTACCAATATTATTAGAAAAATTTGATAGAGCAATTTTATACTAGCTTAACAACTTAAAATCCGTGGAAGAAGAATCAAAGAAATGAGTTAAACGAAAGTTATCAAGTAAAAGAAAATATTTATTATTCATTAATTTAGGATTCCTATGACATCCGAAAGAAAGGAGACATATATAATAATATTCCATTAGGATTTGATTTCTGTGTGCCTACCTTATAAAAATCGTGAATGTCTATACGGTTTATTTTAAAAAGTTTCCTAATACCTCAAGAAAAGAATATGAATGATAGACTTCAAAGCAACTCGAAATAAACATTTCTTTTATTGACAGAATATTTTGTCATGGTGTAATCTGAATATCTTTTTTGTTATTCTCTCAAACACCTTGTTTGTGTGTGGTGTTAACAATTAAATATTGTTCGCTTGTAAACTTACACTAAGTTGAATAATATACGATATATGAATTATTTCCAATTAATATTTTAGATCGTTAATATACAGGGTGGGCAATAGTGCGTCGGACTACGATATCTCGAGGTCGCGAAATTCTAGAAAGTCGGTTAGATATTTTATTTTTGAGATAATGCCCCTGATTTTTCTTACAATGAAGTTTATTTGTTTATCCCATCTTAAATGCCAATCTATAATGATACCTAGGTATTTGGTATCACTTTCTTTCAGACTTATAGAATCATGATTTATTTCTATCGATATGGATTTATATTGTGGTAAACCGACTTTGTATGAACTGAATGCTACGTATTTTGTTTTGTCCGAGTTTAGTGTTAAGGTGTTATTGTTAAACCATGTTATTATTGTGGAAAAGTCTTTTCGTACGTCAACCCGTAAGGAATCCCATGTTTTACCTTTATATAATATAACCGTGTCATCAGCGAAGCTTGTTGTTTTCCCCAAACTGTTCAAGCTCAGTATATCATTGATGTATACCGTAAATAGTAATGGTCCCAGTACGGTTCCCTGTGGGACTCCATACATGACTGCTTTGGTATTACTATATACTTCTTGTATTGAAACATAATTAGTTCTGTTTTCAAGATAGCTTTTGAGAGGTTGAAGAGTTTTTCCCCTGATACCGACAGCATAAAGTTTTTGGAGCAGCTTATTATGGCAGACAGTGTCAAACGCCTTTGCAAGGTCAACAAAGACTGCCAAGGCTGATTCGCTCTTATCTAAAGATTCATAGATTTTAAAGGTTAAATCACATATCGCATCTTGAGTAGACCTATTTTCCCTAAATCCATATTGTTTATCTGAAATTATTTTATACCTATTTAGGAAGCTCAATAATCTTTTTTTAATAATTTTTCGAAAATTTTTGCAAAATTAGATATAAGGTCTATAATTACTTATCTCACCTTTTGCTCCATTTTTATGAAGTGGTTTAACAATTCCAATCTTAAACACAGAGAGTACTATACCTTCATTAATTGCCTTATTGATTAGGTGAGTAAATGGCTTTATTATTAACGCACTAATTTTTTTTATTATATCAGATTTTATGCCGTCGATGCCAGGGAGTTTATTATTTTTTAATTCTTTAATAGCCTGATTAACGTCCAAAACAGTTATCTCACTGAGATATATGGAATTTTCATTATATGATAATTGTAGTGGTGTTGGTACGTGTGACTGCAAGATTTTTTCCTAAATTTGTATGGTCATTAAAACCATTTGCAATGTCAACAGGATTATTTATTATAATGTCATCCTTTTTAATAGAGGTAATCACTTCATGGTTTTTGTTTCCATTGCAGATAGTTTTAATAGTTTTCCACATTTGACTGGAGTTTCCTTCACAGTTATAAATTTTATTCTTAAAATATATTATCTTAGATTTTTTTATCAATTGTTACAGTTTGTTTTTGTAAGTTCTGTAATTTTCTAAAAGATGAACATTGCTTTGATCGCTTTTAAGACTTTTGTACATGTTATTTTTTTTATTTATCGAAGTTAATAGTTAATTTTGTGATTCACGGCTTTTTTATGATGTTTTTATTGTTTTTTAGTTTGATGGTATTTGTGTTCTTTTTTATGTAGAATTTTATTTTATCAATAAATCCTGTTGAGATGTTATCTAGTGTTTCTTTGTTGTCATATTATAGATGACATACTAAAGCATTATATTTTAAAAAAATGTATTTAAGGATCGCTTTAGACGACAACAAAAACATGCTATGCATCAAAATAAAATCGAGGAAATTTGGCGAATGCCTCTGAATGTTACAAACGTATTATATATTTAGTAGAACGTGCGACCTCAAAACTCATTCACAAAAAAGTGGTCTAGACGGGATAACCCGAACGTTTAATTTGAATTAACCTATGAACGACGTTATATCATTAGGCCACGTTGCAGATTGACTTGACAAAAAAAAAGATTTAATGGAAAAGCGTGAACGTAGTAAAAATTTCATAAAAAGTAAAATTCATAATTAAAATTAATATGCAGAAAGTCCAGCCCATCTGTTTTCATCATTATTCTTCGTGATTTTGATTATCCATATTTTAACAGGTTTGGATAATTAATATTATTTCCATTTTATAAATTTTTCATATCAGTAAAAGCAGCAGTTGGTAATGTTCTTTTAAGTGCGTTTCATTCCAGTAATTAGGCCTAATATAAAACAGACTAGATAAACAATACATATATTAGGTTTATTATTTTAGTTCAAGCAAAGACATGTAATAAAATTGTGGATTTTCATTAGATGGAAAATGATTATATTTAAACGAAAACACTTTTCTTTGTTTTTTTTTTGAAATATGGAAATTTAAATAGAATAAATTTTGGAATGAAAACCGCTGCCGAAGAAATCACAACTTCCACATCCAGATTTCCTATCCAAGTCTCCTCTACTACTTTCATCCCATTACTAAATGAGGTGGTAACGGAGATGTCTGATGTCAAAAAAAATGTTTGAGGCCTTTGGTTCTTGTCCACATACTAAATCACAATTTTCTTCTTTTACCCCCTTTAATAAAAGGATGGGGGTAGCAGTGGGGGTGGCTGAACAAAGAAAAATTTGGGGCCTTTGGTTCTTGTACACACACTAATTCACAAAAATATTTTTTTACCCTCTTTCATAATAGGGTTGGGTGATAATGACAGCGGCTGATGCCTTTTGAGACCTTGGCATTTCGTACATATTTAATGGTCAATGTCATGAACAGTTCCAGAGTAATCGTGCGCACATAAAAAGAGTTACATATGGACAGACAGACGCACAGTGGGCCAGGAATTCGAAAACGTGGCAATAATTCTATTTTCCGTAACAATCCTTAAAAATATCATGAATCATCTGATGTTGCTAATGAGGAAACATCATCTTCTTCCGTGTTTGAAATTTCGGATATTGAAATATCTGGAGCAACTAGTAACCCAAAAACTTCTGTAGGAAAACGTTTTAATGGTTTTTTGAGAAGTTTTCTGTAACTAGTGATCACTGAGTCAGAACTAATT
Source organism: Rutpela maculata (assembly GCA_936432065.2). Lineage (NCBI taxonomy): Eukaryota > Metazoa > Arthropoda > Insecta > Coleoptera > Cerambycidae > Rutpela > Rutpela maculata. The sequence goes on along the minus strand of OW386291.2, from coordinate 139,876,419 downwards.
AATATTAAATTAAAAACATCTTCATTACATTTCTCGCGAGAACGTTTCCTGGAGTAGTTTTCACGATATCGCTTAAAATCCTTATTCTGAGCCTCCTGGACCTCTTCTGATAATTGCTCAATCAATCATGCCATGAAGAATCAATCATGTCTATAAGTAACTTATGTATAGTTGGAGGTATATAAAACCAAGAATATATTTCAACGAAACCCTTTGCAGTATCATAAACTTACTTTCTAAATTTATTAATATGAATATCGTATCTACTCGATATTGTTACTAAAATACTGTGCAACCTTTTTATTAGGTTTCTGTCCACCCCTGTAATTTCAGATGCCAAGTCTGTGTTTCCCGTCATTCGAATTTCCGAAGCCAGGTTTAGGTTGATCAACTACCAATCCCATTCGATTTTTAAATTCCTTTTGCATGCGAACTTTATTTTCACCCACAATTGTCTTATTTTCATTTCTTGCTTGCCACTTTTTTATTGGAAGTTTATATCCTAAGTCACATATTATCTACTGTACCAGTTGATATGGATAGAAATGCAGCAAAGACGTTACCAACTCGGGAGTAAGGAGTAAGGGAGTCGATATTGGAGCCGACAAGGCAGGAAGGAAAAGTAAGAAATAATGCAGAAGAATGAACCAGTATTAATAAAACATTTAATATTTATTTAATAGAATCTAAAAGCAACGACATTTCTTTGTGTTATTTTTAGATAACGAGAGTGAATTTTCCTACGTGTTACATGTAAGGTTTTTCTTAATTTTAATAACAACTAATTGTTTTAAACCTTGTAATTGGTATATTCATGTATAAATTTGTGTTACCGTGGAACTGACAATTTCCGAGCATAGGACTGGAAAAACATACCATTCAATTTGTAGGACAATGTGGCCATTTCATTTTAAAAACATTTATTAAGCAATAGTAAAAAAATCAGCTGGATACTAATCATTTTTTTGACCTCGTTATTTAGACATGTTGTGGGTGGGGGACGCTTCTGTCAAACCATCAATTTTGTAGAACAAATGTTTTTTCTTGTTTTTTATCAAATTATACAAGATTTAACTAAAAAACTAACTGTCACTAATAAAATTTGAACAATCACCTAATCGACATAAAATATATAGACCCAAGCGCAGTTATTAGCTACCACTACCGAGAATTTTCGCAGAGAGAAAAGTAGAACGTCTCGTCAAAACGAAAATTCAGCCTGTTACTAATCATTAAAAAAGGGCGCTGTACTGTGGACTATTAGTAAAAATATTACTACATATTTTGTCCGGTTAAAAATTTAACATAAGTAAAAATGGATAAAGTAGAAGACATTTTTAGTTTTCAGGACTCCTGGTTTGGAATCGTAATAAAAGAAAATGTAAGATAATTCATATTATTACGGTGCCCTAATTAATTGTAAGCTTTGAAAGAACAACCGAAATATCTTGGACCATAAAACTCGGTAATATATTCATTTTTTACGCTTATTTAAAATGCTATTAAAGTATTAGGGAATGGGAACCGAGACATTTCTCCAAGTTTTTATACAAAGATGACTACTAGCCGCTATCAAATTTCTGTTCAACAGAGCTTTATAAAACGTGCTAGAGCATTACATTAAATTTAACTCACACTCTTTTGTGTCATTTGTAACAAAAAGCATGAAAAACTTTTAATCCTATTATCTTTGCTGGTGTCGAGGAGATATCTATGAGTTTTCAAAGAAAGACCTCTTTAAGTTTTTTATGTTAAACCGTTACCAGATAGATGTCTATTCCAAGTGAGATATTTTATCACTGAATATCTAAGTAATTCTCCAGGCAAAGTAAACTTTTTACTTTTTTTCAATATTACCATATATATATGTTTTACACAGAAAAAATGATGAAAAAATTGACAGTTTCCTTAACAGTCTTAGAAAATAGAACATTGGGTATCTAGTAGAAAAAGCAATACATTCCCGGACAACGATGTAAATTGTTGGCCAAGGCGTTAACCGAGGCCAACAAGCATCGAAGTCCGAGAGTGTGCTTTTACTACGAGGTACACATCCTATTTTTTCTGAAATCGCAATCAATAGTATTATAAATATATAAAAATAGAAAATAAATATACATATTAAAATTTATATAAAAACCAGTCCGAGAAAGTTAACTTCCCAGAACTGTCTTCTGATAGTTGCTTGGCAACGGAATAATATACTAGAATAGAGTATTTTGGGATCTGAAATTGCGCTGAAAAAGTAGACATTCTTGATCGATTTCAGAAAATAGTACATTGTGTATCTAGTAGTAAAAGCAATACTTTCCCAGACGATGATGTAAATTTTTTGGCCCCTCTAATGCTAAGCATTGAAGTCCGGAAATGTGCTTTTACTACGAGATATACATACTATTTTTTCTGAAATCGCAATCAATAGTATTATAAATATACAAAAATAGAAAAATATATACATATGAAAATATACATAAAAAACAGTCTGGGATGTAACTTTTATATAAAAACAGTTCGAGAAAGTTAACTTTCCCTGCCTAGGCCGGCAAAGTACAAACATGTAAAAGTTGAATATAGAATAAAATAATATTACAGTTTCTGTTAATAAAATATACTCTAAATCTCCACTTAACTTTTGACGGATGAGGATATTTTGTTTGTTGTCAACTTGTTCCTGTTCTTCTGTTCTGCATATTTCACAGCTAACCACCCTTATGACGCCAGTGCCGTGTTTGCGACCACATTCAAATAATCGAAGTTTGACAATTTTTTAAAATATGTTGCTCTTTGAATTTTTGGTCTAAATTAAATATATAACAAAATAGATGCTTCCACTACCACATTTTACCATTTTTTAAAATTCATCAACAATCGAATTGCAATCCGTTAGGCGCGCAAACAACGCGTGACGTCATGTAACAGGAGACGCCACGGAGCTAGAGTACATTTTAAATTAATTCCATTTATGGGCGTTGCCCTTGTAACAGCTTGATAGTAATAATAATAATAATAATAATAATAATAATAATAATAATAATAATAATAATATATACAAATAATAATATATAATAATATATACAAAAGATGGAAGCCAAGATCCGGTCGGCGAGGCAACACGCATCCCGTATCCAATGTGTGATGGACTATATGGCGACCAATAGGACATTCACGCCTAAAGTTAGGCGCATAGCCGCCAATTTAAGACGCGTCCATCACACACTGAATGGGGCAGTGCTGCGAACCACCAAACAGCACTGCCTTGATCGGATACGGATGCTAGTGACTTGTAAAAAGTCACTAGTGAGGCGGGCGAGGGGGCTGGCGGAAAACAATCTATTCCGCAAAAAGCCCTCGCGCCTTTTCGAACCGCCTCAGCGTGTTGTAGAGAATCCGCCGACTGTAGATCAGGTGGAAAACTTCTGGAAAACGCTCTACGGACAGAAGCTCCCACTCAACAGAGACACTCCAGCCCTGGCACACTTTGAAGCCTTTTGCCAAAGGTTTCAACAACCAAACGTGGTGTGCCAACCGATAACCCCAGAAGAGGTTCGAAGAGCTCTTGAGGGCTCTAAGAACTTTGCTGCTCCAGGTCCCGATGGGATAAATAACTTTTGGTGGAAAAAGTTTTCCAGTACCCACCACCATTTGGCCAGAATTTTTAATTCATGGCTAAATGGGGAGCAGTAAATTCCTTCTTGGGTTGTCGAGGGGCGGACAGTGCTGATCCCGAAGAACGGAGATTTGTCTAACCCAAAAAATTACCGGCCGATAACTTGCTTAAACGCATGCTACAAGTTGTTTACACGCATCTTGTACATGCGGGTGCTCCAAGCAGTTGAACGGGTTTACGAACGGGTATATGAGCAACGAGGGTCAAAGAGAGGTGTCGCTGGCTGCAAGGAGAACCTGCTGATCGACAGATGTATCACGCAGGACTCCGTGCAGTATAAGCGTAACCTCTCTATGGCCTGGATCGACTACTGCAAGGCATTTGATATGACATCCCATGAGCTCATTGTCCACTTGCTCAGATGTCTTGCGGTGCCCGGTCCCGTAGTGAGATGTATCGAAGAACTCATGCCGCTCTGGAGGACTCGCTTTACCATAACATCGGGTAATAGCAGAGTCCAGACAGAGCCGGTATTGTTCAGAAGGGGAGTATTTCAGGGAGATTCCCTAAGCCCCCTTCTGTTTTGCATCTCGCTACTGCCATTATCCGTTTCGCTGCGAAATACCCATGGCTACAACTGCGGTACCCCCGGCGATAGGAGGCATAAGGTCACCCATCTGTTTTACATGGATGACCTTAAACTTTATGCCTCCGGAGAGAGGGATTTACGCCAGTCCCTCAGGGTGGTACAGGAGTACACGCAGGCTGTCGGTATGGAATTTGGGTTGGACAAGTGTGCACTAGTCCACCTCAAGAGAGGACGATGCGGTGACTACGGAGAGGATGCGCAGCTTGTGGACGGAAGCATCTTACATCACCTAGATGCCGGAGAGTCGTACACTTACTTGGGTGTCGAGCAACGCTCCACCCAAGAAGTGAGTGTAGTAAAAAACGCTCTCCGCGGCAAGTATCAGCACCGACTCCGACAGATCTGGTCTTCAGAACTGTCGGGGAAGAACAAGGTGTCTGCTACCAATATGCTTGCCGTTCCGATCCTCCTCTACTCCTTTGGAGTAATTAAATGGAATCAAGAGGAGCTGCGACAACTCGATGTAGGAACCCGAAAAAAGATGCATCTCTATAGGAGTTTGCATCCTAAATCGTCCGTTCCACGGTTATATCTCCCACGACATCGGGGAGGCCGTGGACTCTTGAGTTTGGAGAGTCTCCATAACAGGATGGTTCTGGATGGAGCCTGTAAGGTCATAAGGAGTTCGGATCCCCTCCTCTGCATGGTCCGAGACCATGAAAGTGCTGGAGTAGGAGCCTTTTTGTTTAAGGCAGCGCGCAGAGCCGCCGATGAACTCGGTTTGGTCTTCGACGCTGAGCGGGTTAATCACGACTCTGTCACCGAGTTGGAACCTGCTCGGCAAAAAGCCCAAGTCAAAGCTGCTGAAATTGGTTTATTTCTGCAGCTACACTCGGATAAGCCATTGCACGGAGTCTTCTATAAAAATATAGAAGACCGCGGCTTATCCGAAAGGCTGACCTTTGCTTTCTTAAGGTCAGCCGGGCTAAAGTCTGAGACCGAGGGATTCATAATGGCGTGCCAGGATGGTGTATTCAACACACTCGTCTATCGAAGTCGTGTCATGGGTATAGAGGTCCCTGATGTCAGCTGCAGGACCTGCCACAGGGCGCCGGAGACATTAATGCATTTGCTGTCGGCTTGTCCAGTATATGCAGTCTCGGCCTATATCCAGAGGCACGACGCAGCATTACGAGTGCTTTATTATCACTTAAGGCACTCGTATGGGATAGACGAGACACCAGTGCTGCCTTACGCTCCGGGGGATATTGAGTCCGTTGTGGGGAATGAGAAGTGTCTAATTTATTGGAACTACTCGTTTCCCACCGTCAGGCAAATACAAGCTAATAAGCCTGACATGGTCCTCCTCGACCACCAACTCAAGACAATGTTTGTCGTGGAGTTCTCGGCTCCCGCGGAGAATAACATTGTCTTGAAGGAGGAGGAAAAACGGACGAAATATCGAGATTTGCTCTTCGAGCTCCGCAGGCTTTACCCTGGCCATACTGTTAAGCTAGTGGTCCTGATCATAGGAGCCCTCGGTGGAACGAGACACACGCTGCTTTCAGACCTAAAGATCATACCGGCATGCCGAAATTCGGCAGAGATCTTAGCCGGCAGGATGCAGAAGGCCATTATCCTCGGCTCATTACGTCTACTCAGGGCACACGATTCTCGGACCCAGTAGTCACTCACCCCACGGACGTGGGGAGTGGCTGCCGGTACTACCAGCACCCCTCTGTGAGTGTCGGAGCCACAGAGTATAAAGGGTGACTGGCTTTTACGAAAAAAAAAAAAAATAATAATAATAATAATAATAATAATAATGTTTATTTTTCCCAATAATATCACAATGGTGGAATGTAAGATATATTTACAAAATAGTACACAACATAAATATAAATAAATAGTAAATAAACATTTCTTGATTACTCACCGAAGTATTTAACAAATACTTGTTGGTGAGATAAAGATCTCATTCCATAAGTGTGAAAACTTAGTAGTGGCATTCAGTAACAAATAATAAATATATAATATACCTAATATTCCTAATGCGTATCCATATTCATGCACACACATAATTACATAATATAGTGATATCTGCACGTGCAGCATTCATAATATTATTTATTTATTATATTATGGAGGGTCTCCCTATCATGGATTAATAGCCATTGTTTTAATTTTCTTTTAAATATATACAATTTGTTAACATTTTTTATTTCGGTTGGTACAATATCATATAATGAAAGACCCAGGTAAGTATAGCATTTCTGTCCTATTCTTTTTTCATATTTAATTTTCTTAGTAATTACATTTTTTTGCCGAGTGTGATAACTATAAGTATTATAACTTATTATACGTTTGTTTTTTTTGAATATATACTAGAGTCGATAAACTGTAAAGCTGCCTGATATCCAATAATTTGCTTTCCAGAAACAATAAGTTTGACGAGTAAGTACTGTTTTGTTATTTATAATTTTTATAAACCTCTTTTGTATCGTTTCCAAATTTTTTTAATGACTTTTATTCATTCCTGCTCATCCTACTATACCATATGAAAGTTGTGATTCGATTAGAGAGTGATACATAATTTTCAGCAGATGTATATTTAAAAATTGCTTGAGATATTTAAATCTGGCTAAAAGATATCTTGTTTTATTTATGACATTCTTAACTTGCAGATCCCATTTTAAATGCTTGTCTATAACTATTCCAAGATACTTACATGAATCAGCTTCTTCTATATAGGTGTCGTTGTTAATATGTAGGTTTCCTATTGCAGGTAGCTTATTAGAATATGAGGTAAATGGGAGATATTTTGTTTTATTACAATTTAGTGTCAGTGTATTAAAATCAAACCAGTTTTTTATGTTTTTAAAATCTGTTTCAGCCTTTGTTTTTAGTTCCTCCCAAGTATCAGCAGAATAGAAAATAACTGTATCGTCAGCGAAACTTAATATATTTCCAGCACTTTTTATTGTCAGTAAATTATTAAGATATAAAATAAATAGGATAGGGCCCAAAACTGTATAAATATACATAATGCAGGTTTACTTTCATCTAGTTTTTCATATATTAATTCCTGGGTTGATTTTCCTGTTCTGAACCGAACTGCTTGTGGGATAGAATATTAAACTTACTTAAAAAAATTCAAAATACGTTCTTTGATGATTTTTTCAAACTGTTTTGCAACATTTTATATCAGTGTTATTGGTCTATACTTTTCTCTTAGATTTATCCCCATTTTTGTATAGCGGCTTAATAACTCCAATTTTTAAGATATCGGGAAAAATAACATGTTCTAATGATTTATTTATTAGATATTTTAGTGGTGCTAATATTTGATCTGCTATCTCTTTTAATGCTTCAGACTTGATGTTATCGATACCTGGTGCTTTTAGTTTTTAATTACAATATGTATTTTTTCATTTCCTGTTCACCTGTCAATCTTAGGAATATTGAATTTTCTATTATTGTGTTTTTAAAGTTTAGTCTCTTATCACATTTTATTTTTTTAGCATGTACTTTCCCAACATCACTATAATGATCTTTAAATTTGTTAACAATAGTTTGTTTGTCATACAGTATATTGTTATTTATACAAATCTTTTAAATATTTATTTCTGACCGATTTTTGTTACATAAAGTATTTACTGTTTGCCAAAGTTGTTCATTTAAGTTTTTATTTTTATTTATTAGATTTCTGTAATAATTTACTTTCGTTTTTTTAATTAGTTGCACTAGCTGGTTTTTATACTTCTTATACTTTGTTAATATAGTTTCGTTGGCTGGATTTTGTAAAACTTTTTTATACATTTCATTTTTTGTATTTATTGAATTTAATAAACCTTTAGTTACCCAGTCTTTTTTTTGTTTCTCATTACTTTTTATTCGTATTGTTTTTGTGTTGTTTTCAACGTATAATAACTTTAATTTAGTTATAAAAATTTCTGTAGCAGCGTTTAAACAATTTTTTTCATACACATCACCTCAGCTTTCACTTTGTAGATCAATTTTTAATTTGCGGTAGTCAATAAGTTTTTTAAAATTAGCTTTATCAGTTGTAGCTGTATTTTGTGTTGGAATATCAAAATGCAAGATTATTGGATAATGATCGGATATTAGTGTTCTATATATAATTGGCAAAATATTTTTTTTCTTCCTTAGTATTCACAAAAAAATGATCCATAATTGTCTTCTGCACATTAAAAATCCGTGTATAATGATTTATATAAGAAAAGAAACCATTCTCACACAGTATATTCAGATATTCTTCGACATAGTCCTCATCACTAGCAATGTTTATATTTAAATCACCAACAATTGAAGCGAAATAGACCATAGACCGTTCTCGAGAAAAAAAATCAACGTAGAACCAGACCAGACCTTACAGTTTTTAGAAAGTGAACAATTCTACATAAGAAATGGCTATTTACGACATATTTTTGTGGTACAGATATTTTTTATTTCGAAAAAACCTGAGAAATTGATTGATTGTCAAAATCGTGTTTGTTAACATTTACATCGCGATATCTTCAAATCTAATCGAGCTATCGATCTGATTTTTTTTTAAATTCAAGTACACAAACCAGCGGTTCCAATGGTCTTTTTGCAGCTATAGATTATTGTTTATTATGTTCTTTAAATAACAATGAACTTACTACTTCGCTAAGAATGTACTCATATTTTGACTAAGCGACAAACTTTTTTATTTTTGCAAATTTTCATATATATGCAGCGAAGCAATTGAAGCCAATTACAGGAGAAGTTTTTGACACAAAAAAATTTCATCTAGGACTGATAGTTTTTTATGTATGAGTATTTTTGTGACGCAGTAGCATATGGCATACACCCGGTAGGCGTACGGCGTAATTTCAGTCATGTTTGAAGCAATTTAAACCCTTTTAAATGTGGTACACTTAAATACATACTATAATTTAATATCAAAGACCGAATACAACTAAATAATTGCAAACTGCATGAATTATATGTCCGAATCATTGCACTCGCAGAGATAATATACTGTTAGATGACTTCACGTCCAATATGAATGTGTTCTCAGAAACGCCCCTCCTCCCCAATATTAGTCGGTGATTTAAATATTTTCCAGTTAGAAATTATGAAAACAGATTTGATAATTGCTAATGTTTAGTAACACTACACTCATGAGCAAAAGTATTGCATATTTTCAGTATTTGGTGCTACGTCAAAGGTTCTGTTTATTTATAAATATTTTTAGTCACAACGTAAAAACACATTCCTTTGAATAACAAAAATTAACAAAAAAAAACCGCTGCCAAGGAATCACACTTCCACATCCACATTTTTTATCCAAGTCACTCACAACGAAAAAATTTTGTATGTGGAAAAAATTGTTTATGGAACTTTAATAATGTAACATTTTAAATCCTCTACCCCAAAAACCCATAAAACGATACCCCACATCGGTAGCCGGGTGGGGGTGGTGATAGGGGGTGGTAGTGGGGGTGGATGAAGTAAAAAACATTTTGTACACACACTAAATAACATTTTTTTTTCCTTTAATAAAGGGGGTGGTAATGGGGGGGTGGCTAATGATAATTTTTTTTTGAGACCCTAGCTTCTCTTGTATATACTAAATACCAATTTCATGGACTTTTAGCTGCTTGATTTACCTATTTTCCCCAAATTTATCCCAATTTACCCCCCAACCCTTCGACGGAACAAGATCAAAATATAATCTAATTTTAGATCTCGTTAAAGTACATATGTGTACCAAATTTCAAGTCAATATCTCAAACGGTTCCAGAGTAAACGTGCGCACAAAAAAGTTACAGACAGACCGACAGACAGAAATTTTTTTTTCGCTCAAACTTAAAATCTCGACGTTTCGTTACATTCTAAGCCTATTTGAACAATAAAAATTTTTTAAAATTTTTTTGTCGTTACTATTTATACTTCCACTGGATGTGGAAGTAATTGTTATCATGAGACAATTTAAGGTAAACAGCCGGATCCCCATTTAAAATGAAAAATTCTTGTTATTCTTTTTTTTCACTTCGTTGTTTCAGAGAGAATGTAACATTATTCCATCATTCATACACAGAGTATCGACATAAACGTTTACTAGGTACTGATCTATCAAATGGAACGTAGGCCTAATTACAGCGAGCCGGTGGCTCTTCAAGTCTTTGTTTTGTATGAAGTGGGTGTCAAACAAATGGAAATATTGGAACGCTTTCATATGCATCAGTCCACTTAGGACATAGGGAAACAGTTTTCTAAATAAAAAATTAATAAAAGAGAAAAGCGTAGATATCAAATTATTTTAAAAATTCAGAATATGCAATACTTTTGCTCATGAGTGTATATTAATATATATAAATTAATTTAAAATATATGGCACATGCAAGGGTATGTTAAATCATACATTATGGAGTTATATTTGAAATCTGCCATGTTCGAGTGCATCCAATAAATTTAGTTTGTAAAAGTCAGTGTTTAATCACCAACATCTGGGGGTTGCATCTAGCAGCATCTTGGTATAAGTGAATCAACTTGTCTAAACTTGGATATACAACAATCCGGTGCAGTTGTTGTTGTGTTACAATAGGTCACAACCACACTTACATATTTGTTGGCAAAGTAATCAAATTCCACATCGAATACTCTCATTCCAAAGTAATCGGTACTCGTCTGGAATTCTAATCTTAAGACATTAACAAAAACGAGAGAGGAATTGAAATTAACAACCTGAGAGATGAATGCAATGTAGAAATTTGCGCCAGTTCGTATTCAGTAGCGTCGAGACTATGTATGTGAGTTAACTATCGAGTGAAATTTGGAAAATTTCAAAGAGGTCAGGTTCGCTTCATTCACTTTACGTGATTTGTAATTTGGAGAAAACGTTACAAAAATTGTTCTAGTGTGTGCAATTACAATATTTTTATATGTCCCTTGATCATCTTAATCCTTGGTTTATTACTGTTTTTACTTTGCGTTAAAATATATAGGTTAGAGATGATGGATAATCCTTTCGAGCGATATTTTGGAGCTAATAATATATATTTTTATGTCCAATTGACATACATTGATATTTCATTATTTAACCAATATTATGACCAAAGACCGACCAAAAATGACAAAAAAATGGCTAAAATAGGCGTTTTAGCTAGAAAAATTACAAAGGGTTTAGCCGGGTAAGTATGACGGGTCGACCCCCAAATGACAACCTATGTCGAAACTTATGTTTTAATATCGACTTGATGTACGAACACGATTTAAATGTGTTTTGCCGCCGCACTCCGCTTTGACCTTGATATATGGAGAAAAAATGGGCGTACGCATGACTATCGTTCAAAGAGACATATCTCGAAAACTAATTGAGCTAGAGAGGTAAAACCAACGCGAGATTTCAGGTAACCTTAAAGAGCATATTTTATATATTTTTTGAATTTTTAGAATAATTACATATATCATTAAAAAACAAATAAAATATATAACAATTATTAATTCCGTGTTCTCTGTGACTTATAATCACTGAAATAATATCTGTTGTAATACTTTATATGCACTATTACTCATAAAAATTGCGTTTGAAAAAAGTTGGTGCAACAGTTCGAAAAAAATAAAATTCAACGTGCACAACGAACTTGACATAGGACACACATACATAATTAAATATTTTATGAATTGGAATCATTGTAAAAAAATAAAGAAAAAACAGTTGATTTTGAATTTTAATTATTATTCTATATTTATAATTATTAATCTACAGTGTATCCGCGAATTAAGATTACGATGGGTGTAATATACAAAAAAAATAGTGCAGCTTTCATTTTCTGCAGTCTCGGTTTGCTTGGCGTGAAATGGATTTTTACCAAATTTCAGTTAAATGGGATCTAACTCACAGAGTTAATCTAACAAGAAAATAAAAGAAAATAAATCATTGTAGGTAAACTAGTCTTTCTGTTAATTTTACGGAAAAATTCTATTTAGACAAAATATTTGGCATTGAAAGTTAGAGCCATATGCCAACTTTCATTGCATTTGAACAAAAATAATAATAATAATAATACCTCTTGAAGAAATTAGAATTTACAAAGAATTAGAAGAAGGGTGGAATTATGTAGTAATTTAGGTGGGGTACTATTTGAATAGGTTTTTAGTTGAATTTGTTGAAATTGTTAATTGTGTTAAAAAATAAAAAGCTTTAAGTAGTATTTTTTTTTGTTCAAATGCAATGAAAGTTGGCATATGGCTCTAATTTTCTAAGTGTTTTTAATTCGTCTTTTTTTCAGAAATCATCAAAAATATTTGAGTATAGATTAATGACAATTCTTAGTAAACCTTAGTCTTAATTACTTCCACGTCCAGTGGAAGTATAGTAACGACAAAAAAATTTTTTAAAATTTTTATTGTCCAAATAGGCTTAAAATGTCATGAAACGTCGAGATTTTAAGTTTGAGCGAAAAAAAAATTTTCTGTCTGTCTGTCGGTCTGTCTGTAACTTTTTTTTGTGCGCACGTTTACTCTGGAACCGGTTAAGATATTGACTTGAAATTTGGTACACATATGTACTTTAACGAGATCTAGAACTAGATTATATTTTCATCTTGTTCCGTCGAAGGGTTGGGGGGTAAATTTGGGGTAAATAGGTCAATCAAGCAGGTAAGAGTCCATGAAATTGGTATTTAGTATATACGAGAGAAGCTAAGGTCTCAAAAAAAATTTTGGCATTAGTCACCCCCACCCCCTTATTAAAAGGGATGAAAAAAAATTGTGATTTAGTGTATGTACAGGAACCAGAAACCCCAAAATATTGTTTTACTTCATCCACCCCCACTATCACCCCCCTATCACCACCCCCCTCCCCACTACCGATGTGGGGTATCGTTTTATGGGTTTTTGGGGTAGAGGATTTCAAATATTATATTATTAAAGTTCCATAAACAATTATTTTCACATACAAAGTTTTTTCGTTGTGAGTGACTTGGATACAGAATCTGGATGTGGAAGTAGTGATTCCTTGGGCAGCGGTTTTTTTTATTAAAGTTGCTATTCCCAAACGTAATTATTTAATTTTCAATTCAAAATAACCGATAATCACTAATCCAAGACCTCTCGTTACGGGAGACAAATCAAAGAAAAATTGCGTCTGCGCATAACGTCCCTAAGAAGCATTCTGACTTAAGCACAGGTACACTTTTAATGTTTAATTTCTACTGCGGCGGGCACAATTACCTGACCTTCAGTCGCACGTTGGTCGTATTTTGTTCACGCGCATATATCTGTATTGATCTTCTTATTATATACATTTGGAAAGTGTTGGTTTAGGTATTGCATTAGTTTCAACGACTTAACCGACCGCTCACAATAAAGGCGTTTACCAGTACTCTAGCAGAGGGAAAGAGTGATACGTCCATCAAGATAATCGTGTACATCATTGTTTGCTTCGCTCTCGCTTGCTCTTATAGCCATACCAAAACCAACACTTTCCGATTCTGTATGTAGTTCAGCGGTATAGTCGAAACAACGAAAGAGAAGGCTGCTAAAGTCACGTCGCACATGCTTTACCATATGAAGACGTGAGTTTAGCAGTTTACTCTTTTCGTTGTTTCGACTATACTTCGGCACCGCGCCCCGTATGAAATAGATATTTACGTGACGATTATTTATATTTTCATTCAATTTCTCTTCTAGCAATAATTTGGATTCATAAAATATTTATATATGTGTGTCCCATGTCAAGTTTGTATCTTTATGTGATGTGGTGCGCGTCGAATTTCATTTTTTTCGAAGTGTTGCACCAACTTTTTTCTGACGCAATTTTTATGAGTAATAAGTACATCTAAAATATTACAACATATATTATTTCACTGATTGTAAGTCACAGAGAACACTGAAAAAATAATTATTATATTTTTTATTTATTTTTTAATGTTGTGCGTAATTATTCTAAAAATTCAAAAAAAATATAAAATATGCTCTTTAAGGTTACCTGAAACCTCGCGTTGGTTTTACCTTTCTAGCTCAATTAGTTTTCGAGATATGTCTCTTTGAACGATAGTCATGCGTACGCTCATTTTTTTCCATATCTCAAGGTCAAAGCAGAGTGCGGCGGCAAAACACATATAAATCGTGTTCGTACATCAAGTCGATATTAAAACATAAGTTTCGATATAGGTTGTCAATTGGGGGCCTTTTTTGCTGTTCATTTCAGCTTACGTCAGTTGATATTTGTACTCATCGAGTTTTGGTCATTTCCTCCACTTCTCATCCTGTGATGGATATGGGCTAGCTACCAGTTGAGATGAAAACGAACAGTGAGTTCCTCACGAGCTTCACTACCGACCAGACGTGCCAAACAGGATGCTGAACCAAGTAATTGTAACAGAGAATTGTTCTAAAACCGAAACCAAAAATAATTGCAAAGTCCACAAACCCCAAGTTCCTTTGACTTCATTTCATTACTGGTACGCATCACATTTGGTCATTTACCCCACTTAACCTCCGTTTCAAGCTAGGAGAACTAAAGTTAAAGTCAAGACAGTGTGCCAGTTCCACCTGTCCGACCGACCGTGAAAAACGCGCCCCAGCGAGTAAGTTTTATTGAAGAAATTGCCTAAGTCGTATTCCGAAAATATCACAAGCCCAGCATACGTCATCAAACCTGTCCGCAGAAGGATCAGAGTTCACCAACCGTGACCGTCGAAGTCAAATGTGCCCTGGAGTTGAAGGTAAATCGCGTAAGTTAGTAAGTTACTTTATAAATAATAGGAAATAAAAAATTATTCTATTCTGAATTGTACGTTTTACTGCTGTGTGTGTGAAAGGTCTAATTTTCCCTACTTGACCCACTGGAATTTACCGTTTCTCCACTGTAGTTACTCCAGCCCTACTCTACCGGCTGTTTTAAAGACGAGGCGTTCTCCTACTTAATATATGGAACTGGCGCCCGAACAACCGATCCGTAAATACCGCCGTTGCTAAGGTGCCAAAAGTGACAGTTCTCGGCCTCACCAGAAAGTACGTCACAACTTTCGTGTTATAGCTGCGAGACATCAATCACTCCTATCACATCGGGAGACGTAGTCGCTTGGCTAGATGCCTAACAGTATGTATTTAAATGCTGCAGATGCGTCATGCGGATTCAGTATCGTTTGTATCATGAATAGCGCAAAGACCGTAGGTGGTGGAAAAACTAAAGTGAAACGTTCTTTTTTTAAGTACTGTATTGTGTCCAAATTTACAAACACAATAGTAAAAAACCCAATAAACTGTTTATTAGTCTACCGCGAGATCTTGTTAGGAGAAAATGTGGCAGAAAGTGATAAGACGCGATATATATCTTGGGGATAAAACAAACTAATATGTGTGTGAAGATTTATTACTAGTAACTTTTTCTTAGAATAAGATTTTATGTCATTAAGAGTAAAACACCCTCTATATTATTAGCAAAATAATAATATATTTTCACGGCTAATGACCACAGCAGTCGATGGTAGGAAATGATCGAAAGGGGTAGAAAACATCCCCTTTATGACGGGTTGCTTAACTTGTAGAATTAGGTCAAAAATTAAAAAAAAAACAATACATTTACCTTTTTTGGTCCAAAATAAGATGTTTCTACTCTAGTGAATTTTTTCGAAAAGTGCACATTTTTCGAGATATGGCCACTCGAAAATTCCTAAAAGTGAGGGAGGGGAAATGTAAAAATTGAAAAAAAAATTGAAAAAATTCAGGTGAATGTATCATCGAAATACAAGACATTTTTTTTATTTGCAACTTTTCTGTAAAATGCGTTTTCACCGGTTTTTTCCGAAAAAACTCACACTCGCACATAGTAAAAAATCCCCGACTTGCAATTGCGGAAAATTATTAAGCGAGACAGGGCTTGGGAGAGAGTGACGTCAGAGATTGGAGAGCCTCAGTTTATGTAGAATTAGATTTTAAAGCAGTATATTTCTGGAACTACTTATCGGATCGACTTAAAATTTTCAGTGTAGATTGTAGATTGTTTAAGAGGTCGCTTGGCTCTGGGTTGGCCTTTCTTCACCTCGACCTAAAAGGTGTTTTGTAAATTTTCAGTGTAATAACTATGTGATGATTACACAATTTTAATAAAAAATGCAATATGAAATTTGACCAAATGACCCCATTATTTATAATAGAAAAGTTTCTATTCTACGCATATGTTTTGATATATTTTTCTATTAGTAAATATTCTCTTTGTTAAAACATAATGCAATTTGTATAATTGTGAATATCGATTATTGTTGCCATATATAATTCCAACATTAATTTTGTAATTTGTATTATATATTTTTACCTTTTGTAATTAACATTATAAATATCGTTATGTCCAACGTACATATAATACATAATATAAAAAACAATTCCATTATGTGAATGTAACTCTTCATGTTATATAAATTTGTTTCATATACCCCTTTCATTGTTTGTTCGTATATTACTTCTACATCCAGTGGAAGTATAATAACGACAAAACGTCTGTCGGTCTGTCTGTCTGTAACTTTTTTGTGCGCACGTTTACTCTGGAACCGTTTGAGATATCGACTTGAAATTTGGTACGCATATGTACTTTAACGAGATCTAGAACTAGATTATATTTTCATCTTGTTCCGTCGAAGGGTTGGGGTAAATTTGGGGTAAATAGGTAAATTAAGGAGGTAAGAGTTCATAAAATTGGTATTTAGTATATACAAGCGAAGCTAAGGTCTCAAAAAAATATTGGCATTAGCCATATCTATTACCACCCCACCCCATTATTAAAGGGGATGAAAAAAAATTGTGATTTAGTGTGTGTACAAGAACCAGAAACCTCAAAATATTTTTTTACTTCATCCACCCCCACTACCACCCCCTATCACCACCCCCACCCCACTACCGATGTGGGTTATCGTTTTATGGATTTTTGGGGTAGAGGATTTCAAATATTATATTATTAAAGTTCCATAAACAATTATTTCCATATACAAATTTTTTTCATTGTGAGTGACTGATAGAAATTCTGGATGTGGAAGTAGTGATTCTTTGGGCAGCGGTTTTTTTACAAACTTTTATTTAACTTGCTTTGCATGTTAGTTAGTTAGTATGTTTAGTTCAAACTTTCAAGTCAATTTTGAACCACTTAACGACGTCCAATTGAGCTGAAATTTTGCATTCAAGTGTAGTTCAGGTGACAATACGATAATACAGTACCAAAAAGTTTGTTTTTTTTACTTTTAACACTAATATTTGATCGCATTGTGTATTCATTCAGACGTTGTATTCTAAGATATGAAGAAGTATCCAGTATTATTTTAAGTAAGGACTATGTAACGAATATAAAATAATTAAGAGGTAACTAAAAAATAAAAATAAAATTAAATGTAAAAAAAAACTTAGGTATTTACAATCTCTGTCAAGCAAAATGAATGCTTGTATGAACTTCTCGCGCGCGACAAGACAATGAATTCAACATAACTTACTTTTTCAGTGTAGTACACCTAAATAATAATAAAAGATTGTTTTTAAAAAGTTTTTTTTACATTTAATTTAAAATAAAATGATGTTAACTTGCCAATTATAATTTCAAGTTAATATATTTTTTTACGTCAACGATTTTTAGGAAAACATTTATTCAAACAATAAATACTCTCAGTTAATGATTTGTAGAATTGCTAAAAGACGACATACCTTTTTATTCTCCTGACAAATGGTATGTTATGTTCGTATTTTACAAATGCAAATTAGTAGATATAAACACGTTAGATTTGCTCAATACCCACCCTACTCAATGTTAACATCGAATTACATCATATATACAATGTCGCTAGATGGACATTGTCCCTTCTGAATTGACATTTAATTAAATAGTTACACATTAAATTAAATTGCACTTTTTAAGATACAATAAGTAAACATAAAACAGAAAAAGGTTAAAACGTCCTTAATCGATAGTGATAGGAAGAAATCTTTAATTTCACGAAAATGAGGTTCTCAGTTCGGTTGTGAGTTTGTTCGTATGTCCGTGTGTTTGTATATCTGTACGTAGAATGTATGCAAGTATGCGCGAGCTCATAATTTCAAATCTACTGGTTCGATTTGATTGTAAGTTTCACTAGTAGGTATCAGTTGGGAAGATTGTAGATTGTTCAATGGGTCGCTCGGCTCTTTCAGCCCTACCTCACATCGACCTGAAACGATCTTTCGTGACTTACCCTACAATTAGTTGTTGCCCAGGACTCCCAAACTTTTCACAAAGCTTGTGATTTTCCTGGGGGCTAATCTCCCTATGTCTTCAGACGTTAGCTCCACCTTTTCTAGGTACTTTAGCTTAGTGCGGATTAGCATCTTGCATCCGCAAAGAATATGTTCCGCACTTTCTATTGCAATATCGCAGTATCTGCACGTATCGTTGCCTTGTCTGCGGCATTCTTTGACAAATAAGTGAAGAATTTTTCGCTTGTCTTTGACCCGGAGTATTCCTCCAGTAGGACTCCTTCTGGTCCTTTTCCCATTTTAGGACCTTCTCCGTTATGTGTCCCTTAGATAAACCACAAAATGGTTCGGGCCAAAGAATGGGGCTTCAGCACCCTATTCTGCAAGGACGTCAGCTAATTCGTTTCCTTTTATTCCCTCATGCCCTGGCACCCATATTAAGGTAACCTTGCTGTTTTTGTCAGTTGTCTGCACTCCCAGGCAGTTTTAGTTTCAAAGGTACAGGATCTGAGAGCTTTTAACGCTGCTTGGCTGTCTGAGAGTATATAGATCTTTGCCCTTCGAATGCCTTTATTTATGCATTCTGGGGCATATAGGTCTATAGTATAGATTTCTGCTTGGAAGATGGTTGAGGTCTGCCTATCCTGCAGTTAGTGAGTTTGATCACGGATTCCAGTTCAATTGTTTCTAAAATCCCTAGGTGGCCAACCAGGTCTCCTGGTTTGAAAGAGAGTACCTGTTGCAGCCTTTGGGCATTAAGTGCTGCCTCCTTTCTTACATGCAGATGTAGAGGAAGCAGGCCTAGCATTGCCTCCATAGTTGCTGTGGGACAGGAGCACATTGCTCCTGTAATCCCTAAGCAGGCAAGGCGTTGCAACTTCTGCAACTTTCCTTCAATATTTTATCCTTGTGTTAATTTTACTTCAAGATTGTATCTTGATTTTCAAATGGAGGTTTTAGACATACGACATATTTTTCAACCTTTTGCAATTAAAAAAGTTGAATTATTTTTTTTATTAAACCGTTTCCGAAAAAGAAAATCGTTGAAAAATATAAAATAAAATTTCCCCCAATCACCCGTTTAATAAGATCTTTTCACGTAATAATGATTTGGATGTTGATGTAAAAATAAAAACCGCTGCCTAAGAAATCACTATTTCCACATCCAGATTTCCTACCCAAGTCTATTTAACGAAAGAAAAAAAATGTTGATACTATATTTGCACTCCACTCTATGAAAAAAATTGTTCATAGAAATTCAGTTATATAATATTTGAAATTCTCCACACACACAACGATATGTCACACGTTAGTGTGAGGCATTTTGGTCTTGTACACACACTAAATCACAATTTTAATTTTTTACCTCTTTTAATAATGGGTGGGCGTGGTAATATAGGTAGTAGGAGTGGCTGATGATAAAAAATATTTCGAGGCCTTTGGTACTTGAACACACAGTAAATCATAATTTAGTTTTTTACCACCTTTAACGATGAAGTGGGGGTGGTACTGGTGGTGGTAGAGGGGGTGGCCTAGTCATTATTATAAGTACTATCTAACCAGAAGTTGTCAGCTAGTTGTATTAAAACTTCTTTTTATTTTTTGCTCCAAAACCTTTAGACCCCAAGGTATATAGGAATTTTTTTGTTTGTATGGTCTTTCCCCATTATCAGTTTTTGTAGTACCATAAAACTAATTATGCCCTTTATATACGCATATGAACTTTCGTTAATAACTTAATATTAATAACAGTAAAATGTTCAATACAGTTTTCCTTAATATCCCTGGCACGTCAGACTTTTTAAGAATTTTCAGCACAATACTTTCGGAAATAAAAGGAGATGATATAATGAAAATGTTCATTTTAATGAATGTGTTAAGAAAAAATTAAAACAAAAAACCGCTGCCCAAGGAATCACTACTTCCACATCCAGATTTTCTATCCAAGTCTCTCACAACGAAAAAAAATTGTATGTGGAAATAATTGTTTATGGAACTTTAATAATATAATATTTGAAGTTGTCATTGTCTACCCCAAAAACCCATAAAACGATATGCCACATCGGTAGTGGGGTGTGGGAAGTGGTGAAAAAGGTTGATAGTGGGGGTGGATGAAGTAAAAGTAATTTGAGGCCTTTGGCCTTTGGTTTTTGTACACACTCTAAATCACAATTTTATTTTAATAACGTGGTGGGGGTGGTCATGGTGGTAGCTAAGCTTCTCTTATATATACTAAATACCAATTTTATGGACTCTTACTTGCTTGATTTACTTATTTACCCCAATTTACTTCAATCCTTCAACGGATTAAGATCAAAATGTAATCTAGTTCCAAATCTCGTTAAAATACATATGTGTACCAAATTTCAAGTCAATATCTTAAACGGTTCCAGAGTAATCGTGCGCACAAAAAAAGTTAGAGACAGACCGACAGACAGATTTTTTTTTGCTTAAACTTAAAATCTCGACGTTTCATGACATTCTAAGCCTATCTGAACAATAAAAATTTTCATTTTTTTTTGCATCACTACTTCCACTGGACATGGAAATATTTTTGGAATTCTTGCACTTACATCTTTCAAACGATACCCTACTGGTCTCCATAAAAGAAAATTGTTTTTTAAAGTTTCACATTCCGCACAAATCTGTTAGAAAATATTTTTAGGAAATTGAGTTCTATGCCCTCTGTGGAACAAAATATTTTTGAGGAAATGGTTTCTGTTCAGCCTGCGGACCAACAAATTCAAACCCCATGTTCCTAGCTATTCGCGAAAATAAAACAAATAAACCCAATAGGGATTTGCCTTCGATACACATAAATTCACCAATATGTGACAGCGATTTATATATCATGACGCTGTTACTTTACTATATAAACTTTTCCTTATACGTGAATTCCTTTGTATCTAAGGTAAACCCCTTCTGAGTTCATTTGTTATATTTTCGCGAATAATAGTTTGGAAGATAAACTTCTGCAACATACAGTCCGACGCACATAGAGACGGATGGATTGACAAACGCGTCCAGCCATTTTCACTTTTGATTACGGTACCCTAACAAAAAAAAAAATGTTTTTCGATCAAAATGCAACCGACACAATTAAAAAAACCACTGCTTAAGGAATCACTACTTCCACATCCATATTTTCCATCCAAGTCTCTCTGAACGAAAAAATTTTGTGTGTGGAAATAATTATTTATGGAACTTTAATAATATAATATTTGAAATCGTCTACCCCAAAAATCCATAAAACGATATCCTACATCGATAATGGGATGGGGGTGGTAATGGGGGTGGTTAATACAAAAAAAAATTTTGAGACCGTATAGCTTGTCTTGTATATACTAAATGCCAGTTTTATGGACTCTTACCTGCTTGATTTATCTATTTACCCCAATTTACCCCCAACCCTTCAACAAAATAAGATAAAAACATAATCTAGTTCCAGATCTCGTTAAAATACATACGTGTACTAAATTTCAAGTCAACATCTTAAACGGTTCCAGAGTAATCGTGCGCACAAAGACAGATAGACCGACAGACGGAAAATTTTTTTCTCTCAAACTTAAAATCTCGACGTTTCATGGCATTCTAAGCCTATTTCAACAATAAAATTTTCAAAATTTTTTCTGTAGTTACTATACTTCCACTGGATGTGGAAATAATAGACTATACATAAAATGAATAGATTCCTGTTATAGATTTTAGAATTCTTCAAGAATCTTTCTGTTAGTGGATCACTCTGAATCAATCTATCCTAAAATATTTATCGACACGGCACTGCTCACCTTATTTTAAATTCAATACCAATACAATTCCGTTAACAAGATCACTTGAATGCATCAGTATTCAGTAGAAGAGACCCCGTAGAGATGGTTCTCACAAATACAGCCCTTTGAATCATTGATCCAAAATAAACCATGGACAAAATTTTTATTGCATAAAGTATTTTGTGAAGTAAGTAAACTGACGCGTGACGAAAGAATTCTAATGCAGTACGCTGTGCAATAAAATACAAAAGCAGTGTCGTGTGCATGCATTTTGGTGGCAGAATGAGGCCAATTTGTGAAGATAATGTAGAATAATAACGTATAATTACAAGAATTTATGATGAAAGCAGACATAATGTATGTTTTTTGTTCAACTTTAATTTGGAAAATGTGTCTTACAGATAAATAATGCTTTGCAGGTTTTAGCACATTTTTAACCGATTTAAACAAAATTTAAAAACCGCTGCCCAAGGAATCACTACTTCCACATCCAAGTCTCTTACATCAAAATATGATATTTGCACTCCACTATGTGAAAATAATTGTTTATGGAACTTTAATAGTATAATATTTGAAACCCATAAAATTATATGCCACATCGGTAATAGAGGGGGTGAATGAAGTGAAAAAAATTCTTGATGACTTTGGCTTTTGTACACACTCTAAATCACATTATTTTTTCACCGGGGGTGGTAATGGGGGTGGCTAATGCCAATATTTTTGAGACTATACCTCTTATATTTACTAAATATCAATTTCATGGACTCTTACTTGCTTGATTTACCTATTTACCCCCATTTACTCCAATTTAACCTTTGACTCCGACGACGCGACAGACAAATTTATTTCGCTCAGACTTAAAATATTGACGTTTTATGATATTCTAAGCCTATTTAAACAATGAAAATTACCAAAATTTTTTTGCGTTAATATACTTCAACTGAATGTGAAAGTAATACGCAGAAAATGGCATGACAAAGATATAAAAAATCGTTGTGTGCCGTAAACTACACGATAGGAGTAAAGCCTCTACTTCAAGTATTTTCTTCGAGGAAACCTACTACGCACCCACATTACTCAAGATAACCCACTGTGCAACCAATTTGCTCGAGGAAACCCACTGCGCATCCATATCACTTGAGGTAACCTACTGCGCATCTATAGCACTCGAGAAAAGTCACTGCGCATCCATACTTCTCGTGGTAACCTATACCGTTGTACTCGAGGAATACCACTGCGCAATCATACTACTTAAAGTAACCCACTGCGCATCCATACTACTTGAGGTAACCTACTGCGATCTATAATACTCGAGAAAAGTCACTGCGCATCCAAAATACTCGAGGAAAGCCACTGCGCATCCATAGTAGTCGAGGAAAGCCACTGCGCATCCATACTACTCGAGGTAAATTTAACAACAAATCGTCTACCTCAAAAACCTATAAAACGATATGCCACATCGGTAGTGGGGTGGGGGTGGTGGTAGAGTGTTGGTAGTGTGGGTGGATGAAGTAAAAAAATATTTTGTGGCTTTTGGTTTTTGTACACTAAATCACAATTTTTTTTTCATCCCCTTTAATAGGGTTGGGGTAGGGTTGGTAATGCTAATGCCAAACATTTTTTTGAAACCTTAGCTTCTCTTGTGTACACTAAATACCAATTTTATGGACTCTTACCTGCTTGATTTACCTGTTTACCCCCCATTTACCTCATTTTACCCCCCAACCCTTCGACGGAATAAGATAAAAATATAATCTAGTTCCAGATCCCGTTAAAGTACATACGTGTACGAAAT
Organism: Rutpela maculata; assembly: GCA_936432065.2. NCBI lineage: Eukaryota > Metazoa > Arthropoda > Insecta > Coleoptera > Cerambycidae > Rutpela > Rutpela maculata. The sequence continues at coordinate 139,852,450 of OW386291.2, read as the reverse complement.
TTCAAGTCAATATCTTAAACGGTTCCAGAGTAAACGTGCGCACAAAAAAAGTTACAGACCGACAGATAGACCGACAGACAGAATTTTTTTTGCTCAAATTTAAAATCTCGACGTTTCATGACATTCTAAGCCTATTTGAAAATTTTTTTTTGTCGTTACTATACTTCCACTGGAAGTGGAACTAATAAAAATTTTCAAAATGAAGGAGGTTCTCAATTCGACCTATGTAGGTTTTTTTTTAATTTATATAAGACATATGTCAATCAATCAGGACAACCACAAAAAAAAACATCAATTACAAGTCGAATTTTTCATGAAAAATCTGAAACTGGTCATAAAATTTACTCTTGTGTAATACCATTTGAATACTATATTTTGTTTCAAGAAATTTAATATCCCAGCAAACATTATTGTGAAAATTAGCTCCAACTCGACTTGGTAAAAGAGGAATTTACTTATTAAGGTAATTATGACGTAATATTGACAGAAAAATACACTTCGGATAAAAATAGTTGGTCTTAATTTAGATTTCAGTTTAAATAATACCAATTACAATACACAATTTTCTTTGAAAGTAAATTTAACGAAAGCAGCGAGTGAAAAACTATTAAAAAATCTACCAAAAATGACCTCAAGGATAAATTTCCAATAAGGCCAAAATAGGTAATATAATTAGGTAGTGTTTACCTTTTTAGCGACTAAAAATATTCCTAATAGTCGAATATCTTACTAGATATTGTTGAAAATCCTACGTAATGTATACCTAAATTTGGTCACTTTTATTATACACCTTTAATATAAAGTAATATTTGGTCGACAAAGTCGATAAATTCTAACTAGCTTATCTACCTGGTTTCAACCATTAAGTCAATTATCTTTTGTAGTTGCATTTTCAAAGGCAGTTAACTTTAAAGTTAAATTAGCTCAAGACGCCATATTTTCTTAGCATAGTTGATTCCAAATTGGAATTTTAAAAATGAGTGTGTATGGAAACGAACTGACGAAAAGGTAAAAAAAATACCTAATTATCCCTGTAAATTAGCCCCTTATATTTAACAAGTGTAGCATACTTTCGGCTCAAACTATTACTTTAATTTTTTTATTTGGCAATGGGAATTTCTTTATAGATGAATTTTGTTATTGACGTATTGTTATTTTATGAAGTACAACTGCTATTATGCACAAAAAAAACCGCTGCCCAAGGAATCACTACTTCCACATCCAGATTTTCTATCCATCACAGCGAAAAAAAATTGTATGTGGAAATAATTGTTTATGGAACTTTAATATTATAATATTTGAAATCGTCCCATAAAACAATATACCACATCGCTAGTGGGGGTGGGGGTGGTGGAAGGAGGGTGAGGTGATAATGGAGGTGGATAAAGTAAAAAAGAAATTTGTGCCCTTCGGTTCTTGTACACACACACACTAAATGGCAATTTTATTTTTTTCAACCACTTTAATAATGGAGTGCGGGTGTCTAATGCCAAAAAAATTTTTGAGACCTTATATTTAGCTTCTCTTATATATACTAAATACCAATTGTATGGACTCTTACTTGCTTGATTCACCTATTTACCCTCATTTACCCCAATTTACCCCCAACCCTTCAACAAATTAATTTAGTTCCAGATCTCGTTAAAATACATACGTGTACCAAATTTCAAGTCAATATCGTAAACGGTTCCAGAGTAATCGTACGCATAAAAAAGTTACAGACAGACCGACAGCCGGTTTTTTTTTGCTCAAACTTGAAATCTCGACATTTCATGACATTCCAAGCCTATTTGAACTATAAAAATTTTCATTTTTTTTTTGTCGATACTTCCACTGGATGTGGAACTAAAAGTCACGTATATTCAGTTTTATTTCATAATTTTTAGCTATCTTTTTTTTTGAAGTGGGTTCAATTTTCTGTGTTAGATGGAATTCATATTTTGATTAAAACTTTCAGTTATGAGGCGATTATTTACTTCCGCTTTTAGTTGGGTATGAATCCTACTGCCATATGCTCCTCAAGTTTTTAATGTCTTCAATTTAAGATAACTTCGGTAAATAAGTATCATTTCACCCTATAATTTAATATGGTAGCCCTCGCGACTTGTCCACTGTTTCTTCCTTACTCCAATAATATTAGACTAGACACTAATATTAGAGAGTTGAGTAAAAATAAAAATATTTCTAGCACCCTTATATTTGAAATTTCTCGGATTGACGAATTGTAAAATCACACTAAATTTGAAATATTGTAATTCCATCAAACGAAGAACTTTTAGATGCAAATTACATCATAATTGATTTCCATCATGACGGTAATATAAAACGTGTTTAAAAGTTACATTTCAAAAGGAATAATAACTTGAAGAAAGTTTTACAACATATTTCATTTTTTAATAAAAATGTTTTATTATAAGCCGACGAATTTGTATACGCCAAAGTTTTATCAGTCTTCTCACAAAAGATGTACGCCCTCCGAAACTTTTAAATTAACTTACTTCTAGCCCCCATACATTTTTAACTATATAGTAACTCTTATAATGCTCTATATTTATTGATATTCTATTTTAGAAACTTTCGAATTGATTTTCTGTTGTTCAGGCCAGAGTGCAGCTGCAATTTTCTGTTTAATAATCCACATAAGCTTTTATGAAAATAAATTACTGAAGACACTATTCACTAATTTTTAAAAATTAACGTGGCCTGATTTCACGAGAGTTGATTCAAATTGCATCTTGATTGTATAGGTCAAACATACAAAACATTTGTTCACAGGTCGTCGTAAAGAAATGGGATTGTTTTAAAGAATCTTACTTATTTTAAGGTATGTATTCTTCTTCTTTTACGAGTTAAAAAGATAAAAACAATAATAGCACAAAATACGCTTTTTTGTCAATGCCTTCAAAGCTAAACGAGATGGGGTAAATTTACGTATCATTTTGGTAGAGTATAAAGTTCTCTGATATATTGGTTATCCAGGTATTTATGGAGTCAAAATCAAGTTATGTATAAAGATTTTGTGTAGTAATATATTAAGTGCATTAAAGTTATTGACAAAACAGCGCATAAAACGTTTTGCCTAGAAACTGCTTAAATTCATTTTGATGTGATTTGACAAAAAGTGCCCGAAACGCAGTCGAAGGTATTTTTTCAGTCAAATCACATCAAAATGAACGAATGCAGTTTCTTAAAGGCAGCACGCTTTGAATGCTGAATTTTTAGATTATTTTTGATGTATGAAAATGTATTTTTAATGTATGAAATATATTTATTGAAATGAATGAATTAATTAAATGAATCGCAATTGGCCATTACATGATTCATTTCAGCGCCCACATCAGTCAAAACCAAGTAGTGCAGATAGTGCGTTGTGAATTTTAAAGTTTTATTAGATCTTTGTGCTCGTTTATTTGTTTACTACTGTATTAAAATTCGAGTTTTTTGCTATGGAAGCTTCAAGGTGTGTATTACATATTCTATTACTTATAATTTTTTGATAAGCAGTAATATTTTTGTAAATGCCAGTTTAAAGTCGTCAATATAAAATGTTAGTTGTTCTTAGTAATAATGAAACATTTAGTTTCGTTCCAAGTGCGACCAAGGCATTTTTTTAAATGAGTGTATTTTTATTTATTAAATAAATATATTACGTTTGAAATTTATACCCATAGTTTGCCCTTCACTTTTAAAATTGAAATTATTTCTAGCCTGAAACGCTTTGTAACAAGTATATAATAATTATTATATTCGAATATTTTTTTCGATACTTATAAAACCTTTATAAATTAGATTTTGTAAAATATTTTTCCCATTACTAGCATTACAGAATACATAAAAATACAAAATTTCGTAATTACTCCCACGTCCAGTGGAAATATAGTAACGACAAAAAAATTTTTAAAAATTTTTATTGTCCAAATAGGCTTAAAATGTCATGAAACATCGAGATTTTAAGTTTGAGCGAAAAAAAAAATTTCTGTCTGTCTGTCGGTCTGTCCGTCGGTCTGTCGGTCTGTCTGTCTGCAACTTTTTTTTGTGCGCACGTTTACTCTGGAATCGTATAAGATATTGACTTGAAATTTGGTACACATATGTACTTTAACGAGATCTAGAACTAGATTATATTTTCATCTTGTTCCGTCGAAGGGTTGGGGGGTAAATTAGGGTAAATTTGGGGTAAATTGGTAAATCAAGCAGGTAAGAGTCCATGAAATTGGTATTTAGTATATATAAGAGAAGCTAAGGTCTCAAAAAAATTTTTGGCATTAGCCACCCCCATTACCACCCCCACCTCCTTATTAAAGGGGATGAAAAAAAATTGTGATTTAGAGTATGTATAGGAACCAGAAACCTCAAAATATTTTTTTACTTCATCCACCCCCCCACTACCACCCCCCTACCACCATCCCCACCCCACTACCGATGTGGGGTATCGTTTTATGGGTTTTTGGGGTAGAGGATTTCAAATATTATATTATTAAAGTTCCATAAACAATTATTTTCACATACAAAGTTTTTACTTCCACGTCCAGTGGAAGTATAGTAACGACAAAAAAATTTTTAAAAAAATTTATTGTCCAAATAGGCTTAAAATGTCATGAAACGTCGAGATTTTAAGTTTGAGCGAAAACAAAATTTCTGTCTGTATGTCGGTCTGTCTGTCTGTAACTTTTTCTTGTACGCACATTTACTCTGGAACCGTTTAAGATATTGACTTGAAATTTGGTACACATATGTACTTTAACGAGATCTAGAACTAGATTATATTTTCATCTTGTTCCGTCGAAGGGTTGGGGGGTAAATTGGGGTAAATTTGGGGTAAATGGGTAAATCAAGCAGGTAAGAGTCCATGAAATTGGTATTTAGTATATATAAGAGAAGCTAAGGTCTCAAAAAAATTTTTGGCATTAGCCACCCCCATTACCACCCCCACCTCCTTATTAAAGGGGATGAAAAAAAATTGTGATTTAGAGTATGTATAGGAACCAGAAACCTCAAAATATTTTTTTACTTCATCCACCCTCCATTACCACCCCCCTATCACCACCCCCACCCCACTACCGATGTGGGGTATCGTTTTATGGGTTTTTGGGGTAGAGGATTGCAAATATTATATTATTAAAGTTCCATAAACAATTATTTTCACATACAAAGTTTTTTCGTTGTGAGTGACTTGGATAGAGAATCTGGATGTGGAAGTAGTGATTCCTTGGGCAGCGGTTTTTTCTGTTGATACAATTTGTCCAATATTAATTTAAGCTCGTGGGATATTCGGTAATAAAATTTCACACCATTATTTTATAAATATTATGCCAAAATTGAACATTTTTATTAAGAATGACAAAAATTCATTCATCATAATGAGCCATGGAATAACAACGGGTGGTTAATAAAATACGAAATTTCTTAGTGAAATAATATACCATTCTCCTAGTTTAGTTACATGAACTTTTTATAAATAACTTAAAACACATATTATATTTCCGTTTTTATTAACTTTGGTTTACTAAAATTGGTGGAACATCATTTATTTTTGATAATTATTCTGAAGTATCCACCTACTTCAATATTTATATGTTTAATAAAATACGAAATTTTTTAGTGAAATAACATACCATTCTCCAAGTTTAGTTACATGGACTTTTTATAAATAACTTAAAAACATATTATATTCCATTTTTTATTAACTTTCATCTACTAAAATTGGTGGAACATCATTTATTTCTGATAATATTACTTAAATGCGAGCACAGGGAATGTATTCATTCTTGTCGCCAATAATTAACAACTTCTAGGCGGCCATGGAATAATGAAAGGTAACAAGATAGTAATGGCTGCCGCACTTACGTCAATTAGATTAAATTTTACATTCTAATCCTAACAGAATTTGATTATTATCAGCCAAAAGAATAAAGTGCATAGGCATATAGCTCAAAAATGGCTCCAGGTTCTAAAACATATGGATTGTGTATTTTGTGCAAAAAATATGCAGACATTGAAAAATATCATCATCAGCTTACTTACTTGTCACAATTGGTTGAGGATATTCATTATGAAGAAATATTGGATGTAAAGTTATTCAGAAGAATCCAAAAATATCTACTAAAATCTTCAAGCAAATTTAATAGACTATCTAAATTAAAAGTAAATAGAATTGTGTCGAAATATTTAATATATTTTATTAAACATGGACATTTACAAAGTTCAGTCCTCAGTCTTATTTATTCTCCATTAAGACGAGAAGAATTCTTGCTAGACTTCCAAGTCCACTTAAATTTAATTACTTACATGTGCTAATAAAATTTGTTAGTTTAACATATATTATTGTGATACCCACAACTTTATTTCTGTAAACAAAAAAATAAATATTAACATATTAATTTGTGTACTTATAATATCCTCGTGAATATCCTCCTTTGTGTCGCCAAATAAATTTAATTCTAAAAGCACTTCTTCCCCGCGTCTTTACTTTGACATTTTATATGACAGAAAAATTTTCACTTATTAATTTGACAGAATGTAAAAAATTTCCGGATATTTTTTGGGTTGCCATGGTAACTTAACAAAAGACAAGCCTCTGATTGGTTAAAAAATATGGTGTGAAATTTTCGCTGTAATTTTATATTTTGGAAAGCAATTTTCGCTGAAAGTTTGTTCTTATTGGTCCAAATTTTCAAAATCCTCCTATTTCATTGGATCTCATAATGTGAGGGAAATAGTCATACGTATATGACAAATGCAAATTCCATAATATACAGGGTGTAATCAGTTTCATGTCATTAAAAAAAAAACTGGTAATGGGGACCGACTAGAAAAACAAAAAACCTTTATGACTTTTTCCTCTAGGGGCACTAACCTAGGTCAACAATTTGAATATTAGGGTAGGGAACGTTTGAGAATCTAACTGCCTTTCTGGGTCAATGGACGTGTAGTTCCCTTTAAATTGTCATAAAAAAGTGCAAAGATTACCAGCCGACTCGTTCTCGCCGGCATGCGGCGCCCGCGGTTTCAAAGCAAAGAAGGGTGCCACCTTTGATGAGCGCCTCAACAGAACCAATTATAAAAATGTAAATAATTTGTTATCTCTTTTTGCAGAATTGCAAGCAAATGATGGGCGTAAAGATTTAAACACAGCATTTTTTTACATGTGTGTTTTTTTAATTTAGAACAAAATATTGGAGCTTTTATTGTTGTTTATAATTTTTCAGATTTAAATGTGATTTATTAACATTTGTAACCTAAATGAGTGTTCTGGGTTAAAAGCTTAAAAAATGAAAAATTATTTCTTGACATTGGGAAATAAAAAGTTAGACATCTGAGATACGATAACAGAAAACAATTATGTGTATTTTAAGTTAGGAAAAAAATCTGATTTATTTAACGAATTGCCGATCAGGTATCGAAAACTAAAATACACAAATAAATCTAGAACTTACCAATAAATTTGTTGATTTACATAAATTGTTCGTAATGGCTTCCACCTGCATCAATACACTTTTCGGCACGTCGAACTAAGGATATACGCACTCCGTTCAACACATTTGGTAAATATTACCATTTTTTATGGTTTCTATGCACATTAAAATACCACACTCCTTTAGTGTGGTATTTTAATGTGCATAAAAACCATAAAAAATGGTAATATTTACCATTTATCAACTAACCTTGTCAATAAAGAAAATAAAAATAAAAACTTGGTCCAAAATCCAAAAAGCAACACAAAAAAAAACGAACAAGTAGTGTCTGTACGTAATCAAGAACTTAACGACTTGAACGTTAAGTCAATAAAATAAATCTTAACTGTAAATACGTGACCCAAAATTCAAAAAGAACAAAACAACGAAGGGGTTCGACGTGTGTACTTAACGAAGTGCCCACAGAAACTAAAATATTGCACAAGGGAGAGTATAGTTTTCTTCAGATCTACTAAGCATTCAAAAACGCCGACGTCTTTCACCTTTACCGCACCGCTAAAGACCTTACCTATTTTTAAAAAGCCATAAAAAGTGTGATTATCAACTTGTTAGAGGCGCCGACATACGCGAAGATAAAAGCCTATCCCAACATTCCAGCAGTTCTCAAACAAAATTATTGAAAATTTTCGAAACTTTCGTTTATTTTTTTTCTAAAACTATAAGTTTTAGACCCTATGTTATATAAAATAAGGTTTTTTTGTTCGTTTAGTCGTTCCCCACCACCAGTTTTTTTTAATGACATGAAACTGATTACACCCTATAGAAGATTAATAAAGTCAATTTACTGTAAACACTCACTCGAGAAGGATTGGATACTAATATTCAAAATGAAGTGACTCAAATTTATGAAAATCAGTTTTTTAAAAATAATATATGCTTGAATAGAGAATACAAATATAAGTTGAGTGTTCGATTTAAAAAACTCCTAGTACTCGCTTGTCACCACTCTGTGAGACACCCTGTAAACATCAGAATAATTTTAGAATATATCTCACTTGATATCCTACATTTTCTTTAACATTTTTTCAAATTTCAGATAGTTGAGAAGATATTGTTCGTCCACACACTATTGAGTCACCCTGTATATGTTACTATTTATTACTGGTAAAAAAATTTCAAATTAAATAAAGTTTTATAATCAGCGTGTATTACTAGTTACTATTCCTCTATATCCATCCTATTCGATGTTTTAAATGTTAAACTGTATTCAAAGGCCCCACAATAATAGTGCAAACAATAAAAACAATTATTTTTCTCGTTATCGAGCTCGTCATTCTTCCAAGGGTAAATATGCAGCCTTTATTCGAGCAGCACAAAAGAATGCCACACTCTGCATTTTGTAAATCAAATAGGGGACTTTAATTACCAAAATAAATTATGATCACAAAAGAATTGGCGAGGTTGAGCAAAGATCTTTAAATCCCGGCTTTGAAATTAATCAGTTTGGGTTTTGCTTGTGTGTTTTCGTTAGGAACATCGTATCTCGATCGGTTTATCTCCCTTGTTCTATAAATAAGGGAATTGTTTTCTGGTCAGATTTGCTACCACTCCGAATAAGTAAAAAATATATGAATTTTCATCGTCCACCTTTATACGCGAGAGGGATAATAAATGTTTGTTTTTCTGCAATATCTTCCAACCACATTAAAATATAAAATAAATTCGTATTTTAAATTTAGGTATAGCCGCCCGGACACTAGTTCACTTAGTACCAGTTTAAATACATTTTAAAAAATGGAGGTAAAATCTGACACTTTCTAAAACTTACCTACTTAAGGTAGTACTGTCGATACTGCAGGAGTCAAAAGTATACACTGTCTCGTTTGACTTGCGCAGTATTTAGACTAGGCAACGTCGCAATGGAGTGAGAGAGAATTGACAATGATTTATCAGAATCGTCGCTTCAACTGCCTTCGAAATCACTAAACGTCAAAAAATGCCACTTTCGATTCGTTCGTGCCGAGCCGAATTTTCCAATTACGATTTACGATCAGGTTTAACTGGAAGTCTTCCTCTTTACGTCGCGACATTATACGGCCGTCTTGCTGGTGTTTTTCCAAAAATATGAACGAGTCAAGATCGCATGTTTTTGCAATTTTTCCGGTTCCGAAATGCGAGCTGTTCTTTGCTATTTTTCGCAGATATCTCTAGAACCATTCGAGCTAGCTAATTTACATAGAATTAAATTTGCTTAAATTATATTTATAATGTTGCAAAAACTGGAGAGTAAATTGCATTTGATCGGCACGAATTAAAAATTAAACCGTAAATATTCTGAACAACTTTCAAAATGTCCATCTGTCCGTCCGTCCATCTGTCTGCCCGTCACGTTTCTTGTAAGCACGATAAATTAAGAAAGAAAAGTCCGATTGTGTTGAAATTTGAAAAGTAAGTTAATGTTAGCTAGACGAAGAACTCTTCTTTTTCATCCAATGTTAGCCGAAGTAGGTGCATTTTGGAATGATTGCAAACTGGTTAACCAGATGATAGATGTAGTGATTAGTGTGAATGAGGGCATCCTGTGTGGGCGGTAGACTTTGAATCATCTTTACTTTTCCTTGTGTGAAGAGATTCTCTCTGAGCTTGTTGATGCTGTCAGGTTCTGTTGTGCCATCGTACAGAATGCATGTGAATCACTCTATAAGTTCAAATGCCTTTATTTAAGCATCCACCGGCTGAATGTTTTGCAGAGAGGATAAATCCTTCAGTACCTGGAGGGTATGCTTTCCATGTCTTCCATGTTGATTTTTTCCCCTTACCAAAAAATTGTGATGTAGTGTCTGAACTCGTGAAAGCATGGAAAAAGGAAGGACAATACTTGCGATATATTTTCTCCGAGCTCTTGGCAGATGGCGTTGATAGGATAATATCGGCAGTGTTTACCCTTATCAAATGCAATCCAAAGATGAATATTAGGTTTGTAAGTTTGTAGCTCGAAAAAGATGCCTACTAGTACCACAATAACATAAGGTGATAATAAGTTAGAAAATCTTGCTAAAGAATTGAACATAAATTGTGATAAAGCTCATGATGCTCTTCATGACATAGTCATGCTGGATCAAGTTTTAAACAAATTGAACATTACCAACGATGATTTACTTGGTTCTTTTTTAAGTTGGGACGATGCTTGTAAAGTAATAAAATTTTTGAAGAATTTGCCTATTGCTATAAAAGGATTAAATTTATTAAAAGATTGTGTACCAATAGGTATTAGAAGAAAAGTGGTTGCTGCAAACGTGACTTACGAAATGGTTGAAGATGCATATAAAAAAATAAATATAATGGTTTATTAAACATTTAGGGAAAGATGAGAATGGTGTTGTTAAAGTTACAAAACACAAAAAAATATTGCACAGAATTTTTAATTTTTTAGAAAATAAAGAAAAAAATAACCAAGAAATCGTTATTATAAGATTAATTATTAAAAAAATGAAATAATATTATCTGTAACATTACTAGTCATTCATATTTTATTACATTTAATAAATATGTGCTAATAAAACATCGTTCATGTTATTTTTAATAAAGAATTTTTATGAAACCTACAGTCTAATATTCCATACATTTTTAAATTTACGACGTTGCCACGTCTAATAAACTACGATATAGAAAGTAGACTTTTAACATTTATTCGCTAATTTCTACTATCACATTATCTGAAGCTGTACTTTTAAGAGTCTAAAATGTTTTGTATATTATTTTCTCTCGTTTTCTCCTTTTTAATTGAAATCTGAACGGTACTTTTTGTAAAATATGATGAAACCTGTGATTTCTCATAAGGATCAATGTTTATTCGCTAATAATTACTACTATCGCATGCTTTAAAGCTGTACTTTTAAGTGTCTAAAATGTTTTGTATATTATTTTCTCTTGTTTTCTCCTTTTTAATTGAAATCTGAACGGTACTTTTTGTAAAATATGATAAAACCTGTGATTTCTCAATGTCAAAAGCATCAAATTTCAAATGTCAATATTTTTTTACTGGTTCTCTGTAGCTCTTCGAAAATTTAATTGGATCATTATCTTACCATAATCTACTAATATGCCGAATTTTATTAATTTCTGAACATTAATTCTAAGACCGACAGTACTACCTTAAGCAGAAGAGAAGGATTTCCTTCTTCTGCAAATCAACGTATATTTACACCATTTCATTAAGAAATCCATAGTCACAACGAACATATATATTCTTTTTAAAACAAAATGGATGTATTATTTTGTTTTAAGAAAGTTCTTAAAACAATTACATTCTGTGGGTAAATAATTAAACGTCTTTGGATCCATGTAATTTAGGGAATTACAAGTTATATTCAGTCTTGCATATGATATCCGAAAATATTCCTTGCTACGCGTATTTACGTTATGAATATTTTTATTTACAATAAATACATTCTTATTTTGATAAACGTAACATTTCAAAAATGTATAAACATGGCAAGGTTAAAATATTACACTCTCTAAATACCCCTTTGCCAGAATGGGTACTAGAAACATTAGCTATACAAAAACGTTTTGAGCAATAAAAACGTTCTGTGATAGAGTGGTGTTCCCCCAGAAACAGACACCATACCTCAATCTAGAATTTACTTGGGTATAGTATAAATTAACTTATTCTTGCTTAGTAAGCACTGTTTTAATATTACTAAACAAAAAAGAAATTGATGCTAGTTTGGAAATAAAATGTACACAATACGATTTCCAGCTTAAACATTCATCAATATGTAAATCCAAAAACTTGATACCCTCATGCGTACCTGTTATAAATGAATCATTGATCTTTAATAAAATAGACTAGCAGTTCTGTCTATTATGGAACTAATTTATTTGAGTTTTTTCTGCATTGAAATGAATTTCAGTTGAAACTGATGTTGATTGAAAAATGTAGATGCTTTTTCTACAACATTGTTACATTTACTTTCTAACACATTATGCATAGAATCTGAAATAATCATAGAAATAATCAGCATACATTGAAAAGAATTCATTACATAGAATTAAATCAAGCTCATTAATATAGAATATAAATAATACAGGGTCCGATATTGAACCCTGTGGAACTCCCATACTTAAAAACGAACGTTCAGAGTTGTCTCTGCATACGTTATTTTCCCTAGCGTGTTGTATATTCAAATACTGTTGAAGATTAGTCAAAAATGAATTGATCCAGTTTAGTGGTTGTCCATAGTTACACAATGTATTCAACAATTTTGTGTGATTGACGCAGTCAAACGCCCTGCTGAAATCAAAAAATATTCCAAAACAGTTATATTAATGACAAAGTATAAATCTTATAAACGTTTTTACAAACAAAGAGTTTCGCCGGTTAAGCATGTAGTATTGGACCCAGTAGCTTATTAGGCTATTCATTCACATGAATTGTTAGTCCCTTGAGGTAAAGCTTTTACCCCAGAAGTTCTGCGACTGGACCGCAAGACATGTACCCCCCGTTCCCCACCCTCCGTTTTCGAGGGTGGGGAACACGATGGTGACAATATTTTCCAACCTACCCTCCAAGCACTACCCCTAAACCGAAAAAACCACTCCTTTTTCTGATTTTCTGGCGCTAGGCATTTTTTCATCGGAAAATTTTGTTAATGAAAGTTGTTCAGAATTATCCAAAAACTCAATATCCAATATTTCATCAAAATAAAAAACTTGAAAAATTAAAGAAAATGATAAATTTAAAAAATTGATAAATGTAAAAAATATAAAAAAGACTACTAATTACTTGACAACCTATACTGAAAAATCCACTCCTTTTTCTGATTTTCTGGCGTTAGGCATTTTTTTATCGGAAAATTCTGTTAATGAAAGTTGTTCAGGATTGTCCAAAAACCCAATATTCAATATTTCATCAAAATAAGAGAATTGAAAAATTTTAAATATTGATAAATATAAAAAATTAACAAACTAAAAACGTACTCTTCGCTAATTTACTGAGCTTTTTATATAATTGTTACACATTCTATAGGATACTCTTCGCAGTTTTCTTGTAAATAATGTTAGTTTTTGGACATCCTAAATTTTGTGATACCATCTTTGTTGTGAAAAAAATTATATGAAAAAAAAATATCCAACCTGTGTGGGATTCGAACACGGGACCTTTGGATTGCAACGCAAAGCAAAAATCAAATCGAACAATACTTTATTCATATTAAATTATAAATATGTCTCCCTGGAAACTGTACCGGAGCCAGCCAGACATACACGGCCCGCAGCGCCATGGTGAGTGTAAGGGTTGGGCGGGGCACGTCTGGTTCGACTAAACAATAGTTGGTGAGGGGGTTAGATCTCCTATTTAAAAAGTATAAACTTAAAACTAACAATAACTTTTAAAAAACATGATATATGAAAATATCTGAAAATAATTAAAATAACACAATAAAATTATCGATTTCGCGCACAACACGAGCACTTTGAAATTTTGGTTGCTGGCACGGGAAAACAAAACTCAACGAAAAAACCCGTTCGAAGCAATTCCACCCTGGTGGTCTTCCTCCCAGGAAAATGTGGTGAAATGAATGTTAAGGATTAAAAGCTTTAGCCGCTACACCATCACATATTGCTACGAATATTAATTGTCTGTGATATATATCTTTCGACAATCATACATATTTCAACTCTTATTCATATGAAATATATATTAGTAAAATTCATAAACAAAAAAAATGTATTATGGAAATAATATTTCGCAAGATTTCCATTTTAGTACAAGTGATAAAAATTAAGAGAATATTTTTTTTAAAATTAAATAATTAATAACTTTTTTATTTACTGATGGATTTTCTTCAAAAGCAATAGCGTTATTTCTCTAGCTAATACTAACTTACTTGCCAAATTTCAATACAATCGGACTTTTCCTCCGATTAAAGAACTTATATCTAGATACATAACAGGCTATCTTTTCACTATATACCTTGTTTGCTCCTAACATAGTCACATTATACGTCCATTAAAATGGATTAATGAACATCACATCCCATAGGCAACAGTGGCGTTGTGTTTAGAAAATGTGTAGAATGGTAAATATTTTCATTAAAATGAATTATTGCAATTCCTGCATTACCGGCTCTTTATACAACGTGATGTAGGCATACGATATAACAGTAAGATAATACAGTAAGATAAATATGTATTGAAAGGATATTAAAATTTAATTGCTATTCACTTTGTACGAAAAAACCCGCGGGTTGAGTGTAAGAACAGCTGACATTGGCAATCCGTCAATTTCAGCTGAACTCCGCCCATTCATTTTTTGTCAATTATATTTATATTTGGATTCATAATATGTAATTTTCGTATTTGAATAAAGTGTATTATTATTTTTTTTTTTGTTAAAAACCAGTCACCCTTCTCTGTGGCTCCGACCCTCACAGAGGGGAGCTGGTAGTACCGGCAGCCACTCCCCAAGTGACTACTGAGTCCGGGAATCGTGTGCCCTGAGCAGACGTAATGAACCGAGGATGACGGCCTTCTGCATTCTGCCGGCTAAGACCTCTGCCGAATTTCGGCATGCCGGTATGATCTTAAGTTCCGAAAGCAGTGTGTGTCTCGTTTCACCGAGGGCTCCTATAATCAGTGCCACTATCTTAACAGTATGGTCTGGATACAGTCTGCGGAGTTCGAAGAGCAGATCTCGATATTTTGTCCGTTTTTCCTCCTCCTTCAAGACAATGTTGTTCTCCGCGGGAGCCGAGAACTCCACGACAAACATTGTCTTGAGTTGATGGTCGAGGAGTATTACGTCAGGCTTGTTGGCTTGTATTTGCCTGACGGTGGGAAAAGAGTAGTTCCAATAAATTAGACACTTCTCATTTCCCACAACGGACTCAATATCCCCCGGAGCGTAAGGCAGCACTGGTGTCTCGTCTATCCCATACGAGTGCCTTAGGTGATAATAAAGCACTCGTAATGCTCCGTTGTGCCTCTGGATATAGGCCGAGACTGCATATGTCGGACAAGCCGACAACAGGTGCATTAAAGTCTCTGGCGCCCTGCGGCAGGCCCTGCAGCTGACATCAGGGACCTCTATACCCATGACACGACTACGATAGACGAGGGTATTAAATACACCATCCTGGCAAGCCATTATGAATCCCTCGGTCTCAGACTTCAGCCCAGCTGACCTTAAGAAGGCAAAAGTCAGCCTTTCGGATAAGCCAAGGTTCTCTATATTTTTATAGAAAACTCCATGCATTGGCTTATCCGTGTGAAGCTGCAGAAAGATGTTGTGTTCTGCAGCTTTAATTTGGGCTTTTCGTCGAGCAGGTTCCAACTCGGTGACAGAGTCGGGATTTACCCGCTCGACGCCGAAGGGGAGACCAAGTTCATCGGCTGCTCTTTGTGCTGCCTTAAACAAAAAGGCTCCTATTCCTGCACTTTCATGGTCCCGGAACATGCAGAGGAGGGGATCCGAACTCCTGATGACCTTACAGGCTCCATCCAGAACCATCCTATTATGGAGACTCTCCAAACTCGAGAGTCCACGGCCTCCCCGATGTCGTGGGAGGTATAGCCATGGAATGGACGATTTAGGATGCAAACTTCTATTGAGATGCATCTTCTTGCGGGTTCCTACGTCGAGTTGACGCAACTCCTCTCGAGTCCATTTCACTACTCCAAAGGAGTAGAGTAGGATCGGAACGGCAAGCATGTTGGTAGCAGACACCTTGTTCTTCCCCGACAGTTCTGAGGACCAGATCTGTCGGAGTCGGTGCTGATACTTGCCGCGGAGAGCGTTTTTCACTACACCCACTTCTTGGGTGGAGCGTTGCTCGACACCCAAGTAAGTGTACGACTCTCCGGCATCTAGATGATGTAAGATGCTTCCATCCACGAGCTGCGCGTCCTCTCCGTAGTTCCCGCATCGTCCTCTCTTGAGATGGACCAGTGCACATTTGTCCAACCCGAACTCCATACCGACAGCCTGCGTGTACTCCTGTACCACCCTGAGGGACTGGTGTAGGTCCCTCTCTCCGGAGGCATAAAGTTTAAGGTCATCCATGTAAAACAGATGGGTGACCTTATGCCTCCTATCGCCGGGGGTACCGCAGTTGTATCCACGGAGCGAAACGGATAATGGCAGTAGTGAGATGCAAAACAGAAGGGAGTCTCCCTGAAATACTCCCCTTCTGAAAGATACCGGCTCCGTCTGGACTCTATCGTTACCCGATGTAATGGTAAAGCGAGTCCTCCAGAGTGGCATCAGTTCTTCGATACATCTCACTACGGGACCGGGCACCGCAAGACATTGGAGCAAGTGTACAATGGGCTCGTGTGATGTCATGTCAAATGCCTTGCGGTTTATTATTATTATTATTATTATTATATTTTTTTATAACTGTAAACTGAACTTCATCATGTTACGACTATGGAACGATCGATTTTATTCTTTTCTAAACTGCTTTCTGCAAACGGCACAGCACTTCACTATTTTGCACTAAATATATTGTTACTAAACTGTGTAAATATGAATAGAGAATATTATTTAGGTATTAAGCAAATCACAACTTAAAATAAATAGGTTTCTTCACCACATTTTGATCGAAAACACGAAAAACACTTATTAACATTAATGGCTGACGCTGCCAAAAGTGTCAAACTGAGATTATGATAATCGAACTGAACCGATCGTGCCCGAATCGACCGCTAATAGATCGACTAGCCAATCAAGAACTTATGGGAAGAAGTGCCTTAGATAGTAATTATCTCAGCAACATATAAATCAGTACAATTATGTATCTAGTTAAGTTCTTTAATCGGAGGACTTTTCTTTTTTAAGTTATCGTGTTTACAAGAAACGTGACGGACGAACAGTCGGAAATTTTGAAAGTTGTTCAGAATTCGTTCATTAACACAATGATATGAAATTTTTTTCTCTACGAGCGATATTTACGATTTTAGAAATGTGCCGATCAAATTTTAAAAAACATAAAAATGACTACTAATTGCTTGACAACTATCTGACAGCTTGGGTTTAATTTCAAACATAATTGTCATGTCATAATTGTCTTGGACAATATTTTAAACAAAATTTCAATATTTTTCAATTTTGATTAAATTTTAGTTTTAGGGTTTTTGGATAATTCTGAACAACTTCCGTTAACAAAATTTTCCGATAAAAAAATGCCTAGCACCGGGAAATCCGGTTTAGGGGTAGTAGTTGGAGGTTAAGTCTGAAAATATTATCACCATCGTGTTTCCCGCCCTCGAAAATGGGGGAGGAAGATGTCTTGTGGTCCAGTCGCAGAACTTTGGGCTGTTTGCCTTTTTCTGGTTTACCTCTAGGGACTATGTTTCTTATGACTAAAAGTTAATTTTATTTTTGAAGGTGCTGTTTTCATATCAACCTCTTGAGTGACAACTACTAAAAAATCTATATTATTTAACACTAGCATAATTATCGCGTGTAAAAATTACAACACGGTGAGATTGGTGGAAGGTGCTTAAAAAAAATTTAAACCTAGGTAATGAACAATAGCATAGGCGCACAAAAAAAAATTAATTGCGAAGACCTACTGATAAAAGATTCATGGTGAGCCATATTTTTCCAACGCTAGCGCCAGTGTCGGAGCAATAATGCAATTTAAATATCTTTAATCTATGATCCTATAACTACCACGATCCAGGTTGAATGTTGTGTACCCTCTGACTCCTTATATCCTCTCGTTAACCTTTATGGTGCCTTTGGGCTCTTAATATTTATCATCGAGTCTATTGTAAATAGTTCAAGGTGATATTGCCGAGTTATATTTCTTAACTGACGCGATTTGCCTTCGGACTTCTAACAAGCAAAGCAAGCTCTCCTCGCGACCAAAACATGAACATTACCTGGGGTGCATGTGTTTGATTAGTTATGTTTATAGATTTAACATAACATAACATCGCATAGCAATACCACTTTGCCGACGGCCACTGTTGAATTATTCTGCAATATGCGCTTCAATCAATTATTATATACATGCAACCGTTGTATTTATTTGTATATATAGACAATTTTTGCTAAAATATTCTGGTAAACAAGCTTTTATGAGGATGAAATTAATGAAGCATATAAAATGTAACTAATGCAGATATTTCATATCAAATATCTGCTAATAGCAGTGGCCCAGTCGATGAAGGTATTTACCTACAAAAATTTACAAAATGAATAATTTTGTTTTAATGAGTTCGTGAAAGTGTATAGAATCATATCCTGAAAAGTTTACATTTCGCTCGGATGCAGAACATAAAAAAAAAGTGAAAAAAAATTTTTCATCCATTTTTTCAAAATTTTGAAATAAGTAGAGTAAAGTAAAGCTAGGAAAAATAAAAAATACAGATGGATAGATCACGTATTTATGAACAAAAAATGTTCTAATGAAATTTATCGCTAAAGCCACGGTTTTCTCGGAAAAAATAGTCAATTGTAACGTTATAACTCGGAGCGAGATTTATGCGTACGCGCGCTTGAATACGCATGAATTACATGTCACTAAATCAGAATTTGTTCAGTCTATATGGGTGTTGGTTGGTTCATTTAAAAGATGGAAATTGTAACTTTCTGATGCTTTTTTGTTTTAAACAATACAAGCAAAGGATGGATGAGAAAAATATAATTATATTTATTATCACGCCCGAACTCAATCGTCGCAATAAAAAAATATAGAGAAAAATAAAAGCCCTCGAAAAAAATTCTTTCTTCATTGAGAACTGTTAAAAAGTATGTATATTTCATGATTATTATGGTTTATTAAGTTGTAGTAACGTGGATTCACAAAAAAGTACATCTCATATCATTTTAATTTACTTGCTTGATGATTTTCTTGATAAATATATCATTGAAGGCTATAACTTGCCGAGATTGACGCATTGGAGAAAAGAAAATATCACTACTTCTGAGAAAATGGATACTTTTCGAATGTTCAAACACAAATTCGTTTACTTGTATGCATTTTTTTCGAAAATATCAATCAGATCATGATAAGAAACTGCGATTTTCACGATCTTATCCTTATGAAAATATCTTTGATTGTTTTGAATATAAATTCTGGAATTTTTCCAATACATGAACAAATGTATAAGGAATCCATTGGATATAGCTGAAATGTGGATGGGTGTACCTGTAATAAATACAAAACAGTAAAGGCAAGCAAGTAAAAATTCATGCTAGCGATTCAGCGGCTGTGAGGTGTCTGTGTATGCGTTTATAATTATACATTTTCCCTCCATACTCACTATTTATCCTCCTATTTACTAAGAAAAATGTTAAAAATGTGTAATCAGAAAGAGAAAAAAGTTTTATTTTACTCGTTAGAACTGCTAAGAATTTTTAGAGGTAGGCTTGGCCTCGCAGAGTGACAAAGTTACTTCACATTTTTTTTTTCAGAAATACCGTGGCTTTAGCGATAAATTTTGTTAAGACATTTTTTTGTTCAGACACACGTGGTCTATCCAACTGTATTTTTTATTTTTTCCTACCCTGATTTAAATTCAAAAATTTGAAAAAATTGATGAAAAAAAATTTTTTTTCACTTTTTTCTTGTTCTGCATCCGAGCGGAATGTAAACTTTTTAAAGAGGTCCACACACGATGCAGCGGCAGGGAGCCAGCCTTGTCGGCATGCTTTGAACTCATTCGTAAAAGTGAACTGGTCCGCTGGAATTCCAATTCTCTTCAAAGCGTACCGACAATGCCGCTCCTTGCCGCTGAAGATATTATTCTATACACTTTCACGAACTCATTAAAAACAAATTATTCATTTTGCAGGTTTTTGTAGCTTTCACTATAAAATGTTCTCTGTCGTCTGGGCTAAGCACACAAACATAATTCTAATTATAACTGCCATGGTATTGTTTAAAAATGTATGATGATACAAACAAATAATTTTAAAATTATTTGATGTAGTTTCAACATCAAACAACAGTAAATTGTATATTATGTTTTAATATTTCAATGTATCAATTAATAAATGGAAATAAAAATATTGAATAGTTCTGCAAATGATAAAATTTATGAGGCACTTCTTTCTTACTATGTAAACAATGTAAACACAGCCAGCCGTCAATCATTGCCTGACGTGTATCAGCTTGAGAACCTAAGCAAGAATAAGGTATTCCTGATGTTTCTTGTTATATATACTATTAGCAGAAATACACCTTCTTCGCAGGATGTCAAAGTTTGAGATAATGTTTATAATTATGCCATATCTAAATTCGGGTGATTAAAAGGTTATAATTTCCAGATCATGATTATAGGATCAGTGTAATCAAAAAGTAGAGATAATGTGGAAGGATATTATAGTCCAGGGAAATGAGTAAAAAAAGTACCATGTTCGGGACTGTGACTCATCCAGGCAGAGACCACGATTTTTAGGTAGTATAGGTGTCAATAAATGAAACCTATATAAAATCTGCGGTCGATTTTCTGCATATGTTTATTTACAGCCATTTTAATGCAAAAAAATGGAAAAAACGTGTTTTTTCACACTTTTTCACCTGCCAATAAAAAGTAAACCATCTTACAGATAAATCAAATGAATCACCTTGTAGGAAATTAAAAAAGCTTTAAAATGGCAGTTGTTAAATGTCGATATAGTTAATTGTTGCTAAGATAATTGCAAAATGCGGAATTTTATTCAATAAACAATATCTTGTGTAAAAAACAATCTACTGTTTTGTCCTTGCGTAAATAGTTGACTCTCATAGTGCTTAATATCTGGTAAAAATTTCAAATCGATTCGTCAAATAGTTTTTGCAAAATTGCATTAATTTATCCCAGAGACCTTTTTTTTTGCAACCCCACCACGTCCAGAGAAATCAAAATACAATGATTCTACGGCCTCCACCTGAAAGGGAATGACTTGATTTACCAAAATGCTTTGTTAGATATCGAAAAAATTAATTTTCAGACCTGCAAAATGACGTTGCAAAAGAACTCAGATTTTTACCTTATAAACAAATAGAATAATTTTTTAACAATTGATTGTAGAGCATCGGTTTTTCGATATTTGGAAAGCTTTACACGAATTTTGAAAAAAAAAAGAAGGTCCTAGGTCAATTTGGGGCAAAGTTAGCATTTTTTTTTTTAAAAATTCATAGCTTCTTTGTTTATAATAATTAAGAAATGTAACAAGAGCCATTTTAAAGGGGAAGAGTTCAACTTTTAGTGTGTATGTGAATCGACAAATATTCTGTATTATTATAAATTACAGCGTTATTTCGATACAAATTCTATTGTTTATAACTTAATATAACAGTAATTTATATATTTAATTGTACACAAACCTTTCCTATAATTTTCAATAAGAATAATACAAAAATTTTGATAATGTATAAAAATATTTTTTTATAAAATGTTTAAACAAATTACAGGTAATTATTACTCTCTTATTATTTTGGAGCAGATGTGTTGAACCATAGAAAGTTTCTACTGTATCATACAAACCATGATACATGACAAACGCTGTCACTACATGTACATTCACACGCGTGTTGTATACTTCTACGAAGGAAGTAATGGTTTGTTTTATTATTTATTAATAATTAATAATACGCAAATTAATAAATTAATAAATTGTATGGTAATTTTGCATTTGAAAAATATCTTAAAAATTTAAATTATATCGAATAGAGTGTTTTCATTTTATAAATTTGAAAAGTTCAATTGTTTATAACAATAAGATATATATTTACGCGTACATAAGCCTTTTCTACAACTTTCAACAAGAACAAAACAAAAAATTTTGATATTTTGCAAAAAAAAAAATTTTTTTTAAATGTTTAAACAAATTACATTGTTAATATTAATGTTAATAGTTTAACAGATTGAATATTATTAACGTACGTAAAAAGGTACCCCAAATTGAAAAAAGAAACATCAAAATCGGTTAACAAACACCAAAGTTATGACTTATGTGGTCAGTTTGAAGATGCTGTTTCAATTTTTGAATGCGCGGATTTGAGGGTTCCCCCTCCACAACCTCCGAGCTAAGTTGATTCGAGCCTCATTTTAGAAGCTTTGCCAACAGTTTTGAGAAAGTGCAACCATTTTCAAATTTTTTACACTAAAAGTTGAACTCTTCCCCTTTAAAATGACGCTTGTTACGTTTCTTAATTATTATAAACAAAGGAGCTATGAATTTTTGAAAAAAAATTGCTAACTTTGCCCCAAATTGACCTAGGACCTTCTTTTTTTTTCAAAATTCGTGTAAAAATATCAGCCTTTCAAATATCGAAAAACCGATGCTCTACAATCAATTGTTAAAAAATTATTCTATTTGTTTATAAGGTAAAAATCTGAGTTCTTTTGCAACGTCATTTTGCAGGTCTGAAAATTAATTTTTTCGATATCTAACAAAGCATTTTGGTAAATCAAGTCTTTCCCTTTCAGGTGGAGGCCGTAGAATCATTGTATTTTGATTTCTCTGGACGTGGTGGGGTTGCAAAAAAAAAGGTCTCTAGGAAAAATTAATGCAATTTTGCAAAAACTATTTGACGAATCGATTTGAAATTTTTACCAGATATTAAGCACTATGAGAGTCAACTATTTACGCAAGAACAAAACAGCAGATTGTTTTTTACACAAGATATTGTTTATTGAATAAAATTCCGCATTTTGCAATTATCTTAGCAACTATTAACTATATCGACATTTAACAACCGCCATTTTAAAGCTTTTTTAATTTCCTACAAGGTGATTCATTTGATTTATCTGTAAGATAGTTTACTTTTTACTGGCAGGTGAAAAAGTGTGAAAAAACACGTTTTTTCCATTTTTTTGCATTAAAATGGCTGTAAATAAACATATGCAGAAAATCGACCGCAGATTTTATATAGGTTTCATTTATTGACACCTATACTACCTAAAAATCGTGGTCTCTGCCTGGATGAGTCACAGTCCCGGCCAAAACCTCATTTCTCTGGATTATTATGCTAGAGAGTCGTTTTGGAGCTGGAATATTTCTAACTATTTTAGCTTTATATTTGGGACAATAAAACAAATATATTATAACATCAGCAGGAAATGCCGGACAGCTTGGTTCAGTTTCAGTCGTTAGATGTTATTGTTCTGGGTCACGTATTATTGGTTTCACCGCCCACGCGTGTTACCGATGATGTTATGATTAAGATAATTAAAATATATGAAAATGATATTTGGTGGTGAAATTTAGTAGCCTGGGCACTTGGCGTTTATTCCCGATAATTGGATAGAGTATGTGCTCTGAAAAACTTATTCATAATCATCGTCATTTTCCTAATAAAAAAATGAAGGCCAATTGATACACGATGCAATTTGCATGTGGCCCATGCCTGGGCATTTAGATTCCACCTTGTGGACAGCCCCTAACTGCAGTCACGGTGGCCGACGCGTTCCCCATATTTGTGGTAATTATTCCGCTTCTTAGCATGAACTGTATCTATTTGATTGTTTCCGTTTGATTTTTTCCGCGATTTTGTATGGATTCATAAGAGGTGTTGTTAAAAGCACCCTCTATACCTATGAAAGCACACAGCCAGTTCCTTTGCTGTAAGTGTCTTTTTGATGCCTTTAACCATGTCGTGTAAAGTATTTATTGTTGATTTGCCAAGTTGATAGGCAAATTATTTTGAGTGAAACAGTTTCCCTGAAATGATTTCACTTCTAATGTGTTGATCTAATATTTTCTCCATTGTTTTTAGAAGAAATAAGATTAAACTGATGGGGCCATAAGATTTAGGCTCGCCTATCTATTTTTGGAACACCTTAACTTCCTTCCAAGCTTAGGGGATATACCCAAGAGTATAGCTTACTATGAATATGCTTCTCAGGCATGGGATAAGTTCCTAAATTCCATATTGAAGTAGGGTAAAAAAATGCTGGGTGATTTAAATGGCTTGAAGGTCGATACCGTCCATTTAATTCTGCTAGCCTTTTTCCTTCCCTGGTAGGACGGTGTGCATCCTCCTCCGGGTAGACCTTCGATTACATGGGAGCCAGGGAGGTGATTACTTAAAAGGACTCTTATGCTAACTCTCTGAATGTTGACCAACGGGCCTTTTGAGTAGCCCTATTCCATTTGAGTGGTCTTTTGCAAGGAATTTTTGTAGACAGACTGCTGGGGCTAATTCATCTATCCCTTTACAGAACTATCTTTATCATTTTCTTTTAGACTTTCTCAATTCTTTGTCGTAGTCCTTGGCGGTCCTCCCAGTTTTTAGCTCCAATGAAAATTTTCCTGGTCTCGCCCCTTAAGCGGCTGATATCCGTATTCTACCAAGGCACGTCTCTTGATGAGTTGTTTACTCCTGTTCAAAAGGTACAAAACACATTTATTTCTAATATTTCAAGAAGATGATATGTTTCTGTTTATTTAAAAAGGATAAGTTGGCTTAATCGGGTCATGAGCAGCCTAAATCATCTTGCATGTTTTATTCATAAAATTGTAATTACTAATTGTCCTCCTTACGTTGGGGTATACCTAGATGCCCAATTCATGATATAAATCTTAGGTACACTGATATTTTACTCCGCAATATTCTACTACAAGGTTTCAGAGATCTTTTAGTTTTTCTGCCCCATCTTTATATACCTAAAACAGGTTTCAGTAGCAGCGTTGTTTATATTAAATTATAGACATTATTGTTAAACCAATGATAATCCTATTTTTTATCATTATATTGTGTTATATCTTGTTATGTATTATGTTAAAGTAGGTTCCGGATATAATTCAGCGATATAAAAAAAGCTTGCAAAAAAGCGTAACGGACACCGACCGCTTTTGGTTAGTGTACCGCCGGCGCGGCGTTAGGTTGAGCAGTACACAGGACCGGAGTTAAAATGTATTTTCAGTTTCAAACAATGAATTAAAAGATTTGAATTCTCGTTCAATTGTAAAGTTAACTACACAATTCTTAGGAGTGTAAAAAATGCCGGCGTCTTTGATCTTTACCGCATCGCCAAGGACGCCGACATTTTTTACACGCTTAAGAATTGTGTGGTGAACTATACTGTAATAAATGTAATACTAATAACAAATAGAGAGTAATTACATAAAATACATTTAAATCCACGTTTGCATGCCAAAAACGAAACTTGTGTTCTTTTAAGGACATAATTTTTTTAACAGTGAACAATACGATATCTGACATCAGAACTGTAAAATAAGTATGTTTACAAAAATGGATAGGATGGTAACAAGATTGTTAATTATGGAGTAAGAGGTTAAAAAAAAAGTAAATAAACCAGCATTTTTCAGTTAAAAATAACTAATTATTTACAAAATAACAACGTAATAAACTTTCTTATTAAAATAACATAAAGTTTCAAAATAAAAAATCGGCAGCTACTGGAAGCGGCTCGAACCTCCCCACACGGTGAATCCTTATATGCTGTGTTTGGAGATTACATCGGAAATCATAGCACTGGGCAAACAGATAAATTACACGTGACTTTGGAGCCATTTATTTCATGAACAAATATCGAACGAACTGAAGTGGACTACAAGCAATCTGTTAAAACATAACCTCTCATGATTGTTTATGTTGCATGTTAATCAATTGCCGGATATTATAAGGGTATTAACAGATAACGTTTCGAAGATTTTGTAAAACATTGGATAGAGAAAAAAAAATAATAACAGAGAATTCAGCCCAAATGACACTCTAACCTCAACAAGTCAATAATATTATTTAGTCTAGGAAATAGCGTGCAAATTCGACGACGAATGGTTACCGTCTGCCAGTCGGTAATCGAAGAGACCATATAAGTACAAAATTTTTTTCTCTCTGAAACTTTTTGGTATGGTGGGGGGATAGAGAGGGGGGGCATTTATTTTTTAATCGAATGATTATCGATATCTGTCCGCATAGGTAGTTAGTATATGTAGTTCACATCTGTTTTGACAAACGTTTAACGACTATCAACAAATGTTTGGCCACCACGCCATGTTAGAAGTCACGTGGTTTGGATTGCCCAATATTGTTGATTAATGAAAATAGACTGATAATTACAGGTTATATTTCCAACCTACAAAAAGAGTCCTATTTTATTAGAACAAAGTATTCAGAACTTCATAAACTTACACTGTACTAGATTTTAGTTCAAAGTACGGGAACCAGGCAGAAATTTATATAATAGCTACGTAATATTCTTAAATCCTAAGAAATATACATTTTTGGGGTTAGCTGTGACGTCACGTACCATAACCTATAAAGCAACATTCACAAAGCAGTCTTAAAACAGAGTGTCCATATTGTCTCGCGATGTACTCGACAACGTATTGTTTTTCAAATATTTTGTTACGCAATACTTCCAATAATTGCTTCTTCGTATAACATTCTTCAGAAATAGGGCGAGCGTAGAGGCGACTTCAATGTGAATATCAGTCGATATTCCGTTGAAGCAACGTCGAGCGCGGTTAGTACTTGGATGGGCTCCCATCTTGGGAAATATATCGTTCTCGTCCGACCTTCTAGAGGCTTGTATATCAGTGTATACTCGGAAGTTACGTAATTTCAGACGATGATTACGTAGTGGATATACCATCCTTCGGAGGGGATGTAAAGCAGGCGGTCCCTTGTCTATTAAATGTTAGGCAAGTAAAAGATCCCTACTCTTCTTAAGGGAAGAGGTTCGGCAAAATTTCCAGGTTGGGGGTAGCTCGTCTCCTGGCGTCGGTGATAGGCCCTGGTAGCGGAAATAGGCCGGCGTTAAACAGTTAAAAAAAAAAAATTCTTCAGAGTAGAGATCGTGATTCATCAGAAAAAATTGTATTTCTTCCTTATTTGATGAAGTATTTGGAACTTTTTCAATTTGTCTTGAATGATAAGATGCATTATCCATAACAATCACGCTGTTAGGTTTCAAATTCGGAATTAGCGTATGCTCACACCATTCCTCAAATATATCAGATTCCATATTTTTGTAGTAATCAACGTTGCATTCTTCCATTTTTTCGCCACATATTTTCAGTCCATTTTCAACCCACACGTGGTCTACTTCCACAGTGTCGAGCGTTCTTTCACGGATTAATTAAAAACCGTTTTATTATCCTTCATTTTCATTTTATCGCAGTTATCTTTTTAACAATTATTTATTTTTGTAAATTTTAGTTTTACTGGTAAACAAGATAAATTATTTATTTCAACAGAAAGATTTAATAAAACTTTTCATTAACTTTTATGAGAAGAAACTGATAGTCCACGTTGACTACATAGTTTATTCCAACCTATCATCAATCGGCTGGAGCAAATTTCAACCAATTATATTCAGTGAGATTGGCCTTCATTCTTGTTAGGAAATATGTATGACCATTTTTGTAATGATAATAAAAGAAGCCGAACACCTTTGTGGCCTTTTTTGTAGATAAACTGAAAGTGTTATGCGGTCGGTACCCTTTACGGTTTTCTGAACTTTTTTATATCGCTGAATTATATTCGGAACCTACTATACGTTGTATTGTTATTATTAAATGAACTTTTCTCAACTTCTCAGAGATTGTATTAAAATAATTTATTAATTATTTATTCATCAGCAATATTCTGCTACTTCTTGTTAACAAAAAAATCCTCACGCAGCGAAATAAAATACCTACAATAATTTAAAACACAATCCCTTGCAATAAATTTCACGGCAAGAGAACTTTTTGCACAGAAACATATACTCTGAAATCAGCTTAAATATTTGTCTTGTCTCTCTCGGGGATTTATTTATGGGTTTTATGCTTTATTTTCTAGACGATTCATTTAAACAAAGTGTGTAGCAGCTTATACATGCAATAAGGTGGGGTGGTTTCGTTTCCCTAGGTAAATATTGTAAATTAAGAACCGCCGCCGCCACCGTCTTTATGCATTGCGTGTGTTAGTTTATTAAGTTAAATACAGTAAATTTCAACTAGATTTTCTTAGACAAATAGCCTTATATGTTGAGCGAATCAGGGAGGTACGCTGGAATAAAATGAATTATCGCAGCTCTAGTTTCAATATAATTTATTCCAAGAATAAATGGTACGGCAACATTGAACTAACTTCCTCGTGCAATTTAAAAATCTTTGTTCTTCAGTAAATTACTTTTATATTAATTTTCCAAGAGAAATATTTTCTTAGGTTTATAATATACCTACTATTGACTAGAGAATATTATTTAGGTATTAAGCAAATCACAACTTACACACTTTGTTATTTATTATGAAAATACCTATTTTCTGTATACTGTTGCCCTAATCTGGGCACGCTAATATACTAGTTAGGTAAATACTTTAAAACACTCATTATTGGAGAACCAATCAAAACAGCTACTCTTCTAGCTAATACTGACGAAGTATTGAATTACATGGTAGGATTCTTAGCATTTTAAAGCAAAGAAATATATTAAAAATACTTAAATCATTTATTTAAATTCAGTCATTCACACTCGTTTTAGTTAATATGAAATTATCTACTTTCTGTTTATTGGTAGGTATCTTAATCTGGTCACGCTAATATACTACTCAGGAAAACACTTTAAAACACTCATCATTGGAGAACCAATCAAAACAACTACTCTTCTAGCGAATACTGACGAAGTATTGAATTATATGATAGGTTTCCTAGTATTTTAAGGCAAAAAAATATATTGAAAATACTTAAATCATGTATTGAAATTCGGTCATTCACAACAATTATTGAATTATATTTCAACTCTAGTAGTTGTTTTGGTTGGTTCTCCAACGATAAGTGTTTTAAAGTGTTTTCCTAAGTAGTATATTAGCATGGCCAGATTAAGGTACCAATATACAAAAAGTAAATAATTTCATATTAATGTGAATAACTGAATTTAAATAAATTATTTAAGTATTTTTAAAACATTATTTTGCTTTAAAATGCTAGGAATCCAATCATGTAATTCAGTACTTCGTCAGTATTAGCTAAAAGACTAGTTGTTTTGATTGGTTCTCCAATAGTATTTTAGCGTGCCCAGATTAGGGCAACAATATACAGAAAGCAGGTAATTTCATATTAAATAAAAAAGTGTGTAAGTTGTGACTTCCTTAATACCTAAATAATATTCTCTAATCATAATGAAAACAAACAAATGAAAAATAATTAATTGTAAAAATACTATTGACGTACCAAATTTGACCAAAATTGTTCAAGACGTTTTCGCGAAATTTGACAGTTTCGAATATTTTGCATCAGAAAACTACCCTCAAGTGACTTTTTTGAGAAAGACCACTAACGCCATATTATTAGGTTTATAAAGTGCTATTATTATCGTACAAAATTTTAGCAAAATCTTTAGAGCCGCTTTTAAGAAAATTGAAATTTTCGAATTTATTGCATCAGTAATAGTCCAGTAGAATTAGTAAAAAAGACTGAAATTTATTGTAATTCGTTTCAGGATGCCACGTGGATTAAACGATAGTTTTATTGATTACGAACATTACCCTGAATTTGGTCCACTTTTTGACCGCCAGAACATTGTTTATTTTACGATTTATTGTTGAAAAATTCAAGAAAATCGACTTCTTTAAAGGTAACTCAAAAACCTTTGACGATAGGTTTTTCAATTTGTAGATACTGTTAGAAATTTGAAAAACGGTTTCGTTTAAAACGCTTGAAAATTTGTTTAAATAATTGCAAAAAACCGCGAAAATTTTCGCAATGTGCAAATATTTTTCATTCTTTACCAAAAGCACTTTAGTGCTTGAAACTTTGACAAAATATGTCTTTTATCACTCCAAAGTATCCTCTAAAATTTGATCAAAAAATTTTAATTAGTTTCAGAGATATTCAATTTGTTTATTAAAAACATGAATAATGTAAAATGCAAATTCACCCAGTTCCCGTTGTCGTAGAGGGTTGATCTGGACATCATTTTTTTTTGTTGAGACTTAAACTTTATGTTTTCATTAATGGTAAATCAAATTTGCATTATTTTCAGCTTCAAAATGGCGGTTGGAAAAGTGGCACATTTTGAGGTTAGATTTTTTGCTAATAACTTTTAAACAAATGAGGATTTTGGAATTTCGTTCTGATATCTTTGTTGCTGTTTTTTTTTTACACATTTTCAAAAAAAAAATGACTGTAGCCTTACTAGAAGCCGAGATGATTTTTTTTAAATAAATTCGTAATTTGTTTATTAATAAACATTAACAGCTGAAACTTGGCGAACAACTAGTTTAATAGTATATCTTTGTAATAGAGCTGAGTTTGGGGGAAAAAAATTCAATTTGCAACGATAACAATAATTAATTTTAAATCAGCGTCAGAGCAGGAGTGAGAAGCATGAGTCATATCTGTAACACGTTCATAAAATGATCGAGACGAGTTCAAATCCGTCAACCAGTTCCTGTAAGTACCTACACATTTATTTTCCGCCGTTTGATCATCAACAATTCGCAGTATTTTGCCGGCTTCTCAACATTTAGACCGGTAGTGTTAGGGCGTTTTTAAGTTAACTTTGCGTTCCACTAGCTCGAAGCTAGTTATAACTTTTATCTTTCTTTTTTCTGCGTAAACAAACAGCCAAAATTGATATAAATATTCCTTCAAATAACCTATGTAAAATGTAGATGGTGTATCAGCACATCACTTTGTAAGGTTTAGTTAAGTTTATTACACTACTTTGGAATTCATGAAGTTTGATATATACAGTGTGTCCCAGGATAGATTTAACAAGAGGTGTAATGGACCAAAAATTTTGGAATTTTGGAATGGTATTTGGGGATTGAATCCTGCTTGTTGTAAAACTAAAGTATACCAAAAATGACTTGATTTGGTGTTCTACATGTTGTTTTATAAGCAAAGTTGTAAAAATCACCACTATTAAAGTTTCTTTATTTTTCAAAATATGAAAAAATTCCACTAAGAAAAGTTATTTAGAATGCAATTTTATACCTCTATACCTATAATAAATTAGTATTTTATTTTGAACCATTCAATTAAAACTGCATAGAAATTATTTTTGTGAATTAATATTTAAAGTTATATAGAAGCTAAAAGTACTCTATGAGAAAAGCAGTGGATACACATTTATCATTTACTATTAACATATCTGTCAAACGTAGTCAATTTCTGTTTCAAATTAATGAACCAAGCATAAAAAATTAAGTGAAAATGGTACTCACAGTGCGTAAAAAAATTTATATTGTGCAATGCTACGGAATTGGCGGTGAAAACTCGCTAAGAGAAGTGGTAAGCCAATTTAATTTGAAATTTCCAAACACTGCTTTGTCACGTACTCAGGCTATGAGAATAATTAAAAAGTTTGGCTACTGGTAGTATTCTTAACATGAAAAGAAGAATAAAAATATATGATGAAAACAATGTTGGGGCTATTATAGCTCATGCCTCTGTTATAGAAAATCCTAGGATGCCACTAAGAGAGAGATCAGCTCTTATTAATATTAGTAAGTCTGAACTCCAAAGAATTTACAAGGCAAAGAAAATTAGGGCATATAAAGCAAATTATAAACATACGCTTGAAGAGGGAGATGACGGCCGTAGGTTGGATTTTTGTTTGACCATTGGAGAAAAAATCATGGAAGAGAGATTTTTTCATCATTTCATAATTTTCTCAAATGAATCCACATTCACAACCAATGGTGTTGTTTCATCTCAGAATTGTCGGTTTTGGGCTTCTGAAAATCCAAATTTTAGAATTCATTGTAGAAGACAATATTATAAAAAAGTGAATGTGTGGTGTGCTGTGTCTTATCACGTTGGAGTTATTGGACCTTATTTCATTGAGGGAAGGTTAAACCAGCACACTTATTTACAGCTTCTTGAAAGATTTTCTGAAGAACATTTAAATATTTTAAGAGATATGCCTTTAGTTCATTTTCAACATGATGGTTGCCCTGGCCACTCCACAGAAATGGTTAATCGGTGGTTGAATTTAAATTTTGGAGAAAATTAGATTGCCAGGAATGGACCGATCAAGTGGCAGGCGAGATCCCCAGACCTATCAATATTGGATTTCTTTTTATGGGGTCGCCTCAAGCAGTTGGTTTACGCTGAATCACTTCCTAACGATGTAGCAGTATTGAAGCAGAGAATTACAAATGACGTAAACTCCATACCGTTAGATCATATTCGAAACAGTTTTAAGGACTTCAGGCGAAGGATCGAAATGTGTGTGGATGTGTGTGGTAGCTACGTCGAATAATAAAAAAATTGTAAACATTGTTTTGTATTGGTCAATAATTAATTTGTTTGTGAATCTGTTTTGACATTTATTACTTGTTATAATTTTTAAACCTCATTAATCTTCTGTTAATAATTATTTCTTGTTTTACAATTAGTTCGATTAACATTATACCTTCTTACATCTCGTATATTCAATTTTTTATTTACCAATAGCCTACTTTTTGAGATGATTAACATTTTCTCCTACACAGCTTTAAATATGAATTCAGCTCTTAACTCGCAAAAAATGGGAAGTTTCAAAAAAATAATTTTATATTCCTGGTATAGAGGTATAAAATTGCATTCTAAATAACTGTTCTTAGTGTAAATTTTTCATATTTTGAAAAGTAAAGGTACTTTATTAGTGGTGATTTTTACAACTTTACTTATAAAACACCCTGTAGAACACCAAATCAAGTCGTTTTTGGTATACTTTAGATTTACAACAAGCAGGACTCAGTCCCCAAATACCATTCCAAAATTCCAAAATTTTTGGTCCATTACATCTATCCTGGGATACAATGTATATGGAGAATTCACGATTTTCTGATAACGAACCTGACGCTGAAGCTTAACAATTCAAAATGACGAATATTTTCGTTTAATATGTAAAAAGAGCGAAAAATATAACATAATTTTATAACCTCTTACCAATAACTTTTAAGCAAATAAATAATAGGCCACTTTTCGAAAAAAAAGTACTAAATATATAACAGAAAATACGTCAAAATTTTAAAACATTTTAACAAGGTAAAATCGACTGTCAAATTTTATGTCATAATTTTTAATAACTTCTTTTGAATGCAAATCAACTGTTCAAAAATTTAATATCATTCAATAGGTAATCGCAATTGGCAATACCCTACCGCAACATTCACACGCTGAAATACATTAATTTTGTCTACAAAGTGAATTTATAAGTCTATAA
Organism: Rutpela maculata; assembly: GCA_936432065.2. Classification (NCBI taxonomy): domain Eukaryota; kingdom Metazoa; phylum Arthropoda; class Insecta; order Coleoptera; family Cerambycidae; genus Rutpela; species Rutpela maculata. Next base: position 139,818,923 of record OW386291.2, on the reverse strand, counting down.
TCCGAGATGGCACCTGAACTTTGGGGTCTGCCACACACTTACTTTAAGCTCTGATGGCATGCAACCTGTAGATAGCGGCGTATTTACCAAAGTAAGCAAAGGATGACCTATAACATAAAATATGCCTTCCACTAACAACGTGATGAAAATCGTCATCGCAGGCATATTAATTAATTAACCTCCAGTATGCCTCAAATCGTACAAGATAAAGAGCAAATTCTGGAAATAATGTTATTACTGCTGCTCAAAAATGAATAAAACATTTTTTTGCTCAAACTTGAGATTTTGACATTTCATGACATTCTAAGCCTATTTGAATAATAAAAATTTTCATTTTTTTTGCTTTACTATACTTCCACTGCTTGTGGAAGTAAAATAAAAAATGTATATATACAGGGTACCCATAATTAGGTACATTGATTTGACAGGGTGCTAGAATACAAAAGAATAAGTCGGATACCTTTTATAATTTGTCTTAAATTGGTTTAAAGGCAATTACAATCCCTTGAAGGTGGTAGGTGAAACAGTTATTTGCTAACAAATTCTAGACGTCTTAATAAGAAAAAAATAATTTGAGTAATTACATATTTTGACTTTTTATAAATGAAAACCTGCCTTCACGAAATCACTCCAATTCAGAGGCTCCGACAGATGAAGGAATCTAAACAGAAGAATATAGAAATCAAGCAAGGACGCTCTATATTCGACTATTCACCAAGGTCCTAGACTTAGTAACATAAAGTACAATGAAGAAACGCCAAAGAACAATGTTAAAAAAAAGAGCTTTTTTGGTAAAGTGTGAAAACCATATTTTCTTACTAATTTTGGGGTTCAAATCTGTCATCCGAATTAGCTAAAAACATCGGGAAGACAGTAAAGAACAACCCTTATTTGGGGGTGGCATTGAAATTGATATTAAAGCTTGCAACAAAAACTTATTCTTTAGTGCAGGAAATTCTTTCAAAATACTCAGTTTCGTTAGAAAAGTAGAAAAAAAAGCAAAAATTATCTCTCCCCCTCGTTTGCCTCACCCTTCACCACTCATAAGAATGGTGTAAGTTACAATATCTAATATACGGTTATTTACTTATTTAAAAAAAAAAAAAACTCCTCGTTAAACGGCTATTATCAGGTTATAATGTGATTACTTCTGAATACTCTTACCCCCATCCTCACTAATTAAGATGGTGGATTTTATCTTTTTAGAGTTTTTATTGGTTTTAATTGCAAAAGAAATCCCTAGTCACCCAGTTTGATATTTTTTATCATTATAAGGTAATTTAGTCAATTCAGATGAATATTTCTCAACCCTGAATATTTCTCACACTTTTGGGATTGGGGTGTACGGTGTGCATAGCACTATCCAGAAAATATGACTTGTTTTACTTCCATATCCAGTGGAAGTATAGTAACGACAAAAAAATTTTTTTTTTAAATTTTATTGTTCAAATAGGCTTAGAAAGTCCTGAAACGTCGAGATTCTAAGTTTGAGCGAAAAAAAAATTCTGTTTGTCGGCCTGTCTGTCTGTAACTTTTTTTGTGCGCATGTTTACTCTGGAACCGTTTAAGATAGTGACTTGAAATTTGGTACACATATGTACTATTCTGTGCAAAAAAAAGCGTACAACTCTTGAGCGTGATTTTAAGTTTTTTTTTCGCTATGTAAATAGTATTTTTAAATAATACATATTGATAAGCAATGACAGAACCTATTTTTGACATTTGTAGATATTCAGTGACATCTACGATTTAAACAATTACAATATAGTTGCTATGGAAATGAAGTATAGCTTATACAGGCAGATAGTAGATGTACGCTTTTTTTTGCGCAGAATAATACTTTAACGAGATCTGGAACTAGATTATATTTTCATCTTGTTCCGTCGAAAGGTTGTGGGGTAAATTGGGGTAAATAGGTAAATCAAGCAGGTAAGAGTCCATAAAATTGTTATTTAGTATATACAAGAGAAGCTAAGGTTTCAAAAAAATGTTTGGCATTAACCACCCCCATTATCACCCACACCCCATTATTAAAGGGGATGAAAAAAAATGTGATTTAGTGTGTGTACAAGGACCAGAAACCTCAACATATTTTTTTACTTCATCCATGGCTTCCACACTTCACCACGGATGTACCAAAAAATCCCTTTTTTGAACATTGTTCTTTAAGGACATAAAAACATCGAGCACTCCGATCGTACTAGCATACACCGGTGATCTCCTAACCAATATGGAAGAATAGCAGAGTATTCCCTACTTCCTAGAAAACATAGAACTGCATCTGAATACATCTGGACTGAAAATAAACTTCAAGAAGAGCCTAATGATGGCGAACACCGTCACATCTGAGGAACCAACTGAAAAGGAAAAAACTGTTAAGGAAAGTACTAGAACGGCATACATATAGAGTTACAAGACCAATTTAGCTTTTCGTAGAGAAAAGGAAACCATCATGGAGTCTGAGTAAGAGGATATGCACAATCTTCATACTGCCAATGATGACAAATGGGGTTAATAACATTATAACAATAAAATTCAACAGAAGAAACCTGAAAAGAGTTGAAAGGGACATCGCTCAACTACTCGCACAAACAAAGCATTGGCCTTAAAAGGCGAAGCACTGATTTTTTTTACACAATATAAAATTTCTGGGAGTCCTTTTCGACGAGAAATTAAATTGGAAAAATACTCTTAACCTCATAGTGACGAACTGCAGAAAATGTATCAACCTATTAAAAATATTATCACATCACAGCTAGGGAGCAGACATAGGCTTAATTCGGGGTGGGCAAGGGTAGGCAACTGCCCACCCAATATTTTGAAAGAGCATTATATTGTTTAAGGCAAATCTGGCGAATTCCGAAATTCTTCCGAAAAAAATAAGTATGACAATCACGCCAATCAAGTCAAAGGTTTTCAATACAATAGGGAACTTACCCAAAAAATTAAATTGATTTAAAATACTCAAAATCGTAAACCAACATCATTAAAAACCCCATAGACAACAAAAATTTAAAAAAAAATCTTCCAGAAATATAAGCGATTATTTCACTCATTAACGCTATAGCCAATGAGAGCCCGTTTTTTCACAATATTGCACCAATCAAACGTCATTATTAGTGGTAATTCAAGCTAGATCTGCTTTTGACAGGACCAACATGCAAAATTTATCGCTCTAATTTTTTAGGTCGCTGCAGCGGCAAATATTGCGAAAATTTGTTGACGTTTTGTGTCGTGACATGTTTTCGGCAAATAGGACAAATCGTGCTTTTAAATGTTATCTATAAATATCTTCTCTAGCTTATTACTAATTGTTAACGTAAATTGTAAATTGTAGTACTGTATTAATAACCTAAAAAGCCAATGCTGTGTGGAACTTATATAGGTTCGGGACAAGTTATAGGTACACAGCTTTCAATGGCTTAATACCTAACATAATTACAGAATAATTTTCCCAACTAAAATTAAATATGAATATCTACGAAGCAGACAAATCAGTTATTTCATGATAAATACACAAATGTAGGTACTTACTTATGGTAATTCATCAATCATTACAAAGCAGTTAACACTTATTTGGAAAATCAAAACTCTGCAGTATCACTATATACATTATAATTCGTTGTACTTAAAGTCTCTCTACTTAAACAAGTAAACCTTAACTTAACTATCAAACTTCTCAAATTAGAAACAAGGATTAAATACATAAATATATATTAATAAACACTTTAATATAATAATTCAATTCACTGTTTAGGCTAGTAACTAAGTTAAGCTAGCGTTACTAGATGGCGGTACCATACCATCTGAGCCGGCAGCCTTAGAACGTAAAAGGGATAGATTGGCAATATGCAATTTGTGTGATTTCACCCGTAATGTGATTGGTCGAAGCGTGCTTTGTTGTGATGACTAGTCTTATAAGTTACAGTACCTATGGTTTAACGTATATTGTTTTTCTTTATTGTCATAATTTAAACCTACTTTGTTTTTTATTAGATGAGTCGCTTTGGAAATGCATTTTTATGTGACGTAAATGATGAAATTGAAGAGAAAGGTGAGTAATCTCTAAAAATCAACAAGGAAACGTCTGAAGGCAATTAATTACTGAACATAATATTGAAGATATACTTAATGAATTATTTATTCGTGAAATATTCTCCACAAATACCACTCGTGCTTTAAATTTTATCTAAAAATTTTTTCTCAAGCTAAGTTGCCCCTAGTTAATATAACTCGTGCAAATTGGCAGTTTATTATCAAAGATTAAATCCCTCCCGCTAAAGCGGTCGGGAGTTAATCAGATAATAAACTGTCAATTTGCACTTTTTATATTACCAGGCAAAACGCTTTCGAAAAAATTTTCGATAAAATTTTAAGCACTAGTGATATTACATACGATTAAAATCTGTCGGATTTTACCCACTCCTGAAACGTGAACATAACTAACCTAAAATTTAAACGTATTCGTTGAAAAAACATCTTCAATATTCTGAAATGCCACAAAATCCTACTTTTGATTCATTCGTGCCGAGCCGAATTTTCGAAATTCGCTGTACAATTTACGATCAGGTTTATCTGGAAGACTTCCTCTTTACGTCGCGACATCGTATGGCCGTCCCAATGGTGTTTTTCGAAAAATATGAACGCGTCAAGATTGCATATTTTTGCAATTTTTTCGGCTCCGAAATGTAAGCTGTTTTTTGCTATTTTTCGCAGATATCTTCTAAACGGCGGGAGTTAGCTCGAAATAAAAAAAAGATCATTTTTTTTTTCGTTTCGGAGATAACTACCGAAATGTCGGCCATGTACAGTTGACAACTTTTTAATCTTGGCTTCTACGCCAAAAGACTACTCTAGCTAATTTAAATAGAATTAAATTTGCTAAAACTCCTTTTTTTATTTTTTGAATTCTGCCAAAAATGAAGGAATTAGAGGGGGCGGACTTTGGGACTTTTTTCGGTAAAATTTTTCTATTTTGTCACCGTAATTAATCGTTAATTAACTGAAATCAATCGCATATACGATGTTCACTTAATATCATGTAACACTTTGACGCTCCGTTAATCTCGGCCCTTCGAAACAAAGGTTTCTGAGAGAAATTATTTTTTTTAAATTTACTTACACTCTATAGAAAACGTGTAACTTCCTACATTTCCACGAATATCTCGATAATTATCGTTTTTTTCGAAAAATTTGTAGACAGCTTATGTAAAGAGAATTGATTGAGCTTTCCGATACTTTTTTTTATTTTTTTTCTAACATAAAAATTGTTTTTTCCGTCGGCGTATTCGGTCATAAGTCTTTTGTAAGACCGCCCAGTCTATTAATTAGGGTGAAGACCGCTCGGCTAAAGTTCGCCATGCGAGACTAGCCTTCTCGATCTGACGTCACAGTGCTTTTCGTGAGAGGTGGTGAGGATTTCAACTTTAATTATTTATTGCAAAGTAAGTACTGCGATTTAAGAGTTGATATTCGGTATGGCGTGTTTTTGTACATAAACACACACTTTAATGAAATTTAAAAAAATGGGCAAGTTCCCCATTAGGCAGGGGCGAATTTTCTGTCTATGGTTTAACTTTTTGCAGCACTCGCTTTCCCTCGGTTATTTGGGTTTATAGGGTTTATAGGGTTATCGTTTAAGAATTGCTTCCATCTTTTGGGTTATCTGCGAAAAATCCCTGCCTACCCAATAAAAATGCTGAATTACGTCAATGGGAACAGACGAGCAGACCATTAACCTAATAAGATCTAGAATTGATTACAGTTCGATAGTTTAAGGAATATATAGGAGAAGTTAACGTATCGAAGCAAAATCAAGTGAAATCCATTGAAAACAAGCCACTTCGAATAATTACTGGAGTTTTTTCAAAAACACACAATCTCTCCACTGCTTAGCAGGTAAAATGTCTATGTCCTAACAAATAATGTCAGCATCAACTTCATATGCCACTAAAGTCTCAGCGGTCTCTATCAAAAAACCTCTGCCCAAGGAATCACTACTTCCACATTCAGATTCTCTATTCAAGTCACTCACAACGAAAACAATTTTGATACTGTATTTGCACTTATCAATTTTGACAAGTCATGCTTACTGCAGACCTAGCAAATTTTCAAACTTTGTGCTTCTTGCAATTAAAATCAGTGAATACGTGTGATAGTGAAAGTGAAATTGAAATAATAACCCTTAATATTTTCTAAGTTTGGTTTTCATAATATTTCCTAAATTGTAATCTATAATTAATAAATTTCAGAAATAAGGTGTTAATTTTCTACTTTATTATGATTGGTCGTAGAAAAAAAACCGCTGCCCAAGGAATCACTACTTTCACATCCAGATTTGCTACTCAAGTCTCTCACAACGAAAAAATTTTGTATGTGGAAATAATTGTTTATGGAACTTTAATAATATAATATTTGAATCGTCAACCCCAGGGGGTAGTGATGAGGGGGTGGTAGTGGGGATGGATGAAGTAAAAAAAATATTTTGAGGTCTTTAGTTCTTGTACACACACTAAATCACATTTTTTTTTCGCTCCCTTTTATAATGGAGTGGGGGTAGTAATGGGGGTGGTTAATGCCAAATTTTTTTTTGAGACATTAGCTTTTCTTGTTTAAACTAAATACCAATTTTATGGGCTCTTACCTGCTTGATTTACCTAATTACCCCCATTTACTTCAATTTACCCCCAACCCTTGAACGGAATAAGATGAAAATATAACCTAGTTCCAGATCTCGTTAAAGTACATACATTTTAAGTCAATATCTTAAACGGTTTCAGAGTAATTGTGCGCACATAAAAGTTACAGACAGGCCGACTGACAGACCGATAGAATGACAGACAGAAATTTTTTTTGCTCAAACTTAAAATCTCGACGTTTCATGACATTCTAAGTCTATTTGAACAATAACAATTTTAGTTTTTCTTTTGTCGTTACTATACTTCCACTGGATGTGGAAGTAATAGTGTATGCAACTCACATTTAATGGCTATTAAGACACTCACATTCATTCGCCCACGGCTTATGTCATAATTCTCATACTCGTGTCTTAATAGCCATCATTAAATGGTCGTTGTATAATATCTTATTATTAGAGCAGCGATTTCGTAAGTCTATCGTGTCGTTTTTTTTTTTGGCATAGAACCAGGTCAAACATGTTAGGTTCCTTTGAGTATGTCACCGGGCATATGAAATCATATTTTACGACATTTTTTTGTGGTCTCGAACTTTTTAAATCAATAAAAAGTGAAAAAAATGTATTTTTAAAGAAAATTGTTTTTTTTTGTTTCCACCGCCATATCTTTAAAACTATTAAAGGTACCGAAATTTGTTTTGTATCAAATTAAAGGTCACACTGTAGCGCTTTTACCAATATAAACAGTTTGGGTACAATTCGCACTTTCATTTCTCTAAAAATCAGATAAACTAAAAATATATATTTTATGTATTGAAATCTTCACCAATCGATAAACTTTTTTATTTTTGAAAATATTTACATACATGCAGCGAAGAAAATAAAGCCTAATAATCACAAAAGTTTTTGAAACAATATATTTTTTCCTAAAGTGTACCGTTTGGCAACAGCGATTTTTTTTATCAGCGCTAAATGCGAAATTGGGACGCAATTAATATACCTCGCATGCTAGTTACAGTAACTAGAGGTTTTAACTTCGGAATAATGTCATATTGAACGGATTTCGTTCATTTTTGGCAGTATAATAGTAAATGCTCCACAGAAAAGTTTGTATATTGTGCGGGGGCTGCTAATTTATAGGGGGTGGATTCCACCCCCTCTCAGGCGGTGGCACTTAAAAAATATATATGTTTATTGGAGCTGAAATAGAATCAAATTTTAAGAAGAAAAGGTTCTATGCAATTTTTCACATAAATTGATAGTTTTCAAGTTATCACGACTTCAAAATTGCGATTTTAGCTTAAAAAAAAAGGTATTTCCAAACGGCTTTCGTCAAGTTTCTCGAAAAGTATTACTTTATCGAAAAAATGTTACAGACCAATTACAGAAAGTACAAACTGGGAATTAATTATATTTTTCGTTTATTGATGTAGGATTAATAATTTCGGAGATATTTAAGTTTATATTTGGTAGTGTTCCGAAATTAAATTTAAAGTTTAAAATGCACTTTTTTCTAAAGCAAATGCTTTAAATGAGCAAAAAAATTTGAGCATCTAGGTAATGCTACATCTTAACGAAAAACTGTATTTGATATAACGACCTTTCTATTTAAAAAAAGTATAAATACGCACATTTTTCCGTCATAACTTCTTTATTTCTTATGCTACAAGAAGAGTAAAAAATAATTTGAAATCGCAATTAATTGTCTTTAATTTCATATCTTAGCATCCGTGATGTAGGTGTCACAATTTCTGAAATATTTAACATTTAAACTGCATTTTTCGTCTTATAAACGTTCGGACGCCATTTGTAAACTTTCATATCTCCGAAACTATTAAATCTATGTAAATAAATTAACAAGCGAAATTCATTATCAGTTTATGAGCTTTATTTTTGGTATCTACCCTTTTTTCAATAAAACTAATATTTATTGAGATATTTGGAAAAGGAAAAAAAATACGTTTCATCGAAAATACCTTTATAGTTTAAACTGTATTTTTTCCGAGATTTTTTCTAAAGCAACCAAAAAAATGGAGCATCTACGTCATGCTATATATTAATGAGGAACAGTGTTTGAAGTTCCTTTTTTTAATTACTGGCTAATTACAGTAACAAAATGACGACGTTGTTATATTAAAAAAATGTGTAGACGCACATTGCTTCGGTCATAACTTTTTTCTTTTTTATGCTACAGAAACGAATTAAAAAACAGTTGAAAGCTTAATTAATAACATATTATTCTACCTATTAGCACCCTTGACGTAGGTATCACAGTTTCTGCGATATTTAACTCTCACTCTAAATAATTATCTTATATGCAGTTTGTACTTTCTGTAATTGGTCTGCAACATTTTTTCGATAATGTAATACTTTTCGAGATACTTGACGAAATACCTTTTTTTTTTTTTAGCTGAAATCGCAATTTTGAAGTCGTTATAACTTAAAAACTATCAATTTATGTGAAAAATTGCATAGAACCTTTTCTTAAAATTTGATTCTACTTCGGCTCCAATAAATATATATTTTTTAAGTGCCGCACCCCCTATAAATTAGCAAGCCTCCGCACAATATAGAAACTTTTCTGTGAAGCATTTACTATTATACTGCCAAAAATAAACGAAATCCGTTCAATATGACATTTATCGATATGACATTTACCGAAGTTTTGCATATTTTTTACCTCTAGGTACTGTAGTATGCAGGGTTGGTCAGATTAGTCGCGTAGAAGTGGCGGTTGTCGAAAATCATTAAGTATTCATTGTTCGGATAAAAATTGTGACAATCGAAAATGTGCTTGTTTTAAGGAAGGCCTAAAATATTGCAACGAGTGCAAATGTCGTTCCTGTAACAACATTATTAAAGATTTCGAGGCAGATATGAACGAATTAGAATGCTATTAATGTAGGGCCTACATAAACTACATACTACATATTTATCTATCCAAATAGAAAATTTATTTCAACAATAAAACTCATTTTATGCGTACGTTTTTACTTTTATTCATTTAAAAATGTCTAATAAACTTACTAATTAGATGGGTAGTTAGTAACACTGATTGATATTTATAGATTAGGTATTTATATCTACCTACGTCTTTTTATTATTAAATATTCTTTGTACAATTTCTTAATATTAAAAACATATGATCAATACTACTGTACAATATATGAAATATTGAACAATAATATTGATCCCCTAGATCTTTTGATCACTACTGGTTTTGTACCTATATAAGTTAAACTACTACATACACCCCGACCGGAACCGTCAGATCGTTGCAGTCGGCAGGCTTGCTGCAGCCGAGCGCGCAAGAATATGACTTTGGCCCGTTAAAAAAAAATCGCTGACTCAATACTATCAACGGGACTAGAAAAATTTTTATCCTAAAAACTTTTTTCAACTATTGGCTTGAATATGTACAAATAAATAAATAAATAAATTTTTTTCTCGATTGCCTAAAATTACGCTACTGAAAATAACAAGTTTGAGTTTCCTATTATTTTCCCAACTTAAAAAAAAAAAAATAAATCGGGTTCACGTGGGACGTTGTTCGAAGCGCTATTGTGTTTACTTTAATCTAAAAAAAAAAATAGCTTGATAGCACAAATATTTTCAGAGATATAGCGGTGGAGACATTAAAAAACATATTTCATTAAAAATTTTTTTGAGTTTTTCCGAAATAAAAAAGTTCTCGACCACCAAAAAATGTAGTAAAAAATGATTTCGTGTACACGATTATCTTACTAAAGAATCCCACTAAGTCTGGTTTGGTTCTACGCCGGTTTTTTTTTTCTAGAAAACTAAGCGACTTTACTTCCAGACTTTACTCTACTATATATTTAAATATCGTTTCATTAATGGTTACTAGAACTTCTCTGATACCGTATTTTAAAAATTTTACTGATATATCAATTAAAATTTCGTAACAGAGAAAAATGACGATTTCTACATTTTTCTGCTCTAAGTGATTTCCATCTAACCGGAATCGCTGAAATAAGGCGAGAACTAACGTTAAAGTTGTATTATCCTCGAATTTTAAAAACGTTTGGATTGTAAACACAGTAAAACTCCAATTCTTCACCATATCTTTCTTGTATTTCAGCGTGCCTGCTGGTATATCTGCACACATTATATTTACTTTAAGAACTACATTGATTGCATAGAACGTTACTGACATAAATGGTTTGTATAAAAGGCGCACCCACTATAAAAAGCGCAAACAGGATACAATGGAACACGCAACCGTTGCCACGAAATCTTTTGTCAGGGTTTATTCACTTCTTAAATTTACTAGTGGGAGAAAAATATAGACCTAATATGTTGCTTTATTTTAGGAACCCTGGGCAAATGTGAAAGAAACAATGAGAGAGAAAACAAATATAAATTTATAATAATACCCTGTGACAATGTTGAGTGTACAGAGAGGGCTGTTCAGGATACATCAAAGTAGGTTTTGGTAAATAGTAATGCACTGTCCGTTTGATGCAAATGAAAGAGTAGCATTCGGCAAGAGTGCATTTTGAATGTTTTATTTATTATACACGGTGTCCCATGCGTTGTGTGACAAATTGAAAGCAGATGTGGGAAATGCATCTTTCATAGTTTCTAGATTTTTACATGAACCTAGGTCCGATTTTCACTCGTTAATTATAAAAAGTTGATCCAAACTCATTATTTCAGAGACCGATTTAGAGTTGGTAAAATTTGTATTTAGAGAATTGGTAAATAATTCTAATACTCGTATAATATAAGAATATCAGAATATTAATTTCCAGTATTTGCATTATTTTGACAATCCACAGAGTGGACCAAATTAGACGGAATTTTGGGTTTTTCTCTAGAACTATGGCAGATAGACAAAAACCAATATAAGTGTCCTGAGCTAGATTTTCGAGAAACAAGCAATGGCGCCGAACTACCGAACTGCAGAGCGTTTTTGGAAAATTGGCATTTTTGGATGACCTCTACATCTCAATCACCGTATTTGTGTCTACTCGAAAATCGAGTAACACATTCTTAGGGCACTAGGAAAAACTAAAACACAATAAATGTTCGAATTATCTTCCATTGACATCTCTGCATTTTTGACACCTTCTCCTTACAGCATTTTAGTGGAGTAAAATCAAATGTGAATTATGAGTTTGAGTGATACCGAGGTATAACTAGATGAAACCTATGTTATATTGTAAAGGACATTTTAGGGCATAGAAATTGAGAATTTACAACTTTTTTTAGTAGGACCGAACTTTGAAAAGGGCCGTTAAAGGCGACTAAGCTTCAATTCGAAAAACTACGTTTTTTTAAACATTTATCGCTATATTAATTCAACTGTAAAAGCTATAATTTTGATTTCTCGCACACGTATACTCAAGACCTGAGCGATTCCATGGTAAATTGAAAAATTCGAAAGTATTCAACATTTTTCAAAAAATATTTAGTAAAAGTAGAATCGTCAAATATATGCATGGAAAACTTCACTATGCGGTGATCTATGTGAATTATTGAAAGTTTCTATACACATATATGAAATCAAATATAGTCGAAGCATTGAAAAAGTTTTTAAAAAAAGAATTATGACGATAGGTTAAATATTTATTGAAATACGAATTTTTATCAAGGAGCGAGCGAATGGGCCGGACGCTGATGTGCGACTGCCGGGCAGAAATCACGGGCGCTCACGTCTAAGAAATATGAAATTATTATAATATTTCGTCTAATAATATCGGGGTACCGCGAGTCTGCTTGCAGTTAATACGATACTAAAAATATCAATATTAGTGTAATAAATAGGGATTCTAAAATGACGGATCGAGGACAAAAAATATGGTATAAAGCTGATTTCTTGTTAGATGTTCCTAATGGGCCCAAGAATGATAATCCATCGACTCTCTATGAATCAGCTGTGAGTTTTCGCCGCCATCTTCAAGAAATGGCTGAAAATCGAGGATTTTTGCACTTAATGAAAAATATCTAAGTTAATATTGGAGTTATCAAAATTTTACAAAAAAATTTTTTTGTTAATTATAAAATTTTGCGTTTGTTTATGTATAATATGCTATACCTTAATCGAACTACGTATAAGATATTAATTATTGAATGAATCTTAATTATACGCAAATATTTTACTCACCTGTTTGTATATAAACATTTTTCAAGAATACATTTTTGTTAGTTTTAAAATTGAGCATCTTTGAGTGCATAATTCTATTTTATTATTCATTAGATATTTTGAATTACTTAAGAGAATGGTAGGTTCTAGGGTATAATAGTGTTATTACTTTTTCTGTATAAATATCCTCTTAAATTTTATAATAGTTCTTTATTGTAAAAAAATTATTAAGACTTTCTTAACAAAAAAAACCTATTAACAGTAGCTTATTGTCCCCTGATATGTACCGTCACGTAGTGGGAGGGCGCCCGTGACTCGCTATTGGCATAGCTAAAAGCAGAAAAGTTTGTTCATAACTACCAGCGCGTCTTGTAAATTAATATAATTTTAGTTAATTCCTGAAAACATAAAATATTCTACGTCCTAAAGATTGGAAAAAGGAAACCTTTTAATATTCTGCTCAAAAGTGAGGCTACCACCAGATAATGTGTCATTATCTTTATGACTCTAAATAAAAGATTAGTAATTTGATCTGAGTGGGAGAAGAGGTGTTTATTTAGATACATAGTAAAGAGCTCAAAATAAATATAAATTCTATAAACGAACCTCGATATCTATTTCAATTTAAATTCATTGCCTCCCGCAGTTCGAAATATCTCTTATTAAAAAAGTGCAGGAGTAGAATGCTCTCGAAAATGAAAAAAAGAGGGAATTTGAGTGAAAAGTAAATATTGACATTCTGTGTCCCATTTTATCTGATAAGACACACGAACTTCCAGAATTAGTAAAGTACTTGCACATCAAATTGCACTTCAAACAAATGCACTTGTAAGAAAACTGGCCAGCATGTCTAGTAATTGCAAAGGACATTCTTGTTTTAATAAAGAGTTGGTTGCAGATAATGAATAATAATTTTATATGCATTTTCCTTTTCAGTTCTTAACTATCTTTATCATTTATATTTCTGTGTATTTATTTTGGAATTTGTTGAATAAATAGACCGTAATAAATATGTAAAATTTTTGTAACCCCGTGTACATTTTTGTAGCTAGAACTGCTTTAACGATAATGTAGAAAATAATAATTATGATATGAACAATATAATAATTTCAAAGATGTAACATTAACACTTATGAGTACATGTAGTGGGTCTAGAAAAATAGTGAATTTCATATACTTAAACATGTAAATACGCAGGGTGTCCCCGGATGGTTACTTATACCACAAATGCACGTAAATTTGATTCTTTTGACAAAAAGTCACTTTATAAAAAAATACGATTAATGTGTAAAAGTAAAAAGCAACTTTTTCAAATGGAATTTTCATTAAAAATGAAAAATAAAAATAGCTTTGAAATTTTTTTGCACCCTGTATAAGAAAATAATTTTTTTTTAACCCAAATCACAATACTTTTTAGCAAGCAAAATATTTGAAAAATAATTCTTTAAGTCAATTTGTGGTATAGATCACCGCATCCAGAGACACCCTGTGCATCAAGAGAAGCAGAATCTTATCATTAAAAAGCTACTCTTGTAAAATTTTTGAGGCCTCTGATAATTTTGATTACATTAAGAAACAGCTAATTTTCAGCCTTTTTTGGATATTCCGACGAAAGCTCATAGCTGATTCGTGAGGATTATTGTTTGTGGACCAATTCTGAACCATGCCAAAATTCAACTTTATACCATTTTTGTCTAGCAAAAAAAACCTATTTACTGAACTATATATGTGCGTCCGTGATTCGAGCACGGCACGGCGCGGTAGCAGCCACATCTCACGTAGGCGCTCATTCGTTCGCTCGTTGAATAAAATTCATAATTCAATAAATATTTAACCTATCGACTTAATTCTTTTTTTAAAAACTTTTTGAACTTTTTGACTACATTTGACTCCATATATGTGTATAGAAATTTTCAATAATTCACATAGACCACCGCATACTGAAGTTTTCGATGCGTATTTTTGACAATTCTACGTTTATTAAATATTTTCTGAATAATTTTGAATATTTTCGAAATTTCCGATTGACCATTGGACGCGCTCAGGTTTTAAGTATACGTATGCAAAAAATCAAAATCATAGCTTGTACAGTTGAATTAATAAAGCGATAGATGTTTAAAAAACATAGTATTACGAATTGAAGCTCCGCCGCATTTAAAGGCCGATTACAAAGTTCGGTCCTACTAAAAAAAGTTGTAGATTCTCATTTTCTATGCCCAAAAATGTCCTTTACAATATGACATAGGTTTCGTCTAGTTATACCTCGGTATCACCTACCTTCAGAAAACAGCGAGATAGAGAAGCGATTTTACTCCACTATTTGTTGCATTTCCAATCATGACAGGAGTTATTGTGCGCAACGCAGCTAATGTTTTGTTTTCCAATTCTTCTGTATTATTAGATCGTTCTCTATAGATAATACTTTTTAAATAACTTCAAAGCCAAAAGTCGGCAGGGGTTATATTGGGAGATCTACCTGGCCACAAAATAAGACCATTATTTGCTGTAAATTAAACAATATCTAAAAGTCATTATTTATGAAAAGTTTTGCTTGTCTTAAACAATTGTCAAACTTAAGAATTATACAGGAATACTATGTATAATATCTTAAGTTTCACAACGGTTTATGACTTTCTAAGACAAGTAAAACTTTATAAAGAATGACTTTTTCTCGGCAAATAAAAAATAAGAAAGTTTACAAAAGTGCGGTACCCCATTCGGGAACAATATATTCAGATTATACTAGAAATTATAAAACCTCTAAAATTAATTTATTTACAAATTCCGTATCTCTTCAATAAATGAAAATCATGTCAATTTTTAATCTTCGTAATTTTCTGAGAACAAAGAGTTCTAAAATCCAAAAACCAAACTTTTATATATAAAAGAGTTCACTTTAAAGTCAATCTATCATTCTGTCTCTAGTCTCTAGAAGTAGTTTAGCATTTGAAAAGTTTTATGTTCGTTTTATGGGCCCTTCAGAAGCACATAAAGTCAGGATATTTAAATCACGAATCAAGAAGTTTAAATAATTTTCATAAGAAATGAATTAATCAAATGTTTGTCAGATACAATATTCACGGATAAAAATAAATGGAATTTATCTACCTATATAGTGATGAAGCCTATATACCCTATGAATGTTTTAAAGTAGACTATATTGTATAAGATTTCACAAACGGCAGAAAAAGTTATTTATTAAAAATAAATGTATTTGATCAACACATTTCTAAACCCGTAAATAAAAGAATCATATCATTGTGTTAGTGAACGAATTCTGAATAACTGTCCGTCCGTCTGTTTGTCATGTTTCTTGAAAGCACAATAGTTTAAGAAATTTAAACATTGTAATTTTTGAACAGTAAGATATACCTACATCAAGTTAATTGGACAGTAAGACAGTGTTAATTAGAGAAAGAACCCCATTATTTTTTAAAATCGATCGGTAACTAAAAAAAATTAATCTTTTAAATTTTCAAAAGTTATCTTCTTTTATACCTTTGTAATTGAATAGAATGTTCTGAAATGTTATTTCTTATCATTATTCACTTACCTATATATTTTAGTAAATTACATTTCATAATAATAGAATATTCAATCATCGTAATGTGATTTTCACCTATATACATTATATTATAGACATTAATGTCTGTAAAACTAACGAATGGTGAACTAGTAGGAGGACTCGAAATATATACAGATGTAGCAGATTCGAGAAATAAGCTGGTCTATGTAGTTACTTTTACTTCCGCGTCGTGGAAATTAGTAGTAGTGAAAGAAAATGGAAATATTATTTTGTTCAAATAGGCTTAGAATATCACGAAATGTCGAGATTTTAAGTTTAAGCAAAAAAAGTCTGTCTGTCGGTCTGTTTGTCTGTCGGTAAAGAAGCACCTGAAGGTGACTTGGTAGCTATAATAAGTGATAGCTCATACGACCTTTGACCTTCAATATCTCGAAATTTAGGACATTTTGGGTTTTGTGGCCATAAGCACTTTTGATCAGGAAGTTATGGACTCTAACATACCAAATTTTCAGCCAAATCGACGGCTGTATGAAATCCCATGTATTGTGTGCGTGGTCCTTTGGTACAGGCATGTATTATAACGAGGTCTAGAACAAAATTTTATTTTAATATTAGGTTTTGGGGGTAAATGAAGGTAAAAAAGTAAAGCAAGCAAAAGTCAATAAAATTGGGATTTAGTATATGGACGAGAACTAATTTTTTGGCATCGGCACTCGCTCATCACCCCCATCCCATTATTATTAAAGGTTGAAAAAAAAAAAAAATTATGTGTACAGAACCAAAGGCCTCAAAAAATTTGTTATCAGCCATCCCCACTACCAACCCTCATCCATTTTTTAATCGAATGATTATCGATATCTGTCCGCATAGGTAGTTAGTATATGTAATTCACATACCCCAATTACGTTGGCAGACGAAACTTCCGGTCGGCACCCGCGTTAACTGGAAATAGAAACTAAATTTTTTTTTTCTATTTGAGGATATTGCGCGCGTCTGCCAGCGTAATTGGGGTATGTGAAGTACATATACTAACTACCTATGCGGACAGATATCGATAATCATTCGATTAAAAAATAAATGCCCCCCCCCTCCCTATCCCCCCACCATACCAAAAAGTTCCAGAGAGAAAAAAAATTTTGTACTTATATGGTCTCTTCGATTACCGACTGGCAGACGGTAACCATTCGTCGTCGAATTTGCACGCTATTTCCTAGACTATTAACTATAATACCATCTTAGATAATAATAATTATTATCCCTAAGGATGTGAAAATAATATTTTTAAATAAAAATATCATTCTTTACTCAATTCAAAAACAAACAGTTAAAAAAAATTATAACATGTTTTTTTCAATTTTTTTATTTAGGGGTAGTTTTAACCCTCCCTAGTTATCCTTCCTATAAATGTTTACGCTCAACTAAGGGTGGTTCTAACCTTTGGTAGGGTGAGTTTCTGTTTCTAAAGTTTTTGTAAGCTGACTCATCCAAAATCATAAAATAATACTGAAAACCCGTTCTGCAACTTATTTTTCAAGTTAATTGTTATTTAAGGGTAGTTACACCCTAAGGAGGTGAGCGGTCGACCACCAGGAGTGGTGTGACGTCACACTGAGTTTTTGCGCACTCTATTTTTATTATTTATTTTGAGGGAGGAGGGATTGAAAAAAAAATCTAATATTCTGCACATTTACTAACTACAAGGAGTACTTTCGAAATATGAATTAAAGAAAAAATGTTTCTCTATTTTTCTATCATTTTTTAGATTAACGGTCTGGTCGAGACTATTCAGGTTTTTTTTTTACTTATATAAGCCTGAAAATACCATGATAGCAGAAACAAAAATCCTTTTTTCTTTTTAGTGCAGTTTTAGTTTTAGTATAAGATTGTCTTTAAGACATTTTACTTATTTTATTATTATTTTGGCATAAGAAATTTGGGATTTGAAATTTGTGCCGTGTAATTTTGGAAGACCCAGTATGATCTAATTTTATTTACAGACATCGAAAGAAACATTTTACTTCCACATCCAGTGGAAGTATAGTAACGACAAAAAAATTTTTTAAAATTTTTATTGTTCAAATAGGCTTAGAATGTCATGAAACGTCGAGATTTCAAGTTTGAGCGAAAGAAAAATTTCTGTCTGTCGGTCTGTAACTTTTTTTGTGCGCACGTTTACTCCGGAACCGTTTGAGATATTGACTTGAAATTTGGTACACATATGTACTTTAACGAGATCTAGAACTAGATTATATTTTCATCTTGTTCCGTCGAAGGGTTGGGGGGTAAATTGGGGTAAATTTGGAATAAATAGGTAAATTAAGCAGGTAAGAGTTCATAAAATTGATATTTAGTATAGACGAGAGAAGCTAAGGTCTCAAAAAGAATTTTGGCATTAGCCACCCCCATTACCACCCCCACCCCATTATTAAAGGGGATGAAAGAAAATGTGATTTAGTGTGTGTACAAGAACCAGAAACCTCAAAATATTTTTTTACTTTATCCACCCCCTCACTCCCACCCCCTGTCACCACCCCCACCCCACTACCGATGTGGGGTATCGTTTTATGGGTTTTTGGGGTAGAGGATTTCAAATATTATATTATTAAAGTTCCATAAACAATTATTTCCAGATACAAAATTTTTTCGTTGTGTGACTTGGATAGAAAATCCGGATGTGGAAGTAGTGATTCCTTGGGCAGCGGTTTTATAGAAGGAGTAAATTTAACATTAGCATCGTAAAATCCTAATTTCGTAAACAGAAAGATAAAATTACAAAGACACCAGCTAATTAAAAAATTTAATCTTCGTACACTTACAATTTTAAATATATATGTCATATTTAAATATAAAAGTGAATATAAACAAAAACAAAGGTAAAATTATAGGAAATACTAAAAATTGACCAGCTAAAAATTCATAAACTTAATAATTACACAATTTTAGAAACTTAGTGTTTCAATGACAATTTTTAAGATTAAATTTATTTTTAATTATTTTTAATTGGCGTCAGTAATCTGTTTTAATTACTAAAAGGGAGACTAAGACAAAGTGCTTGTTTAAAAATGAATGGACTTTTTAATGAGGCAGAAGCAAGCAGAAAAGTCCAAGCATTTCTCTTTTTGTTAATTAAAACATTGAAATATATGGGTCATATCAAATGTTGTGTAAAAACAC
Source organism: Rutpela maculata (assembly GCA_936432065.2). Classification (NCBI taxonomy): domain Eukaryota; kingdom Metazoa; phylum Arthropoda; class Insecta; order Coleoptera; family Cerambycidae; genus Rutpela; species Rutpela maculata. Next base: position 139,799,480 of record OW386291.2, on the reverse strand, counting down.
TTGTTAAGGGACAAAGAGACACTTAACTTTAAGTTAGTCACTCATTTTCAATTAACAAATATTCATGCGATATAATTTTTTGTAGTTACTGAGGTTCAAACAGAATTTAATTTGTGCTGGACAGGATTAGTTGAAAAAAAAATTAATCCGTTTTAGAGTATTAGAAGATACAATAATACCCATTTCATGTAAAATTTTGAGTCGTAAAACTTGACTTATGAAAATGTAAATTTTAATAACGATAGTTGATAAATTATTTTTTGCCTAATATTTATTATGATTATTTCACTCATTAACGTGATAGCCAATGAAAGTCCGTTTTTGACAACATTGCACCCATCAAATATAATTATTATAGTGGTAAATAACCTAGATTGGTTTTTGACAGTACCAACACTAAAAATGTATCGCTGTAATTTTCTGTATCGACCTACGATTAAAGAACTTATATCTAGATACATAATAGCATTAGTTTGTGTGATCCTGAAAGAATCACAATCTAAGGCACTTCTTCCCATAAGTTCTTGATTGGCTAGTCGATCTATTCGCGACCGATTCGGGCACCATCGGTTCAGTTTGATTATCATAATCTCAGTTTGACAGTATATTCGCCATTAATGTTAATAAGCGTTTTTCGTGTTTTTCGATCAAAATGTGGTGAAGAAGACTTTTTATTTTAAGTTGTGATTTGCTTAATAACTAAATAATATTCTCTATTCATATTTACACAGTTTAGTGACAATACATTTTGTGCAAAGTGCTGTGCCGTTTGCAGAAAGCAGTTTAGAAAAGAAGAAAATCGATCGTTCCATAGTCGTAACATGATGAAGTTCAGTTTACAGTTACAAAGTAAATAGCAATTAAATTTTAATATCCTTTCAATACATATTTATCTTACTGTTTTATCTTACTGTAATATCGTATGCCTACATCACGTTATATAAAGAGTCGGTAATGCAGGAATTGCAATAATTAATTTTAATGAAAATATTTACCATTCTACACATTTTCTACACACACAACGTCACTGTTGCCTATGGAATGTGATGTTCATCTATTCTTTTTAATGGACATATAATCTGACTATGTTAGGAGCAAACAAGGTATATAGTGAAAAGATAGCCTGTTATGTATCTAGATATAAGTTCTTTAATCGGAGGTATCGACGCATCGACAGTTTTATCGCGGTAATGTTTTGTTTCGTGAAATATTTTCCGCAAATAGGATCACTTGTGCTTTTAAATTTTATCTATATTTTTTTCTCCAGCTTATTGCTTATTGTTAACGGAGCTTGTAAATTATGGTATTGTATTATTTATGTAGTAATATACCAATATAAACATAACATGAACACACCACATACAGTAGACAACTCCCAATTCCAAAACCAAGACTGTCTGGAATATATAAACTATGGACAAGTTAAACACAGCTTTCAATCGCTTATAATAATGTAGTTAACAAAATAATTTATCACTGAGGAAATCAAAATTAAATAGAAATGCCTACCAAGCAGGCAAATCAATTATTTTATAAACGACACACATTTATTAAATGCAGTTCCTTCGTGATGTGTATAAGACCATTTCAAGTTTCGGCTTCAAGCAATTGTTTGATTTTCATTATATTATTACATAACTAGTTAATATAGTAGATCCGCTTATTATTCATAAATAGACTTATTTACTACTAATCTGTCAAAATTCCTAAGTAGGCAAAAATAAGAAAAGTAAACAATTTGGAAGGACCATTTAGAATTTTGTGGTTTGCGCAAAATTACTACTATTAAAACTAATGTTTAAAATTAATGTTCCAAAAATATAAACCACTCTTTCAAAATTATAGTTACTTGTCGAATTATTACTTCTAATATTATTGTACATTTTTCCTTTCGCTGAACTCATAACATGGCTCTGTCGTATATTGCCAATACGTGTAAAATGCCATTCAGCGCTACCTAACGACTTTTGGGGGTCCTTCTGTCAAGCTATAGCTGGTCCGGTAGTTGTTGTCACCCACATATCATCTTTATCTGCCATTGTGACCCTGACTTAGCCTTTCATTTCCGTCTTTATTCCGCATTTAGTGACGTTTTTCGCAATAAACACCATCTGACTTTAACGTTAGGGATTTATTATGAAAAGTTTCCGTGTCACCTTTTATTTTGTCCTTTTGTACTTCTTACATTTTAAATTTACGTCAAAGCATTTCTAAAAGATAATTTTACAGAGTGGGTTTTTGTAATCCGGTAAACGTCAGATAAGACAAAGAAGGTATAACAAGAGAAAGCATCTGTCTGTTATATTGAAGCGAATTGATACCGGTAATGGATATTAAAAATATTTTGATTCACGAAAATTAAATCTCTCGCTTGTAAATGTAAATTGCCTTTAATTATTTTTTTCGTACCGATATGAACCAATCAGGAGGCTAGATTTAGTTAAGTTATCTTGTATAATTTTGATAAAATGAAATCGATTATGCTAGAGTAACTATATTTACTCCAGTCAAAACATGGCTCTTGGTAGAAAAATACGAGGAAAGTGGCAACGGTATTTATTGTTATACAAATATTATTAAAATACAGGGAATATTCTAGATAAATTTTATATTTGTGGGGAGAGGAGTCACACAAAAGCTGTGAAAGCTCAACTAATGACAGAGGAAGTACCTAGCTATGTTCTATTCAGGAGAAGTAAGCTAAAGAAAAACGGGCGCAGTGCTTAAGGTGTTAGGCTTGCGACCACGGAGTCCCGGGTTCGAATCCTGGCTAGGGTATGGATGTGTAGTGGCATTTTTCATGTGTTGCCGAGACGGTAGCAGTGGGCTAGACTGCGGTTGTGTGAGAGACAACACGCTCTCCTCCCCTGAGTTCGAGTCTCAGCTGCGGCAGATGGCAATGTCGCAGGGAATCGATGTTGTGATGTTGTCTGTGTGTGTCCGTTCGTCCTGGTTGAGTGGTAGAATAGCCTACGGCTAAACTCCGCCAGGACATTAATCTAAATAAGGCGATTAAAAAAAAATGACGCAGAGTCTAGTAAGTAAAATATTAAACTAGTGAGTTTGCTATAGTGAACTGATTTTTACTGTTATATAGGTAGTTCATAACCGATTCAAAGAAATCACAGAACTACTAAACTAACTACTAACTAAACTAATATGAACAATATCAATATACTTAGCTAGATCATCAGATAAAGATGGGGATGTAATTTCACGAATCCACACGAAATCGCTGCACCTCAAGAAACGAAACAGATGAACATGGATACAATAATTAAGTTTATTTTTTTAAATTTTCTTTAAGTTTCAGAGAAGTTGATTTCATTTTTATTTCTAAGTTCTCCTTTATATTTTGTGTAATTATCATAATTAAATTTTTATTTGTTTTCGTTTCTATTCAATTTTATATAAATATTATGTTTAAAATTTTCAGATTTTGATTACGACATCCATATTCCAATTGATGCAGGCGTCTCTTTGCATACTACTGCATGAATTCCCATGTCAGAAGTTTGGACACATTGTGTAGCTATATGGCGTATAGATACTAACATAGGTTAGTATCCAATATGACACCTATATTATAGTAATTTCCCACCGCTTACCAATCAATCATGGTGTACCACAAGGATCTGTACTGGGGCCGGTGTTGTTCATTATTTATATTAACGACTAATTTTACGCAAATGTAAATTGTAGTACTATATTACATGCCGATGACACCACAATAATCACTAAAGGTGATAACTTAAAGTGTTTACTGCATGATATGGCCAATAAATCAGTAGATTTTCAAAACTGGTTCGCAGCAAATAAACTACTATTAAGTAATGAAAAAACAACAAACCTGGTATTTTCATACCGTAATTTAGACAGCGTAAAAAACCTGGACTGTACGAAATTTCTTGGAGTGTACTTAGATCATCTCCTCACCTGGGAGCGCAAATAGATTTTATGGTTAAAAAACTTAATAAGACTTTATACTTAATAAGAAATCTTGCACATATCGTACCAATGCAAGTAGTACAAACAGCCTACTTCAGTCTTTTTCATTCGGTAACCAGTTATGCAATCATCACTTGGTCATTCGGCACATACTAGTCGAGTATTTTCTATACAGCGTCATGCCATTCGATATACGTGTTTTATGGGTTTTATAGAGGATGTTAGGGAGAAATTTAAGGACTTAAAATTTTTAATTATGTCCTCTGTGTATGTTTACAAATGTCTCTTGTTTGCTAAATTAACTTAACTCAATATAGTCTTGTAAATAATACATTCCCATAATACCAGAAATAATGGTCACATTAAAATAAATTATATAACACTACATCACAGTCGAGGCGCCAAAAATTATTACAGTCCATTATTTTTTAATAAACTACCAAAGACAATTATAAATCTAGATTTTAAGCAATTCAAACAAAATATAAAATGAATTGTTACAGAAAATGTATTTTATGATTTTGATGAGTTCTTAAATGCCTACATAAATTATTAATTTCAATTTGTTGTAAGTGTATCTTTGTATATGCAACCACGTACGTATATTTTTTTGTTTGTAATTATGCACCTGTTTTCTGTTAATATTTTATGTTTTATATATATATCTCAATGTATGTATGTACGTATTTTTACTTCATTATCATTTTAAACATTGTATATTATACTGACGTGTCTGATTGTGTGACTACACTGAAATAAAGAATTTGAATGCGAATTTGTTGGTATCTAAGATGGAACCATATGGTGTCAAGGTTGATATCCAATTTGACGTGAATCTTGATATCCAATATTATGCCAAAATTTTATTGGAATACTGAGCGTTTAATGTCAAAATCTGTCGCTCAGTATATTGGCCTAATATGTTGGTGTCTATATGGGTCCAACCAACTTGTGCTACAGGGGAGTTATCGTTTCATCACTATTTATATTATAATCTTAGAAGCATATCTAGCGAGGCAGATTTGGACTCCGCTTACTCTGATAAGACTTTTCATTGTAAATTCTACTATAAACTTAAATCTTTTAGATTTTAGAGGGTTTTTTAAGTGATCTAGAAGGTGAAAATCATTTATTCCAACATCATAAAATGCTGTGAAGAATGGAATACAGACTCCCTTCTTTAATATTGTTTTAAAATTTTACCCCATTATTGGAAAAATCGCATTACAAAGTTGGATTAAATTGAAAGTTAAGTAAATTAGACGGGTTCAGTTAGGTTATAATGATAATGGACGTTACCGGAAAGTTTTCGGGAAGTTTGTTTTAAACTTTGATGCTTTTCTGATCAATACTCGTTAGTCTAGTGTTCATCAACAAACTCATTGTAAACATGGAAATTAAGTGATTTTAATTAAATCGGAAATAACAGCATATAAATAAGTTTCTACTACTGCTATACGATAACAAGGAAATAAATTTTGTTTACCAAGCGATTATTTTGAAATCGAGTGAAACAATTTACCCAGATTTATATCTTTTCACCAACAATTGTTAAAGTCGTAACTGAACTAAGTAAATATAACTAAGGAATAATATTCCGCTTATAATGTTATTATTTAGAGACCGACAGGTTATGGGGGTAATAATTTGTTTAAAAAATGCAAATATGCTATAAGCGATCCATTATGTTATATAATAAACCATTCTATAGAGAAAGGTATATTTCCCAGTAAATTTAAAAGAGCTTTAGTCTCTCCATTATAAAAGAAGAGAGATCCAAATGACTAACAATTATAGAGCCATTCTCTACTATGTAGTTTCTCTAAAATTTTAGAACTTCTTCTTAACGAGCAATTATCAGATTTTTTACATGATGAATATGTTACTGTCTCCTACTCAACATAGTTTCACTACAAACAAAAGCACGAAGTCTGCGTTGTGTGATTTTCATCACAAAATCATTAAAGCTTTAGGCAACAAGAAATCAGTTGTGGTGTTTTCGTAGATTTCTCACGAGCTTTTGATTTGGTAGACCGTCAGCTGCTTAAGACCAAACTTGCAAGATGCGGTATTCGAAGAACTGCTTTACAAATATATTTCCTCCTACTTAGACAACAGGACACAAATTGTAAAAATGTCCGGTGGAGATGAAGGTAATATTTGTGATATTAAATAAGGAGTTCCAAAGGTCAATTTTGGGACCACTTTTATATATAATGTTTGCTAACAATGTGGTTAGTCATCTACAAAAAATACCAAATGTTCATGTGATCTCTTATGCTGATGATACAAACATTCTAGTTGCCGGCAACAACCTAAATAGATCAAAAGAAATCATAAGTTGGTCTCAAAATATAACCTAGTTCTAAATAAAACAAGGGCACTTTTAATACAATTTTCATTGAATAATAATTCCGAGAGCCTAATACTTTTTAATGGTACTGACTAAGGAACAAAAACTTGTGTTAGGTGTTACTTTTGATAAGCACTTACAATGGACTCAACATATCGACCTTTTAGGTCGAGGTGAAGAAAGGCCAACCCAGGGCCAAGCAACAATCTACAATATATCGAAAAATTATGCATAAAGCTAAGAATAAGTTGTTATGCTCTAAAATTTATATCTAAACGTTGAAGCCAGGAAATTCTTAAAGTACTCTGTTGTGCTAATTTTCATTCGCATCTTAGGTACGGAATTGTAAACTAGGGCAATAGTAATGTGACTAGAGTATTTTATTGCAGAAATATGTAATTCGTATTTTATTAAATTTCAATTACAGAGAGAGTTGCCGTGATGTCTTTAAAAATTTAAAAATTTTGACAGTTGCTGGTCTATACATTATTGAGGTGTGCTCATATGTTCATAAACATAAGTCAATCTTTTTAAGAAATCAAGTGAGTCATTTATATGACACTAGAGCAAAGAATTTTCTTCTGCCTGACTCTCATAGAACTGCAATGTACAAGAAAAGTTTTCTTTACCAAGCTTTATAATTCGTTAGATGAAGATGTTAACTCTTCGAGTAGCATACATATTTTCAAACATAAATTAAAAAAATATTACTAAACAAAAATTGCTGCACGTTAAATGAATTTTGTAATTTAATATATTTGTTTAATATAACCTACTACAAGATGTCTTGTATGTTCATCTGTTTTATATATTTTATTGTATTATTTTGTTTCTACATAGATTTTATTGCATGCTTTTATTGGTATATAATTTTTTTGCAATGGAGAAATAAAGACTATTATTATTATAATAATAATTATTATTGTATAGCATAGAGGGTAAGTATAATTAATGACCATAGTTTCATGTAAAAAAAAATTGTACAGGTGTTTCACAAAATTTCCCTCTCTGTTTGGCGTCCTTTATTTATGAATTATTTTTTCTCTTGGATGGCCAACCTGCACACTTTTTTTAAATATATCAGATTTTTTCATTTATTACATTTCAAATATCATTTTCCTTTGTCCTTCTTTTTTTTCAAGTGATTACCCTGTATACTTTGCCCTAAAAGTATATCAGATTTCCTTCTCGATAATTTATTAACTACAGTCTAAATATTATTTCCACCATAGTTTCTTAATGAATTATTTCTTGGAGTAACCACCCTGGATATGTTAGTTACATGCGAAATGTTATCGTCCACGGTCACATTTTTTTCATTTATTTTTTTGAATGTAAATATTTGATATTTCTTTCATATTTTTCTTTTACAGTTGTCTTTACTACATGCGAAATATTATTGCTCTCCATCTAATTAATAATTTCTTTTTAGAGTGAACTATAATAATTTTATTGAAATCGGTTGGTAACCTTTATTTATATACACATTTATATACACTAGTAAAATGGTTGGGGGATGTCAATATTAGGATAACGTCAAAAAAAATTTTAGTCAACATTTTGCCTTCATTTAAGAGATCCTCAGGACTGAACATAACGAAACTTTCGTAAACAATACCATACTTTTATATGTATAAATATTAATTAAAAATGTATATACTGACTCAGTAGTTTACAGTTTACGTGTTAGGCTTGGGACCACGAAGCCCAGGGTTCGAATCTGGTTAGGGTTTGGATATTTAGTGACTATTTTTAATATTGCCGAGATGGTAGCAGTTGGCTTGGCCGCGGTTGAGTGAGACAACATGGTTAGTCGCTTGTATCTCTCTTGAGTCTCAGCTGCGGGGAAATTACAAATATTTTACTATTTTTTTTTAGTAAAATTATTGTGTAACAGTTTTAAAGAAAAACAATCAAAATTTCATCTTATATCACAGCAAATCTGAAAATTGGATCATATGAGAGTTATATTCTCCTAAGGCTATTAAGTTAAGTAAATGTAAAGTAAATAGGTACATCTTCCAATCCCCGTCGAGTAATAGTATTTGTTGACCAGTTAAAAGAGAAAAAATTCGAATATTTATATCATCCCCGGACAAATTTAAAAAGTGTAAAATTATGTTTGTCTCTTGGAAGCTGTCGAATGGTACGTAATATTAATATTTTTGAAATCATTTAGAATTGTAAATAGTAACACAAACCTTTACATTTATCTCTAACATGTTATTAACTATGTTTGTCTAAAATATGACAGTCTGCAGTTACTACGGGAGCCCACCTTAAGTGCCCATGCACCCCCCCCCCCCCCTCCGATCCTTTAGGACAATGCTTTTCATAAATATTAAAGCCTAAGGAACAATTTAAGACATGTCCTAAAAAAAAAAAAATTGGCTGCACTTTCGAAATGGCGTAAATTAAAAAAAAATTGCAAATATGGTTTTTGTCATTTAACACAAAAACTAAAAAAGATTGAGAAAAACTTTCTACACAAAAAACAAAGTGCATAAAATTTTCTACAATTTTGTTCCTATACAATATTTGCATAGGAGTTACCATTTTCCATATAAATGATTCATCTCTTACAATAAAATATAAAATTCAATATAAAACGTAACACTACGGAAGCACACCCTAACTGTCCGTGCACCCTCCCGATCCTTGGGGACAATGTTTTTCATAAAGATTAATGCCCAAGGAACAATTTAAGACATGTCCTAAAAAAAAGCTGGCTGTGCTTCAAAATGGCGTCCGTTTAAAAAAGAAATGCAAATATTGTTTTTGTCATTTAACACAAAAACTAAAAAAGATGGAGAAAAACTTTCGACACAAAAAACAAAGTGCATAAAATGTTCTACAATTTTGTTCCTATACAATATTTTGATAGGAGTTACCGTTTTCCAGATACCACTAGTACCGTTTTCGAGATAAATGTCTGCAAATTGTAATATTATTATTATTATTAATTTTTTACAGTTGATTTTATTATGTTAATAATATAAGGTTATATTATACGCCTTACAATAATTGTCACAGTTATTTCCTTAAGTGATTTACCGATATATGAATTTTCATATTTTCTTAATTTTGGACTCATTTATCTGGAAAATGGTAACTCCTATCAAAATATTGTATAGGTACAAAATTGTAGAAAATTTTATGCACGTTGTTTTTTGTGAAAAAAGTTTTTGTCCATCTTTTTTAGTTTTTGTGTTAAATGACAAAAACAACATTGGCAACAGTTTTTTTTAACATATGGCCGCCATTTTGAAAGTACAGCCAGTTTTTTTTTATAGGACATGTCTTAAATTGTTCCTTAGGCATTAATCTTTATGAAAAACATTGTCTCCCAAGGATCGAGCGGGGGGTGCACGTACAGCTAGGGAGGGCTCCCCGACTAAGTAGAAAATATAAATTTTATAACCAACTTTATTTATACATTTACCAAGTTTTTAAACAATTGAACCATACGAAATGCATCATACAGTTATGAATCATCACTAAAGGGCATGCAATGATAAAAACAATTCAGGTTTGGGTACGTTAAGATGCAGCTATGAGAAGTAATATTGGCAGTATTTGCCATGAAAAAGATAAGGTAACCGAGATTATTCATCTCGAAGACTCTGACGGCAATGATCTATTTATTCAAATCACCTTCTTTAAACACTCGTTTACTGAATAAATCCCAGCAGATGAAAAACTCGAGTATTGCATGAATAAAAGGCTGTTCTTTCTAAACAATAAATCTCATAGAGGAAATAGTGGTAAAGCGGGAGTTTACTTTACCGACGCGGAAGGATAATTTAAGATAATAAAGGTATGGAAATGAAAGTTCCAGGAAAACGTTAAATAAGAAATATTGTCTCTTATTTACTTCTCGCTCAAGTTTGGAAAAATAATATTTTATATATAAATTATCAGCGAAGTCGAATGTCACGCTGAAGTAATATATTACCCAAACTGGACACTCGCCAGGTTCAGTTATATTGAAATATCAGATTATGCACTGAAGCGTTTGCAGTGAATTTAACAAATTACACAGCCCCACAAAAAAAAAAAATTGGAACTGCTATCGGGACAACTATATCCCTATGTAATTTTCGACGCTAAATCCGAATCCGAGGTAAAAAAATCGTACATCCCCAAAATCAACCCCTAGCGCTAAAAAACACTCCCTAAACATGGTAAAAATGACTTAACGCTCCACTAATAGTCTTAAATCTCAATAAATCGTATTAAATATAAACATTCAAGTATATAACGCATAAACACAGAGTTAACACTACTTTGCATTGAAAATCACCCCCATGAGTTGGTGAAAACTACCCCTTATACAATAGGATACTTAAAAAAATGCAGTGATTGCAAAAAAAGCTTACGATGCCCAGTTTTTTTGGAAAGAGTGAGTAACTGCATTAGTTCCGATGCGATGCTCAAAATCTACCCACATAGAGTGGCGAAAACTACCCCTAGATTAAAATTGCAAGGAAAATCGGGGAAAAAATTTTGTCATCGTGATTTCTATTTTAATCGATGCTAAAATTGGCTAAAGATATGCAGCACTGCAGTTTGGAGGTGAATACTTGCATTGCTGCTGTCAAAATAAAAAATGAGGTAAAACCAAGAAAGGAGTGGGTTACGGCTGGATTAATCAAATCAATAAATAAAAAAAAAAGAAATGTACAAAGAAACCGTAGTAAAACACCCAAATGATAATAACTTAAAAACTCAATATAACACATATAAAAATAAACTCGCTAACCTTATAAAAACAGCAAAGATAAAGTACTTTGAGAACCAAATTAAAAAAAACAGCAATTCTACCCAAAGTCTTTGGGAGGTAGTCAATAAATTATGCCATAAAAATAATGAAAAAAAACACATACGTGAAATAAAGACGGAATGCAACAACGTAATATCAGATGAGAAGGAAATATCTAACGCTTTTGTTAAACACTATAGTGAATTGGGTGAAAAATATGTAGGTAAGATACAAATTCCAGCAGATTTTAACGAAAGCGAGAACATTTTAGAAAATTCTATGTATCTGCATCCTACCAATGTAAAAGAGGTAAGTGAAATAATAAAAAGCCTTAAACCAAAAAAATCTCCAGGCTTGGACAATATACGAGCGGAAACACTGAAAGAAATCAATGACGAAATAGTGGAACCTTTGTCTTATATAATAAACAAAAGTTTCAAAAATGGACATTTTCCAAAAGCTCTAAAAGTAGGACTAATTATACCCTTGCACAAAGGCGGCCCAAGCAATGAGTTGATTAACTACAGGCCGATTTCATTAATAAGTACTATTGCGAAAATATATGAAAAAATTCTGAAAAATAAATTGTCTACTTTTTTTAATAAATTTAAAATAATTTCAAGTAATCAGTTCGGTTTTCAAATTGGTAAGTCCACAGAAGACGCTATTGCTCACTTAACACGACATGTTTATACTGCACTAGATGAAAAAATGCCATGTCTAAGTATATTCGTCGACCTTGCAAAAGCGTTCGACACAGTATCTCATAAGATATTATTAAAAAAATTAGAAAACTGTGGCACAAGAGGAACTGTAAACAATATACTTAAAATTTATCTGTCCGACCGCATTCAATACGTTAAAATTAACGAAACTATTAGCGAACCAAAATACATCAAATATGGAGTTCCTCAGGGCACCGTCCTAGGGCCACTACTATTCACAGTGTATATAAACAGTCTGTTATCGCTTGAAAGTGCCAATACATCCATTATTAGTTTTGCAGATGATACGGTCGTAACATTTAAAGCAAATTCCTGGAATAACCTGAAAATAACAGCAGAATATGAATTCAAACAAATAAAAAAATGGCTAGATTTCAGTTTACTTACAGTGAACTTTAAAAATACGCACGATATGCCATTTACTTCTTATAGTAACAACTTGCCAAACTTTGGGTCACTTCAAATTGAAAATAATTTAGAAATACCGGAAGCCGAATCGGTCAAATATCTCGGAATCAGGATTGACAGACATTTTCGTTGGGATATACATACCAAGGATTTGATTAAAAAAATGGGGGGATTACTATCACGATTCAAATATTTGAAAACATACTTAGACGTAAAACAGCTCAAAACATTATATTATGCTTTGGTTCAATCCCAGCTTAATTATGGCATTATTGGGTGGGGAGGAGTAAACGATTGTCACCTAGAAAACATAAATAAATTACAAAAATGGATCCTTAAAATTATTTACAATAAAAATTATACTTACTCCTCAGACCTTCTGTATAAAGAAGCAGAGATATTTGACTTAAGGCAGTTATTTTGCCTAACCATGCTTTCATACAATTTTAAAAATAAGGAAAACCTATATCCTATCATACATAAATATAATACAAGAATTAGAGAACACAGATACAAACAACACAGATGTAGGAAAACTGTTGGTCAGGGATGTTATATATACTTGGCACCCAGACTATATAACCGATTACCAAATGATATAAAGAATTCTGGAAGTTTACGATTATTTAAAACTAAAATAAAAGTGTGGCTAAAACAAAATTCTAGGCAGACAATACACGACATTATAAATCAAATATAGTAGGTAATATTTTAAGTAGCTTAATATAATTAATAATTGTTAATAACGTACCATAAATAAATTAATAGATTCCTACATAAAAAACGCAATATAGTTTTAAGTAAATAAATGATTATGTGTAAGGATACGTGTATGTGTAATTAGCAAATTACTAACCTTAAATGTGTTTATATTTAACTCTAAATTTAAGTTGTATACGTCACGCACAAATCGACCTAGATCGATTTCAGTGACTTTGCACATGTTTATTGCGCTTATCTGTTTTGTTATTATTAAGAATTATTATATTATTGTCATTTTTACAAATAAACATATTATTATTATAATTATTATTATTATTATTGCACCAAAGTCATTCAGTGACATGCCCATGAGAGGATGAAAATTACTCCTCACATAACAAGAAATTCAAAAAATAGTTGCAGTATCTTTTAGAAAAGCTCAAAACATCTGAATTTTCTTATTTAAGAACGTACTTGAAAAGTACCCATATTATGAAGTAGCAAAAATTTACCAGTAGTCTTACTTATAACAGAGAAAAAAGGTAATAACAGAAACAATGAACGCCCCAATAAAGAGCCCAACTTGACGTATACTTAATACGCATTCAACACTCGTATGCGGTTGTCAATGCGCCACCTACCGGCTGGTCAAAGAACTATATAGTCAGAAAATTATATAGATGTCTTTTCTGAATTTTTAGACGATTCTTTTTAGAGGCCATATAAATAAGTAATACTTAGTATTTTCAGAGAATTCTTTTTAGGAGTCATTTAAGCAACTGCAATTTAAATTTAGGTTTCCGCCACTCTATGGGGGTAGTTTTTGAGCATCGCATCGAGACTAATGCAGTTACATACTGTAAGCTTTTTTTCCCATCACTGCAGTTTTTTTAAATTTCCTGTTGTTTTCACCCACTCATGGGGATGATTTTAAATGGAAAGTAATGTTAACTCTGTATTTATGCGTTATATACTTGGATGTTTATATTTAATTCGATTTATTGAGATTCAAGACTATTCGTGGAGCGTTAAGTCATTTTTACCCCGTTTAGGGAGTGTTTTTTAGCGCTAAATGAATTTTATTTTTGCCAACATTGGTGAAATTACTCCTTAGAAAAGATATTCAATTTTGATTCTTTCGGCCATTTTTGGTGTTTTCTATTTTTTTCCAAGATGGCGGAGTGACAAATACACATCGGACAGATCTATATTTTTTTTAGAATTTTATTCAAAAGAAGCCAGTATTTTCAAAATTGCCATCCGATTACTAGTACAAGATATATTAAGCAGGTAAGTTGAAAATGCGTGAAAACGCATCAAAAAGTGCATATAACTTTTGATGCACAAGGAATTTTTGGACACAAATATTTTTTTTCGTAATTAGGAGGTCATAATACATAACAATCGACAATAAAATTGCAGGTGGAATGTTGTCGCTGAAAAAAATCAATTCAACTGCACTACATGTGTTATAACTTTACTTACCTCATTTGTGTTAATTAATATTATATCGTATATGCGTTAATAGTCCAGAAGCTCGTGACAAAAACTGCAAGAGTTTTGTAAAGGCCCATATTTCGATATAGTGTTATATTAAAGGTGGAGATGAATCAGCAACGGCTCGCAAGGGATAGTTTGAATACTGCTTTGTACTGATAGAGATTATGCGTCTTTATTTTTGGTTCATAGAGGACGGCTTGGAGGGGGCCCGGGCCTCATGGCTCCCCCCCTGGCTGCGCCCCTGGGTCAGACAACACGGTTCTAGGACGTAGTGCGTCAGCACTTACTGTCGCGAAAATGACGTCGATATAAGTGTTTTGTAAAAGCTGAATCTTTGCATAATGTTAAATTATTGAATACAATTTATGTAAAAAATAGTCAGACATTATTTAGATAGAACCAACATAGTCAGCTGTCGCTAGAAGTAACAATATTAAGTGCGAGCGCAATATCAATGAGCGCGTTCTATCTGTCTGGAATATATAGACTAGGGACAATTCAACACAGCTATCAATGACTTATAAAAAGTTAATTACAAAATAATTATCATAATTAAAATAAATTAGAAATAAATACCAAGCAGGCAAATCAATTAGTACATGTTAAATACACTTGCTCTGAACACAAATAAACTAAAAATGTGCTGGTTAAGAAAATCAAAATTAACCACTGTACAACATAATCCGTTATACTTAATGTCTCTCTGCTTAAACAAGCCAACCTCAACCCAATTATTAAACTTCTTAAATTAAAAATAAGTATTAAATAGGTAAATATAAATATCAGTGAACACTTTAATATTTCTTCATTAATTCGTAGTATGCCGTGTGGTTCTAATATAGCATTACTAGATGGCGGTACTGTAGATATCGGCAACCTTAGAACGTAAAGTCGGAAGACTGGTAAAATGTGGCAGTGCTCTATGTCTTTACCCGTAATGTAATTGGTCGAAGCATGCCCGAGAACTCTTTACACTGAAGATCAGTCTATGCATTACAATACCTATGGTGTAAGGTATATAGTTTTTCTCGATTTTCATTACATTTAAAATATGGCGAATTCTGTGGGCTTTAAATTTCTGCAGCTGGATTTGATAAATATGCATACTATTTTATTTTTTACCAGATGAGTCGCGTTGGAAATGCAATTTTATGTGACGCAAATGATGAAATTCAAAATAAAAATCACTAAACTCTAAAAAATGACAAGAAAATGTCTGATGGTAAATAATCAAAATAAATAATATTAAAGATATACTTAATGAATTATTTATTCGTGAAATATTCTCCCCCAATACCACTCGTGCTTTTAAATCTTATCTATAAATTTTTGCTCAAGCTAAGTTGCCAAAAAGTAATATAATTCGTGTAAACTGGTAGTTTATTATCAAAGATTAAATCAGATAATAAACTGTCAATTTACATGAATTATATTACCAGGCAAGAAAGCCTTTAAAAAATTAACCGATAAAATTCTAAGCACCAGTGATATTACATACGACAAAACATTATATAGTATTTTACAGTGAGGTGCTCTATCGATTCTGTCAAAGCTAGCTCCTCTACTACTAAGAATAACATCTAATTGCTGCAATGGTAACAAAAAAATGCAGTTAATAAATGAAATAATCAGAACAAAATAAAAAAAACCGCTGCCCAAGGAATCACTACTTCCACATCCAATTCTCTATCCAAGTCACTCACAACGGAAAAATTTTGTATGTGGAAATAATTGTTTATGGAATTTTAATAATATAGTATTTAAAATCCTCTACCCCAAAAACCCATATTTTATTTTAAATTGTCAAGTAATTGTCAAGTTAATGACGTAGATTAGTGAAAGCAGCAGGACATGAAAGCCAAGTAAATCTGTTGTCCGTTGCTCCAAGAGTTTCAAAGAAAAACATATTAATCATCCATCTCTATATTGAGATTAATATCTGAAGCCATATTACGTGAAGTCCTGAGTGATATTGTCAGAAGGATAGAGAACAGAATCCTGATATCTAGTTTTATGTGTAATAGCCTTTGCTGCTAAATTGTAGATTATATGCTGTTCGTCGTTCAACGATGAGAGTTATTTCAATCATTTGTAAATATGTTATATTTTATGATATAAATAATCTTCTTTCTCCAAAAGGGCGAAGAAAACAAGCGCCTAAATGAATATATCATTGAGATAAAAATGAATACATTGAAAAATTCTTTTAGTAATAATATGGAAGATTTGATTTCAAATAAAACTTTAATAAGATACAATAATAGTGGATGGAGTACATTTAGATTTTAACTTGAAACTCGATGCAGATTGAAATTTTATTACAAACAACTATTGTTTAGGCTCTTATACATGTAAAAAAAGTTGAGCAGATTTGTCTAACTGTTGAGAAGTGGTTTAAAAAATTACGAATTTTGTAAATAAGTGTTAAATACACAACTTGCAGCTTTAGCCCAGACGACAGAGAACATTTTATAGTGAAACCTACAAAAGCTTGCAAAATGAATATATTTTTTTAATGAGTTCGTGGAAGTGTATAGAATAATACCCTGAAAAGTTTACATTCCGCTCGGATGCAGAACATAAAAAAAAAAAAAAAAAAATTTGCAATTTTTGGAGGTAAATACCTTCAATAACTGAGTTATTTATAAACATCTCATTAATATTTTGGCCATGTTTCTTAAAAGACTCCACCATGTGTAGGCCTATGTCCAACAAATCACATTTTTCTTACTAAATTTTCAAAGGCAATCATATTATACAAAATAGTTGATTGAAGAGTCTATTTAACTCAACGACAGAATGTCAATCATTCACAATAATGAGTTATTATTCTCTTCGTTTTTCCAATAACTTAATTTTCTCAGTGCAAAAAGTAAAAAATAATGCAATTATTAAAAATATCTTTTCAATTAATTATTTTTTATGTATTTGCTTGCATCATAAATAGAGAATATTATTCAGGTATTAAGCAAATCATAACTTACATCAGAGCTGGGTAGTATTCGAATACATCTGTATTCGAATACAGTATTCGGATACTTTTTCTGTATCCGAAAGCTGTATTCGAATACTTTCTTAAAATTGTATCCGTTATCCGTATCCGACACAAATTAATAAAGTATCCGTTATTCGAATACATTAGGCGAGTATTCGAATACTGATAAAAGTATTCGAATACAAATAAAAGTATCCGAATACACCGAAAGTATCCGAATACACTAAAAGTATCCGAATACAACAAAAGTATCCGAATACAATAAAAGTATTCGGATACTGAAAATATCCGAATACCACAAAAAATATATACATATTAAATATTATTTTCTAGTCATTCTTTATAAAAAGGTTTACATATATTCTGAAAAGTCCTATTAGCTATGGTTGGAATGTCGATATAACGTACAGGATGGTTAAAAAATACGAAAAGTTGAAATTGTTACAAGAGTAAAGTACCAGTTCTTCAAGTAAAAGTTGAAAATATTATAGGAAAAATTGTTCCTAATGTTGAGATAGAAGTTCAGATATGAAATTTGAAAGCTTATCTCAATTTTTTTTGGCATCTTTAAGATTAAAGTAATTTTGCAAAGTTAACCAAAGTAGCAAAGTGGCTAATTTATTCGATAACATGAACAGTTTAAAAGTGAATGTTTTGTGATTATTTTATTAAACAAATTAATAAATCATGCACTTTCTTTAGTTACTTTTGCAAAATTAATTTAATCTTGGTGCCAAAAAAACTAGATAATTTAAATCAAATGTCATGCCTGACCTTCTATCGACATTAGGAACAATTTTTCCTATAAGATTTTAAACTTTTGCTTCAATTTCAACAACTGGTATTTCATTCTCGCAAAAATTTCAAGTTTTCTTATTTTTTAACCACCTTTTACGTTATATCAACATTCCAACTATAGTTAAAGTAGTTAAGTATTTTTCAGTATAAGCAAAACTTTCTATAAAGAATGACTCCTTATATCATATGTTTTAGTTTTTGTTAAAATGTTGAATAATTTTTTTTCTAGACGATTTTTTGCACTTACTTAATAGTACATTGTGTATTTAGTAGTAAAACCAATACATTCCCGGACGACGATATAAATTTTTGGCCGAGGCTTTAAGCCGAGGCCAACAAGCATTGAAGTCCAGGAATGTACTTTTACTACGAAGTACACATAATATTTTTTCTGAAATCGCAATCAATATTATTATAAATTTTTTAAAATTTTTTTGTCGTTACCATACTTCCACTGGACGTGGAAGTAATTAAGAAATTTTTATTGTTTTGAAAAAAGTCAGAAATTCAGTGCTTATTATTTACTGTTTAAAATATATATATAAAAAAAAACAGTCTGGGAAAGTAACTTGCCCGGCCTAGCCCAGGAATAGTATTTAGGCGTAAAAGCAATACATTCCCGGACGACGATGCAAATTGCAATAAGCATCGAAGTCCGGGAATGTGCTTTCACAGCGAAGTACACATACCATTTTTTCTGAAATCACAATCAATATTATTATAACTTAAGGAATTTGTATTAATGCATAACATTTCTTCATTACTGTCTAACTGCTTACTAATAAATGCAATTTTAATGTGAATTGGTTTGTCTGTAATTATTTACTCTCTAAAATATACGGCCTAGTCCGGGAAAGTAACATTCCCGTTCGATTTTGTTGATCGTTGCTTGGCAATGGATCTTTTCCGGTCTGTTTTCTGATAGCTTCTTAGAAACGGACTAAAATACTGGCATTGTGCATTTTTCGATCTGAAATCGCTCCGAAAATGCAGACATTGCCGATCGATTTCAGAAAAAGTAACTTTCCCAGCTTAGGCCGGGAAAAAATAACTTTCCCGGACTGTTTTCTGATAGTTGCTTAGCAACGGACTAAAATACCAAAATGGCGTATTTTAGGATCTAAAATTGCGCCGAGAAAGTATACATTAAAGTACATTCTAGAACGATTTCGGAAAAAATTAGTTTTTTGTTGTTGGTGGACTTTGTTTTGCTCCAAAAAAAAAAACAAATAAAATACCCAAAGGCATTACCTATATTTATTTAAAAGAAACAGATTGCGTCGTGGACGGCTTTAAAAAAAACTGAATTTCATAAAATATTTTTTTCACAAACGAAAGAAAAGTATCCGGTATCCGTATCCGAAAAAAGTATTCGAATACAAGGTATTCGGATACATTTTAAAGGAAAAAGTATCCGTATCTTGTCTCTGGTATTCGAATACATTTGATGTATCCGTATCCGGTATTCGAATACATTTTCACTGTATCCGACCCAGCTCTGACTTACATACTTTTTTATATATTATGAAACTACCTACTTTCTGCATATTGTTGCCCCAATCTGGGTACGTTAATATACTAGTTAGGTAAATACTTTAAAACACTTTGAAGAACCAATCACAACAACTACTCTTCTAACTAATACTGACAGGATTCTTAGCATTTTAAAGCAAAAAAATGTATCAAAAATACTTAAATCATTCACACTTTCTTATTTAATATCAAATTATCTACTTTCTGTATATTGGTACCTTAATCTGGTCACGCTACTATACTACTCCAATGTTGAGTGTTTTAAAGTGTTTTCCTAAGTAGTATATTAGCGTGACCAGATTAAGGTATCAATATACAGAAAATAGATAATTTCATACTAAATAAAAAGTGTGTAACTTGTGATTTGTTTAATACTTAAATAATATTCTTAAATATTAAAAATATATTTATTAATTAAAAGTACATAAGCTGTCTTTCATTATTAATGATATTATCTTCCTCGTTTAAAATTTATTTAGAACAAGTGTCTGTGACAGTATTTTTTAAAGAATTCTCTCGTAGCATTTAAGTCAATTTATATCATTAGCACAAGTATTCGACCCACTTTCTACCGACGACGGAAGTATTCATCAATAAAAGATGTCTGTAGAACAACAGGAAACATCCAGTGGAAAATAGAGGGTCTATTGTTCGATTGAACTTACATCATTCGCATACGTCTCCAGCTTGAACTTATTTACTCTGGCAAATAAATTTTTTCAAATTCAATTTCATATCAAAGCAAACTGAAAATATGTTTTTGGTTTCATATAATCCTGCGCTTTGTTGTTTTTCAATACAGCAAACATTTCTTTAGCTAATATACCAAATATACTGGTTTTATTGAAATTTTCAACAAAGTTGTTTACTAGTATGGATTTAATTAAAAAACAAGACAATTTGACTAATGAATATGTAAATACAATGTCTGAACACGGATTTCCTTCTTATATAAACACTGCAACAAGAAAAAGTGATGAAAATGAATGTATAGATCACTGCTTCATTAACGTTTTTAACGTTTCTCCAAGCATTACACACAAAATAAATAGTAAACCTATTGTTCTTAAACATGATATTGCGAACCACTATCCCATCGTTATAAAATTTGAAGAAAAAACCCAAAATATAAACTCCAATGAAAATACAAATAAGGATTGAAAAAAAAACGAATAATGATAAAATAACACAGATGAATTATAAATTACTCAAAGAAATGATGCAATCGGAAACATGGCAACAAATATATCAAATAAATGATGTAAATCTTGCTTATGAAAATTTTGTAAATATACTAAATAACAATATAAAAAAATCTACAAAAACCTTAATTATTAGTAATAATAATAGTAATAATAATAATGTATTTATTTCTTTAGTCTTAACATAAGTAAGTATTCGAAATCGCCAAAATGTTTACAAAAAATAGGAAAAATATGTACAAAAGAATGAGTATACAGGACAATAAGAAATACAGAATATTAACTGAATAATACCTGTCATAATTCATTTATGTTATAGTAGGGCTTGCTTGCAAAGAACTGTTTAACGTCTGATTTATATTTATTTTTTACAGTATCCTTTTTATATTTATTGGAAAGCTTATTATAAGTTTTTATACACATACAATAAAGACCTTTTTCGTATGAAGATGATTAACTTTAAAGATAGGAAAATTAAGCCTTGGATAATAAAAGGTCTCGTATTAGTAATCAGAAAAAGGGATAAAATGAAGGAATATTTAAAAAATATAAAAATCGTATCATTCTATTAAACAACTACAAAGAATATAGAAATGTATCAAACAAGTTAATAAAAAGGGTAAAAAAAGGCTACTATCATAATAAAATCCTAGAAAATAAGAATGACATAAAAAGAATTTGGGAGACGGTGAATGAGTGCCTTAATGAGAAAAACCTAACAACAAAATTATCATAAAAAATAATAATATGGATATAGTAAATGCAACTGAAGTTAGTGAAATATTTAATAATTTTTTTATAAATGTTGGAGAAAATATGGCAAGTAAAATAAACGTCAACAAAATATTGAAAGCAGAAACATAAATTGCAGTAACGTATTTCTCAAACCTATCTCTGAGGATGAACGTGAACACTTTGAAAAATAAATCCTCCTCTGCAGAAGATAAAATATCCTCATACATGTTACTGAGTTCCGTAAGCTAAACCACTTTGTTATATATTTAATTTATGTTTTTCCAAATAAGTTGAAAATTTCTGTTGTGACACCCATACACAAAGCAGGTGATAGGGCATTAATAAGCGACTACAGACCTATTTCTGTTATAAGTAATATAGCGAAAATAATGCATTAAATCTGGGTTATTAGAACACTTAAATTATAATAAAAAACCGCTGCCCAAGGAATCACTACTTCCATATCCAATTCTCTCACAACCAAAAAATTTTGTATGTGGAAATAATTGTTTATGAAAGTATAATAATATATTATTTAAAATTGTCTATCCCAAAAACCCATAAAACGATATCCCCCATCGGTAGTGGGGTGGAGGTGGTGATAGGAAGGTGGTAGTGGGGGTTGAAGTAAAAAAATATTTTGAGGTTTTTGGTTCTTGTACACACACTAAATTACAATTCTTTTCATCCCCTTTACTAATGGGGTGGTGGTGGTAATGGGAGTGGATAATGCCAAATAAATTTTTGTGACCTCAGCTTCTCTTGTATATACTAAATGCCAATTTTATGGACTCTTACCTGCTTTATTTACCTATTTACCTCCAATTTACCCATAACCTATTCGATGGAATAAGATGAAAATATAATCTAGTTCCAGATCCCGTTAAAGTACATATGTCTACCAAATTTCATGTCAATATCTTAAACGGTTCCAAAGTAATCGAGCGCACAAAAAAAAGTTACAGACAGACAGACAGAAATTTTGTTCGCTCAAACTTAAAATGTCGACGTTTCATGACATTCTAAGCCTATTTGAACAATAAAAATTTTCAATTTTTTTTTTTTTGTTACTATACTTCCACGGGATGTAGCAGTAATTCTTTTTCCTAACCAGTATGGCTTCAAAGAAGGTATGTGTACAGATGACAGTATGTATGAAGTAGTAAAAACTATATATAATTCTGTTGATAGTAAAAAAAGACAAATTGCGATATTTTTAGATTTGGCTAAGGCCTTTGATACAGTGTCCCACGAAATACTGATTACTCAGTTCAATGAATATGGTATAAAAGGTATTGTCAGTAACTTGTTCAGTGGTTATCTTCAAAACAGAGAACAGTGTGTAAGAATTGGGGAAAGTAGAAGTAAATTAAACAAGGTAAAACATGGCATACTAAAAAGAACTGTCCTAGGACCAGTTCTATTTAATATATATGTATATTAATGAATTACTTCATAACCCTATTGATGAAAAAATGGTAGCGTACGCCGACGACACTGTTCTCTTAGTTGAAGATGACTCCTGGGAAAATGTAAACAACAAAGCGGTGGTAGATTTTTTTAAACTACAACAATAGCTAGCCGAACACCTTTTAATAGTTAATCTGGATAAAACTAAATATATGTGCTTCAGCGTCTATGATAAGAATGTACCAAATATACATATACTGCAGTTACATATATGCACTTGCTTGAAAAAATAAAAAATATAACAGTAAATGTAATATGAATTTATTGCAAACAAAAACTACTAAATATCTTGGAGTGATAATAGATCAAAACTTAAAATGGATAGATCATATCCAACAATTAAATAATAAAATGCACAAGCTAGTTTGGAAATTCTACCCTCTAAAAAATACACTGCCTTTAAGTATCTAAAGACATTGTATCATGCATTAGTAGAATCAATTCTTAGATATGGAATAATAATATGGGAAAGTGCATATTCAACAAACTTAGAACCCTTAAAAGTCGCTCGTTCCGAATCTGACATCGGCAATTTGAAATTTTAACTAGTTTTACTTCTATCAAATAATAAATTTTTGTAATAAAAATAATTATTTTTATTTTTAATTAATAATTATTTATAATTTGTTGCGTCATAGATATTTTCGTCGAAACGATGAAGAAGGTTGCAGTGGAAAACTTGTTCTATCATAATAATATATTAACTAGCATTCATTAAAGCAATGTTAGAAAGTTTGACGACAAAATTTCAGTAAAACTCCAGGAGATGACGTTATTAGTCAGTTTGCGCGCACCAGGTCCTCCGGAGGAGGTTGCCGATGTCAGATTCGGGACGAGCGATCCGAAAAACCCCCGGGTAACGTGTTTCAATCGATTTTCCATGAGTTTACAGGGAACTCCAGGTGATGACGTTCTTGGTGCCTTCCTGGCCTCCAGGTGCACAGGGGGCTCATTTGGACATCACATTCAGATCCAGCGACTCAAAAAGCCTCCGGGTACTGAAATTCGTATGATTCGGGAGTCTTTTCTGGAAGATATCAATTTTTTCTTCATCACTTGAAAAGATGCACTTATAAAAATGCACTTTTCGATGCAGCAATGCAATTTCAACAAAAAACAAGACCAATATATGGCACAAAGTTTCTAGACGAGTTAACGAAGCAAATGCAAAAAACCACATCTCAATCTGACTTACTGCAAAAAAAATAGAAGGTTGACTGCTATATTTCCTCGCCTATATGTACTGTTACTACTTGTTATTATTATTTATTATATAATATTTATCATTAATAATATTGCACAGTTGTATTTATATGGAATGTAGTATGTAATGAAGGTTAATTGGAAGTGTCGTATAGGCAATCTTCGCCCTCAACAAATAAAGGCGTTTATTATTATTTTTATTACTATATATATAGCTATTAGTACAAAAAAATGCACTTATTATTATTATTATTTTGAAGAAACCGCCATAAGTTATTATAATAACCTACAACGACTGGCTCTTACGAAACCCAATAAGTCCTAGCGGCAAAAAGATGGGAAAATAACAGGTTTTTTAAAAAAAAATCGATATCTTATAAAAAATAAGAGAGAAATCAAATATTTGAGAAACTGTTTTTTTCTTCATAAAAATGCGCATCAAAAAGATATAAAATAGTTTTTTTGGAATCTCGGTAGTTATAAAGTTTAGTTAAAAAAACACGCTTTTCTTTCACACCCTGTAGATAGCAACGCGCTTCAAAATAAAACAAGCTAAAAACGTACTCTTCGCCTGTTCACTGAACTTTTTATATAATTGTTACACATTCTACAGGATACTCTTCGCAGTTTTATTGTAAATAATGTTAGTTTTAGACATTTTTAATTTTATAGTACGAACTTAGTTGGTGAAAGATTCAGTGTAAAATAAAGTAAAAATAAAAAAAAAACTATACCATACCCAATTTGGGTTTCGAACCCGGGACCCTTGGTTTCCGAGTCAAAAGCTGAAGCTGAACAAGAATTTATTAAAATTAGAAGCAAAATTATGCGCCTCCCCGAAGCCTGGCCCGGAGCCAGGCAGACAACCACGGCGCGCAGCGCCGTGGTGAATGTGGGTCTGGACGGGGCAAGTTCGATTCGGCTTAACGATTGTTTTTGCGTCAATACCCCTGTTTAAAAATTAAAAACTTAACATTAACAATAAACAATTTAAATATAATATACAAAGATATTTAAAAATTATTAAAATGAAACTTCTTAAAATTAATTGTCAAAAGCGTAAGAACTACACCACCACCTTACATGTAAAAAAATATGAATTTTTACATTATATGACACGAGCTAAAATCATATTTTCACGGTTGTATATTACATTATGAAATGTATATTTGTAAAATATATAAATATTTAGATCAGATCTATCTATATCAGATCATCCACCAGATTACTATTCAATTACAATTTTTTTTTCAATTTTAAATCATTAATAACATTTTTATTTACCGATCGGTTTTGTTCAAAAACAATAAGGTTCTTCCTTTAGCTAACACTAACTTATTGTCCAAATTTCATTACAATCGGATTTTTCTTCCTTGAGTTGTCGTGCTTACAAGAAACGTGACGGACGGACAGACGGACATTTTGGAACTTGTTCAGAATTCGTTCACTAACATAAAGATATGAAATTTTTTTGTCTGAGAGCGATATTTCTGTTTTAGAAATGTGACGATCAAATACAATATACTCTTCGTTTTCGTATTTGCAAAGAGTATAATTAATGGACCATACTTTCACAAATAAATTGTCTCTTAAATTCTGAAAAGTGCATATCGATATCTATTCACTTGGTCCGTTTCAATTGGCCAGCAGTATATTTTTAAGAAATCGACCTCTTTTTTCACGCCCCTATCAAAAATTTAATTTGTTCATATAAACACTGAGACATGGTTGAGGAGCATTTTGTATTTGATATTCATTATTTAAACAAACGCAATCAATTCGTCTAGCGACTCATTTTGCACATAATTAACTATTAATCATCTAGGACCATTTCTGTCGTCGAAACTTCCTACAAAGTTCCCCGAAACTCAACTGAAATGTACAAATTTGTCATAAAGCTAATTGCGAACCGTTTATGCGCATGGGATATTTATTTATAAATAGTATGGTAAATACGTAATATGCAAGTTGATTTCGTGCGGCCAACCGTCAGATTATCTGAAACTGTAATTTATTCTAGGCCAGAGCATTTGGGAGCTCCGTGTACCGAATATATAAATAATAAAATAACTCTATAGGATTTCACACTGTTTGCACATACAGATCGCATTTTCCACTTCACACACACCAAGCTTTATGTAGCAGTTGTTTTACAATTTTCTCTATAGAATCCTCTTGCGACTCTCTCCGGGTCAATTATGCAATTTTGAAGTTGAGAACTTGTTAGTCTGGATACTTTTAAGGTCATAGATAAGGCGTCTTTGAGAGACGGAGCAACTCCAGGTGTAAGCTTGGAATATACAAAGGGTTAGAATAAATGTATGATCGAAAATATACCATAAAATGCGTTACTTCTCTTTAAAGGTAAATAAAAATATTTGAAATATTTTCGAAATCAATGAATGTAAGATTTTCAATTAGGTACATATTCTTATTTTATTGACCTATTTCACATTAAAAAGTTTGGTAAAAAGTGTCATGGCAAAAACTAGACTGGTATCACTAATTCACTGCACATGTTGACTAACTCGTCTAATTCTCAAACTTTGTAAAAATAAAATATCCATAATATAATAATCATATCGTTGTTTTCAGTATCTTTACTGCTGAGTTGATTGTAGAAATCTTCTTCATTAGTTTGTTTTGTTGTCTACAACGTTTTAAAAAATTCAAATTATGCAATTATCACTTCATTAGAGTTGCCAGTTTAAAAGTTAGGTATTTCATTTTTAGAAATACTGGAGCGGATCTGGCGAGAAAATGAAGAGTTTTGAAACCAACATTTTTAATTTTTTTTTTTTTTGACAATTCGGTTACACGCGTTCTCTTTTATCATTATCATGTTATCAAGTTAGTTCAGCATAATCACACAAGGTGGAGCAGAAATTCGCATTTAAAATTCGCAAAAACACGTTTTTTCACGATAACTTTGTTATTATTGACTTGACGAAAAAAAAGTTAAATTAAAAATTGAAGACCTCGTGAAAGCGCATATTCTGGTAAAATTATTTCCAAAAGAAACGGTAACTTTTCGTGAATTTTTTTTTAAATACGCGCCGTAACACTAATATACAAAAATGTAATTCCTTAATTTTTTCACGAAAAAAAGGAGTTAGGAGGCTGAGATTTTTTTGAGGTAGGTGAAATAGATAAGATTTGATGGAGCCGGAGGATGGGGATGGTGGGCCAATTAGGGGAGGGGGAGAGGTAGGGAAATGAAAACTATTCAACCCCCCCGAACTTTTTTCCCTGTCGTGCGATTTTGAAAAACCAAAATGGAATTTGTTCGCTGTTATCTCTTGTATTTTACTGATTAATTTTTTTTATTTTCTTCGAATAAACAAATTTGTGGGAGGGGAAAAATTTTTCCATTTTTTTCAAATGCGTTTTTTTACGTAGGAAAGGGTTCAGAGGAGAAACTTTTTTACAGGTAAGTGAGGATCCTTTTTATCTTTATTTAAAAAAAAATTATCGAAATCCAAGCAATAGGAAGGGAGGGAGGGGGCATAATGCGTTTGCGGGAATAAAGGGTTAAGGAAAAGAGATATGGACTTCGGACCTTGATATTCGGCAATATAAATCTTTTTTCCATCTTAATCTTTTGTCAATGTACCCTTTATCAATTATTTATTTATTTATTTATTGAACAACAACTTTACAGGCGAAGCCCCATTACAAAGTTGTAAAGAGAACATGATTTGCATGAGATTAAATAGTACAAACAACATGTGAGAACAACAAACAGAGATTTACAAAGAATAAAAGAAAAAGAAACAAAATACACATACATACATAAAACATTACATAACATACAATCACGTATAGTGAACATAGCAGGTATCGCTTAACAGTTAAAATAACAACTAAGTATATACAGAGTAAAAAGGTAAAAATGTAAGATTTAAATAAGTAATAAGGCGTTATGCAGCTTAAATTTCGTTAAGAGTGATTCATTTAACATTCTTTATATAATTGGCAGGGCTAAGGGTAAATAAATCAAATCTCGAGTGGGCAAGATTACCTAATATACATAGTCTTACTAGAGGGCTGGATAGGTACATATTCGTTTTAAACCGTGGAATATAAAAAAAGGTCAAAATTTCTACCTATTCGGTTTGGTACATTAAATGACAATTTTGATAAAAATTCGGAGTTATCAGAGAGGTGATTTAGAAGTTTATAAATATAGATTAACGAGGCATGAACACGTCTCAGTTCAAGAGGTTCGTAGTCATATCTAAGCAACAGTTCATTATAGTGAGCAAAATGATCATACATATGAGTTTCTTTATATAGAAGATACTTAAGGAATTTTTTTTGTGTACTCTCTATAAGATCAATAGAATTACGATAGAACGGTGACCAAATGATTTGACAATAACCAAGGTTAGACCAAGGCTATTATATAATACTTTGATACACTCTATATTAGTAAAGTCTCTAGTATTTCTAACGAGGAAACCCAGTTTTTTTTAGACTAGCATTACTTATTTGTCTTATATGGCTATTAAAAGATAAAGTTTTGTCAAAAAGAACACCTAGATCTTTATATTCCTTAACACGGAGAAGTTCAGTATTATCAATAGTATAGAAGAAAATCTATGGTTTGATTTTTGTTGGAAAACGTCATTGCTACACACTTTTTAATGTTGAGATCAACTTTGAAGTCATTGCACCACGTAGAAATATTGCTTAGATCTTGCTGCAAAAGAATACAGTCGTTAGTATTTTCGATTCTACGGTATAACTTGCAGTCATCTGCAAAAAGAAGGCAAGTTGAGTGACACAAAACATCAGGCAAGTCATTAGTAAAAATGAGAAATAGCATAGGGCCTAAATTGCTTCCTTGTGGTACGCCGGAACTGATTTCAATATTTGATGACTGGTAGCCATTTAAACTGATATAAACTTGTCTCCTATACAGATAAAAACATAGCAGACAGATGATGTCATAATATTTCGTAATTTTTCAGTTTAGCAATGAGAGTCTGATGATCCAGCCTGTCAAAACCTTTAGCTATATCCGTGTAAATGACATCCAGCTGTATATTATCTTCAATGGCAATTTTAGCATCTTGAGCAAGATTTAATAAGTTAGTGTTAGTGAATTTTGCAGGTAAAAAACCATGTTGAGAAACGGAAATCACTGGTTTAACTGAGCTATAAATAATTTCGTAGATAACCGTCTCAAATAACTTGGAAAATGCACATAGAATAAAGATTGTCCGGTAATTTGTTATATTTTTTTTATCAGCAGATTTATGCATTGGCAGTAGCCGCCCTGCCCTACCTTCCATCTAGAAGGATAATAGGCATTTTTTAGGGTCAAATTAAACATAATACTTAGTGGTTCTAACAAGAGCTGTGCACAAGCCTTTACCAGGTACGCCGGTAAGCAATCAGGCTCTGCGGCCCTTTTAGGTTTTAACTTTTTAGCAGCCCTACTACCTTCATAGGTTAAACTGCCTTGTAAATAAGTTGGGCTATTACTATAGTGTACTCATTGCACAAACTTAGATTCGGACGAATATTTTAACAACTAAGTTAGCGTTATAACATAAAAAATGCTTAAAACAAACATAATTTGTTTTTTAACAAAATTGATCGGTAAATTAAGAGTTATTAATCATTTAAAATTAAAAAAAATGTTTTATGATTTTTTAGATTTGTAATTGAATAATTTTTGTTTTAAAATGCTATTTTCTGTCATTTATTTATATATTTAGCTAATATATATTTCATAACAATATAATATTAAAACGTAGACATGATTTTCAAATAGTGACATTATATTAGTAATATTATCGCTTTCGGATATAGGGTATGGTGGTGTAATGGGTAAAATTATAGCATGATATCCTATAGGAAAATATATGAAAGGATCGCAAGTTTGAAACACAGCAGGTATTATAGATGTATTTGCTCCTTTTTACTTTTTTTTTTATACCGACAAGTGTTTTATCAAATAAGTCGTCAATATAAGATTTAAAATGTTCAAAAATTAGCATTTCCAAAAAACTGGGAGTATTCTAAAGAATGTGCAACAATTATATAAAAAGTTAAACAATTCTAGTTTTTTAAGTTTTTAATTTACCAATCGTTAAGGAGTGACACTTTTAGAGATTGAAGAGGGAATATATGCAAAACTTATTTAATGATGAAAAGATCATAAAGAACGTGGAAATCTAATAGCAATTAATTGTAGTACTGGGCCAACAATCGCTGATTTGCAATTTTTTCCAAAATTGCTAATGCTAGAAAAAAAAGTTTTAAATAAAAAAGTTACGCCAATCTTTTAACTTCATATGCCCCCGATATACTTGGTATCTATTTCGAAAGATAAAAAAGTTTCCTGCATGTTACATTTGAGAATGCACATTTTCGACATAGCCTTAGAAATAAAACTAATGATTTCTACACTCATTAAAATTTGACCTACATATTGACACATTTTATTAACAAATATATAGTGATAACACCATAAAAATCTGAAAGTAATCCATTGTGCCGTTTTTGAGTTAGAGCGAGTTAAACGGAAAAATAATTGTTTTATATATGCTAAAACTAGAGAAATGGGTCGCGAAAACTCGTGACGGCGTTAAATAATAAGTTTAATATTTGATAAAAGGTAGACCGATAAAATATTAAGATGGAAAAAAGATTTATATTGTCGAATATCAAGGTCCAAAGTCCCAATCCCTTTTCATTAATCCTTTATTCCCGCAAACGCTTTATGCCCCCTCCCTCCCTTCCTATTGCTTGAATTGCCATATTTTTTTTTTTAAATAAAGATAAAAAAGATCCTCACTTACCTGCAAAAAAGTTTCTCTTCTAACCCTTTTCTATGTAAAAAAAGCATTTGAAAGAAAATGCAAAAAGTTTTTCCCCTCCCACAAATTTGTTCATTTGAAAAAAAATTTAAAAACCGCTGCCCAAGGAATCACTACTTCCACATCCAGATTCTCTATCCAAGTCACTCACAACGAAAAAACTTTGTATGTGAAAATAATTGTTTATGGAACTTTAATAATATAATATTTGAAATCCTCTACCCCAAAAATCCATAAAACGATACCCCACATCGGTAGTGGGGTGGAGGGTGGTGATAGTGGGGGGGGGTGGATGAAGTAAAAGAATATTTTGAGGTTTCTGGTTACTGTACATACACTAAATCACATTTTTTTTTCATCCCCTTTAATAAGGGGGTGGGGGTGGTAATGGGGGTGGCTAATGCCAAACATTTTTTTGAGACCTTAGTTTCTCTTGTATATACTAAATACCAATTTTATGGACTCTTACCTGCTTGATTGACCTATTTACCCCAAATTTACCCCAATTTACCCCCCAACCCTTCGACGGAACAAGATGAAAATATAATCTAGTTCTAGATCTCGTTAAAGCACATATGTGTACCAAATTTCAAGTCAATATCTTAAACGGTTCCAGAGTAAACGTGCGCACAAAAAAAAGTTACAGACAGACAGAAATTTTTTTTTCGCTCAAACTTAAAATCTCGACGTTTCATGACATTTTAAGCCTATTTGGACAATAAAAATTTTTTAAAATTTTTTTGTCGTTACTATACTTCCACTGGACGTGGAAGTAAAATTAATCAGTCAAATACTAGAAATAACAGCGAACAAATTCCATTTTGGTTTTTCAAAATCGCACGACAGGAAAAAAGTTCGGGGAGGTTAAATAATTTTCCTTTCCCTACCTCCTCCCCTCCCCTAATTGGCCCACCACCGGTTCCATCAATTCTTATCTATTTCACCTACCTTAAAAAAATCTCAGCCCTCTAACTCCTTTTTTTCGTGAAAAAATTTAGGAATTACTTTCTTGTATATTATATTAGGGTTACGGAAAAAAAACGTGTATTTAAAAAAAAAGTTTCACGAAAAGTTACCGTCCGATTTGAAAAATTATGCGCTTCCGCTAGGTCTTCAATTTTTAATTTAGATAACTTTTTTTTGTCAAGTCAATAATAACAAAGTTATCGTGGAAAAACGTGTTTTTGCGAATTTTAAATGCGAATTCCTTCCTCCCCCACCGTGTGATTAAGCTGAACTAACTTGATAACATGATAAAAGACAACTCGTGTAACCGAATTGTCAAAAAAAAAAATGCTGGTTTCATTTCAAAACCAGATCCTCTCCGGTAAAAGTTCGGAAATTAAACGAGTTGGTCAACATGTGCAGTGACTTTTTACTACTTTTAGTGATGCCAATCTAGTATTCGCGATGACACTTTTTACCAAACTTTCTAACGTGAAATAGGTCAATTAGATATTTTGAAATAAATTATTAATTTCAATTTTTGTCGTAATTGGACGTACTTTCAGGCGAATTAGTTAACTTTGTTGTTGGAACTATGCCACGGTTCTGTAGGTAATAATTAGGCCCCTGGGAGGTGTAGCCAGATATTGATTTAGATAATTTGAGTAGTTAAATTTTTACACACAATTTTGTTGGATTCAATAGCTTAACCGAATTCTATGAAATATTTACGCGAACTATGGAACTACTCAGTGGAAGCTACGCCTAGTATAAGGTGAGCATGAGTCGAAAAATGTAGTAGTATTCATTTTTGGCACACACATCTTTAATAGTTTGCCTAGTTCCTTGTAAGGAAGTTGCCTCTGTGAAGTTTTCCAGATACGATTGCAAGACACATTTGATAAAAAATAATTGTTTTATGTCTAGAACATTGTTCTTATCAGTGAGACGGTTAGACGTATGCAGTCGACTTTTACTTAACAGTAGTTTTAAAAACTTTTTCTGCATAACTTCTAAATTGAACATATGAAAGTTCAGAGTTTCACGCCATACGATTATTCCATAGCTTAAAAGAAATTCATCAAGAGCTGTGTACATTGATCTAAGTTGAAAAATTGGTAAGCATTTTTTAAGTTGCTTAAATCTAAATAATATAGATCTAAGTTTATGAGACAAATTTGATAATGATATAATTTTGCGCGAACTATGTAATAAACAGTTTTTAAAACATGTTTTTAATATTTATAAGTTGTGTGAATCTTTTTACCTAATCGATTGCTAGTGTACGCTCTTAATTGAATGGTAGTGCGAAACCAAAGTCCTCACTCATCCTTGACCTACTTGCAAAGGCGTTTCATTGAACTATATAAAATCTTTCAGATAGGAGATTGCGTAATACTATTTGAACTTGTTTTGAATCTAATCATTAAATGGCATTATTCGATCTATCGTGTTTTATTGATTAAATGGTTGACTTTCAGTCTCATCTCTCAAGGGCTTTTGTGTGTTAGGTCCGAATTGAGTATTGGGTGGTGTCAAAACATATGAAAGTTCAGAGCTCCACGCCATATGATTCATCAAGAGCGCTGCAGACTGATCTAAGTTGAAAAACTGATAAGCGTTTTTTAAGTTGCTTTAATCTAAATAACATAGATCTAAGTTTATGAGACAAATTTGATAATGATATAATTATTTGTGATAAACTATATAATAAACAGTTTTTAAAACATGTTTTTAACATTTATAATTTTGATGTGCGACAAAATACATATCATTGTTTAATGTGCTTCATGCCATTAACTAATTTATCCATAATGAGAGAAATTAATTTGTTCTGTTTACGATGGATAATGTTTATAACGAAATTAGCTATCAAAATCAATTTCATAGGGAATACTAAATAATTAGGCTTAAATTATAACAATTGGTTAAATACAGTCCACCACCTAAAACTGCTCTCCTGATGATACTCCATTTCTCTAATTCAACATAAATTATTTGCTAATTTAGCTAATTGGATAACGTGGTTTGGTCGCGATTTATTTAACTGAGAGTTCAATAAAACAACAAGCGGTGCCGGCCACTAAATTACTTCGGAAAAATTAAGTGAGTTGCCACCTACATGCAAATTTTGTTTTATTTCTATTTGTGCAAGTAA
Source organism: Rutpela maculata (assembly GCA_936432065.2). Classification (NCBI taxonomy): domain Eukaryota; kingdom Metazoa; phylum Arthropoda; class Insecta; order Coleoptera; family Cerambycidae; genus Rutpela; species Rutpela maculata. The sequence goes on along the minus strand of OW386291.2, from coordinate 139,765,213 downwards.
ACCAAGTTTTGATGACCTAGTCAGTATTACTACAGGATATTCCTAATTGCTATTAAGGAGATAGTGAAAAAATTAGAAAAAAATGTTATATAAATATACGTATGAGCATGTTTCCTGAGGGTGATCTAGACTATTCTTTGGAGATGAAGAAATGAGGTTTTTATTTATTTTCTCTGGAAAAATTTAATTTAATTCACTTTACACATTGACCTGCGTGTCAAACAAATTCGCGTGCCATATTCATATTCCTATCACAACAAATTACTAAGATAATAAAAATAAAATCTGCTTCTTCTTCCTTCTCTTCGGGACCCCAAGTCATTTGCAATTTCTCAAGTTGCTAAGAATTATTAGTACATTTGTACCTTGCGTAGCAGAAAATTATTACTAGATAGTTTGTTACAGAGCATTTCCACGTACTTGAACCGCCTAAGAGTGTCATCTAAGACTACGCAAGAATTTTAATGCTGTCTCTTAGTAATAAGTTACTTGTAGAAAAAAAAGGCCTCTGAGTCCTTAGGCTTAAGATTATTGAAAAAAAAAACCAATCACTGGCTTGTTGAATGGAACTACACTACGTGCAAAAGTAGCAGTATACTGCTGTTGGTATTAATGTTTGAATTAAAATCCAGAATCGAGGTTGTCACCGTCATCGTAGGCAAAGCATTTTATTGGACACATAAAGTGAAAGAAATTATTTAAGTATGAAATAAACAATAAGGGCTCCAGTACAGATTCTTCGTGCTTTATTGTTAAAAGTTTAGAATTTACTTTATCAATGGCAACACATTGTTGTTGAATTCTGATTGGTTTTGGAAAATCTATAATTATATATACCTAGATTTGGCACTGAAGAGAAATATTTCAACCAAATCGAACCGCGGCGGCTAACGACTAGCTGATCTTGTGCGGAGCTGGGTTCGAGGATTCAATTTTTATATGAGTTAGATAGAGAGTCAATAGTTTTACAGTAAAATTGATAATAAACTACCCTCCTTAATCACAAAACCGACTGCTGCGGAAAAGCCTGATAATAAGACAGACACAAACAAATAAATTAAAAAGGTGTAACTTTTAAGATAAAATGTATCATTTATTAAACATATTTTATATAGTGAAATTTATTCAATATAAACTAATTCAAAAGCAGAAATATATATAAATGTGACCAAAAGGTCTGCATGATCATCGTTAATAATATTTATTTAAAAAAAATGAGATTGTTAGTTCGTTTTGGCCGATAAAAGTATTTTTACTTGCTTAATTCTGTCATTGGTTAGAGGTAATTTTATTGTTGTCAGATTGCTGCCCCGTCAGAACCAAATGCGCAAATACTAATGTTTTAACTTGTATTATTCCAGTTTGAAAATAAATATTTTATGAATATTAGGAAATGCGGAGATGCGCATATTTTCGGTCATAACTTTGTAATTTTTTATGTTAGAGAAAAAATTTAAAAAGCGCCGGAAAACTCAATCAATTCTTTTTAGAATTGGTGTCTACAAATATTTTGAAAAAAGTGATAATTATCGAAATTTTTAGGAAAATGGAAGAAATTTCACGTTCTCCTAAAAAATGCATGTAAATCTTAAAATCATCATTTTACCCAAAAACGTTTGCTTCGACGGGCCGAGATTAATGGAGCGTTTAGGTAATACACGATATTAAGAGGACATCGTATTTTGAGATCAATTTCAGTTTATTACCGATTAATTACGGTGATAAAATGGCGAAATTTTACCGAAAAAAAGAAGTCCTCAAATCCGACCCTTTTATTTCCCTTATTTTTGTCGCAAGACAAAAATCAAAGAAAGAGTTTTAGCAAATTTAACTTTATTTAATTTCGTTAGAGTAGTTCTTTGGCCTAGGAGTCAAGGTTAAGGAGTTACCAACTTTTTAAACAAAAAATGTGCAACGAAAAAAAAACCGCTGCCCAAGGAATCACTACTTCCACATCCGGATTTTCTATCCAAGTCACACAACGAAAAAATTTTGTATCTCAAATAATTGTTTATGGAACTTTAATAATATAATATTTGAAATCCTCTACTCCAAAAATCCATAAAATGATACCCCACATCGGTAGTGGGGTGGGGGTGGTGACAGGGGGTGGAAGAGGGGGGTGGATAAAGTAAAAAAATATTTTGAGGTTTCTGGTTCTTGTACACACACTAAATCACATTTTTTTTTTCATCCCCTTTAATAATGGGGTGGGGGTGGTAATGGGGGTGGCCAATGCCAAAATTTTTTTTTGAGACCTTAGCTTCTCTTGTATATAATAAATACCAATTTTATGGACTCTTACCTGCTTGATTTACCTATTTTCTCCAAATTTACCCCAATTTACTCCCCAACCCTTCGACGGAACAAGATGAAAATAATCTAGTTCTAGATCTCGTTAATGTACATATGTGTACCAAATTTCAAGTCAATATCTCAAATGGTTCCAGAGTAAACGTGCGCACAAAAAAAGTTACAGACCGACAGACAGACAAAATTTTTTTTCGCTCAAACTTGAAATCTCGACGTTTCATGACATTCTAAGCCTATTTGAACAATAAAAATTTTTAAAAAATTTTTTGTCGTTACTCTACCACTGGATGTGGAAGTAAAATGAAAATTCTAATGGAACCAAAAGATTCGTAATGATTCGTTTTACAGTATTTTTTATTTTGGGCTAGCTCTTACCGTTTCAGAGATATCGACGAAAAATAGTAAAAAAAGCATACATTTCGGAACCGAAAATAGCGCAAAAACATGCAATCTTAAAACGTTCATATTTTTTCGAAAAACACCTGCGAGAAGGTACGATGTCGCGACGCAAAGAAGATGAGTTCTAGTTGATCCGCATCGTAAATTGCACAGGGAAAATCGAAAATTAAGCTCGGCACGAACAAATCAAAAGTGGCATTTTTTGGACATTTAACGAAAACGGCAAAAAAATGTCAGTCACAAATGTCAATATAATGGTAAAGTTTGTATTTCTTGGCTGCCATACAAATTTACTGCCTGAACTATTTTCAAATTATAAATTGAATTTAAAATTGTTTATGGTCGAAAAAAAATTGCCGTTACATATACTTATTTATTGTTAGTTCGTAGAATGCCAATTTAATGTAAATACAAATTATGAAATAACTCCGTCTGCTGGTCTGTATGGAAACACTCTACAGGTCGCAATACAGATTCCGTTGATTTTTAATCGCTTCGTCTATTATCAGAGTAGAACCCTATTGAATTTCATAAAGATCCGTCAAACAATTTAATTATATTATAAAAAAAACATTTATTTTTTTCGTTTAACTCGTATTCTCTCTGATATATTAAAAATGGCTGCTTTATAATAAAAGCATTACGATAATTTCTGAATTGAGGCATTATTAGCCAGTTCACTTATTTCCTTCGCCTACGTACTTTTATCAGCCGTTACGATAGAACTGCAACAAACCACTTACTCGAATCATTTCAAGTTCCTTATAAAATTTACATGAAACACGGACGCAGAATAACAAACGTTTTCCCGTTGAAAAGACGATATGTTGGATGTAGTTGTAGCGTGAACCCGAAACCCTAAAACTCAGTAAATAACGTGGCTTGTGGTGTTCGTAATCCGCCCGCAAACAATTGCTACCGTAAAAGCCAACTCACTTGACTCAAAATAAACAACAATTACCTAGCATCGTCCGAAGCCGACCCTATTTTAATACTATCGAGAATGTATGGAATCAGCTCTATTTGATGAAAATAAAAAGGTGAGCTTTAGAGTGGCCTACTGTGAAGGTTTTTTACGCACCGGATCGGATAAATATTGCTTATTTGCAGTATTTTCAAAAGTACCTTTGATTCTAATAAATTCTATAAATAGTAAAAATAATAGCAGCGATATTATTAATATTCTTTTTAACATCATTCTACTATTTCTGTGCTATAAATAGTGAAAATGGTTGTCTCCCAGGATACGCACGGGACATCCATCATACTTGTGGGACAAAATACGTCTGCCACTCGAACAAGTATGGCAAAAGTAGTTAAGTTAAAAGTAGCGTTAAATCATTAATGTCAACTTCTTGTATTAATAGTTTACGGTATATAATGTAAGAAAAACGTAAACTGCCGGACTTCCAGTGACAGTAATATTTTTTACATAGTTGAGAAGCTCCTGTCACGCATTGTCCCGCTACTTGCATGGCAGACTTACCGTTCACCAATTAACAGGACATGTACACTACGTAAAACAAAGGACCACGCACACTTCTTATGGAAATCCGCTTTTAGTTAAATTTCTCCAATTTTTGATATGCTGTTCTACTGATCCAGTAAATAAAAAGTTTCAATGGGCACAAGTCCCAAAAACACACCTACACCTTTTTACCCTCCAGGGGGGTGAAAATCGCTCGTTATACATTTAACAACTACATTTCTATAAAAAAATATTTGTACGTCTCGGTACGGTAAAAAACTCAGATCTGACTTACATTTAGACACCCTTCCCACCCGGAGGGGGTGAAAATCGCTTTCACGGTTGCACAGCACTGTCTTTGTTCCAAAAAAAATTATGAAACTGCTCAGTGGAACAGAAAACTTTAAAAGGTGGTGCAAAAATCACTCCGAAGTATCCCCTAATCCTTTTCCACCCCATTAGGGGGTGATTCTCAATATAAAAGCTGCACAGCGGTATCTTTGCTCCCATAAGTTTCATGAAGGGAAATTGTAAAAGAGAAAATTCATAATAATTCTAGTACAGTAACTAGAGGTTAGAAGTCAGATTAGAATTAGATTCCATTTTTTTTGACAATTTAATTGGACATAAATCAAAGAAAAGTTTGTATATTATGCGGCGGCTTGCTAATTTATAGGGGGTGGATGCCACCCCTTTTCAGGGGGTGGCAACTAAGAAAAAATTAAACACACTGAAGCTGAAAGAGAAAAGAAAATTTTAAGAGGAAAAGGCTCTATGCAACTTTTCGTCTTTAAGTTATAACGACTTGAAAATTGGAATTTTAGCTTAAAAAAGGCATTATTCGTCAAATAACTCGAAATTTATTTATCTACCTGTGACCTAGATGCTCAAATTTTTTCGTACGCTTACAGCGCCTGCTTTAGAAAAAAAAATGCATTATATACTGTAAAGGAATTTAAAAAAGAACCTAACATTTTAGTTTCTCTGCAATTATCTCAATAAATATTAATTTTAGAGAAATATAGTGGAAATAAAAAATGAAGCTTATAAACTAAGAATGCATTTATTTTTTTATATATGTATGTAGAAGATATTTAATTTTATAGTTGACATCCGAACGTTTTTAGGATGAAGTATTTAGTTTAAAATGTTGAATATCTTAGAAACTGTGACACTTCCATCAACAGTTCTAAGGAACAAAATTAAAAATAATTAATGAATCTTTAAAATGATTTTCTATTTGTTTTTACATCACAAAAATAAAGAAGTTATGAAGTTAGTGCGTTTTCACATTTTTCGTTTTTTAACAAAATGTCTCTATTTTGTTATTTTAATTGCTCATTAATTAATTTTTCTTTCAAAAATGTTTTTTCGTTAATATAATAGCATCACCTATATGCTCAATTTATTTTATCAGTTAAAAACACTTGTTTTAGAAAAAAATTCCATCCGCCATATTAGAACCGCCATTTGGAATTTTTTAATTTTGACTTCAGATTCGGAATCAGCGATCCGAAAAATATAGCTATCCTACGTTTCAAAAATAAATTAGTAACACTTTTTCAAATATTCAATATTCAAATTTAAGTTTTCACCCCTTCAGGGTAAGAGCAAGTATCCGGACCCTACAGAAACTGAAGACGATACCTTTTACTACAATAATAACCCATAAAGGGAAATTATCATTAAATATGAAATTATTCCGAAATTTAACATATTTTTTACCTCTTGGTACTATACTACAATTTGGTGGGGAAAATTTAGTGCAGTGTTCAGTATTTTAAAAAATCAATTTATTGATATGGGTATTGTATAATTTTTATGACCGTACATAATATTACTCGTTTTCTGTTTAAAATTGATATTCTAATTCTTTTATGATATTTTATTTTCACTTTAAAATTAAATGAACTAGAATGCAAATATGAAACAAAACATTTATAAAAACGAAAATAGACATTATATTCAACGGAACGCAATACCCACATGCATTTTAAAAAGTTGTTAAAAATTCAATGCTTCCATTGAAATTCAGTTATCCATGTAAAAAGTTAATATATTTGAAAATTAAATTCTTATATATAACATTGCAACATTAGTACATCAGTTATAAACATTATACTCGGCGGCTTATTGACAATTTTATACAATTGTTATACATTTTATAATTTACACAGTTTTGAAAATAATTTAATTTTCTGGGTATGTATAAATGCTATTTTTTATTTTAATCAACTCGCGATCATACCAGCTCATTTCATGAAATGCAGTATACTATGCAGATTTTTGTTTTTGTAGAATCTCATGTACATTTTTTTCTTATGTTTAGTAATTCAAATAACTATTTTGTTTTTCACAGACAAATCTACAACCTAATACAATCAATAATTTTCATAGCCTACTTAGTAATTTTCTTACGATGCCGTTCATCTGATGCGATCATTTTGAAAAAAATTAAAAATTGTTCGTAGCTCACTTATTTTTGGAATTTTTTAAATCGGAAAAACTATTGTACTTAGAATTTTATGATTAATAAGATACCATCAAAAAAATATAGTCATTCTATTAAAAAGAAAAAGTTGAAGTCACTTCCGGTTGAACCGGAAGCGTTATTTTCGTTGCTGTTAGTCTAGAACTAGCCCACTTTTGTCTAATTTATATGAACCAAAAACGAAATTTGTAAATTAAAAAACAAAGGGGCGTACATTAACCCGTGGCCAGCCGGTACAAAATTTTTTGTGTGTGTCTATGTTTCATTTGTTACACATGATTATACAGGGTGTTTGGTACATCGATGGAAAGTTTTCACTGGGTAATAGTAGGGGTCGTTTGGAACCTATCTGACCATATTCATTTTCAAAATGAGAACCTCCATTTGTAACGCATTTACGTGTCCCCTTTCGTATTTGGGTAGTAGGTAGTGGTCATTTCTTCCCTTAATCTGGCACCTGCTTCATTAATTCTCCGTACAAGGTGGTCACAATCGGTTATTTCAATTTCAAAAACCAGTCTTTTGTTCGACCCCAGACATGAAAATCAAGGAGCGTCATGTCTGGAGACCTCGCTGGCCACAATATTAGCCCATTTCTCCAAATCCAACGATTAGGAAATGTTTCGTCTGAAAATTCCCTCGCAGTAATTCGGTAATGAGCAGGACATCCGTCGTTTTGAAATATCAAGCTGTCTCTTACGTTTAGAGGTATGTTGTCTAAGATATTATGGTAAAATATTCTGCAAAAACTGTCTCCATTTAAATTGTCTGAAAGATAATACGGACCAATGAGAGCTCTGCCAGTTACCGCTGCCCATACATACACACTGAACTTGTATTAAAAAGAGGTTTGTTTTTTCATGTGCGGATTTTCGTCAGTATGTAATGAAGATTGTGAAAATTTGTTATTCCTTCTCGAGAATACTTCGACTCGTCTGTCCACAAAATACTTTTAAGAAAATGTTCATTTTCCAGATCAGCGTTCAACACAAAACGGCAAAAGGCAGTTCTCCGTATTGGGTGACCTTCTTCGAGTCCCTAAACAGGCGTGTAGTGGAATGGGTGTTTTCCTTCAATCCTAAGAGTTGTCCAAACTTTCCATATGGACAAATTCAGTTGACGAGCTACTTTTCCAATACTGCTGGTAGAATCTACTTCGAAAGCCTCCAAAATTTGCTCATCTACTTCAGGACCATGTTGCACAATAAGCACCAATTCCCTATGATGAAGGTTACCTGTTTCACGTATACGTGTTACAAAACACCTGGACATTGGAAATTCTTCTTATTGGAAATCGTTCCCGATAAAAATCTTTAGCTGCTGCTTCATTTTCGTCGGCCATTCCGTACATAAAGAAAATATCGGCATATTCGGCATTAGAAAAAGATGCCATTGCAGAAAAATGTGACAATACTATGAACAATTAAATAAAACAGCTTTTGACACGAGCGTTCAAATGTCTCACTGGTATCCAAGGAAAACAATTTTTTGCGTCTGGTCGCCTGATATCTACCCTTTGTTTATTTTATTTTTTGTTCACTGTACGTGTAAATACGTTTGTTTTTATTTCAATATGTCATAGACAAAAAATTGTCTTTAAACATTAGTAAATAATATCACCGATTTGCGGTTGAAAGAATTTATTATGATTTTGTTTAATATTCTTTCCTTATTAAAAACGTACTTGTCCACAAATATGTTTCTTTCTTAGTTTAATGTCATAACGTGGTATACCATTGGAAAGAGTATGCAATAGAGAAGTTTTTAAAACTATTTGAATCTCTCGAAGTAGTGCCGCATTTGAGAAAATTTTGCTTAAAATAGAAAAGAAGAATGGAACCAATGCACATAAATTGCCCTACATAATTTTCATACCAATATTTAGGCATTTCTTTTTGTACTATTTCGACAAAGTGCATACTAAGAATATCTAAAAAAATATGTTTAAGAAAGCTGAAGAATTTAGTATCATAAAAAATAATATGTATTAGTATTAACTCAAATATTTCGCAAAAATATTAAAAATGCCGATATCTCAAAAACGGTGAGACTTTGCATACGAGAAAATATGGTCATATAGGTTCCAAACGAGCCCAACTATCACCCAGTGAAAACGTTCTATCGATGTTAATATTAAAAATGCCGGTATCTCAAAAACGGTGAGACTATGCATACGAGTAAATATGGTCATATAGGTTCCAAACGAGCCCAACTATCACCCAGTGAAAACGTTCTATCGATGTTAATATTAAAAATGCCGATATCTCAAAAACGGTGAGACTATGCATACGAGTAAATATGGTCATATAGGTTCCAAACGATCCCAACTATCACCCAGTGAAAACTTTCTATCGATGTACCAAATATCCTGTATATTCATTCTTAGAATAGGATAGAATCCTTATTTAACCAAAAATACAAAATAGTTTTTGGCAATTCACAAATCAGGTGTATAGTATAAACACCATACATAAACAAAATTATATGGAATCAGTCACAAAGTAAATAATACTGTGACGTAAACAGTCACGACCAAATTTAAATGGTCCAAAGTGATCATTAAAAATTCGGCCACTCGGCAGCTCATATGTCGACAGCGGGTCGTGGGCAAGGTCTCTTATGTCAATTATAAAGTTTCAAAAGATAACTTGTGTATATTAAATGAACAGATGGAAATTTATTGTAAACTTCGGGCGCCAGCCAAGGTTAATTGGCAGAGGTAGGGAAAGAGCAGACAAAACACAAACTTCAAAGAAAAAGTATAATAGAAATATATGATAGTATAAACAAAAGTATCACGATGCAAGTGGAGGTTATCACAGATAATAATAGCAGAAAATATACTTATGTATATGGGTAAGTAATTATATAAATTATATAGAATATGATATAATTAGTGTAAAAATTATTTGCAGAATATATCATCTAGCCATATGTCGATAGCTTTCAGGACCGCAAACAGCTGTTTTTGGTTTACATGCGATGACAAAATAAAAAAATAGGAAGTTATATCAGGATTAAGTATAAGAAACATAAAATGGCATAAGTATACACTAGATAAAATAATGAATAGTAAACGATGACCAATATACAGGCAATTGCACAAATATATGATGGCTCACGCCTTTGTGTCGCTGAAGACTACTGGCTTCTTTCGAAAGTAATGGCACTGCGATCTGGCAGGTTCAAAAAGAAGAAAAACACTCACCCGTCTGTGGTAAAATAATAGCCAGCATTCCGCTTACCACATGCAGACCCTCTACGAGTGATTGCGATTCCAATAAAAAAAATAGGCTCTGCACCCAAGGCAAGGAATTTTCATGAGGCCTCCGCCTGGCACTAGTTTATCATTAATTTGCTATGTATATATTTGGTTGGAAGTTTTAAACGGCTCATATGCCCAGTAGGCACAACATTAGAGCTGATAGAGGCCGAAGGGTAGTATTTAAGGGCATACAAAAAACCTAAAAAGTATTACACCTATTACAACTACCAAGGTATGTATATTTATTTAAAATTTAAAATATTATTAAAAAAAAACTACTGACCTTAGCTCTTATTAGGTTGATTTATTTTAATAGGGAATTTAAATTCACATCTGGAAAACACCTCCCTGTTCAGCAACCAGCCAAATCAAAAATGTCTCCTCCTTTTTTGTCTTTTTGAAAGCAAAAAAGGGTGATTTTGCGCCAATTTGCAAATCAGGCTGTCCATTGATACCAATATTAAAATCCCTAACTTAAATTTTGACATTTGCCAATCAAAATCAAAACAAATCTGAATAACATTTACGAATTTAATTTATTAAATATTTATTATACCTTATAATATCCAGGTAATCATTAGTCCTTTATTTAATTAATTACTTGATAATGTGGTTACAACATAACCTTGTATTTGTTATAGGCAGTAATGTAAGCAATTGGGAACCACAGATTTTATAAGGTGCCAGTGGAGATAACATTTAATTTAATGTAATGCATGGAGTTGCAAAAGGTAACCAGACATAGTGGGCCTGATAAATGGTGAGGCAAGTGTATTCAGAAGACTACTGCTACTGGCCGAGACCTGTTCGCTGCATGTCAATGAAACTAAGCCAAGATAATATTGTTCACCTGCTGTATCCTTATTGAAATATATCTGCATTCATACTATGTTTTTAATTGCTAATTCTGAACTGTTACAATACACACAAAATTGTACGGAAAATTTTTTTCGGAATTTTTGTTTTCATCAAATTGTCCTTCGATGACGTACATGTTGGTTATAATAAAGTGTGTGAGGGTTTCCTAATTCAGTGTGTACAACAAGAAGTGCATACCAGACCTTAGAGTAACTAATTTCGATTTATTTTTTGTTTTAGTTAAAGAGATATTAGCATATTTCACATAGCTGCTTCTCTTTAACGATATTTGCCTAAAAAACGTGTTTATAGGGTAATGTGTTCGTATTAGAGCGTGTTTGAAATTGCCGTTATCACAACACATCATATGCAGCGCGAAAACTGAGCATCCTGCGATAAAATAGCAGTTAACGGAGTTCTACCGCCTTCCCTGATTATATTCCCGGCTTCTGAAACTACTCGAACGTCGTGTCCTTTCAGATTCGCTGCATACAATCTGCACAGATGTCACATAATTGCCTTAATGGTAGTTTGATAATTATGTTCTTTTTGTTTTTTGGGTAAATTACGTATGGAACTAAAAGCAGATAAGTACGTATTAGCAGCCCGTTCTGCCACTCAACTAACAATTGATTACACACCAAGAACATCCTTTTCTGTAGCAGCTATTACCCAATTCGAGCTTACAGGAAAAAATGTATTTGCATTGCTCCTTTATCATTGTGACTGAGGTGGTTCGATTTATAACAAAATTTATGTTTGATTTTATTATGAAATAAACGAGATTTCAATAATTTCAAGTTTTATACACTAGAAATCATTTTAAAAACTGCAAAATTAATTACAATCCTGTTCAGTGATTTAACGATTCACTCAGAAGTATGATAGCCCGGGAACCCACGAGAGAAATTTTTGACCGATTTGATTAACACTTTTTTAATATTATTCCACTATTTCTGTGCTATAAATAGTGAGAATGATTGGCTGCCAGGGTACGCGCGGGACAAGGCTTGTTAGAAGTGTTTCAACTATGTAAAAAAAAATTGTGTGGTGATTGGAACCATTAACGGTCATATTTTCTTTGTGAATTATGGACATCATGAAATGCTCGAAAAAATTCTGCTCGCCACGATTCCTGTGGGACAAATAGTGCAGTCATTGAAGCGTAAAACAGGGTTTTACCTCCTAAATATTTTACTATGAATCGATTTACATGAAATTTTGGAATTAGGCTTATCTTACCCTTAACTTCAAAAGTGATATTGACCCGACCTCCGTTTTTTATTTTTAAGGGGTGAAAACAACCCCTTAATGAAAAAATTGACATTGAGCCTTTTTGTCGCTAGAAAACGTGTTTAATAATACGGAGTGACATTTTATAGTATTCTCTAACACAATTACCTCATGTTTAACCCATTTTTAACCCCTGAAAAACTTTACAACCCCTGCAAACGACCCCTAAATTGAAAAAAATCACAAAAAATTACTTTTATATAATTTAAAAAGATTTAAATATGGAGTAAATATTGTTTTACGTTGTCTACCTTATTTGTCATAATTTAACCCCTTTTCAACCCTTAAAAACAACCCCTCTATAAAAAATTGTATAAAAAAATTTTTTTTTGATGAACTGAAAAGGATTTAAAGGTTGTTCCACGTTGACAAATGACTTTCATATGTTTAAGCTTTTCAACCCTTAAAACTACCCCTGAATTAAAACATTGAAAATATAAGTTTATACAATTAAAAATAATTTGATTATAAAGTAAAAAATATACATATACATATATATATATATATACATATATGAACGTTGGTATGTATTCATGCCTATGTTTCCGATATATATATGCCATATATGTATATATATACATAAGACAATAGTTTTGGGTCCATATTATTGTGTACTTTCACTTTGCTCCAAATATTCATGCTCCGAAATTTTTAGTTTACTAAATAGAAAAAAATACGATTAGTTTTTGGACCGTAACTTCTACAATTTTGAAGCTATCACAACTCAAAAATACCATTTTAAAGGTAATTAAAAGAGCTACAACTTTTTTCATTATGATATGTAGTGAAAAACCTTTTATTTTGAAACGGTGAAGGGTCAAAGGGCTCGAGAGAGACTGCGATTGCGCTACCGCGCGCTTTTTAAACAATCATATCTCCGTCAATTTTGGTGTGACAAAAAAAGAAAAAAAAACAAAATTTTTGTCAAAAAAAGACCTACATTTTTTAATATCACAGTTTTTTACGTATCTTTCATTATTTTTGAAATATTATGAAAAAAAGGTGTTTTTTTCAAAAATGTAAAAAATTTTTTTTTCTCAAAATCGTGATTTTTTTGAAAAATATGTATTCCAAAGCAGCCAAACCGCTGGAATCCAATAAACTCTTCATATTGAAGTTAATTTTAGACGAAATACGATTAATTTTAATTTTAGTGGAAATGGCATCGATTTTTAAAAAAAAACATTAGATGTCCCTCTTTTTTTCATTACAACTCACTCACTTTACGCGCAAAAGACTTTTAACACTGCTCATTTTAAAGACTATTTTAAGCACTATAAAAAAGTTTCTTATTGTCATATGGATAAAATGTATCCGTTGTCCGCTAGATGGCATTGAATACATCGATTAAATTTCAGACAAAAAAAAAACGGCTTTGATCTTCAATATCTCGCTTAATATTCGACTTAGAACACTTTATAAAAAACCAATTTGTTTATTTTTTCACTTGCTATAATTTTGTTCATTATAAAATTATCGTTAAAATGCATATTTTTTGAGATATTTGCAAAAAACCGTTGAAAAACGTGGGAGAATTCCGAATTTTCAATCGCCAATAACTTGAAAATTATTGAGTTTTTGAAAAAATTTTACAGAACATTTTTTGCTTAGAATTAGGTCTTCTATCGATATCCGAGGTTATTTTGAAAAAAAAAATTCCACCACCGAGAAGGGGTGGCAACCACCCCCAGGCTGAGAACGGAGGTCGGGTCAATATCATTTTTGAAGTTAAGGGTGAGATAATTCCAAAATTTCATGTAAATCGGTTCATAGTAAAAAATTTAGAAGGTAAAAAGCTTCAATGACTGCACTAAAAATGCGCCTGCCACTTGAACAAGTATCCCAAGCAGCATTCAAAGAGATATGGGAACTGACATTTGAGGCATCGAAACTTTAATATAGTAAGCATGACATAACTGTTACTAAATTTGCGACCTTAGTGTAAGATTTACTTTGTAGTATGCCTTTGTATTAACAATTATGTAAATTCTACTGAATTCAGGCATTGCATAGTTATAACACTTTCAAGTAAATGCTGCAGAATGTGCAACGTAGCGGATACTACTCTGTATTACTTTGAAGCATCCTCAACTGTAGACTGAAAATTGGTAGTAATGCACAGCGTTACCAAAGGACCACTTCAAAGTAATGATAACTGCAAGTGTTCCATTTGAAGTCTCTGGTACGTTGTTGGGAATTCTTTTGGTACTTCAAGTTGTGTAACTTAATAGTGACATATTGATAAATGAGGTTATTTCTACCAACAAGTGATTTTTACTACAAGGTGACTCCAAATACAATCGTAATTTTTCTGTTATTGAATAAAGACGGCCATTTGAGAGTTGAAAATACTTATAATATTATAAAAAAAAAATTTTTATTATGGTCATTTGCAAACATGTTTTATAAATAGATTATTATTACTTTATAGTATATGAGATTTGAAAAACCTTTTCCATAACAAATTTTGCAGTTTCACTTGTACACATAATTTTTCAAACAATTTTTTTTTACGAAAAAGCAATTTTCCGGAAGGCGCGTCTTTTTCATCCAGTGAAATATTCAGATTAGAAATTAAAAAAGATCGCTAATAAGATTTCATAATTTTCCACCAGCAAAAGCAAAAACAGTATGTCGACCTTTTATTTTTTATAAAATTTAATGTATGAAGAATTTACTTTTCATAAATCTACGTTTCAAAAACCCAATCTTAATCGGGCCTAAAATAAATTTTTTGTGGAGGCGGTTTCAAGTAAAATGGGACACACTGTATATAAAATATGTCACTATCAGATATCATTATTTTGCCACCTGTCATTTTTGGTAAAAATAATGTGTCCTCTAAACATAGTTGCCGTTTATTAGTGGAAGTAAGGAGTCGGGATTTTTCCTAAAATGTGCAAAATTGTGCTAAAGTTATGAAACCTATTTCCCCCCGTTTTCGGGGGTGTTGAACACGAATAACAGGGTGAAAAAAGTTTTTAATCATGCTGAAACGGGCAAAAACCACCTCTTCTTGCTTATTTCTCATATAACAGCTTGGCATCGACTATTTTTGCAGGGATTATTTATTACTTCCACGTCCAGTGGAAGTATAGTAACGACAAAAAAAATTTTTTAAATTTTTATTTTCCAAATAGGCTTAAAAAAATTTCTGTCTGTCGGTCTGTCTGTCTGTCTGTAACTTTTTTTGTGCGCAGGTTTACTCTGGAACCGTTTAAGATATTGACTTGAAATTTAGTACACATATGTACTTTAACGAGATCTAGAACTAGATTATATTTTCATCTTGTTCCGTCGAAGGGTTGGGGGGTAAATTGGGGTTAATTTGGGGTAAATGGGTAAATCAAGCAGGTAAGAGTCCATGAAATTGGTATTTAGTATATACAAGAGAAGCCAAGGCCTCAAAAAAATTTTTTGCATTAGCCACCCCCATTACCGCCCCCACCTCCTTATTAAAGGGGATGAAAAAAAATTGTGATTTAGTGTATGTACAGGAACCAGAAACCTCAAAATATTTTTTTTACTTCATCCACCCCCCCGCTACCACTCCCCTATCACCACCCCCACCCCACTACCGATGTGGGATATTGTTTTATGGGTTTTTGGGGTAGAGGATTTCAAATATTATGTTATTAAAGTTCCATAAACACTTATTTTCACATACAAAGTTTTTTCGTTGTGAGTGACTTGGATAGAGACTCTGGATGTGAAAGTAGTGATTCCTTGGGCAGCGGTTTTTTTTCATGGGGGTATAACAAATGGTGAAAGGTGATGTCAAGCACCCTTGGGGGTGAAATACACTGTCAGGGGATATAAAATTGCTTCTTTTTTTTTTGTTAAACAACAACAACAACAACCACAACAACAACAACAATAAACGGAATAAACGGAAAACCCGTGGCTACAACTGCGGTACCCCCGGCGATAGGAGGCATAAGGTTATTGTTTTATATAGATGACCTTAAACTTTATGCCTCCGGCGAGAGGGACCTACACCAGTCCCTCAGGGTGGTACAGGAGTACACGCAGGTTGTCGGTATGTGCACTGGTCCATCTCAAGAGAGGTCGATGCGGGGACTACGGAGAGGATGCGCAGCTCGTAGACGGAAGGATCTTACATCATCTAGATGCCGGAGAGTCGTACACTTACTTGGGTGTCGAGCAACGCTCCACCCAAGAAGTGAGTGTAGTGAAAAACGCTCTCCGCGGCAAGTATCAGCACCGACTCCGACAGATCTGATCTTCAGAACTGTCGGGGAAGAACAAGGTGTCTGCTACCAATATGCTTGCCATTTCGATCCTTGTCTACTCCTTTGGGGTAGTGAAATGGAATCGAGAAGAGTTGCGTCAACTCGACGTAGGAACCCCCAAGAAGATGCATCTCAATAGGAGTTTGCATCCTAAATCGTCCGTTCCACGGCTATACCTCCTGTGACATCGGGGAGGACGTGGACTCTTGAGCTTGGAGAGTCTCCATAATAGGATGGTTCTGGATGGAGCCTGTAAGGTCATCAGGAGTTCGGATCCTCTCCTTTGCATGGTCCAGGACTATGAAAATGCAGGAGCCTTTCTGTTAAGGCAGCACAGAGAGCAGCCGATGAACTTGGTCTCTCCTTCGACGTTGAGCGGGTAAATCGAGACTCTGTCACCGAGTTGGAACCTGCTCGGCGAAAAGCCAAAATTAAAGCTGCAGAACACAACATCTTTCTGCAGCTTCACACGGATAAGCCAATGCATGGAGTTTTCTATAAAAATATAGAAAACCTTGGCTTATCCGAAAGGCTGACCTTTGCCTTCTCAGCCGGGCTGAAGTTTGGGACCAAGAGATTCATAATGGTTTGCTAGGATGGTGTATTTAATACCCTCGTCTATCGTAGTCGTGTCATGGGTATAGAGGTCCCTGATGTCAGCTGCAGGGCCTGCCGCAGGGCGCCAGAGACTTTAATGCACCTGTTGTCGGCTTGTCCGACATATGCAGTCTCGGCCTATATCCAGAGGCACGACGGAGCATTACCAGTGTTTTATTATCACCAGTGCTGCCTTACGCTCTGGGGGATATTGAGTCCGTTGTGGAAAATGAGAAGTGTCTAATTTATTGAAACTACTCGTTTCTCACCGTCAGGCAAATACAAGCCAACAAGCCTGACGTAGTCCTCCTCGACCATCAACTCAAGACAATGTTCGTCGTGGAGTTCTCGGCTCCCGCGGAAAACAACATTGTCTTGAAGGAGGAGGAAAAACGGACAAAATATCTAGATTTGCTCTTCGAACTCCGCAGACTCTATCCAGATCATACGGTTAAGATAGTGGTACTGATTATAGGAGCTCTCGGTGGAACGATACACACACCGCTTTCGGAACTGAAGATCATACCGGCATGCCGAAATTCGGCAGAGGTCTTAGCCGGCAGAATGCAGAAAGCCGTCATCCTCGGTTCATTACGTCTGCTCAGGGCACAGGATTCTGGGACCCAGCAGTCACTTACCTCACAGGCGTGGGTAGTGGCTACCAGTACTACCAGCTCCCCTCTGTGAAGATCGGAGCCACAGAGTAGGGTGACTGGCTTTTATTAAATTTAAAAAAAATACTAATAACAATAGGTAGAAGGTGATGTATGTCATCGAGTTCTCGGCACCTGCCGAGACAAACATCATCTTGAAGAAGGGGGAAAAACGGACTAAATACCGAGATCTCCGGTATGAGCTCCGAGTGCTCTACCCAGACTACTCGGTCAAGATGGTCGTCCTGATAATCGGTGTACTTGGTGGTACTTGGTGAGGCCTACGCTACTCTCGGAATTAAAGGCAATACCAGCCTGCCAAAAGTCAGCCGAGTCGTTGGCAGGCCAAATGCAGAAGGGAGTTATCCTGGGGTCCCTTCGTCTTCTTAGGGCACACGAATCTGGCATCTACAGACACTAACCCTGCGGGATGCGGGGAGTGGCTGTGGATAATTCACTGGCGCGTCTCCCGTGAGAATGTCGGAGACACAAGAGAACTCTCGAGCATCGCGCACGCGAAAAAAAAAATATAATAGGTAGTGAGTTGGTTGATATTAGGGACTCGTACTATCATTTTATTTGTTTTTGCCGCTTTTACTGTTTTCTGGGCAAATCATGTGTCCTCAAGGTATCCGTAGTCAGAGGATGAAGACGATGAACCAAGCATAGAAACAGACGAATCCGATAATAGTTGTGATAGCTTTGTAAACTTCCTTAATTTTATACCCGAAGTGTATATTTCCGATTATGAATCGAAAACGGACAATGCGTGCGATGAAGGGGGCAATCGCGGATTTATGGGGGGGGGGGGGGGAGGTAACGGGAATTCCGTAAATCATCAACTTTCGTTTTAAAATTTCATAATTTTTATTATTTTATTTTATATTTTTGAATTTATATTCTATTCTGTTGTGTTTATATGGAAGGAGGCAATAGCATTGAATGTGATGTTCATTTCAAGGAATATGAATCATGTAATTCTCTTTGTAAGCACCCTAGGTTATATTAATGTCTTGTAACAAATATGATATTGTACTAAAAATCGTGTCCTGTATATATATTTTATTAGAAACAGAAATGTTTAAGAAAGGTATTCTCTTCCTTATATCCCGCTTTAAGAGACATGAATTTCAAATCCTTGCGAGGATAGGTTCATTTTTGATGAGGATTAAAATAGACAAATGGTGACTTTGAAACCACTCCCACTCAATATACAAATTAGAAAATAAAAAAAAAACACCCCCGAAAACGGGGGGGGCAGATTTCATATCTTTAGCACAATTTTACATATTTTCCGACTCTTTACTTCCACTATATATATAGTTAATTTAATATTATTTAAATACTATTTAAGGTACTTGTATACTGATAAGAGCGAATCTAGAGGTGGATTTAATAAATTAAAACGCGAGAGATAGAGTAAAAAGATTTGGCAACACTGTATTAAATATGACTGTCATATCTGCTTGTCACTGCTGGTTAATTTTTGCAAAATGTATTTTCAGTTTAGATTAAGTTAGCAATAGATAATAATCTTAAAAAACGTATTTAAAAATGTCACAACAACTAAAATATAAAAGCAAGTTTATTAAAAAAAACCTTAAAAAAACAATTAAGACTAAAGGCATTAGAAATAATAAACCTGATTCTAACCTTTCAACTGAATGCCAAGATCATGTTTGTGAAGGAAATCGCATGATTAACGTAAAGGAACATGTTAAAAATCTAAAATGTTTAGAATGCTCATTAATTCTTTCTTTGGAAGACATAGAAAGTCAAAAACATTGTGGTTTACATTCAATTTGGAATGTTTTTTTTGCAAAAATTGGTCATTCGTCTCGGTTGTACGTACAGGAAAAGTGCATGAAATAAACGAATATAAATAAAATTCATAAACACAATGATATTAGTGACTACTACGATTAATTTTATACTTTTTAAAAATTTAAATATTCGCGCCACCTTCGAAATATGCAGCGTTGCTTCATTTATAAAAATTTAGAACTTAAAATTGGTTAAACTTCTAATAACTCTTATACTAGAGGGACGATTTTTTCAGGGTTTTAACACAGTGTTAACAAAAAACTATTTAATGTTATACTAGTTTCTGAAGCATATTTCTAAAAAATTGTGGTATTAATAGGGAAAATTAACTTAGCCCAGCGTGCATCCGACCTCTACTATCAGTAAGGCATATTTGTCAAACTTTTCGAATCGATTACTCCGAAACTAAACTGACGATTCTATTTTTATTGAAAATTCAAGTGTAAAATCACTTTATTTATTAATACACCAAATTATATTTAAAACTATAAAAGTTCATTTTAGTATACAAGTAAGTACCTTAATAAATAAATAAACGTTTAAATTGCGTTTGCATTTCTTTTAAAAATCTGTTAATTTTGCACTAGCCTAAATTTATCGTGTAACTTGACGTTAATTGGTCGAAAAAGGAAGTTCCTGATTGGTCAATCAGTTAAATTTGACACATGAATGAAATTTTCCACATAATTGTTGGGAATATATTTCAGTTAGTAAAACGTGCATTATAATACCCTGTATTTATTTTCTTTCATTACAAATACCATGTCGCATTACAGTTGCTATACACATTGTACTTTAAGTTTCAACACAAAAGCAGCCATTTATATTCTCGAGGATAGTCCACTAACGCCTTAAGATGACAAATGGACGAGAATTGAGGCTACACGTTGATACTGAACGAACTGAGGGGCAAAAAAGGCGCTAAACAACTGCAGTCACGTGCAGCAACTACTTGAATTTTATGATGGGTCACTTACACTTTGGGTAAGCTTAACTTTGTTACGACACTTATTGAATTATCAATTTAGAAATGCGCGAGTATCATATACAGGGTCTCATTTTAAATGAAAACTAAAATAGGCCAGTCCGTAGTAGCCCAGTCAATGAACGTTCAATAAGGGGGTCTAGAGGGAAATGCCAAGATCACAATTTTTGACTTGAGAGCTGTGTTTGGACTATTTAGGAGGTAAACATACCAAAAGTCCCCGAACGTAGGAGGTGGGGGGGATGCAGGGGGGCACGAAGAAGGTTTTTGGTTTTTCGCTCATATCTCGAAAACGGTTAGCCCTAATCAAAAAGTGGCTATATACAAAATTAAAACTGACTAAATTTTCTACAATAATGTTTCTATTAATTTTTTTCGTATCTGTTATGGTTCAGAAACACTATTGAATGCATATCACGCACTTATTCAGTCGCACATGAACTATGGTATTATTCTCTGGGGTAACTCCACTGATGCTAGTAAAGTTTTTGTGTTGCATTGCATTGCTGGTGTCCATCCCCTAGAGTATTGTAGGCCTTTATTCATTCAATTTAAAATAATGCCAATTTCATCTCTATATGTTTATTACAGCATCTTGCAAATTCATCGTAACAAAAATTCATACTCCACCCACGCAGATTACCACGATTACAATTTACTAGGTCAAACTATCTGAAACTATCTGAAAACATCAAAATTTCGTCTAACAAAATCGGCAAGAAATTCGTTAGATCTAAAATTATACAATAAACTCCCAGAAAGTTTGAAAACCCTTGTATATAATAAATTTAAAATTAAGGTAAAGTACCACATTCAAACACACTGTTTTTGTTCATAAGCGAATATATGAACATCTCAGTAGAACATAGCTAATTTCGTTTATTATAATTTTTAATCTTATTCTTGTTCCGTTATCTTAAATCACCATTAATAAATTCCTAGATCATTGTAATTTAGAGAATATAAAAATATTCTTTGTGACCTTTTGTACCAAATTATTTCATTGATTTTTAGCTTCTATTTCTTGCTATTTTTTTTTGTCTTGTGCATTTTTTTTACGTAAATATATTAAGACTGATAGTTTTATTGTAATAATTTTATTGTAATAATTTTTGACATTTAGAAAATAGGTATTTTTAAAATGTAACTAAATTTATTTTTTTGTCTGTGACTTGCTATAAACATTGTATATGTGATATAATTAAATAAATGTCTATCTATCTATCCACAGTGCCTATGAAATAAGTAACACGTGAAATAAATATTTTTGTTGCCAGACTTCAATTACTTATCAATTGACGAAGGAGAAATAAAATTTGTAAAATTTTTTTTCACCTAGTCACGCAGTTAATTGGTCCTTATTACCTAATGTTGATATTGAGTCGTTTAAAAATACGTTTGTTTACGTTTTTGTTCATTTTTATTTTTACACCGTCAATATCAACGTTAGGTAATGAGACCCAATTAACCGAATGACTGGGTGAATTTTTATTTCACAAATTTTAGCGAGCTTTTTTTGATGATTCATTAAAAAAATCAAGCTTTGTAACAGGAAAGAATTGAGAACTCCTGACATAAAGTACCTAAGACCTTCTTCTTAATATCAATATTTAGTTAGTGAAAATTTCATTAAAATCTGTTTTCTCTATGCCAAGAGTAGAAAATTTTCAAAAATTCACTGAAGTTATTCAGCATTTTATTTAGTGAATACTAATAGTCCGGGAGACAGCGTCCTTTTGGAGCTATCATTTCGTTAAGGCTGGTTTTCATTTATATAATAGTTTATTACGTACATATACACGAAACGGCAGTCAGCTGCTCAAGTAACGGTGGAGCGCCCCAAACGCGTAAAGGATTTTTTTTTCCTCTTAGTTGGCTTTGAGCTGCGCCCATCCAGCCACGAAAATTTATTATTGTATCCTATCTAACACAAGACCAAAAAAAACCAATGACAAAGGATAATAGACAGGGACACACACTTCACGCCAAGGTGCCGTTTATGGCGACTCTTTTTTCTAGACAAAACAAGGTAGGCAACGGTAAATGGGTTAACCCACAAAGGATGTCCACATAAGGAGACAACAGCTAAGCTAAATTCCCTTATCAAATTTTACGCTCAGTATGTTTTAGAAAATTATAAAACATTATTCTTAACCGATCATTTCTGACTATAAGTAAGCAAAGTGATGTGCTATATTGTGGCAACGGAATATTGTTTTTGATTAGTTCTTGCATTAATAAGGTAGTTGCACGTGAATTATGATGACACTGAAAGATCCAGTGATTGATGTCATCCAAGTTTCCATCGCAATCACAAGAGGGTGTTTCCGAAAGTTTCATTTTGAATAAATGAGAGTTGACAGCTCCATGCCCAAATAAACATCTAACATATTTGATGTTAATATTTCTATTTGGATGACTTCTACTAGCCAAAGAAGAACTAGGTAATTTGTCGTTAATTTTACAATATATATAGTTGTTGTTATTACAAACTTTACCACTCCTCTTCCCATAGTTGTTTCATATTTGTTTTCAAGGCTGGTATTATGTCAGAGTGAGGTAAATTATCGATAGGGTCTCCGTCAATACTTGAAGACTTGACTAATTTGTCTGCTATAATATTCCCTCTTATATCAGAGTGTCCTTTAGCCCAAATAAATATAACATTTTTATTGAGATCTTTTAACCTGGCTTGCTTTTCCATAATTTCTACAATAATTGAATTGGAATATACGTGATTTGGTGGATTAGAAATAGCGGTCAAAACTGAGATCGAGTCTGTCATAATTAAAAAGTTTACGAAATTATTGTTGTTACACATGGCCCAATCTAAGGCTCTGCTTATTCCGATTGTTTCAGCAGTATATATAGAGCACATATTGTTTAATCTATACTTAAACGAATCTTGGGTGTTTTGAATGTACACGGCACAACCAACACCACTACAGGATTTGGAACCGTCAGTGAAAATTTTACAAGAGTTATGGAATCCAGATATAGTTTCCTGCAAAATTAAGTTATTTCCAGTTGCATCATTATATTTGGGTGTTATCACCATAGATTGAAGAAAATAAATGTTGTATGTAGAACTAAAGAAGGGCAAATTAGTTATTTTACTGCT
Source organism: Rutpela maculata (assembly GCA_936432065.2). Taxonomy (NCBI): domain Eukaryota; kingdom Metazoa; phylum Arthropoda; class Insecta; order Coleoptera; family Cerambycidae; genus Rutpela; species Rutpela maculata. The sequence goes on along the minus strand of OW386291.2, from coordinate 139,741,693 downwards.
AGAATCGTATTCAGCCACCTTAATAAATGCATCTGCCAGGGTGGGGGATGATTTATTTTGCCAATAAGGATTTGTCAAATCTTGAGTGGTTAACTGGGCAAGTTTGGGAAGAAGATTACTCTCCGAAAAGTTATTATATTTCAACAGGAATTTTTGAGCCAGAAATTGGCGTCTAAGATGTAATGGTGGTTCATTACATTCAGCCAGTAGAGCGGAAGTAGGCGTAGATTTCATGGCACCAGGGACTAATCTCAGTGCCTTATACTGAATTCTGTCTAATTTAATTAACCGTGATTTTACAGCAGAGCCATAAAAAACACAACCGTAATCTAGAATGGATCTAGTATATGCCCTGTAAAATATAAGGTTTATTTTAGGGTCAGAGCCCCATGAGTACCTGTTGATCGCTTTTAATATGTTTAAACTTTTTTCACATTTAATTAAACATTTAGATATGTGTTGATCCCAAGTCAGTTTAGTATCAACGGTTATTCCTAAATAAGTATATTGATTGCAAACTGGGATATTAAACCCTGCAAGACATAAATTAGGATCATTTGGTAAGCGATGTCTAGTGAAAAAAACCACCGCTGACTTTTCAGGTGATATTTCAAAACCTTGTTGAAAGAAATAATCGTTACAGTAATGCATAACATATTTAAGATCTCTAACACACTGGGAATAATTTTTGTTAATTATGTATATACAGAAATCATCTGCATATTGTAAAACGTTTCCCCCAATGCCTATGTTATGCAAACCCATAGCATATATATTAAACATAAGAGGACTGAGTACAGATCCTTGTGGCAAACCCCTCGGCGTAAAGGATGTATTGAAATAAAAACATACCTTCAAAGTTGGAATTTTGTAGGTCGTTTAATAATGTTAAAAAGTGATAAAAAACCATGTCAGCTGTCAAAATGGCGCTGGTCATATAAACATGTTGATTAAAAGTTTAAATTTTAGTAATTTCATCAAGGTTCAAATTTTGACGAAAAATTGAGTCAGCTGATGGTAAGAGGGTGGAAAAATCGTCAGCTGACGCCATAAACATTTTAGTTCGCATCTGGCATCGCGCATTGTTTTCATAACGATAGCGGACAGTTTTTCACCTATGACAGACCCAGCTGGTCATTATTGTTATTCAATGTATTTAATTTATTTGAATAACAATATTTTTTGCCTATTTAATTAATAGAAAACTTTCGGGATTAAGATATCTTGAATAATATAAGTTAACATAACGAGAGAAAAATACATTATTTAAAAATCAATGACAGGGAACTTTTATTTACATTACTTTAATACAATTTTTTTATTCTTGCCCATCGTTTGATATTAGACTGTCAATGTCGTTCTCTTCGCTATCTTCCTCATCATTGGCGTCTCGGAATCGAACGCCTCTATCTCCTTCTCTATCTCTTCCTCCTCATTATCTATAAATAAAATATGATATTCATGAATAATTGAAAGGTTAGTTAATTAATATTATGTAGTTGTTTATAAAACGCACAAATTGTAGTACTAAAGCAAAAACAAATGATTTCTTTTGAAATTAAAGAACACAGATTCTGTTTGGGAATTAATTTAAAATTGGTTTCCCAGCGTGAATTATAATAGTAGAGAAAATTGAACTGATATACGTGATTTCGAGGTTTCTCTTACCAAGCAAATTTCCTACAGTTGTCTTCAGAGGGCCCTCTTTGATGTTGAAATGTTGAATGTGGCACAAGCTTGTTGGATACACTCATCGAGAGTTTCTAATGCACATCACAATATAAAAGAAGAAGTTTATAACATGCGATTGCGAATAATAAGATTAAAAATGAAAATAGTCTCAAAACTGCGAAGCGACTGTGTCTGTGTTCAAAATAGCAAGAACTACTAGGCTCTGATTTTTTTTTATTGAGAATACCTCGAAAATTACATGCGCATTGAAGTGACATGTGAGCAATTTAATAGTAAATTTGGTGCGAAAATTATGGCTTAAATGTAATCCGTAGAATGCTCAAATATATATACACATTTATTTAAAAATACACAAAATAAACAACAAAAAAATAACAATTTTAGTGAAAACTAAACAGATTCTGTACCATAATTTACATATAGGCCAGGCTAGATAAGGGTTGAACAACAAAATAATTCGTTACAGCAAACTGATAGCAGAATATTTTAGAACATATCACAGCTAAAGAAGGAAAAATAATCCGAACCACCTGCCGTTATCTGGGGTGAAATGGGGTGTGTTTTTAGTGGTGAAATACGTTTTTTTTGCGATTTCTGGGTTAATTACGCATCCTATCGAAAAAATTTGATTATAAAAGTTGTAGGTAAGAAATCTACAACTTGTGTGGAGAGCATTTTTATCCTAACCTCAAAATTTTTCAAGATACACGCAAAAAACCCCTTTTCGGTTTTTTAATTTTTCCTTCCACAAAAATAATTCGATTTAGCTCAAACTTGGTAAAAGTATACCTTTTGTTGTCCCACATAAGTATTATTTTTTTTTGAAGCAAAATATTTAACGGTTGTTTAATTCAATTAAAAAAAAAAAAGTGAAATTTTCAACTGCGATTCGTCATAAAAGTACTTATCCGTTAGAGTTCGGACAGGGCTCATTCTTTTTGTTTTTATGTCTACTTTCAATAAATAAAAAAAATATATATATAGTGCAATGGAAAAAATTCCCGGAAAATCGAAAATTTCGAAAAAATACCTTTTTTCGTTGTAGTTTTTTTAATTATTGTCAAAAATTTGTTATTATTTATTACAATTAATACAATTTTGCAATATCAATGTATGCTACAAACAATAAGTAAAATAATTAATAATTAATTTCATTCCTCAACCACGTTTGAATTATTAAACAAACAAAAAGGTATGATCCTGATTTCTATGCCTTCTATTGTAACGGTATTGGTACGGCGTTACGCATTTTTATTTATTTGATAATCTAAATATATTTACTTTTAATTTTGATTGTAAAAATTGACAAAAATTGCTTTGTTAATTTTAATTATTAAACATAATATAAATAATTTTTTGTAAAAATAATAAATGTACTTTTTAATACATGATTCTAATATATTTACATTTTGTAGTAAGCATACAATTAATAATAATAATAATAATAATTAAAAAATGGCTTTATTTATAATTAAATTTACATCATATTTCTAAACTATCGTGATTTAATTAATTCGGACTTAGACTTTATTCATAATTATGCTAATCAGAACAGTATTAAACTAAATGCCACCAAAAGTGCAGTATTGTGCTTTACTTCTAATAAAACACGGGAATACACGAAGGCAAATCTAAAGATCGCTATCAATGGGCAATACCCCGTTCTAAATGAAGCAAAAAATTTAGGTCTTTTTGACTAGCCTGTAGCTAGGGGGGGAGGCAGGACGGGCGACGCCCGTCCTGGAATAAGTTTCGTCCGACCTACGGTGATCGTAATGGGGGCAATTTCAACTGTCTTTTCAATATTTTGAAAGAGATTGGATACAATTTTTTTTTTAGGATTTCTCCAAATTTTTTTCGGACTAAAAAGTTTTTTTTGGATTCCTTTTCTTCCGTTCATTAAAAAATTATTTTTTTGGATCCCCCCCCCCGCTCATCAAACATTTTTTCGGATTAAAAAAAGTTTTTTTTACGGGCCTTCCCTGAAAAATTGTTTGCCCGCCCTGAAAGCACTTTCTCGCTACAGGCCTGCACGGAGCACGTGGCAGTTTTATTTAAAAAAGCATATTACTCATTGAAAATGTTATATTTTAAGTATTTTAAATTTTAAAGTAAGAAAAAAATTATGTGAAAATCTTATGTCCATTTTAAATTATTGCAATATAGTGTACTTTCCATGTCTTGATAAGATTACGCAATATCGTTTGCAAAATATGCAAAGTAGCTGTTGCAGATTTGTATTTAAACTCAAAAAGTACAGTCATTTGTATCTAATGCAATCTCGATCTACAATAATATAGATGACCAACTGAAAACAACTTCTGTAAATAAATTTCGCAAAACGATAAAATCTCATTTCCTCTCTCTCCAAATTTTATAAGATAGCAATTGGTTTTATATGTGCGGATGTATGTGTATGTGGGTATATATATATACACATATTTGCCTTTTCTTAGTCTTTAGTTTTAAAAAGTACATTTATTATTTTTACAAAAAATTATTTATATTATGTTTAATAATAAAAATTAACAAAGCAATTTTTATTAATTTTTACAATTTAAAAGTTATTAACAATAAAAATTAAAGGTAAATATATGTAGATTATCAAATAAATACAAATGCGATCATTTTTACGCCGTACCAATCCGGTTACAATAGAAGGCATAGAAATCAAAATCATACTTTTTGTTTGTTTAATAATTCAAACGTGGTTGAGGAATGTAATTAATTATTAATTATTTTACTTATTGTTTGTAGCATACATTGATATTACAAAATTATACTAATTGTAATAAATAATAACAAATTTTTGACAATAATTAAAAAGCATACAACGAAAAAGGGCATTTTTTCGGAATTTTCGATTTTCCGGCAATTTTTTCCATTGCACTATATATATTTTTTTTACTTATTGAAAGTAGGCATAAAAACAAAAAAAATGAGCCCTGTCCGAACTCTATCGGACAAGTACTTTTATGAGGAATCGCAGTTGAAAATTTCACTTTTTTTTCCTTTAAATTGAATTAAACAACAACCGTTAAATATTTTGCTCCAAAAAAAGTAGTGCTTATGTGGGACACCAAAAGGTATACTTTCACCAAGTTTGAGCTGAATTGAATTATTTTTGTGGAAGAAAAAAATAAAAAACCGAAAAGGGTTTTTTTTGCGTGTATCTCGACAAATTTTGAGGTTAGGATAAAAATACTCTCCACACAAGTTGTAGATATTTTTATTACCTACAACACTTATATTTAACCTTTTTTTGATAGGATGCGTAGTTGAGCCATAAATCGCAAAAAACCGTTTTTCACCCCTAAAAACCCACCCCATTTCACCCCAGATAACGGCAGGTGGTTCGGATTATTTTTTCTTCTTTAGTTGTGATATGTTCTAAAATATTCTGCTATCAGTTTGCTGTAACGAATTATTTATTTATTTTTTTAAATTCTGGCACTTATCTAGCCTGGCCTAATATTTTTTTTTAGTTTTATAAAATACAAATATTGTATAAAAATTACTATTCGTTAAAATTAACATAAAATACACAATACACAATGTCTTAGCTAAAAATGTGAAGGATGCTGTTAAAATTGCAAATAAATCCCCGCCTGCGGACTTTTAAATGAACCAGCCCGTATGGCAGGCACCTTTTCATTTAGTACTTTATGACATATTACCACTATTTATTAATAATTACATGTTAATATTAGGCTTGCATATCTATTCCTGTTAATTGTAAGCTATGTGTCGAGCATATTGTGATAAAGCCTTACAAATTCTGCACAAGATGGAATACTTTGTGGGATGCAGATACTATTAACGTGGAAACGTTACTTTGACATTAGTAACTTAATTTCACTGCGGATGCAGTTCAAAGGCTTATGGCAAACTAGATTTCAGTAAATAAAATGACTGCAGAAGACATATTTATAAAGAGCAGTACCTAACAAAATAAGACCAATTCTTGACGTGTACATTTAAGACAGTGATAGAGATTATTAATTAAACAAATAAGAAGTTTTTAAGCAATCTAATAAAAACTCCAGAGTAACACTTATTTCTTTAAAAAAATCCTCAAAAAATTGTCCATTAAAAATCAGAATCCGAATCTATAAACCTTTACGTCTTACTAGAACAGAATTTTGTTGAATGTGTAAGCAATTCTATATTTCTCTCAAGTGAATACTTTCTGATATTAGTCAGCTAAGTAGACGATTTGTAAAAACAAAGAGGTGTTCCCTTGATTTAAAAAGATTTAATACAGTTAGTGATGGCAATTAATGTAAACTCATTACTTACTCCATCAAGGGAATCGGATGAGACTTTTTAATACGAAGTTAAGGATAAGATTCATTGTGCTCCAGGGAAGTCTTTTTTGGTAAGCAAACATCGAAAGATATTTTTAAGAAGATGTACAGGGACAAATAAATATTAGTGGAATGTTATACAGTGTGTCTTCGGATGGGGTACCGCACTCTTGTAAACTTTCTTATTACTTCCACATCCAGTGGAAGTATAGTAACGACAAAAAAATTTAAAAAATTTTTTATTGTTCAAATAGGCTTAGAATGTCATGAAACGTCGAGATTTTAAGTTTGAGAAAAAAAAAATTCTGTCTGTCGGTCTGTCTGTAACTTTTTTTTGTGCGCACGTTTACTCTGGAACCGGTTAAGATATTGACTTGAAATTTGGTACACACAATTTGTACTTTAACGAGATCTGGAACTTGATTATATTTTCATCTTGGGGGGTAAATTGGGGTAAATTTGGGGTAGCTAAATCAAGCAGGTAAGAGTCCAGAAAATTGGTATTTAGTATATACAAGAGAAGCTAAGGTTTCAAAAAAATTTTTGGCATTACCACCCCCACCCATTATTAAAGGGGATGAAAAAAAAATGTGATTTAGTGTGTGTGCAAGAACCAGAAACCTCAAAATATTTTTTTACTTCATCCACACCCACTACCACCCCCTATCACCACCCCCATCCCACTACCGATGTGGGGTATCGTTTTATAGGTTTTTGGGGTAGAGGATTTCAAATATTATATTATTAAAGGTCCATAAGCACTTATTTTCCACATACAAAATTTTTTCGTTTTGAGTGACTTGGATAGAAAATCTGGATGTGGAAGTAGTGATTCCTTGGGAAGCGGTTTTTTTGATTTGCCGAGAAAAAGGAATTTCTTATAAAAGTTTTGCTTGTCTTAGGAAGTCATAAACACAAGTCACAAACTTAATAAATTACACAGGGCATTCTAAAAATTAGAAAATAAATTAGAAAATAAAAAATCGACTTTAAGCAAACTACCTTTTTACATTTTTATTGAAAAGTTTTATTTACCAAACTTTTTCAATTATGAAGAAAAGCTTAAATACGAAGTGGAGTTTAGCTGCAAAATAAGGAAATTCAATTTTCAAAAAAAAAAAATAATAATAACATTGTAGTGACGTTCTTAAAGTCCGATATTCTTCTTGAAGATGTTCTGTCTCGCTTTGCTTTGCTCTGTGTACTAGTGTGTTAACGCGAAACAGAAGGTGGCACAACATTTTCCCAAATACCAGATTTTTTTATCGGGTTGGCCTAAATGATTAAAATAAGACTATTTTTAATAAGCTTCCTGTAAATACAAATATTATTTTTTCCAGAAATACAAAAAAAAGTTAAAATTAATAAAGTGTAAATATCGCATATTTTTTAGAACATGTTGGTCGATTTTGGTGTTATTTCTTTATTTAAATAATTAGGTGCCAGAGCGTTGATAAATACTTCTCATTTTCTCACTTCATCACCTATAATTTGCAACTAATTACAAGATTATTTTGTACAGATTACTATTGCGTATAAATTGCTCGAAATTTAGCCAACCGTCCCTTTTCTTAGTCTCTCTTATCTAAAGAAAATCTTAATTGTGAGCCTAGCATCAGCCTCCCTTCTACCATTAATACCAATCTACGTTTCAATATCTCGGAACTGAATCTAAACAGTAAGGAAATAATAGCTGTTTGTCACTTCCGCATGCGAGTAGATTAAAAAAAATAATTACTTAAGTAAACCATATATCGCTTTTCTGCCTGCCTTGTTCAGATGATATAATGTGTGTTTAAACACTTCTGCACTTTCTGTCTTCAGATTTAGTTTTACATAAAAAACAAAAGACAAGGAAAGGAAGATAATTTTTGCTAAAAAATCAGTCATCTAAACTTCAATATTAACACAGAGTATTTTAAAGTAAATATGTAAGAATAAAGTTTATACTTAACCCAGCAGTGACTCTGATTTTACAGTGACAGCAATGTGACAATGTGGAGGACAGGCCCATTCGAGAAATCTAGAAGTTACCAATAAACTATCGTTGATTTACATAAATTGTTCGAAATGACCTCCATCTGCATCAATACACTTTTCGGCACGTCGAATTAAGAACATATGCACTCCGTTCAACACATTTGGCGAATTAGGATCATTTTTTATAGTTTCTATGCACATTAAAATACGTTGTCAAAAGTGTTTGACTGTATTCATCACTCTTTTTTTAACCGAAAGCTTTATATTTTAGGAGTAAGGGGCTGCATTTTATCATGAATAATTTCCTACCTTGAGGACCGAAAAATATGTATCAAAATTCAAGAAAGTACTTCAAATTATTATAGTATACACAGAGGTGTACCTCGGGGGTCAGTGCTGGGTCCATTACTATTTATTTTGTATGTCAACGAACTGCCAAATTTTATTACATCTACATGTGTTACAATGCTTGCAGACGACACAACAGTGGCGGTTGCAGCATTAACTGCCGAGGACTTGAACAAATCTTAGAGATATACATGATTTTCAAAGTTGGTGTAAAAAAAACCTCATTTTAAATATAGATAAAACTGTATGCCTTAATTTTCATAACAAAAAGAAGCACTTCATCAAGGAAATTGTTGTCAACAATATCAGTTTAAATGAGAGCTCGGTAACCAAGTTTTTGGGGTCTTTTTAAAAAATAATTTAACATAGTCAGTCCATATAAGCAATGTCAGTAAAACGACCAGCGGATCATATTATGCAATCTTAAAGACAAGAGATCTGCTTTCTACACATTGCCTGTTTAATGATTATTATTATTCTCTGGTTTATAGCCAATATTTCATACAATATTGTGATGTACCCGAAAGCAAAAGAATTTTTATAATGCAAAAGAAGATTTTAAGACTTATATTCAATATGCGGAGCGCAGAATCATGTAAATCTGTTTCTGCTGACAATAAAATTATGACTCTCCCATACATATACATGTTTAAACTTGTACTGTAAATAAGAAAAAATATTCATTTGTATGAAACAAATTGTAAGTATCACAATTACAACACAAGGAAAAATAATGAAGTATGCACTGTCAATCACAATACATCTAAGTATGAATATTCACCATCATATTATGCGGGAGTAAAATTGTTCAATAAATTTCCTGAACACTATAAAAGGGAACATTTTAACTGATTAATTTTATAGTGCACAAACGTCAGAGTATCATGCACGACCAGATGCGACGATATACTACCCCAATATTCCAGCAATTCTCAAACAATTTTATTTAAAATTTTCCAAATGTTTCTTTATTTTTTTTTTCTCCAAAACTATGAACTTTAAACCCCATGTTATATAAGAATTTTTTGTTTGTCTAGTTGTACCTCACCATCAGTTTTTTAATGACATAAAACTAATTACACCTCGTATTTGACAGAGAGGCAAGTAATTACAATAATATCACCCACCTTTTTCTAAACCTTCTTAATATTTTATACAGCTAACTGGACCTATCCCTATTGTAATTAGCTGCGAGGTAAATGCTTTACACTAACCTGAATTGGACATAGAACGAGCAATAACGAACAGCAGATGAATATGGCGATGCATAAGAGCTTTATTTCCAGCTGTAATTTTCTCATCATTATGCAGATGGAAATCTATTATACAAATTTTCATTAATCGAATGTGATTGCACAATGGTTAAGCTAACTTGTGTTGGTTCCACCGTTCTACATATTAAAACAGTCGTAATAATAGTCGTGGTTTGTCGCATGGATGTCCTCGACTCGTGTCACACTTTACTGCATCCGCTGCTCGCGCGATTCAAGACTGAGCCAAATTACCCTACTAACATAAAATGTATACAATAGACTAGAGGAAGGAAGCACACCATTTACAGTGAACGAGACGGCAATCTTGTTAGATTATCTTTCATATACCTTTACATAAACTTATCACATCATATATAGCCTAGCGTTGATATTAGCCATATAATTTTGGGATCACCTTGGAAATAACGTATTCAACAAATAGAAAATTCTTGGATAAGACTAAACTGGGCAAAGACAAAATTCAAATCAGTGTGAAGAGTATAATAATACATTCTAATTATAGTGTAAATATTAACACAAAGCACTAAAATAATTAGTAATACTTGTTGCTTCCAGATACTATTATTACTTGTTAATTATTCCACAATCGAACATTTAAAATTAACATCACATATTTTAAAATATGGTTTGCTATAATGATGCCTATCTTCTCGAGTTTAATTATGATGCTAAAGGCAGATTTTGAGCAGCTTTAATTTATTTCAGGTTTAACTGTATAATAACAAAGGGATTTTCCAGGAGTGAATTTAATTAATTCCTCCACTTCTCGTTTGGAACTTATTTAATAAAATATGAATTTTATTAAAATTAGGTGTCATGTCTGAGATTAGGGCAACCAGCGAAAATTTCAAATTAAGCATTTTCAAACTTTTATAAGGAAAGTAGATATATTGAGGTTTTCATGATATTTAGTATTATCTCAAGGTGATCAGTACGTCGGGTACATGGCTAGAAAAGCCAAAAGCTGCACTTTTGATTGAAATGTGCTACTTTCTGTGGTCATAGTTGATGGCAAAAGATACACTCAAAGAAAATGATAGGTGAATTCAACCAAAAAGAGCATATGAAATCGCGCCTATCTAGTTTCATAGTTAAATCAATCAGAAAAGAATAGTCATACAACAACTTTATTTATTTTCGTAAACAAATAGTAGTTTAATAATCATATCTTCTTGTAGAACAACAAATTAAATAGTACAATGACATTTTTTTATGTTCACTAACCATTTTCAATTTGGTCTACAATTAAATAGTACAACGACTTTGTTTTTTGTTCACCAACTAATTTTTAGGTTGACCTACACTTTATTGTATGATGAAGTTTTTTTTTGGTTAGCCAAAATCTCAGTATTGAAACATCAGACCACTCAAACCAAAGATTAGAGATCGTTTATAAGATCCATCCAAATATGTCGATGATCCCTGAGAGAATTTGAACATTGCAATCATGTTATTAATTTTCTATAAATTCATAAGAGTATAAGATAATGCATGATTGATTATTGTCAGTGATTTGTATGTGGCGTCATCTAGGAATAATTTCTGTAATAGACTAAGTGGAAAGCAAGCAAATTTTATGGTAATTCCCTTTTAGAACGTCTAGAAGACAACAATAATATTGGTTTGTCTACAAAGTACAATAATACAGCGAACTAATACTGGGTTAGAATTACGATTCGATAATATTTCAAAATAAAGTCTATTATTTATCTAGTTTCATTTGACAAAATTCAACAAATTATTAGTAAGATGAATAAATTATAGTTTTATGCACCTATTTTTAGGTTAATGTTTATTTTGTTGTGTGATAATCACCTTTTGTTTAAAAATACTATTAAATATACTTCAATTTAACAAAATGAACAATATATATACTATTTTTTTGATTGATTTAACCCATACTATTTGCAAACAAAAGCGCTGATGCGACGTCTCAATTCATCAAAGTGGATGGCAGAACGATGTTATGTTTATGTAAACAGAACTGCGGGTTAACTCTACAATAATATTGGTTTATCTGTCAACTATAATAGTAGAGCAAACTGCTACTGAGTTTACAATTACAATTCGACAATAGTTAAAAATAAAATATACTATTATCTAGTTTAATTTGACAGAATTCAACAAAATAATAGTCAGACGAAAAAAATAATAGTCTTATTCATCTATTTTTTAAGTTAATGTTTGTTTTGTTGTACGACAACTTTTTATTAATTAAAATAACAATCACCTTTTTTAAGAATACCATTAATATAATTTAGTTTAACAAAATTAACGATATTGTTAGTTAACCATTTTTTTTGTTGAATTTACCCATACTATTTCTTTGAGTGTAACTTTTCAGATAGGGGGCCATTTGAAAACCAAGATGGCGGCTATTAAAGATGGCCGCCATTAGCCACACTACATTTTTTTGCATCTCAGCTCCTAATGGTCCGATTTCAATTTTCTTTTTTTTTTTTTGTTTGAAAGGAGTCACTTTGAAGGGGACACTTTTTTGTCTCTATACATTTATCATTACACTACGCAATTTTCAAGAATCTGAAAATTCCACTTTCCTCACGAATTTTATTGATAAGTAAGTGCTCAATATCCCTTTCTTTCCCTACAAAAAAGGTTTATGTTTATAAGGTTCCGGATATGTCAAGAAAGACTTGTTTTCATACATAATAGTGATCTTAATTATTTTGAAAACATTTATTACATTAAGGAAACAAATTTTTACAAACAAAAAAACGACTAAATACTAAGAAATACTCATGTGAATGAACTGCTTCTATACAGCTCTTATGACTAGATCACGCAATCATCTTCTTCATCTTTCAATTGGAACAAAATAGTTATATATTATCATTATATTAAGGCATTGCATCAACAAGGCAATATTATGATTTTAAAACTATGGAACAAATTTAAAAATACTCATTTAAACGCGTACCTTTTATTGTATTTATTGCTGCATTGTTGATCCCCAATGCAGTTCGTGCAAAGTAGCGTACATAGAACCTTGGTCTTTGAACAGGAACATCGTGTACGGCATCCGGAGCAACTGCACTTAACCAGTTCTCTGCAGGCTGCATTAATAGAAAGAACAGAAGACCAGACTGGCGTCTACTCCCCAGCAACGATGGTCCATCCCAGTGACGGCTCGTGATATTGTCTACAGAAGAGGCTTGATATTTTGAAAGACAATTAGAGAAATTTCTACAAGTAAAAGATATTAATTTGGAAGATTGGAAGATATGCTGCTTCTTCCAAAGGGAGGCTCGGCCTCCCCTGCCTCCCCTGCCTCCCCTGACGAGCCGCCACTGGTCCATCCCCATCCTTCTGGTCCTGGAATGTTGTCCATCACTGAGCACGCACGACCCCAAACTTGTCATGCCTGGTATGCTGATCGAAGACAAAGCTGCCTTAGTGCCTCTTTTGTTGAGGGCAGACTTTGTAGACTGCGAATCTTGAAGTAAAGAGAAGCTTTCTAACATGATTGACTGAGAAGTCTTCTGCGCCTTTGTAGAAAAGCAAAGCAGTAAACTTCTCCAGAACTTGAAAAGTCTCATCAACAATAGATTATTGTAGTGGAGAGATAGCTGGGAAGGCTTCAGCAGCTTCAGGAAATGATCTCCATACTTTCCGGGCAGTCTGTTTCTCTTTCATTGCAAATGATGACGTTACATCTGATTCGGTGAATGATAGATAGATAGATAGATAGTCTTTATTTCACCACTATATGTACATACATGAACATTTGCAGCAAGTCAGGTTAAAGCTGGTGAACAGCAAATTATAATATTTACAAGTTTATAAAACATAAAAACATATATATGTAAATATAACATTTCAATAAAAACAATAAATTTATAAAAACACAAAAACATATATATGTATATAACATTTCACACTGATATACACAGAAGATATGATTAAGTATGAAATGCAAAAATATGTAGAGTATCAGAGCATTCTGTAAATATGAGCATTTAAATAGTCGAGTGTGGATTAGCACCATAGGGTGTCTTAAAAAATTCGTCAACCGAGTAAAAACAGTACTTTAGAATGAAATTTTTTATATTCTTTTTAAAGGACAGTAAGTTCAGTTGCTTTATATAACATGGTAAATGATTATACAAATTTAGGTTGGGGGAATTTTTAGCGCTTAGAGTTAACCTGTAGCGAGGTACTCTAAGAAGTCCAGCAGCACGTGTGTTGTGCTGATGGTAATCAGACTGGACAGAGAGACTGGACGCACTCCTGTGAATCTCTACAAGACTATAATAAATAAACAGTGAAGGGAGGGGCATAATGCCCAGTTTAATGAAAATAGATTGACAGTGTTCCGTAAACTTAGCACTAACGAGTATTCTTATAGCTTTCTTTTGTTGTCGGAAAACTTTTAATGTGTGGGAGGAGTTACCCCATAAGACCACTGCGTAGGAAAGTCTAGAGTGGAAAAGGGAAAAATAAGTGTTTTTTAAGATGTCGAATTCGAGAATGCCTTTTAATTTCCTGAGGAGAAAGATCGTACTTGAGAGCTTTCTATTTAACTGATCAATATGGTTTACCCAGCTAAGGTTATCATCTAGATATATACCTAGGAGTTTAACGTGCTCACCTTTGGATACATTTTTATTGGTTGATATTATAAGTCTCTGAGTTTTTTCTTGATTGAGTGTTAGTTTATTCAAGGTGAACCAGTTTTTTGCCTGGAGTTCTATGTCGGAGCTAAGTTGGATCAGATTAGCAATGTTGCGGTCAGAGCACAAGAGAGTGGTATCGTCAGCAAACGAAGTTGATTTGCTAGGCAACATAAATTGTGGAAAGTCATTAATGTATATCAGAAATAACAGTGGCCCCAGGACAGAGCCCTGGGGTATACCATAATTAATATCTAGAGTATCTGACATGCTATTTCCTATGACTACACATTGCTGACGCTTTTGCAAATAAGAACTATATAACTGCATTTTATCGATTAGTTTATCGTGAGAGACACAATCAAAGGCCTTGGAAAGATCACACTGAGTGATAGCCGTATGATGCTCTTCCTCAAGACCCTCGACTATGTCATTCACGATCTTTACGACGGCCTGCGTGGTTGAGCGTCTAGAGCGGAAACCATATTGATGGGGGCTGAGAAGTAATTCATGTTCCAGATAACTTGACAATCTTTCTGTCAGAATAATTTCAATCCTCTCAATCCAATAGCTTTATGTTCACCCATACTTTCAAACATGGCATTAATGCTCATGTATCTCTGTCCCTTCCCAACATCTCCTAAAGTCCCGCAATTTTGAGAATGTGATATATCTCTCTATGTATTTTATTTATAGAAGCCCTCTTTCAAAGACACTAAAAGTCGTAAATTAAGAGTAACTCTTAAATATTAATTTGGGTTAAAGCAATATTAATATAAATATTTATTATATTTAGTTCACTTGTACTTAAAATCTATATAATGGCAATTTGGCTGCGGTCGTCAAAATTGAGTAGTTACAGCACATAGCATTTCATACGACTAAGTCTTATTAAAGACTTATGTATGCTTTCTCATAACAGTTGTCAAAATGTTATAAAAAATCATCAACAAGTAGCTCAAATACAAAAGCCGCAGTTAATTAAATTATTATGTTCCGGTAGTGGAATTAGTTTACTTTAGACACTGTAAACTGTGTATGCGCTTAATGAAATGAATTGTTATTCACCATGACATGTAGTGCAGTTTGGTGCATATATATACAATGCCACAATTTCTCTGGCACAAAGTAGGCTCCTGGCGGTGCTCGTTTGATTTATATACATCCCCTTAAATAGTTTATTGCTGTTTATTGCTTCTAACTACTGTTGTATTCCATTGATGCCCAATAAGGAGTTTCGTTATAACTCAATCAGAATATTAAATCCAAATGAGCTTATTTTCATTTAATTCAACGACAATTTATTTGTAATCCTAATTTGGTAGCTTGTTTACCACATAAATAAATTTATTGCTGTATACCACGTGATCCAGAAAGTTTGAAATAAATGAAAAATTTGTTTATTAATGGACAAGTATACAATTTTCTTTTTAATATTTATAACATATTGGATAGTCATACTATAATGCTATATTATTGATTTTGTCATTTTCGTTATTGTCTACTAGCTCATTATTCACAAAATTTACTATTAATCTATTGATATTTGACATTAATATACCGGGTGTCAATGAAATCATTAGACAAGCCATTGTTTTCAGAGTTTTCAAGGTACAACACTCACACTTGACAAGAGTAATATACACAGTGCACAGTGTATACTTTTCATGAATATCGCATATCTCGCTCATCTGATATCAGAATATTTTGAAACTTTGGTGGTGAATACATACCTATAAAGTGAGTGTTTAGAAGTGATCACATTTAATTTTAGTCAAAAGCGCCCGTTTCTAGGATGAGAAAACAGGGTCGATTTAAAAAAAAGCATTAGCGATTATTTTAGAAAAAACTATTCTGAATCAGCACCTTTAGAAACCCCTGTGTACAAGATTACATCGTAGTGGGTTCAGGTGCTTGTAACCCGGTCAAGTTAGCCCTAAAAATAGGGGTATCTTGTATAAATTCCCAAGAAGCTGAAGATTCACATGAACGTTAGGGATACCATTATAATGAAGTTGTGACAAGTCCCCATTGATCCCGTGTATGCAAAAAATTTTATGCGAGGTCAAAGTTCGCAAAAATGGGTTTTTTGAATTTTTTAGCGAAGCGGTTAGTTTTATGATAAAATAGCTTAAACAAAAATTGTAGATCTTTCAATTCTCTACAAAAATGGTCCTTACACTTTTTTCCTAAAATTCACCTTTTTTGAGAAAAAGTAATTCTAAAGTTATATTCTCCATAATATGCACACGTTTCCACGCCACCTATGAGGTAGTGTACTTGGCGCGTCTTTTTTAATGTGGTTTCCCCGGTAAGCCTACTCCACAGTCTTTTTATTGAAGTTTAATATAATATTAGGTCTTCTTATTCAACTTCTTCTTCTTCTTCATCTTCCTGAGTTGACGTAAATTGTTCAAACATCGATACATCAGTTGTTTCGTCGTTGATGTAAGGATCATCTTCTGTTGGAGATTCAGTATTTGAACACGACTGGTCTTGACAGCTGGTGCATGCTGGTGAACAAAGTCGCATTTCGAATTACACCCCTTTTTGCAGTTGCAAATAATAGTATTAAGGAGCTTTTCTGGTGCCGGTGGAAGTAGAGTGTGGATTGGTTCCAATACATTATTAATTAGCTTCCAACCCCAGTTGATTACCAAGCCACACTTGAACCTGGTAATATACTCGATAAAAATGTTGATGAGCAGAAGTCGAGGTTGGAGGAAGACAAGCTAATTGAACCTTTTTTTATTACGTGTATGTTTTGCAAAAGATACGTAACGTAACTTATCTATAGAAGTAATTTTTTTTGGACCTCCATATACAGAAAGAAGAAAGCGAATTCCGTTGGTGATTAGAGTTTCTGGAGCAGAGTTCATACCTTCAAAAGCTTTTGCACATGTAATTAAGTCTTGTTTTTCAAACAATTTGAAAACTGTTGTTTTACCTCTCCGGAACATTGCTGATGTTGTATCACAGCCAGTCATAGCATGTAAAAATAGAATATGATTTTTACATTTAGGATAAGCCGATAAACTCATATTTGAAAATATTTCCGATGGTTGTTGAGCCTTGTCTGCTTTTAAAAAATAAATGGTATTTTCAATTGGAGTTCGAGCGGTAAGTAATACCAACAGATCAACATCTTCACCAACAACAGCATTGACATCAGTTGGATTGAATTGATTTATTGCAGTTTCTATAATGAGTACATCAAATTTGCGACATTTTTTAAAAACCGAATACAGCACAAACTTTTAGTTAAGAATATTTGCAATAACCACGTGTTTTCACTACGAGGGAACGTTTAAGACTAACGGCATTTCGTTAGGATCTTAGAAAAAAGAGCAGGTAGACGGACACTGCCACGTTTCCAATTGAACAGCAGACAGATGTTGCTCAAGGCCACGTGGTCACATAAAATTAGGGACTGGGTTTCTTTTCATCTCATATTCTTAAAATTTTCATTTAATATTAATGTATTAGTCACGCAGACTAATAGTTTTACTTATATTATACGTCCATAATGTACATAGGCAGCGTAGTCATGCATATTATGTAGAATATAACTTTAGAATGGCTTTTTCTCAAAAAAGGCGAATTTTAGGGAAAAAAGTGTGAGAATCATTTTTGTAGAGAATTGAAAGATCTACAATTTTTGTTTAAGATATTTTTATCATAAAACTAACCGTTTCGCTAAAAAATCCAAAAAACCCATTTCTGCGAACTTTGACCTCGCATAACATTTTTTGCACACACGGGATCAATGGGGACTTTTCACAACTTCATTATAAAGGTATCCCTAACGTTCATGTAAATTTTCAGCTTCTTGGGAATTTAGGCAAGGGGCAAGGTCTATTTTGACCGGAGTATTGAGATAGGGGCCGTGAAGAAAACAATTTTTCAACTAAAAATAATTTTTATCTGCAAAACGAATTCTCAAATTAACAAAATGTATTGTACTAGTTGGAATTGATTTTACAACAGAAAAAATATTTATTTAACAAGGCAAAAATTCTAATTCGTGCATACCAACTCTTTTTTTTAACAAATTGATTTTCTGAATAACGTCATATTTACTGATGAGGCAGAGGCGAGCGTAGAGGCGACTTCAATGTGAATATCAGTCGATATTCCGTTGAAGCAACGTCGAGCGCGGTTAGTACTTGGATGGGGTCCCATCTTGGGAAATGCAGCGTTCTCGTCCCACCTTCTAGAGGCTTGTATATCAGTGTATACTCGGAAGTTACGTAATTTCAGACGAGGATTACGTAGTGGATATACCATCCTTCGGAGGGGATGTAAAGCAGGCGGTCACTTGTCTATTAAATGTTAGGTAAGTAAAAGATCCCTACTCTTCTTAAGGGAAGAGGTTCGACAAAATTTCCAGGTTGGGGGTAGCTCGTCTCCTGGCGTCGGTGATAGGCCCTGGTAGCGGAAATAGGCCGACGTTAAATAGTTTAAAAAAAAACTGATGAGGCAACATTTACCGCAAATGGGATAGTATCCTCCCAGAATTGTCGTTTTTGGTTTATCAGTACTAAAAGGCAACATGTGTCAAAAGTTAACGTTTGGTGTGGTTTATGGAATGATTAGATTACTGGGACTTTTTTCATTCCGAAATTGAATGGAGAAGCGTATTTAAATTTGTTGAAAAATTGAATTCAACTCTTTCTCATTAATCTGCCGCAAGATGTGAGAAGAGACTGGTATTATCAACTTGATGATGCCCCGGCTGAAAACCCTACTAGGGGTTGGATAGATGACAATTTTCCGGGTAGATGGATAGAACTAAGAAGTCAAGTTCAGAAGTTTCCCCCTAGGTCTCCGGACCACATGATTTCTATTTGTGGGGCCGTTTAATATATATAGTGTACAAAAGCAGATCACGTAGCCAAAAAAGAATTAGTGATCAGAATTAGACAGGCATATGTTGAAATCACTCCACTCCGTGTGAGATTAGAAAAGTTATACAGCATATATGAAAACGGATTGAGCAATGTATGCGGAATGATGGTGGTTAGACAGAAACGTAAAGAGTTATATAATTAAGCTGACACTTGAAATAACTTTTATTTTCATGAGTTACTTAGGTCTTTATTGAAGTTTATTTGTTAGAAAAATGGTAGGTATGTACGAATTAGAATTCTTGCCTTATTAAATAAATAATTATTTTGTTGTAAAATCCATTCAAACTAGTACTATTCTGAACAAAAAAATTAGGAATACATTTTTTTTCATTTGAGAATACGTTTTACAGATAAAAATTATCTTTGGTTGAAAAAATCGTTTTTTTGACGGCTCCTATCTTTAACACCTTTGAACCCACTAATCTTATACAAAGGGGTTTCAGAATATCTTACTAGTTTTTTTCTTACATCTCTAATACTTTTTTTTGAAAATCAACCACCTTTTTCCGTCCTAGATTCGGACGCCTCTGACTAAAATCAAATGTGGTTACGTCTGAAGACTCACTTTATAGGTGTATATTCGCCACCAAAATTTCGGATATTAGGATATGCGGATATCAGATGAACGAGATATGGGGGTGGCTCAATGAAAAGTGGAACACACTCTATATATAAAATTGCAAATTTTTTTCATTATTTGACACCTTTCATCACTTACCGATGTGAAAACAGCCAAGATAGCAGCTCAAATTTACGGAAACGCCCGAGTGTTCATTGGCGTTCGTGTATTAAGGAGTTGAAAATAAAATAAGATATTGCAAGCAGCTTTCAATCTAACAGGGGAAAACTGAAATATTTATTATGTCTAGAGATATGAGGAACCTCCTAACAATATCTATATAATTATTAAGTATAATGCTTTTTACTCCCAATAATGGGAAGACACAAAACAGCTGCCAAAAATAATTTAAAAAAATATACCTCATTAAGACCATCCTGGTACAGAAATGTCAACGACGACTTCTAATGGGATCCAGGGGTTGGAACAACCCCCGAAATAATAAATCATAACTCCCAAACTGAAATTGATCGCATAATTTCCTCTGCAGGGGAGATCGAAGGTAATAATCGACATCACAATATAAATTTTCGTCGACTTCCAAATGGATCCTGAGGTTGAAACAACCCTCGAAGTAAAAGAAAAATCATAACTCCCAAACTAAAATTGATCACACATTTTCCCTCGCAGGGGAGATCAAAAATAGTGATAAAAACCATAATATAAATTTTCGTTGACTTCCAAAGGGATCCTGGGGTTGAAACAACCCTCGAAATAATAAAAAAAATCGTAACTCCCAAACTAAAATTGATCGCACATTCTCCCTCCCAGGGGGGATCGAAAATAATGATAAAAACCATAACATAAATTTTCGTCGACTTCCAAAGGGATCCTGGGGTTGAAACAACCCTCGAAGTAAGAAAAAAATCATAACTCCCAAACTAAAATTGATCGCACATTTTCCCTCGCAGGGGAGATCGAAAGTAATGATAAAAGCTATAATATAAATTTTCATTGACTTCCAAAGGGATCCTCGGGTTGAAACAACCCTCGAAATAATAAAAAAAATCGTAACTCCCAAACCAAAATTGGTCGCACATTTTCCCTCTCCGAGGAGATCAAAAATAATGATAAAAACCATAATGTAAATTTTCATCGACTTCCAAAGGGATCCTGGGGTTGAAACGACCCTCGAAATAAATAAAATCATAACTCCCAAACTAAAATTGATCGCAAATTTTCCCTCGCAGGGGGGATCGAAAATAATGATAAAAACCATAACATAAATTTTTGTCGACTTCCAAAGGGATCCTGGGGTTGAAACAACCCTCGAAGTAATAGAAAAATCATAACTCCCAAACTAAAACTGATCGCACATTTTCCCTCACAGGGGAGATCAAAAGTAATAATTAAATCTATAATACAAACTTTCGTCGACTTCCAAAGAGATCCTGGGGTTGAAACATCCCTCGAAGTAAGAAAAAAATCATAACTCCCAAACTAAAATTGATCGCACATTTTCCCTCCCAGGGGGGATCGAAAATAATGATAAAAACCATAACATAAATTTTCGTCGACTTCCAAAGGAATCCTGGGGTTGAAACAACCCTCGAAGTGAGAAAAAAATCATAACTCCCAAACTAAAATTGATCGCACATTTTCCCTCGCAGGGGAGATCGAAAGTAATGATAAAAGCTATAATATAAATTTTCATTGACTTCCAAAGGGATCCTGGGGTTGAAACAACCCTCGAAATAATCTCGTTGAAACAACCCTCGAAGTAAAAGGAAAAATCATAACTCCCAAACTAAAATTGATCACACATTTTCCCCTCGCAGGGGAGATCAAAAATAATGATAAAAAACCATAATATAAATTTTCGTTGACTTCCAAAGGGATCCTGGGGTTGAAACAACCCTCGAAATAATAAAAAAAATCGTAATTCCCAAACTAAAATTGATCGCACATTTTCCCTCGCAGGGGAGATCCAAAATAGTGATAAAAACCATAATATAAATTTTCGTCGACTTCCAAAGGGATCCTGGGGTTGAAACAACCCTCGAAATAAAAAAAAATCATAACTCCCAAACTAAAATTGATCGCAAATTTTCCCTCGCAGGGGGGATCGAAAATAATGATAAAAACCATAACATAAATTTTTGTCGACTTCCAAAGGGATCCTGGGTTGAAACAGCCCTCGAAGTAATAGAAAAAATCATAACTCCCAAACTAAATTTGATCGCACATTTTCCCTCGCAGGGGAGATCAAAAGTAATAATTAAAGCTATGATATAAACTTTCGTCGACTTCCAAATGGATCCTGGGGTTGAAACAACCCTCGAAGTAAGAAAAAAATCATAACTCCCAAACTAAAATTGATCCCACATTTTCCCTCGCAGGGGAGATCGAAAGTAATGATAAAAGCTATAATATAAATTTTCGTTGACTTCCAAAGGGATCCTGGGGTTGAAACAACCCTCGAAATAATAAAAAAAATCGTAACTCCCAAACCAAAATTGATCGCACATTTTCCCTCTCAGAAGAGATAAAAAATAATTATAAAAACCATAACATAAATTTTCGTCGACTTCCAAAGGGATCCTGGGGTTGAAACAACCCTCGAAGTAAGAAAAAAATCATAACTCCCAAACTAAAATTGATCGCACATTTTCCCTCCCAGGGGGGATCGAAAATAATGATAAAAACCATAACATAAATTTTCGTCGACTTCCAAAGGGATCCTGGGTTTGAAACAACCCTCGAAATAATAAAAAAAATCGTAACTCCCAAACCAAAATTGGTCGCACATTTTCCCTCTCCGAGGAGATCAAAAGTAATGATAAAAGCTATAATATAAACTTTCGTCGACTTCCAAAGGGATCCTGGGGTTGAAACAACCCTCGAAGTAATAGAAAAATCATAACTCCCAAACTAAAACTGATCGCACATTTTCCCTCGCAGGGGAGATCAAAAGTAATAATTAAAGCTACAATATAAACTTTCGTCGACTTCCAAAGGGATCCTGGGGTTGAAACAACCCTCGAAGTAAGAAAAAAAATCATAACTCCCAAACTAAAATTGATCCCACATTTTCCCTCGCAGGGGAGATCGAAAGTAATGATAAAAGAATATAAATTTTCGTTGACTTCCAAAGGGATCCTGGGGTTGAAACAACCCTCGAAATAATAAAAAAAATCGTAACTCCCAAACCAAAATTGATCGCACATTTTCCCTCTCAGAAGAGATAAAAAATAATTACAAAAACCATAACATAAATTTTCGTCGACTTCCAAAGGGATCCTGGGGTTGAAACAACCCTCGAAGTAAGAAAAAAATCATAACTCCCAAACTAAAATTGATCGCACATTTTCCCTCGCAGGGGAGATCAAAAGTAATGATAAAAGCTATAATATAAACTTTCGTCGACTTCCAAAGCTATCCTGGGGTTGAAACAACCCTCGAAATAATAAAAATAATAATAATAAAAAAAAATCGAAACTCCCAAACCAAAATTGATCGCACATTTTCCCTCGCAGGGGAGATCTAAAATAATGATAAAAACCATAACATAAATTTTCGTCGACTTCCAAAGGGATCCTGGGGTTGAAACAACCCTCGAAATAATAAAAAAAATCGTAACTCCCAAACCAAAATTGGTCGCACATTTTCCCTCTCCGAGGAGATCAAAAATAATGATAAAAACCATAATATAAATTTTCATCGACTTCCAAAGGGATCCTGGGGTTGAAACAACCCTCGAAGTAATAGAAAAAATCATAACTCCCAAACTAAAATTGATCGCACATTTTCCCTCGCAGGGGAGATCAAAAGTAATGATAAAAGCTATAATATAAACTTTCGTCGACTTCCAAAGGGATCCTGGGGTTGAAACAACCCTCGAAATAATAAAAAAAATCGAAACTCCCAAACCAAAATTGATCGCACATTTTCCCTCGCAGGGGGAGATCTAAAGTAATGATAAAAGCTATAATATAAATTTTCGTTGACTTCCAAAGGGATCCTGGGGTTGAAACAACCCTCGAAATAAATAAAATCATAACTCCCCAACTAAAATTGATCGCACATTTTCCCTCACAGGAGAGATCAAAAATAATGATAAAAATCATAATATAAATTTTCGTTGACTTCCAAAGGGATCCTGGGGTTGAAACAACCCTCGAAATAAATAAAATCATAACTCCCAAACTAAAATTGATCGCAAATTTTCCCTCGCAGGGGGGATCGAAGATAATGATAAAAACCATAACATAAATTTTCGTCGACTTCCAAAGGGATCCTGGGGTTGAAACAACCCTCGAAGTAATAGAAAAATCATAACTCCCAAACTAAAATTGATCGCACATTTTCCCTCGCAGGGGAGATCAAAAGTAATGATAAAAGCTATAATATAAACTTTCGTCGACTTCCAAAGGGATCCTGGGGTTGAAACAACCCTCGAAATAATAAAAAAAATCGAAACTCCCAAACCAAAATTGATCGCACATTTTCCCTCGCAGGGGAGATCTAAAGTAATGATAAAAGCTATAATATAAATTTTCGTTGACTTCCAAAGGGATCCTATTATTTCGAGGGTTGTTTTAACCCCAGGATCCCTTTGGAAGTCAACGAAAATTTATATTATGATTTTTATCATTATTTTTGATCTCTCCTGTGAGGGAAAATGTGCGATCAATTTTAGTTGGGGAGTTATGATTTTATTTATTTCGAGGGTTGTTTCAACCCCAGGATCGCTTTGGAAGTCAACGAAAATTTATATTATAGCTTTTATCATTACTTTAGATCTCCCCTGCGAGGGAAAATGTGCGATCAATTTTGGTTTGGGAGTTTCGATTTTTTTTATTATTTCGAGGGTTGTTTCAACCCCAGGATCCCTTTGGAAGTCAACGAAAATTTATATTATAGCTTTTATCATTACTTTCGATCTCCCCTGCGAGGGAAAATGTGGGATGAATTTTAGTTTGGGAGTTATGATTTTTTTCTTACTTCGAGGGTTGTTTCAACCCCAGAATCCCTTTGGAAGTCGACGAAAGTTTATATTATAGCTATAATTATTACTTTTGATCTCCCCTGCGAGGCAAAATGTGCGATCAATTTTAGTTTGGGAGGTACGATTTTTTTATTATTTCGAGGGTTGTTTCAACCCCAGGATCCCTTTGGAGGTCAACGAAAATTTATATTATAGCTTTTATCATCACTTTCGATCTCCCCTGCGAGGGAAAATGTGGGATCAATTTTAGTTTGGGAGTTATGATTTTTTTCTTACTTCGAGGGTTGTTTCAACCCCAGGATCCCTTTGGAAGTCGACGAAAATTTATATTATGGTTTTTGTCATTATTTTCGATCTCCCCTGCGAGGGAAAATGTGCGATCAATTTTAGTTTGGGAGTTATGATTTTTCTTTTACTTCGAGGGTTGTTTCAAACCCAGGATCCCTTTGGAAGTCGACGAAAATTTATATTATAACTTTTATTATTACTTTTGAATTCCCCTGTGAGGAAAAATGTGCGATCAATTTTAGTTTGGGAGTTATGATTTTTTTTATTATTTCGAGGGTTGTTTCAACCCCAGGATCCCTTTGGAAGTCAATGAAAATTTATATTATAGCTTTTATCATTACTTTCGATCTCCCCTGCGAGGGAAAATGTGCGATCAATTTTAG
Organism: Rutpela maculata; assembly: GCA_936432065.2. Lineage (NCBI taxonomy): Eukaryota > Metazoa > Arthropoda > Insecta > Coleoptera > Cerambycidae > Rutpela > Rutpela maculata. Next base: position 139,716,313 of record OW386291.2, on the reverse strand, counting down.
TTTGGGAGTTATGATTTTTTTCTTACTTCGAGGGTTGTTTCAACCCCAGGATCCCTTTGGAAGTCGACGAAAATTTATGTTATGGTTTTTATCATTATTTTCGATCCCCCCTGGGAGGGAAAATGTGCGATCAATTTTAGTTTGGGAGTTATGATTTTTTTCTTACTTCGAGGGTTGTTTCAACCCCAGGATCCCTTTGGAAGTCGACGAAAATTTATGTTATGGTTTTTATCATTATTTTCGATCCCCCCTGGGAGGGAAAATGTGCGATCAATTTTAGTTTGGGAGTTATGATTTTTTTCTTACTTCGAGGGTTGTTTCAACCCCAGAATCCCTTTGGAAGTCGACGAAAGTTTATATTATAGCTATAATTATTACTTTTGATCTCCCCTGCGAGGCAAAATGTGCGATCAATTTTAGTTTGGGAGGTACGATTTTTTTATTATTTCGAGGGTTGTTTCAACCCCAGGATCCCTTTGGAGGTCAACGAAAATTTATATTATAGCTTTTATCATCACTTTCGATCTCCCCTGCGAGGGAAAATGTGGGATCAATTTTAGTTTGGGAGTTATGATTTTTTTCTTACTTCGAGGGTTGTTTCAACCCCAGGATCCCTTTGGAAGTCGACGAAAATTTATATTATGGTTTTTGTCATTATTTTCGATCTCCCCTGCGAGGGAAAATGTGCGATCAATTTTAGTTTGGGAGTTATGATTTTTCTTTTACTTCGAGGGTTGTTTCAAACCCAGGATCCCTTTGGAAGTCGACGAAAATTTATATTATAACTTTTATTATTACTTTTGAATTCCCCTGTGAGGAAAAATGTGCGATCAATTTTAGTTTGGGAGTTATGATTTTTTTTATTATTTCGAGGGTTGTTTCAACCCCAGGATCCCTTTGGAAGTCAATGAAAATTTATATTATAGCTTTTATCATTACTTTCGATCTCCCCTGCGAGGGAAAATGTGCGATCAATTTTAGTTTGGGAGTTATGATTTTTTTCTTACTTCGAGGGTTGTTTCAACCCCAGGATCCCTTTGGAAGTCGACGAAAATTTATGTTATGGTTTTTATCATTATTTTCGATCCCCCCTGGGAGGGAAAATGTGCGATCAATTTTAGTTTGGGAGTTATGATTTTTTTCTTACTTCGAGGGTTGTTTCAACCCCAGGATCCCTTTGGAAGTCGATGAAAATTTATGTTGTGGTTTTTATCATTATTTTCGATCCCCCCTGGGAGGGAAAATGTGCGATCAGTTTTAGTTTGGGAGTTATGATTTTTTTCTTACTTCGAGGGTTGTTTCAACCCCAGGATCCCTTTGGAAGTCGACGAAAATTTACGTTATGGTTTTTATCATTATTTTTTATCTCTTCTGAGAGGGAAAATGTGCGATCAATTTTGGTTTGGAAGTTACGATTTTTTTTATTATTTCGAGGGTTGTTTCAACCCCAGGATCCCTTTGGAAGTCAACGAAAATTTATATTATAGCTTTTATCATTACTTTCGATCTCCCCTGCGAGGGAAAATGTGGGATCAATTTTAGTTTGGGAGTTTTTTTCTTACTTCGAGGGTTGTTTCAACCCCAGGATCCCTTTGGAAGTCGACGAAAGTTTATATTACAGCTTTAATTATTACTTTTGATCTCCCCTGCGAGCGAAAATGTGCGATCAATTTTAGTTTGGGAGTTATGATTTTTCTATTACTTCGAGGGTTGTTTCAACCCCAGGATCCCTTTCGAAGTCGACGAAAATTTACGTTATGGTTTTTATTATTATTTTCGATCCCCCCAGCTATTGAAAATTTGCGATCAATTTTAGTTTGGGAGTTATGATTTTTTTATTTCGAGGGTTGTTTCAACCCCAGGATCCCTTTGGAAGTCGAAGAAAATTTATATTATGGTTTTTATCATTATTTTAGATCTCCCCTGCGAGGAAAAATGTGCGATCAATTTTAGTTTGGGAGTTACGATTTTTTTTATTATTTCGAGGGTTGTTTCAACCCCAGGATCCCTTTGGAAGTCAATGAATATTTATATTATAGCCTTTATCATTACTTTCGATCTCACCTGCGAGGGAAAATGTGCGATCAATTTTAGTTTGGGAGTTACGATTTTTTTATTATTTCGAGGGTTGTTTCAACCCCAGGATCCCTTTGGAAGTCAACGAAAATTTATATTATGGTCTTTATCATTATTTTTTATCTCCCCTGTGAGAGAAAATGTGCGATCAATTTTAGTTGGGGAGTTATGATTTTTTTTTAATCCGAGGGTTGTTTCAACCCCAGGATCCATTTGGAAGTCGACGAAAATTTATATTGTGATGTCGATTATTACCTTCGATCTCCCCTGCAGAGGAAATTATGCGATCAATTTCAGTTTGGGAGTTATGATTTATTATTTCGGGGGTTGTTCCAACCCCTGGATCCCATTAGAAGTCGTCGTTGACATTTCTGTACCAGGATGGTCTTAATGAGGTATATTTTTTTAAATTATTTTTGGCAGCTGTTTTGTGTCTTCCCATTATTGGGAGTAAAAAACATTATACTTAATATTTATATAGATATTGTTAGGAGGTTCCTCATATCTCTAGATATAATAAATATTTCAGTTTTCCCCCGTTAGATTGAAAGCTGCTTGCAATATCTTATTTTATTTTCAACTCCTTAATACACGAACGCCAATGAACACTCGGGCGTTTCCGTAAATTTGAGCTGCTATCTTGGGCTGCTGTTTTCACATCGGTTCATCACTTTCGGTTTCTCCCAAAATGATCCCAACTTTTAAATTTAAAATAACACCCATTTTAAGTATGACTGAACAGTTTAAAAAAAATGAGCTTATTGTTGAGTTTTTGGGGGTGTAATATTAAATCATATATCGAAAATATAAAAATTTATTACATATAAAAAATATTGAGTTACATAAAATATATTATAACAAATGTGCATATAATTGTACTAATATATTAACAGTGACGTCACGTCACATTGATTAATTTTATATAAATCAAGAATTATATAAAAAGTCTAGTTATTGTTATCGTATAATTTTATTTCTTAAAATTATTTCAATTCCCATTTTAGTTTCAAATATAAATTTTTGTTAACTAATTCGGAAAAATAAAAAAAAAATTGAAATATTTTCAGTACAATATTTACATTTCTGTAACTTAACTTAAATAGTTTCCTTTTTTACAATTTTAGTAGTGACCATTGGCTTAAAGAATGTTTTTGGAATTAGTGTTTCACAAGGGTTTGTATTGGCATTACAATAATTATTCGAAAATTATTTCCACGCCGTACAAATCTATAGCAAGCGAGCGGAATGGATTTTGCAATATTTACACCTAATTTATCGGATAGATCAATATGGCTGTATTGTGATATATATACGTAAAGGTAAAGGTCAACTTTTTTCATGTGTTACCTTTCTCTTTGGTTCTAAGATTGACCTAATCCATAAATAATGTTCAAATGACTATACCGACTATAAAAGCTCATCCATTTATCACTTTTTTTGTTGCTTTCACACAAGAAAATATATTTTTAGGAGAACTAGATCTAAATAATAACTAGTGGAAGCATTATACTCTTCGCGGATTTACTGAGCTTTTTATATAATTGTTACACATTCCATAGGATACTATTCGCAGTTTTTTTGTAAATAATGTTAGTTTTTGGACATTCTAAATTTTGTGATACCAACTTTGTCGTAAAAAAAAATATAAAAAAACACCCTGTCAAGGATTCGAACACAAGACCTTTGGATTGCCAGACAAAATCAAATCAAAATCAAATCAAAAACTAGTTTATTTAAAATTAAAATAATACAGCATTTGACCCTCCCCAGGTACTCGCTTCGGAGCCAGTCAGACATCCACGGCGCCAGTCGTCGTGGAAATTGAAATACTGGACGAAGTGAGGCCAGGTAGAGCTAAGAGGAACTGAAAAATAATATAATATCTCCTGGTCACGGGGTGCAACATAAATATTAATTAAAGTTAAACATGTAAAAAGATAACCTAAAATAATTGAAATGAAAAGGCAAAAGGTGCGTGTATAAATAAATATCAGAGATAAATATGATGACCACGCGGGAAAATTATCGGCCAAAAAACCCGCTTCAAGTAATTGCAAGAGCGAGCGGCTATGCTAGACCGCACAATTTATGATTTAAAACATTTAAAGTTTCAGAAGATTTTGATATTTACAAAAAATATAATTAGGAAGGGAAAGATTTAGGAACAGAAACAAAGAAGGTAAAAAGAGTTATAAATCGGAAGTTGTGTGTGATAGATTTTATAGTATAGAGAAAGGGGATATGGCTAAATAGGTTGCCGAAAGATAGGCAACGCCTGATATGGTAATTTGTGTTTTATGCGAAAAGGTGCATTATGCTCTCTAATTTGAGTAATGTTGTTTGTAAGCGGATTATCACCAAGTTTAAATTGGTAGAATTTTTGTGATGTAACTTTGATGTAGTCCGCCAGTGGCATTATGTCGTGACAACGTGCATAAAGGTCTCTTAAGGAGGTATATCGTGAGGAATTTGAGATGAGGCGCATAAAGGGCATAGCCGGGTAAGCATGGTGTGACTGCCCCCAAGCGTCTGGCGCTTATATTTGTGCAGTAGGAATCAATCTTGGAAAGTAGCAATTTCACAAAATATTAGCCCGAAAAAGGGACCGGTTTGGGGTGAGTAAGGGAGGGTTGATTTTAGCAAAACTATTTTTTTTCTAAGAAACGGCGCATTCAATCGTTTTGTAAAAAATATATGTTAAAGACCTACTGAGAAAGTACTAAATAAAAAATCGTGCTCAAATTCCGAAAACAGATACAGTAAAAAAAACATATATATTATTTTCAATTTTTTTTTAGGGTAACTTATCCCTGGGGTACCAGCCTGAATTTTTTTCTGTAGCATGTCTATGGACTCAGTTATGTTATATTTTTTTCCCAGTCTTGTCCGAAGATTACGCCATACTTAAAAAAAATGCCGAAGTGTGCAGTGCCGTATGCATATTTTGTGGAAAATTAACTCCTTGCAAGTAAAAAAGGCCAAACTGCAAAGTAAATATGGATATCTGAGTAGTGTATACATATTAGTGACTAGTAATTATGGAGATGGTGAACGTTGTAAGAGAAACCAACATAAAGCTGCAACGCTGACAGTTAATTAGGTGCTCAATAGAGTTGACTCTTGCGCCGCAAAAATCAGTTTATAGCCGTAATGTTAAATATCATTAAGGGTAAAACCTAAAGTCAGCGGTACTATGGAGTACCTTGTCAAAGACTGTCATTATTCACATATTACCGTCGGCGGGGATAAGAGCTTGGTTGTTAACAATTTGCAGCACTAAATCGTAGCATTACTAACCTGAGAAGGATATAGATGTTAATCTTCCTCACTGTCATCTGCAAACACTGTACTCATGCTATCCTTCTGGAACAATAGGGAGAGAACTTCTGCCGGTTTAGGTATGCTTGCTAGATATCATCTGTACGAAAGGTAATACACGACAGCAGCTACATGGGAACAACATCCAACAGTTTGATACCCATTGGCACATTCACAGAAATGTCTTCTAACGCCGACACTGTGGGGAATATAGTCGAGGAAACATCGGTAAACCTTCGTTTTGATGTGACGTGAACAAACTTGTATTTTGAGTACATTGGACTGGTCCTTAGCGTACTGAAGATTAAGTGTTCCGTTTTCATTTATGACTTCGAGGTACGAAATCGTTTGTTTATATTGATACGATCCGGTAAAAAACAGTTTTAAATCCGTCATTTCTGGGAAGTCCAGTACATCTTTGCTGGAAATATCTACAAAAGGCAGTTTTGCAATTTCTTTGAATGGGCCAGTTGGAATCGATCTGTTGGATGTTGTTCCCATGTAGCTGCTGTCGTGCATTATCTTTCGCAAGGACGATATCTATCAAGCATACCTAAACCGGCGTAAGTTCTTTCTCTATTGTTTCAGAAGGATAGCATGAGTGCAGTGATTGCAGATGACAGTGGGAAGATTAACATCCATATCCATCACAGGTTAGTAATGCTACGATTTAGTGCTGCAAATTATTAACAACACATGACTGTTAAGACCAAGCTCTTATCCCCGCCGACGGTAATATCGATAGTACCGCTGACTTTAGTTTTTACCCTTAATGATATTTAACATTCCGGCCATAAACTGATTTTTGCGGCGCAAGAGAGTTAAACTCTATTGATCACCTAATTAACTGTCAGCGTTGCAGCGTTATATTGGTTTCTCTTACAACGTTCACCATTTCCATAATCACTAATCACTAGTATGTATATACTACTCAGGTATCCATATTTACTTTGCATTTTGGCCTTCTTTACGTGCAAGGGGTTAATTGTTGACAAAATATGCATATGACACTGCACACTTCGGCATTTTTTTTAAGTATGGCGTAATCTTCGCACAAGACTGGGAAAAAAACATAACATAAGTGAGTCCCCAGACATGCTACAGAAAAAAATTCAGGCTGGTACCCCAGGGATAAGTTACCCTAAAAAAAATTTGAAAATAATATATATGTTTTTTTTACTGTATCTGTTTTCGGAATTTGAGCATGATTTTTTATTTAGTACTTTCTCAGTAGGTCTTTAACATATATTTTTTACAAAACGATTGAATGCGCCGTTTCTTAGAAAAAAAATAGTTTTGCTAAAATCAACCCTCCCTTACTCACCCCAAACCGGTCCCTTTTTCTGGCTAATATTTTGTGAAATTGCTACTTTCCAAGATTGCTTCCTACTGCACAAATATAAGCGCCAGACGCTTGGGGGCAGTCACACCATGCTTACCCGGCTATGCCCTTTATGTTCCAGGACTGTTAGTTTCTTTATTGTCGTGACTGACGTGCTGCACCACACCGGTGCCGCGTATGTAAGGGCCGGCCTCACAATAACAGTATAAATTATTTTTTTATTCTGTCTGCCGAGTCTGCTATTCCTTGCCAAGAGCGGGTACAGACTCCTGGACATGAAATAGACGGTCCGTATAGTTTCGTTTATATGTCTGTTAAACGTCAGTCGTTTGTGTAAGCGTACACCCAAGTACTTCACGCACTCCCTTTCTGGAATTTGGTTTCCCCTTATCAAAATTGGCGTTAAGATTTTATTTTCTGTAAATCTGCGCGTGAAGACTATAAATTCCGACTTTTCCGCGTTGACTCGAATCTTCCACCTATCATAATACTCCGTGGCACGAGCCATATGAGCTTTGAGAAGCATGTTAGCCGCTTGTGCGTTGTGACTTGTCCCAGGGATAACAATGGAACCTGAAGGCCCCAAACAGGCGTCCACTCCACCCAATAACATCGGGAGGAGAAGGAACGTAACAGGGTGTTTAGTATTGATAGAAAGTTTTAAGAGGGCGATACAGGGGGTTCTTTAGAACCTATTGGCCGTACATACCATTATACAAAATAGCACAGATTTTGAGATATTGGCCTTTTGAGGAATTGCGACCAGCGAGGCTCCAGACTTGACACTTCTCGACTTTTATGCGTTGGAACGAATGAAAAAACTTATTTGCGAGGCTGAAGTAATTGATCGCGACCACCTCATCAGGAGAATTAGTGAAGCGCGTGTGCCAAAATTAAGGAAAAAAGGACCAATAATGGACTCATGTGGAGCACCTGATGACATTCTTAAAGTGGCAGATGTATTATGACTTATTTTTACTCTCTGAGACCTATTATGAAATAATTACGAAAAATATGTACACTTTTTTAACTAAAATCTAGCCAAAGGCAAGCTTTATTTAAATTTCCACCTAGTTTGTTTGCGTTAAGGTTTCGAGACCTTATTATGATGAAAATTACAGAATAAACTAATTGCGATTCATTCATACATGTTTTTGTAACTTAACAAGGAAATTAAATGCGCTTCTTGCATCCAACATAGCTGCAATCCTCTCGGGCGTACCTAAATTTAAATTATAAAACTAGAGATTCCGCTATAATCAGTGTGAAGAAGTTCTTAATTTACGGAATGTTTAAGGAGTTGTTTAGAAATTCTCAAACCTCGCGTAATTCATCTCTTGCATGACTGACTACTTCTAATTAGAGTGAAGTGTAAATCAATGCAATATTTTACTATTTATCTCTCTGTGATATCCATAATATCAGCTTTGTATCAGAAAGTGTGGAATTAATTTTTGTGCAGATATTTCAAAAGTCAATAAAATAAAAATAGTCCCCTATCAAATGTACATCCGTGGGATCTTTGATGATGCAAGTGTGGTAGTGGTCCCAATCTCTTTGTTTGACCTTGGAGAAACATACTTTCGTTGTTGGCACTCTCATAAATGGGGCGTTTGAGTGCTGCACGCGAAAAACAAAATGGCCGCCGTCGCAAACACTTTTTCCCATTTATCTAAGTAACCATTGGGATTACGAAAGAAAGTTTTATATAAAAAATATTGCTAAATCAATTATACAGAGAAAAGACCATTACAATTTTGTATGTAGAACTAACCGTTCTCTCAAAAAGTTTCATTTTATAGTTTCCAATAATAAAAATTAATATGTCTAATAATGAGAGATTTGCCAGTGCATATTAACATATTTGACACTATTTCTCGGGCCACTGGAAACAATAATTATAACTAAAACATTACAAACATAAATAAATTAACAAATACCCCTATCTCCCCTATGTTTTACGGTATAGGGAGGCATAGGAAATTGAAAGAAAAAGTACCTATATAATTTTAACGTTTTTCTTTTTACTTCCTTTTCTTTCCCCCATCTGTGTAGCTGGCTGATGGAACCCATCCAAGGCCAGAAAAGGAAAAAAAAAATTAACGCTTAATGAAGAAACTTATAGAAATACAGTAGTTACAGATTTATATAGACAAAGTACGGACAAGCAATACTTTTCACTCCTACAATGACATTTTTAATTATTAAAATCATCGTCACTTTCAATGAAAACCTCACTTAGCCCCAAATCTTCATCATCGCCTTGCTCGCATTCTCCCATATTATCACATCGGTCGAGATTACCTTCGCACTTACACATTTCGGTACACCGGAGTCCATTCGACTGACACGTACATGGAGGAGAGCAACGCCTTTGGGAGCATGAACAGCGACAAAGTTCCAAGATAAGCTCTGGAGCACAAGGTTTGGTACAAGCAACTGGCTCGTATGTGCTCCCTACTTTCTTCCATCCAAAATCTGAGGGTGGTGAGCTATTAGGATGCTGAATGAGGTCCTGATTCCACTCAAAACACTGAAGGTGTTCCCTTAGCAAAGCCGGATCCAGTGCAGATCTTGTTGGAGGAAGGTTTTCATCTTGACATTGTTTCTGGGTGAACAACAACCATCTCACAGCTCCTATGTTGGTCAGTGTTGTTTTGGGGATATAAAGCTGACAGATGAACGCTTCCAAGTTAGCCCTGACATCTTCTGTGAGAGACAGTGTAGTCCCCAATGTAGCCAAAGCTTCTAGCAGCTTATCACTGGCAGAACGAAAAGTTTTCCACCACTTTATTTCACCTTTGCCAGCAAATGATCCTGTTACATCTGCACCTGATAGTGCGTGTAATCCAGGAAGTGCAGAGACTTTCAGAGGTCCAAGTGCTCTGTAAATTTAACCTAGCTGAACAAACCTTTTCATGCCATGGCCAAGGAAAAATGCAAACTCTTTCGAAAGTTGGGATATCGCCTTAGTGCCAAAATTAGGACATCAGTATTGGGGGAGAATACATGAGTAGTTTTAGTTCCTTTCTGTACTAAATATACTGCATGTAATATGATCTTTGTGTCCGCCTCCTCCTGCGTACTTGAAAGACTGGATACATCATCGGCATGTGATGAAGCTGCTTTGTCCCTCCAACTGATTACAAACCTTTTGTTATTGGTCACAGCAAATTGAATAATCTGACCGGAAAGGAACTCCGTCAGTTCATCCTTCGTCTTATCGTGGGACAAGAATTTATTCATTGCTATACTTCCAATTTTCGTTTCTGGTCCGATTTTGCACTACATTGAATCTAAGCCTTTTTGCCAAATCACTCTGATGGCTTTCTTCAACGAGATTTCTTTGTAAGAGTCGAAAACAACATGGACCTTACTGTAATTGCTGAATTTTTGCCCGATCCATTTGCTGAAGCTTAACCCGAGGTCACGGCATGACCTCCCTGTGCTAGGTAGGTGTGAAAAAGCGCCATGCCATCTATTATTGCAGCTTTTTCCTGTAGCTCCTCACTTTCTTCTAAAACTGCAGGTGTGGTGGAAGCATGATCATCATCGTTTTCTTCGGTAGGTATACCTTGCATTGATTCAAGAGCATCCATAAGTTTGTACTTAGCTAGACAATGGTGCATACTCCCGTCAACTGCAAATAATGACTTGCTGAGAATTCGTAGTTGCTCAAATAGTATCTCAAATCTACGTCAGGTCTGCTTCTGGATGTTATCAATAATCTTGAAATAAGAGGTAAATCTGTCTTTATGGCTATAAATTTGTCTTTGAGGGTAGTTTTACGTTTTTTCGCCGCCGTTTTACACGTTTTAATAAAATTCTTTTTCAACGGATCCCAGAACTGAATGTTGTTAGTATGAACTCTTTGCTCTAAGAAGGAATTATACAGATCTTGGCCAGCTTCCGCCACACTGTCTAAAGACATCTTTATTTCCTGTGGAAAGACTCGCTGAGTTAGGATATTAATGAGATCATCAGTTTTGCAGTGAGAGGGATTTGTTGTGCTTTGAAACGCTTCCTTTGGTTTAAGATAATTTCAACCAAATAACTATTAATAAATATAAAGCCATGAAATAATTTTAAAAGTTACGTTTCTGGGAAAATGGTTAGTCCTGCATAAAAACTTATAATAACCTTTTTTGTGTAGAATTGATTTAGCAATATTTTTTGTATAAAACTTTTTTTCGTAATCCTAATGGTTACTTAGATAAATTGGAAAAAGTGTTTGCGATGGCGGCCATTTTGTTTTTCGCGCGCAGTACCCGTGCGCATCATTTTTGAGAGTGCCAACATCGAAATTATGTTTCTTCAAGACCTAACAAAGAGATTCATACTACTACCACACTTGCATCATCAAGGAGCCCTATTTTTGTACACTTGGCAGGAGACTAAAATACACAAGTACACAACCAAAAAATAGTGTCATGTAATAAAGATCAGGCAACCATATCCTTATATATTTTGATGTGCTGGATCCGAATCTAATGTTATAATTGTTCTATCATGTCACAGTTTTTTCTAATTAGAAAAAATAGCCAGATATCTGTAAATATGCTATTTAAAAAAAATTACATAAAATAATCACCAGTAGCCAGTAAAGATGTTCACATGCACTCTAATGGATGTACGGGTCATAAAAAAATGCAAGTAAGAAGAAAAATTTTTAAAGAACAAACTTTAAACGAACACCAATCAATCAATGAATTATAAAATTCATAAAATTCGAAAACAGTTTTCATATAAAATAGTATATTATATTACTAGGAGTAGAACGCACTCTTTTTTTGTGTTGAGCCCAGGATTTGTGGCTGAGGCGAAGCCGAAGCCGCAAACTGGGCGAAACACAAAAAAAGGCGTTCTACTCCGTGTAATATATACTATTTTTTTTTCAAGCGTATTAAAATGCAAAAATTCATTTATTTATCATAAATGTACAAATATTCAAACTACAGTCTTACATGTTGACACAATATGACAAGTGGCTAGTGGATAGCGCGCCACCGGTGGCTTTCGGTATTAACATTATGTTACTAGTAAAACAATACCCACTGCGGTGGCGCTTTCGGAACTAACATTATGTTACTAGTAAAACAATGTCCACTACGGTGGCGTTCGGTACTAACATTTTGTTACTAGTAAAACAATGTCCTACTTCTACTTCTGTTTTTGGTGACATAATTTAAACATTTTAATACGCTTGAAGAAAAAGAAAATATTTAGTTTCTTTTTGCTTTTTTTTTTATTATTTAAAGAAAATAATGGTGAATGAAATACGATGAGTGCAAAATATAATATTCGTAACTCGTTCCTATTTTGCGGTAATTTTAATTAGATGTTTCAAAATTAAAGACATCAATAATAATGTACGCATAAAAAATATGACGGAGGACAATGATATTTGGCATGTAGTTAACCCAATTGTCAACGAAGAAAGATACTATATCTCTACTGAAAAATATGGTCATTCTAAAGTAATTAATTAATTACAAAACGATGGAGGACAATAATGTTTGAAATGTAATTGACAAATTTTCCGAGTACCGTTAGTTTTTTAATTTTTTTTTTATTATTTTTTTTTATCGCCTTATTTATTTTAATGTCCTGGCGGAGTTTAGCCGATGGCTATTCTACCACTCAACCAGGACAGACATACACATAGAAATATCACAACATCCATTCCCTGCGACATTGCCATCTGCCGCAGCTGAGACTCGAACTCAGGAGAGGAGAGCGACTAGACCGTGTTGTCTCTCACACAACCGCAGCCTAGCCCACTGCTACAATCTCGGCAACACGAGAAAAACGCCACTACACATCCATACCCTAGCCGGGATTCGAACCCGGGACCCCGTAGTCGCAAGCCTAACACCTTAAGCACTGCGCCACCGAGCTTTAAAATGTATACAGCGTAGTCATTGAACAGAGAAGATAAGATAGGCACAAAAAAAGAAAAATGATTTTCCACATTCTTATGTATTTTGAACAGCCGAATTGCGATTTTTTTTTAAATCGCGAAAAACATCATATTTTAGGCATCATATTTCGCCAGTTTGATGCAATTTGTAGAAAGTGCAGAACATGCATATGAAGATTAAAATGTATTTAAAAAATGTGATGAGCACTTCTTGTTGTATATTTTAAGTCCTAACTGTTCACAGTAACTCAAACATAAGTTCAGAATCTAAAGAACCTTGCAAATCTTAGGAAAACATCACATTTCGCTATTTTGCTGCAATATATGGCAAATAAACAATACGTGAAGTTCTAAAAAACTCATCAATGTCATGATAAGTTTTTTCTTATGTTTGAATGAAATTTCATTATTTTAGAGCTTAGCAAGCCATACAAACTTGCTTTAAGACTTTTGTCTTAATACGCTTCTCTATGTACTTGAGTATACGTATTTATACGAACGTGTGTAATTTTAATTCATGCAGGCATCTTATTTATCATATCTTATCTTCAACCCACACTTGCTCATACTCGTCCACACTATCTAAAAAACTTTTCTTTTTTGCCTGCATGCGTAATTAAAAACAAAAGGTACTTTAGCCTACTTTAAAAAGGAGATTGTTAATTCCGATGTATATTTTTTCATGTGTGCCTGTCCCATGTATGTTCTTAACACCAAAACTACTAGTCCGATTTTGAAATAAAATGTTTTTTTAAAACACCGGATCCTTCGCTATTTTATAGAATTAACTATAACGTTCCCTAGAGTCATCAACATTGTGGAAACTCATATAAGAAATGTGCCTTTTTTTACCTTGAGCGCATATTTAAAATTAGCAAAAATATGATGAACTCTTCTCAACTTCCTAACGATCTCTGTACGCGGAAACTTATAAAAATAAATTCCAGTGAAGTTTCATATACTTCTGATTAATAAGGTAAGGTTTAATTATTTATTTAAATTATTTACAATATAATGACGGATAGTTTATCCTTTCTCAGATACTTCAGTCTGTTCGAAAACCAAGTAGTAATGTAATAAAATAAAATCTCAGATCTTGGATATAAATTAGGGACCATGTAGCTTATGATAATTTCTCTAGACAATTTTTATATGTAGATCATTTCTTCGTCTATGTTTTGTTACAGTCAAGGTTCTGCCTGAACCTTTAGTGACTATTTCTTTATGTTTATTTGCAAGTAACTTTCTTTGTTTACTCATACATTTTTTTTATAAACTATTTTTATTTGGCTAATAAACATTATATTTTTATAATTATATATTTCTGATAAATGTTATATGTGTATATTACATAATTAATTATTTCAATTAATATTTTTAATTGGTCATGGAACAAGCATAGGCTTTTATCACTTTATGAAATATAAATTGCAAAATTGAAGTTTTGTAGGGCTATTATATGAATAGATTTATTATAACTGATTAAAACGCAATTATTTAAATCTACATACGATGACCTACATCCAATGAGTAGGCCAATATCCGATTTCATTTAGACCATGTCAAATCCATCTACTGCCCATTAAAATTATGTTCAGTCACTGCACAATGATCACTTTGTATAATGAGCGTCCATCGTGCTTACGATACATCTTATCCGCGTATGCATAATTATCTTAATGATAGCCCAGTCGATGAAGGTATTTACCTACAAAAACTTGCAAACTGAATAATTTTGTTTAATGAGTTCGTGAAAGTGTATAGAATAATATCCTGAAAAGTTTACATTTCGCTCGGATGCAGAACATAAAAGAAAAGTGAAGAAAAAATTATTATCCATTTTTTCAAAATATTGAAATTAAGCTCGAAATTAAGTCAAGCTAGGAAAAAATAAAAAATGCAGATGAATAGAGATAATGTTTTTATGAACAAGAAATGTCCTGCAGAGTTTATCGCTAAAGCCACGAGTTTCCCGGAAAAAAATAGCCAAGTGTAACTATATAACTGGGAGCGAGATCCATGCGTGCGCTCGCTTGAATAAGCATGACTATGACACCGACGCACTCAATGACATGTCACTAAATCAGAATTTGTTCAATTTATATGAATGTTGGTTCATTTAGAAGATGGAAATTGTAGCTTTCTGATGCTTTTTTGTTTTAAACAATACAAGCAAACGATGGGACGTGTTGATAAAGCAAAGCAATACAGACATGTTAGAGGTAAAATTGTAAATAAATAAATAATAAATTTGTGTGTGCAGTGGAAAGTTTTTTAAGTGTATTAAGCCCAAAAAGAAGAGGGAATAAAAAACAGCAATCATAACGCCAGAAGCCACAGAAAGCTAAGCTATAAACTAATATATTTTATTTTATTGAATTTAATTACTTTAATAACTTTCTCAACTTAATCTCTATTAACCTAATTTTTTAACTCAAAACCTAATGTTTTAAATAGTATTGAGTAAACCAGAGGCATACTATTAGGTCAATAATACAAATAATAATTAATAGCCAAAACCGAATTTCTTTCAGCCAATCAAGAGAATTACGCACGATAAAAATGGTGATAATAATAACTCGAAATAATCAGTAATGCATTGCTATTAAAGTGTGATTATACAGATTTCCTGTGTGAACCTCCAAGTGTGTTTTTTCATAATTACTAAAAATATTTAAACAATTTAATCAAAATTGAACACGTAATGATCAGTGGCGCACTAATCTTAAAGTATACCTATCTTTCAGGTGAGGTTCTCATAATTGCTAAAAATATTCAAACGAGTTTCATTTGGATTAGATCAGAAATAATCAATGGGGCACTGTCGGTGTGTAGCGTCCAGACTGAATCCTTATGGCACCTCAATGTAGGTATGCGTGATACAGATTTCTCTCAGGAAAGTGGTTTCCAAGAAAATACACACAGAAAAGAGCAATCTCGATACCTAGAGCAGCGGAAACTCAACTCAATAAATAGATCATATCCTGGTAGGCAGACAGATGACTTAGGGCCAGTTGTACGAACTAAGTTGAGCCAAGTTCAGCTTGAACCAAGATCAAAAGTCAAAGTTACGATTGTTACAATAATCGTAACCATGGATTTTGATCTTGGATCAAGCTGAACTTGGCTCAACTTAGTTCGTACAATTGGCCCTGATAGTGTTCTGTCACCATGGATAACCATAAAAGCTTGTAAAAGTTAAATACAAAGTGACAACGTATAGAAGTTATATTTAAGTTTGTATAAGTGAAAGTGTTCCCAAGCAGCAATTTTAGTAGTTTCTACGTAATAGTTGCCATTAGGGGAACTTTAAAGGTTTCCGCAACTAAGGACTGTTACGTAATGGGAACCATCCTTCTACCAAGTATTCAACAAAATGGGGAATAATAATTACGTGGAAAATTACTATTCCGGTACTTCTACCGTTACCGTGTCGAGGACTAGGTTATTACGTAAACGGGATGTAACCAAGTAGTAGAAATGACTAACTTTTGGAATAGCTCAGCTGACCGAAATGAGAGCGCAAACTATATATTTGGCTCTCTGTTATTCGAATAGCAAATTAATGACTTACTGAGTTTGAGCATATGATATGTCCAAGGTCCAAGTTAAGGTGATTATATACAACATGCATAAGCATATATTATAAATCATGATGTTTTGCATTTACCCTGGGTGTGGATATTAAAACCACCACTTGTTTTCTGTAAAATGTTATCATGATGCTTCGATAAAAAAGACGCCCCCTCGAGAAAATGGTTTTTTCGGAAAAAAATTTTTTTGCAAAAATTATGTGTACAAGCAAAACTGCAAAAATTTTTATGGAAAACGTTTTTATTTAAAATGCTATATATTATAAAGTAATAATCTGTTTAGAAAACATATTTGTAAATGACCATAATAAAAAGAAATTTTTTATTGAATTATATTATTATCTGTGTCAATATGGCGTCTTCATTCAACAACAGAAAAATGGCGACTTTAATTGCAGTAACTTAGAGGTTGCAAAAACCAGAATTATTTCCCTACAAGTTACATTTCCCATAAAATAGCAGATGCCACCAACGTTATAGTTGTTGCTACTTTAAAAGTGGTGACGGGAACTACAACAATTTCACTGTGTAGTTATATTTACCTAGATGTAGCAAATGGGACCAATGACGGTATAAGATCTTGGTAACTATTGCTATCAACTTATTTTCATGTTGGTACAATTGGCAGATACGAGATAGGTATTTTTTTTTTTAATTGGCAACACGGTAATAACTGTTAAAGTGTCACTGTGTGTGATGTCGACAAGGAAACGAATGTGGATTAAAAACAACAATTATTATATTTTTACCAAGTACTTTTTATTATCTGATATTAATAAATAAGTTGTTAATAAATTTGTGCAAATAAAATATTTGTTTTTTTAATGAAAACGATGTACAATGTACGATGTATAATGGAAAAAATACATGAGTTTTCATATTTTAGTGATCAGTTTACATTTAATTTCATTCAAAAAATAGTAAGTAAGTATTTATTTGAATAGGAAAATCCTAATATATAAATTCACTTTTCTAATGTAATTAAAAAGAATCATAATTTATACATAATTAAATAATACAGGCACTTACACACTCAGACTAATACATATACAAATAAATTAAAAAAAACCGAGGAAAAGATACCTATATAAAACAAGTGGAGTTAATCAGTCGGCTTTATATAGCTTACAATTTTACGTTTGAATACAGGTAGAGAGATAGATTCCTTTCATCATCTGACAACTTGTTATATTGATTGAGGCCTTTATATAACATAATTTTCCTAGTTTGACTTAGATTTTGCCTTGGTATATAAAATTTGTTGTTAGTTCTTGTGTGGTGTTGATATATTTGGTTTGCATAAAATATAAACTTATTTAAATACTTGGGTATTAAGTTATTTAAAATTTTGAAAATAAATACCATAGCCATGGAAAGCAATCTATCTTTTACAGACAGCCACTGAAGAGAAGAAAGCATATGTTGGATTGAGGTATATCGGCTGCATTTCAAAATCACTCTCATTCCTCTATTCTGTAGTTTTTGAAGGGAAGTTATTTTGTTTAAATCGAAGAAATATAATAGACTGGCACAGTAATCGGATAATGGTTATTTTTGTCGTCACTCATAACTTTTGAGATATTGTAGAAAATAAATATAGTTTTTTTGCTATTTTTTTTTTGTATATATTTCAGTTCAATTTATTGTACACAAACAATGTCTTATGCCGTTTATACCGAAATTGTCCGTTCCCCATCGACACAATATTTATTAAATTTGGAGTTTTTAATCGGCAAATTCATTTAATATGCTCAGTGGATCACTAACTGAACTATGGGTCAATCTGTTTTACAGATAAGTTGTAACTTTCGTGCTGTACACAGTATCACTAATATCACTGCAGACTGTTAGTTTTCGATTAATTTTCTCCGTGTTGATGGGAACACTTTTGCACTTGTTGCCAAAGATGATGGTTTTGCTGTGGCGAAATAATCTTTCATGTTTGCATCATATTCTGAAGAATCACTATTTCTCTACTACTGTTTAACTGTTTCTTTAGTTTTCTATAAAACGTGGATGAGTGCCGATAAATTTTATTTCGCTTTTACTGAGCATTTCAGATGCCGCCATTTTATTCAGTGCCAATAATTATATAAATTGTCTTAAAAGTTAATATTACTCTATAGTAGATTTTCAAGGTATATGTAACTTTTAAGTCATTTTCAATTAGTGGGGAGTAGTAAAAATAACTTCAAAGCCCCTATGTTCGTAGAAATAACCTCATTTTTACTCAAGATGTCACTAATAAGTTAGACTACTTTGTAGTGGTCCTTTGGTAAAGCTGTACAGTCGGCACTACTACCAATTTTCACTTTGCAGTTGAGGATGCTTCAAAGTAATGCAGAGTAGTATCCGTGAGATTCTCCAGCAGTTACTTGAAAGTGTTATAACTATACAATGCCTAAATTCAGTAGAATCTACATAATTGTCACTACAAATGCATACCACAAAGTGAATATTACCCTGAAGTCGCAAAATTAGTAACAGGTATGTCATTCCTACTATATTAAAGTTCCGATGCCTCAGATGCCAGTTCCCATCACTTTGAATGCTGCTTGAGTTTGTATAAGTGAAAGTGTTTGTAAAATAATTTATACCTCGGAATATTTTCAGCTTGATAAGAAATATTAGTTAGTGTTTAATTAGGTACACAAACCAAAACTTTACACAGTGCTTCCCTCCAACGCTGTAAATCATAGTTTATATATATATACCCAAGTAACACATAAAGTCGCGGTAATGTATCGGCGACTATAAAAGCCACGATAAAGTGGACTGCTACCATAGGCTGCAACGTGGTAGCTACGTAGCCGCCACTAAAATGGGGAAAAATTTTTAGTCGCCGGGTAGTGTTTCGGGTAGTTCCGGCCTCTATAAATGTAACTATGTTTAGTTACTATAAAGGATCGGGCTAGTAGCGGGTACTACTCCGCGACTCAGTCGCCTAGTAACCGCTACGTGGCTGCCTAGTAACTGCCACTATCACTTTTTAAAATGGTGTTTATCTTTTACCGACCTATTTTTTTTTCTTTTATAATAATGGCGGAGTGAAATAATATTATACCAAAAAGATGTGTACTTTAGGCGCGTATATAAAGTACTTCTTTAGCCATTTTTTCAAACGCAAATTACCTTTTTGATATAACTTGACATATTAAATGATAAAATTTCAACGCGCCTTCAAAATAACCTTTTTTTGTAATTTGTTGACAAAATAATTTAAAAAGGCAAGATTAAAAAATGTAAATATTTATTAGGGAAACATTTGGAATGCTTTCAAAATAATTTTTCCTAAACGTTTATAATAAAATATTAACATAACCATTGTCTAGTTTTGATTCAAATTAATTTTTTTTTCTAAAAATTTTAACAACAGCTAATAATGGCCGATTTTAACAAAGATACTATAAAGTTAGGCCCTCCACCATAAAGTATAGCCTGGAAAAGATCTGTGATTTTGGTGACCCAATAGCAACTATCTTGCTGTGACTGTATAGTGTCAGATTCTATTTTGGAACTGTAAAGTACCAACAGGAACTATTTCGCTACCCATGTTGCCATTAAAATGCCACGATACTTTAAAGTTCCAAGTGATGGTCACTGGAACTATTCTGGAACCTAGATTGCCTCTCTATGTACTCAATTACTTTATTTAGGCGTCTTAATGGCACTGGTGGGTGGCAGTAACTGACTCACTGGTACTATATAGTTTTTGCCACTAAAGAGTAACAAATCCCCAAATCTTACTCGTGCCATTAAATTTTATCTATAAATTTTTTCTCAAGCTAAGTTGCTAAAAGGTAATATAATTCGTGTAAATTGCCAGTTTATTATTAAAGATTAAATCCCTACCACTAAAGCGCTCGGGATTCAATCAGATAATAAACTGTCAATTTACGCTCTTTGTATTACCAGGCAACAAAGCTTTCGCAAAAATTTTACCGAAATTCCAAGCACTAGTGATATTACATACGATAATTCAATTAGTAAATTATGTTGCTATGAAACAATTTACTAGTTTTGCCTGCCTTACTAAATAGAAACTTTACGATTGGCCCCTGTTGAATTTTTATACATTTTAAGATAGATTTTTACGTGTATTATTTCCGTTAAAAGTAGCGTAAAGTTGGATGGATGAAATTTTATCAAATTGAGAAGCAAAAGTCGAAGTGGACACCTTGTACCCACCCACATATTCGTCATAATAGAGGCTGCATGACGAGAGAAATTTGAATTCAAATTTTGCTACTATTCACTGTGAATTTTCAGCAAATACGTATATTGCCGTCTTGATTGTTAAAGTTAACTCGCATACAGCTCTCAATACACTTTGTTAGTTCTAGGGAAGTTGTATTCGTTGTATTTGACTTTGCAGTTCTGGTTATTTTTCAGTTTTAGTGTTAGGCGGCGCAAAGATAAACAGTTATGTAAAATTTAGTAAATTAATTACGTTATTGACGAAACCAAGAATCTTCCCAAAGTTACATTATAGAATGTAATAACTTCCTTTATTGGGTTTGTAATTTATAATTTTATAAGACAGTATACAAGGCATTGTTCCTTATAAGGGTTAAAAGTAAAAATTTACAAATTATTTATGCAACTTGATAGAAGATGTAAGTACGGAAACTCGGGCAGTGCATCAAGAAGTGGCAAACTGCTTCCATCTTAATAATAAACTTCCAACACAACTCTTAGCGTGAGCTTTAATTGAGTTAATCTTCCTTATGATATCCATCGCTGGACGAAATAATTTCTTTCAAGATGCATCTACCAAAAGCTGCAGAGAAGCTAAACGTCTGAAACAATCCATCGCTAACTGTTGGGTCATCAATCTTGGGGATCAGCTGCCAGAACTCCCGCATAACATCCTCAAGTCTTGTGTGCTCAGTAACAGAATAGAAACTACGAGAATGCAGTTCTCAATGACACCACGTGGTTTTGGAAATGACGGATCTATCTATTCTCGAAGATCTAACTGGTAGCTTCTGTGTAGCCTGTATGATTGTAACTTATTATTCTGTTTGTGTCTATTTCTCCTTTATATGTAGGGAGCTATGCAACAGATAAAAAAACATTTCGAATGTTTATTTGTGATAAAAAATAGTTATACAGTTTAAGAACTTTATTACAGATGGTGACTTTTTGAAAACGGAACTTACTTAAACTAACCTAAGTTAAATAAAACAATTTACCAGTCCAATAAAATTCGCAATTCAGTTAGCGTAACCACTATCCAAGAACCATTAGCGCCCCTACCAACTTCAGATACTTATCCTCTCCAAGTGTTTTTCAATTTCAACATTTTACTTTCGTTTTGTTCCACTGTATGAACTCTTCAATCTGTTTGGTTAGCTGCAATTGAATTAATAAAGTTTAGAGGTGTATAGAGCGGGAAGCATTACATGTGCAGCTCTAATTAGGATTCAGTATACTAGTCTCCTTTAGATACCATCAAGACAGCATACAGGGGGAAATCGCGAACGTGTATAGAGTTCCATTAACTTACTCGTGACTTAATAGCGCCTTTTGGAAGGTTTCCACGGTGTCGTATATCCTGTTTAAGAAGTCATCCCGGCTTGAAAGCTTTTCCTTTGTGGAAAGCTAACAAACTGTGATAAAGTACAAGGAAACACGCAATTAATTATGGATCTAGGTGTGGTGTACAATATAGTTAGATAAGGATTAGGGCTGCTTGATATAATGTAAGGGTTTGGCACTTACAAAAAAGAATACAATCGATGGCAGACTCAAATTAAATATTGTACAGGATGTCCAGCATTTTTGCTATAGTTTTAGTTCTGTTATAAAAAATGTGCCATAATTTAGAACACTAATTGTATTGTGTTATATTGAAAATATAGAAATAAATTCCCTCAAACATTCATTTGAAATAGTACATACCCGGGCAATTTCAATAAGTTCACATTTTTCAGGTTTTTTATACCATTGAAATTAGCCTATTTAACTATCTTAAAATTTTGTTAATGAAACTTGCTCAGAATTGTCCAAAAACCTTAAGTCCAAAATTTAATCAAAATTAAAAAAAATGGAAAAATGAAATTTAAAAAATTTTAAAAATAATTACTTAAAAAAACTGCAAATTACTTGAGAACTACCTGGCAGCTTGGGTTTAATTTCAAACAAAATTGTCATAGTACAGTTTTCTAAATAAAAAAAAAACTATTAAAATGATATTTTCGGACTTATTTTATTCAAACTTTCATTTTTTTTTGATTAAATTTTGGACTTAAGGTTTTTGGACAATTCCGAACAGGTCATTAACAAAATTTTCCGATAAAAAATGACTATTATAATTTTTTGTTTTTTTTATCTCATACTTTGATATCATAGGTGGCTTTGCATTTGTAGGAGGTGAATGTTTTTTAAGTCATAATTGGATCCTAATTTTTTCTATACTTAAGTAAAATTTGATTCAAATCGCACAATAAATAAAAATTTTAAAGAGGTCTTCGCTTTTAAATGGGTCACTCTGTATGTATTTAAACAAGATATGGAACTAGACTATATTTTGATCTTATTCTGTTGAAGGGTTGGGGAATAAATTGGGATAAATCCAGCAAGTAAGAGTCCATAACATTGATATTTAGTATATGTATATAAGAGAAGCTAAGGTCTCAAAAAAATTTTTGGCATTAGCCACCCCCACCCATTATTAAAGAGGGTGAAAAAAAAAATTGTGATTTAGTGTGTGTACAAGAACCAAAGGCCTAAAAAATTTTTTACTTCATCCACCCCCACCCCCACTCCTACTACCGATGTGGGATTTGGACGGAAAATCTGGATGTGGAAGTAATGATTTCTGGGGCAGCAGTTTTTTTAAAGCATTTGCCTCAGCGTTATAAGAACTAATACTATTCAATAGCACATCTTAAATCGCCTAGTTTGCGATTAATCTCCAGCGTTAGAAGCGTTATGTCATCCTTTTGTGATATAGGTTTAAGTGTTTTCTCACCTTAATTAGCATATTGCAATATTGGTTTTAATCCTTAAAAAATTAGTAAAAGTCTTTCACCCCCGAACTGTGTGCTTTGAAAAGCCACAGACAGCAGTTTACGGTTGACCCTAAAAATAAAATAAGTCTTTATATAATTTATATACAGTGTGGGCTATTTAATACCGCAACACCCTGTTATTTTGGAACGCGTTTGCCGATTTTAATTTTTTTTTTTTTTTCAGAGAGTTGTATTTTTCATATTTTCAGGTCCTACTAAGCTCCTCCAAATGGGACGAAATTTCGAGATTCACTATTAAGCAATTTTTTATCGACAAATTGGATGGCGTATTCGATTCGTAATTGTATCACATACCTCTGTACAAAGCTTCAGCTCGATACCGCATATAGGGTGTTTGTTATTCAATGACAAAATTTAAAACTTCTCACATTTTGACTGGCCCTGTATAAAAGTCGGTTAGGTTTACTAAAAAGGTAAGGTCGTCATTCGACTTAAGGAACATCAGACACTAAATGAGGAAAGAAAAAAAATTATTCTTTAAATAAATAGTGATTCTATACATTATTCGGTTGCTATACGTAGGTGCCTTAATGAAAATAATCAAAATATGGAAAAATTCCACTAAGAAAAGTTATTTAGAATACAATTTTATACCTCTATACCAAATTTCAGGAATATAAAATAATTTTTTTGAAACTTCCCATTTTTTCATTAAATTAGTATTTTATTTTAAACTATTCAATTAAAACTGCATAGAAATTATTTTTTGTGAATTAATATTTAAAGTTATGTAGAAGCTAAAAGTAGGCTATGAGAAAAGCAGTGGATACACATTTATCAATATTTATTTGACATATCTGTCAAACGTAGTCAATATTATCCTTAATTTCTGTTTCAAATTAACGAACCAAGCATAAAAAATTAAGTGAAAATGGTACTCACAGTTCGTGAAAAAATTTATATTGTGCAGTGCTACGGAATTGGCGGTGAAAACTCGCTAAGAGAAGTGGTAAGACAATTTAATTTGAAATTTCCAAACACTGCTTTGTCACGTACTCAGGCTATGAGAATAATTAAAAAGTTTCTGGCTACTGGTAGTGTTCTTAACATGAAAAGAAAAATAAAAGCATATGATGAAGACAATGTTGGGGCTATTATAGCTCATGACTCTGTTATAGAAAATCCTTGGATGCCACTAAGAGAGAGATCAGCTCTTATTAATATTAGCAAGTCTGAACTCCAAAGAATTTACAAGGCAAAGAAAATAATAATAAAGCAAATTATAAACATACGCTTGAAGAGGGAGATGATGGCCGTAGGTTGGATTTTTGTTTGACCATTGGAGAAAAAATCATGGAAGAGAGATTTTTTCATCATTTCGTAATTTTCTCAGATGAATCCACATTCACAACCAATGGTGTTGTTTCATCTCAGAATTGTCGATTTTGGGCTTCTGAAAATCCAAATTTTAGAATTCATTGTAGAAGACAATATTATAAAAAAGTGAATGTGTGGTGTGCCGTTTCTTATCACGTTGGAGTTATTGGACCTTATTTCATTGAGGGAAGGTTAAACCAGCACACTTATTTACAGCTTCTTGAAAGATTTTCTGAAGAACATTTAAATATTTTAAGAGATATGCCTTTAGTTCATTTTCAACATGATGGTTGCCCTGGCCACTCCACAGAAATGGTTAATCGGTGGTTGAATTTAAATTTTGGATAAAAACGGATTGCCAGGAATAGACCGATCAAGTGGCCGGCGAGATCCCCAGACCTATCAATATTGGATTTCTTTTTATGCAGCAGTTGGTTTACGCTGAACCACTTCCTAACGATGAAGCAGTACTGAAGCAGAGAATTACAAATACCATAAACTCCACTTAGATCATATTCGAAACAGTTTTAAGGACTTCAGGCGAAGGATCGAAATGTGTGTGGATGTGGGTGCTAGCTAAGTCGAATAATAAAAGAAATTGTAAGCATTGTTTTGTATTGGTCAATAATTAATTTGTTTGTGAATCTGTTATATTTTTGCCATTTATTACTTGTTATAATTTTTAAACTTCATAAATTTTCTGTTAGTAATTGTTTCTTGTTTTACAGTTAGTTCGATAAACATTAAACCTTCTTACATCTCGTATATTCAATTATTTATTTACCAATAGCCTACTTTTTGAGATGATTAACATTTGCTCCTACACAACTTTAAATATGAATTCAACTCTTAATTCACAAAAAATGGAAAGTTTCAAAAAAATAATTTTATATTATTGAAATTTGGTATAGAGGTATAAAATTGCATTTTAAATAACTTTTCTTAGTGGAATTTTTTCATATTTTGAAAAATAAAGGTACTTTATTAGTGGTGATTTTTACAACTTTGCTTATAAAACACCCTGTGGAACACCAAATCAAGTCATTTTTGGTATACTTTAGTTTTAGAACAAGCAGGATTCAATCCCCAAATACCATTCCAAAATTCCAAAATTTTTGGTCCATTACACCTCTTGTTACATCTATCCTGGGACACACTGTATAAGCGAAAGCTAAGGTGGGAGAATGTGACATATTATAAAGGTCTCAATGCCACAACCTGATCAATATAGTTGTTTGCCCATATACAATTCAGGTCCAATCCGTTTGTAGTGCAAGCGCAGATTTTGCGGCATTGACTACCTAACGAAGAAAGTTTGATATGGATCCTTACAACTATTCAACACTTGTAGCAACTTGACAATCTATATTGCAGCACGCTACAGTGAATAATTAATCTCGCATTAGTTAGTTGTAAACGGTGGTTATCCATAACTTTCTAAGGTAAAATTACACCTTGCTGCTTAGGATGTTAAGCCGTTCATTTGTCATTTCACGCAACTTTGTTCTAGAAAATAGGTTATGCAAATAATTTATTGATAACAAAAGCTTACTAGTCTAATAATAATTAATAGGGCACTTTATCATAGGCCGGTCACTAGAAGAAAAAAGTACCAGAAAGGAAAAAACCGGTGCCTAAGGAATCACCACTTCCACATCCAAATTTTCAGTGGGGGTGGTAGTGGGAGTGGCTGATGGCAAAAAAAATATTGAGGCCTTTGATTCTTGTACAGAAACTAATCACAATTTTATTTTTTACCCCCTTTAATAACGGGGTGGGTGGGAGTGGCTGACGTCAAAAAAATTCTTGAGACCTTTGGTTCTTGTATGCTCGCTAAATCACAATTTTATTCTTACCACTTTTAATAATGGCGTGGGGTGGTACTGGGGGTGGCCGATGGCAAAAAAAATTTTTAGGCCTTTGGTTCTTATACACACACTATATTACAGTTTTTAATAGTTATATAATTTTTTACCCCTTTTAATAATGGGGTGGGGGTGGTAGTAGAAGTGGCTGGTGTCTAAACAAATTTTAAAACTTTTTGTACTTGCATCACGTTTTATTTTATTTGTCCACCCCTTTTAATAATGTGTGGGGGTGCTAATGTGAGGTGGTGATGCCCAAAAAATTCGATTCTATTTGATTGTTTTACCTATTAATCCCCATCCCCCCCCCCAACATTTTAACGGAATAAAATCAATTAACATCATACACCGTTCCAGAGTAATCGTGTGCACAAACAAAAGTTATAGACAGAACTACAGACAGAAATTTATTTGTGCTCAAACTTAAAACATCGATGTTTCATGACATTCTAAGCCTATTAAAAAAAGAAAATTCAAAATTCTTTTGACTGTTACTCCACTACGTGGATGTGGAAGTAATTATCTGTAAATCATGATATAACGCGAAAACTAATTTTTCCACAAGTACTGGTGTCCCTAGAGTAGCAAGAGTAAATTTATTGGGTGTTGTTTCAGATGATGCCATAAAATGGTACAGTTAACTGAATAATGTGATAAATTGCCTCACTGCCTAGTAATTCATGAGAGCTTTTCACATAAGCGGGTGATATGCATCCGATAGCCTTTAATACCGGTTAACGAATTGAAAGTTAGGCGATTTGTGAATAAAACTCTGTCATGTTCCTTTAAATACAGGCGCATTTCCTGCATTAGATTTCAGATTTATTGTAAGATCGGACTTTTTCCATTTTATATGTCCAAATTACTTATGGGCAAAGTGTTTTAAAATTTGGCATGTCAAGACATAGAGAAAATATTCCCTTAATAGAATTATACTACAGTTTCATATAAAAGAGCAATATTTTTTTGCAACTGTATATTATTCCAGCTGTATTACTCATATCGTAACAATATTAGCTAAAGAATCTGCAAAAGTCTTTACACAAAACTTCACTTTATAAATTAATATATTAATATAACAACTGACCAATCATTAAAAAAATTATAAATCAGAACATCATGTCACACTGTTTAGGTTCATTCATACAGGGTTCTCCCTTAACAGATGGTATAGCCCCACAAATAACTGTGTGATCCAATACATCAAAGTTACATGCATAACTATTATAAGTATTCTTAAGCCTTAAGCCATTTGCTAAAATCCATTGAAAATTGTTCACAGAATTTTCCTCATATTTGATTCTAAAGAATAGTGTATTATTACTTCTCGAAACTATACAAAAAATAGTACAAGAAGAAGTTACTTGCAATGTAACAGACATAAAGAAGTCCAGGCGCCAAACTAAAATTATTCTTGGCACTCGGCACGTGTTTGATTGAAAGAAAGTCAGTTTTTAACACCGATCATGTACGGTTTTCAAAGCCTACATGATTAAAAATTAAGTGCAATATAGCAACTTAATTACTGCCCATTGTTTCAATAGTACATATAAGAGACTTTTCTTTAATGTATTTGAAATAAAATTAAAATTTAGGATTTTATTAATATTATAATCGAACTACTAAATTCATTATTGACGATAAACATTGTAAACAACTATACTTTAAGATAATTTATGTAAGCATGGCAAAGATGCCTAACAAAAGTGGTACCAGTAAATATTAAATTAGGAAGATATATTTCCCGCTGTGATTTATAAACTCAAGTCACGCAAGTCGAACGCAGATAAAACAAACTACAAAGACCTGACACTGATTGGATTTTGGAAATATTTTATGAATTTTATAGTAATTTTTGCTTGCTGAATTTAAAAAAGAAATCTATTTTCGTCTAATATGTCATGTCATTACTATTCATAATACGCACAAGATTTAATGCAACTAAGTTTATTGGAATCACTATTGAATCAGTTATGGTGATGTACTTAAGTTGACACATGTTTCCCCATTTTTACTTCCACATCCAGTGGAACTATAGTAACGACAACATTTTTTTTTAAATTTTTTATTGCTCAAATAGGCTTAGAATGTCATAAAACGTCGAGATTTTAAATTTGAGCAAAAAAAAATTTCTTTCTGTCATTCTGTCTGTCTGTGATATATAGTGAAAAATGTACCATTTTTTTTTAAATTCTATATTCTATTCTATTATTCTGATATAAGACAGGGAAACGTATATTAAACGACATCATGTAGAACAATGTCCTGGCAATATGCTGACCAGTATTGTATTTCTTCACAGACGTAAAATCAGAGTTTTGAAATAAATAACCTTATATTTTACAACACTTAAATTTACAACCCTAAAATTTACCACTTAACCGTGTTGTACTCTTCATTAAAATAAATTTACATAATTAATGTGACATATGTATACATAAAACGTGATTGTGGTAGGATTAGATCATCTTTTTAAATAATGTTCTTAAATATGCAAATAAAGTTGTATAAATCTGGTAAAATATAATTATCAAAAAGTGAGGGGTTGCTACGGCAAAAGTGCTTATTTCGCATATTAATGCTGGCAAAGTACGTTTATGATCAAAGGGACAAAATATTGCAGAGTCAAAAAACGTTCACGCAATCACGCACATGTAGGCTTAAAATGGGTTCTACGCTGTGAGTACGCTAGTATAGTAAGCCAGAACAATAAGAGTTTATTTTGCGGTTTGTTATATTTTTAGCTAAGTTACTTTATAATATCAATTTTAAATAATCCAAAAACTTGTAAAATCATTTTGTTTCTAAAATCTGTGTACAGGGTGTCCCAGATTTAAAGTGACGTAGACTAATGAGAGATAGAGCACACTTTGCCGAGTTCAGAACACCCCCCACACTTAACCTTGAAAGTGAATGGTTTTCGAGATACGGGGTGTTTTGTGATTCTTGACTAAAAGCAAAAATTCACCATATTTTGGAATGGGTGGACGTAGGGCCACACATTTTTAAAGGGAGACTAACAGGTGAAGTTTATTTAAATTTCTTAATAGATGTGTTACCAAATTTATTAGAAAACATCAATGCCAGAGGTATGTGGTTTGAACACGATGGTGCTGGACCATTTTTCTGTACCGGTGACGGAGCATCTTAATCAACGTTACACCAACAGATGAATTGGTAGAGAGGGTCCACTTAACTGGCTACCGAGATCTCACCCCCATGGATTATTTTTTATGGGGCTATCTGAAGTCACAGGTGTACAGTGAAAATATTAATACCCGTGAACAATTACAACAATTTTTTTTTAATTTATGTGACAATATTTTAGACACAACCCGGCTATGATCGATAGATCGGTGAAAACCCTTTTTAAACGTTCACAAAAATGTATTGACGCTGGGGGTATTTCGAAAATTTATTATAATTTTAATTAATTGTAACAGTGTATAAAATAATTAGTGTATTTTTAAAATGTGTGCTATAAATTA
This sequence comes from Rutpela maculata, assembly GCA_936432065.2. Classification (NCBI taxonomy): domain Eukaryota; kingdom Metazoa; phylum Arthropoda; class Insecta; order Coleoptera; family Cerambycidae; genus Rutpela; species Rutpela maculata. The sequence goes on along the minus strand of OW386291.2, from coordinate 139,686,357 downwards.
TGATTAAGCAAACTGTTTTTTTTTTTTTATTTTTTCATTTTTCTGTTTTTTGTTTTGCTTTTTAAATAATAATAATACATTAAATAATTATTAAACAAGTGTTTAAGTGAAATTAATAAAATAGCGACGTTAACTAGTTGTTTGTGTATTTTGTAGAATTTAAATATCATTCACCATTATTTTCGAAAATTGCTAGGAAGTAACCATAAACATGCTATCAAATATTATGACAGTATTTTGCACAATAATCCATAGACATTTCAATAGTTATCTGCCACTTACAAAAAAACTGATATACAGGGTGATGTAATTGGCCCTAAATGTAAAATAATAAAAATTGAGTTCTGTCCTAGAATTTTTCCAAAATAAATTATGCTATTGATTGGACTAGAGTTGGTACATGTATCTATTTTAACGTGAGCTGGAACTAGATTATATTTTCATCTTATTCCGTTGAAGGGTTGGGGGGTAAATTGAGGTAAATGGGGGTAAATAGATAAATCAAACAGGTTAGGAGTTCTTAAAATTGGTATATAGTATATACAAGAGAAGCTATAAAGTCTTAAAATTTTACTACCCTTATTGCCACCCATTATTAAAGGGAGCGAAAAAAAAATATGATTTAGTGCGTGTAGAAAAACCAAAAACCTCAAAATATTTTCTTACTTCATCTACCTATAAATTTGTGGGCCTGTATTATTCATAATTTTTTTTTGGCAAACTCTACTCATTTTTGTACCATGTGCCAACGGAATCGCGCTTGACCGAATTTTCCCTTATTATAAATACGTCAGTTTGCAATCTCTTTAACCAAAATAAAATCGACGCTTAGCTCTCCCATAATAATAAACAAACATCCAGAGAGAGATAAGTTAGTGCTTTCAAAATTTAGCACCGTGGAATGAATGTATCGCACAAGCACACTACAATAGAAAACAAGTCAACAATGGCAATGGGACATAAACGTAAACTAAATATAGAATTCCTTTACCGGCATCCCTGCTGATGATATAACCGCATCACTCTGGCGTTGCTCCAAATGTAATATATTAAAATTTAACTTCTCTTGTGAACTAAAGTGCACAGTTAATGCCAATTAAAGCATTCATAGAGAGAATATAAAAAGTTTATTAAAACGCCGCATTCATATCTGCCATAGACGGAAGCAACGTAAATATCACCAGGTAACATGAATAGCCGGATGATGCTGCAAAAACTTTATCGTTCACGAGTGTATAGAAGCGTTATTTTCTTTTGTTGCACGTACTAGCTTCAATACATAAAAATATGTGTTAAAAGAATTGTTATATACAGTGTTCGTAAGCACGGTACGTATAGTACTTCAAATGTGTACTTCATCAGAAAATGAAGGTTAAATATTATGTGCTGTAAATATTTTTCATATTCATATAGAGGTAGTTTTTCGTAATGAGGATACTCACGTCAAGACAAAGTGGATGTCTGTCCGTTTTACTAGTAGAAAATAATTTGGTGCATTACGAAGTGCCGTGGCATTTTTTTTAGTATTCAAGATTGTGAACAGAATTACACCCCCGAATAGGGTAGTTTGCTGGTTTCCAGTGTCGCTAACCGAAGCGCTTTTTCGTAATAATACTTGCTGCGAATATTACTTCATATCCTTATAGGGGTTGTTTTTCAAAATAGGGATGTTGAGGTCAGGATCTTGTTCAACTAGTATTAAAAAGTAATTTTGAACATTTCTAATCACCTCACTTTTTTTTAATATTGGCGTTCCACCACCTGAATAGAGTTTGAAGAGGGGTAGTTTTTACCATTTTGTTATCTCTATTGAATCGATACTTAATAGTTATCATAAAATAAATATAATTTTCACATTCGGTATAAGCTATTATTGAAAGCAATTTTAGGGGCTGTTGTTATGATTTTAGGGGTGAAATAGAATTTTCCCCAGCCTTTCGAACGAAGACGTGTTTTCATTAATTTTGAACCTGGTCCAACAATCAACTATTTTTAACATTGTCCTTAATACCTTATTCCTGTTAAATACAAAAAAATAATTGTTTACACAGATCATTAGGACAATTTCGTTAATATGATAATAAACTAGGTGTAGTTACATGTTATAGACAATATTGATTTGTCAGTATTTTTAATAATTATTAATTTTATTTGAGCGAAGGTGTGGAGCTCTATCGAGGGAGAGAAAAGTGCAATGGCAGAAATTGTTTTAAATAAGGTACATTCCAAGAGGAAATTTTGCAGGCCTCATAAAGATAATTGATGAAGTATATAAATTAGGAAAGGAAATTCCAAAGTACCTACCGCTGTCAACAAGTGACGCAACGTGACTTTTTAAAGTATATCGTGTGGTGTTTAAAAAGTCAATGTTGGACTGTTGAACGTTGAAAAAGTATAAATGTAAAAGTGGTCTAAGGTCAGTGAACACATAATCAAAGTCCGAATGAGCTATGAAAGTGTTAAATTGTAGCTATAACAGCACTTTGAGTTATATATAAACTATAAATGTTACTTATTGCTTAGATAGATATTAATATAATATGTTATGTTACAATCATATATTTTTTTGTTACATTATAAACCTTTATATTATAACTTTCTTGTCGATTCTCCTCAGAGGTACTAATGGACTTTGGATAATAATAATAATTTATTTAGTAAGATATTTTGTTTTACTTTCAGTTACATGCATGTATCTATGTACAAGTTCGACGTAATTGACTATTTCAATTTACTGCTAACAATATACAGTAGTAGGAGTGTTAAATAAAACATAATAAAAAGGGAATATTTAATAAAATAATAATGAACAAATGACTTACATAAAATTATAAAAGACATATTACATAACAATATATGAAAAATAAAATTCTTACAGAAATTACAATGGATTGTATAGTCCAATCTATAGATACATTATAGACAAAAGAAATTGTGTACGTCTTATTACATAGGTACTTCAAATAGTTTGTAGCACCTCAATCTTCATTGCTTAATTTATACGGTGTCTTTTTCACAAAATTTACAACCGTTAATTCCTCGACCATAGCCATGTTTACTGCTAAAAATCTAAAATGAAATACTTCTTATCACTAAGTACTGAAAATGTTTTGTCTAGACTAGCAACACATTCACAGTAAGTACTAAAAAACCATCTGAATTTGCAATAGTCCAAGGAGTCAGTGGCTTTTGCTCATGATGCTACGAGTTCATAACCTGAAAAATGAATTTGTACGTTAGCAATTATTTATAAAGCAACATTTAATTAGGCAAGTATATATGAAAAGAATGGTTGATCATTGATAACAATTCTTACCTTTGCAATAAGTTTTTATTCTGTAAATTTTTCACAGCGATTGTGTCATCTGCAAACAGTATAATGTCAATAATTGGATCGGAACGACCATATCATATATCTGTCAGGAATAGCACTTGTTCCGGTCACTGACCCTTGTGGTACGCCATATCTCTCGGGCGGCATGTTAGACTTTATTTTGCCTTTAGTTACATGCTGGGATTTATTTCTCAGGCAAGATTTGATTAGCTTCACGGTATTTGTGCTAAACTTATAACGTTTTAGTTTTTCAAGTAGAATGCTGGGGAGAAGCAACAGTGATTTTAATTATTTTGAAAACCTTTATTACATTAAGGAAACAAATTTTTGCAAACAAATAACGACTAAATACCAAGAAATAATCATGTAAATAAACTGCTTCTATACAGTTCTTATGGCTCTAGATCACACCATCATCTTCTTCATCTTTCAATTCACCCCTGGAACAAAATCTAATATATAAAAAATCTCGTGTCACAGTGTTTGTTATCGAACTCCTCCGAAACGGCTTGACCGATTTTTATGAAATCTTTGGTGTATATTTGGTAGGTCTGAAAATAGGTCTTTTATACCCCTAGGTGATGAGGGTGGCCCTATCCAGAAATTTTATTTTTATTTTTTGGACAAAAATTTATAATATATATGGCAAAACAACGTTTGCTGGGTCAGCTAGTAATTATTTATTATTATTATATTAAGGCATTAGATCAACAAATCAGTATTATGATCTTGACACTGTGAAACGAATTTAAAAATAATCAATTAAACGCATACATTTTATTGTATTTATTGCTGCGTTGTCCACCTCCAGTACAGTTCGTACAAAGTAGCGTGCATGGAACCTTTGCCTTTGAACAGGAGCATCGTGTACGGCATTCGGAGCAACTACACTTAACCTATTCTCTGCAGGCTGCCATAAGAGACGGAAGAGAATATCATACCGGCGCGGCGTCCACTCTCCATCAACCATAGTCCATCCCCATCCTTCTGGCCCTTCAATGTTGTCCATCACTGTGAATGCATGGAATCCTCTCAATCAAACTTCAAAAATGCATGTTCGCTAAGTAACTTGATCTAATCTAATCGCAATAGAGGAAGATATTCCAATTTTTTGGTAGCATATTTCCTTGTGCTACTTGGCGACGAAAACCAACGTCTCTCTTATCTGTCACAAGTTTCTACAGACAAATTTTTGGGTAAGTATCCCAAGAAACGTGTGTTCTGTTTGCATGGAACTTTTCAGCATGATTTAAAATTCTGTTTTTGAATTCCGCATCACAGTATTCTCCAAAAGTCCGTAAGAATTAAAAAATATTTGTTTTTTTGAAAATTATGCAGAACCCTTAAGATGTAGATATAAATGTATAGGGACAAAGAAGTGTTCTTTTTACAAGAGCTTTCAAACAATAAAAAAAGAAAATCGAAATCGGGCCATTAGGAGCTAAGATACAAAAAAATTTATTGCGGTCATCTTTAATGGCTGCCATTTTGGTATTCTACATGAATTTTCAATTGGCTCCTTATCTGGAAAGTTACCTTTGGCATCAAGTATAACCACAGAAAGTGGCATATTCCAATCAAAAAGTACAGCTTTTTGGCTTTTTTAGGTATGTATCCGACGTACTAATAACTATGAAATATGACCCTCGAAAACCAAACTATCTACTACTAGATTAATCAAATTTTTCAATTTCGTTTTCAGTAACTTTTTTTTTCGTCTAATTTTTAGAAACTTTTATTTGTGTTAAATTATCATTAATATCACATATTAGATATTTGATTAAACAACACTCAGTAGCAAAAAAGTATTACTTGTTTCCTTGCAAGAATGTTTCATTTCAATTGACGCCCAGTATAATAGAAACATTATTTTATTTATTTTATATGTTCAAAAGTGTTAAAATATTACTTAACTTTGCCAGGAACTCTATCTCGAGAGAAATCAGAATACATTTTGTATTGTGGAATCAAACGTGAATTTGGTTAGAAATTGAAAATAATTGGAGTTGTTTCGAAGAGTAGATTGCCGGCTGGCAGCGAAGCGAAATCGAGGAGGCTTGCCTCCACTTTGTTTTGAGCTTTCCACTCTAAACTGCTTTAAAATCTAATTGAATTGGTGGGAAATGATGCGGCTTGGTTAACTTAAACCTTCCCTTTACATGGATGCCCATATATTGCGCCAACAGGACACATCGAAACTTTGTGGGTCAGTTAAAAAGTTTTACATAGTTCCCGAAACACGGTATTTGAATTTGTGTCATTTGAAATTTTTATACGATATATATTTCACTTTGGTATACGCACGTATTTGTATATTTACTTTAAAAAGACTTAAGAAAATATAACAATAATAATAAATCGTCAGGAAAAAAAAACAAATACACAAAGCGATGTTTAGCTAGTAAGCTATTCTTACACATAACCTCAAATGCGTGATTGTTTCATTATTAATTTCAAGCTTAATAGTATATTATACAACGATGCTCTAATGAAGGCCATTATTATTGAGGATGGAGATTACAACTCGAGCAAGCGCAGCGAGCGAGTGTTGTAAAAATCCGAGGTAATAATAGCCAATATAGTGAGTTGTATACTATACTTTGTATACGACTAACCTATATAAAATATACCGGGTGATTTAGTTTGGTATTCGCCCCCCCCCCCCCGTATCTTTTTTATTTTAACAGAAAACTACAATAAACCATATATATTTGTAAATCGTTTGCCAAGCTCTATCGAATGACGTCCTTAAATCATCTTTGTGATCACATATGCCAAAATAACGATAGTCAACTTTTTTTTTTCAAATGGTATGCTATACATTTTTTTGCCGATTGTTGTAGATCTTCTCTTTCTGCATTCAACCATGTGAAAAAAGTATACACTTCCATAAGGAAAATTTCGAGAAAATTAATAAAATACGAAAAAACTTCATTTAAAGGTTTTGTTTCTGATTCAACATAGTTAGCCATGGAAACAGTTGAATTTTGTCATTGTTAGTAATGTCAAATTGAAAATACTGTTATTTGTGACTGTGTTATTCGTTTTTGTTTTATGTTATACTTCTAAATAGATTTACACAATGGTATCTTACACTAATGAAGAAAAATTGGACATGATATTAATTTATGGAGAGTGCAGAAAAAACAGTAAAGCAGCCAAACGTTTATATCAAGATCGCTTTCGAAATAGGCCGGTACTATCAGACAAAATGTTGGCAAGAAATATGAGCGAAAGTGGAAGTTTTGAGAAAAAAAGATACGTTTTTAAGCCCAGAACCGCACGAGATGAGGAACATACAGTTGCAGTTTTAGCCCGTGTTTTCGTAGACCCGCATATTTCTATTCGTCAGTTAGAGACAGAAACTGATATTTCATATTCTTCAATTCAAAGAATTCTGAGAGACAATAAACTGCGACCATATAAAATACATTTACATCAGGGCTTGCTTCCAGGAGATTACGAGAGACGTCTAAATTTTGTAGCGTGGTTGGCAGTTGCTCAAGAAATGACTATATTAGATCGCATCATGTGATCAAATGAATCCCGTTTCCATAATAATGGAATTGTCAATAGACATAACTGCCATTATTGGTCGCAGGATAATCCTCACTGGCTTCGGGAAACTAATTTCCAAAATATCTGGGGAATTAACGTATGGTGTCGAATTCTCAACGGACAAATTATAGGACCAAAGTTTTACGAAGGCACGCTTACTGGAGAAAGATATCTACAGTTTTTAAGAGAAGAGTTGTTAAATTTCATAGAAGTCGTTCCATTACATATTAGACATAACATGATATTACAACAAGATGGGGCACCGCCACATAATGCTATAATTGTAACGAATTACTTAAATGCAGCTTATCCAGGTAGATGAATCGGAAATCGCAGTCAGGGAGTCAAGTGGCCTGCCAGATCACCGGATCTCACACCGTTAGATTTTTTCCTTTGGCCATATCTAAAAGAAAGAGTGTACTTTACACCTCTAAATGATGTCGAAGATCTTAAAAATAGAATACAAACTGAATGCCGCAGATTAAATGTTGAAATTCTTCAACATGTATATACCCAAGGCGTGATAAACAGAGGACGATTATGTTTAGAAGCGAACGGAGGACTCTTCGAACATATGAAGCAATAAATAATGTTTTTATTTTCTTAACTATTGTTAGTTAGTTTTCAAGTATTGGTAGTTTTTTTTATTGGTAATTGTTATTTATTATTAGTTGTTATTTTAATATTATTGTTGAGTGTTATTATCATTAATTAACTAAAGATACGACATTAAATGTTTGTTTATATAAAAATGAATTACATAATTATTTAAAAACAGAACTTTGTTTGGTCAAAACATTAAACTTTGTTTCGAAAGTTTGACGCCTCATCAGTACCGTACACAATCCTCGTACAAATCTCTCTCTTTCGAATCTGATTTGCCTAGTTGGTGCTAATTACATTACTTACAATGTCAAAATTCAATTGCTTCCTTGGCTAACTATGCTGAAAGAACCTCTGAATGACGTTTTATCATATTTTATTAATTTTTTCGAAATTTTCCTTATGTTGAAGAATGAATTTTAACATTTAATCTGCAGCATTCAATTCGTATTCTAGTTTTAAGATCTTCGACGTCATTTAGAGGTATAAAGTAAGCTTTTTCTTTTAGATAGAACCAAAGGCAGAAATCTAACGGTGTTTAAAAACCTTTCTTTTTTCTCAAAACTTCCACTTTCGTTCATATTTCTTGCCAATTTTACAAACATTTTGACTGATGGTACCGGCCTATTTCGAAAGCGATCTTGATATGAACGTTTGGCTACTTTATGTTTTTTCCGCACTCTCCATAAATTAATATCATGTCCAATTTTTTTTCATTATTGGAAGATACATTGTATAAATCTATTTAGAAGTATAACATAAAACAAAAACGAATAACAGAGTCACAAATAACAGTATTTTCAATTTGACATTACTAACAATGACAAAACTCAACTATTTCCATGGCTAACTATGTTGAATCAGAAACAAAACCTTTAAATGAAGTTTTTTCGTATTTTATTAATTTTCTCGAAATTTTCCTTATGGAAGTGTATACTTTTTTCATATGGTTGAATGCAGAAAGAGAAGCTCTACAACAATCGGCAAAAAAATGTATAGCATACAATTTGAAAAAAAAAAGTTGACTATCGTTATTTTGGCATATGTGATCACAAAGATGATTTAAGGACGTCATTCGATAGAGCTTAACAAACGATTTGCAAATATATATGGTTTATTGTAATTTTCTGTTAAAATGAAAAAGATACAGGGGGGCGAATACCAAACTGAATCACCCACGCAAATTAGACTTTTTAGGAGGAAAAATTCATATACAAATTATATTTGGGCTATGTATAGTCCATAGGAGTAGAATTAAGGATCCGAAGAGTTCCCACCTTATCCGATGATGGAAACACCTTTTTGGGGCGAAAAACCACCCCCAGACGGGACTTAGTTACGGTTATTCTCATTTTTCTTCGGATCCGTCATTCCCACGAAAAACAGGTATAGGAACGAAAATATTCTTCATTAAATTCTACACAAAAAAAGTTCTATGGTCGATTTGCGTACTCCCCACCGTTTTCTCGCTATCGACGTTCATAGTAGGGGGTAGTTTGGAGCGCTCGGCGAAAAATCGGTGGTACGGGATTTTTCACAGCGAATATCTCCGAAACGGCTACTTTGAAGTCAAAAATGGTTATAATGAAACTTGTAGAGCGGATTCTCCTCTACCTCTACGAGATTCATCTTGTACTTTTCTTTTTTATTATTATTTTTGTTGAATTTTCTCGCTTTTTTCGAGGATACGCACTTTGTAATATGACCTCGTTTCCACACCACCCATGAGGTAGAGGTCTCGGTGCATTTTTTTTGTAAGTGGTTTCCCCTGTAGGCCTATTCCACTGTCGTCATTGTCGGTTTCAGTCGTCGATAAGGTTTTCTTCAATCAACTCATCTTCGGTAGGTGAATTTAAGCAGCCTTTTCCGTGACAGTTGGAGCACATGGTTGAGCAGCGCAATCCTATTTTTACACACCCGCATCGTTTCCCGCAACCCGTCCTGCAGTTGCAAGATATAAGTTGTAGAACGGAAGACGGAGATGGTGCCTCAAGTGTAAAAATGGGTGAAAGAACGGTGTCAGTTTTCTTCCAAACCCATTGTGTCGGATCAAGGTTTATTTCTCTCCATAACTGAATTTGATGAAAAACCCTATAAGCATGCTGATGAGAAGCGGCAGACGTTGGCGGTAGTCTCGATAATAGTACAGCGTTACTTGATTTCTAAACCAATTTACCGAATGTGAGAAATCTGTCTATTTAAATATTTCTCTTTCTTTAGAGCTTTATATAACGCTATCGTGAAACGCTCTTCAGCAGTTGCGACTTCTTTTGTTGATTGAGGGTTGTTAAATATACGCACAATGTCATCCAAATCTCTTCATTATTTCCCATGATGTAACCGATGGATCCTAGGTAAGACATCAAAAGATGAAAACCTCCTAATCGAACAACAACGTTTAATAATTTTCCTTCTGAACTTCCATATTCCGAAGGAACATGTCTCTTGCCTTTATATAAAGAGGCTGATCGAAAGTAATCGTGCATGTTTTTTGACCCAATTTCTTTGTTTCTTCAATTGCGAAATTCAAAACAGTGAAAATTGTATTGTAATTTGAAGGGGGTTGATTGAGAAAGGGCAGGGCAAGAATTTGCGACTTTGTATGAGGCTTTGTACGTGTTATAGTTTCCATAAATCCTTGCCATGCTGGAAAAGAAGGTATCTTCAAAAATTTGCCGTAAATCCAAAGCAAATCTTGGCTGGATGGTTTTGTTACCTTTTCCAACGCAACTTCAGAATACACATTGCTTAATGAAATTGTTTCTATGCCGGACTTCGGCCGCTCGAAATTCTGCATGGGTATTTGCCTACAACTACCGATCTCACTCGATGCAGGAACTGCTGTTAATTTTACGATTTGCTGGTTTTTCACGGCATCATGTGGTGTCACAACGTATTCCACCCATCGCATGGAACGTCCCTTTACCAGTCATTGTATTGACATTAAAATCGGCGTTGTCGAAAACGAATTGTGAAAATGAACGTCCATTAATTTCAGGATCCTATGATCTTAATGCAGAATATTCGAAGAGTGCTTCCTTTATTTTATTAATTTCTTCTGTTGTCAAAATTTTTTTCGCTCCATATCCCTCAGATTTTCTTTTCAGAAAAGAACGTAGTTTTCCATACTCTTCCAAATCTAAGTGTTTTATTTTCAAAACTGCTTTTTAGCATGGAATAAAATGACCATAATGAAGAAGATTTGTATCTGTCAGCTAAGTCAGCAAAATAAATAGGCCAATAATACATTTTCAGAAAGTGAGTTAGTTTTTTCTGAATGCACCAGTCCATGAAACTTTAGTACGGTTTATCATGAAAACTTTTTGATTTCTGTGGTAGTAAAGTAGATGCTGTTGCTTCTGCTCTTTCAGTTATTTCTGATGGAGTACAGGGGATAGCATCTTCTGAATCACTTTCCATTCTTTCAACCTTAAAACTAACACAATCAGACACAATTCCTCAATACCCGTTTTTACTTTGATTGTATACGACGTCTGTTTTTTTTTCGTAGTTATTAGTCATTTTTAATGTGCACAGATAAACTGACTCATGCATAATTTTCTGATTGGTACACGAGGGGGTATAATGACCAGAATTCCCTCATAATAATTCCCTGTGGGATTAATTGATGGCATTATATACCAAAAATCACCACCCATTTAATGTTCATATTATTTGTTAGTCGTATATAAAATTAATTCTTGTATGTTTATAACACGTGAGCTTTCAAATAACATAAAGATGACTTACTCACATTTACTTTTAAGTCACAAAATTTATTTATTCTAGCTAAAAAAGAGTTTATTAAAGTATTAGCTTTACTGGGATAGAAACTATGATAAACTTGTGGCAACAGCAATTTTTGTATTTGACAAGTATTTAAATTAGTATAAAGATCCAAGGTATAAATAGGAAAGGGCAAGGGGCCAGTGATAGATCCTTGCAGCACTCCTAAGTAATACTTGCTTTTTCAAACAATGTTATAGGCAATAACTTTTTACCTTCTGTCTAAAAGATACATATTAAATAAGATTAAAGGATATTCATCAAATTCTATATATTTTAATTTCGCATATAAGAGAGACCTAGTACAGTCAGTTTGTCATTTGACCCACGAATAATTCCTACAAGAGATGTTATCTTTTTATATAGGAGGACGTGTCGGAATTATTATTAATTTATATTTTTCATAAAAATATCCTGTCCGCTACGACCGCCATGTTGAAAAAATGACAGTCAAAATAGATTTTCCCAAATATCTCCTTTCCTGTTAGTTCTACCCTAAAATTAGGTATTACCTATATTGTAAAAAGTGAAAAATTGTTTTTCTCTGTTATTAATATTTTTCGATTTACAGCCTTCAGAACGGTGAAAATTTGTGCTTCGCTGTACATTTCTGCGATTATCTCCGTTCTCGTTGCTCCTATGTAGTAATTGGCTGTTATCAATATTGTAGATAATACAACAGTCAATTTTGAAAAAATTACAGCAGCTCGAACTTTGAAAAAGATTCTTGAATTTCCGAAAAATGTCTGCTCTATTGTTTCGATGTTATTCATACTTATTATTAATTTTCTATAATCAATAAACTAATTTACGATAGTGTTATTTCTTTAAAGAAATGAATTTTATTTGAATGTTTCAAGTTTTCACTAATCTGTTAATCGATTTACGTCGCCTAAAAAATGTGAAAAATGTGCCCGTTGCTCCTACGTAGAAAATAGTTCGAAAATTTTTGTTTAAAAAATTTTATTGTACTATTAATTTGTTTTTTTTGTTCTACAGGCTGTATTAATTATGGTTAACAATATTAAAATTCAATAACACCAACGCCGTAATTTTTTTGTTACCGCGGGTTTTTGTGGTCGCTGACTACGAATCTGAAGTCCGAATCCGAAAATTCCTGAATAAAAGATGGCGGATGTAAAAAAATCGAAAAAGCATTCAAAATTTTAAGCTTATGGCTGAAACTTGTAAATCGGGGGTTTTTGGAGTCGCTGATCACGATTCTCTGTAGACGCCTATTTGGTAAAAATTATAAAAAAAAATTGTCTGTCAAACTTACAGATGTCAAACTGGCAGATGTCAAACTGACATATGTCAAACGGGATAAACGTCATTTTGACAGATGTCAAACTGACAGGTGTCAAACGGGATAAACGTCATTTTGACAGATGTCAAACTGGCAGACGTCAAAGGGAGTAAACGTCACTTTGACAGATGTCAAACTGATAGCTACCCCGACGTGGTTATAAGATTAATAATAATAATGTACTATTCGCCATTCCAATTTTCCACCCAGCTCATGTAACTCGTTAGGAAAGGGATAGGTACTTTCATGCTCGAAATTATAATTTCCCACGATATTGCAGTGTAATGAAGCATTCTTTAAATTTCTACTCCATTGCTAAGATTCCGGATTTACTCACGACACCAATGTGCACACGGCCCGCAAACCTACCCATCTCCCGTCTAGAGGCATGGATTTGCACATGACACTAAACTATACGCAGTTCTACGTCACCAGTAAGCGAGGATTCTCGGATATAAAAGCCGGCCACAAATCATCATAATTCAGAGCGTGAACAACTCTGACAATCTGTCTACAGTGTGCTGAGCTGGACATATTACAGTTTTGTACATCTCCCGACGCAAACACGACGGAGCGAATGCAATCTGACCCTGGGAATCCTACAGTGTGTTGAGCCTCGAGTCGTTAGTCATTCCCCGGCGCCGTTTCGCCGCCAAAACCAGAGCGAATGAGCCTGACCTGGAGACCTCCTACAGCGTGTTGAACTGGGAAACTTCTTGAGTCGACGATATTCACCCAACGCCCGATGCCACTCCCATAGCAGCAACAAACATCGCATCGCAATCGTTACGCTCTCTCTCTCTCTCTGTCTCTCTCAGATAATAGAAAATGATGTCCTAAGAACCGTAAAAGATACGGACATATAACCTGTACCTGTATATTATGTAACACTGCCGCACATTACCTGTTTGGAAAAGTAAAATAAATTGTTTATATTTTATTGGGCTGTCTTATTAACTAATCTGGACCCTGATTAATCTCCAAACCAGCTACCCGACAACAAACCGTTACACCGCGATGATCAGTTTTATATATTTAGCTCAAAATCGTCCCTATTTCATTCGTCCTCACTTTCACATTTAAGCGAGACTGCACACTGCAATTCGAATTTATATTCCTTGTTTCTCATTTTTAGACATTTACCTATTTTTACCCAATGCCTCAATTTTTTTAAACATTCATAATAAATTTCTTTGGGAGGTAAATACCAATTTCTATGGTACTTTTTAATCCGCCATAATGGGTCCGCCATTGTGGATTAAGAATTTGCAAATTAAGACCCCAGAATCGTGATCAGCGACTCCAAAACCCCAAGTAACAAGTTTCAGCCGTAATCTTCAAATTTTGAATGCTTTTCCGATTTTTACATCCGCCATATTGGAAACGCTATCTTTTATTCAGGAATTTTCGGATTCGGACTTCAGATTCACAATCAGCGACTCCAAAAACCCGCGATAACAAAATTTAGACCAAACCACTGAATAGAAATATATTTGACTCCAAGAAATACCTAGGCCTGCAGAGGTGGTTTCAAGCCCCTTAAAAATAAGATTATATTATATTTTTTAGGTATATTGTCTGTCAACCTACATTTGTATATTTGGAATTACAAACTACGAAGCTATGGCTTTTCACATTGTTTTGCACTATAACATTCTTTATTTGGTCTCAGAGGTGGAATTAGCCCCCCTCGGTATGGATTTAATTTGCATATATTTCTTTCTAATGCTCAAAATCTTATTTTAAAATGTTTTCTCAAAGTACTTACATATTGTTGCATTTCATTATAAAGCTTTACCGTACCACTCTATTTTAGGGGATGTTTTTTCGTTTTACTAAAAAACTACCTGGGTAACCCATATTTTTGGCTACGGATTCGGATTCAGCATAAAAAAATACACAAAATCTACGTATTCACTCTCTGGTACAGAACTTTTATTTTTTTTGTGGGGCAGTGTTATATTGTCCCTGACATTTAATAAAGTTAGGGAATTTTCTAAAGCCCGATTGACATTCTAGTACCAAGTTATATTTATAAGATAGTACTATTTGTTTGTAAATAATTTTTTTCAATAATTTTTGATAAAGATGTAAATATAACTTTTAAATTGAAAATTAGTCATAAAATGATAGATATTAGTTTAGTTGTACAAAATCAATGCCTTAGCCATAGCAGTACATAGGCCTAGCTTTAAAAATAAAAAATATTTTATTTTGCAAAATTAACTTGTTTCAATTGCCACTTAACGATTAAAGCGTCTACTTCAAACTTTGCGGTTTATGTTTGGTTGAAAGATATCGCTATTATAAAATTTGATCTGCACCACCAATTACATCCCCTCAATAGGATCAACATCCTCGATGACTACTTATACAGAACTGAGAAGTTGCCCATTATACTTCCCTACGCGTCTGTTGAATATTCTGTTCGACTGGAGAATAAAATTACTGCCTTATTGGTTTCGATATTCTTATAGCTTTGGCTCTCTTTGAAACCTTATCACCCTGAAAGAAAATACATTTTTAATAAAAAAAATTCAATATCTACAATTATTTTCATTTGAGAAATTTCTTATTCGGGTACAGTTTTGTGATTATAAACGTTGGTGTCTTTATTCAGTGTTTTTTACTACAAGGCGTTTATTAGGGGTGGGTCACCGCTGCAATTTCATAGAACTTCTTTATTTATCCGTTAATCTGCCAATGTTTTATTTCGTGTTATGCACAATTAAACTTTGAAATTTAATTTATTCTTAGCAATTTGTATGCCAATGGGCACACAATTTTAATTTCAATTTGAAATGATAGATTTAGAACTAATGTAACAATAAGAAAATATATGTATTTTTATTTTGCCAGTTATTCGTAATAGAAATCACCTCAAGGCAGCGAGGTTAAGAACGTTCCCAAGGTAGAGATTAGTAACAGGTGACGTCAGCTCCTTGCAGGCACGCCGCGCCGGCTTGTTAGGCAACATATTTTACAAGAAAACTGCACTTTTTGCAGAAGTCATCAAACTTTCCATGCATCATGTTCAGATCCATTGTCAACGTTTAGGAAGATGAGCCACCTGAAACATATCCCCCTAGCAAAATGGCGGTGATGTTTCCCAAAATGGCCCCCATAAAATTTAAATTATTTTAATATAATTAACCAGACGAGAGAGCTCCATCGAAATAAGGACGGAAAATATAAACGAAAACATAGCCACGGCAATCATGCAAAATGATCAAGATCATTGATCATTGATCAATCAGACAAGACGGCAGGAAGGGTATTCATGCAACTGACTCAAGAAACCAGAAGAAACGAAAAAAGAAAAAATGGGGAAACCGGGTTACACGTGGAAAACAACAACTAAGAGGATCATGAACAAACTGAGAAGCGACCAAACATACTGGAAAAGAAAGCGAGTGGAAAAAATGAACTCCACAAAGAAATCGCAGCGATATACCCTACCAGAACCAGAAATCTCAGAAGGAGAAGAAGAAAATTTGTAGAAACAAAAACACAAAAAGAGGAGCATAAACATTAAATAACGAACACAATGCGACAACACATTGGACTTGTCATCTTGCTGTCGAGGCGACCAGATCTGCTTTATAATGCTCTGTCACCAATGGATACCCATAAAAGTTTATAAAAGTTAAATAGTGACAACGTGTAAAAAATATAGTTACAAAAAGTATAAGTGGATGTGTTTGTAAAATAATATCTCGGAACATTTTCAGTAATTGATAAGAAATATTAGTTAGTGTTTAATTAGGTATACAAACCAAAACTTTACACAGTGCTTCCCCTCTAACGCAGTAAATAATGGTATATATAGTGCAGTGAAATCGTGCCAGGCGGCAAAGAGGAGAAAGAAATCAGTAATAACCGAAGAGAGGACTGTCTATATGGACCACTAAGCCATCAATTATAAAAAGAAAACCGGCACACACTAGCGCTATGAAAAATCAAGAAAAATGTCCGTTATACTATTAGGAGACTTCAATGCACATATACTCCACATATGGCCTAACGAAAATGAAAACGCACTGAAAAACCTAGCACACATGTTTGACTTAACAAAAAGAAATACATGGAGCAAAAGTCAAATCTGCATTGACACCTGGAGTTATGGAAGCTCAATCACACAAATAGACCATACCCTGGTAAGCAGAGAGATAAGGGCAAGGATCAAGAAGGTTAAAGCAAAAAGGACAGCAGAAGAAAGCGCTAACACTGAACAGCAGCAAACTAAAAATAGGGAGACTATGTTACACGTGGAAAACAACAATCGAGAGGATAAAAAAAAACTAGGAAAGAAAAGCGAGGAAAAAACATGCGTCATGTGGCTCTCGCTGCTGACAACAAGCATGAACCAAATCCAACCCAGCATCGGAAACCGAGGAATCAGAAGACTCAGCAAAAGAAGATTTGAAGAAGCAGAAACACAAAAAGAGGAGCATAAACACTCCATATCAAGACACAGCACATATTTCACACGAAGATTCAGAAGAAGCAGATGCGCAGAACCAAAAACACAAAAAAGGGAGCTTAAACGCTCCCTCACGACACAATGCGGTAACGCATCTCATAAATACCTACACCTCCCATCCCATGTTCCTTTACCATGCGCCATGTGGCTCTCGCTGCTGGCAACAAGCATGACCTTAGTCCAACCCAGCGTGGACGTAGCAGGCCCAGCTGTATAACTCTGGGAGTGGCAGCAATGCGTACCGCATGTTGGTAAATCAATCAATCAACCAAAAAGACTAATATAATATGATTGATCCGCATGCTTTAGATCCCCTATATCAAAATTTTAAGACATTTTGATTTATTGTTTTCGAATTACGGCTAACTAAAATAATATTTTTCAAATATTAAATAATTAATAACTTTTAAATGAATTGTATTTCTTCATTTTCTATTTAAATTCACTTTTTCTGCAACCCAGCGTCATCTATATTTTCAAATTGCATAGGCTAAGAATATTCATTGAAAAATTACCAATTTTATCCAAAATTTATTAAAATCGATAAAGTAATGGAAAAATTACATGGTTTCAATATACTTTGACCTGCAGTATATACCCAATGGTAAATGAGTGTTTAATAGACTTAGTATTTAATTCTAATTTATGTGATTTATATTACAAAAAAATTACACCCATTAAGTTCTTGATTATATGTATCAAGAACCACGGAATAATAAATTACCTGGGAATATTTTGGCATCTATATCTAAATAATGTGTTTATATAATAGGAACAAGATTCATCTTACAAGCGGGGTATGTATTTCTATCAATTAACCCGACTGGGTTGAACTATAGGGCGATCTTAATTAACAGCAGATGTTATTTTAGCACTGTTTCTCCCATAGGAAACTTGGTGTGGGCGAAAAAGTTATATCAAACTGGGAAATTCAACTTGGCCCAAATTTGTTTAACTCGCGGTTGTTTCTTCTTCAAATAATGGTATAAGATTTATTGTAAATTTAATTTCAATAAATATTGTTAATAAGCTATGTGTTTCGAGCTGTTGTGTACTCTTTTTATAGATTTCAAGAAATTAATTATGATACGTACACTGAAGATAAATTTTCAATGTAGTATAAATAATATTCACATTGGTAAATTATACCAGATGATGTGAAAGTAGCATTCTGTTTCGAGGCTTATAACCATTACTAAATATAGGATAGCAATAAA
This sequence comes from Rutpela maculata, assembly GCA_936432065.2. NCBI lineage: Eukaryota > Metazoa > Arthropoda > Insecta > Coleoptera > Cerambycidae > Rutpela > Rutpela maculata. Next base: position 139,668,070 of record OW386291.2, on the reverse strand, counting down.
AGATCTTAAATGATTACCTAGATGAAAAACTGGATAAATAAATAAATAAAGGTAATTCTGCATTTTAACGGGGCATCGGAATTTTTAAGAAATTTTTTCAGGATATACTAATTTGAGGTCGTAGAACACGAATCTGAAATCAATTTTCGATGCAAATGCACAGTTTTTCCAAAAAATATATTTGAAATTTTTTACCATAACATTCACTCTACGTCACTGTAAACACTAAAAACCCTACATTTCCGCCGATTTTCATGTCATGTTCACCATGTAAAGTGTTCTTTAGAACAAACACACAAAAAATTTCTTTTCCATAAAAAAAGCAGTAAATTATTATTTAGCAAAACTATTGACACCAGAAAATGAAAAATCATGAAACTGTCAAACTAATGCGCATGCGTATCCTCACTTTAAAAAGTTGTGTCTAAGGTATCGAGCAAAATCAGCAGGCGATTATTGTCTCTCTGATTTTGAAATGGTATTTATATTTTTGGGGGCGAACGATGATGTCACGGTAACATTTTTGGGATAATTTAAGATTCGGCATTTCTAAATAGTCCTACAATCTTACGCGCATGCGTATCCTCACTTTAAAGTTGTGTCTAAGGTATCGAGCAAAATCAGCAGGCGATTATTGTCTCTCTGATTTTGAAATGGTATTTACATTTTTGGGGGCGAACGATGATGTCACGGTAACATTTTTGGGATAATTTAAGATTCGGCATTTCTAAATAGTCCTACAATCTTACGGGAACGTGGAGCGAAAAGAGGTGCTGAGTGGGTAAAAATATGTAAGAAGAGAGATGTGTTGTTTCATTTTTGTTGCATTTAAGAGTTGTTTTTTAATTTTTTTTTGCAAAAATTTTTAGTAGGTGAATGTCGTTTGGCGAAAGCTATTGTTTGGGCAGTCCTAGGAGGGCAAGGATCATTTTCTAATATTGCAAAAAATGCATTGTATATGATTAACTTTGAGCGTTTGTTTTTGGTTTTCCAAAAATTTTTACGCAAAAATTAAAAAACAAAATCAGAGCGGCAAAAATCGCCTACCGATTTTGCTCGATACCTTGGACACAACTTTGAAGTGAGGATACACATGAGCATTAGTTTGACAATTTCATGAATTTTCATTTCTTTGTTTATAGAGTTTTGAATAATTTACTGTTTTTTTATGAAAAAGCAATTTTTTGGTGCGCAAAAGGTGCATTTTTCTGAGGAACAGTTATTACAGCGTAAACACGAGATTAGATTAGATTATCTAATCAGGAAACTTGGAAGTAGTAAGCATCATGTTAAAAATGGTATACAGTGGAGTTACTAACACAACAGCACACTCTAACCATAAAACTGGAAAAGCCATCTATACCAGCGGCCATTTTGTTTTTTAGCTTTTTAATTGCTTGCAAGATGTCATTTTCAGTAATACAGTTAATGTTTATTACTTCGGATGAGTGTAAGATGGAATCGTCTGTATAAGTAGCGTCAAAATCAGAGTATACACTCAAAAAGTAGCGTGCTGTACTGTCTACTATCACTTGGGGTAGTTGGGGTGAGTCAATTGTTTTGTTATAAATGAGGGAATTCTAGATTTACCTCTTTGCATAAAATGCATCGCATGTTTCATCCACGTTGCTACAGAATTCTAAGCAAGACCAGTCTCTTTGTTGAAGTTTGTCATAGAGTTGAATAAAATTTGCTGTTCTAAAATTGTAATTTATATTTGAATTATTGACCGAAAAATGATTTGCTACTTTTGTATTTAACTTAAAATCAATAATCAAAGGAGGTGTATATCCGCTGGTATTAAAGGCACATGATCTTTAGTAATTGTGCAATTGTGCAATTTAAATAACACCTGTATTCAACAAAGTGAGTAGAAAATTCTGATCCTCACACTTTTTGACTAATAATAAAAAAAATACTTGCATTCCATTAATGATGAAATTAAATAACATTGAATTCAGAAGTACACCAGATATTGCAGATGGTCTAGACAAATTATTTACTAGTACAACTTAAATATATTAATAATAATTTGTCTGACAAAGAAATTATGAGGGATCTAAAAAGCATCAAACCAAAAAATACTACAGATCCTAGGATTATCCATTATAGTATTTAATATTTCTTCTTCAACGTCGTCAATTTTGGCGTCAGGAATATTTCTATTCAGAAATTATTCCTCACAACGTCGTATGCTGCAGTAACATTACTGAAACATTCTACCCAAATCCAAACGTCTGTTAATTCAGAGAACGAGTAATCAATCACTTTTAAATATTAACAATTAAAATGAACTATTGCAAAGAAAAGCGACAAAATGCACGTTGATTTGTAAACATAACTTATTTGGGAACGACTCAATTTATCGAAATGAAATAAGAATATCTTTTTTATTTCTCATGATCTGAAAATATTTTTTTATAAGAATGTTTAGAAATACGTCAAAAATAAAAAAGTTTGGGGTAAAATTCTGACAGCCATTCCCTTAATCAGAAGAGAGGATTCGATTGATACTGTGTAAACTGGTCTCTAGATGGGCTATATCTAAATCTAAAATATGAATTTTTATATTACAAAGCGGTTGGAATATTCTGCAGAAAAACTGATATTTTCATTATTCCCCTTTAAAGTGTCTCTTTATTATATATACTCTTCGCAAAAACGAGGAGTATACATATTACATTTGATCGGCACTTTTCTAAAACCGTAAATATCGCTCGCACAGAAAAAAATTATCATTGTGTTAGTGAACGAATTCTGAACAAGCTGAAAAATGTCCGTATGTCCGCCCGTCCGTCCGTCACGTTTCTTGTAAGCACGATAATTCAAGAAAGAAAAGTCCGATTGTATTGAAATTTGCAAAATAAGTTAGTGTTAGCTAGAAGAAGAACTCTGCTGTTTTTGAAGAAAACCAGTCAGTAAATAAAAAGTTATTAATCATTTAATTTAAAATTATTTATTATTTATTATTTATTATTTATTATTATTTTCTTAATTTTTGTCGCTTGTATTCAAATATAAATGTTGGAAATGTTATCTCTATAATATATTTTTTTGTTTATACGTTTTACTAATATATATTCCATAATAATATATCTAATGCGTTGAAATATGATTCTCGAAAGATATATATATTACAGACATTCAATTTTTGTAGTAATGTGTGATAGTCCAGTGGCTAAACGTTTGCCTTGCAATCAAAGATCGTGTGTTCGAATCCTGGACAGGTGATGTTTTTTTTTCAATTTTTTTTTCATATATTTTTTTCTCAACAAAGTTGATATCACAAAATTTAGGATATCCAAAAACTAACATTAATTACGAGAATAGTATCCTATAGACTGTGTAACAATTATATAAAAAGCTCAGTAAATTGGCTTGTTTTTTAATAGATAAATCACCTCCTGTTTCGACAATTATGTACGTAGTAGATGAGTCTGTTTACAAATATTCTTAGCTTTCTGAAAATTTTAATAACTGTAAAAAATCAAAGAGAGTTTCATATCCCATATAAATAATCAAATACGTTGAACCTTCAAGCTAAATTGAAATTATTTGATGATTTAGGAACGTTTTAACATTTCAAATTTTCTCATTCGAACAGCACCAATAAAGTGGATGATTAATAATCATTTTCCACCAGGAACAACATTCCGACTATATTAATAATAAATTCCACCGAATTAATATGACAAGCGAACAGTAAAAGGCATACGCAGCTAAATTTCATTTAATTTATCCAGTATTATTGTATTTTCTAAGTTTAATAACGCCAAGTAAATGGATCCAATTAGCATTTCCAACTATTTTAACGCATAGCTCTGTATCCATTGTTTCGTTTGTATGGTATGATTTAATTACACCAGGTTATATGTGGCTGCCATATGGGTTCATTAATTTCAAACAAATTAACTACTTAAATTAGATTTTCAATCTACACTTTGCATTTGTTAGATTTAGGGATGATTTCATCTCCTGTTTTTAATCAGCAAATAATTGCTTTGGATCAACAATCATTTTCGTGGAAAGTAAGTTTAATAGAATGTGAAATACTAGGCCTTAAGCCAATTATTACCTCCTGTTGGGAAATGGACTGTAATGGGATCTTAAGTATTAATGACCCTGGTCTATGTACATGTGCGTCTCTAAATGGACGCGGAGAATCAAATAAAAGCCAAAAATTATTAAAGTACAAAAAAGAATGATGTGCTTTTATTACCTATGTCTGTGTCTGTATCTTCACTAATTCTAACTGGTGCGTGCACTTTTAATATATTTTTAAGTAAACCGCACGTATCAGGATAACCCCCCCCCCCTTTCTTCCTTTAGTTTTAAAGACAAACGATTGAAATAAATTTGGAACATACTAAATCCCTATTCCTACCAGAAATAACAGATAATGACCTAATACTGCAAATATGCAAATTAAAAAATAACTCTGCACCAATGCTAGATGGTATTACTGCAATAACAATTAAAAAAACCCACACAGACATTTTAACACCACTTAAATACATAATAAACAACATTGTAATAAATTTAAAGAATCTGTCGTCGTAAAAATAATCATAGACCTATCTCTGTCATTAACTGTTTTGCAAAAAATCCTCAAAATAAAATTATTGGAATTTACAAATAAATATAAAATACCATCTAAAAACCAATTTGGGTTCATCAAAGGTAAGGGAACTGAAGACGCCATTATTCACTAGTTAACAAAAGCAAAAAAACCATTTGCACTTTTCTAGATTTGAGAAAAGCATTCGACACTGTCCCACATGATGAATTATTAGAAAAATGTGAGAAAATAGACATTAGAGGAAATGTACTGACGCTTTTCAAGAATTTACCTCGCAGAAAGAAAGAAACGCGTAAAAATTAATAATTGCATGAGTGACAACAAAATAGTACGCATTGGCATTCCCCAAGGCACCGTATTAGGCCCCATTTTCTTCTTAATATATATTAACGATCTATGCAACATCGACATAAAAGGACAAGTACTATCTTATTCGGATGATACTGTTCTGATATGTGAAGATGATAATTGGGAAGACACACTGGAAAAACAAGACCCACACTACAGAAAATATCGAAATGGCTCGATAGTAATTATTTAACTCTGAATAACGAGAAGACAAAATTTCTAACATTTGCCCCCACAGATGCTGATACACCTAATGTAACTAATATAAAATACAAAAATACGTGTATAGAAAGAGTTAGAGATTTAAAATATCTAGAAGTAATTGTGGATGATCATCTAAAGTGGCATAAACATTCGGAACATATAACCAAACGAATTAGGCGGATAATACTAAAATTCTATAGACTACGTGACATATTAACCAGACAAACCCTATTGGTTGTATATAACTAGCTAAGTCCATCTTAAGTAGTGTTGCCACGAGACGAGACGAGACGAGACGAGATTTTATCCATTTTCTATCTCGATCTCGAAAATTCTAAAAACAAGGTTCTCGATCTCGATCTCAGTAAATCTCGAAATTCAATTCTCGATCTCGAGTTCGAGATTCTCGTGTCTCGAATATTAAGTACGTGCGTACGAAATGTTGTCTATTGCGACTGCGCAACGGCCAAGCGTATGTTCCGTGCTCTGTGTACCAGCACCAGACCAGTCGTTGCACGTTTGTGTTAAAAACAATAACTTCGTTGTCGTGATTAAGATGAAACGCAATCGCAATATAAAAAATTTGTTTAAAACAACTGCTGAGAATATTTCAATGGAGAGCGATACAAGTGTAATAGAAGATGATGATGATTCGGTGAAAGATGCTGATTATGAGTTTGCCGAATTTGAAACTGGTAGTGACGACGATGAATCGGTACCATCAACATCAATGTCTAGCAGTAAAAAAACTAAAACTTCTAAACTAATAAAAACTAAGCGCTTTAAAGGAGAGGATAGTTTACCTGTGGAAGGGTCTTGTGGCGTGACTGTACCAGTATTGAAATTATGCAAAACCAAATCGAGCGTCCGTAGCCATTTTAAGAAATATTTCGACATCCAAAAATTAGCAGACACTGCAGAGAGTGGCACACAGCGCAACAAAAACGACAAAATTGCAAGATGTACGCTATGTCATTCAAAAATAAAAATGAAGCAATCTAATACGACTGGTTTAAAGCGACATTTAAAAATCCATCACACTCAGGAATATAGTAACATATTTCCTAACAAAGACATTTCAAAATCAGGAACTCAACGTCTGTCGAAGTAATATAATTTATTAACAAAAATTGTTAACAAAAAATATGTGACCACGTACATACTACAGAATGTCCTGTTTGTCTCCTGCGTCTTGCATCACTGCATTATGTCGTTATGTTAAATAGGTCACCCTGCATATTATTGCATTTTCGCATTGTCTTTTTATAGTCCAGTCAACGGAGCGCTAAAATTACCAAAATTTCTTACTTGAGTGCTAATGAATGAATTTTGATGAAACTTGTGCAATAGATAGATAGATAGATATTTATTGGTGTTAAGACATTTACAAGAAATGTATCCACAAGTCAAAATAATATATAAAAACTAGATATAAGTAAATTATGTAAAAATCACATATATGAATAAAGATAATATACCGGGTGCCACAGAATAGTGGCTCCCCCCTATATTTCTTTTATGTTTTAACTTATTCATTTAAAATTTGGGGTGTATAAAAGTGGATTTTTGGACATAAAGAACGGCATAAGACCATTTCCGGTTTACCCGGAAATGACCGCAACTTTCGATTTTTAAATGGAACACCCTGTATATTTTTACATATTTGGATTCAAGACAACATTTTTGCGAACTAAAGACATTATCAGTCAAGAAATTCGAAGAAATTTATAAAACATTTTATTACAAAGCTCGTTACAAAGTTTATTCACCATCACCAAGTCAAAAACAAGCCTCCTCTGGCTCTGAGCAAGATGATTCGGATGAAGGTGATTCCTTTAATATATTTGCTCTGTTTAAAAAGTCCACTAGTACTAGTACAATTGATAACTGGAGAAAAGAAATCAATGATTACACATCGACACCTCTAGCCAGTGAAGATGTAGAAATATTGGTCTGGTGGAGCAATCACCAAGTTTTGTATCCGAACCTTGCTAGAATGGCTAGAGACTTTTTGGCTATACCGGCAACCAGTGTACCAGCTGAAAGGCTGTTTTCAAAAGCCGGATTGATTATTCGCAAACACCGCAACAGGCTTGATAATGATTCTGCTAGGGCACTGCTGTGTTTGAACTCTTGGCAGTCATGCAAATTTTTGAAAAAACATTTAAAATAACTAAAATTTATGAGACTATGTTTTTGTTCATTATGGATAATGTATTTCTTTGTGAAAATAAAATGCTATAACCTGTAACCATTCTGCTTTGTTTAAAAATTCTTCATAAATTTTTAAAATCGAGAATCTCGAGAGAAATCGAGAATTAGGTTATTTCTTCTCGATCTTGTCTCGAATATTCGAGACCTGAAAATGTCTATCTCGATCTCGAATTTCGAGACGAGACGAGACGAGATCGAGAATTATCTCGTCTCGGCGGCATCACTAATCTTAAGATACTCAATAAGTTGTTGGGGCGGGACATACAGTAATGCCTACACAACTATTCAAAGGATTACTGGGATTAGAGGACTGATATTTGGTAACGATACTCATTTCTGTGATAACTTTAACATATTCAAAGGGCGTTATAAAATTCCACAGAGTGAGAATACACCATTGGTCTGTTTTGGATAGTCCGTCAGCGATGAACATACGAAGCCAGTATACCATATGGTATTACTTGAAAATATTAAAAGTTCGGAAAAAAAAATTGAACTATCAGGGGTAATAAGAAAATTTAAGGAAAACTATGATGAACTCTCTACCGTTATTACTATTTGATACAGAACCCTGAGAGTGCGAGTTCAATTGTACTAGATCGGTATTTATTGAGTCGGTTTGAATTTTTTTTGTAATTATTACTTCCACGTCCAGTGGAAGTATAGTAACGACAAAAAAAATTTTAAAAATTTTTATTGTCCAAATAGGCTTAAAATGTCACGAAACGTCGAGATTTTAAGTTTGAGCGAAAAAAAAAATTTCTGTCTGTCTGTCGGTCTGTCTGTCTGTCTGTCTGTAACTTTTTTTGTGCGCACGTTTACTCTGGAACCGTTTAAGATATTGACTTGAAATTTGGTACACATATGTACTTTAACGAGATCTAGAACTAGATTATATTTTCATCTTGTTCCGTCGAAGGGTTGGGGGGTAAATTGGGGTAAATTTGGGGTAAATAGGTCAATCAAGCAGGTAAGAGTCCATAAAATTGGTATTTAGTATATACAAGAGAAGCTAAGGTCTCAAAAAAATGTTTGGCATTAGCCACCCCCATTACCACCCCCACCCCCTTATTAAAGGGGATGAAAAAAAATTGTGATTTAGTGTATGTACAGGAACCAGAAACCTCAAAATATTCTTTTACTTCATCCACCCCCCACTATCACCCCCCTGTCACCACCCGCCACCCCACTACCGATGTGGGGTATCGTTTTATGGGTTTTTGGGGTAGAGGATTTCAAATATTATATTATTAAAGTTCCATAAACAATTATTTTCACATACAAAGCTCTTTCGTTGTGAGTGACTTGGATAGAGAATCTGGATGTGGAAGTAGTGATTCCTTGGGCAGCGGTTTTTAAATTTGTATAATTTAGATATTGAACATTATTATTGCTTTAAGATGGGAATATTTAACAGCGCTTGTCTACTATACGTCGTCAATTTTATTTAGCCTGAATTTAAGCCCAGGTCATCGACGTGGAAACTTGCCCCACTACCTGTAACATCATATATCCTATCAATAAGACGGTTTAGTACACTTAAAGTTTACTGTCATTCAATGATCGGAATTCGGGTTTAATTCCAGTGGCGCATATAGGTAGGTATATAAAATTTTACTTCCACATCCAGTGGAAGTATAGTAACGACAAAAATTTTTTTATTGTTCAAATAGGCTTAGAATGTCATGAAACGTCGAGATATCAAGTTTGAGCGAAAAAAAATTTTCTGTCTGTCGGTCGGTCGGACTGTCTGTCGGTCTGTAACTTTTTTGTGCGCACGTTTACTCTGGAACCATTTGAGATATTGACTTGAAATTTGGTACACATATGTACTTTAATGAGATCTAGAACTAGATTATATTTTCATCTTGTTCCGTCGAAGGGTTTGGGGGTAAATTGGGGTAAATTTGGGGAAAATAGGTAAATCAAGCAGGAAAGAGTCTATAAAATTGGTATTTAGTATGTACAAGAGAAGCTAAGGTCTCAAAAAAAATTTTGGCATTGGCCACCCCCATTACCACCCCCACCCCATTATTAAAGGGGATGAAAAAAAATGTGATTTAGTGTGTGTACAAGAACCAGAAACCTCAAAATATTTTTTTACTTTATCCACAACCCATTCCCACACCCTGTCACCACCCCCATCCCACTACCGATGTGGGGTATCGTTTTATGGGTTTTTGGGGTAAAGAATTTCAAATATTATATTATTAAAGTTCCATAAACAATTATTTCCAGATACAAAATTTTTTCGTTGTGTGACTTGGATAGAAAATTCGGATGTGGAAGTAGTGATTCCTTGGGCAGCGATTTTACATAAAAAACTTGAAGTTTGTTCTTTCTTACAAAATTAAATCGAAATTAAACATAATACGAACTATATACCTTACGAGTTTCTCATTTATTTTGGCATAATAGAATACATGTATACATATTTACAACTAATAATGTATGCATATTTTAATAAATCCTTGTAACGACGCACCTGAAATTAAACCCAAAATTCAGATCACTGGTCATGATATAACTGCTGATATTCGTTGCAATAGTGTTTCGCAGAGGTATTGATAGATTCTACAATCTCGATAGTAATATATTCATGTATTTGCCTAGGCGTTAATAGCAATATTAAAATTCCTTCTACACCGAAGTCAACAAATATTCCTATCACATAGCCTTCGGGTGTCGATAAGTATATTACGCGTGCCAAGGGAGGATCCAAATATTACCCTCTGTTGGGGTTGCGTTGCTACAGTTTATTACTCTATATCAAATATATGAGTATATCACATAACCTATATTATGGAGATATTACTACGGAAAGTTACAGAATAGTTATTTAATTGTGTTTAATTTAATACTAGGGAAACCTTTAGGTCGATCGATGCTTTTAGCCTTTTAGCCCAGTTGTATAAAAGCTGTTTAAACGTAAAACCTAGTTTAACCTAATTTTTCCGTTGCACCAGTTGCGATTAATAAATAAACTTGGTTTTAACTTAAACCACGAAAATTGAGAGTTTAAACTCAGATAAGTTAGATATGTATGTCTAATTTAATGTACATATAAATACATATTATATATATCTAACAGTTAGAAATACATTTACTTGAATTACTTATTCAAATTATAAAGACACAAAAAGCGGCTACAAAATAATGGATAGATAGATAGACGTTTATTTGACTACTTTACGAATAAAAATACATTTGTAGCAAGTTATTACTTGTTATTATCTGTAGATAATATACATATATATATATATATATATATATATATATATATATATATATATATATATATATATATATATATATATATATATATATATATATATATATATATATATATATATATATATATATATATATATATATATATATATATATATATATATATATATATATATATATATATATATATATATATATATATATATATTTGTCCAGCAAATAATGCTGCGTCCGTACATGTGCACGGTACCATACACTGCTGCGTCCTGTACAATACTGCGTCTGTATACCGGACGCAGTATTGTTTTCCCGTGTTATCTTCAACAAATCTCTGAAGTGGTCGATTTTCAGCACCTCAAAATATTCTTCGTCTCCTGGGTTATATGTAGACATAGAAATAAATTCTGTTTCGTTTCAATTAAGCAAAATATCGACCCGAGTTTTTTTTGAATTCGGACGCAGTATCATATGTTCCGTGAAACTAAAAGTATATTTTTAGTTCCATCGAATTATGTTTGGGGGCGCATAGATTTGTGAACAGAAATATACTTCAAATATTCTCTATTCAAAAATCGTATAATGCTGCGTCCGACATTTGACAACATCGGCTAATAAATATCTAGTCATTCTTTCATTCTTACTTGGAAAGCCGGTGAGTTCGAATTATTGTAACTTGCACCTTACCGCAGTTCGGCACTCAACGTGACATTTTCAGATGATTAAAGTGGATGAACATACAAAGGCAGTCAGTCTACAGGACATTATACTAATTTTATGGTTACTGTTTTGAATAAGGAGAATTACAGGCAATATTGTGAATGTAAATAGGATTACAAATATTAATAAGATATTGTAGGTAATATTCTAGATATGCTAAGTTAGGAGCAAAAAAAACTATGACTAATATATACTACTTTTGGTTATTTTATCTGCTCTTATTAGGGTATATACTAATTAATGAACTGCTTTTGAACAATTAATAGTATCCATAAACAAATAACGTGAGTTACAATGAGTGAGTTATTATAAATCACCAGGTTACAGTGCCAATCACCTTTATCTTCATGCCTAGCCTGTCCAATCGACGAAAGGCGCTTCACGAAGGTGTGGCTCTGTTCGAGAGAAATTCTTAAATTAAATTAAATTAAATTTTACCGTCAATTATATTAATAAAGAAATTGAGTACCTAATTTAAACAAAATTTTCTCAATTTAATATTTATTGTTGTAATCGTAAAAAAAGTATAGTATTCAACTTGCGGTAATGGTAATAACTCACTTGATGAATTACATGAAGAATTAGATGAACTTCATCTGCGTGAGTTATTACCATTCGTTGAATAATATACTAAGTTCATCAAATATTGTCAAATAGTGTGGTTTATTATAAGTCTAATAACTATAAATAGAACCATTATTATACCTTTTTGTTTGATAAAAAGGGGGTTGAAATTTTAGGTTTTTCCGGAAAGGTTAGATCTAGATGCATGAAATTCGGCAGAAATATTTTTTGTTGAAATCTATTAGATCGTGTAAGACGAAATTTCGATTTTCAATTTTTGAAAACGGGGGTGGTAGATGGTTTGAAACGCACCTGTATTTTTGAAATCGCGTAAGTCGGAAACGTGATTATTCGAGCGATGGACTCTTCTGAGGAAATAAGAAGACGGTTTTCAAAAAAAGACCCCCGAACGGATGAACGGTGAGGGGAAAGTTTTTAAGCATTTCGGAAACGGTTAGACCCAGGAGCATAAAATTTGACAGAAGTACTCTTTATTGGAATCTATTAGACACGAGTAGGGCGAAATTTCGATTTTCACTTTTTGAAGTGGTGAAAACGGGGGTGGTAGATGGTCTAAAGGGTACCCGTATCTCTGAAATCGCGTAAGTCAGAAACGCGATATTCCAGCGATAGGCTTTCCTGAGGAAATAAGGAGATACGTATTCGACGGTTTTTTAAAAGAGACGCCGCGAACGGGTGGACAGGGAGACGGATGTTTTTAAGCATGAAATTTGACAGATACCCTCCCATGTGCTCTGTGCGCAGTGGGTTTCCTCGACTTCAATGGATGCGCAGTGGGTTTCGTCGAGTGCAATGGATGCGCAGTGGGTTTTCCCGAGTACCATATATGCATAGAAGTTTTCCTTGAATGCAATTAATGCGCAGTAGGTTTCTCCGGGTACCATGGATGCGCAGTGGATTTCCAGGAGTACTATTAATGCGTACTGGGTTTCCTCGAGTACAATGGATGCGTAGTGGGTTTCCCCGAGCACCATGGATGCGCAATGGGTTTCCTCAAGTGCAATGGATGCGCAGTGAGTCTCTCCGCGTAACGTGGATGCGCAGGTTGTTGCCCGTAACTAGAATATTTGTATCATCAACATAACAGATCACATGAACATTTGGTATTTTTTGTAGATGACTGACCACATAGTTAGTAAATATAATATATAAAAGTGGTCCCAAAATTGACCCCTGTGGAACTCCTTGTTTAATATAACAAATATTACTTTCAACTACACCAGCCATTTTTATAATTTGTGTCCTGTTGTCTAAGTAGAAGGAAAATATTTGTAAATCAGTTCCTCGAATATCGTATAGTGCTAGTTTGGCCTTAAGCAGCTGATGGTCTATCAAATCAAAAGCTCGTGAGAAATCTTCGAAAAGACTTATAACTTGTTGTCTAAAGCTTTAATGGTTTTGTGATGAAAATCACACAACGCAGACTTAGTGCTTTTGTTTGTAGTGAAATCATGTTCAGTAGGAGACAGTAACATATTCTGATGTAAAAAATCTTATAATTGCTCCTTGAGATGAAGTTCTAAAATTTTAGAGAAACTACATAGTAGACTAATGGCTCCATAATAATTATTATAGTGATTTGGATCTCCCTTCTTGTATAATGGAGAGACTATGGCTCTTTTAAATTTACTGGGAAATACACCTTTCTCTATAGAAAGGTATATTATATAACATAATGGACCGCTTATCCGATATTTGCATTTTTTAACCAAATTATTAGAAATATTATCATGACCACTAGAGTTTGAAGACTTTAATTTGTTTACAAGGAGTTGAAACTGGAGATAGATATGAAAGAAAATAATCCCCTCTTTTTCCGATAATATTTGGTTTCTGTTTTAGAGAAGAATTAAATTAAATTAATTAATTAAATTCATATTAAATATGAGCGCAAAAACTTTTATCTTCATAAAAACAGTTTTTAAAAATTCTAACGTGGTAAAGTGTGGAAGCCATTTTTTTTACTAATTTTGTCGTCCGTTTTGGCGAAAAATCTAGGGAACACATTAAAAAACAACTCTTATTTGCGTACCATAAAGTGAAGGTTCTCCTTTTCCCAACCAAAAGTCATTTAAATAATTAATGAATTTTTTAATTTAATAAACAAGTAATATTTTCTGAATAGTGATATGCACACCGTACACCTCAACTCCAAAAATGTGAGAATTATTCAGGGGTGAGAAATATTCACCTGAATTGACTAAATCACCTCATTATGATAAAAAAAACATCAAATTGGGTGATTAGGGATTTCTTTTGCAATTGAGATCAATAAGAACTCTAAAAAGATAAAATTCACCACCTTAATTGGTGGGGATGGGTGTAAGAGTATTCAGAAGTAATCACAATATAACCTGATAATAGCCATTTAACGAGGAGTAAGATTGTAACTATACACCGTTCTTGTGGGTGGTGAAGGGTGAGGGAAACGAGGGGGAGGGGTGGTGAATTTAGAATTTTTGCTTCTTTTTTACTTCCACATCCAGTGGAAGTATAGTAATGACAAAAAAAAATTTAAAAATTTTTATTGTTCAAATAGGCTTAGAATGTCATGAAACGTAGAGATTTTAAGTTTGAGCGAAAAAAAATTTCTGTCGGTCTGTCTGTAACTTTTTTTGTGCGCACGTTTACTCTGGAACCGTTTGAGATATTGACTTGAAATTTGGTATACATATGTACTTTAACGAGATCTGGAACTAGATTATATTTTCATCTTGTTTCGTCGAAGGATTGGAGGGTAAATTGGGGTAAATTTGGGGTAAATAGGTAAATCAAGCAGGTAAGAGTCCATAAAATTGGTATTTAGTATATACAAGAGAAGCTAAGGGCTCAAAAAATTTTTTGGCAATAGCCACCCCCATTACCACGCCCACCCCATTTTTAAAGGGGATGAAAAGAAAATGTGATTTAGTGTGTGTATAAGAACCAGAAATCTCAAAATATTTTTTTACTTCATCCACCCCCATTACCACCCCCCATCACCACCCCCAACCCAACTACCGATGTGGGGTATCGTTTTATGGGTTTTCGGGGTAGAGGATTTCAAATATTATACAGGGTGTAATCAGTTCCTTGTCATTAAAAAAAACTGGTAATGGGGACCAACCAGACAAACAAAAAACCTTTATGACCCCTAGGGGCACTTTGAAAAAAAAACTGACCTAGGTCAATAATTTGAATATTAGGGCAGGAAACATTTGAGAACCACTGCCTTTCTGGGTCAATGGACGTGTAGTAGTTCCCAATTATACAACTTTTAAATTGACATAAAAAAAGATTACCGACCGACTCGTTTTCGCCGGGCGGTTCAAAGCAAAGAAGCGCGGCACCTTTGATGACCACCTCAACCGAACCAATTGTAAAAATGTAAATAATTCGTTATCTCTTTTTGCAGAACTGCAAAAGCAAATGATGGGCATAGAAGTTAAACACAGCATTTCTTTACATGTGTTTTTTAAATTTAGAACAAAATATTGGAGCTTTTATTGTTGTTTATAATTTATCAGCTTTAAATGTGGTTTATTAACATTTGTAACCTAAATGAGTGTTCTGGGTTAAAAGCTTAAAGAGTGAATAATAATTATTGCATGACATTGGGAAATAAAGAGTTAGACGTCTGAGATACGATAACAGAAAATAATTATGTGCATTTTAAGTTAAGAAAAAATCTGATTTATTTAACGAATTGCCGATCAGGTATCTAAAACTAAAATATTCGATAAGTCTAGAACTTACCAATTATGTTGATTTAGAAAAATAGTTCGAAATGGCTTCCGTCTGCATCAATACACTTTTCGGCACGTCGAACTAAGGACATACGCACTCCGTTCAACACAATTGGTAAATTAGGATCATTTTTTATGGTTTCCATGCACATTAAAATACCACATTAAACTATCAACTAAAGTTGTTAAAAAAAAATAATAATAAAAATAAAAACTTGGTCCAAAATCCAAAAAGTAACACAAAAAGGACGAACAAATATTGTCTGTACGTAATCAAGAACTTAACGACTTGAACGGTAAGTCAATAAAATAAATCTTAACTGTAAATACGTGGCCTAAAATTCAAAAAGAACGAAAACAATGAACGAGTTCGACGTGTGTACTTAATGAAGTGCCCACAGAAACTAAAATATTGCACAAGAGGGAGTATAGTTTTCTTCCGATCTACTAAGCACTCAGAAAACGCCGACGTCTTTCACCTTTACCGCAACGCTAAAGACCTTACCTTACCTACTTTTAAAAAGTCATAAAGAAGTATGATTATCAACTTGTATCCTCGCCAACGCGCGGTCTCTAACAAAGGAGCGCGATACTTTGAAAAAGCCGTATTAGCGTATTTGATGGTTAGAGGCGCCGACATACGCGAAAATAAAAGCCTATCCCAACATTCTAGCAGTTCTCAAACAATTTATTGAAAACTTTCGAAATTTTTGTCTATTTTTTTTCTATATGGGTTTTAGACCCCATGTTATATAAGGTTTTTTGTTCGTTTAGTTGTTCCTCACCACTAGTTTTTTTTAGTGAAATGAAACTGATTACACCCTGTATTATTAAAGTTCCATAAACAATTATTTCCACATACACAATTTTTTCGTTGTGAGTGACTTGGATAGAAAATATGGATGTAGAAGTAGTGATTCCTTGGGCAGCGGTTTTTACTTACCTAATGAAACTGAGTATGAAAGAATTTCCTGCACTAAAGAATAACTTTTTCTTGCAAGTTCTAATATCAATTTCAATAAGAGTTGTTTTTTTACTGTCTTCCCGATGTTTTTAGCCAATTTGGATGACAGATTCGTAATCAGCACCCCAAAATTAGTAAAAATGTGGTTTCCACACTTCACTGTGGATGGGCCAAAAAAGGAGTTTTCCCTTGTTTCCCTCACCCTTCACCACCCATAAGAACGGTGTAAGTTACAATATGTAATAAACGGTTATTTATTTATTAAAAAAAAAAACACAAAACTCCTTATTAAATGGCTATTATCAGGTTATAATGTGATTACTATGTGATTACTTCTGAATACTCTTACACATCCTCACCAATTAAGGTGGTGGATTTTATCTTTTTAGAGTTTCTATTGGTTTTAATTGCAAAAGAATTCCCTAATCACCCAGTTTGATGTCTTTTTGTCATAATAAGGTGATTTAGTCAATTCAGATGAATATTTCTCATCCCTGAATATTTATCACACTTTTGGGGTGTACGGTGTGCTATCACTATCCAGAAAATATTAATTGTTTTTATATTAAAAAATTCTTTAATTATTTAAATGACTTTTGATTTGGAAAATGAGAATCTTCACTTTGTGGCATTCAAATAGGGGTTGTTTTTCATGTGTTTCCGAGACTTTTCGCCAAAGCGGGTGACGGATTCGTTTTCAGCACCCCAAAATTAGTGAAAAAGATGGCTTCCACTCTTTACCACGGATGGGCCAAAAAAGCATTGTTCCTTACAAAAGAACAAATCCGAAGGCATTTATTATTAAACACATTTGTACTTCAAACTTCAAGAAACGTGATTTTCAACTTTCAAGACTAAAACGCTTATCATTCGAGATATGTGCAAAAAGAAAGAGAAAGAAACATATGCTCTCTCTTCTATTCTAAGGTGAACTTATCGCTTCCTGAAGGAGTAAATAAAAATGAACATCTATGCAAAATTTCATTGATCTCCTAAATATATCATTTTATATTGCAAATTTGAGGCTACTTTTAGTGCACAATTGAAAAACTGATCCTAAAATAATAATCAACAGAAAAATCATATTTCGAATTCTACTGACATTTAGAAATAACTGACGGCTAGAGATTTGTTCTACTACAAGTGCAATAGAATTATTAGGGTAAATATGACAACCACGCCAGACGCAGTAATATACTAAGCTTCACAAAAAGTAGTCATCTCGGACGCAGCATTGTATTGAAGAAAAATAAAATTATTCTCGGACGCAATAACGTGCTGTTTTTGAAAGGACGCAGTATTGTCTTGTATATTAAACTTTTTTATTTCTTGAGTTATTACAATTTTAAAACCAGACGTTAACTGAATTTGATTAGGAGATTCAATATACTTCATTAGATTTGAGCTAACTGACGTATTTCTGGGAGACGCAGTAAGGTTGGCTTGTGAAAGGACGCAGCATTGATAGCGGGATGTATATATATATATATATATATATATATATATATATATATATAATTATATAATTAAAAATGTAGTGTAAAATATAATACAAATTAATAAAACAGACATAAAATGTAAAAGATAAGGGTAATAATAAATAAAAAAACTGCCTTAAAACATACGACGCACAGTGGCACGAATAGTGATTTTTTCGTTAAAAATTATCTAGACCACTTGTTTCGCAACCGATTGGGATAATTTTTTTTTAATACTCCTTATTTAATTTTCAAAAAACGTAAGAGAGCCGATTTTTGAATTATGCAAACCAAAATTATTGAGTTTAGCCAGAATGGTCATTTTTAATTTAAATCTTAAGAAAATTTACAAATAAAAACTTTTTTTTCTTATCCAATTTACATAAATCTTGTTATTCGGAGGTTTGAGGTCGCTGATTACGAATCTGATATCTAAATTGTCATAATTCAACCAGCATGATGGCGGAATCAATAGCGGTTATAGATAATTGATAATTTTGAACGAAAAAATCACGATTCGTGCCACTGTACGACGTAAGTTACACAGTATATTATATAACAGTCATGGGCATAGTCATAAAATCTTCAGCTGTATAGAAACAAAACTTCAAGATATGGTTTCTAATTGTACTTTTAAATTTGTGAACAATTTGTTGTTTCATATTTTCAGTTAATTTATTTATATATATAAGTTCAAGTTTAATGAGTTTTTAAATGATTCTGTTAAGCGATAATTAGGAGGTTTTAACAAATTGGCTGACCTCGTGTTGTAGTTCTGTAGTTTAGATGGAGGTACATACACATTCTTATTTTTATGAATCTCTAAAAGAGAGTAGTGAATATATAGGCAAGGATTAAAATTTTCTATCGATGTACCAAACACACTGTATAAATGGAAGAACCTCCATCTAATAAATAAAAAATAAAAATAACGAATATGTGTTGGTAAATACAGGTTGTTTATTAAATTTTTCCTGTTTCAACCATAATATTAACAAATACGATTTAGGCAAAAAGCTTGCTTACATACACTGACAAAAAATTGCTAGGTAATCGAGAAATACTGTCAGAATGTAATAATAATAATAATAATAATAATAATAATAATAATGATTTATTGCCCAACAGATAAAAAAATCCAGTTACAGGACAAACATGAACGAGATACAACTAATAGCTAAAAACTAAAAATTAAAAACTAAAATCTAAAAACTAATAAAGTATATTATACTTTGGGTATGGTAGTAGTATAAGTTACAAATCTGTTAGTAGTATATTTTTAAACAGTAAGAGAATAAGATGTCAATATTTGAGTAATAAGATGGAAAAAATTATCGAAAAGAAGATTGTAGTAAGAAAAGAACATAAGTATTCATGTAAACATAGGTATACATAATATATACATATAAATAGGTGTAGTGACACTCAATTGTAGTGACACTTAACTATTAGTAGCTGTAAAAGTTATGTTGAAAGCATTAATAATTTCCGAGAATGTACTACAATTGATATCACACACTGATATTTTATTGAAATTATTGCACATAACATGTATTGGGGATCTAATAAGAGCGTTAGTTCTGGCCGTCTCGCAGTAAAACGTATTAGTCTGACGTGAGGTTATTCGGGGAACTTGGAAAGAAAACATACCTAAAAGCGATGAACAGTCTAATTTGTTGTGAAACAGGTTATATAATATTTTCAAACTATTTATTGCACGCCGCATTTCCAAAGGAGTAAGATTAAATTTATCAAGTAATAAGGAGTGTTGGTAGCCTCTTTCTGGATAGAAACCGTCAATTCTTAATGATAAGAATTTCAGAAATCTTCGCTGTACATTTTCGATGGCGTTTTTATGACAGGCATAGTGCGGGTACCAGACTATCGAGCAGTATTCTAGTTTGGATCTTACGTATGAATAGTAGAGTGTTTTTAGAGCAAACTCGTTGGAGAATGAATGACAGTTTCTAACAATAAAACCTAACATTCTCAAGGCAGATGATGTTACTTGCGCCACATGGTTCGAGAAAGTAAGTTTCTGATCAAATATTACCCCCAAGTCTTTTACTGTTGTAGAACGCTCAAGTACTTGGGAATTTAAGGAGTAGTCAAACACAACTGGTTTAGATTTTCTTGTATAAGAAACAACTTTACATTTTGACGCATTCAAATGGAGGTTGTTTTGGTTACACCAATTTTCTACTATTTTTAGTTGTGCTAGAACGTTTTCACAATCATCCACACTACCTATTTCTGCGAAGATCTTCATATCATCGGCAAATAACAGTTTGTCGCTTTGTACTATGTCTATGAGATCATTTATAAACAGCAGAAAAAGTAATGGTCGGAGATTGGAACCTTGAGGTACACCCGAAGTTGCTATAAATAGTTCAGATTCATACCCATAGTACATTACGTACTGTTTTCTGTGATATAAATATGACCTCAAAAATGCTATGAGATGACAGCTAAAGCCAAACATATTTAACTTACCTAATAGAAGCTCATGGTCGATCCGATCGAACGCCTTAGAGAAATCAGTATATATCACATCTACCTGGCCTTGTGAGTCTAATACTTTTGATATAAACTGAGTTATCAAGCATAGGTTAGTTGCAGTGGACCGCATTTCCATGAAACCATGCTGGAAGGGTGATATTGAAGATTTTACAGAGGGATAGATGCGAGCATATAATGAAATCTCGAAGACTTTTGCAAAGTTGCATAGAATTGCTATGGCTCTGTAGTTACTTATTTCAGATGTATTTCCAGACTTGAGAATCGGACATAATCTAGTTAATTTCCAACAATCTGGAAATACGGCTGTTTTTAAGGATAAGTTGTAGATAATAAGAAGTGGTTGAGCCAGAGCATGTGCACAATCTCTAACAAGAAAATAAGGAATTTTATCGTGGCCTGAAGTCATCTTATTCTTAAGCTTTCTAGTAGCAGATATAATTTCATCTTCGGTTAAATAGGGTATGTTAAAACAAGACACGTCCCTGTAGGTATTGTTAGTTACTCCATCACTAGACGGCAGATAAACACTACTGAAAAAATTACCGAAACCATTAACTATTGATTCTGGACTGTCGTACGTATTTTCTTCATCTGTCAATAAACCCGGAATCCTGGTCATATCTCTTTTGTTTTGTATAAAAGACCAAAAATTTGATGGATCGTTTGTTACAAAATTTTGTACACCATTTAGGTAATTTTTATAGGCAATGCTTATCTGAGTCTTTATTACTGCTCTCAATCTTTTAAATTCTTGAAGATATTGCTCATTTTTTTCTTTTTTATATTTAAAACGATATTTATTTTTTAATGTTATGTTATTTTTAATTTCGCTAGTATACCATTTGGGATATATAGATTTGTTTTTAGTAGTCTTATTGTATGTTGGAACATACTGGTCAAGGAGTGAATATAGTACGACATAGAATTCCGAACATGCCCTATTGACATCATCCATGCTTGACAAAAAACTCCAATCAACACCTAAAAGGGCATTATATAAATCATGGTAGTTAGCTTTTCCAAAGTTATATGTTTTGCTTGATGAGTTATTATCAAAGTTGATATTATTAGTATCATTTAACGTTTAAATTTAAAGCTGGATGATGTGAGTCCTCCTTTACAAGAGGACTATTATCTCGAATAACCTCACATTCAGTATTTGAGAAAATGAGATCCAAAAGTCGTTCATTTATGTTTGCTATGCGATTAACCTGAGATAAATTAGAAAATGACATGAAATTTGATATAATTTGGGTTTTATGGTCTCTTAAATGTTCGTGGTTGAAGTTAGCTACGTTAAAGTCACCTAATATTAAAATATTACAGTTTGTGCTTACAATTTGTTCAAGTAATTCAAAAAAGTTATCAAACTCATCTATAAGCATATTCGGTGGAACATAAATTACGTATACATATAATACACTTAAATCTAAATGACACTTACAGCCTACAATGTCGATATTTGGAAATGGTATTGTTATTGCACTTAGATCCAGCTTGGAAACTTTACACTTATTGTTGAACGCCCCGTAATATTGGTATTGGTAGGTATATAGTTTACGTACCAAAAAGTATTTTTAAGATTAAGTAATAACAGAGATAAATTATGCAAATCGTTCAGCACAACAGAGCGGATACTTAATATCCCATCTTGAAAGTGTCTGAATAGTACTCTGTTGTAAAGTCTTAAAGAGACACTGTCATCTTAAAAAATGATTTACCAACTCAATTTATGATTTCCTGTACATCAAGACATTTATTAGATAAATCATTTACGCTGTATAGACGATATAATTTGGATCACATACGCCTAAATGTAGTTGTGTATGAGGGAATGCTTATAGTGAGTGGAATCTATCCATCAAGAGGGGTTTGAGGGAACGCCATTAACAATGACCGGTCGAGCATGTCGTTTATCCTCACTGATTAATTGTGATTATTGAATTAAATACAGCACCCTGTTTGTTTTAACAGTTCGCCACTTTTGGCAAACATACGGAAACGTTTAGTGAATTTCAAAATATTTGTCGTCCTATTGACTCTGTTTAAAGCGTTGTTTGCTAATAAATGATAACCATTATTTGATATCATTAAATGTTGAATCAGTTTGTTGGGAAGAAGGTTCTCTTGTAAACTAGATTATTATCTTGAAAGTTTTAGGTACAGTTTTGAAATAAAATTACGATTCAGTTTTACTACAGGTGGTGTGCGCGTGACGTCACAGATCCTCAGATCTGTGACCTTAGGAAAACAAACCGAACTGACTTGGCCGTCAAATGGCGACTTATTGAACTTTTCATAATACTTCCCAGCAAACATTTAGGTATTATTTGACGTCAAAACTACCTAAATTATGTATAATAAATTTAGTCGCAAAATTAAAAAATTGTTTGGTAAAATTTACGTTGACGCTACGTGGAATCGACATAAGTGGAGAATAGGACGACGTCGAAATTAGGTTATATCGACTAAGACAGGTAAAATTACACATAAATCGTACTTGTAGTCGCACAATATATTTGGTTAGTAATACCTGTTTAGTAGTGTTTAGGTAAATTTTACTTAAATTCGATGTCAATTCGACATCGAGTTGACTAGCTTTAGGTAGAACTTACGTATTTAAGTATGTGAAATTGGAAAATGACATCAAGAGGAAAAAAATAAGGTTTTTATACCCATTTGGTAATTTTCTCTATAATATTGTTGTCAGTCACCTACAAATTTGAAGAGATACCTAACTCACAATGACGATACAAGATGAATGTCGGTAACTAAAATAAATCCAATTTATAAGTGAAGTATTTGCAGTACTCGCTTGTTGAAATCAATGCGACTAAAATTTTTTTGTGTATAATAGCAGCTGTACTTCGTAAAATAACAATGCGCCTCCAAAATATTCATCTATAAGGAAATTCTCCAAGTAAAAAAATTATAGTAATAATTTGAGCTGAAAAGTATGCTATACTTGTTAAATATGAGTTTACAGGTATAATTATGTATTTTTTTAGCTTTTCGTCAGTTTGTTTCCATACACACACATTTTTAAAATTCTAATTTGGAATCATATTTCAACTGTGCTAAGAAAATATGGCGTCTTGAGCTAATTTAACCTTAAAGTTAACTGCCTTTGTAAATGCAACTACAAAAGATAATTGACTTAATGATTGAAATCAGGTAGATAAGCCATCTAGAATTTATCTATTTTGTCGACCTAATATTACTTCAAAGGTGTATAATAACAGTGACCAAATAAGTTGCTATTTAGGTATACATTACGTAGGATTTACAACAAAATCTACCTAGTAAGATATTCGACTATTAGGAATATTTTTAGTCGCTAAAAAGGTAAATACTACCTAATTATATTACCTATTTCTACCCTATTGTAAATTTACCCTTCAGGTCATTTTTGGTAGATATTTTTAGTAGTTTTTCACTCGCTGCTTTCGTTAAAGTTACTTTCAAGGAAAATTGTGTATGAGGTAGATTAATTGGTATTATTTACGTAAACTGAAATCTAAAGTAAGACCAATTGGTAAATTTTTATCGGAAGTGTATTTTTCTAGTCAATTTTACGTCATAATTACCTTAACAAGTAAATTCCTCTTTTACCAAGTCGAATTGGAGCTAATTTTAACAAAAATGTTTGCTGGGTTATTAGTATTTTATGGACATTGTACCATACAAAATATGAAGTCTGTTATTTTATTATAGTCTATGTAATAAAGCATTATTTGACAAGTTTTTGTAAATATTTCGTGCAATGACGAGGTTACCTTCCCCCCCCACGCTTTTTTCGAGGGTCCTGAACACGATGGAAGTGGTGGAAGAAGTTTTTGACCGCCGCAACCCCCTAAAACGGGTTCCCTTTATGTTTTCATATATAAACGGGTCTAGAGAGTGATGTATCGACGGGTTATACTTGAAATAACATGGAAGGTGCTATAGAGTGAGCGGAATCAGACAGCAGGTCTAGGGGGTTGATTAAACCCTCCCGAGAGGTGGAAAATCATTTATTTTCAAATGATTCGGTTCAAACGCGTATCCTTCCATTTTCGGGGTCGCTGACCACGGGAAAAATATTCATCTTCATCCCCCAAACGGGCAGAAACCATCCCTCACTCACCAGAAAGCATACTATCCAGTATTTACAGGTTTCTCGACACATGATCCTTATTCCTGTGCATATCCCTTCATTTTTTACAGAAGAGAAAGTGGTAGCGACCTCGGGGGTTGCTTCAACCCTTCCAAGGGGTGTAAAATTCATTAATTACGCTTTGGATCGTCAATACGCCCTTCCCCGTTTTGGCAGGCGCTGGTCACGATAAAAATATTCACCTTCATCTCCGACTCTCCTCAACCCCTATAATGGACGGAAACTTACTCTCATCCACCAGTTATCGCTGGGGCGATATTTTTGAAGGTTGCTGAGTAGGGTATAATGATTTCTTCATCGGGGAGTAATGAATAATACATTTTGTCGTCAATGGCAATGTTGTTTATTCCCGTCGATAAATCACTCCCCAGACCCGTTTATACATGAAAACATAAAGAGATCCCCATAAAAGGGGTGGTTTTTGGCTGTTTCAGGCGGTTGCGGTGGTCAAAAACTTCTCCCACCACTTTCATCGTATTCAGCACCCTCGAAAACGGGGGGGGGCAAGGTAATCTCGTCTTTGCACGAAATATTTACACTATTTTTTTCTTTCATTACATAGACTATTAATTATTGTGTAAGTGTGTGTCAGTTTTTATAGAACAACATCGATTCTCTAGGTGAATCTTCTAGTTAAACTCTAGTTTAATTTAAACCTATAAAACCGGCCCTAAATAAGGTAAATTATTTATTTCAACAAGAAGGTTTAATAAATATTTTTATTAAACTTTTATGACATGACAAAGAAAGAGTTAGTCCACCCCTGATAGTCCACGTTGACTAGATAGCTTATTGCAACCAATCATAAATTCGCGAGAGCAAATTTCAACCAATTATATTCAGTGGGATTGGCCTATATTCTCGTGAGAAAATGTGTATGACCATTCTTGTGATGATAATAAAAGCCAAACAGCTTTATGACCTTTTTTGTAAATAAACTGAAATTGATATGCGGTCGGTATCCTTCACGGTTTTTGCGAGCTTTCTTATACCGCTGAATTATATACCAACGATTCTTGAGACTTGGTTTTTGATTTGTGTATTTATTGTGGGTCAAGAAAGAGTACCATAATTCGCAAAAATTCTCATAAAAATTATCGTTTAAAAAAACTTTTACGGAATAATCTGCAACTGCAACTTTGTTATCAAACAACTTCTCCATGGTCTCTTGTTGACGTGTGAGGGTGCATTGTAAAGAAAGGCTCGTTATTTCTTTTTGTAATCGACCATTGATTGCTTTAATTTGCTATTGGTGTGTTACAAAAGTGACGCTAATTAAAATTCTAATTATATACTAATAAAATTTAAATTATCGGGAACGTTTTGTTTAAGAAAAACGATAACAAGTTTCCTAATTTAAATACAAACTTATTTAAGTTTTACTATAATATTGCAGCTTACAAGTATTGAGAAATAAAATTCAATTAAACTTTCTGTAACAGAATTCTAGTTCAACAATGAAGTTTAAAGTTATAATTTTTTACAGCCAATGCTTTCAAAATTGTATAAAGTTGGAGACGTTAACGACGAGAGTAATTAACTATCTAGTAAACAGAAGAACTTTTTTAGTTTCAATAGACTTCTAGTAATATTTAATAAACTGCTTAAGTTTTTTAACATCAGTAATAATTTCTAATTAACAGAAAAACAAATGCACGTTAGACTCCGAAAAACTTATTTGTCATTAGAGATTAAATTGCCAAACTCAACCACATGAAAAATCTACGAAAATTATGTTAAGATATGTAATATGTTTTTATATTATGTAACTTACAACGTTTCTAATATCGATGATCAAAAAATTGCGACGGAAGACTTTAATTCGGCTTGATGTTGAATGAAGGAATTTCTAAACTTCGGAGGGTATTTTGATTTTTTAGCTGACTTCAAGAAATTTAAAAAAGGAGGTTGTCAAGATTAGAGAATATTATTTAGGTATTATGCAAATCACAACTTACACACTTTTTATTTATTATGAAAATACCTACTTTCTGTATATTGTTGCCCTAATCTGGGCACGCTAATATACTAGTCAGGTAAATACTTTAAAACACTCATTATTGGAGAATCAATCAAAACAACTACTCTTCTAGCTAATACTGACGAAGTATTGAATTACATGATAGGATTCTTAGCATTTTAAAGAAAAAAACATATTGAAAATACTTAAATCATTCATTCAAATTTAATCATTCACACTTTTTTATTTAATATGAAATTATCTACTTTCTGTATATTGGTGCCTTAATCGGGTCACGCTAATATACTACTTAGGAAAACACTTTAAAACACTCATTATTGGAAAACCAATCAAAACAACTACTCTTCTAGCTAATACTGACGAAGTATTGAATTACATGATAGGATTCCTGGCATTTTAAGGGAAAAAAATATATTGAAAATAGTTAAATTATTTATTGAAATTCAGTCATTCACAACAATTATTGAACCATACATTCATTTCAACTCTAGAAAAGTTGTACAAGTTTTTTCGAACTCGTTAGTTCTCATCAGTAGAGTATAGAAACATTCATTCATTATTTACAAGCCTATTCTTGATTTATTTTTACAATTAATTATTTTTTATTTATTTGCTTTTATCATGATTAGAGAATATTATTTAGGTATTATGCAAATCACAACTTACACACTTTTTATTTATTATGAAAATACCTACTTTCTGTATATTGTTGCCCTAATCTGGGCACGCTAATATACTAGTCAGGTAAATACTTTAAAACACTCATTATTGGAGAATCAATCAAAACAACTACTCTTCTAGCTAATACTGACGAAGTATTGAATTACATGATAGGATTCTTAGCATTTTAAAGAAAAAAATATATTGAAAATACTTAAATCATTTATTCAAATTTAATCATTCACACTTTTTTATTTAATATGAAATTATCTACTTTCTGTATATTGGTGCCTTAATCGGGTCACGCTAATATACTACTTAGGAAAACACTTTAAAACACTCATTATTGGAAAACCAATCAAAACAACTACTCTTCTAGCTAATACTGACGAAGTATTGAATTACATGATAGGATTCCTGGCATTTTAAGGGAAAAAAATATATTGAAAATAGTTAAATTATTTATTGAAATTCAGTCATTCACAACAATTATTGAACCATACATTCATTTCAACTCTAGAAAAGTTGTACAAGTTTTTTCGAACTCGTTAGTTCTCATCAGTAGAGTATAGAAACATTCATTCATTATTTACAAGCCTATTCTTGATTTATTTTTACAATTAATTATTTTTTATTTATTTGCTTTTATCATGATTAGAGAATATTATTTAGGTATTATGCAAATCACAACTTACACACTTTTTATTTATTATGAAAATACCTACTTTCTGTATATTGTTGCCCTAATCTGGGCACGCTAATATACTAGTCAGGTAAATACTTTAAAACACTCATTATTGGAGAATCAATCAAAACAACTACTCTTCTAGCTAATACTGACGAAGTATTGAATTAAATTTGAATAAATGATTTAAGTATTTTCAATATATTTTTTTCTTTAAAATGCTAAGAATCCTATCATGTAATTCAATACTTCGTCAGTATTAGCTAGAAGAGTAGTTGTTTTGATTGATTCTCCAATAATGAGTGTTTTAAAGTATTTACCTGACTAGTATATTAGCGTGCTCAGATTAGGGCAACAATATACAGAAAGTAGGTATTTTCATAATAAATAAAAAGTGTGTAAGTTGTGATTTGCATAATACCTAAATAATATTCTCTAATCATGATAAAAGCAAATAAATAAAAAATAATTAATTGTAGAGGTTGTCAATTTGAACTCTTCGTAGGTTAGGTGGTATTTCAATTCTACCTTTAAGTGCTATTAACATATTTTTAATAAGACTATTACGAGACAAAAGGAAGTTGGTCAGACGTTACCGAGACATATTAAACACAATAACTCGTGTTAGACTTAAAATTTTTATTTTAAATTAGTATTTTTAATCTAGTAGGGGCAAAAAATGGCCTTTGCCTTACAAAAGGTGGAGTAGTAATGATTTTTATTTTGTTTAAGTCGAGGCTCTGATGAAAAATACAAGTTTGCGAGCCTGCGGAGGGGGGGTGGGGGCGGTACAAGTCGCCATCTTGATTATAAAGTGCAAAAAATTGGTTTTCAAAATAATTCGGCAATGCCCGATCCTACGAGAAAAATGTTCAAGACAAAGTAGAAGAGGACAAAATTTTCTACATTTTTTTGTATACATTTTTATTGTAAGTCTAATATGTAACGAGATACAGCGATGGGAAAATAAAGTTTAACGAATTTTTTTTTTTTTAAATGGTCAAATTCCATTTTTGTTTGTTGATTATTCTCATACGGCCACGGTGGAGTTAATTTTGAGTTTCATTCTGCTTTTGTAGTAGATGTTTCCTAAAGCAGATATAGAACATCCCTCGTGTTTCTTTGTTTCTTTTGTAATGATCGAAAAGGACGTTCCTTTCTTCACTCTTTAAAGAGAGCAGCACAGTGACATTCCCCCAAGCCTGTAGCTAGAAAGTGCTTTCAGGGCGGGCAAACAGTTTTTCAGGACGGGCCCGTAAGAAAGTCCGAAACATTTTTTGATGAGCGGGGGGGGGAGAATTCCAAAAAAATTTTAATTAAAAAAAAAATTTTACTCCAAAAAATTAAAGAATTTTTACCCAATCTCTTTCAAAATATTAAAAAGACAGTTCAAATTGCCCCCATTACGATCACCGTAGGTCGGGCGCCGCCCGTCCTGCCCCCCCCCCCCTAGCTACAGGCCTGCATTCCCCGCCTCGCGCACACTGTCCTGCTTTAATACGCACAGGTCTAGTGAGCAGTGTTTTCTAGTTGCTACTAATTACATACATTTTTAAGTATTTTTAATGTTTCTAAGTCATCGTGTAGGGATTAAATGTGTGGAAGGATTTTGCATGGAATTTAAAATATTATAGCCAATAGTCGGGACATAAAATTTTATAATTTGAAATTTTTATATACCAATAAGATCATTAAAAATTTTTGGATTATATAAAAATAATGAAACGAGTATATGAGCAGGAACAAGTACCGACCCTTGAGGTATTCCATGTTTTATAGCCAATTCTTCTGAATAACTGTCATTAAAAATAATTTGTTTCCTATTTTCGAAGTATGATGTAAGCCACTGTAATGGTGTAATGGTTGATGGTTGCGTGGAAGAACGATAAATCGAACGTCACCATCACAATAAATACTAACTTATATTGTATTATAACAAAAAGAAATAAAGACGTTATTTATTCATTTATTTTTTTAATACTATTTAGTCAATTTCATATTTTCTTAGTTTCAGTACAAGTAAATCTTTATCATGATAATATAAATGATATGTTGTTGTAAACGTACATTAAGTATATATTGCAATTTTTTTCTTTATTCCATCTTTCAACATTAGACTTACAATAAAAATGTATATACAAAAAACAGCTGAACAAGGAATCACTACTCCACATCCAGATTCTCTATCCAAGTCTCTCATAACGAAAAAATTTGGTACGTGAAAATAATTGTTTATAGAACTTTAATAATATAATATTTGAAATCGTCTTCCCCATAAAACGATATCCCACACGGTAGTGGGTGGAGGTGGTGATGGGGGGGGGGGGGTGGTAGTGGGGGTGGTTCTTGTACATACACTAAATCACACTTTTTTTTCATCACCTTTAATAATGGGGTAGGGGTGGTAATGGGGGTTGCTGCCAAAAAATTTTTTGAAACCTTCTCTTGTATATACTAAATACCAATTTTATGGACTCTTACCTGCTTGATTTACCTATTTACCCCCCCCCCCCATTTACTCTATTTTACCTCCCAACCTTTCGACGGAATAAGATGAAAATATAATCTAGTTCCAGATTCCGTTAAAGTACATACGTGTACCAAATTTCAAGACAATATCTTAAACGGTTCCAGAGTAAACGTGCGCACAAGAAAAGTTACAGACCGGCAAGCAGACAGACCGACAGACACAGAAATTTTTTTTCCCCTAATATTTAAGATCTCGACGTTTCATGACATTCTAAGCCTATTTGAACAATAAAAAATTTCAAAAATTTTTTTGTGGTTACCATACTTCCACTGGATATGGAAGTAAAATTTAGGAAATTTTGTTCTCTTGAACATTTTTCTCGTAGGATCGAGCGTTGCCGAATTATTTTGATAAAATAATTTTTTGCACATTAATTCAAGATGGCGGCTCGCGCCTCCCCTCCAAAGTCGAAAACTTGTATTTTTCATCAGGGTCTTGACTTAAACAATATATATCAAAATCATTACTACTTCACCTTTTGCAGGGCAAAATCCCCTACTGATTGGACTATATACGTAAAATAGCATTGTAGATTACTTCTTTTGAAATTAAGTCATATCCGATATACAGACTGATCGTAGCATGTAAACTGTCCAGTTTTACAAACTTATAATTTCAGAGCAAAATGGTGATATAGTATATGATTAAGCCCACAAAAAATATGATGATGTATTCTAACTGTAATATATAGTGTGTCTCTCAAGTTTGAACAAACTTTACTTAGATTGTATCAATTTCACTTTAAATTGTAAGAAATATTTATGTTTTTTATATAAGACACGAAACGGTAGAAAGTTGCAGTCGGGCGTTGCCGGCTGTAAATGTCCATTTGAATAATAATTAAAAATAAAATTGAGTCTAAACTTAATTTCAGTAACACCTCGCAAGTGAACTGTGCCGTTTCCGATGAAAATGTTAACCAGATATTTGTAGTCGGTCACGCCCGACCGCAAATATCTGCTACTCGCTTATTTTACATATAAATACTACTCTTATACAATTGCCTTAGTTTATGAGACAAAATCAAATTTGGCTTTTAGAGGGGAGAATATTTACTAGTGAAATATTTTGTGGAACTCTTCTATACGTTTCCTTAAATATATAGGAGCCTGCCATTCTTGTTGCATGTCGTGGTTTTGTAAATCTCGTCATGTACCAAGAGTGAACAAGGGCCTCGTTCCAGCCATCTCAAACCTACCTTGCACTGACGAGAGCCAATAGCTCGAAACAGCAGTCTGCAAGTGGTGTGGAGTGGCTGGTAGCTCTTCTGAGTAGGAATAAGTCTTTCGACTGGTGTCTGTTGCAATCGAAACTTTAGCGTTTTGTGGCAATACATACTGCACTTAACGCGGCCAAGCTTGTAATCAGTAATTCAGCGCTTGACGGGGCATTAGTCCGGAGAATAGATGTTAGTTGCAGTCTGGTGTTTGTTCCTTATATAATTAAGGAAACGTAACGAGGAGTTCGACAAAATATTTCATTAGTAAAAAAAACAAAATCAAATTTGGACCAATAATTATTAGTACAGTAACTAGGGTTTTAACTTCGGAATAATGACATATTGAACGGATTTCGTTCATTTTTGGTAGTATAATAGTAAATGCTTCACAGAAAAGTCTCTATATTGTGCGGGGGCTTGCTAATTTATAGGGGGTGGATACAACCCCCCCTCAGGGGGGGTGGCACTTAAAAAATATATATATTTATTGGAGCTGAAATAAAATCAAATTTTAAGAAGAAAAGGTTCTATGCAATTTTTCACAAAAATTGATAGTTTTTAAGTTATAACGACTTCAAAATTGCGATTTTATCTTAAAAAACAAGGTATTTCCAAACAGCTTTCATCAAGTATCTCGAAAAGTATTACTTTATCGAAAAAATGTTACAGACCAATTACAGAAAGTACAAACTGGGAATTAATTATGTTTTTTGTTTATTGATGTAGGATTAATAATTTCGGAGATATTTAAGTTTATATTTTTTATCCAAGTGTTTCGAAATTACCTTTAAAGTTTAAAATACATTTTTTTGTAAAGCAAGTGCTTTAAATAAACAAAACAATTTGAGCATCTAGGTAACGCTACATCTTAACGAAAAACTGTATTTGAGATAATTTTTTTAAATTACTAGCTAATTAGAGTAACAAAATGGCGACCTTTTTATATAAAAAAATATAAATACGCACATTTTTCTGACATAACTTCTTTATTTCTTATGCTACAGGAACGAGTAAAAAACAATTTGAAAGCGCAATTAATTGTCTTTAATTTCATTTCTTAGCATGCGTGACGTAGGTGTCACAATTTCTGAGATATTTAACATTTAAACTGAATTTTTCGTCTTATAAACGTTCGGACGCCATTTGCAAACAGTCATATCTCCGAAACTATTAAATCTATTTAAATAAATAAACAAGCGAAATTAATTTTGGTCTCTACCCATTTTTCAATAAAACTAATATTTATCGAGATGCTTGGAAAGGGAAAAAAAAATTACGTTTTATCGAAAATACCTTTATAGTTTAAACTGTATTTTTTTCTAAAGCAAGTGCTGTATACAAACCAAAAAATTTGAGCATCTCGTCATGCTAGATGTTAATGAGAAACAATGTTTAAAATTCCTTTCTTTAAATTACTGGCTAATTACAGTAACAAAATGGCGACGTTGTTATTAAAAAAAATGTGTAGACGCATATTGCTTCGGTCATAACTTCTTTGTTTTTTGTGCTATAGAAACAAATAAAAAAACAGTTGAGAGCTTGATTAATAACGTATTATTCTACCTATTAGCATTCTTGACGTGGATGTCACAGTTTCTGAGATATTTAACTCTCACTCTGAATAATTATCTTATGAACACTTGGATGCCAAATGTAAACTTAAATATCTCCGAAATTATTAATCCTACATCAATAAACAAAAAATATAATTAATTCCCAGTTTGTACTTTCTGTAATTGGTCTGCAACATTTTTTCGATAAAGTAACACTTTTCGAGATACTCGACAAAAGCCGTTTGGAAATACCTTTTTCTTAAAGCTAAAATCGCAATTTTGAAGTCGTTATAACCTAAAAACTATCAATTTATGTGAAGATAGAACCTTTTCTTCTTAAAATTTGATTCTACTTCAGCTCCAATAAATATATATATTTTTTAAGTGCCACCCCCTGAGAGGGGGTGCCATCCTATCCTATCAATTAGCAAGCCCCCACACAATATAGAAACTTTTCTGTGAAGCATTTACTATTATACTGCCAAAAATTAACGAAATCCGTTCAGATATGACATTATTCCGAAGTTTTGCATATTTTTTACCTCTAGGTACTGTACTATATATAAAGTAAGTGAAATATCTGAGATAATAATTAAACTACTTTTTACGATCATATTGAAATAACCTCAATCGGCAAAAATCATTTGAAACCAAATTTCTGTCATTAGGTACAGTCATGAAATAATTAAATGACTTTGGTATGTATCAGTTTCATGATAATGTGACTCTATCCCTCGAGACTCGACAATTCTAGGCAACCGGTTTCATGGTATGTCGCAGCCTACTTCTGAAATTATAACATACACTCCACACCGTTATCAGTAATACACTCGTGCATTTCATGGGAATGCATATCGCAGTTATTTAATTCCTCCACAGCTGTACTCGCTGCATTCGCGATGTTCTCTGAATGAAATACGCCGACATGAAAGGAAAATTGAAATAGTAAATCAAGGATAAAAGATAATATCGGAGCAAATCACAGTTCGAGTCACGGCTGAAATTACAGGTCTCAACCTTGCCATTTTACCAGATGCACTTAATCGGAAAGTAATTTTCCAGCAGTTCAAAGAAAATTTTATCTAATCTAGTATATAGTAATTAAAAATCTGTAGATGTTTTAGAATTGGGACACCTTATCCTTGCACTAAATCACTACATTAATATTTTCAGATAACACGAAATTGAGTATTTTTTCTCATAATTGTTTTAATTTAAACTGGTAATATCTAAACTGTTTTCCTGTTCGTCCTGAAATGACAAACGATTATGTAATTTGCCCTTATGTAGACTATAATAAGTTTACAATTTTAATATTGCGTTTGCTTGTACGAATCCAGAAGAAAACTTCGTATTAAAAAAATGTGTGAAAAGTCCTGGAAAGAACCGAAGGAAAAAGAGCCGATAAAAAAGTTGTTGATAAAAAAAATAACTATACAGAAAATACATGAACACAAGAAACTGCCAATTATCTACCCAGATTCAACCCTCTGGAAACAGAAAAAAAACGTGAATAGAAGAACCGCGGATAAAATAGCCGTGGAAAAAAGCCTGGGAAAAAAGTAAATAGAAATAAAAACCGTGAAATACAACCGTACGAAAACGACATTTTGGCGAAATAGAATACGTGAAAATTGAATTGACATTGACATTAATAACACAGGTTTATAGAAAAAAAAGTTTTGATCTGGGAATGGGACCTATCATGTCTTAAGTATTTTTGTGCGCTGAATCCGAATTTTCAATTAAAAAA
This sequence comes from Rutpela maculata, assembly GCA_936432065.2. NCBI lineage: Eukaryota > Metazoa > Arthropoda > Insecta > Coleoptera > Cerambycidae > Rutpela > Rutpela maculata. The sequence goes on along the minus strand of OW386291.2, from coordinate 139,632,968 downwards.
AATTTCTACCGCGTAGATTTCGAGTAAACGTCAAAAATTGTCAAAAAAACTGCATTTTAACGATAAATACCGGAATTTACTCGAAATTTAAGCGGAAAAAAATTTTTTAAATTGAAAATTCGGATTCACCACACAAAAATACATAAGGAATGATAGATTTAATCCTTGGAACAGATTTTTTTTGTAGACCTGTGCACAAAGTGCACCTGTGCACAGATCTACAAAAAAAATTTCTGTTCCAAGGACTAAACCTATCATTTCTTATGTATTTTTGTGTACTGAGTCAGAATTTTCAATTTAAAATTTTTTTACCGCGAAGATTTCGAGTAAATCTCTGTTTTTATCGTCAAAATACGTTTTTTTTGACAATGAAAATCAGAATTTACTAGAAATCTACACGGTAGAAAATTTTTTTTCGACGGATTTATTTTCAGCGTGTCAAAATACGTAGGAAATGATAGGTCCCATTCCCAGATCAAAACCTTTTTTTTGTAAACCTGTGTAATTACGAATAAGTTCTAGAAGCAAGATGAGAGTATGAAAGTGGTAGATTCACTAAAACTTACGCTTTTTCACAATTTTTCTGGTAAAAAAGGTTCCGTCTTTAAAAATACGTTTAATTTCGTTGTTTATTCATTTTTGCACCAATATACATAGTAAATCATAAGGATCAATTAACCTGCTGACAGTGAAATTTTATATCATAAATTTCAGGGCCTCCTGTTTGAAGGCCAGTTAATTATTTTCAATTTTTTTTATTAGAAATCCCAATGTAAATCTTCAAGAATGTAGCTAGCGTGGTGGATTATAGTGGACTATAGTGGTGGGCACACCATTTTGAATTTTTGATTTTTGGCATCATATCCTTCATCAGCTACTCCGAAAATACCTGACTACCGATTTTAAGGTAATTTCCACAAAATTTGAATTATGATTTTCCGATCCAGTCCGATCCACTAATACAAACTAATTAAAATAAAATTAAAAAGTAAATAAAAATTTAAAAATAAAATGAAATGTAAAAAAAAATTTAAAAACAAGCCTTTATTATTATTTAGGTGTACTAAAACCAAAAAATTTTAAATAAAAAAAATTAATTGTCTTAAAATCTTGTCGCGTGAATAGAAATAAAAAACCGCTGCTCAAGAAATCACTGTTTCCACATCCAGATTTTCCATCCAAGTCTCTCACACGAAAAAATTTTGTATGTGATAATAATATAATATTTGAAATCGCCTACCCCCAAAAATCCATGAAACGATATCCCACATTGGTGGTGGATGGAGGGTGGTAGCAGGAGTGGATAAATTAAAAAAATATTTTGTTGATTTTGGTTCTTGTACACACACTAAATCACATTTTTTTTTCACCCCCGTTAATAATGGTGTGGGGGTGGTAATGAAGGTGGCTAATGCCAAAAAATTTGAGACCTTGCTTCTCTAGTATATACTAAATACCAATTTTATGAACTCTTACCCGCTTGATTTATCTACCATTCACCCCAATTTACCCCCCAACCCTTCAATGAAATAAGATGAAAATATAATCTAGTTCCAGATCACGTCAAAATACATACGTGTACCAAACTTCAAGTCAATATCTTGAACGGTTCCAGAGTAATCGTGCGCACAAAAAAGTTACAGACAGATCGACAGACAAAAATTTTTTTTGCTCAAACTTAAAATCTCGACGTTTCATGACATTCTAAGCCTATTTGAACAATAAAAATTTTCCCATTTTTTTTATTGTTACTATACTTCCACTGGATATGGAATTAAAATACTTACAATCTCTGTCAAACAAAAAACCGCTGCCGAAGGAATCACTACTTCCACATCCAGATTTTCTATCCAAATGTCTCACAACGAAAACATTTTGTATGTGGAAATAATTGTTTATGGAACTTTAATAATATAATATTTGAATTCCTCTACCCCATAAAACGATACCATCGGTAGTGGGGTGGAGGTGGTGATAGGGGAGAGTGGGGGGTGGATGGAGTAAAAAAATATTTTGAGGTTTTTGGTTCTTGTACATAGTACACACACTAAATCATAATCTTTTCTCATCCCCTTTAATAATAGGGTGGGGGTGGTAATGGGTGGTAATACCAAAAAATTTTTTGAGACCTTAGCTTCTCTTGTATATACTAAATACCAATTTTATGGACTCTTACTTACCTGCCTCATTCACCTATTTACCCCCATTTACCCCAATTTACCCCCCAACCCTTCGACGGAACAAGATGAAAATATAACCTAGTTCCAGATCTCGTTAAAATACATACGTGTACCTAATTTCAAGTCAATATCTTAAACAGTTCCAGAGTAAACGTGCGCACAAAAAAAAGTTAGACACATTTTTTTTCACTCAAACTTAAAATTTCGACGTTTCATTCTAAGCCTATCTGAACAATAAAAAAACCGCTGCCCAAGGAATCACTACTTCCACATCCACATTTTTTATCCAAGTCACTCACAATGAAAAAATTTTGTATGTGGAAATAATTGTTTATGGAACTTTAATAATATAATATTTGAAATCCTCTACCCCAAAAACCCATAAAAACGATACCCCACATCGGTAGGCGGGGTGGGGGTGGTGATAGGGGGTGGTGGTGGGGGTGGATGAAGTAAAAAAAACGTGTCTGGTTCTTGTACACACACTAAATCAAATTTTTTTTTCATCCCCTTTAATAAAAGTAATGGGGGGTGGCTAATGCCAAAATTTTTTTTGAGACCTTAGCTTCTCTTGTATATACTAAATACCAATTTTATGGACTCTTACCTGCTTGATTTACCTATTTTCCCCAAATTTACCCCAATTCACCCCCCAACCCTTGACGGAACAAGATGAAAATATAATCTAGTTCTAGATCTCGTTAAAGTACATATGTGTACCAAATTTCAAGTTAATATCTCAAACGGGCCAGAGTAAACGTGCGCACAAAAAAACTTAGACAGATCGACAGACAGACATTTTTTTTCGCTCAAACTTAAAATCTCGACGTTTCGTGACATTCTAAGCCTATTTGAACAATAAAAATTTTTAAAAATTTTTTTGCCGTTACTATACTTCCACTGGATGTGGAAGTAATTTAAAATTTTTTTTTTGTCGTTACTATACTTCCACTGGACGTGGAAGTAAAAATATTATCTAAAATAACAATAATTATTAGAACAACAAAACTGTTTATTTAAAGTTTAAAAAATAAAAATCTATAATAAAAACCGCTGCCCAAGGAATCACTACTTCCACATCCAGATTCTCTATCCAAGTCACTCACAATGAAAAAAATTTGTATGTGGAACTTTAATAATATAATATTTGAAATCTTCTACCCCAAAAACCCATAAAACGATACCCCACATCGGTAGTGGGGTGGGGGTGGTGATAGGGGGGTGGATGAGGTAAAAAAATATTTTGAGGTTTCTGGTTCTTGTGCATACACTAAATCACAACTTTTTTTCATCCCCTTTAATAATGGGGTGGGGGTGGTAATGGGGGTGGTTAATGCCAAAAATTTTTTTGAGACCTTAGCTTCTATATATACTAAATACCAATTTTATGGACTCTTACCTGCTTAATTTACCTATTTACCCCAAATTTACCCCAATTTACCCCCCAACCCTTCGACGGAACAAGATGAAAATGTAATCTAGTTCCAGATCTCGATAAAGTAGATAAGTGTACCAAATTTCAATTCAATATCTTAAACGGTTCCAGAGTAAACTTTTTAAGTAATTTTTTTTTTTCGCTCAAACTTAAAATCTCGACGTTTCATGATATTCTAAGCCTATTTGAACAATAAAAATTTTTAAAAATTTTTTGTCGTTACTATACTTCCACTGGATGTGGAAGTAAAAATAGAAACTTTTTCTAATGTTTTTTGTCATCAAACATATTCATTGTATCTATATGAAATACACAATTATTATAAGCAATGCTATTACATTTAGATTCTTCTTCATGGTTTTATGGTTAATATTTCTTTGTGAAACATTACCAAATCGCCTTTTCTGATTCATGTCAGATTTTAATAATATCAATCAACTTTTTTAGTTTGACACATGGCTACTACGAAAAAAGTAACATACATTTTTCTCGTTTTTTTCCACTGATCGATAGCCGATCCTATTGGTCGATTTTTTTGAAAATTTACGTTTTGATTGACTAGTAAATTAAGAATATATTAATCGGAATTAAAATGTACTCCTGAAAAATAAAAAAGTACTCTTTTATATAAAAAAATTTCTTTTTCATCAGAGTAAATATTTGCAAACTAATGAATATGAGCAATACTCAGAACTTTTGACCAAGTGCTTCAGATTCACGTACGGAAATATCTGAAATGCACTTCTATCCGCTTTTATTGCGACTTCATTTGACCATCCCAGCCCAACAGCGCTCAAATTCAAGCGAGAGAATCAAGTAAGGCATTCGGACGTTTAACTATCTCATCGCAGCACTTGAATTTCTACAGAAAAATCAAGTCGGCGCTGCAGCGATGTCTACTCATAGCAGCGAAGCGGCGAAAGCGCGAAAATCAAGTAGGTAGTAGGTGACAAAACATCACAATTCAGTGACCGGTGTCGAATTGAAACAAATATTGTTTGCGGTAGTGTCGAGTGTTTGAAACTTAATGATCATTTTAAAGTGCAGTGTTGTGTTGTGTGTAATATTATGTGCATTTAAATTATGCGAGCGTGAAACTCTTAAACCAGTGTAGTGATATTTGATATAAATTGGCTTGGCTTGAGTTGGCTGCATCAAGACATCGCTGCAACGAGTTGTGGAATAACGAAAGGTAGGATTATAATTTAGTTGAATCTACAACACAAATTCGTGCAAGTATTTATTAAGCACAAACTTAGAATCGCAATTTTATTTTTATTAACACGGATAATTGCTAGGGAGCTGGTGGCAGCAATTTTTATATGAACTCATTGTGACTGAAGTTGAAAAGTGTAAAGACATCATAATAAAAAGCCGGAAAAACCATTTCAGTCATTATGGCATTGTTGAGTTTTTAATTAGCAGTTAATTAAAAATGCAATGAAAAACGCTCCTATATGATTTTATTGTGTCAGCCACTTGTTTTAAACGTTGCTTGTCTATATGACATTGATATAAATGCAGTAAGCTGAAATCTATGTGTCTGGGTTTTTTTGCAATTTAATTTCTTCAATTAATTTTTGATATATTAAAAATTAAGTGATTTTATTGTCGGTGTGCCTTATCTTAGATCACCGAACTGTTCTTTTTGAACTTAACTTTGAAAATCGTAAAATAAATGCAAATAATATGTAAGTACGGCATTTGTTAAAAAAAGCTACAATGTAAACTCAATTGCTAATTGTGAACTAGCAATATTTTTATAATATTTCTGGTATTCATGATGTATATTCATATTTTAATGACATCCTTTTATATTATTTTATTTGTATTTTTCTCTGAAAAAATTTTATAGCAACACATCTCTCAAAAAAAAATGGGTAAATATCGAGGTGATAGTCCAGCGTAAATTAAAAAAACACCCTCTTTGTTCTAAAGGCAATGTGTTCTAATAACAATACATGTGTACACCAAAACAACCATTGTAGTTTGTAAGATACATATTGTGGGAAATAAAATATTTCTATCTATCTATCTATCTAATATGTCCGAAATTTATAAAAATGCAGAAAGGAACGACAAATTTTTGATAAGAAGAACTAAAAATCTTATTATCAAAATGAAATTACAGAATTTAACAACCCTGCACGGTCTGCTTGGAATGTTATAGCGGAAATATCAATTAAAAATAAACATTTTAATAACATTAATATAAACAATGAAGTCGTGGTTTATGATGATCCCAAAATCACTTTTTAATAATTTCTTTCTACAAGCCCCAGAGAACATAGTCAAACAAATCCCGAAGCTAAGTAATAATGTGCATATCCCTGCTCTAGCTAATTTGTCTCAGTCGTTTTTAAAACCGTTTACTTTTGATGAAGTGTTACATTTATTAACAAACAAATTCACGACCAAAAAATCATCCGGTCCTGATGATATTCCCTGTTTTCTAATAAAAAAAGTGGTAAGTTTTATCCTTCAACCACTCACTTATATAATCAATTAATCATTCGAATTAGGGACATTTCCAAATAGTTTGAAAACTGGAAAAGTTGTACCCATTTTTAAGAAGAAAAATAGAGACATTTGGGAAAAAACCGCTGCCCAAGGAATCACTACTTCCACATCCAGATTCTCTATCCAAGTCACTCACAACGAAAAAAACTTTGTATGTGAAAATAATTGTTTATGGAACTTTAATAATATAATATTTGAAATCCTCTACCCCAAAAACCCATAAAACGATACCCCACATCGGTAGTGGGGGTGGTAGTGGGGGTGGATGAAGTAAAAAAATATTTTGAGGTTTCTGGTTCCTGTACATAAGTCACAATTTTTTTTCATCCCCTTTAATAAGGGGGTGGGAGGTGGTAATGGTGGCTAATGCCAAAATTTTTTTTGAGACCTTAGCTTCTCTTGTATATACTAAATACCAATTTTATGGACTCTTACCTGCTTGATTGACCTATTTACCCCAAATTTACCCCAATTTACCCCCCAACCCTTTGACGGAATAAGATGAAGATATAATCTAGTTCTAGATCTCGTTAAAGTACATATGTGTACCAAATTTCAAGTCAATATCTTAAACGGTTCTAGAGTAAACGTGCGCACAAAAAAAAGTTACAGGCAGACAGAAATTCTTTTTTCGCTCAAACTTAAAATCTCGACATTTCATGACATTTTAAGCCTATTTGGACAATAAAAAATTTTAAATTTTTTTTGTCGTTACTATACTTCCACTGGACGTGGAAGTAATTATAGGCCTGTAACCGTGCCTTTTGGTCTCTCTGATTGAATACTGTTATTTGGATAGATTATTAAATTTCTTAGAGACTTACAAAATAATTACAGAAAATCAACATGGCTTTACTAGTCGCATGTCAACCAACACGGCTATACATTCATTTTTACTTCCACATCCAGTGGAAGTATAGTAACGACAAAAAAATTTTTATTGTTCAAATAGGCTTAATATGCCATGAAACGTCGAGATTTTAAGTTTGAGCCAAAAAAAAAATTTCTGTCGGTCTGTCTGTCTGTCGGTCTGTCTCCCTGTCTGAAACTTTTTTTTGTGCGCACGTTTACTCTGGAACCGTTTAAAATATTGACTTGAAATTTGGTACACGTATGTACTTTAACGAGATCTGGAACTAGATTTATTTGCATGTTGTTACGACGAAGGGTTGGGGGGTAAATTGGGGTAAATTTGGGGTAAGTGGGTAAATAAAGCAGGTAAGAGTCCATAAAATTGGTATTTAGTATATACAAGAGAAGCTAAGGTCTCAAAAAAATTTTTGGCATTAACCACTCCCATTACCGCCACCACCCCCTTATTAAAGGGGATGAAAAAAAATTGTGATTTAGTGTATGTATAAGATTCAGAAACCTCAAAATATTTTTTTAATTAATCACCCCCCACTACCACCCCCCTGTCATCATCCCCACCGCATTATCGATGTGGGGTATCGTTTTATGGGTTTTTGGATTTCAAATTAAAGTTCCATAAACAATTATTTCCACATACAAAGTTTTTTCGTTGTGAGTGACTTGGATAGAGAATCTGGATGTAGAAGTAGTGATTCCTTGGGCAGCGGTTTTATATAAAATATTAGAATTTGTCAATGCAGGAGAATCCCCTGTTGGGATATTTTGAGATCTAAGCAGGGCATTCGACTGTGTTAATCATGATTTACTAAAATCTAAGCCGTTCGCCTATGGAATAAGTTTTGTTAGCACATTTCTGGAAGGACGAAATCAGTATGTTAATTTACGACATAAAACGCAAAATTCAGTTTGCAAGGTTGATTCGGTATATTTAGAACTAAAAATGGGTGTTCCACAGGGATCCATATTGGGCCCTGTTTTGTTTTTGTTATATATTAATGGTATAGACTCTTTGGCGTCAAATGCACATTTTACAATGTATGCGAACGATATATCTATTATAATATCTAATCCTAGGGACAATCTTTTGGAAGATAATTCTATCAATTTATTGACTAATTTCAGCACTTGATTTTCTCATAACTCTCTATATTTCAATGCAGAAAAAACTCACCTAATTAGATTTCACACCAGGCAAAAGAAATGTAATAGTATAAATATTGATATAAATGGTACCAAAATCGATAATGAGGAAAGTATACAGTTTTTAGGCATAAACCTGGATGAAACCCTAAACTGTGAAGTCCAGATATCTAAAATAGCATCAATAACTTATTTGTTCAGAAATATCAGATCGTTTCCAAATAAAGAACAGTTAATTAATTTATATTATAAGTTGACACACGCTTGAGGTATGGTGTCTATTTCTGGGGACAATCCACTCTAGCAGCAAATGTTTTTATTACGCAAAAACGTATTTTGCGATGTATCGCCGGCATACCGGCCACTCACACTTGTAAAGGTATTTTTAAAGAATTTGAAATTTGTAGCTTGCCATGCCAAACAGTGAATACCACAATATCGATACCAGACAGAAAAATGAGTTCCATGTGCCTTATGCCAGACTTAAAATTACTTGTGAGTCTCCCAGTCTTTTTTGGAGTAAAATTTTGAGATGAAGAAATTTTTTTTATTCTCTCCCCCGCTCATCAATTTTTCACAAAAAAAATATTTACGCCCTTGCTTTTTCTAGAGACAAATAAGACATATTATGATATATAGTTGGATAGATAATTTAAGTTGCGATGGAATAATCCCAAGCAACACCGAATAGTAAAATAAACGTTTATTCAACGAAATTTTAGTTGAATTATCGTTTTCGTTTATTTTTTAAACGTATATGATAAACCTCTTTGTAAATCAACGTATTATTAACGTATATAATCCACCAATTTTATTTGTAAAAGTTTAATAATGACATTATCTTGTAAAATATAGGTACGGCACTTTCATTTTAAGTAAAATATTGTTCATTTTTATAAACCGTTAATAAGTCGCACAGTTTTACTTCACATCCGTATATTCCTAGTAGGTCATAAACATATTATACACGGATATAGTAAACGTTTTTCAAAATGATCTTATAAACGTGTTATTTACGTATATAAGCCACCAATTTTATTTGTATAGAGACCTAGTAATGGCAGTAACTTATGAAACATAGGGCGACAGTTTTATTTTAATGTAAAATGTTGTTTATTGAGCCTGTTAATAATTCTTGCAGTTTTAATTTACATCCGTATATACATGGTTGGTTGTAAATGTATTATACACGGATGCAGTTAACGTATTTTTAATGGCAATTTTATTCGACTAGTTCGGTCACAGAAAGTTCAGCTACTGCGAAGTATCTGATATATAAAAAAGAGATCGAACTAGATAATAGTGACTAGGAGAAACCTCTTTAAAAAAAATAACATTTTATTCAACTCAGTTGAAAACTATTCCTAATTTTGCAGATAAACTCATAAAATGTTTTGCTTAGAGTCGATTTCATGTTTTCTAATTTTTAGAATACCTTGTATAATTTATCTTAAGTTTGAAAACTGTTTATAAATTCTTAAGACGAGGAAAACTTTTTGTAAAGAATGACTTTTTCTAGGCGAATCAAAAATAAAAAAGTTTACAAGAGTGCGGTACCCATCTGGGAATGCACTGTATATTGGATCGGCCGGACGACCACATTCTTGGTATAAGTAATAAATCTACATTTTTCCTTAATTTTTAACTATACCTTTAGAGAATTTTTGTATGGAAAACATATTTACATATTTTTATTGAAACATATCTGTTTAAGCCGTATAATACGTATATTTTACCAATATATTTGCACTCTCTTGTATTCCAACGAGGTAATACGTGATCAATATTCTTGAATTTAAAATATATACCGCCAAATGCCTTACGTGCATCTATTGGTGAGAAATTTCCTGACAAGCGCCCTCTGATATATCCCAGCTAGAACTTAGAAAGACTACCTCCGCTAGATGACAGGCACTGTGCACGAGGAATATTATGTCACAAAAAGCAATTTTAGATTTATTAATAACTAAATATTTTAGTGGTATATTGGTGCATCAGTGAATTTTTAGTGTTTTATCGTTGTGTTGCGTGGGTTCCAAGATAGGTACCTATAATAATTATATTGTAATAAATTTGTGGAATAATAAGTTAAATTCAGATATCTTTTGTGTGTTTGTCACGTTAATCATAACCACAATACTGCCGAAAATGATATCAGAAAGACATTTACATCGAGAAATTTCCAGTCATACCAAGATTTCTATGGACACAATCTTGGATAATAGCAATAACTCATATAATGTTAATTTTTTCATTTGCACCGGTATAATTCGCCTCGAACCTCACTTCCATCTCCAACTAAAAATGCTCAAGCCGATTTTGCTAATGAAGACTCATTATTGAACATTCCCTTGCTGTATTTCGAAAATAATTTTGTTAATAATAAGGAGCAGGCCGACCAAATTCAACACCAGGAATACTTATTACTTGCCATAATTAAATAGCAGTGAAGCTTACTCTAGAGCAACATTTTGTCATGTTTCAAGAAATTTTCAACACTGTTAGAACGACAAGCATACAATCCTTGATTAGACCTGTTGACACTCCGGAGTAGCTGCTGTTAGAGATGGGTCGTTATCTGTGTAACGCTATTTTGTCGCGGTATTTTTAGGTAACGTACCGTCGCGCTACTAAATGCTAAAATAACGGGTTACTCGGAGCGAACGGTTGGTGCCTGACTGCGTCAGCACATAACGCTGTCTGTCAACGTTACCAGCGACCAACGCTTGTAAACTTTAACCAGCGACAAGCTGGAAAGATGCAATGCCGTACCATGTAAAGAGCTTAATGTTAAGCTCTTCACTGTGGCCCAACTAAACTAAGATAGGTTTATATATAGTGTTGCCAAGCGTTGTATAGTTATTCGACTTTTGCATCTTTTGACCTGGCTGTGTATAATTTTCTATCCTTAATAAAAATCCGTAAAATTTGGTAGGTAAGTATGTTTTCAGTTTGTCAGAATGTTAAATTTTTATTTAAAATATGTAAGAATTTATTGCACAAATTTTGGGGCCACAGAAATGTGGTATCACTTTTTGAATATCAAATCGTCGATATACCGGTTGCATATATACAGTGTTCATCACAGAAAAAATACCAGTACTTACTTTTACTGTTTAGTAAGAAAATGTAAAAACCTAATATATAACTATATAACTATAAATTAACAAGCGTTTCCTGTGCATTAGCGAAGCGCGAATTAAGCAACTGCATAGGATAGATTACTATTACATTACATATCCTACCATCCGTTTCTGAGTTTGGAAAATACCACACGTTACACGACAAACGCGATCTCTTCTACTCAGTAGGCGCGTTTGATAGAGTGAGCCGGATCATTTTATTTCTGTCGCGTCGTTCCAAAGTAGCGGTATTTTGTCGCGGTATTTCTCTGAAGCGATCGCGATTGTAACGCTACATGAGTGGAACCGCTTTTCCCATCTCTAGCTGCTGTCGGTGGAGCTAATGTGAGAAGTGCTACTACGAGCATGTGTTAAAATTTTTAAAATTATGGAGGGGAATGAGATTTAACTGGGCAAGTACAGCACCTAAAGACGACACAAGAAAACCTAAGCAAGGTTTCAAAGTCATGAGCAAAGTAGTTGAAAAGTTATCTAAATCACGTTACGAACACGATTTGGTTCCACGGGAATATCTCGACGACTGAATCAACGTGTCTTTTGTAAACGGAATTTTTATTATGCTTTGTTAGTTTTTATTTTTTAATACTTTGTATATAAATTTTGTTTCACTTGTACATTTTTTCTTTAATTAAATTGTCACCCATATAAGCTGATATTAATAAATTAGGATTGACAACATATTTTGAGGCTTGCTTTTTTGTGGGTATAACGATCATTATATGCAGTTAGTATACTTTAGCTATCAACAATAGGAGCGCTATATTTACAAAAAGCTGCTTCCAAAATAATAGTGTTTGTAGCAGATTTATTACTCCGAGCATTAAAAGAAAATTACAAACGTTACACATTGTGTTTCAATGATATGGCAGTAGGGGTGCTTCCTCTCATCAAAAAATCTTAAAAATAAGGATAAAAATTTTCTTAAAATGTTTCCTAATTTCTCTATAGGATATGCTTGGACAGTATAAAATGAAACAGTGTCCTTTAAATAATTATTACTTAGTGGTGATTAAATATGACAACTTCAAACATGACTGGGAAAAATTTCGTCAATAAATAACCAGATAAATAAAAATTTTCTTATGTCACATTCTATCGCCCGAACCCGTCATTAGTTATTTAGTGTTGAAAGTTTTCGTATGCGTAGTAAAAACATTTTTTCCTGCAAGTAAATTTGAAGTTGGTACTTTTAACAGTCACTATTTTGAGTAATTAATTATTTGAAGAAACCTGTTCAATTTTACACTTTCAAAGCATCATAGAGCCCGTAGGAAGCATTTTAGGAAAAAATATTCTTGTTTTTTTGATTTTCTGATGAGAAGAATCACAGCTATAAGTTTGCGTGGCATCATTAGAACACCCTGTATAAAAGTAAGTATAAAATACGTTTTTTTCTAAATCATATATCTACGTTCTAAATGTATTCAAAATATACGTTTATTTAAAACGTTAAATATAGGGAAAATTACAACGTTTATAAATAGTTTGTGATGTACTGAAATAAAACGTTTATAAGATACTAAAATAAAACGTTTATTGCGCGGACATTCGAACAATTAATAAACGTTTTGGTATACCAAATTTAAACGCATGGTGTAAACTAAATAAAAACGTTTATTATACTATTTTGTGTTGCCTGGGATGAAATAATTTACAGGGTGTTCTATTTAAAAAACACAAGTTATGTCTTCAAGAACTGAACTTCTTCTTATCTGCATCGGATTTTGCTCAAAAAAGTGCCTTAAGAATGTGTCACTCGATTTTCGATTCGACACTTGGTAATTGAGAAAAATGCCAATTTTCCAAAAACGCTCTGTAGCTCGGTAGTCGAAAAAAATAGACGCTCGCGGTTTGCGTCATTGTTTCTCGAAAATCGAGCTCAGGACACATATTGATTTGGTTTATTTGTCGTAGTTTTAGAGAAAACCCCAAATCCCATCTAATTTGGTCCACCCTGTACCGTGCTAAAAACACTTTTGTAATTCAATACTTCGTCAGTATTAGCTAGAAGAGTAGTTGTTTTGATTGATTCTCTAATAATGAGTGTTTTAAAGTATTTACCTGACTAATATATTAGCGTGCCCAGATTAGGGCAACAATATACAGAAAGTAGGTATTTTTATAATAAATAAAAAGTGTGTAAGTTGTGATTTGCATAATACCTAAATAATATTCTCTAACACTTTTGTAACCCTTGAATTTTTGCTTGCTGATTTAGTTGGCTGCTTTAAAGTCTCTCCATTAGGTTTTTAGTCGCATCGGGTATTTTGTAAAATTTGTATTTTTATTTTAATTACTTTGTAACTGGATTATTATCCCGAATTAAAATAAATTCGATATGAGAGGTTATCAAATTTTAAACATTTTAAATTCATGTTGGACGAAAAATATTTCGCTATGATAAACTTCAAATAAATCAATGAAACAATCACAGGAAAATTAACATTAGGTATTGGATTTTCCCTGTTGGCAAAGCACTTCACGATTGGATTTTAAATTTATGCAGGTGGATGACGTTTTCAAATAAAACAGTTCGGAATTTTAAAACATTGTTATCGGCGTACGTCCACATGTAAAGATGAAACAAACATGAGACTGTTCGTGAAAGATTGGCCTATTAAATAGACCAACACCCTATGTGCGGAGAGACGTGGCAGGAAGACACCGTTTGAGCTCGACATTTACAACAGCTCGAGAAGATCAAAGTCGCACGAGGGATCGTTATATGCCTCTCCAGTCAATAGAAATTCAAATTATGTCTCTTATGTAATATATTACACTCTCTACTCCAAATGTTTTATACATACCCAATATCATCTAATTTTGAGCTTTTATTTTTTCTCGGGAAAGTTCAGGTTGCTGCCGTAAAACGAAGGATAAACTAATTTTATACTAAAACTAAAAGTTATTTCTTTTTGGTTTGAGAAAAAGGTTCTCAATTTAACTCGTACATTACTTCCACATCCACGTAGGGAAGAAGTATTATACAGTGTGTTCCACTTCGTACTAAGTCATCCCTATAACATGGCTGTTTGTATTTGGATTTGTATATATTTTTTATAGCACATAATACCCATAATGAACTACCTTTGGAAGGTAGAACTGTTACTCAATCGAAGCCAACTGTGATGTTTTTAAAATGTGGAATTTTGCAAGAGTAACATTAGCGATTGAAATAGAGGGAAAATGTATTTGGAAAAGTCGTCCAGAAAAATTAAGTAAGTTCAAATATGAATTTTCATTTAAAAATATTGTCAGAAATTTTTTTTCTTTTAATTAAATAAATTATCACCATTATGTAAAACGGTTTATTAAATTAAAAATTTCCAACTATTTTCTGGAATTCATAGCAATCTGGATGCTCTAAACTAACCCAAACCTCGAATTTTTCTGACTTGCAATATTTTTCAAAAAAAAAAATCAATATTTTTAAATAAAAATTCATATTTGAACTTACCTAATTTTTCTGAACGACTTTTCCAAATACATTTTTCCGCTATCTCAATCGCTAATGTTACTTTTGCAAAATTCCCATTTTAAAACATCACAGTTGGCTTTGAAATTGAGTTCTACCTTCCAAAGGTAGTTCATTATGGGTATTATGTGCTATAAAAAATATATACAAATCCAAATACAAATAGCCAAGTTATAGAGGTGGCTTAGTACGAAGTGGGACAAACTGTAGTAACGGTAAAAAAAAAAGAAATATTTTTTGCTCGAATAGGCTCAAATTGTCATGAAACGTCGAGATTTTAAATTTGAGAGAAAAAGAATCTGTCTGTTTGTCGGTCGGTAACATATTTTTTGTGCGCAAAATTACTCTGGAACCGTTTAGGATATTGATTTGAAATTTGGTACACTCAGGTGTACTCCCAAGTAGCAAAATAGAATCCTAAAGAAACTGAATTATTTTATAGTTATCGTCTAGTGCCGTTTGAAGGACAGTTTTATTTCTTAGAGTATCAAATTAATACAATTTTATCGTATAAGAGAACGTTTCTATAATATTGTTGTGTAAATGTTCTTATAGCTCATATTATAGGACAAAATCTTATTGTAGTACTCACAAATTTTATAACATTTTTATAACATTTTATACAATCATCTATAAAAATATTTTAAAAGAATCGTATAAAAATTATATTACAATTGTATACCTATTCTAACAACTTTTAATTTCTGTATTAAGAAATAGTTGTATGGAAGTCGTATAGAAAGCTGTATTAAAGTTCTTTAAGCTAATTTATGAAACTGTTCTTTCAGTAGCAGTGTACAATAAGCATAAAATCATTTTATAATTAACCTATAAGTACATCAGTTTACTCTATTATAAATACCTTATAGAACAAAAATGTAGTCCTCAAAGATAAAGTTATCGGAAATTCTGCGTTATAAAATCTGTTTACACATAACCATTTTGTCATAAAAATTAGACTAATTTTATTACTCAGTTTTAAAAAATATATCGAGCAGTATCTCAGTGGATGAAAATTAAAGAAGTGGATTTTTTAAAAGAACAGTTAAAAAAAATTACCATCAAATTCTTGGGAGTTACAATTCTGGTCGACCTTTACAAACTGCAACTAATAATTCATGTAACTGCAACCATGCGGCTAATTTGGAAATAAAAACAGTATTATCTACCACTGCTAGGCATCATAAAAATGATACTCCAGTAGAAGAGCTGCCAATAGACATGGTAGATTTTCTTGCTGGGTTTTGCCTAGTAATGTTTATCAACATTTTCTCTTGTTATTTTGTGCAATTACAATATGCTCCTCAAAAATGTATACATTTGTTTTTGCTTTTAGCTGCATCGATGTTTGAAAACGATGTTGAGATGTACAGAGATTTTTATGGTGAAGATATAACAAGTAATGTACATCTACACAATCTCTCACACTTAACTCACGAAGTAAAAAAAAATGGAGTGCTATCAACATTTAATGCATATTCTTTTGAAAACAGACTTTTTTATATTAAAAATTTACTTATAAATAATTTCCATTTAATGGAAATTGTCATCTGCCAAAAATAGCTAAAAAATTGGGTGAAAGGCTAGAAGTTGATAGATACCAAGTTCTCCAGGGGCACAAAAGTTTCCAAATTAAAAAAAATGCTGAATTAACAACAAAACATACCAACTAAATGTGTTCAATTTTGTAAGTTAGGTTACTAATGTCTACGTACTCTATACTGGAGTTGATTGCAACAGAACAGAACAGAATAATTGTTTGGTGCAATATATACAATCTTTACGTGATACATTTGTTTTGTAACATGGTTTGCGGACGAACTACAGGATAACATCGAAAGTTAACAAACGGGGTTGCCACGTTATGCAAAAATTGGATAAAATTAGGGAAAACTATGTTTAGCCAATAAATTACATTTTCTTCTTCTGCGTGGTATTGAATCCGAGAAATTTAGCAGGCCGACACACAAATCGTCATGCTAAGGGTGCCACTCAATATTTTACATGTTTTCAATCACTATTCTTTACTAGTTTGTAGATTTATTTATTTATAGTTTGTAATGGATTTGTCACCTACACTTTAGATCTCTCAAACTATTGCCGGAGAAATAGAAATTTTACAGATTACTCAATAGGATTTAAATCTAATTGGCGTAAATAACCCTCAAATGCATAACAATATATTGAATAGCATTTCAATCAGCTGTTAATATGCTAAAATTTCACTATAAAAAATATTGACTATGATTTTTTTAATTGGTAGCAAACTTCATTTTCATAAAATGTTGGCTAATTCGTATACTATAAACTCGAAATTAGAGGAAAATAAATTTGACTATATCTTTGCAATTACTTAAATTGTCGTACTCTATAAAAAATGTGTGAGAAAATAGTTTAATATATTTTGAAATCTGGCAACCTTTAGAGTTCAACTTGTTGGTTTATTTACAGAATATTTTTATAGCGCCTATAGAAACAACATTATAGGATTTTAATATCGTATAGAGTTTCGAATAACACAAAAGCGTTGTATAACGTTTCATATGGGACAAAATTATCGTATTATATTACGCCATATTTACTTAAGGATTTAGCGGTTCATCAATTGCCGCCATTATGCAGAATTCTCATAGAAATGTAAAAATGCCTATTAAAAATTAATTTTTCAGAAAGGCAAAGATTATTTTCTTATCAATTTAATCAATATTTTGTTTAAACTGAAAATTCAACCAGTTTAAATTTAATAAAATATATTTTTTTAATTTTTAATAAACCAAACGCGTATGCTAAACTGAGGCCCTTCAGTTTTTTGCTAAAAATATATACATATTTTGTCAGAAAATTTCGCCGCGCAAGAGAATTTTCTTGCTACTAGCGTGTTAATTACACTGTTTAATAACGGGATTTTACCATGTTTAATGGATATTGAGCGCCATTATTGAGGTTGTTATTCGAAATGATAACTACACAACATGTTTGCGTTATATAACCATTCTTGCAATAATTTTGTTCTGAATTTCATCACTAGAAAACAAAATGATTGTATAAATTTTTGTTAGTGGGATACCGTTTACATTATAACTCACTTATGCAATTACTATACTATAATTTTATAGCAGTTGCCAAGTGCATATGTAAATATGTTGTATAAGTAATCCTGAGGATATACTTATAGGACAGTTTTATAATCATCGCGTAAAATAGTTTTATAATGGTTGTACGGTTTTCTAATAGAATTCTTATAGTACCAAAAGGTTGTATAAAAGTGGGCCCTTTTTGGTTGTATAGACATTGTATAATGGTATTTAACTGCCTTATATAATTTACATGTTTCTATAAAATATGTTGTATAGCTGTTCTAACAACCTTTATAAAAGTTATTTTGCTACTTGGGCTATAACGAGATCTGGAACAGATTATATTTTAATCTTATTTCGATGAAAGTCTGGCGGGTAAATAGGTGAAAAAAAGCAAGTAAGAGTCTATAAAATTGGGATTTAGTGTATGTATGAGAAATCATGGAATCGATTTTTTTGACATCAGCCACCCCAATACCACCCCATTGTTAACGAGGGTAAAAAAATAAAATTGTGATAAGTTTATGTGCAAGAACCGAAAGCCTCAAAATTTATTTTAGAATCAACCGCCCTCTCAACCGCCCTCTTAACCACCCTCTCAACCACCCTCTCTACCACCCCCCTAGTGCTTGAATTATTTCCGGAAATTTTCTTTAAAAATTCGTGAGCGAGAAAAAATTTCCGGATTTTTAATTCAAGAGCGAGGGAGACTCGGTAAGAAAATTTTGGACCAAAATTACTTGACAAAAAAAAAACTTTAGAAATGTTTGCAAAATTTTGTAGGCAGCTGCCGGTGTTAGATTTATTTTTTAGTTTTTATTTTTTTATGTGGTTTCCTCAGATGTTAGTAAAATGAAATATTTAATAGTAGATAAAATATGGAATAAGGCAGGGTTAAAATGTTCTGTAATTTGCAAATTTTGTAACAGACAAAGCTGCGATAATGCACCAGCAACAGTCGACGAGCTTCATGACGACGAGGAAGTCGACTTTCCAGTCGAAACGTGGAGAACAATCAATACGTAGAATCAGTGGACAGCGCAACGGAAGCAATTTCCAAAGAAAGTATTGTTGAAGACTACAACGAACCTGGACCTTCGACATCAACCACCTAAAACGCCCCAAGAAGCAGGCTAGCAGTGAATTAGGCCTATAGGAGACAACCACATAAGAAAACACGCCATATACTATACCTCAAGGTGGTGTGGAAACGAGTATTGAACATTGAGCTATGCGTAGCAGAAAAGTAAAATCAACTATATTTGGGAATTTTCAAGTATGAAAACAAATTTTGTCTCAACACAAAAATACTTCTTCATAAAAGTCGCACTAAATCGAGAAATTGCAAAAAATCATAATTTTGTCTAGAATGCTTCACTTCGATCAGCTGCTACACCGAAACTATTCAGTTTATTAACGAAAAAATGTATAGGACATATTTTGTAGAAAATTTAATGCTCTTTTATTTTCATAAGACCTTTTTTTTGCCGTATGAGGCACCCGAAGCGAGATATTTAAAAGAAACTGTATTTGTGCGCCATTTTTTCAATAAGGCGGCATCGGAGGCTGAAATCACATTTTGCATTTTTTCTTATTTCATTCAGGGCATCTAAATCTACAAATTCCCAGTGTCAAATCTCCCGCACTTATTCGGACTAAACCCCACGATTTATGCTCTCACCGCTGTATTATTAAGGCAACTAAACGTACTTTTGAAATTACACATTTTTACACTGACTATATTACCGTAATAAGGTCCAATTCCTTATTACCGCTCATTAATAAGAAGATCGGTAGATGTAGAACGCAGTTAAATTTTATAACATACCTTTTGGTGATTTCTTATATTCGATTTTATTTTTATTTTTTATTACATCCAAGTCGTAAATAGTAGAATAAAACTCACGAAACCACAAACAATCTCCTTTTATTTATTTTGAATTCGATAAAAACATATTAAACTCGAGGGCGACTAGATTGGATTAAACTAGGAACAAACATAATTATCTTATTATGCTTATTTAACTTAGTCAGAGTTATAAAAGGCCTAAAATGTTTATTAGGCTAATGGTTAGAAAAATAACTGCTTGATCTTAAACATTTTGACTAAGAGGCTGAATTTTTCAGAATATACAGGGTGTAATCAGTTTCATGTCATTAAAAAAAATTGGTGGTGGGGAACGACTAAACGAACAAAAAAACCTTATATAACATGAGGTCTAAAACCCATAGTTTTAGAGAAAAAAAACTGAACAAAAATTTCGAAAATTTTCAATAATATTGAGAACTGCTGGAATGTTGGAATAGGCTTTTGTCTTCGCGTATGTCGGCGCCTCTAACCATCAAATACGCTAATACGGCTTTTTCAAAGTGACGCGCTCCTTTGTTAGAGACCGCGCGTCGGTGAGGACACAAGTTGATAATCACACTTTTTTATGGCTTTTTAAAAGTAGGTAAGGTAAGGTCTTTAGCGGTGCGGTAAAAGTGAAAGGCGTCGGCGCTTTCTGAGTGCTTAGTAGATCTGAAGAAAACTATACTCTCCCTTGTGCAATATTTTAGTTTCTGTGGGCACCTTGTTAAGTACACACGTCGAAACCGTTCGTTGTTCTTGCATGTTTCTTTTGTTCTTTTTGAATTTTGGGCCATGTATTTACAGTTAAGATTTATTTTATTGACTCACCGTTCAAGTTGTTAAGTTCTTGATTACGTACAGATACTACTTGTTCTTTCTTTTTGTGTTGCTTTTTGGATTTTGGACTAAGTTTTTATTTTTATTTTCTTTATTGACAACGTTAGTTGATAATTTAATGTGGTATTTTAATGTGCATAGAAACCATAAAAAATTATCCTAATTTACCAAATGTGTTGAACGGAGTGCGTATGTCCTTAGTTCGACATGCCGAAAAATGTATTTATGCAGACGGAAGCCATTTCAAACAATTTATGTAAATCAACAAATTTATTGGTAAATTCTAGATTTATCGAATATTTTAGTTTTCGATACCTGATCGGCAATTCGTTAAATAAATCAGATTTTTTCCTAACTTAAATAATTGTTTTCTGTTATTATATCTCAGACGTCTAACTCCTTATTTCCCAATGTCAAGCAATAATTTCTCATTTTTTAAGCTTTTAACCCAGAAATCTCATTTAGGCTACAAATGTTAATAAATCACATTTAAATCTGAAAAATTAGAAAAAAACAATAAAAGCTCCAATCTTTTGTTCTAAATTAAAAAAACACACGTGTAAAGAAATGCTGTGTTTAAACCTCTTCGCCCATCATTTTCCTGCAGTTCTGCAATTATTTACATTTTTATAATTGGTTCCGTTGAAGCGGTCATCAAATGTGCCGCCCTTCTTTGCTTTGAAACCGCGGGCCGCCGCGTGCCGGCGAGAATGAGTCGGTCGGTAATCTTTGCACTTTTTTATGACAATTTAAAAGTTGTATAATTGGGAAGTACACGTCCATTGACCCAGAAAGGCCGTGGTTCTCAAATGTTTCCTACCCTAATATGTAGGAAACAAAACTGACCTTGACCTAGGTAAGTTTTTTTCAAAGTGACCCTAGAGGAAAAAGTCATAAAGGTTTTTTGTTTGTCTAGTTGGTCCCCATTACCAGTTTTTTTAATGACATGAAACTGATTACATCCTGTATTTCTACTACTATAATTTATTTAAAAAAATATTTTGGATCCTATGAAACTTCCTCATTATTGATATAGTAAGTAGTTAAACTTTGTACATCGTTGTATGGTGTATAGTTAACAAAAGACTATTTACATTTTGCTATGAATCAAACTTTAGAATGAATGTGTGCATAGTTCCAGGGAACACGTTATATAAGTTTTTAAGTCTACTAAATATCACAAAGCTGACAGGAAACTACAGATATATACAAACATACACGCTCAGATAATTTCTCTTCCGATATTTTTGTGCATTATGAAATAGACTGGAAGAAAAATTCAATGCTATTAAATACAAAAGATATAATTTTCATATGAATCTGCGAAAATAATGAATGATCTTTTCACTTCATGTTGATATACAACCAAACAGCTATTAACGAATACAATAGAAAGGCTGTTAATATCTTGCACATGTAAAATCATAATTTTTATATGCACAAATAAAAAGAAACAAGACTTCCATTTCCATCGGATATGGACTCGTCTATGGGTATCCTTTTTAGATACTGATGTTTTATATTATTGTGGAAAATTTTTGCTATTGAAAAATATATTACGCATTGATTTATTCGTTATTTTATAATACTAAACAAACTTTGAACAAGCTAATGACGGAAATCTTTCGCCATAAAATTAATTTGAAACCAGCGTCTTATTTTTTGTACCCACATATTTAGAGATATAATAAAGGGGAACGTTACAAACCACTAAGCACTTTTAATGCAGTGGTTATATCCACGAAAGAAATATATTAGCAGGCCATTACTTAAAAGAACGACTGACGTATTTCTTTTCTCCCTGAAAATGTACACGAAAACAGTTTATAACATACAAAAGATATTAGCGAAATTAATACAATACGTATCTCTTTTAATTTAATCCGTTATTACACCCATGAAGTTAGATATAATTTACTATAATTTGCTGCATCATATTATTATTTTACAACGTAAGTCTTGAAATGTTAACAATGGGAATATGTAAATATATCATAACTAATGTTAATAAAAATCATGATTTGAAAAAAATCAAAATTCATTGATTTATTTTAAAAATTCATGATATTTTAAATTTTTAACTAAGTTTCCGTTTTGTATTTTCTTGATAAATAATAAAGAAAATTCTATACATAATTATATTGAAACTAAAATTTGGCTTAAAAATTGTTTCGGCTTGGCTCCGCAAGTCAAACCGCAGGGGGCAAAGAGGGGATTTTATGTTTTTATTTTTTTTTTTCTAATGACAGCATAGTCGGCACAGAAATCGAAAAGCCTGGCCAAAATTCTGAACATGGTTAAATTGCCTAAAAATAAGTACATCAATCATGAAGAAAGTGATAAAAGTGATGGGGTGTTGTTTGCGGGGGTGCAAAAATTGAAAAACATGATAAAAAAAACGAAAATGGACAAATCGGCTAAAAAGAGTTCATTAAGTATGGAAAAAATATTGAAAAAAAGATATTTTATTGGGAGGGATGCTTTTGGGGGTGGAAAATGCGAAAAACGTAGCAAGATAATTTAAAAATATGTCAGTTTTCTAAAAATGAGTATATTTAGCATGGAAACATTATTTAAATTAAAATAAAGGTAGGGGGGGGGGTAGTTTGCGGGATGTCAAAAGTAAAATAAGAGTTAAAAAAAATAAAAACGGACAAGCCGCCTATAAAATAGTATATTGAACATGTAAAACACATATTAGATTAGATACCAACATAGTTAAATGTCTTTATTATTCTACAATATAAACAGTTCATAATCAAATTCATATTTGTTCATCTTCGGTGTCGGTACTGCTGCCAGAAGACACTTCTGTCTCACTATTTTCAGGCGATTGAGTACCTTCAGCAGATTTAACCACGGGTACATGATATTCTGGCTTTTTCAATAACTGGACAACTTCCTTAGAAGAGGTTAGCATTTTCTATTGGGTAGATTTCTCATAGAAGAATAGTCTATTAAGTAAGTCCGTGTTTTTTTTAACTCCAAAGACTCGCCTGTTTGGGAGTCACAGGAGTGATACGCACGACCCCCACAGCAGCTCTGGAGGTCCTTCTGGACCTCGTGCCCCTTCATTTGGTGATTGAGGCCGAGGCTCGGAAAGCGGCCTACAGGCTGAGGTGTGGTGGTCAGTGGAAAACTGGAGGAGAACAATTAGGGCACACAAGGGCCCTTTCCGAAGCGATAGGGACTCACTCACTTCTGGAGGCCAGGATTGATGATATAGTGCCCTTCTTCTCCTTCTCAGAACCCTTTGAGGTTGTCATCCCCAAAAGGGAAGACTGGAACCCACTCGAGGACATACTCAGACCTGCCGATATCGTCTGGTTCACAGACGGATCGAGGTTTGAGGAAAGTGCTGGAGCGGGGATATACGGTGAAAGGCCCAGGGCTGAACTTTCTTATGCCCTGGGCAAATTCGCCAAGGTATTCCAGACCGAGATCTTTGCTATTTTGGTCTGCGCACAGGAGAATATCCAAAGGAAATATTCCAACAAGCACATATATGTAGCGACAGTCAAGCGGCCCTCAAGGCCCTTGCATCAGTCCGGACCAAGTCAATCCTGGTTCAAAACTGTAAACAGGCTCTCTACGAACTTGGCTCATTGAACTGGGTCAAGCTTCTCTAGGTGCCTGGACACAGCAACATCGAGGGCAACGAGCGGGCAGACGCTCTGGCCAGAGAGGGTTCTCAAAGGCCCCTACTGGGTCCGGAGCCGGCTCTCGGCTACCCTAGATCAAATGCCAGGAAGTTAATAGAGAACTGGACACAGTCCCAGTTCCTTGACTTCTGGGCCTCTTACCCAGGACTCCGGCAAGCGAAGCTCCTGCTCACAGGGCCCTTGCCGAAGCGAGCAGAACAAATCCTGCGACTAAGCAGGAAACAGGTCAGAATTGTGGTAGGTCTTTTGACTGGACACGGCTCTTTCAGAAAACACCTGCATACCATAGGGGTGATCGACAACCCCGACTGCAGGTTCTGCGGGGACGAGGAGGGAACTTCCATCCACGTCCTCACTTCCTGCTCTAGTCTCATGAACTTGAGGCACAAACACTTCGGCATTGGATTTCCGGTGCTGGAGGAAATAAGGAACGCCCCTATAGGAAGGATTTTGGCCTTTGGGTTAGAATCCGGCCTGAATGGGGAATCCAGTAAATACGTAGCGGTAGCACAATGGGCCACAAGGCTTGAGTGCGGCGACCCTTCGTCGCCCCGCTAAAAGAAGAAGAAGAAGAAGTCCGTGTTTGTGAAAGATATTAATCATCGGAAGTCAACTACCAAATTTATTTGTAGAAATTTCCGTGGAAAAAATTAAAATACACTGTAAAAAATTTCCATGTAAGTTTACCCGCAAAGAGAGCGGAAAATTCCATTTATCAGGGAGGATTACCGGTAAATAGAAGTTTTCCACTCTCTTTGCGGGTAAAATTCCATTACAATTCTGTAAACGGGCAACGACGGGCAACGACGGTAAATTAACTATGGAAAGAAAATCCTGTCTGGATAAGGGGCAATTTTATTACACCACGGTGGTGTTGGTAAATTCGAAGACAAAGAGTACCTAGGTATATTGCAATTTGAAGAACGAAAAGTTCGATTGTATTTTTGGACAGTAAGTAGTGTTGGCTGGAGGAAAAACTCTATTATGTCTTAACAAAATCGATCAGTTCATTGAATATTTCCGCATAATATGCCATTTTTTAAAATTTTCATTATAGGACACATAATGAAAATTTAAAAAAATTAAACTGTTGAATCCTCGTCGAAAATTAAGCTTCGCATAAAATTTTTCAAAATAAGCCTTCTGAACAACTACATTCACTAAAAAAGGTGTGCAAAAAAGCAGTTTTAATTTTTATCTCAAAATGTTGTAAACAGAGAAAAAAAACAAATTTTATTCTTATTATTAGGAGACATAAAAATTTCAAAATAAAACAGGGACTTTAATAGAATTTTGTTTATTGAAGAGAAATTATCACGTAAAAAGATATTTCCATAATTTAAAGGTGGTTGTTAATTGATTTTTAAAAAATTAATGATTCTTTTATTAGTAATAGAGATGTGCCAAATATTTGTTTACGATATCTAGCGATAAATATGGAAAATCGTTTTAGAGAGGAAAGCGGGGTGTATTTCGACAGGGGAGGTTTATTAAAAAAAAACGGGAAGACGTGGGAAAAAGGTGGGAAGAGGTGGGGAAGGGGAGTGAAGAGGTGGGAAAGGGGTGTGGAGAGGTGGAAAAGGGGCGGGGAGAGGTGGGGAAGGGGAGGGAAGGGGTGGGAAGTAGTGTTAGAGAGGGTGAGAAGACGGGAGAGGGAAGGGGTGGATGGCGGTGGCAAATGAAAAGGTTTTGTCTGTCTGTTTGTAAAATAAGTAGACTAAAAAGTAAAAAATAAAGTTATAAAAAAAATTATTTTTAAGAAAAAAGCTTTTATTTGAAAAAACTACTAAAAAGTAAAAATAATTTTTTTATAATTTATACACCTGGAAACCAAAAGCTTTGGGGGCGGGCAACTGAGCAAAGTAACTAGACAATAGAGCTATATGACAGCCCCCAAAGCTTTTGGTTTCCAGGTGTATAAATTTAAAAAAAATTATTTTTGCTTCTTAGTAGTTTTTTCAAATAAAACCTTTTTCTTAAAAATATTGTTTTTATAATTTTATCTACGATAAACTGACATTTCAATTATTGCATTTTAGTGAGGAACAGTCTGTATTTTAAGCAAGAATGAATAGTGTATGTCGTACTGTCGAATACTTTTTGTGACTTACATTTAGCTGAAATACTATATTATATTATCATATATTTCCAACCATTTTGTAATAATCAGCATAAGAATTATCGCGCCCTTTAACGGATACAAATCCTCCAAATATCTGAAAGAAAATGGGTTTTCTTCACCTATATGGCTACATATCTCTTAAGCCTCTCTAAATTTAACTGTATGAAACATATTTCCATCTTTTTTATTAATTGCAATATAGACATCTAGTTAACCTCCAACAAAACCTTTGTTTTTCTCCTACTGTTTATGAATCCCTCTGAACCGTGGTCCACCTTGTATGTTTAAAAAAAAATTGCCCTGAAAGACTCCTGGACGAGAAGCGTGTCCTCCTCGTCTAATTCCCTATTATCAATCCTGAGTGGGTGAGTATGAATGACGTTTCAGTTGTGTGTAGGTGCAGACATATATATATATTTTTTGTATTATAATAATCTGTCATAATAATTTCATCTATTATCACATTATTTGTCAATTACATTTTACCTAAAACATTATATATTAACTTTTTAATATGTTGGTGGCCAAAACATTGAGCTTGTAGGGCCATATACAGTATCGGCTTGATTAGGTACGGCAATAAGAGCAAGCGAGAGCGAAGCAAGCAATGATGTAAATTAAGGGGCGTGTCACACTTTGCTCTGCTAAGGTACGGGTAGACGCCTTTATTGTGGGCGGTCGGTTAAGTCGTTGAAACTATGCAATACCTAATCCAGGACTTTCCGATACTGTATAGAGAGAAAAAAAATAGTATATTATTCAACGAGCGGTAATGTAGGTAATAACTCACGCAGATGAAGTTTACAGTACGAGCCGCAGGTGAGTGCTGTAATTCATCAAGTGAGTTATTACCATTACCGCAAGTTGAATACTATACTTTATCTATGATTACAAAAATAAATATTAAATTGAGAAAATTTTGTTTGAATTACTCAGTTTGTTTATTAACAGAATTAACTGTCAAATTTAATTTTTGTACACACTTTTTTGTTTATTAACAGAATTAACTGTCAAATTTAATTTTTGTACACACTTTTATATTTTTTCTGCGATTTTTCGGGTAATAAATTATGTAAGTATTGTATCATTAGCTACTTGTCTTCATTCTGGTGGTGTACATATTAGTTCATCTTCACTAACCGAATTCGTCATTTTTGGCACAATTATTAGAGATGAGTTGCTATTTAACAACCCGTTATTTTATGTTATTTGTAAATAGCATTAACAGACTGTTATTTCTGTTCGAAAATACCAGGTGAGAAAATAACAGATAAGAAACACGATGTAGTAAAAATGTTTTTGCTGACTACTGTTAAACTGTTATTGAGAAAACAGCAGTAGCAGATAACGAAATCACAACGCAATCGCTAATCTAGTTGAATATATTATTGAAGTTGAATATTATTGTGGGTATCTTGAGTCATCGGCTTTATGTGTACACTTTTTCATAATATACTCAAATCGTTTTAATTTTCTTCTCCGTGCGTATATTTTCGATTACCCGCATACCGAGTTAAAAACCGCTGCCCAAGGAATCACTACTTCCACATCCAGATTTTCTGTCCAAGTCACTCACAACGAAAAAATTTTGTATGTGGAAATAATTGTTTATGGAACTTTAATAATAAAATATTTGAAAAACCCACAAAACGATACCCCACATCGGTAGTGGGGTGGGGGTGGTAGTGGGGGTGAATGAAGAAAAAAAATATTTTGAGGTTCCTGGTTCTTGTACACACACTAAATCACATTTTTTTCATCCCCTTTAATAACGGGGTGGAGGTGGTAATTGGGGTGGCTAATGCCAAATTTTTTTTGAGACCTTATGGACTCTTACCTGCTTGATTTACCTATTTACCCGAAATTTACCCCAATTTACCCCCAACCCTTCGACGGAACAAGATGAAAATATAATTTAGATCTAGATCTCGTTAAAGTACATATGTGTACCAAATTTCAAGTCAATATCTCAAACGGTTCCAGAGTAAACGTGCGCACAAAAAAGTTACAGACAGACCGACAGACAGAAAATTGTTTTTTGCTGAAACTTAAAATCTCGACGTTTCATGACATTCTAGTCCTATTTGAACAATAAAATTTTTTAAAAATTTTTTTGTCGTTACTATACTTCCACTGGATGTGGAAGTAAAATGCCAGAGTTGAATATTTTTGTAGAAATCTTGAGCCATCCACTTTATGTACTGACTTTTAGCTTCACCACATGCCATATGTGTATTTTCGTTTATCTGCATCTCTAATATTGTCATTACATACGCTGTGTTTGGCGTGTTTCTATGCTGGTATTTCTTTGTTAATTTAATATGAAACAATAATAATTAAAGGTTGAGGCTTAAACACTGATTTATGTAGCTACAATTATTTATATTTTATTTATATGTATATATGAATGTAAAAAAATCAATTAACACCTCTATAAAACATAAAAATCAAAGAATTTTTCCTGCCCGCAAACTGCGCGCTGCGGTATACGAATGCCAGTATTGCCAGTACTTCTCAGCGATCTGTTATTTTTAAACTGTTATTTTAAACTGTTATTTCAAAATATCAGTAGCAGTTTAACCTGTTATTAAAAAAATAACAGCTTTTACCCATCACTAACAATTATTACTTATAACTTGATTTGAAAACGTCGAAACTATTCAAACATGATAAATTACCTTCCTACCCTCAATAATAATGGACCGTTCTATTTCCCCGTATCCGAAAAAAATTTCTCTCGGACAGAGCCAAACCCTCGTGTCGCGCGTTACGTCGATTGGACAGGCTAGGCATGAAGATAAAAGTGAATGGCTCTGTACCTAGTGATTTGTAATAACTCACTCATTACAACTTACGCTATTTGTTTATGGATACTATTAGTTGTTCAAAAGCAGTTCATTAATTAGTATATAACCTAGTAAGAGTAGATAAAAGAATTATCGCAGTGCTTAGAGAATAAATTATCTAGAGAGAGGATGAGGAGAGTAAATTAAATGTTGCTAAAAAATTGTGAGTTTATTGATTTAGTGCTACCAAAACTATATTAATTGTTTAATATTCGAGTTTATAATGTATCTGACAGCTAGTAAGTCTCATCTTCTAAGTCTTGTTCTGTGAGAGCTTTACTCTATAGATTATACTAATTTAATCGGGTTAAAATTATCGAGGGAACGTACTCTATGTGTAGTTACTATTATGTAAGTTAAATGTGATTATCGCTTCCCAAACTTTGTTAATAATAATACTTTAAATTATCATATCTGATATCCATAAAAACTGTATATTTTTATTTTTCAAAGTTGAGGACGGTTGGCAGGTACCTATGTTATAAAAATATTGAAAATTGTTACAAGCATATTTTTCAGGTACAAACAGTTTTTCATTTGCTAAAAAAAATCATCGAAAATAATTTATATTTGACATAGGTACACTATCAGCAACATAATAAAACATTAACGGGAATAAGGAAATTAAAATTAAAAAATCCTTAAAAAATCGTTAATCCATTTCTAGGAAATGTTGTATATGATCTACTTATTCTTTACAAGAAAAAAAAACTTATGCAATTCTGGAAATAATACAATAATATGATACCAAAAATAACGAGAAAAATAATAACAATAATTTAGTATAAAACTAAAAAACTAAAATAAAAAATTACTATTTAAAAAACTAAAAAAACGCGCTTTTATGAGTAGCATATTAAAAAGTTAAAAATAATTAATTAACTGTTTTAAATTTAAAATCATGAAGCCCACTTATATAGCGGTCTAGGCACAGGGCTATATCTTAAATCCTGCGAACTAGCGGTCGCAGAAGGCGCCATCTGAAAAAGGCGGCAAACAGGCAAAGGGAAAGACGACAAACACTGAACGAACGTCCCTTCCTAATGCAATATGCAATAATAAGGGATTTTGCAAATTGAAAGCCAGAAAAGTCTCTTTATAACATGAATTTTTGAGGAACAACAGAAACAAGAATTTAAGTTGATAATTAACTTAGTTCTATTATTTCCATCAGTAGAATACTATGTAAATCTAAATATGCTTTTTAAGAAACATCCAAACTCAAACCTGTGTTAGTTTTAATCTGGAAACGTATAAGTTTAATTGTATGTTTCGATCGTCCGCTTACACTTGAAAAATGTCTAGAACCGGCCCTGTCTAGGCATAATGAACAAAGTGTAATGTAGGTAGACCGCTATATAAATGCGCCACATGCTTTTAGATTTAAAATAATTAATTGATTAATTAATTGGTTAATAAACTATTATTAACTTTTTAGTGCGCTACTGATAAAAGCGTGTTTTTTAGTTTTTTAAAATATACACTCAAAGAAAATGATAGGTAAATTCAACCAAAAAGAGCATATGAAATCACGCCTATCTAGTTTCATAGTTAAATCAATCAGAGAAGAATAGTCATACAACTTTATTTGTTTTCGTAAACAAATAGTAGTTTAATAATCATATCTTCTTGTAACAAATTAAATAGTACAATGACTTTGTTTTTTGTTCACCAACTAATTTTTAGGTTGATCTACACTTTATTGTATGACGAAGTTTTTTTTGGTTAGCCAAAATCTCAGTATTGAGACATCAGACAACCCAAACCAAAGATTAGAGATCGTTTATAAGATCCGTCCAAATATATCGATGATCCCTGAGAGAATTTGAACATTGCAATCATGTTATTAATTTTCTATCAATTCATAAGAGTATAAGATAATGCATGATTGATTATTGTTAGTGATTTGTATGTGGCGTCATCTGGGAATAATTTCTGTAATAGACTACGTGGTAAGCAAGCAAATTTTATGGTAATTCTTTTAGAACTTCTAGAAGACGACAATAATATTGGTTTGTCTACCAAGTACAATAATACAGAGAACTAATACTGGGTTAGAATTACAATTCGATAATAGTTAAAAATAAAATATACTATTATCTAGTTTGATTTGACAGAATTCAACAAAATAATAGTCAGACGAACAAAATAATAGTCTTATTCATCTATTTTTTATACAAGATACATGTTACTCATCAGCTATTTTAACGCACTGCAAGGCATTCGATCTTCTCTATTAATTGACAGAGTTTAAAATGATGCTAAAATTTTTAATGTCTGCAACCCCTATTTTATCATTCGCAATATTGATTTACTAATTATTTAAAATTGACAGCTTAATAGCCATGTAAATGATTAATTCACTCCATTAACATGTTTCGAACCATTTATAAATTTCGAAACTTTTAACTGCTACGTGTAAAACGAAATGCGAATGTTTGTATATTAAGTGCTGAAAGCTCATAAATGACGGATGCTTTATAATGTCGTGTGCTGTTACTAATAAAAATAAAAATAATGTGACTTTATACCGTAAAATGGTAAGCGAATCATATAGTGCTGTCAAACTAAGCATCACAATAGGTGAATAAGGAATTCTTCGGCTGCAGGGATTTATTGTATTGAATTAAATCTGTCCATTGCTTCTCGTAAAAGAACAATTTATTATTCAACACTGAAATTTTCTGCTGTTTCCCTTATTAATATTAATAATAATATAGTTTATTTACAAAATAAAACACATGGTACACTTATATCACCTTAATGTGTTTAAAATAAACTGAATAGAGTCACAAGATGATGTGAGATCATCTGATCGTGACTATGTTAAGACAGTGAGAAAAATTTCCTTATATGTAGAGGTTTCTGTTTCATTTCAGTTTATAGTCCGGTGATTTTAGATTCAAAAATAACGATTTCTCGGAAAGTTTTGGGACAAGCCAAAAATTAGCCTACCCCCTACAGAATTTCCTCAGGAATCCGAAAAAAATAGTGTTGACCACTCAAAATGGCGGCTTTAATTGTTATTCAACTTTTTGTAAACAAAATGAATTTTGCAACTTACTTGTTTGCTTATATCTTCGTTTCTAAAGGTCGTAGAAAAACGTTCGACCCATTCAATTTCTTCGTTACGGGTTCCCCTATAAGAAAGGTATATGCAAAGAACGAATATTTGATTGTTAATAACATTTTATGACAAGA
Source organism: Rutpela maculata (assembly GCA_936432065.2). Classification (NCBI taxonomy): domain Eukaryota; kingdom Metazoa; phylum Arthropoda; class Insecta; order Coleoptera; family Cerambycidae; genus Rutpela; species Rutpela maculata. The sequence goes on along the minus strand of OW386291.2, from coordinate 139,600,605 downwards.
AACTAAAAAAATTGAATTTCTCGATCCTCGAAATTTGAAGTACTGTAGAAACAAATATAAAATCTGCATGTTAACGATATTATGAGAAGTAGTACATATTTTTACCCTTAATGAAATGCACTTTGTCCCGTTGCAAAATATTATTTTTTTTGCAATTAATTTATAAAAAAAAAATTCAAACTGTTATACTAAAAGATCATATTAATATTTTACAGTTCTGTTTCGGTAGAAACATTGTATTTGACGTACATTTACATAATCAAAAAGAATATTTCAAAAAAAATTTTAATTTGCGACTTTTTTACGCAAAAAATCAATTTTGCAACTTAAACAATTGTAAATATCTCAGTGGATTTTGAATAAAATGTATTGCAACTAACGGCATTTTAATTGTCATAAAAAAACAGGAATTTAAGAAAAAAAAATTTTTGCTCCGATGCTTTGGAGCCGAGATATAAAGATTTCACGTTTTTTGTGATTACGGCGAAATTTGAAAATATTCTTACTTGAAAATTTAACTAAATATACCTCAGAGTGTGTGTTATCACTTACAAAAAGTGCCATGTCTATATATCTAGATGGGCCATGGAAAAAAAATCGGGAAAATTGCATCCTTGACGTTCGCGTTCACGCTAGACGCCAGAATCCCCTCCCCATTCACTGCTAATGGCGTACTTGGACAGTTTTACCCCGGCGGCAGCTTTATTTCTCTATTTCTCGGCTTCAAGAGTGGCTAGAACTTATTTTTTTCTCAGCTTTCCGATTATTCGATTATTTTTCAATTATTCAATTATGTTGCTCCGCAAAAAGAATTTGTAATACAGCGGCTTTATTATTTTATTATTATTGATAAAATAATTTCAGTAGTTTATAATCAAACATCTTATAATTATTTCCACATCCAGTGGAAGTATAGTAACTCAAAAACAAAATTGTAAAAATTTTTATTTTTTAAATAGGCTTAGAATGTTATGAAATGTCGAGATTTTAAGTTTGAGCAAAAAAGTCTGCCGCTCTGTCTATAACTTTTTTGTGCGCACGATTACTCTGGAACCGTTTAATATATTGACTTGAAATTTGCTACATGTATGTATTTTAACAAGATCTGGAAGATTATATTTTGATCTTATTCCGTTGAAGGGTTGGGGGAAATGGGTGTAAATGGGTAAATTAAGCAAGTAAGAGTCCATAAAATTGGTATTTAGTATAAATAAGAGAAGCTAAGGCCCCAAAAAATGTTTTGGTATTAGCCACCTCCATTACCACCCCCACCCCATTATTAAAGGGGGTGATAAAAATAAAATTGTGATTTAGTGTGTATACAGGAATCAATGGCCTCAATTTTGTTTTTAATTCATCCACCCCCACTACCACCGTTCCTACCCCCACTACCGATGTGACATATCGTTTTATTGTTTTTTTTTCGTTGTGAGAGACTTGGATAGAAAATCTGGATGTGGAAGTAGTGATTCCTTGGGCAGCGTTTTTTTACAATTTTACAAACATTCTATAATTTAAGCAATCACGGATTATTGTTATGTTATGAATTAGATGTTTATTTCGCTGTTTAAAACAAATTAAATCAATATTGATGTCTGTCAGTTTAAATTAAATGAAATGCAAGAAAATGAGGAAGTTATTGGAAATGTTGATACAAATAATGACGATGATGACAATGATTGTCTGTATGCAGAAATGCGAGACGAAACGGACAGCGAGTCCGACACAGGAAATCACCCTAAAAAAGAAAAACGAGGACAGAAAAATAAGCTTTAGTTTGTACATTCAATAAATTAATTTTTAAATACAAAATGTATACCTTTTTTATTCACAATAAGACTAAAAACTAGTCACTCATCAATGTCTTATCAAATAAATTGTATGTAATCTTTACATATTTATTTTATGAAGCAACGTAATTGAATGATTGAAAAATAATCGAATAATCGGAAAACTGAGAAAAAAAAATAAGTTGAATTAAAAAAAAAACGTCCATCTAGCCACTCCTGAAGCGGAGAAAAAGAGAAATGAAGCTGCCGCCGCGGTAAAACTGTCCAAGTACGCCACTAGCAGTAAAGGAGGAGGGGGATCTGGCTTCTAGCGTGAGCGCGAGCGCCAAGGATGCAATTTTCTCGATTTTTTTTCCATGGCCCTTCTAGATATATAGACATGGCACTTTATGTAAGTGATAACACATACTCTGAGGTATATTCAGTTAAATTTTTAAGTAAAAATATTTTCAAATTTCGCCGTAATCACAAAAAACGTGAAATCTTCAAATCTCGGCTCCAAAGCATCGGAGCAAAATTTTCGTTCTCTTAAATTCGTGTTTTTTTATAACAATTAAAATGCCGTTAGTTGCAATAAATTTTATGCCAAATCCACTGAGATATTTACATTTGTTTAAGTTGCAAAATTGAATTTTTGCGTAAAAAAGTCGCAAATTAATTTTTTTTTGCAATATTCTTTTTGATTATTTAAATGTACGTCAAATACAATGTTTTTGCCGAAACACAACTGTAAAATATTAATATGATCTTTTAGTATAACAGTTTGACTTTTTTTTTTTTTATAAATTAATTGCAAAAAAAATAATTAATATTTTGCAACGGAACAAAGTGCATTTCATTAAGGATAAAAATATGTACTATTTCTCATAATATCGTTAACATGCAGATTTTATATTTGTTTCTACAATACTTCAAAGTTCGAGGATCGAAAAATCCAATTTTTTCAGTTTTTTGCCATAAAATGTTATTATCAACAATCAAAAATTAGTTCTTTGCATATACGTACCTTATAGGGGAACCCATGGCGAAGAAATTGACGGGTCGAACGTTTTTCTATGACCTTTAGAAGCGAAGATATAAGCAAACAAGTAAGTTGCAAAATTCATTATGTTTACAAAAAGTTGAATAACAATTAAAGCAGCCAAATTGAGTGGTCAACACTATTTTTTTCCGATTCCTGAGGATATTCTGTAGGGGGTAGACTCATTTTTGGCTTGTCCCAAAACTTTCCGAGTCATTTTCCTAATATCACCGGACTATTAGTAGTTAAAACTATAATATAGATAAATGAGATAAAATACTCTAAAAACTAATAATCAACATTAACAGCGTATAAAATAAAAGAGATAAATATTAAAAATTATAGAAAGAAAACGATTAAAAAATATAATTAATAGCAGTATATAAAAAACCTTCCAATTTATAATATGAACCACCAAACATTTGTTTATCACTGCAATCAATTCCTCATTCTCTGGGGGTAGAACATGCAATAGTATAGATTAGTTCGACAAAAATATTTCACTAGTAAATATCTAATTTATTCTCCTCATCCTCTTTCTGGATAGTTTATTCTCTAAGCACTGCGATAATTCTTATGTATGATTATTACAAACTACAACCTTTGAAACATGGTTTTAAATACATGATAATATAATATAGTATTTCAGCTAACTCCAAAGTGCAAGTCAAGAAAATATTCTACAGTATGACATACGCTGGCGCTGTTTATTCTTCAAAAATTCAAAATTCAAAATTCAAAAAATTCTTTATTCTCGAAGACAAACATTTGTATAAGAAACGTCACAATTTTAGACTTAAATGCTAAAACAAAACAAACAAACAAACAAATGGAGGTATGCCAAACATGGAGGCATGGGTTAATACAGACTGTTCCGCACAGTTCCGCAATTGAAATGTCGATTTTTTCGTAAACAAATATTTAGAGCATCTCTATTAGTAATAAAAGAATCATTCGATTTTTGAAATCAATTAACAACCACCCTTAAATTTATAGAAATATCTTTTTACGTGCTAATTTCTCTCCAATAAATAAAATTCTATTAAAGTCCCTGATTTGTTTTGAAATTTCTATCTCCTAGTAATAAAAATGAATTTTTTTTTCTGTTTGCAATATTTTAAGATAAAAATTAAAACTGTTTTTTGGCACACCCTTTTTGGTGAATGTAGTTGAGGAAGTGGATGAAAAGAAAAAAAATTTTGAGACCTTTGGTTCTTATACACACACTAAATCACAATTTTATTTTCTCACCCCTTTTAGTAGTTGTTGGGGGTGGTAATGGCTAAAGCCAAAGAAATGTTTTAGACCTTAGTTTCCCTTATATCCACTAAGCACCTATCTTATGGACTTACTTGCTTGATTTAACCCCATTTACTCCAATTTACCCTTCAGCCCTTCAACGGAATAAAATCAAAATATAATCTAGTTCCAGATCTCGTTAAAATACATACGTATACCAAATTTCAAGTCAATATCTTAAACGGTATCAGAGTAATCGCGCGTACCAAAAAAGTTGCAGACAGACAGATTTTTTCTTTGCTTTAACTGAAAATCTCGACGTTTTATGACATTCTAAGCCTATTTGAACAGTAAAAATTTTCAATATTCTTTTTGCGTTACTATACTTCCACTGGACGTGGAAGTAGTAGCGAATATAGAGCAAATAATGTGGAGACAGTATTAGGCAAATAATTACACATGTACATTTGGTTACGAACAGTCACGAAAATTTACGAATATTCGACAACGCATATGTGGCACCAGCTTTACAGACATCATATTTCATACTTAGTATCAGGAAATCTCCCAACCTTTGTCCTAAACATTGTTATAATCATTATTTTATTAAATATTGTTTAATAAAGTTCTAATTAAAATATAGAAATATAATTTACTTTAAGAATCCCGCGGATCATATAGCTTTGATAAACATTGGATAACAAAATTTTCATTTTGCAAAATAAACTAATTTCCGACTCGTAGTTTGGAATTCTAGTTTATTTAAATTTATACGATGAGACACCTCAGTTACTGCAGTGTGGAAATTCACCAAGTTAATTTCAATTTTCAGGTATAAATATTCCATATGCATTTTAAAATAAACATTTTTCTGTTGGAAATAAAATTCGTTTGCTGACATTAATGATATATTAATATGGGCTATAACTTATTTAAGAATAAGTAACATCATACTTAATTAACTAATTTAATAAATAGGTACATATAGTGTAACAGCCAAATGGAATAAATTCAGGATCTCAATTATTGTGCATATTTATAAAAAAAACCGCTGCCCAAGGAATCACTACTTCTACATCCGGATTTTCTATCCAAGTCACACAACGAAAAAATTTTCTATCTGGAAATAATTGTTTATGGAACTTTAATAATACAATATTTGAAATCCTCTACCCCAAAAACCCATAAAATGATACCCCACTACCGATGTGGATAAAGTAAAAAAATATTTTGAGGTTTCTGGTTCTTGTACACCGAGGGGGCAACCGCTGGCGAAATTTTGTACACCTAATACCTGTTCTAGAAAAATACCCTTTATTTCCCCTTTAATTCCTTGTAATTCCCCTAATTCCTCAAATACCTTTATTTCCTCCTAATACCTTAATATTTTCTAGATTACCTCGGGAACTGTGCACTTTTTGATAAAAATACCTATATACAAAATTGTTCCTTATAAAATTCTCTATTAAAAATGTGTCTACACTTTTTTCCTAAAATTAATAGTACAGTGGGAAATAAGGCGCACACATAAGGGATGGTTCCGGTCAACACAATAAATTGTAATCTTTACTATAATCTACTTTAAAGTTCAATACTTAACGCTAAAGCAGTAGCTACTAAAATCCGCCTAAAATTAATAATAATAAATTCCTCTCGTCCCTATAAAATAACGCGATTTTTGATGAAGCGAGAATATTGTATACCGGGTCGCTCGGCCGATAGGGACACTGTTGTAACTTTTGAATGGGAGAATGGATTTTTTTTCAAATTTGGTGTAGTGATATGGGATATAATTTCCAATTATATAATGTAAAGAACCAAAATGGCCGACTTCCGGTTTCAATTTTACCCGAAAGTGGGTTTAAAATACCCAGTTTTTGCGTAAAATCCCGCACTTGGCAGCCCTGAACAGTAACAGCGTTTACAGCAAGCTCTAAAATAATGCAGTTACCTTGGGTCGTCTGAGATGTAATGGGAGAAATTAATTTTTTTTACATTGTGGTAATGTATAGATATTTACATTTTTTTCGTGTAAAGACAGCTTTGGAAATAGCCATACGGATATTCAGCGAATTATATGACCTGCGCTGATTACATGATTACATTTGCGTCTCATTTACCAAAGTACTATTAATTTTAGGAAAAAAGTTTAGAGAAGTTTTTTATAGAGAATTTTATAAGGAATAATTCTGTATATAGGTTTTCTTATGGAAAAAATACACCGTTCCAGAAATAATCTAGAAAACCTCAAAACGACGTCCTCTAGGGGATGAAGCACGCAATTTTTGAAACTTTATGAATTTTGTCCAATATATTACAATTTTAACTGTTATATTACTGAAATATTACAAGAGATCGTGCAAAGTTTTAATAATGAAACAGCTAGTCATGTAGAAATTGTAGACGTAGGAGAGCGATTTGTTCTAGCTTTATACAACTCTACCTCCGCAGAAAAAAGTCTAGATGTATATGTATACAGATTCATGACTTTTAACAAACTTGTTGGTAAAGCGAACAATACTGTAATATTATCAAAACTACCAACAACTTCTGCTGCTGCTCGGCAACACTCATATCGCGTTTTTTACCAAATTCAAATATGGAAAAACGTTGCGCTAGAAGCTACTGATTGGTATATTAACCCGAACTATGACAACAAAAGAACCTGCTCCCGAATCTGTTATAACACTAATTTCTTGTTCATGCAAATTAAGGTGCGAAAACAGGTGCAGTTGCAGAAGAGCAGGCAGAAGAGCAGGCTTACGTTGCTCCACAATATGTTACCATTACCACGCACATGTCGAGTCTATGGAAGACGATGAAGATTAATTAACGTAGGTAACCTTTTGATAATTAGTGAATTCGGCCTACAGGGGACACCACACGCCAAGTACTAGGGTGGCGTGGAAACAAGTACACTATACAATATTCTCGCTTCTTTAAAAATCGCGTTATTTTATAGAAGTGAGAGGTTGGAAGTCGTACATTTATTATAATTTTAGGTGGAGTTTAGTAGCTACTGCTTTAGCGTTAAGCATTGAACTTTAAAGTAGATTATAGTAAAGATTACAATTTATTGTGTTGACCGAAACCAACCCTTTTTTTTTTTAGAGTACTCTGAAGGAGCGGGCGATTGGCCTTCCCCCACTGCGACCTATAAGGTCTATTGTAGTACTCCTTTTTTTTTGTGTGCCTCAGGGCTCCCCATCCAAACATGGTCTTCCTAGACTTCGAGTCTGTTGACAAGAGCCCCCAGGCACGGTTATCAGCCTCTGTCTTTCTCTCGCCGAGCCGTCTCAGTCCAGTCAGGCTTTTACAGCTCAGCATATGGACTGAGATCTCCAGCGAGAACTTGGGTCACCATTCCAAGCGCTGGACGCGACCAACGTTGCTTAACATCGCTGATCGAGTGCCGGCGCCTAGATCGGAGCCCGTACAGAGAGCCGTAAAAACCAACCCTTATGTGTGCGCTTTATTTCCCACAGTACTATTAATTTTAAGAAAAAAAGTGTAGAGACGTTTATTATAGAGACTTTTATAAGGAATAATTGATCAAAAAGTGATCCGATCCCGAGATAATCTAGAAAACCTCAAAATAGGGGGTGGAAATGGCATCCTAGGGGATGAGGCACACTACTTGGGGGTGGGAACTTTTCGGTTTAGTAATTCTTATGCTATCCTTAACATTTCTACCAATTTTCAAAACTTTATGAATTTTGTCCGATATAAATCGTTATATTACTGAACTAGAAGTCCATAGTATCATCGGTAGTTTAATTAAATTAAATATTTTTTCTTTACTAGATATTTTTAGCGCTAATCTCGGCGCTAATGTTTTTACAACACTGACGTCCTTTATATAAGAATTGGTATGTAATTCTTCAAGATAAAACATTCTATTTCAATATTTTTAAGCTCTAATTCCCTCCTAATACCTTTTATTTCCTCTTAATTTCCTTCTAATACCTCGTAATAATATTTATTTCCTCCAAATTCCCCTGTAATTCCCTTAATACCTAATAATTCCTTCCGAAATACCTTCAATTCCTTCCTAATTCCTTCCTAATTTCTCCGATTTGTACACTATTTCCCCTCAGCGGTTGCCCCCTCGTTGTACACATACCAAATCACATTTTTTTTCATCCCCTTTAATAATGGGGTGGGGGTGGTAATGGGGGGTGGCTAATGCCAAAATTTTTTTTGAGACCTTAGCTTCTCTTGTCTATACTAAATATTAATTTTATGAACTCTTACCTGCTTGATTTACCTATTTTCCTCCAATTTTACCCCAATTTACCCCCCAACCCTTTGACGGAACAAGATGAAAATATAATCTAGTTCTAGATCTCGTTAAAGTACATATGTGTACCAAATTTCAAGTCAATATCTCAAACGGTTCCAGAGTAAACGTGCGCACAAAAAAAGTTACAGACCGACAGGCAGACCGACAGACAGAAATTTTTTTTCGCTCAAACTTGAAATCTTGACGTTTCATGACATTCTAAGCCTATTTGAACAATAAAAATTTTTACAAAATTTTTTGTCGTTACTATACTTCCACTGGATGTGGAAGTAATACCGAGACATGTCGATTTTGGATTCTGAAATGACATACTACAACGTACAAATTTCATCCCTAAATTTAACCCCCTTCGAATGGCAGTTGCAACCCCCAAGGCTTCTGATACCTCATTTGAAAGGTTTTTGTCATTCTCTATTCAAAAGTGCTACAGTTTTAATAGTTATTGCAAAAGTTAACGGCAAAAAAAATTAATTCATGTGCTTAACGTAATTCACTACAGCAAACTAAAAAAGACTTAATAATTTCAATGCAGTAAATGTTCTAAATGGGTTCTTTGAACGTCTTGGCAGCATCTTAATCATAAATAAAAATGTCTTCTAAAGTTCTTCAACATCTGAGGCGTGACCGACATAACCACATCTGTTATTCTTCTTCTTAAGTCAGCTATATCGCGTGGCTTAGATTTGTATACCATACTTTCACATATCCCCATAGAGAGAAATCTGAGGGTGTAAGATCAGGAGAACGTATTGGTCATTCTAGTGATCCTCACCTCCCTATCCACCGATTTGCAAATAAGTCGAGGTGTTGCCGGACATTGATTAGGTAATATGGTGATGCTCCATCCTGCTGGAACCATATTACATCCGCTAGAACTTGTGGGTTTGCTTGAGCAGGATATAAGTTTGTCAAATTTTCCACGACAGTATTTTGGAGCAGAGCTAAATAGCTCCATTCAAATTGTCATCAATGAGAAAGGGACCAATGATATAGTTTCCAATTATCCCCGCCCAAGCATTAACCTTTTCAGGATTTTGCGTATGTCATTATTTCATCCAGTGATGATTTTCATTAGCCCAGTAGCGACAGTTTTGATGATTAACATGGCCATGAAGAGTAAAAGTGGATTCATCAGAAAATAAAACATTTTCTAGTTGGATAACATTGTTATCTAACCTTTGCATCGTTTGTTCATAAAAATACATTCTTCTATCAAAATCGTCTTCACTAAGCTCAGTAAGCTCCTGAGTTGGGGACAGTTTATAGGGATACATTTTATTTTCTTTTAATAAGCGAATAATTGAGGAATGGTAAACATTAAATGCTAAAGCTGCTAGTCGACTTGAACTATGTGGGTTTTTTAAACTCAAGCAGTATATGTAATTTGGTATCGTTACTCATTGCATTGGAAGCTTCTTTTTTTATCTGCATTTTCGCGAAACTGCTTTTCAATTTCGCTAATTGCCAGGGGCGGCTCAAGGTAAATTTTCCACCCGGGCGGGAGTACTTTTTGGCGCGCTTTCCTAAGGTCATCACGGACGTACTTCATACTAAAGTACAAGGATATCCCTTCGGACTCCGCGATCACTACTTTTTATCGCCTCATGGAGGGACGGGGGTGCAAAAAGAAATCTGAACAAAAAAAACCGCTGCCCAAGGAATCACTACTTCCACATCCAGATTTTCTATCCAAGTCACTCACAACGAAAAAAATTTGTATGTGGAAATAATTATTTATGGAACTTTAATAATATAATATTTGAAATACTCTACCATAAAAAGCCATAAAACGATACTCCACTTCTGTAGTGGGGTGGGGGTGCTGATAGGGGGTAGTTGGTAGTGAGGATGGATTAGGTGAAAAAATATTTGTGCACACACTAAATCACAATTTTTTTTCATCCCCTTTAATAATGGGGTGGGGGTGGTAATGGAGGTGGCTAATGCCAACATTTTTTTTGAGACCTTAGCTTCTCTTGTATATACTAAATACCAATTTTATGGACTCTTATATGCTTGATTTACCTATTTACCCCAAATTTACCCCAATTTACCCCCCAACCCTTTGACGGAATAAGATGAAAATATAATCTAGTTCTAGATCTCGTTAAAGTACATATGTGTACCAAATTTCAAACCAATATCTCAAACGGTTCCGGAGTAAACGTGCGCACAAAAAAAGTTAGACAGACCGACCGACAGACGGACAGATTTTTTTTTTCGCTCAAACTTAAAATCTCGACGTTTCATGACATTCTAAGCCTATTTGAACAATAAAAATTTTTAAAAAATTTTTGTTACTATACTTCCACTGGATGTGGAAGTAATACAACATATCCAAATTTCAGAAAATTCGACTGAGAGCCAATTTCCATAAGGTTCGTCAATATCATAAACCGTTTCAGAATAATCGTGCGCACAAACAAAAATTACACAGACAGACAGGCAGAATCTTTTTTCTCTCAAACTTAAAATTTCGACGTTTAATGACATTCTAAGCTTATTTGAGAAAAAAATTTCAATATCTTTTTTACCGTAAGTATAATTCCAATATGTGGAAGTAATTTTAGGCCTATCAGAAATTATCAAGTTTAATAAGTATCATTCGGCAATGCCCAATTACAAATTCTGTTCGTTTCTTAAGTCTCATTAAAAATACTTCAATAACATTTGCGAGTTAAATCGACATACCCCCTTATCTACGTTAAGTTCCTTATTTAAATCAAGTAGCTATGTAAAATACGATTAATAAGACATTCTTCTGCATTTTCACGAGGTTTACATTTTCAATCGTTCATATTATGATCTCCAACTACCGCTTCAATTTATTATGACTGTTCAAGAACTCTAAAAACTAAGCTGGCGCTGCATACAACGCTTGCTAAAAACCGCTGCCCAAGGAATCACCACTTCCACATCCAGATTCTCTATCCAAATCACTCACAACGAAAAAACTTTGTATGTGAAAATAATTGTTTATGGAACTTTAATAATATAATATTTGAAATCCTCTATCCCAAAAACACATAAAACGATACCCCACATCGGTAGTGGGGTGGGGGTGGTGATAGGGGGGTGGTAGTGGGGGGTGGATGAAGTAAAAAAATATTTTGAGGTTTTTGGTCCCTGTACATACACTAAATCACAAATTTTTTTCATCCCCTTTAATAAGGGGGGTGGGGGTGGCTAATGCTAAAAATTTTTTTGAGACCTTAGCTTCTCTTGTATATACTAAATACCAATTTTATGGACTCTTACCTGCTTGATTGATCTATTTACCCCAAATTTACCTCAATTTACCCCCCCAACCCTTCGACGGAACAAGATGAAAATATAATCTAGTTCTAGATCTCGTTAAAGTACATATGTGTACCAAATTTCAAGTCAATATCTTAAACGGTTCCAGAGTAAACGTGCGCACAAAAAAAGTTACAGACAGAGAGAGACAGACCGACAGACAGACAGACAGACCGACAGACAGAATTTTTTTTTCCTCAAACTTAAAATCTCGACGTTTCATGACATTCTAAGCCTACTTGGACAATAAAATTTTTTTAAAATTTTTTGGTCGTTCCTATACTTCCACTGGACGTGGAAGTAATTGTCACCTTGAAAAAGTAACGAATACTTTTTGCCCTCTGGCGCCCCTCCTTTACGCTCAATTTGGCGCCCCGGGCAACCGCAGTTATTTAAAACTATGACAACTATTTATTGCTGTCAATCGCTACGGCGTTTTCAATGATACTGGCAAGGCTAACTATGAAGAATTTTGATGTTTTTGTGCCTTCTTTTTAGTTGATAATGTTGAAAAAGAACACTGAAATTGTTTTTGCTAGCCTGCAAGAACAAAACGCTGTGAGTTTCTATGTGTTTCGTTTGTTGTAGCGAATTTCGTCAAGCAGACCATTAATTTTTGCTGTAAATATTAAAACCATAGCATTTTTGAATAGAGAATGAAAAGACCTTTCAAATGAGGCATCACAAGCCCCTACTTTCCATTTAAGAACCGCTGCCCAAGGAATCACTACTTCCACATTCAGATTTCACAATGAGAAAAAATTGTTTATGGAACTTAATATAATATTTGAAATAGTTTACCTCAAAAACTCATAAAACGATATGCCACATTGGTAGTGGGAGTGGGGGTGGAAGAAGTAAAAAAAATTTGGTTCTTGTACACACACTAAAACACAATTTTATTTTTTTCAGTCCTTCAGTAACGGGTGGAGATGGCTAATGGATGGAGGTGGCTAATGCTAACAAATTCTTTGAGTCCTCAACTTCTATTATATATACTAAATACCAATTTTATGGACTCTTACTTTACCCATTTACCCCCATTTACTTCAATTTACCCCCCCCTCCCTTCAACGGAATAAGATCAAAATATAATTAGTTCCAGATCTCGTTAAAATACATACGTGCACCAAATTTCAAGTCAATATCTTAAACGGTTCCAGAGTAATCGTGCGCACAAAAAAAAGTTATGGACGGACTGACAGACCGACAGCAGAATTTTTTTTCTTAAACTTAAAATCTCGACGTTTCATAACATTCTAAGCCGATTTGGACAATAAAAATTTCCAACAATTTTTTTTGCGTTACTATACTTCCACTGGATGTGGAAGCAAATTTAGGGGTTGTAACTGCCACCCGAAGGGGGTTGAATTTGGAGATGAAATTTGTACGTTGCAGGATGTCATTTCAGAATCCAAAATCAACATGTCTCGGGATTTTTTATAAATATGCACAATAATTGAGATACCTACTTAATTTATTCCATTTGGTTGTTCCTCCACATTATATAAAAACCGCTGCCCAAGGAATCACTACTTCCACATCCAGATTTTCTATTCAAGACACTCACAACGAAAAAATTTTGTATGTGGAAATAATTGTTTATGGATCCTTAATAATATAATATTTGAAATCCTCTTCCCGAAAAACCCATAAAACGATACCCACATCGGTAGTCGGGTGGGGGTGGTGATAGGGGGTGGTAGTGGGGGTGGATGAAGTAAAAAAATATTTTGAGGTTTCTGGTTCTTGTACATACACTAAATCACAATTTTTTTCATCCCCTTTAATAATGGGGTGGGGCGGTGATGGTGATGCCAAAATTTTTTTTGAGACCTTAGCTTCTCTTGTATATACTAAATACCAATTTTATGGACTCTTACCTGCTTGATTTACCTATTTACCCCAAATTTACCCCAATTTACCCCCCAACCCTTCGACCGAACAAGACGAAAATAGTAGTTCTAGATCTCGTTAAAGTACATACGTGTACCAAATTTCAAGTCAATATCTCAAACGGTTCCAGAGTAAACGTGCGCACAAAAAAAGGTACAGACAGACCGACAGACAGACAGAAATTTTTTTTCGCTGAAACTTAAAATCACGACGTTTCATGACATTCTAAGCCTATTTGAACAATAAAAATTTTTAAATTTTTTTTTGTCGTTACTATACTTCCACTGGATGTGGAAGTAAAACTGCAATAAACCGACGAACAGTATGTTTATTTATAATTTTTCTTCATAACTCATGTTTGTTGATAAACAATTGTATTATATTATATAATTATGTTACTCTAGTCTAAAAGACACCACAGATTATAAGAAAGAGCATCAATCTATTCTAATAATACATTTCTCAAGCAAACACCTATCTAAAAAATTATGGTTAAAAACTAATTTCGGACAAATCAGACTGGAGGGGAAAGCACCGAGCTTGAGCTTTATATTCCTGCCAAATTGCAGTATACGCTGATGCCTCGTGACGCTAGCATCGGGACGCCCGTTCTACTTAACCGGTAACCGCGTCATACATCGACGTGTTGTTTTGAGGTATAATTTGACGAACGGAAGTGCAGTGATTGATACCGTTTAGTGTTTTATTTATTTCTTTAGTGGATCTGTGTTTTAAATGTTATTTGTTTGGACTCATATGGGAATATAAACTTAGTTTGGAGAACAATTTCTTTAATTAAAATTAAGGTAAGACTACAGTAAATTAATAAACAACAAGCTTTGATGTCATCATTAAACTTTCAAGAAGTAGGAACTTTTTGTTGCTTTGTTGCCTTTTTCTTAGAAGAGTTTTATTAATAATAACTGTGTGTATAGGTTAAAAATCTATAATGTTATATTTTTATAAAAATCAATAGCGATATTGCGGACGAATATGTTCTATATACTATAATATAATATAAAAACATTCAATAGTACGTGGGCTAACATACTGATCAAAATATTTACAAAGCTGTTTTTATACGAATGAATTTAGATATTATTTTCTTGATAAAAATAAAGTTTTTTAATTATATTAATTAAACTGCGGCTACATGCGATATTACCGAGAACACGCTCAGAAAAGCTAAAATAAAAATACTCTATAATATTAAAATACAAGCTCGTGATGACATGGTATACAGTTAAAGTAGATAATGTCATTGTGATATACTAGAAAATAACGTTAGATTGCATTTATAAAACTATTAAAATGCATACATACAGAGAGTGTCACTGGGAACTGCAATTTTCAATTTTAAAATTCTATTTCGAATCGCAAATAAATCAAAAAGTCGTAAGATATCTACATGGGAAAAATGTGAATTTAATTTTACATAATTTAATGCAAATTTGGCTTAAACAAGTTTCCGCGGTTTGAAGTTGACAAAATCTAACTTACAAAGCTAAACAGTTGGTATAATATTATTCAATTTCTTTAACTGTAGAGCATAGATCACCTTATAGTCTTCCTGCGTGCCAAAAAGAAAATGAGAATCTTTTACGAGAAAAAAGTTATAAAGGTTATTTATAAAATGTCGAATATCTCTGAAACAGCTGAGTTTAGGGATAGAGTATGCTACATGTTTTCGATTCCCTCGTTTCGAAAACTTCTAAAATTATATGGTGTTCTGTTTAAAATAAGAAAGTTGGTATCGACTGCCGGTATAAGCGGAACTGTCAAATGCTTGTAATTATTTTCTTGGATTGGCCATATTGACATTAGTAGTTCCCTAAAGTTTTAAAATTTGCGTACTTTTCGCTATCGATGCATTTCCAGGTAGGATGCCCTGAATTTATGCATTTCCCTGAATTTGTATTATTTTTTGAAGGTATTTTTTCCAGGTACAGGGTGGACCAAATTAGATGGGATTTGGGGTTTTCTCTAAAACTATGGCAAATAGACGAAAACCAATATAGGTGTCCTGATCCCGATTATCGAGAAACAAAGAATGGCGCAAACCGTATATCTTTTTCGACTACCGAGCTACAGAGCGTTTTTGGAAAATTGGCATTTTTGGATGACCTCCATAACTCAATTACCAAGTGTCGAATCGAAAATCGAGTAACACATTCTTAAGGCACTTTTTTGAGTAGAATCCATTGCTGATAAGAAGAAAATTATGCATGACTCTTCGAACGATATATCATATAATAATAATAATAATAATAATTTTATTGGTGCTAATATACAAAAGTATTTACACAAGTCAGAAAAACAATACATATAAGTTAAAACAGAAATATAAAACATATTTAAGTATATAAAAAAAAAGACGGACATATTACGTAACGCAATAGTGTTTGTATATAAAATTAAAAACAGGAAACAGATACTATATACAACAATACAATATATAGATAAAAGCGATCATTCACACATAGTATTAAAATTTGAAGAAAAATACTCCTCAAAGTTGTAAAAAGCATTGGTTATTAAAAAAGCTTTTACAGTACTCTTAAATAAATTGTACTCAAGTTCTTTGATCTTTGAAGGCAAATGATTAAAAAACAGTATGGCATAATAATTTGTTCCGTTACGAGATTTAAAAAGTCTTAAAAAGTTAGAATATAGGTTATTATTGTTTCTCGTGGAATACCTGTGCACTTCGTTATGAGAAGTATAGTTTGATTTGTGTACCTTAATGTACAATAAACAATGCAAAATGTACACGCTAGGCAACGTTAATATTTTTAAGTTTTTGAAAGCTTGTCTACAGTCGTCTCTGTATTTTAGGCCGCACAAAATCCGTACTGCTTTTCTTTGTAAGCCAAAAACATTGGCGCTATGAGTAGAATGTCCCCAAATTAGGGTAGCATATGATAATTGAGAATGAATAAGACCATGATAAGCGGTAATCAATGTTTCTTGAGAAACTTCATTTACAAGGTTTCGTAATAGGTAAATGTTAATTGAAATTTTATTACAGACAAAGTGTACATGTTGTTCCCACGACAATTTCTTATCTAGGTGTACCCCGAGAAACTTAACGCTGTTTGTGTGGTTTTCTCCAGTTACATTTCTCAGACTAAAAACCATGGTCTCAGTTTTAGACTTATTTAAGCTAAGTTGGTTTGCTGTAAACCATTCCTGAGCTTCTGACAATGTCTCCCTCACATTTGTACGTAAAGTATCAATATTTTGATGTGAGTGAATTATGGTGGTATCATCTGCAAATAGGACGAATTGTGATGAAGTTATGTCTGTCAAATCATTGATATAAATTAAAAATAGTATCGGTCCCAAAACGGAACCTTGTGGCACTCCATGTTCCATAGGTAATAAATCAGAATTTGCATTTTGATATGTGACAAACTGGGATCTATTCGTCAGATATGACTGAATTAAGTTGATACTACTACTATTAAAATTATAATATGCTAGTTTATCAATTAAAATATGATGTGAAACACAGTCAAAAGCTTTAGAAAGGTCTAGAAACTGTGCATACACATGTTCACCAGCTTCAAAGCCCTTACTTATTATGTCAGTCAACTTATTTATGGCTAATGTTGTAGAGGATTTAGCTCTAAAACCAAACTGACTAGAACTGAACAGGTTATTGGATTCAAAGTAGCAAGTTAATTGCATTTTTAACAAAGTTTCTAAAATTTTTGAAAACAGGTAAAATTGAAATGGGTCTGAAGTTTCCAACATCGTTTAATGAGTCCTTTTTATGTAATGGAATGACTTTTGAAATTTTAAGAATATCAGGATATACACCTGTGCGTATACAACTATTTATTAGGTTAGTTAGTGGAATTAATATAAAGTATCTAATTGCGTATAACGTTTTTATGTTTAAGTAATAAGCATCAGTAGACTTAGTCTTTTTTAAATTGGTTATAACATCATTTACTTCGTTATAAGAAACCTCTCTGAAGCAAAACTGAGATTGGAGAATTTGTGATTTTTTGTCTAAGAAATGTTTGTGGGTTTTATTAGTGACAGGTAAATTTTTTATTACATTTTTAGCAACATTTGCAAAATGTAAATTAAATTCGTCTGCTGAAACATCAGATACCTCCTTTTGCTGTTTTTTTCTGCTGTTGATGATTTGCCACATAGCCTTTTGTGTATTATTTGAATCTGTAATATATTTATCATTTGCTGCTTTTTTTGCTTTACACAGTTCTGACTTATATTGAATTTTGTGCGTTTTTATCAAATTTTTTAAATTTTCTGTGGGATCTCTTTTATATACATCCTCCAAAAAATGCAGTGTATCCCTTTTATGACGTAAGCTGTTATTAAACCAGTTAATTTTAACTGTGTCACCTTCTATTATAAGTTTGGATTTTTCTGGAAATGCTTTTTCGAGGGCCGTGGATATGTAATTGACAAATTTTTGGAAATTATTTTCAACATTTAAGTCGTTATTATCAATGAATGTCCAGTCTGTATCGCGTAAGTCATTGTTTAAACAATATAATCCTTCATCTGTTATTGGTCTGTATTTTATTCTCCTACATGAAGTTTTAGGTTTATGGTCAATAACACCCAATAATATTCCTAAGTGATCTGATAACTTAGAGTCAACTATCCTACAGTTGAAATGATCACAATTAAAATTAACGAAAATATTATCTAGGCAATAATGATTCCTAGTATTTTCTTTGTTTATGGGATATAGTCCGAAATATATCATATTTATCTCTAGAAAAAGTGGTTAACTT
Source organism: Rutpela maculata (assembly GCA_936432065.2). Lineage (NCBI taxonomy): Eukaryota > Metazoa > Arthropoda > Insecta > Coleoptera > Cerambycidae > Rutpela > Rutpela maculata. The sequence goes on along the minus strand of OW386291.2, from coordinate 139,582,284 downwards.
TCGAAAAATTTAATATATTTGTGAGGAGGCCATGGAAAACTATTAACAACAACACTTCTTATTGCAGGTTCCCCAAAAATAAATAAATAAATAAAATAATTAATACAAATTGCTAAACAAAAAAACTAATTATTGTTAACAAAAAATAATTGTTAACAAAAAAAAATAATTGGCTGATTAGTTAGTAATTTAATGAGTGGTGGATAGCTAAGTATGAGCAAGGCAAATCTAAAAGAAAATGAGAATGTTATAAAAAAGGAATTACAAGCAAAATCTAGGAAAAACGAATCGGTTATTTAAACCAAACATCAAAGGTCCAAGACACGTTACTGCTACTCTAAATTTTAAGGGGGCCGACAAAAATTTATAAACCTGGCTAACTCAGTTAAGGTTGGGGTGAGGTCGTGGTTTTAGTGGTAATGATCACCTGGAATTAAACTACACAAATATCTTAACAAGCGTATATTTCATGAGTTTAAAAATTATTCAAGGATTATAGTAATAATTATTCAAGCAAAGGTTGACGATTATTCAAAAGTTATAGTAATAATTATTCAAGCAAGGTTACGGTACACCTTACCAAAAAAAAAGGATATGATTTAGCTACAATGAGTCTCCAGTGACCTAAATGTACCTGGTGGTCTCCCTCGAGGATAGTCGAGCGATATCAAATAGTGAGGTTATTTTAGAACAAACAGTACCTAGAGTCGAATGGCTCTCGAACTATACACTCAATGATAACGCAAAAAAGGCCTTTCCCTTGCTGTACAGGGGAAGAGTGTGTACAATTATACTATACAAAACAGACTGAATGTCTAAATGTGGACCTCCATCATGACCAACATACTAATATTTAAAATGGCACGCCAATAATTATTTAAAAGGAAATTCCGTATTAATATGACCTACACTACTTACAAAGGTACTAAAATCATGGCCTCTAAGCCAACTTACACTACCTTACATGTAAAAGATTGATACGAATAAATACATATAACTTACACGGACAAATTAAAAATTCAGATAAAAGCTGGCCAGTGACTACCACACGAACAAGGTTAATAAACTAATAAACCGACGAGTCTTAATTACACATGAAAGAATAATAAAAAAAAGTAACACACACAAGGTGGTTGGGCTTCGGCTTCAACTTCCAGCGGGGCAGCGAAAGTCGAAAGTCGGGGGCCTCTCAGGCTTATGTAACACTCCAAGGGTTCCGATCCGTCTTTTTGGCCACTTGAAGTGGGTCGCGCGATTGCAGGTTGCCGACGATGGGGTAGCAGCACCCCAGCTCTGCCTCTAGAGCGATGTCTCCCAAGACTACCTCTCGCCGTCTAGGTTCCCGTATTCCATAGAACCAGCACACATCATAACAAGGCCGAACACACCAGACACAAGTCCTCACAGCTATCGAGGGGAGGTTTCCAGAGGGTAAGAACTTCCAAGGGTGAGACGTCTCCAGCAAAAATCCGCCAGGGAGAAGAAAAGAACAGAAAAGAAAGGAAGAGAAATATAATAAGAGCAGAACTTAGTTCCTTGTTAAAATAACAAACCATTAAGTAGTACTCACGGACGTCTCTCTCTCTTTTCACCACAAATTAAAATAAGGCAAAATGGCGGGGCCACGCCAGCTTCGTTTCCCAATAATTTGGTGCCGTTGAAGGTTTCCACATCAACACGATAATATCCAAACTCTCAACTGATATCATACAATAAACAATCAGGAAACCTCTCGAAATTAGGGCTGCGTTTTACAAATCTGTGATTTCCACGTCTTCTAATATTCACACAAACTTACACGCTTCCCAGCTGACGTTCTGCCTTGACCCCGAAAAAATGACCACTGTCGCCGTCTCGTACCCGGTAACCACACTTCCTTCAACGATCGAAATCGATGCCACCGATATGCAACCAAATATACTCGTCGTCTAACGATAGAATGACCCATGCAGTGCACACGGTTGCTACCTTTGAGTAAGTGTACGCAGTGTACCAAGAAAAAGGCGTTCTAATAGAGCTTTGAGTTACAGCCACCGAGGAGGCTGTAACATCATAATATAAAATAATTTTGCCAAAAATAGGAAAAACTAAACTACAATAAATTGTTCGAATTGTCTTCCATTGACATCTATGCATTTTTGACAGCATTTGTTGCATTTCCAATCATGTTGCATTTCCAATTCTTCTATGTTATTAGAACGTTTTCTATATAACATTTTTCAAATAACTCCAAAACCAAAAGCCGGCAGGGGTTATATTGGGAGATCTAGCTGGCCACAAAATACGATCATTATTTCCTAAAAATTAAACAATATCTAAACTACTTTGTTGTTTATTAATGTCCAGTTAGCTAAATTAATTGTTATTTATCAATTTAATTAACTTACCCAACCAGACATTGATAAAATAGGTGATATATAGATACCTATCCAATTATGCCCAAATTGAGCATTTAAATAATTTCGTGTTTCATTTGACGTATGACCTGGGGCGCCATCGTGTTGGTAAATTAATCTTTGAAATTGTCTTACAGGCATATTGTCTACAAAGGGCTCTATTTCTTGTCGTATAATGTTAATAAAATTTTCGGTATTCAAATTACCGTGAAACCTATTATTTGGTATCCAATAAAACCACACCATACACCAAATCGAAATCATCCTTGATGATTAACTGTCGCGGTTACGTGCGGATTTTCATGAGCCCAATGGTGGTTATTATGCCGATTAAAAATTCCGGCACTGCTTATATGGGCCTCGTCTGTCCATATAATTGTTCCTTTAAATCCTGATACTTCATTGCACTGACGCAAAAATGACTGGCAAAAATCGAGACGCCTTTGAAACTCGTTTAGGTATAGATAGATGATGACTAATCCTAATTTTGTGTAGAGTTTGAATTTATTTTTTTTTAAGCAACGCAACGCAGTTATTTTTGAGATTCCTAAATGTTCCTGTATTTCACGAGGCGATATATTAGGATTTTCTCTTATAGTTTCTAAAACAATATATTCTACAGCTTGTCTACCTGCTTTATTATATATTTTTGCTCGAGGTTTTACAGTTGATCCAAACTTTTTAAAATTTTGTTGTAGCCTTTTGAATATTTTTATGTCGGGCTGTCTCTTTTCTGGATATCTAAAAGTATTCTTTAGGCAGCACTTTTGGCACAAAGTTTTGCTGTCTATAACTTACCTATTAAAATAAAGCTCGGAAGCTTTTAAATCGTCTCCGCATTCTATAAAACACTTAATCATATCATATTTTTCACCATTACTAATTGAACCAAAAAGTTTGACGTGTGTGTCTGTATGTCTATCTGTCTGTCTGTCTGTGGCTTCATACCTCTTCAACGGGTAATCCGATTTTGATGCACTTTTTTTTATTCGAAATAGTGTTTTGTCGAAAAGGTTTTTGCCATATTAGATTTTGATGTTTGGTCGCCATCTTGATTACAAGCTTTTATTTAACTTGCCTTGTTCTTGTGGGTCAAATCTTGCAACTGAATTTTAAAATAGTTATCCCCAACCGATTGAGCTGAAATTTTGCATACACGTTTAGTTTGGATGACAATGCATGGTTAGTTAAGTGACGTCATTCCAAATCCAATATGGCGGGCTCCCAAAGATGGCAGACCAGTTATTTTTTATGCAGCCCCATGATATGGGTATCAAATGTTTGCTGAGAATACGAAAATAAAATGACGTCACACTAAATTCAATATGGCGGACCCAAGATGGCGGACAAAATTTTTTAGTTTTAACACTATAATTTGATCGTATAGTGTATTCGCTCATACGTTGCATTCTAAGAAATGGTGCATGATAAGTTTTGTATCGGATAGGAACGACGCAATGAATATACACTTCTCCAAGAAATTAACGCACCACCAAAAAATAACCAAAAGTTTGAAGTTAGTTAATTTTTAACCCCCGACCCAAAAAGTGGGGTGCTGTAAGTTTGACGCGTATGTTTGTATGTCTGTCTGTCTCTCTGTGGCTTCATATCTCTTCAACGGGTGATCCGATTTTGATGCACTTTTTTTTTGTTTTAAAGAGTATTTTGTCGAGGTTTTAGGCCATATTAGATTTTGATGTTTGGTCGCCATCTTGAATTCGCCATGTTGAACTTCTCTAGAAATTGTCCCATTGAAGTAAAATTGAAAATGTGCAGACAATTATGGTAGCCGAATGTGATTTCGGCCTCATTTTTATTCGGTCATATGAAACTGGTACGATTAGATACATTGATCGGGAGTTTTTAAAAATTTTCAATTTTTTAACCCCCGACCCAAAAAGAGGGCAGTATGTTTGTATGTCTGTCTGTCTGTCTGTCTGTCTGTCTGTCTGTCTGTGTGTGGCTTTATATCTCTTCAACGGCATTGTTTGTTTCTCGAAAATCGAGCTCAGGGCACCTATATTGGTTTTTGTCTATCTACCATACTTTTAGAGAAAACCTCAAATCCCACCTAATTTGGTCAACACATACATTCTGATCACATTAATTAATAAATTTAGCTGAGATGTAAAATTTTAAAATTTCATGATAAACCTATTTCTGGATGGATTATTCGACACTATGTGAATTTTAATTTGTTGATAATATTGTTCTACTTTCGATAATGAAGAACTAATTTCTAACCATGTTTCAATTTAAAAATCAAATGAAATAACGAATTTCAAATATATGCACTACTTGAACTCCGTTTTTTCGGCAACTGAAGTATAACACTTCACTATCGAACAGTAACTAAACCTATCTACAAGATCTCTTGTACAGTTTACTAAAAACGGTGGTATTAGCGTCTTTATCAAATCAAAATTTCATATTTAAAAATGCAATTTCTTCTCGACGTTCGATTCCATGTCCAGCCGGATGTCCACTAGTCAAGGCTCCGCGGCAGTTGAATGGCTGGGCAGGAACGAGGTTGAGGTAGAATAAAACAAATTGTCAAAATTACCCTACTCCTACCTACCTAGTAGGTTCATTAGGGATGTAAGGTAGTCATAAGTCTTACGACTTAACACAAGTGAAACATTTAACAAACATAACTCGTTGTGAAAAAAGTAGATGCACTATTTGAAATTTGGATTGTTGAGACAAGGAATCGACCCACTGAAAATACCTGCTGTAGACAAGTTTTGGTACCAAATGTTTTTGAATTTTTAAATAATTATAATTGTTTTCAAATTTAGAATAATAATTTAGAATCAAAAATAAATAAACAATAGAAACAAAAATTACTTAAAGAAACGAAGAAAAAGAGTTGAGAAAAGTGGGAAAGGTTGAGTAATACTTTTAGTTTTAGTAAAAGAATGGGTGGCTACAAGGGCTGTCGAAAAATGTGCAGCGCCTGGTATGGTAATTTGTGTTTAATCAGAAACGGTGCATTATGCTCTCTTATTCGAATAATATTGTTTGTTAGCGGATTAGCACCTAGTTTAAATTGATACAATTTTTGTAATATGGTTTTGATGTATTCCGCTAGTGATACAATGTCGTTACAATGAGCGTACAGGACTCTGATGGAGGTGTATCTGCTTGAATTTGATATGAGGCGAAGGAATTTTCGTTCTAAGAGTGTTTTTTAATTGTCGTGGCCGACGCGCTGCGCCACGCCGGTGCTGCTTATGTAAGGGCTAGCCTCACGATGGGCTTGTATATCAATTACTTGTTATTTCTGTTTAGTCTACCATTCTCTGCCATTAGAGACTCCTAGACAGGGAATAGACCTTGCGTATAGTTTCATTTACGTGTTTGTTGTAAGTGAGTCTGGTGTCTAAATGAAATCCTAGATACTTCACGGATTATTTTGTTTTAATTTTGACCCCCTTGATCAGATTGTTGAAATAATTTTGTTTTTTGTTAAATTCTGGGAGAAAACCATAACCTCCGATTTCTCTTCGTTGAATTTGATTTTCCACTGGGCATTAGCGTCCTTTAAATCTGTCAGATCATTGGGCCCATCTTTACTTTCTCTCTCATATGCATCCAACGAGAAAATCAAGGGGAACGTGCGACAATATTCCACTAGAAAGTTGATTGTTGATTTTTATGTATTATGACCTCCTGATTACGAAAAAAATATCTGCGCCCAAAAATTTCAGCCAATTTAACCGGGGGTCACTTCCTGTCAAAATTTATATGATATATATCAGAAGGCAGAGTTCGCTGTACCTCAGAATATGAGGAACTGCGTTATTATCAACTACAAGCATGTAGCATAAAGTAATAAAAACTCATGCCCCTGGAGGACTTTTTTACCCAATTTCCTTGCCCCTGAAAGAGTTAAACAAATAATGTTACTTCATTTCATTTAATTATTGTACAATCATCGTTACCTTAAACCCACCAGCGTTTGAGATGCTCCCTTCCTAAGATTATCACTATTCTACAGCCTACATGTATTAGAAGTAAAAATAGCAAATTCTTAGTAACTTTGTTATGCTAAATAACAATATAAAAACCAAAAGTTCAAGTTGGCTCCGGTTTTCCCAATACAGGTAATAAAGTGTAACGCAGGTATAGGGGTCTATAGACGATCCAGCTGCTGGGACCCGACATTGTCGGTACGCTTTGGAGATAATTGGAATTCCAGCGGACCAGTTCACTTTTAAGAATGAGTTCAAAGCATGCCGACAAGGCTGGCTCCCTGCAGCTGGATCGTGTGTAGACCCCTTATAAACCCTAGTTTATGGGCGGTCCTATGGCAAATAATAGGTAGAATTAGAATTCTACGAAAAATAGACATACTAACTACCTACCACTTTATTTGTCACTAAAACTAATATTCATTCTTGTATTTGTACCTTGTGCATGATAAGCGTTCATTTTCGAAAGTAAATAGTTCTTTTTTGAAAATATGCCACGAGATTGTGTAAATACACCTAACAACTTTTATTATATTTGTGGTGAAGTGACTTTTGCGCATCAAAAAGGTAATTTTACTCCCAAAATTAAGAAGGCGTACCAGTTGTATTTTGGTTGTACAATTAGAGATGAAGACAAAAAATGGGCACCTCATATATGTTGCAGCAATTGTGCGAACAATCTTTGCAGTTGGCTGAGTGGAAGAGGACGTTCAATGGCTTTTGCTGTGCCCATGATCTGGCGAGAACCTACGGATCATGTTACCGATTGTTATTTTTGCGTGATACCTCCTATTAGGGTATTAACAAGAAAAAAAGGATGGTAATACAATACCTCAATTTACCATCTGCTATTCGTCCGGTTCTCCATAGTGATGAACTACCTATTCCTAATCCACCTCAACAATACAGCCTTGATTCTGACGAAGAATCGGATGATAATGTAGATGACGACTTAGTCCAGCCATCAACATCACAAGATCCCGATTTCTCTGCCGAAGTGTCCGGTGGTGAACCACACAAAATTAATCAACGCGAATTAAGTGATCTTATAAGAGACCTTAATCTGTCCAAGGCAAAAGCGGAGCTTTTGGCATCTAGATTACAACAATGGAATTTACTACAAGAAAATGTTAAAGTTTCCATGTATCGAAGTCGTCAAATAAATCTTATACCTTTTTCAAAATGGAAAATGACTTGGTTGCCTGCAAGGACATTGACGGTTTAATGAGTGCTTTACACATTCCCCATGATCCTAGCGACTGGAGACTTTTTATTGACGTCTCGAAACGTAGTCTAAAAGCTGTGTTACTCCACAATGAAAATAAATTGCCATCAATCCCAATCGCCCATGCTGTCCACATGAAGGAAAATTACAGTAACATGAATGTATTGCTACAAACTATAGAATATAACAAGCTAAAAACGTACTCTTCGCCAATTTACTGAGCTTTTTATATATAATTGTTACACATTCTATAGGATACTCTTCGCAGTTTTCTTGTAAATAATGTTAGTTTTTGGACGTCCTAAATTTTGTGATATAAACTTGTATGAAAAAAAATCCAACCTGTGGGATTCGAACACGGGACCTTTGGATTGCAACAACAACAACAATCATTTATTAATGTTTCACAAGGTACAATAATGCGCCATTCCGGAGTCCGGCCCGGAGCCAGCCAGACAACCACGGCGAACATCGCCGAGGTGGGTGTGAGACTGGGCGGGTAGGGTCCGGTTTGGCGGTGACGAAAATTATTTGCTGAGTTAAAACTCCTGCCTAATGGAAAAAGGCTTAAATTTAACGGTATCGTATAACGTAGTACACAAGGGTACTTAAAAATAATTAAAATTAAAACTGTAAAAAACTATCGATTTCGCGCACACGCGAACACTTAAAAATTTTGATTGCTGGCACGGGAAAACAAAACTCAACGAAAAAACCCGTTTGAGACAATTCCACCCTGGTAGTCTTCCTGACGCCAGGAAAGTGTCGTGGATAGTTAAAAGTGTGTAATGTTATGTGAAATTTTGGTTTGTTAAGAATTTATTGGTCGAGACTGAATTTAGAGACAAAAAATAGACAATGAACAAAAAAGGTAAAAACAAATAAAGGGAATAGAGAGGGGTTGGTTGTAGGTTTTGGTGAAGATTATAGGTGGGGAAAGGAGAAGTTGTCGTAGAGGGAAGTGTGGTTAGAGAGGTTGCCGAAGTTGCCAGTTTGAATTGATAGAATTTTTGGGAGATTTCTTGGACGTAGTCCGCTAGTGGCGTTATGTCGTGGCAACGATTATATAGATCTCTGAGGGAGGTGTATCTGCCCGAATCAGAGATGAGGCGCATAAATTTATGTTCGAGAACTCGGAGTTTCCTCATTGTCGTGGTCGGTATGCTGCACCACACCGGCGCCGCGTATGTGATGGCCGACAACGAAATGCTTTAGCCGCTGCGCCACCACCTATTGCTGGAAAAATTGATTGTCTGTGATATATATCTTTCGACGTTCATACATATTTCACTTCTATGAAATATCTATTAGTAAAATTCATAAACAAAAAAAAATTGTTATAGAAATAATATCTCGCGAGACTTCCATTTTAGTACAAGCCACAAAAATTAACAAAAAAAATTTTTTTTTAATTAAATAATTAATAACTTTTTTATTTACTGATAGATTTTCTTCAAAAACAATAGGGTTCTTCCTCTAGCTAACACTAACTTACTTTCTAAATTTCAATACAATCGGACTTTTCTTTCTTAAGTTATCGTGCTTACAAGAAACGTGACGGACGGACGGACAGACGGACATTTTGAAAGTTGTTCAGAATTCGTTCACTAACACAAGGATATGAAATTTTTTTCTCTACGAGCGGTATTTACGATTTTAGAAATGTGCCGATCAAATACAATATACTCTTCGTTTTTGCGAAGAGTATAACAAGTATAAGTGGCAGATTTGTGCAGACTTAAAAGTGATAGCTATCTTACTTAGTCTGCAGCAAGGGTATACCAAATATGGCTGTTTTCTTTGTAAGTGGGCAGTCGAGTGCGATTAGAACATTACAAAAGAAAAATTTGGTCGCCAAGACTGGGTTTTGAACCAGGAGAAAAAAATGTTGCTAATATTCCATTAGTTGATTCACAAAAGATAATACTGCCAACACTCCACATAAAACTGGGGCTTATGAAAAACTTGGTAAAAGCTATGGACAAAGAAGGACATGCTTTCAGATATTTAAAACAAAAATTTCCCAGACTTAGTAATGCGAAAATTAAAGAGGGAATTTTTCTGGGTCCTCAAATCAAGAACCTTTTCATAGATACTGAATAGAATAGAATAGAATTTATTTTTCCATTTTTTTGATACTTGACAACATTCTAGAAGGTAATGAAAAAGCTGCTTGGAATTCCTTTAAAATGGTAGCAACACACTTTCTCGGTAACAAAAGAGCAGAAAACTATAGAGACCTTGTTGGGAATCTTCTTTCTTGCTACCAGAAATTAGGATGCAATATGTCATTAAAAAAAGTTCACTTTCTACATTCACACCTAGATTACTTCCCAGAAAACTGTAGTGCAGTAAGTGATGAGCATGGAGAGAGATTCCACCAGGATATTCAAAATATGGAAAAAAGATATTAGGGCAAATGGACTTCTGCGATGTTGGCAGACTACTGTTGGAGATGTATAAGAGATTCTCCAGAAGTAACTTATAAGAGACGGGCTAAGAAGCGCAAGAAGAATAATTAATTTTCTGATTAAAGGGTTTATATTCTAATTAAATATATAGTATATAACATGTATTTGAAATATATATCAAAATGGCAAATATTTTTTCGCATGATGTAATTAATTGCTTTTTTTATTAAAATTATACCATAATATGTGAATTAGGTCAGTTATTACAATTTTTAGAGCCAACAAATTTTTTTTATGACTGTGTTAGACGTAGCTGAGACCAAAAAAATGCAAATAAGTGGTTTTGGTTAACGATACAAAATAAAAGTTAAAATTTGTAGGTGTGTGAATTATTTGCAGTGGAGCGTATTAGAAAGACAGCGGTGAGTTTAAGCTGACAATAATTGTACGTATTTTACAAACATTCGTAAAATTTCTAATTGTTGTTAAAAAAACATTTAGACCCGTTCACCCTCATGTAAATCCGCTACTGGTTATTATCTAATCACGTTTAATATCTGACACAGCAATCATGAATAATTCAAAATTATTTATTTCACCAGTCAATGAGGATAAAGACAGTCAGAGCCTTCTCAAATGGATTTACGATGATAATTTTGGTCACATGTTATTTGCAAAGTAGCCCTATATCAAGCTGCCAGCATAATAATTTAAATTTACCTGCTAGCTTTGTACATATGAATTTAATTTAATTTATTCATAGCGCAAATTTTCAAATAAGACTTATTTTGCGAATTAATGAAAAAGCCGACGTATTAATATATGCGCAAGTTATAAAAGAAAAAACTATGCGGCGGCGTATGCAAATATATTTAATACATATATGCAAATTTCATTTTAAATTTGTCAAAACGCAGACAGGCAGTTAAAATGGAAATCAAACAAAATTATTAATACTGCTGGCCATGATGTCATTAAATATAAGGCTGAAAACATGATAAAGGCGACTTACGGTTCTATGCACAAAACGACGTGTGAACAATGCAATGTGATGTGTTGTTTCCATAGAATTGTTTATCACAGTTTAACTTACGGGCTTTCAAGCCGATCGGTTGCAAAAATCGACGAAATGGCAAATGGTGAGGTTTACGTCAATTCACATGTAGAAGGCATGAGGTGCAGCCGTGATAGAGTCGTCCAAAAGAACTTCATCGTATTTAAAAATAAATATTTTTATTTCTGCTTACATTAATATACAGAGTCGGAAAGTCCTATTAACCGACCGCCCACAATAAAGACGTCTACCAGTACTCTAGCAGAGGATTTACGATGATAACTTTGACAGTGACACGCCCCTATTGCTTGCTTCGCTCTCGCTTGCTCTTAGTGCCGTACCAAATCAAACACTTCCCGATACTGTATATATTTTTTAATTATTTATTTAACATCGGCCTATTTCCGCTACCAGGGCCTATCACCGACGCCAGGAGACAAGCTACCCACAAGCTGAAAATTTTGCCGAACCTCTTCCCTTGAGAAGAGTAGGGATCTTTTACTTGCCTAACATTTAATAGACAAGGGGCCGCCTGCTTTATATCCCCTCCAAAGGATGGTATATCCACTACGTAATCTTCGTCTTGAAATTACATAGCTTCCGCGTATACGCTGATATCCAAGCCGCTAGAAGGTGGGACGAGATCGCTGTGTTTCCCAAGATGGATTTCACCCATCCAAGTACTAACCGCGTAGCACGTTACTTCACTGGAGTATCGAAATACAGCACAGTCAAGCCTTACATAAATATTGAAAAATTTTGTGTATTCAGCAGATAACTTTCAAAGAAACCATTCGAATTTATAGCTACTGATTTCCGACTAAATATATTATATATGATCGTGTTTATATTATTACAAATAAGAAGGGTACTTTTATCAATTTTCTTGGTTTATTTATAGCTCTTGAGCCCTGTCGAGACTCAAGTGTGATCACCAGAGTCATGTAAACTGTCATATTCTACACAAACTATGTTTTATTATAATTTATTAAGGTTTTTGACTAGTCACACAAGAATACAAAGATTCACAAGATGAAAATGTGATACACAATGCGTCTCTCAGATCTTAACGAATTTTGCGTAAATTCAACTTTAACATATTAAGTTATTCTTACAGTGTACTATTGCGACTGAAAGTCACAGTCTGAAGTTTATATATGACCATTTACAGGAGTACAAGATGAATATATGAGTGAGTTTACACAAGACAGCTTAAAGCTAAGACAATACAATCAAAGGTAAAATAGGAACAAGACAGTAAATAACTACAGTAACAAGGAATATTAATACAAGTACATTTATTAATTTGGAAGTAAACTTGAAACTTTGCTTTTAAATTGCTTCATACTGTTGGAATAAATGTCTACACTGTTTAAGTTATTATAGCTTTTACAACACATATATTTAATAAGGCAATGAAAATGATGAAAATAGTTTGGCACCGGTACATGAAAGGTAATACAACTTCCGGAAGAAAAACAAGGTGCGTTAAAGTATAAACAGCTGATAAAGATGGTGAGTCGATAAGATTATGTATAATTTTATACAGGGTGTAATTAGTTTCATGTCATTAAAAAATACTGGTGGTGGGGAACGACTAGACAAACAAAAAAACCTTGTATAGCATGGAGTATAAAGCCCATAGTTTTGGCAAAAAAAAAATAAACAAAAATTTAGAAAGTGTTTAGTAATATTGTTTGAGAACTGCTGGAATGCTGAAGTAGGCTTGATTATCGTCGCGTATGTCGGCACCTTTGGCCATCAAACACGCTAATGCGATCCCATCAAAGTGCTGCGCTTTATTGTTTGAGACTCCACGGCGACGAGGACACAAGTCGGTAGTCATTACACTTTTTTACGACTTTCATGATTTTCTTTTGCATGATTAATATATCATTAAGGTACTTGTATACTAACATATATAGAGTTTTAAATATAATTTGGTATACTAATAGATAAAGTGATTTTACACTTGAATTTTCAATAAAAATAAAATCGTCCCTTTAGTTTCGGAGTAATCCGAGAATATTTCCAACATGACAGCTTTTGTTTACAGAGATATTTTTGTAGAAAAATGGCGATTTTTGATTAAAACCTGTTGATTGCCGGAAATACCACAATAAGAGTATTTGCTCTCGTACAAGAGCATTTGCATTATTCACAACCACTATAAAACCTATTATATTGCCTAAAGTTATTTGACTTTTGGCATTTATTTACATATAACCTCACACTTGTTAATTACATTTTCCTTACTTTAGCTGTGCTGTGATTGCTCTGAAAGGGTCGGCTATAAACCCTTATACCCAGATGCAGTGAACTGCACTGAAACATGAATAAAAGAGCAAAGAGATATAAATAAGAAGAAGAAGATAACCTCTCACATTTATTTGATTATTTTGATTGGTCAAATGTGTGGTGTTGCTCTAATTATTTAAAGTAACCACTTTTTTTATTTTCATCCAGGTTTATGAAAAATGCGTCTCCATATTTAATTTCTTGAGGTACCTACTTCACACAAAAATAATTAAAAATTAACCTAAAATAAGTAAAATCTATTTATCCACCTGTCAAACTGCAACTTTCCAGACTAAATGGTTCTTATGTTACATTTGGCATTACACAAGTCAATACAGTTTTATAGTAGTTTTATGATTAGTATATTCAGGTGTCCCTTTAAAACTCTTAGGCATGTTGGTTTTATGAACGTTGTCTCTGAGGTAAATTGGTTTGCTAGGCCAAATGATTTTATCATGGTAGTGTTGACCACCACCATAAAACCTGTACAAGTGCCAATAGACTCGATTTAAAACAAATGCTAAATGGTATTGAATCTCAGCCTCCAGGAGGTTGTTACAACTCTTAATAAAACCAGTTAGGCTGAAAGAGTTGTTGGCCTGCTATACTACCGCTATAAAGCCATTTAGCACACTTACATTTTCAATAAAGCTATTACAAAACTTATTCAAGTCCACATAGCATTTAAATTGTTACTTGGGGAATAAAATAAAAATCTAACAATCTAGTTCCAGATTTCGTTAAAATACATACTACGTGTACCAAATTTCAAGTCAATATCTTAAACGGTCCCAGAGTAATCGTGCGCACAAAAAAGGTTACAGACCAACCGACAGACAGAAATTTTTTTTCTCAAACTTAAACTTTAAAAAATAATTTTAATTTTTTGTCGTTACTATACCTTCACTAGATGTGGACGTAATTAAACAAATAGTTATTAGCAGTTGGCCACGCCCGACTGCAACTTCTATTCCTTATAATATCTACAAGTCTCGGAACAGAACATCTAGAACACACAAATAGAACAAAATTTAAAGTATCACTTCAGGTTTACCTTCTATTTTCATCCTTATTGCAAATTGATGAATTTTCTATTGCTTTATCTTTCTACGGGTCCATGATTAATTAATTGATCGTTGAACCGTAGCCGGTAGTTTCGCCACTTAATCACTTTTATGTAAATTTTTAGACGTATCTGAGCTTATAAAATTTAATTAGGAACAAAATTCATCAGACGAAATTTGCTACGTAGTTAATAAAGTATTTTCTAGGGCGGAAGTAAAAATAAATCAATGGAGGTATTTCAAGAACAATAATTAAAATTGAGGTGTAAAATCATAGATATTCCACGAAAGACGCAGTGTCATTTCTTTTAACCTAATGGTTTTTCTATAGGGTCTTATTTTTTTTATATGATTTGACAGACACTGTTTGTTGATTCTTATAGTAGGAAAGCCAATTGACTCACTTATTAGTAGAGGAAAAGATTGAAAAAAATGACCGTAACTCGAAAAAAATTTGTGCATTCTTTAAAATAGGCTAAAGTTCAGGAAACAAAAAAGTTTAGGAGTTTTATGAACCCGCGGGAACCTATAGGGGGGTAAAAAGAGGTACATTAATTAAAAAATATCGATTTTTCTCCATTTTCTCGGGAAATATGACGTATACAAAAAAAATCGCTGCCCAAGGAATCACTACTTCCACATCCAGATTTTCTATCCAAGTCACTCACAACGAAAAAATTTTGTATGTGGAAATAATTATTTATGGAACTTTAATAATATAATATTTGAAATCCTCTACCCCAAGAACCCATAAAACGATACCCCACATCGGTAGTGGGGCGGGGGTGGCGATAGAGGGTGGTAGTGGGGGTGGATGAAGTAAAAAAATATTTTGAGGTTTCTGGTTCTTGTACACACACACACTAAATCACAATTTTTTTCATCCCCTTTAATAATGAGGTGGGGGTGGTAATGGGGGTGGCTAATGTCAAATTTTTTTTTGGGACCTTAGCTTCTCTTATATATACTAAATACCAATTTTATGGACTCTTACCTGCTTGATTTACCTATTTACCCCAAATTTACCCCAATTTACCCCCCAACCCTTCGACGAAACAAGATGAAAATATAATCTAGTTCTAGATCTCGTTAAAGTACATATGTGTACCAAATTTCAAGTCAATATCTCAAACGGTTCCTGAGTAAACGTGCGCACAAAAAAAGTTACAGACAGACAGACCGACAGACAGACAGAAATTTTTTTTTTCGCTCAAACCTAAAATCTCGACGTTTCATGACATTCTAAGCCTATTTAAACAATAAAAAATTTTAAATTTTTTTTTGTCGTTACTATACTTCCACTGGATGTGGAAGTAATAGTTCAAATAAAAGTTGTTTCTGGCAAAATAATCTTCAATTTTATAGCAATAATTAACCGATATACGGCCATTTTTCGATGGAGGGATGACGGATGGAATTTTTTTCCAAAACAAGTGTTTCAAAGGGACAAAATAAATTGAGCATCTAGGTGATACTACATATTGCCAATCTTAACCAGTGAGTCAAAGGATAAATTGTCATATTTTCAATTACAAAATATACATATATCTTCGGGGCAACAACCAGCGCATCCCCAAATTGTATCAAGACCAAACCCTTAGGAATGTGAAACTATCCTTATACAACACCAAACTACCTACCTTTCACCCGAAAGGGAACAGAAGAAAATTTATCCAGAACTCTTAAACGCCAAGATTCTAACATCAGAACACTGAAGGTCTTTACCACGAAGCCCTAAACATGAAAAAAACCAAAACCCTAAATCATAAGCCCAAAATCGTAAACTATACTTCCAAAATTCAAAAACCTAAAACCCAAACCCAGAATCTTATGAATTTTTATGAAATCTATTTTTCTTGTTTTCCAAAAACCTTGTATCAGAACGTCTTTTATGATGAGCATTAGGATTATCACGTTGAAGAGAACAGCAAAAGTTAGCTGGCATCATATCTCCTTTCAATCTCTTTGACGTCCTGATGGAAGTGCTCCCCTTGCTGTTCGATAACATCGCCTAGATTTTCTGGAAATCAATCTAAGTGGTAGTGTAAATAATGCAATTATCCTATTACAACATAACGCCTTGAAGTTTTTTACAGTCGTGTGGTTAAGATTATTGTGTTTTCCCTTCTGTTGCATTAAATCTTGATTCATTTGTAGTCGTTTGGTTAAGAGCTCGGTATGTTTTTCCTTCCGTTGTGTTAAATCTCGATTCGTTTATAGTCGTTTGGTTGATTGTTGAGTTGTAGGAGATCATGGTTTTAAATTCATGTCACCTTAAAATGGCTATAACTCTGCGAGGAAACATCGTAGATGACCATTCGAAAGCTTATTTTAAAGAGGAAAGATGTTACTAAATGATGTATTTGGTAGAAATAAGCTGAACACATTTTTGAATCCTATAGATAACCTCAAAAGTAGGCAAAAAAGCCATTTTTTTAAGTTCTTAACCTCAAATATTTCAAAATCCTGACGTGATGGATCATAGTCAGTTTTCAATTTGTAATCCGTGTGCAACTTCGTGAAGCATTATTGTGCTGTACATCAAAATTTTTGGAAAAATATGCAGATTACGAAATTCTTTGGGCCGTTCCTTGCAGGTGCGTCGGGGGGGAGAAAATCACCCCAAATCACTCCCATTGGAAATAAATTCAATTCAATTCAATAGAATGCAATAACTGTGTATATATTATTGAAAATAATTCAAAATAAGTCCTTCGGGCCGTTCCTTGTAGGTGCGTCGGCGAGGGGGGAAACCACCACAATTCACTCCCATTGCAAATAAATTCTATTTAATTTAATAGAATGTGTTGATTGTGTATAAGTTACTGAGAATAATTCAAAATAAGTTATTTCGGACGTTCCTTGCAGGTGCGTGGAGGAAAACACCCTTTTTCACTCCCATTGGAGTTAATCCAATAAAATGCATTGACTGTATATAAGTTACTGAAAACAATTCTAAATAAGTTTCTTTTTAGTTTTTGACACTGGGAATTGATATATGTAACAATCATCCCTTGGCCGACGGGGGTGGCGGTGTGAAAATACTATAAAAGTAACGGTGATTAAAATATTTGAGTCGTATTTCGTTTTCGAGGTTTTTGGGATTAAGAAATTAAATATTGCTAAAAATTAATGTTTATTTATATTTATTATTCTGATAAATATAATAAGGACATTTATAAGTAAAATAAAGAGTCATATTTTGTTTCTGTTTTAAATACTATTTTGATAAAGTAAAGAGAAGGCCAAAGATATTTTGCTGGTAGGTTCATAATATTTTCTGGTGTTACTCAGTGTCGGACACATCATCCAGAGAATCATCAGAATCATCACAAACTTGTTCTTCATCCTTTTTACTATTGGTGCAATTCTCTGGACGGCCTTCACATTCACACATATCCGTACAAAATATATTTTGCGATGAGCACTTGCACCGTACAGTATAATTATTTTTCTTACCTGAGCACTTCACTAACTACCTGATCCGGTGCACAAGGAAGGTCACAAGGAACAGCTTCGTGCTCATCACTAATTAGTTTCCACCCGTATTTGGTGGCTGATGGTAAATTAGGGTGTACAATGGTGTCTCGATACCATTCCATGCACTGATAATGACACCTTTGAATTGCCGACCTTAGAGCTCCCAGTGTCGGAGGCAGATTTGCACAGGAGCTTTGCTTTTGTGTGAACTGTCACCATCTCATTTCTGCTAGGTTTTTGAAGCTTTTGTTACTTATAGAGTATATTGCACAAATAAAAGATTCAATCTCCTCAAAAACGGAAACATTCAAATCTTCGTCTTTTCCCAACAAAGCTAAAGCCTCCAAAGTTGATGTAGATGATTCCAAGAATTTCTTCCAAAAGCTGACTTTAGATTTTCCCTTGAAAGCTCCTATAATACCTGCCCCTGATAGTGCATGAAGTTCTGGACGTGCATTAATCTTCAATGTACTAAGATTACTATAAATCGGTTGCAAAGGGATCTTACGATTGTTTGAGCCAATGCTTATGAACTCGGTATCTAATGGTAATAGCGGAAACCTTCTTAGTTGACGTGAGATAGCAGTTTTCTAATATTTGTACCTTTCAGTTGCGTTGTATCATCAATGTGATATTGTACAGGTAGGACATCTTTTACTCTTCTACTTCTTTCTAGTGACAAGAGATCCTTTAAAATATGTATTAAAAACTACATGTATTTCCGAGTACTCCGCATATTTTGTCAATATTTTTCTTGAAAATTGCTCTGCTAGATCTAAGACAAAAACAGCATTTTTAAATGACAGCGTTTGTACTTCTGCCATGCCATCAATAACAGCAACACTAAATAAGCTTCAAAAATTAAAAGAAATTTATCTTGAATGTTTTCAATATTTTAGACATAATTCTGGTATTTTAATGAATTAAACTGGATTTATTTGGAATGGGGGTGAATGGGGGTGGTTTTCTCCCCCCCGACGCATTTGTAAGGAACGGCCCAAACAATTCCGTAATTTTCTGACTTTTGACGTATGGCACAATATTGCTTCACCTAGTTGCACACGGACTCCAATTTTCGACAAATTGAAAACTGACTATCAATTCTAAATCCAGATTCGGATTCAGCGCAAAAAATTACTTCGGAAATGGCCCCCATCTGCCCAACAACAAAATCTCGCAGACTTGTATAATGAGGTAAGGAACTGTTAACCAGTCAGTTTCCATTTTTTTAGTTGTACTGCATGCTAATACGTTCCTATAAATCAATAATATGAAAAATTTCGTCACGAGTAAAATATACGCTAGTCAAGACTTAATTAGAGATTACCTTTTCAACATCATATAAATCCTGTACGAAGAACTCCATCACCTGCTAACTCAATTAAAATCCTTGAAGGATCCAACGTTCCTTTGAAATATTTCCTAAAGTAACGTAAATATGTGCATAATGTAACCCAGTAAATAAGATCTGAATTCCTTCATAATTTAATTAGAAAGATTTTATATTTATGCACTGTAAGCAGCTGATTTTTGTAAGCTCTCTAAAGACTGAAGTTTGCTCTTTTATATCCTGCAACTTAACTTTATTTACAAAATATTTATTTTTGGTTAAAATTGGACTATTGTAATTTATTGAATTCGTTCAAAGTAAATTTATCTGTATTCATTATTTTAAATTAATTTGGGGTTTTATCACATCGCACATTGAACCAAATTCATTATAGTTTTATTTGTGGTGCAAATAATTTACGACACAATCCGCAAAACAAAGAGATTGTTGATAATAAAATTATTTATCACACGATCATTGCCGGACAATTTAATGCATTTTATACATGATAGTCTAGGAGATAGCTACATATATGGGGCCTGGGATATAACATGTTGGCATTGCTGTTATGTTTTATCAACTATTTTTCTGAGTATTTTATCTTATGTGAGTCAGACCCCCGCCCCCTGGCCGTTTTGGCGCTAGCAGCCCAAGAAAACGGTTGGAATTATCAAGTTCTATCAAGTGTACCTTTTTTAGGTAGAAATGACTCCTGCATGAGATTTTCCAGTCAAAAGTGCCACTACGTTTCGTAATAAATAAAAAAAGATAAAAAATATTCATCATCAGCTCATAAGGTGCCCTTTACGGGCTGGCGTGATGTATTAACCAAATATTTGTTTCATAGCCAAAAAAATGTTTCCTTACCAAGTTGGGAGAAAATCGGTCAAGAGGTAGTTGAGATATTGCAAAAAAAAAAAAAAAAAATTACAATTTTGACACTGTATCTATAAACAAAATACATGATTATTTTTAACAGATAGTAGTAGAGTCAAACCATTTTTTCAAAGATTGTTGTGGAGTAGAAATACAAATATAAATAATTTATTGATGTTAGAAACTTTTAGTTTTACACAAGTCAAATTAATCCAGTCAAACATTGGTTATAATAATAGTACAAAATTATTGGCAAAACCAGGAGTGCACATAACGCAAGTTACTTTCCAAATAGGCTTTCTACAAAAAAATCACTTAAATTTTAGTTCGCTAATCGCTCAAGACAAAAAAAAATGAATGGATGTAAGAAATAAACAGATAATAAAATGATTATTTTTGTTGTAAGAGTATTTTCAATTTGATAATTATGAAAAACAAATTTTTGTTAAGAAATTGTTTGTATCAATTAATATAATCGGCAATAGGCTTTATTTATGATTTATGTTAATTCTATTATCAAAATAAATCAATTGTTTGAAACATATTTGCAGAAAAACTAGATTTACATATTGACTTAGTTGGCGTTGCCCAGTTGATTGAACCTCCTTACCTGATATTATTGGAGTGTGCAAAAAATACGCTTGAATTCGTTATTTGTGCATTTTGACCCAGATAGCACAATCTGAATCCTGGAATAATCACTGATTGTACGTTTGGAAGATTCAAATATTCTTAAAATATTTTGAAATATTCTAGGAGTATCCAAAATGTATATTACAGGAATAATCAAGTTAATCTAGGAATATTGTACAAATATTATCGTAATATTTTTTCTCCATTAGAATATTACTATTTGTACGATCTCCCAATGATGCTCGGGCTGAGCGGGTCACTGGCGAAACCGTGTGAGGGTGTAGTTGGGGTTACTGGCTCTGGGACCAGTGGACTGTAGGGATTTTTGTTGTTGTGGTAAAAACCAATCCTGGAGGCAGCCTCACCTCCTAATTGTGGCTTGGAAAGATTGGTTAAATGAGTACAACAAGTAATTAGTTGAAACTGATTTATTTAAGAAAATAAAATTCTATTTATACTAAATGGCAATAATAAACATAATAACAAATCGTAAAAACAATTAATTATACGTTACACATGAAATATTAAACTTGTCCTAGAAAATTATGCCAACTATAGAAATGCAGTGTTTGCACTTGATTACATACTTTGCTGACATTGTTTATAGTTAATGTTTATGTAGATTGCAGTACGAAATAACTAATATATGTCGAAAGTAGGATACAATAACAATAAGAAATTAAATTATTTGAAATGATAAAAAATGCATGTTTAATAGATTAAACATTCTGGCAAGACCGGGAAGGACGATGTTCGCTGTGGTGCTGGTGAAATGGCTGGAGTTCGATTATCTCATCTGGGTTGGACGTTCTTGTTGTTTTCTTGTCCGTCTGCGTTGTTGCATTAGGGACCGGGCGAATACCAATAGGAGCAGCAGGACTGCTATGAGCGCGATAGTGATGGCACTACCGGTGATGAGGGAATGATGTGTTGAGTGCCATTTTGTCTCGTTTTGTCTCTGCCATCTTTCTTCCTCCTTGGTTAAGTCGGCCATATTATCATCTAGTTTATCGTAGGACTTTATTTGCCAAAAGTCTGTCTTAATTTTCTGGACTAACTGCCGTCTTGACGATAGGTTTGTGTTGATATTTGTCCTTACTAGATTGGGTGGAGATACAATTCCAATTATCCCATCCGTAATCCATGATAGCTGATGCTGTTTCTCGGTTAGATGATGGAGCAGTGCTGTGCATTGTACTTCTTGAGAGAGTCGTTTGGTTGCGTTGCAGAGGCTGTCAAATTGCGTGATAACCTCTAAGGTATTTGCAACATCTTCTTGGAGTTTCGACTTGGAGTACTTCAACTCTATCCGGGTATGGTCAATGCGTTCTACGTATGGTTCGGGTCGTGGATACTGAATAGTGTATTCAAATTCAAATTCTTTATTTGCCTTTTCAGTGTAATTACACAATCAGACACGTCAATATAATATACAATGTTTAAAAATTAAAAATTGGTACATACATACATTGAGATATATATAAAACTTAATATAAAACATAAAATCTAGAAAACATGCATAATTACGAACAAAAAATATACGTACTTGGTTACATATTATACAAAAGATACACTGTCATAGCAAATTGAAATTAATAATTTATGTCAGCATTTAAGAACTCATCAAAATTATAAAATGCATTTTCTGTAAGAATTCCTTTTATCTTTTGTTTGAATCTCTTAAAATCTAGATTTATAATTGTCTTTGGTAGTTTATTAAAAAATAATGGTCCGTAATAATTTTTGGCACCTCGACTGTGGTTTAGTCTTATATAATTTATTTTAATGTGTACCCGGCTTGTGTAGACCCTGGCATCGGGGCGAACAGTAGACAGAGCAACAGAAATAACGTCCAGAGATTGAAGGAAATTTTCTTGCTCCTTGGAGGCCGTTGACTGGTAGTTGTACTCTCAGGTGCCTGCTCGTCTGTGGTTGTAATGTTGGGTGTGTCGGTTTCTGACACAACAGGTATTGGAGTGACCCTTCTCATGTGACCAGGGTTCAGGTGCTCTTGCGTGAATTCTTCATGCAAGGGTTTGGTTGTAATGTTGGGTGTGTCGGTTTCTGACACAACAGGTATTGGAGTGACCTTTCTTATGTGACCAAGGTTCAGGTGTTCTTGCATGAATTCCTCATGCAAGGGTTTGGTTGTAGTGTTGGATGTGTCGGTGTCTGACAAAATAGGTACTGGAGCGACCTTTTTCATGTGACCAGGGTTTAGGTTCTCTTGCATGAATTCTTCATGCAAGGGTTTGGAATCTCCCAGCATGAAAGGTAACTCTTTCAGGGGGATTTGGATGGTGTATGTTGCGTCTGTGCTTCGTGTCGTAGGCTTGGAGAATTGTTCTTCACTTGCTATGTCATCTGGGGACAGGATTCTCTGGACCGAGACTTCTTCTATGTTCCAAATTTTTGTGAACTGTTCATCTACTTCAGTACGACTTGTCATGCTGATGATGTTAACATTGTTAGGCTGGGTTTGCTTAACGTTGCCTGACAATATCCATCCCAATTCTGTCTGTTGGCCTAGGAGGCCATCCTCGGTTTTCTGCAGTCCTTGCAGAACAATTTTTCCATATTCCTCAGCTCCAAGAATGGCGTCAATTGGTCCAGGTCTCTTATATGTGGGGTCAGCGAGGATTTGGTTTTGCCATTGCTGCTCATTTATGTCTTCTAGCTCGTATGATGGCATGGCTTGCGTCAATTTAGGTAGTACTAGAAAATTGACGTTTACGGAGAAAAGACTAGGAAACCGTGGGCAGACTTCAGCTTGAATCTTCGTTCTTGATGTCCTGGGTCTTCCTTCGCCGAGTCCAGTTACTTCTGCTCTGATTTTCTGCCTCGTTATTCCAAGTGATTGAGCGGCTCTTTCTGTTATGAATGACGACTGAGAGCCAGGGTCAATTAGCGCTCGTAGGTATTCTGGGGTCCCTGATGATGATTTGATACGAATCAGGGCGGTGGCTAATAGGACAGTGTGATCTTGTCTCCCAACATGGCTGCTGGATAATGACTGTTCTTCCATAATTGTTTGTTCGGCTGCCATAATAGTATGTGTAGCAACCCTCGAGGTTGTAGCAGGGGGGGGGCGCTACCTCTTGCTGGTCTTGATGTGGATTCTCTGTGAAGCATTGTGTGGTGTTGATCCCCGCAATTTTGGCATCGGTTTTGACTTCTGCATTTGATTCTGGAGTCATGATTCAGGCAATTGAGGCAGAGGCGTCTGTCTTTGGCTGCTTGAATCCTTTCATTCATGGCCAAATTCCGGAATTGTGGGCAGGCATACATGTTGTGTTGTTGCTTGCAATAGCTACAAGAGTTGAAGTTATTGCCGCTGTTCTGACCATTGCTGGGTAACATATTCTTGGCTATAGCAGTGGACTCAAGGGACTGGAATCTTCTCTCCAGGAACTCCATCATCTCCTTGAATTCTTGCACCTTATGTGGGGCCTTGAGGGATTGTTCAGATAGCCGATTGGTTTCTGCGTCCCATTTTCTGGTGATGATGCGAGAAACTAGTGGTCCCCAAGACGTAGTGCTAATGCCTACGTTTTCAAGTGCCTTTAAACATTCAGTGGTAGTGTCGTGTAGCTGCCTTAATTTGTGTATAGATTCGCCTTGCATTGGGGGTATATCCAAGATTTTGTCAATCAGCTTGGATACTAAAAGTCGACTGTTTTCGTATCTTTTTTTTAGTAACTCCCAAGCTGCGTCATAGTTTGCATCTGTAATTTGGAGATGTTGAATCATTCTGCTTGGCTCGCCTCGGACGTGGGTTTTGAGATACTGCATCTTCTCGACTTTGGACAAGGACATGTTTGAATGAATGAGTTTCAGGAATATGTCGTTGAAGGTAGGCCAGTGCTCATAGTTTCCATCGAAGAATGGAATTGAGATTTTTGGGAGGTGCAGGTTGGGTCTGATTGCATCAGAGGTGGGGGATACTGCGTCGATCTTGCTTGAAAGGTTTGTTACGGCGTTGTCGTATCGTTGTCCTGCTTCCTGGTACTTCTCATCTCCGAAGTAGTTGGACTGGAACCTGATTTCGTGAATCATGATATCTTCGTGTAGGGCCTGGATGGTACTCCACTGGTTGTTAATTCTTTCAAGCAGCAACTCGTAACGTTTTTTGGGTTTGACTTCGAGCAGCTCTTTGTCAATTAGATGGATGGTCTTGTCTAGTTCTTGCATCCGATGCATCTGACGTTTAATTTGTATAGATTGCTCGGCGTCGTTGTTTGGATCCTCAATGGCTGAATTTTGTTGATCGGCGTCTTCATCGGATCCTTCATCGTTTGCATGCGTCGTCGCCTTTGGGCATTCCTGAAGATATTTCCTTGCCTCTTCGTACTTTCTTTGTATTTGGCTGTAGTAGTTCATCTCGATGTATGGATGCTGTGGAAGGTCCAGCGCCAGTAGTTTGGCATGGTTTTTTTTTACAATTTTCCATATGTCTTCTATTGATGCAAGTCGACTGGAAATGTATTCTTCAGTTTTTCTTGACGCGGAGTCCTTTTTTGAATTGGTAAGAATCTGAGCTAGTTGTTTGGCCAAATTTTCTTGTTGCAGGCTGAGTTGGTTCATCTCCTCTTTGGATGACATCTTGGTTAAGTAAAGTTTGAATTTGGGTGGAATGGTGTTGATAGGATTTGATTTTGCCTAGGGTTGGATTGAGTTATCTGGTTGTATTCTTCTTCTTCTTCTTCTTCTCGGGTTGAATGGGTTGGATTGCTTTGTGTTAGCTTGGGTGGGCTAGGGTTGATTAGGTTGGTGTTGGTTGTTTTCTTGGGTTCGTTTGGAATATGTAGACTTTCCGGTGATTCGGTTGATTTGATTTGGATAGTTTTTTTTTTTTTTCTTCTCGGGTTGAATGGGTTGAATTGCTTTGTGTTAGCTTGGGTAGGATGGTGTTGATAGGATTTGATTTTGCTTAGGGTTGGCTTGAGTTGTGTTGTTGTATTCTTCTTCTTCTTCTTCTCGGGTTGGTTGTTTTTTTTTTTTTTTATGGACTGGCTGTCCGGTGGTTTAGTTGGGTTGACTTGGATTGTTTGATTTCTTGTTTTTGTGGACGATACGGCTGTATCGACTGGTTTTTGCTCGAAGAACAAATGAACGATCTCTTCTTCGTGGGGACGATACGGGTGTATCGACTGGTTTTTTGCTCGAAGGACCAATGAACGATCTCTTCTACGTGGGGACGATACGGGTGTATCGACTGGTTTTTTGCTCGAAGGACCAATGTACGATCTCTTCTTCGTGGGGACGATACGGGTGTATCGACTGGTTTTTGCTCGAAGGACCAATGTACGATCTCCCAATGATGCTCGGGCTGAGCGGGTCACTGGCGAAACCGTGTGAGGGTGTAGTTGGGGTTACTGGCTCTGGGACCAGTGGACTGTAGGGATTTTTGTTGTTGTGGTAAAAACCAATCCTGGAGGCAGCCTCACCTCCTAATTGTGGCTTGGAAAGATTGGTTAAATGAGTACAACAAGTAATTAGTTGAGACTGATTTATTTAAGAAAATAAAATTCTATTTATACTAAATGGCAATAATAAACATAATAACAAATAGTAAAAACAATTAATTATACGTTACACATGAAATATTAAACTTGTCCTAGAAAATTATGCCAACTATAGAAATGCAGTGTTTGCACTTGATTACATACTTTGCTGACATTGTTTATAGTTAATGTTTATGTAGATTGCAGTACGAAATAACTAATATATGTCGAAAGTAGGATACAATAACAATAAGAAATTAAATTATTTGAAATGATAAAAAATGCATGTTTAATAGATTAAACACTATTATTATTACTAGATTATTATCAGGTATTATTATTAAGTCCAAATTAATTTCTATTTAATAGGACTTTTGTGATGTTTTAATGCATGAAATTTAATGATATTGAACCCCCGGACCACTTTCATGCGACACAGGAAGGTCCAACGTACACAATGATACTAAAATCACCCCGATGGGACCACCCCTGCGCCCAGCGGTCGCGACCGAGCTTTTGTTATAGTCTAAGTGCCCGCGTACATAAATGCAATTTATACATATCCTCGTATAACTTTTTGTACGGCATAATTGCGTCTAGTCTATCACTTTTTTCCTTTGCGAGAATTTTCGTAAACGTGGCGTTCCTCCTCGGCATGAAAAAGACGTTTTCCACACGTCGGACTGGAAAATCGGCAAATATATTTTGTCCGACAATTCAAAAATTGGATTCTACATATTTTTATTAAGCAATCTTGAAAAAATCAGCTGGTTATCAATAAATGTTTTAAAGTTAGGTTATGTTATGTTTAGGGTGGTAGACACCCTTAACGTTCCAAAATTTTTGCCGGACAGTTTGTAGAAATATATAGAATATATAAGTATGTAGAATCCAATTCTCAAATTGTCCGACAAAATATATTTGCCGATTTTTCAGTCAGACGCGTGGAAATCGTCTTTTTCATGCCGAGGAAGAACGCCGCATTTACGAAAATTTTCACAGAGGGAAAAAGTGATAGATTAGGCTCAATTATGCCGTACAAGAAGTTATACGAGGATATGTATAAATTGCATTTATGTACGCGGGCACCTAGACTATTAGACTTTTTATGTTTATGTCCCCCTATACATTACCGATTCCTTAAACATTTCCAGTGTTAATAGTAATTTACGTTAGAAGACCGGAAAGAGGTGTTTTGCAGGTCGACCCAAGCAGATTCCAGGGCGAGCCGCAGGTGAGTCCTGGACGCTTGGGGATGAGTTTTTCGGCCCACACTGTCATACAAAACCAATTTTGTATTATTTTTTTAACAAATTTTCTAACAAATACAACGACACCCAACAATAACTAATTAAATAAAATATTTTTTCTACGATTGTGTTGAAAGTCAAATTTTCTAACTTCAAAATGACTGCGGAAAATGTAACTTTAAATAAAATCTGGCAGGCAGCAAATTTAAAATTTTGGAAAGATTTTAAGGGAAATAACTTCACAGCCGTAGAAACAACAGCTGCCCAAGGAATCACTACTTTCACATCCAGATTTTCTATCCAAGTCTCTCACAACGAAGAAAATTTTGTATGTGGAAATAATTGCTTATGGAACTTTAATAATATAATATTTGACATCGTCTACCCCAAAAACCCATAAAACGGCATCCCACTTCGGTAGTGGGGTGGGGGTGGTAGTGGGGGTGTATGAAGTAAAAAAAATATTTTGAGGTTTTTGGTTCTTGTTCACACACTAAATCATATTTTTTTTTTCATCCCCTTAAATAATGGAGTGGGGGTCATAATGGGGGTGGCTAATGCCAAAAATTTTTTTGAGACCGCTTGTCTTAGCTAAATGCCAATTTTATGTACCCTTACCTGTTTGATTTACCTGTTTACCTCTAATTTACCCCCTAACCCTTCGACGAAATAAGATGAAAATATAATTTAGTTCCAGATCCCGTTAAAGTACATATATGTACCAAATTTCAAGTCAATATCTTAAACGGTTCCAGAGTAATCGTGCGCACAAAAAAGTTACAGACAGACCGACAGACAGACAGAAATTTTTTCTCGCTCAAACTTAAAATCTCGACGTTTCTGACATTCTAAACCTATTTGAAGAATAAAAAATTTCAAAATAGTATGTCACACGTGGCAAGCTTCAGTGCAAAACTCGTATGATAGGAATACTCGCTGCGCTCGTGTTCCTACTTTCATACATCATTTTGCAATGAAGCGCTTACCACACTTGTATTACAATATACTATTTACGATATACACTATGATACAACTTCAACTTCTGCTTGTAACGCTTCAAAATCTGAATCCATATTTTCCATAACTTGTGAATTGACTTTTGAAAACTCGTAAAAGTTAAGTGTATTTATCTATTTGACACTTAGCTCAACAATTAACACAAATTTGTTTCCATAGCAACAAGAATAACAGGGATCGGAAAAGCCTTTTTCTTATGTCGTCCAAAAGAAGGTACTTTCGGTACGATTTTTTGTATCGAAAGTAGCGTATTCTAGTACTAACCCCGAAAGTAGCTATTACGGGTACTAGTACTGTAAAGTGACAGGTCATCTAAACGTCAGTGTCAATTTGCAGGTTATATTTTACTGTGAACCACATTAATCACATTCGTACTCGACGCTAAACAGTCGTGTTGCTATGATAACAAAATAATGACGCTTAAAACTGTCAGATAATAGTTATTTCAAAATGGACAGTGATGACAGTACATTTAATATTAATATTTATAAATAGTCAAAGTATACCAATTTTTGGTTTCATTAAAGAGACGATTGAAGAAAAAACATTGTACGTACACACAGAAAAAATTGTTTTAAATAGTTTTATAATTGGAAAAAAAAGTGACGTAATTTGTTGTTCAAATAGGGACAAGAACAACTTGTTTTAGTATTAACCACATTTTTATGTAAAGATTTATTAATAGAATATATACTACGAATTATTAAATGTTGTTATCAAATCTATAAAAACATTATTTGGTTATGTCAAAGAGTTTTATTGCAATTGTTAATATATAATAATCTAATTTTTCTTTCAGTAGTTGCAGATTGTTAAATAAAACTATTAGATTTTATCACATTTTATTAAACTTTTTATTAAAAACCGAAAATACACCGAAATGTTTACATTAGTGTAACAATCAAACGTCGTTTTTCTATACATTTTGTGTGATTTTTATGTTCTATTACTTGTATTTTTTAGTACAGTGTTTTACAGTACATTTAATAACAGTAGTATATATTTTCTAACAGTTTGTTGTGGTTTTTACTACAATAATTTTGTACAATAATTTATAAATTTCTTAAATATGTGTAAACAGTAAGTAAAACAAAAGTTGCAAACATTTCAACAAATTACTTTAAATAATATTACATTTTAAGTACTACAGCCTAGTAGCAAAAATTTATAAAGAATTTCTTTCCGTGTAACACGCCCCGAAAGTGCTTTTACTGGACTCACAAGCATTTGCTTACTCGTACAGTAAAAAACCACTTTCGGAACTTGTTACGTAAATAACTATTGCCGATCTGTCACGTGTCAAATATTGAAATAATTATGTTACAAAATTTAAAATTATTATATATGTATAAATAATTATACTGACGATAAGTCACGAACCACAATGCTCTAGAATTCCAATAAATTGAACTAATGTGTGATCAGATGGCACGGGTGCGCCGTTCAAAGTGGATATTTATGAACCAATTCGTCTAATTGTTATTGGTCTCCTTTCACATTAATGGCATCGGGTTTGAAGTGCTCGCAGGGTACATAAAACGAGAATTAAATAATTAGGCTCTGCGGATATCTCGTACAACTTTATAAGCTCGAACACATGCTTATGTGAAGAAATTTTTACTTTAAAAAGAAAGATGTACGTGGTTTAATTATTTTTGGGAAAGTGAAACTATAACAGCTCTAAGAATGAATTGTTTTTATTTTATAGTGTAGTAAATAGGGATTCTAAAATGACTGACCGGGAAAGAAAAATGATATGAAGCTGATTTTTGGTACAGATATTCTTAAAGGAACCAGGAAGAATAATCTATCGAGTCCTCGTGAATCCGCTGTGAACTTTCGCAGCCATCTTCAAAAAATTGCTGAAAATCGAGGATTTTTGCACTTTATGAAAAATATCAGTCAGTATTGAAGTTAAAAAAATTTTACAAAAAATATTTTCTGTTCATTATAAAACTTCACCATATTAATTGACATATGGCACTCCACAGAGTACGCAAATAATATTACCTTAATTGGTACACGTGTGACTCCCACGACACAAAAATACGAAGTGAATATGGTGCGGTACAACCGTGTAAGATTAAAGCAGCCGGAATAGTTTTTTTGTGCAAAATGCCGTTTACCAGCAATTTTTTTTCTTAAAGTATAGTTTGGGATGTCCACAAACATATGCCAACTATCCGCACGCGTGACAGGTGTGCCAACACATTTCAAAATTAAAAAATCGTAAATTTTTTTGCCATTTTTCACTTTATTTGCAATATAACTAGTAAATAAAGCATTGTTCGAAAATATTTCAAGAGATAGAAAAGTTGAGAATATTGATTTTGAACATTTTATTATTCTTGACATTTTCTCAGAAAATTTTTCGTTTAAGAGCTACAGACGAAAGAACAATGCAACTTTTCTATTTTTTGACTCTTTTTTTTAAGTGAATATAACAAATATTAATACGAAATATATCATCGGGAGAATGTAAATTATGTTTAAATGTCCAATTTACAGTTGAAATAAAGAAAAAAAAAATAAAACTCTTCAGGTATTGAGGTATTAAAATGATGGGAAAATAAATAAATATATATTTTCACAAATAGACTATTTATTTTATGCATAATACAGTGTACATGCGTTTCATGTATATAACAGAATAGTTTTATTACCTATTTTTTTTCTGTTAGACAGTGTATCCCAGGATAGATGTAACAAGAGGTGTAATGGACCAAAAATTTTGGAATTTTGGAATGGTATTTGGGGATTGAGTCCTGCTTGTTGTAAAACTAAAGTATACCAAAAATGACTTGATTTGGTGTCCTACAGGGTGTTTTATAAGCAAAGTTGTAAAAATCACCACTAATAAAGTACCTTTATTTTTCAAAATATGAAAAAATTCCACTAAGAAAAGTTATTTAGAATGCAATTTTATACCTCTATACCGAATTTCAGGAATATAAAATTATTTTTTTGAAACTTCCCATTTTTTGCGAATTAAGAGTTGAATTCATATTTAAAGTTGTGTAGGAGCAAATGTTAATCATCTCAAAAAGTAGGCTATTGGTAAATAAAAAATTGAATATACGAGATGTAAGAAGGTATAATGTTAATCGAACTAATTGTAAAACAAGAAACAATTACTAACAGAAGATTAATGGGGTTTAAAAATTATAACAAGTAATAAATGTCAAAAACATAACAGATTCACAAACAAATTAATTATTGACCAATACAAAATAATGTTTCCAATTTTTTTATTATTCGACGTAGCTACCACCCACATCCACACACATTTCGATCCTTCGCCTGAAGTCCTTAAAACTGTTTCGAATATAATCTAACGGTATGGAGTTTACGGCATTTGTCATTCTCTTCTTCAATACTGCTACATCGTTAGGAAGTGATTCAGCGTAAACCAACTGCTTGAGGCGACCCCATAAAAAGAAATCCAATATTGATAGGTCTGGGGATCTCGCCGGTCGACCAATTTAAATTCAACCACCGATTAACAATTTCTGTGGAGTGGCCAGGGCAACCGCCATGTTGAAAATGAACTAAAGGCATGTATCTTAAAATATTTAAATGTTCTTCAGAAAATCTTTGAAGAAGCTGTAAATAAGTGTGCTGGTTTAACATTCCCTCAATGAAATAAGGTCCAATAACTCCAACGTGATAAGAAACGGCACACCAGACATTCACTTTTTTATATTGTCTTCTACAATGAATTCTAAAATTTGGATTTTCAGAAGCCCAAAACCGACAATTCTGAGATGAAACAACACCATTGGTTGTGAATGTGGATTCATCTGAGAAAATTATGAAATGATGAAAAAATCTCTCTTCCATGATTTTTTCTCCAATGGTCAAACAAAAATCCAACCTATGGCCGTCATCTCCCTCTTCAAGCGTATATTTATAATTTGCTTTATATGCCCTAATTTTCTTTGCCTTGTAAATTCTTTGGGGTTCAGACTTGCTAATATTAATAAGAGCTGATCTCTCTCTTAGTGGCATCCTAGGATTTTCTATAACAGAGGCATGAGCTATAATAGCCCCAACATTGTCTTCATCATATGCTTTTATTTTTCTTTTCATGTTAAGAACACTACCAGCAGCCAGAAACTTTTTAATTATTCTCATAGCCTGAGTACGTGCCAAAGCAGTGTTTGGAAATTTCAAATTAAATTGGCTGACCACTTCTCTTAGCGAGTTTTCACCGCCAATTCCGTAGCATTGCACAATATAAATTTTTTCACGCACTGTGAGTACCATTTTCACTTAATTTTTTATGCCTGGTTCGTTAATTTGAAACAGACTACGTTTGACAGATATGTCAATAATAAATGATAAATGTGTATCCACTGCTTTTCTCATAGCCTACTTTTAGCTTCTAGATAACTTTAAATATTAATTCGCAAAAAATAATTTCTATGCAGTTTTAATTGGATGTTCCAAAATAAAATACTAACTTATTGAAAAAATGGGAAGTTTCAAAAAAATAATTTTATATTCCTGAAATTTGGTACAGAGGTATAAAATTGCATTCTAAATAATTTTTCTTTTTTTTTATACTTTAGTTTTACAAGCAGGACTCAATCCCCAAATACCATTCCAAAATTCCAAAATTTTTGGTCTATTACACCTCTTGTTACATCTCTCCTGGGACACACTGTATATAGGTCTGTAAATATATTTTATTTCAACTGTAAATTGGACATTTAAACATAATTTACATTATACCGATGATATATTTCGTATTAATATTTATTATATTCACTAAAAAAAAAATAAAAAAATAGAAAAGTAGCATTGTTCATTCGTCTGTAGCTCTTAAACGAAAAATTTTCTGGGAAAATGTCAAGAATAATAAAATGTTCAAAATAACTTTTATCAACTCTTCTATCTCTTGATATATTTTCGAAAAATGCTTCATTTACGAGGTATATTGCAAATAAAGCGAAAAGTGGCAAAAAATGGACGATTTTTTAATTTTAAAGTGTGTTGCCCACCTGTCACGCGTGTGGATAGTTGGCATATGTTTGTGGACATCCCAAACTATATTTTAAGAAAAAAAATTGCGGGTAATCGACATTTGGTAAAATGATCCTTTTTCCATCTATTTCGACTGGCCTAGATGTACGGGAGGGAGTGAGCCGGAAAAACTTACTTTAAACATTGTGGCTCAATAACTTAAGAGACGGAAACTACCTGTGTTATGCAATTATGAAGGAAGAAATTGTGAAATATAATTATAATTAAATATTCTTATACATCATGTCCCTTTCTATCGCATTCCCTTCCTCACTAAATTAACTTATCCTTAACGTATTTTTATAAAATTGAATCACATTATGCGGTTTAAAAAAAATATATCAGATAAAGGATTGTCATAAAACCACAAAACGAATCAAATACTTTTATTCCCCCAATATTTCATTTTGCCCTGATATATGCTTTTAGGTTTTAGTGCGCCAAAGGAAGTGAAAAATGTTTTCAGGCTCTTAGAATCTCAAATCGCACCTATTTGTTGTTTTCTCTAAAAGCGGATGCTATTACTAAAAGCTTCTATGAAAAAATAACGTAGTTTGTCACAAAATAATCCTATAATCCTGTGTATTTAACACAAGAATGGCTTGAAAAAAGTATAGTGCTAAAACTATCGCCGCGCCGTTCGAAAACTTTCAGGTATACAATGACATGAGTTACCGGGTGCCAACAGAATCATTAGAAAAGCCATAATTTCCAGAATGTTCAAGGTATAAGACTCAAACTTTGCAGGTAATATATAACGGAAATGGCAAATTTTTCATTATTTGACAATTTTACTTCCACATCCAGTGGTAGTGACGCAAAAAATTTAAAAAAAATTTTTGATTGTTCAAATAGGCTTAGAATGTCATAAAACGTCGGGATTTTAATATTGAGCAAAAAAAATTCTGTCTGTCGTTCTGTCGGTCTCTCTGTCGGTCTGTAACTTTCTTGTGCGCACGATTACTCTGGAGCCGTTTAAGATATTGACTTGAAATTTGGTACATGCTTGTATTATAACGAGATTTGGAACTAGACTATATTTTGATCTTATTCCGTTGAAAGGTAGGGGATAAATTGAGCTAAATGGGGGGGTAAGGTCTCAAAAAATTAGTTGGCATTAGCCACCCCCATTACCCACCCCATTATTAAAGGAGGTGAAAAAATAAAATTGTGATTTATTGTGTATACAAGAATCAAAGGCATCATTTTTTTTTACTTCATCCACCCCTACTACCACCCTCCTACCACCACCACCACTACCGATGTGGCATATCGTTTAATGAGTTTTTGGGGTAGGCGATTTCAAATATTACATTATTAAAGTTCCATAAACAATTATTTCCATATGCAAAATTTTTGTCGTTGTGAGATATTTGGATAGAAAATCTGGATGTGGAAGTAGTGATTTCTTGGGCAGCGGTTTTTAGTATAGTATAGTATAAAAAAATGCGACTACCTGATTTCTTAGGGCCATTGTTATTTTTGCATCTAGAGTGCAGTGAATACACTTATATTAATCTAATAGACCAAAACTGTAACTATATATATACATATATATTTTTGTTTTTGTTCATTAGACTTCTATGGCGTTATTAACTGCACTCTAAGTGTAAATATAAAAACGGCCCTGAGAAATCAGAGGTAATCCCTAAAATTCTGTTAAAACTGAGCAATTTTACTTAAAACCATATCCGGAATCCAAAAACGTAAATATATACAAGGTGTTTTACAAATGTCAAATAGTAAAAAAATGGTCATCTTTGGTTGCAAGTTTGTCTCTTATATCTTGGAAATTCTGGAAGCTATTACTTGTCTAATGCCTAAGAATTTTGTATTCTTTAAGCTTCAAGCTAGTACCGCATAATAAATTTATCCTACTAATCTATCATGCGATCTCCGTCTTAAATCCGGAAGAAACAAAAGTTTTAGTTGGCCTATACTTGGAACTAATATTTTAATTAATTCGTATTTTTTTGTTTTTCAGCTTTAATAATGTTTTTACTAATTGCAACATAAATAATTGTAATTGTCTACTTTGGTAGGAATATTATAATTTAATTAAATTTTATCTGTCATTCCTCACCCAACTTCAACTTGTCTCTTGTTATTCCAATTTTGCTATGATTATTTAGACCATAGTTGATTTGGTTATTTAATATATATATATTTTCATCATATTTTTATACACCATAGTCCCGTAATTAATCTATTGGCTAATTAAATGAATTTAATTTATATCCGATCGTATTAATTATGCATTGTCGAAAGTAAACCGTCAAAAACGACGTTATAATGTAAAACCATCAAAACGCTGAATTGTTCATTTTATGAAATAACCATTGCACTGTCTACATTTGCATTATATTATACACAAAGGAACATTATTTCGTACTGCAGCTAATAAGCGTATATATTTCTAACTATAGGGCATTTTCCTCTTTGCATACGAAATAAAACGTATTGACGTGATGTCTATACGCGTTTGCATTCCGCAGTCAATTTTCCAGTTTTACTAGACATACGAAATACATTTCTATTTTTAAAAGAGAAGTATGAGCTGTGCTGATTATCATACATCTATAAAAGGCTTACATTGTGAGTAGTTCAAGAAGAAGGAAATGTCATGACTTAGTGCTGCAAAATTATTTTTGTTTGTTGTCTGCTACCTCTAAATTAACTTGTTTTACCTAATTTCTTGGAAATTTATGTTGAAACTAGTTTTTTTGTGCAATTCTGGAAAAAAGAACTGACGGCTGGTAGCCCCGTTTCTTCTTTCGATTTTCGCCAAACTATTGACACATTGTTAATTTTTAATTATGTTATTTTACTAGTTTATTTATGTTGTTTTTTTTTAGAATAATTGTTAGTTTTTAACTTAAAAATGCATGTTTATTTATTTATTTACTTGTCTTTAGCCTAATTAATAACACAGCCCCACAAAAAAAATAAAAGTTCAAAGCAGCAAACCAGACCCATGTATCCCCATGTATTTTCGGTCGCTGAATCCGAATCTGGGGTCAAAAAAAATCGCACAATCCCAAAATTATTAGCTAAAGCCAAAAAACACACCTAAAATGGGGTAAAAAGAATATTAAGCTACGAGAATAGTTGTTACATCTTAATCAATCGAATTATACAAATCAAGGTTAAACAGCAGCGTACATACAATAGATATGAAACATCCCCAGGGAGGGGCGAAAACTAGCCCCCATATATAAAAAAATCGATCCAAAACAGCAATGACTGCTGAAAAGCTTAAAATGTCTAAGTTTTGTTAAAGTGATAAGAAACTACATCAGGTCCGACGTAATCTTCATAAACTGCTCCAAGTTTAAAAGACACGAGAAAAACAAAAAAATGCAACAGGATTTCTATTTTCATAGATGCTATGATTGGCTGAAATTGCGTAGTACTCTAAAATAGAATTAGAAATTTACGTACCATCAACATTTTACAGTGTCAACCCTCAGAGGGTGT
This sequence comes from Rutpela maculata, assembly GCA_936432065.2. Taxonomy (NCBI): domain Eukaryota; kingdom Metazoa; phylum Arthropoda; class Insecta; order Coleoptera; family Cerambycidae; genus Rutpela; species Rutpela maculata. Next base: position 139,545,270 of record OW386291.2, on the reverse strand, counting down.
GAAAACTACCCCCATATAAGTTTTGACTATAAAAAGTTACAGTGACTATAAAAATTCGAAACATCTGCGTTGTGTGGAAAAGAGAAGAAACTAAACTATGTTCAACTCTGTGCTTGAAAACCACCCCCACAGGGTTGAGAGACGCCACCCCCATATAAAAAAAAACTATGGAAATGAAACGAATAAGCAACAGTATAGCTCTTTCGTTACATCTTGAATTACGGTAGTTTACATTCTTTCTGAAGGTGTTACTTTATAACATTTATAGGACATGAGTTTCAAACTCCAAGTGTGCAACGCGACTTTTGCCAATCATAGCATCCATAAAAATGTAAATCCGGTTAGCTTCTTTCTGTTTTTCCAGCATCCTACAGATATAGGGGTAGTATCTCGTGGGGGTAGTCAAGCACATCGTCGAACATAGTCTAGTTTCTTCTCTCTTCCACACAACGCAGGTGCTTCGAATTTTTATAGAAGTCACTGTAACCTTTTATAGTTAAATCTTACATATGGGGTAGTTTTCACACCCTCTGAGGGTTGACAGTGTAGGATGTTGATGGTACGTAAGTTTCTGGTTCTATTTTAGAGTACTACACAATTTCAGCCAATCATAGCATCCATGAAAATAGAAATCCTGTTGGATTTTACGTTTTTTCCTGTTTTTCTCGTGTCCTTTGAACTTGAAGGTGGTTGTTCTCAACCCTATAGGGACAGTTTATGAAGATTACGTCGGACCTGATGTAGTTTCTTAACACTTTAACAAAACTTATTTCAAGCTTTTTCAGCAGTCATTGCTGTTTTGGATCGATTTTTTTATATATGGGGGCTAGTTTTCGCCCCTCCCTGGGGGTGTGTTTCATATCTATTGTATGTACGCTGCTGTTTAATCTGAATTTGTATAATTAGATTGATTAACAACTGTTCTGGTAGCTTAATCTTCTTTTTATCTCATTTCAGGGGTGTTTTTTGGCTCTAACTAATGATTTTGGGGGTGTATGATTTTTTTTGACCCCGGATTCGGATTCAGCGACCGAAAATACATGGGGATACATGGGTCTGGTTCGCTGCTTTGAACTTTTATTTTTTTTTTGTGGGGCTGTTTGTGGGGCTGTGTAATATCAAAACTGCCATGGAAGTTTGTGCTCATTTTTGTAAACATCCGTATTCTATAGTTTTGATGTCTAATTTTGTATTTCATTGTAAAAAAAATATGTACCTATGTCACTAAAAGTTTTCATAGAAGGACACCAGTTGTTTTTAGCTGAGATGGGTTTAAAAAATGGATTTAATTGGATGTATTTCGTGAAATAAGAATTAATATTTATATTTAATATGTAAAAGAATAATAATAATAATTATTTTATACATATCTGTATGTATGTAATCTCCGTTCGTTTTTATTATACTCTTGGCAAATCGAAAACGAAGAGTATATTACATTTCTAAAGCCGGAAATATCGCTCGCAGACAAAAAATTTTCATATCATTGTGTTAGTGAACGAATTCTGAACAACTTTCAAAATGTCCGTCCGTCCGTCTGCCCATCCGTCTGTCCGTCCGTCTGTCTATCCGTCCGTCTGTCCGTCGCGTTTCTTGTAAGCACGATAACTCAAGAAAGAAAAATCCAATTGTAATGAAATTTGGTCAGCAAGTTAGTGTTACCTATTGTTTTTGAACAAAATCGATTGGTAAATAACCATGTTATTAATGATTTAAATTTGAAAAAAAGAAATTTTTGATTTTTATGTTTTTGTCATTAAATAGAAATCTGGTGGAATGATATTTCATTTTAATATCAAAATATTTATATATTTTACAAATATATATTTCATAATGTAATATGTGAAAATATGATTTTAGCTCGTGTCTTATAATGTAAAAATTTATATTTTTTTATGTGTAAGGTGGTGGTGTAATTCTTACGCTTTTGACTCGGAATCCAAGGGTCCCGGGTTCGAAACCCAAATGGGGTTTGGTATGTTTTTTTTAATTTTTACTTTATTTTACATTGAGTCTTTTACCAACTAAGTTCGTACTAGAAAATTAAAAATGTCTAAAACTAACATTATTTACAAAAAACTGCGAAGAGTATCCTATAGAATGTGTAACAATTATGTAAAAAGTTCAGTAAACAGGCGAAAAGTACGTTTTTAGCTTGTTTTTTATACATTATATAAACAATGAATAGTACACTATAAAACTAGGGACGCCACTGCATAATGCCGGCAGTCGAGCTATCGGCTACTATATTTTAAAAAACAGCAGTCCAAGATACTACAAGATATCATTTAGTCGACTATTAGAATTAATTAAAAAAAACGATTCATTTGACAAAATCTTAATAATCTTAAATATAGGTCTGTGGTAGGACATGGTCAACAATGGTGCCGCTTCAGTAAATATACCAGCTGTTTGGTTTGATAAGAATGTCACTTATTTTTTTGTTAAACTATCAACAATTTACTTTCCTACTCTGATAAATCACGTAACTCTTAATTTGATCATCGATAAATTGTCATTAAAAAAATATTATACAAAAATAATTTTGACTTAGTTTATGAAGATGTAAAATATATATATGCCACATTGACAAAAGATAAGCTCTGCCTGATTACACACTGAAAATAGATTAGGTTTCTATGTTGAAATTGTAAAATTAATGAATTCGGAATTAATTAATATTCCTCTAAATACCGCGAATTATTTCAGATATATGTAATAAGCAAAATTACACAATATGGTATTGCAAAATATTTGGCTTTGTGACAATTAATAGAGGAATACAGCAATTTTGCAGTAAAATAAACACATATATTCCCTGAGTTAGTTCCGATCCATACAGGTGCTCCGTATAGCAATGTGAGTTCGTTTGATCATTTGCTCTGTTCCAGTTGTGCATTTTAAAACAACAACGTACATATAATGGGGAGATTTATACTGCATTATTTGTCCCTTTAAAATTATTTGAAAAACGGGACTGGAAAAATAAGAGACTCCAAGCGAGATGTAACAATAGTAATACTGATAATAATAACTTTTATTTCCCAATCATAGCTACAATTAAGTAATAATTAAACAAGTGACTAAGGAGTGCGTCACAAACAACCCAAGAAATGGACTATAGTAAAACTGTATAAGACACATAATAGTCCCTTGAGGTAAAGCTTTTACCCGAAAAGTTCTGCTACTGGACCCCAAGACATGTACCCCCCCGTTTTCGAGGGCGGGGAACACGATGGTGAGAATATTTTCCGACGTACCCTAAACCGAAAATACCACTCCCGTTTCCGATTTTCCGGTGCTAGGCATTTTTTTATCGGAAAATTTTATCAACGAAAGTTGTTTAGAAATTATTTTATCGAAATAAAAAAGTGAAAAATTTAAAAAACTGATGAATTTAAAAAATATGAAAAAGACTACTAATTACTTGACAACTATCTGACAGCTTGGGTTTAATTTCAAACAAAATGGTTATGAATTTTTTAAACAAAAAACTTTTGGACTTGGACAATATTTTAAACAAAATTTTAATACTTTTTAATTTTGATAAATTAACTCCTATATTAAAAAGCCTATTTGACAGTCACATTTTGTCACTTTGACAGCGATAAAAAAAAGTGCATCGTCTTTTATCACGATTATTTCACTCACTAACGCTATAGCCAATGAGAGCCCGTTTTTTCACAACATTGCACCAATCAAATGTCATTATTAGTGGTAATTCAAGCTAGATCGGCATTTGACAGTACCAACATGCAAAATTTATCGCTCTAATTTTTTATGTCGCTGCAGCGGCAAATACTGCGGTAATTTTTTGACGTTTTGTTTCGTGAAATATTTTCCGCAAATAGGGCAACTCGCGCTTTCAAATTTTATCTATAAATATCTTCTTTAGCTTATTACTAATTATTGTTAACTTACCTTGTAAATTGTAATGGAGTATGGAGTATGGAATTAGCAGGAGGGTGGTCAAAAACCACAGCACTTAGGCCCCATTGGACCCCTTGTACATCCTCCCTCTAGGCAGACACTCGCCTAGGCCTCCAGCCAACCTATTCTTTCGAAGTAGGTGGTGGTGATGTTGCCTAGGGGCATCTCCCTTACATTGGCCAAGGTAGGCCAACGCTCTCCCAAGATGGATTCTCTAATTGATGAGACGGCTGGACAGTCACAGAGTACGTGTTGAACCGTCTCATCTTCTTGTTCACAACCTCTGCAAAGAGGTGTTTCGCTTAATCTCATATTGTATAGATGTTTCCTTAGCGGACAGTGTCCAGTCTGGATTCCTGTTATAAAACGTAGATTCCTTCTGGTCATTGCCAGGTAGTCCATTGCTGTTTTCTTGTTGGGATACGTGAGTAGTTCCCTAGCAAGCTGACAGCTGCTTGTTTCATCCCACAGCTTCTTAAATTCGTTGTGGGTGTTCTCCTTAATTAATTGTATTATCGCCGTAATCGGTAACAGACTGGCCGGGCCTGGTCCAAAAATAAGTTGGCCTGCTGCCTTCTTGGCTAGTTTGTCGGCTTTTTTGTTGCCACTGCACTGTGCGTGTCCTTTCACCCAGCATACCGAGATGTTGTTCGTACTGGAGGCACCCACAAGTGCTTGATGACATTCCCATACTGCTCCTGTGGTTATTTTGTAACTTCTCAGGGCTAGTAGTGATTGCTCGAGTGATTGTCTACAGTCTGTGTAGATCCTGATTGTTTTGCCCGTAGTTTGTCTGCGGACAATCTCTTTTGCGGCTATGGTTATGCCCGCCAGTTCAGTTTGTACTATGCTGGCTCGCTCATCCATAGTCCATTTATATTGGATTTGCAGGCTTCTGGAATATATTCCACATCCTGCCCTCTCCTTCTTCCTTGATCCGTCTGTGAAAATGTTAATCACACCTTCACCAGCGGTCTCGTTTACACTGTTTGTCGGTATTGTGTAGGGTCTATCAAAGACAAATCGGGGAGAGATGCCATCTGTGCATGCTTGTAGAAGAGGCGTCTTCCTGACAGCCTCGTTCCACAGGCGACTTCTGGTCTCCCCACAGCCTACTTTATTAAGGCCACTTCTCCTAGATGTAAATCCAGTGGTGGCAAACACAGCATTACCTCCATTGCTCTCGTTGGCGTTGTTCGCATAGCTCCTGTTATGCTTAGGCAGGCAACTCTCTGCACTTGGCTGAGCTTGGCTCTCGCTGTAGTCTGTTTACTCTTAGGCCACCAGACCACAGCTCCATAGGTTATCATTTGGTCTTATGATGGCAGTGTATATCCACATTACCACTTTGGGTTTCATTCCCCAGGTTTTCCCCACGGTCCTGCGACACTGCTCATAAGAAATGTAAGCCTTTTTTAGTCTTCTGTCTAAGTGAAGATTCCATGTTAGTTTGGCGTCGAAGGTTACCCCAAGGTATTTCACTTCTGATGCGAAACTTAGTGTTGTGTCCAGGAGAACTGGTGCTTTCAGTGCTCCTGGTTTCCTTTTTCTTGTGAAGAGAACCATCTCCGTCTTCCTGGGATTAACAGACAGCGAGTGTTCTCTGCACCATTTTTCAATTATTCTTAGAGCCCCCTGCATCCTTTCACAGAGGAGTCCTTCAAATTTTCCGTTGAGCAGTATTGTTACATCATCTGCGTAGGCGATTGTGTGGAAACCCTCTGAGTTGAGGTGGCGCAAGAGGCTGTCGAGAACTAAGTTCCATAGCAGTGGTGATATTACACCTCCCGCAAATAGGGTAACTCGCGCTTTCAAATTTTATCTATAAATATCTTCTCTAGCTTATTACTAATTATTGTTAACTTACCTTGTAAATTGTAATATTGTATTATGTACTAGCAAACATAAACACACCACATATATAGTAAACAATCGTCAGTTCCAAAGAGAAGCTTGTCTGAAATATATAGGCTATGACCCTTGCCTATCTGTAACTATTTCAATTTGCCTACTTTTCAATCAGGTAACAATAATATACAAAGATTGTACTTAATATACCTAGCTCATAATACAGGAACAAGTCAAGCACAGCTTTCAATAGCTCAATAACGTAGTTACAAAGTTAAGCAAATCATTTATTATAAATGTCAAGTAAACACATTCGCTCTGGAAACAAACTAAAAATGTACCTAGGTACCTACTTACATACGGTAATCTATCCTTCCATACGGCAATCTATCAAAAAGTAACTAGTTGAATCAAAGCTGTGCAATATTTTAATTTGTTGCATTTAAAATTCACTCGGCCTAACGAAGCAAACCTCAACATAATTTGTAAACTTCGTAAGTTAAAAATAAGGATTAAATACGTAAATATGAATCAATGAACAATTATTATGGAATACAACTCTAGTAGCGGTAGCGCTAGATGGCGCTCTCTATGCCAATCTCGGAACCATGAGTGTATAGTAATAAATAGGCGGGATATCGGGAATAAAGTAGTGCTCTCTCTACCGTTCCTCGTCATATTGCACCTCAGAAACGCCTGAAAGGTGTTAAGCCAGTCTATATATTATAATATCTAAGGTTTCAACTCGTTGCCATAGAAACGTCACTAGATTATTTTAAAATATAGCGAATCTCTGTTGTTTCTACTGCGTTTGTTTCAGATTTGCTGTTTTGACAATATGAGTCGGTTTGGAAATATTTCTGTATATCAAATTAATGAGGAAATTGAAAATAAAGGTCAGTAAACTCTGAAAGGTGACAAGAAAACGTCTGAAGGCAATTAATGAGAAAACATAATATTGAAGATGTACTTAATGAATTATTTATTCGTGAAATATTCTCCTCAAATACCACTCGTGCTTTAAATTTTATCTAAAAATTTTTTCTCAAGCTAAGTTGCCCCTAGTTAATATAACTCGTGCAAATTGGCAGTTTATTATCAAAGATTAAATCCCTCCCGCTAAAGCGGTCGGGATTTAATCAGATAATAAACTGCCAATTTGCACTCTTTATATTACCAGGCTTTCGAAAAAATTTTCGATAAAATTTTAAGCACTAGTGATATTACATACGATAAAAATGCCTGTTCCTCAAAAGCAGAGTATATCTAGTAGTCGCACGTCATTTTAAAATCTGTACTGTCGGCTATAATTTTTAAGTCTTTTGAAAACTATACTGTACGATATGAGTCGTTTTGAGAAAATTATAATTATTTTTAATTGTTGTTGTTCGTTCACATATTCTGTCGTTAATTTATCTTGCCAAAAATCACTCGAGCTTTTCTTTTATGGATAAATTTCTTTTTAACTCAAAATTTTGCCAATCAGTAATTTTGCTCGAAAAACTGACATGTGACAAAATCGCTCGACCTCCGGTCTCGCGATTTTTTCATGTCAATTTTTCTCATAAAATCAGTGATTGGCAAAATTATTTCGTTACAAAGAGAAATTTGAAAATAACATATATTCTTTAAATATTGTACAAATGGCTACAGATATATTTTTTAATACTGGTACGCTGTAACATAAGTCAAAGGTTTAAAGTAGAAATATTTTAAAATAAAGTTTTAGAAATGGCTGATTTAGGGTTAAACAACCCTTCCCTCCTACTCCTTTTTACTGGTACGCCTATGACTTTCTTAGTATATTGTATTTTAAAGAAAATTTAATTCTACATCTGCATCTTGGGTTTTTTCGTTTAAGTGATAATTTTTAAATGAAACTAAGAATACTAAAAACATTGTCATGTGTTTTAAAGGGTGAAATATTAAAAACTCTAGAAAAATCATTTATTTTATGTCACTTCTTAATTTCAGTTCTACATGTACACTTCTGTGCAATAAAATCCCGTACACTTGAAAAATATCAATTTTATGGACTCTTACCTGCTTGATTTACCTATTTTCCCCAAATTTACCCCAATTTACCCCCAACCCTTCGACGGAACAGGATAAAAATATAATCTAGTTCTAGATCTCGTTAAAGTACATATGTGTACCAAATTTCAAGTCAATATCTCAAACGGTTCCAGAGTAATCGTGCGCACAAAAAAAGTTACACAGACAGACCGACAGACAGACCGACAGACAAAAAATTTTTTTTCGCTCAAACTTAAAATCTCGACGTTTCGTGACATTCTAAGCCTATTTGAATAATAAAAATTTTAAAAGAATTTTTTGTCGTTACTATGGTTCCACAGGATGTGGAAGTAAAATCAAGTAATCCAGTTTTTATTAATATTAAGTGGTGAGAATCAGTCTTTTTGGAATTTAGATTTTTTTATTATCATATAGGTTATAAAAAACTGACATTGATTGTGAATCGTCATAAGAAGTAAGGTATTTGAATAATGTTAATCCAGGAGAAAAACATACGCACCTGCCTCCTCCCACCTTTTCTTCACACTCATAACAGTACTTTTATTCAATTGATAATGGTTAGCAACTGCTCTGATAGACCATCCCTCTTCAATTTTAGGGAGAATTAAAATTTGTTCACGTTCAGTTAATTTTGACATTGCGAAAATATGACACTGATTGACAAATATATAAAGAATGATTTAATATAGTGAAAAATAGGTGTAGGGGATTTTATTACACAGAAGTGTACCTAGTATGAGTAAAAAAAAACAAAATTAAATTAAAAAAAATTTAAAAAAATTCACTATTTTTCTCCAGTTTTTCAACATTTCACCCTTTAAAACACATGACAAACACATTTGTGTACTATTTAAAGAATATGTTTTTTTGTTTCCAACTTTAGAGGGCTGGATCTTCATGAGGGTGGGATTTTGAATAAAGGTAAATTAGGTTCAATCAACTTCTTTTGAGGTGCTGAGTCTGTGGTTAAGTGATTGACATACCTTTTATAAACACCCTGTATATATAAATACATTAAAGACCCACGTGCTAACTCGAATATTACAATTTACCCCTGAAAATTATTTACTGCTGTTAGTCCTTGTGTGCCAGCCTTGAATACTAAGAGAGTTAGTTTTTTCAAAGTAGCATTATTTATATGAATTGACGAATATAATGGCGTCATTCTCAGCCCATTTCATTGCCGCCACTTTATAGTCCACGACTATCACTAGATATAGGAAACTTCCCTATTTCATCGGCATTGTTGAAATAGAAATAAGCACATTCTGACGCTAGTGGCTGTTTACAAAGCAGTTACATCCTAATGGACTCACGTTAACAGAATGGCCATAATGATTTAGCGTAATAGCAAATGACATTCAAAAATCGTCTCCTAACTAAATCTCGTATATTTTGTCATGTCATTAAGGTTGACATTTTATAGAGTGAAAGGGAAATATGCATTTACTTTTTCTTCATCAATACATATAAATAAACTTCTATGCTAGCTGTTACTGTAATTTTGTTTTTGTTAGAATTTGATTAATGATAAAATCAGAAAATGTGTTTTCATAATTATTTCCACGTCCAGTGGAAGGGTAGTAACGCAACAAAAATTTTGAAAATTTTTGTTGTCCAAATAGGCTTCGAATGTCATGAAACGTCGAAATTTTAAGTTTCAGAAAAAAAAATTATGTCTGTCGGTCTGTCGTTCTGTCTGTAACTTTTCTTTGTGCGTACGATTACTCTGGAACCGTTTAAAATATTGACTTGAAATTTGGTACACGTGTGCATTATAACGAGATCTGGAACTATATTTTGATCTTATTCTGTTGAAGGGGGTAAAAAGGGGGTAAAAAGGGGTAAATAAGTAAATCAAGCAGGTAAGAGTCCACAAAATTGGTATGTATAAGAGAAGCTAAGGTCTCAGAGATTTTTTGGCATTAGCCACCCCATTACCACCCCCACCCATTATTGAAGGGAGTAAAAAAAATAAAATTGTGTTTTTCACTTCATCCACTCCCACTAAAACCCCCACTCCCAGTATCGATGTGACATACCGTTTTATGAGTTTTTAGGGTAGACAATTTCAAATATTGTATTATTAAAGTTTCTTAAACAAATTTTTGTCATTGTGAGATTTGAATGGAATATATGGATGTGGAAGTAGTGATTCCTTGGGCAGCGGTTTTTTTATTTGTCTATCTGCTTGTCTGAATGTGTGTTCCACTGTAACTCGAAAACTGCTAAACATATTTTGATAAAATTTTATGTACGTGTAGATATTTTTCCATCAGATGGCTGGAATGTATGGGAAGGCGATGGGAAGGTAGGGGAGGATGAGGGAAGATAGAGGAAGCTGCTGACAATATAGTGTGGCTTTCTTAAAAAATGTTTTTCTTTAATTATTCATTTAATATCGGCCTATTTCCTCAACTAAGGTCAATTACTGATGGCAGAGAATGAGCTATCTCTAACCTGCAAATTTTTGGGGAACTTCTATTCGTAAGAAAAGAAAGGATTCTTACTTGCCTAACATCTAACAGATAAGGAATTGACTGCTTTACACCCTCTTAGAAGGACAGTATATTCTCTCAATCCTTGCCTAATATTGCATGTCTCCTGCGTTTACGCTGATATACAAACCATTAGCAGGAGGAGCGAAGTCGCTGTATTTCCTTCCAAGTATTAATCGTGACTAACATTGCCTAATCGTTCGTACCTACATATGAGTTGCTAACATCTTAGTTTGTTTCCAAGATGGCCAAAAGTTACGAAAAAGGATCAAAAAGTGTTTTCTTTAAGTAAATGTGTACTCGAGCGATTTTTAAGGAAAATCATTACGAATTTTATTGATTTAAGTATAGGACTTCGGAGAGTGAGAGGGAAATATGCGTTTATTTTCGATTTACCAGAAATATTTAAAAAACCAAACATAGTATAATCGTATATAATATCACTAGTGCTTAAAATTTTTTCGAAAGCGTGTTGCCTGGTAATATAAAGAGTGCAAATTGACAGTTTATTATCTGATTAAATCCCGACCGCTTTAGCGCACGAGTTATATTAATTAGGGGCAACTTAGCTTGAGAAAAATTTTTTAGATAAAATTTAAAGCACGAGTGGTATTTGTGGAGAATATTTCACGAATAAATAATTCATTAAGTATATCTTCAATATTATGTTCAGTAATTATTTGCCTTCAGACGTTTCCTTGTTGCTTTTTAGAGATTACTCACCTTCATCTTCAATTTCATCATTTACGTCACATAAAAATGCGTTTCCAAAGCGACTCATCTAATAAAAAACAAAGTAGGTTTAAATTATGACAAACAATATACGTTAAACCATAGGTACTGTAATTTATAAGACTAGTCATCACAACAAAGCACGCTTCGACCAATCACATTACGGGTGAAATCACACAAATTGCATATTACCAATCTATCCCTTTTACGTTCTAAGGCTGCCGGCTCAGATGGTATGGTACCGCCACGTAGTAACGCTAACTTAACTTAGTTACTAGTCTAAACAGTGAATTGAATTATTATATTAAAGTGTTTATTAATATATATTTATGTATTTAATCCTTGTTTCTAATTTGAGAAGTTTGATAGTTAAGTTAAGGTATACTTGTTTAAGTAGAGAGACTTTAAGCACAACGAATTATAATTTATATAGTGATACTGCAGAGTTTTGATTTTCCAAATAAGTGTTAGCTGCTTTGTAATGATTGATGAAGTACCATAAGTAAGTACCTACATTTGTGTATTTATCATGAAATAACTGATTTGTCTGCTTCGTAGATATTTATATTTAATTTTAGTTGGGAAAATTATTTTGTAATTATGTTAGGTATTAAGCCATTGAAAGCTGTGTACCTATAACTTGTCCCGAACCTATATAAGTTCCACACAGCATTGGCTTTTTAGGTTATTAATACAGTTCTACAATTTACAATTTACGTTAACAATTAGTAATAAGCTAGAGAAGATATTTATAGATAACATTTAAAAGCACGATTTGTCCTATTTGCCGAAAACATGTCACGACACAAAACGTCAAAAAATTTTTGCAATATTTGCCGCTGCAGCGACCTAAAAAAAACCGCTGCCCAAGGAATCATTACTTCCACATCCAGATTCTCTATCCAAGTCACTCACAACGAAAAAACTTTGTATGTGAAAATAATTGTTTATGGAACTTTAATAATATAATATTTGAAATCCTCTACCCCAAAAACCCATAAAACGATACCCCACATCGGTAGTGGTGTGGGGGTGGTGATAGGGGGGGGTGGTAGTGGGGGGGGAGTAAAAAATATTTTGAAGTTTCTGGTTCCTGTACATACACTAAATCACAATTTTTTTTCAGGCCCTTTAATAAGGAGGTAGGGGTGGTAATGGGGGTGGCAATGCCAAAAATTTTTTTGAGACCTTAGCTTCTCTTGTATATACTAAATACCAATTTCATGGACTCTTACTTGCTTGATTTACCCATTTACCCCAAATTTACCCCAATTTACCCCCCAACCCTTCGACGGAACAAGATGAAAATATAATCTAGTTCTAGATCTCGTTAAAGTACATATGTGTACCAAATTTCAAGTCAATATCTTAAACAGTTCCAGAGTAAACGTGCGCACAAAAAAAAGTTACAGACAGACCGACAGACAGACAGACCGACAGACAGACCGACATACAGACCGACAGACAGACCGACAGACAGACCGACAGACAGACCGACAGACAGACAGAAAATTTTTTTTCGCTCAAACTTAAAATCTCGACGTTTCATGGCATTTTAAGCCTATTTGGACAATAAAAATTTTTTTAAATTTTTTTGTCGTTACTATACTTCCACCGGACGTGGAAGTAATTAGAGCGATAAATTTTGCATGTTGGTCCTGTCAAAAGCAGATCTAGCTTGAATTACCACTAATAATGACGTTTGATTGGTGCAATGTTGTGAAAAAACGGGCTCTCATTGGCTATAGCGTTAATGAGTGAAATAATCTTTAAAATTGTTTTAGATACAACTAACAGCGAATACAACTACATATATTTTTTTATTGTAAATTGCTGTTATACTTGAAAATCGTAGTTTGTCAATGAAAATAGTTCCTAGTTTCATTATTGGAGCATGGCATTTAACTATATACAAAATATTTGATACAAATTGTATGTGGTCTTATTCCTCAGAGCAATGGGAAGTACCTGAAACTATTTTAAAGGTTGTACCATTTATGATTTTTTAAATATATATAATAAATTCTAAAATAAACGCATATTTCCCTCTCACTCTGCAAAATCCTTTTGCGCCTTCTCTTTATATACATTAAATTTCGTCTCGACATTACGGTGCGGATTTATGCAAAAATGTATTTCCACACAGCTAAATATAATTTTTTGCGGGCATGATAATTACTCGACTCAAATAATTATAGTAATGTGTAATATTCGTAATTGAAGGTATATCTCGATACTGCATCCATTTTGTCGAGTCTTTGATTACACCCTTAGAAAGTCCATATTCCGCTAAAGTAATATTAAGATTATCCATGCAAATGCTGGGCTACATTTTTACAGAAAGGAACAGAAAACATTCAAAAGCTTTTTCTTCATTTATGTGAAGTGGTTTTATACATATAAGAGTATTTGTAGTGTATGAATGTACGTAGACGAAGATGCGCAAACACGATATATTTAATAACACTATTGAGTCAACGCAATTATGTAATTGACGTTGACTCAATAAACCAGTAGTACACGCAAATTAGATATAAAAGCAGTGAAGAGAAGGAATAATGTATAAAGTAATAATATTTGAGATGCGTACTCTAGATGGATACTAGAAATAGAAAGAGAATAGATACCCGAAAAGTCCCCCCCAATTTTGCAAAGAAAACACCCCTAACGGGGACTTAAAGCTGGTTTTTCACTTTTATCTTGTAAACCGTTCGTCGGAAGAGAAAAAAGCATAGGAAATAAAAAATTTGTCGTTAAATTCCGCATAAAAAACGTTCTATTAACCTTGTAGCTTATCCGCACCTATTTCGCGCTAACAGCGTCCGAAATAAAAATCACTTGCATCAAAACCCGCTATACACGCATCTCATAGAGAGAATTCCGCTGTATAAATTCATTCCTGAGCATTTTTCTGGTTAAAGTACGATTTTAAGATATTTGTTGTGAAACTCGAATCGGATCGATTTTTACCTGTGCTCTCCAAACTACCCTTCTGTTCGGAGGCTGTCAGCGCGAAATAGGTGGGGATAAGCTACAAGGTTAATAGGACATTTTTTATGAAGAATTTAGCGACAATTTTTTTATTTCGTATACTTTTTTCTCTTCCGACGAACGGTTTAAAAGATAAAAGTGAAAAACCAGCTTTAAGTCCCCGTTGGGGGCGGTTTTTTGCAAAAAAAGGGACGTTCCTAAATGGGTGGTTTACTTTTCGGGTATCTACTTCTAACCCTATCTAGAATACGCATCTCAAATATTATTACTTTATAAATTATTTCTTCTAAAATGTCTAATTTGCGTGGACTACAGTTTCAACTGTGAATGTTAAGAAATATCTGTATTAAAACAAAAACCACGTTATTGGCAAGTATTTTCATATTTACAACACCGTCCCGACCAGACGTTTCGTGAACCGTTCATTATTCTAGTTGTCTGCTCTTTGCCATATGGCACGTCTGACAGCATATATCGTGGTTGTCTGCTAGGCGCACGGCCCTAGGAAAGCTCTTTCTCATCAGCTCCTTGGTGATATAAGGCTATCGTTTTAGAAGGTGTTTTCTCCTTCTGTTGTCACCTGATTTTTCCCTGAACCATCAACCGTTTAATATGGTCCTCCCTTCGGTTGTTGTGGCGAAAACCTGATAGGACTTAGAAGAGAATATGATGCAAGGAGTCACAACTGGAGACGTATTTCTTCAAGAATTGAGCTGTTGGTGATGGGCTGTCCGGGGAATTCGTGGGTAAAAAACGTCTCCACCTCCACATTTTAAAAGCATGAATAAATCGTCTGCTCGCCTGACAATCCATCTCTCAGAGGCGTAAAGAAACATGGAGAAAGCTAGGACGTCAGCAAGTCCGATTGTTGTGTATTTCGTGATATTTCTATCACGTCATATTATGCTCTACTAGCAATTTGCCGATCTTGTTGTCATCTGTATTCTTCGTTGTCCAATCTCATATTCGCAAGTGCTGATATTGCCCGAAAGGGCTTCAAGGTGTACCAACTTATTTAATACCTCATACTCGGTGGTTTTCATTAACTCGATGTACACTTGATTTAAAAAAAAAGTAATACACTTTATTTTAGCAATAAAAACATGACTCTTGCAAAAAATATTGATAACAGTCATTATCTAAACGTTAACTGTCACAATTTTTTTTATTAAGGAATCACTCTTGAAAATTTTAAATTTTTACCAATTTTTAATAATGATCAGACAACTAACAGAAAACCAGAAGATTAGTATTCTTTCCAAATTGGAAAATACATTGTCTATAAGAGCAGTTGCTTCTGAATATAATCATAAATAAATGCAGTGTAATGAAAGTTAAAAAAAGATGGGAAAATGAAAGAACTATATCCCGCAAGCTTGGATCTGGTAGGCCTAAACGAACTAATGAACAACAAGAAAATAAATTATCTTCAAGAAAATCCATTTGATGCAGTTTTGGAAACAAATTATCCTGCCTGAAGATCTACTACCTGTAGAAGAATTAAAAATAGCATTCTGAAGAGTAGTTCTGCTGTTGAAAAACACAAATTAACGGAAGAAAAAAAAAACAAGGACGAATCATTTTTACACTCAACCATATGTTGAACAATGCAGACTTTTGCTCAAGTCATATTTTCTGATGAAAAAGTTTTCCAGTCTGTAATGATGGACATATCCGCGTTCGTAGGCCTCGTGTGCGAAGATACAATCAAAATTTTGCATTCGATCCAATTAAATCGGGACGTTTTTCTGTTAATAATTGGGCATGAATTAATTAATGAGGAATGGGAATGTATTGATGCAGGGAACTATATCCAGATGATCATTTTATCTTCCAACAGGATGATTTCTCCACACATACTGCGCGTAATACAAAGCAATTACTCCGTGATAATTATATGGAAGAGCTAGCGTGGCCTTCTAAAAGTCCCGACGTTAATCCCGTTGAGAATGTTTGGGAAATTATGGCAAAGCATATAAAGAAATTAAATTATCGTCCTCAAAATGCGGAACAACTTTTGAAAATGAATGGGAAAGTTTATGTAATACCCAATACCCAAATTGCATATAATTTAGTTTTATCAATGTCTAGTAGGCTACAAGCAATTTTAGATGAGGATGGAGCAATATTAATTAGTATTATTTACTTATGTTGTAATTTGTTTATTTGTGTTTTAAATTTTTATTCATAATGTTATATTAAAAAAATAATTCTATTAAAAATAAGACTGTTTATTTATATAATTATTATTTAATATAAAATAAACAATAAAATAACCAATATTACTGATACATTTAGTAATCTCATCTAATGTCCGTTTGAACTTATGGGGTTCTATTTTTCTATCTTAAATCATTAACTTTGTTTATGTATGGACAGTCATACATTTCCTAATTTTTGCACGTCATTATTAATTGTTGATGTATCTTTTGTCGGTTGATCATCAGCTGATATGGTAAATGTTAAAAATTTTGTTTTACTGGTGTTGAGGCTCAGAAAGTTTACATTTAACCATGAATATATCTTTTTAAACTGGTTTCTGCATTAAAATATACTTCAGTCCAGGTTTCGCCTTGAAATACAAGGGATGTATCATCAGCATATGCTACAATGGATTCATATGGATTCATAATTTCTGTTATATTGTTAATACCTATATTGATGTGATGTCCACCAGAATTTTTTTTAAATTTCTATCAACACATCTGTATCAAGTTACGTAATTATAACTGACTGACATTTACATTTTCATTATTAAGTTAATTTCAATAATTTACTGTCAAAAGAACAATTTAGATAACTAAAAATCGGCAATTTCTTATCTAAGAGTTGTACTATTTTTTTTTAAATCAAGTGTACAATCATAATTATGGTTTGATTTTGTTGTAGTTTGCACTTATTTATTTATTTATTTATTTATTTATTTATTTAAATTGCACTGTTCTACAGGTGAATTACCTAATTACAGAACAGGAGGGTATGATTAAACCGTACTCATAACTTATATCTAATCTCATCCTTATGTAAATAAGAAAGGCTGCCATAACTATAAGAAATCAATTGTCCAATATACGTCACATCACGTGTTAACTTTAAATATTAAAGAGTGACAGAACACAGCCTCATCTGGCGCTTTTACCAACTTTAAATCTGTTAGAGTCGGTATTGTTTTCTTATACAGGCGATGAATATTAATAATAATGGCAACATGACAATGTTTGACCGTCCCCTTCTCCAATAATACAGCCCACAGCTTGTTCCATTCCACATTGCCAAAAGATTTACGGTAGTCTACGAAACAAACGTACATTGGCACCTAAAATTATCTTGCTTTCTCGACAAGTTGTCGCAAATTCTCTATTTGGTCTCGAGTACGGCGTCCTTTAGCAAAACCTGCTAGCTGTCTGTCTTTGCCAAGACAGATAATGCTGAACACTGGAGTAAAGGATATACAGCATTATTTTAATGATATTAATGCTAGAAATTTGTAACGATCATAGTGAGTAGATTTTTCATTACAACTGAAATAATTAGGGAACAACCCCGGTCTAAAATTACAAACTTCCGCTACACTTATTGCATAAAAACTTCAGAATTTATATATATATATATATATATATATATATATATATATATATATATATATGTTAACAAATTTATGGTTCTATTTAACACTAGTTTATACCCGCGGCTATACCCGCCTGGATTTCCCACCATCTCCACTACTATCCCACCGTTTTCTAACCATCCCATCGCCTTCCCACTATCTCATCATCTTTCCACTACCTTCGCACCCATTTTCGCATCGTCTTCCTTCTCCCCTCCCACCAGTTTTCCACTATATTCCAACGTCATCTCACCATCTTCTTCTCCTTTCCCACCACTTTTTGCCAATTTTCCATCATATTCCTCTAATTTTCCACCATCTTTCAACACTTTTTATGTCCTATCACCATGCTTCCTACTTCTCCGCCAGGTTGCTTTTCTCAGCTTCTCACCATATTCCTTGACATTTTCCTACCTTCTCATACTTTTTCACCGCCCCCTTTCACTTTTCCACCATCTTCTCTCCTTTTTTTCATTTTCTCATCAGTTTTTCACAGTATCCTCTCATATCTTCCCACACTCAAAGAAAATGATAGGTAAATTCAACCAAAAAGAGCATATGAAATCGCGCCTATCTAGTTTCATAGTTAAATCAATCAGAAAAGAATAGTCACAACTTTATTTGTTTTCGTAAACAAATAGTAGTTTAATAATCATATCTTCTTGTAACAAATTAAATAGTACAATGACATTTTTTTATGTTCACTAACCATTTTCAATTTGGTCTACAATTAAATAGTACAACGACTTTGTTTTTTGTTCACCAACTAATTTTTAGGTTGATCTACACTTTATTGTATGATGAAGTTTTTTTTGGTTAGCCAAAATCTCCGTATTGAGACATCAGACCACCCAAACCAAAGATTAGATATCGTTTATAAGATACATCCAAATATATCGATGATCCCTGAGAGAATTTGAACATTGCAATCATGTTATTAATTTTCTATAAATTCATAAGAGTATAAGATAATGGATTATTGTCAGTGATTTGTATGTGGCGTCATCTGGGAATAATTTCTGTAATAAACTTCGTGGTAAGCAAGCAAATTTTATGGTAATTCTTTTAGAACTTCTAGAAGACGACAATAATATTGGTTTGTCTACCAAGTACAATAATACAGCGAACTAATACTGGGTTAGAATTACAATTCGATAATAGTTAGAAATAAAATATACTATTATCTAGTTTAATTTGACAGAAATCAACAAAATAATAGTCAGACGAACAAAATAATAGTCTCATTCATCTATTTTTTAAGTTAATGTTTGTTTTGTTGTAACACAACTTTTTATTAATTAAAATAACAATCACCTCTTGTTTAAAAATACCATCAATATAGTTTGGTGTAACAAAATTAACGATATTGTTAGTTAACCATTTTTTTTTTGTTGAATTTACCCATACTATTTCTTTGAGTGCACCAACTTCCATATAAAGTATTTTATAAGTTATCCACACCTGTACAACATTGTATCAAAGTGTGTTGAGCTGTTTCCTAGTTACGGAGGAACAAACATACAGACAGACAGGCAAGCAAACATTATGAAAAGTTATTTTCTACACTCAAAGAAAATGATAGGTAAATTCAACCAAAAAGAGCATATGAAATCGCGCCTATCTAGTTTCATAGTTAAATCAATCAGAAAAGAATAGTCATACAACTTTATTTGTTTTCGTATACAAATAGTAGTTTAATAATCATATCTTCTTGTAACAAATTAAATAGTACAATGACATTTTTTTATGTTCACTAACCATTTTCAATTTGGTCTAAAATTAACGATATTGTTAGTTAACCATTTTTTTTTTTTGTTGAATTTACCCATACTATTTCTTTGAGTGTAGTTTTGATGTCATTAAACAAACCTGAAAATATCGAAAATTCTAAAAAAAAAATAATATTACAAAAATAATTAGAGACCGGGCGCCAGGTATTTTGGAGCGAAAATAATTCAAACAAATGACCTTAAATTGATTAATTGGGTTGTCATTGAGAAATACTTAATTGATGCCACCCGAAAAAGGCCCGGAACCCGCCTCCAGGGGGGGGGGGGGAAATTCTCCAGAATATGATTTTTGAAGAATTTCCGATTTTTCCGTTGAATTTAAGACAAAAATAGTTATGTACAAAATTAAAGCTCATAAAATTATCTATAAAACAGGTTTATACAATTTTATCACCGGATGCCTCCAAATTTGAGCTAAGTTGTTCGGCCTTCAAATTCTCTAAGTATTTACTATGTAATGGCACTTTTGCAGCAGGTATACTGTGTGTCTGTTGATAACCATTATAATAAAACCGCTGCCCAAGGAATCACTACTTCCACATCCAGATTCTTTTCCAAGTCACTCACAACGAAAAAATTTTTGTATGTGGAAATAATTGTTTTTGGAACTTTAATAATATAATATTTGAAATCCTCTACCCCAAAAAACCCATAAAACGATACCCCACATCGATAGCGGGGTGGGGTGGTGATGAGGGGTGGTAGTGGGGGTGGATGAAGTAAAAAAACATTTTGAGGTTTCTGGTTCTTGTACACACACTAAATCACAATTTTTTTTCATCCCCTTTAATAACGGGGTGGGGGTGGTAAGGGGGGTGGCTAATGCCAAAATTTTTTTTGAGACCTTAGCTTCTCTTGTATATACTAAATACCAATTTTATGGACTCTTACCTGCTTGATTTACCTATTTTCCCCAAATTTACCCCAATTTACCACCCAACCCTTCGACGGAACAAGATGAAAATATAATCTAGTTCTAGATCTCGTTAAAGTACATATGTGTACCAAATTTCAAGTCAATATCTCAAACGGTTCCAGAGTAAACGTGCGCACAAAGAAAAAGTTACAGACAGACAGACCGACAGACAGACAGACCGACAGACAGAAATTTTTTTTTTCGCTCAAACTTAAAATCTCGACGTTTCGTGACATTCTAAGCCTGTTTGAACAATCAAAATTTTTAAATTTTTTTTTGTCGTTACTATACTTCCACTGGATGTGGAAGTAAAAATATGTTGGTAGATATTCATGAACATGCTTGGGACGATAATAGTAAACATCTCTCTTTATAATAATAGAAGTGAAGGGGGGGGGAGGGGTCCCATCAGTCTGTCTTGGTAGATGCGTTGCTTTGTGCCGTCGCCTAAGTTTAATTGTTGATCGTCCATATTGTGTAAACTGTCTATGTAGTGACATCCGATAACACTTCGCTTCATGATAGCAGGTCAACATTTTTTTCAAAATCTCTAAAGAAGAAACCTTACGATCTCGCATCGCTGCCGCCCACTCAGGCAGCGGCGCACAGTGGGAAAAATATGCCCTTTTTTGGACAAAAATCTGCCGACAGTAGAGATTTCAATCAAATTAAATTAAAAAAATGGCAAATACTCTTGAGACATTGTACTTTAGAGTAGTGCTGCGGCAAGGTAGCTTTGGGATAACCCAACCTAAAAATCACATACTTCCACATTCAGTGGAAGTATAGAAACGACAAAAAATTTTTAAAAAACTTTATTGCTCAGATAGGCTTAGAATGTCATGAAACGTCGAGATTTTAAGTTTGAGAAAAAAAATTTCTGTCTCTGTCATTTTTGTGTGCGCACGATTACTCTGGAACCGTTTAAGATATCGACTTAAAATTTGGTACACGTATGTACCTTAACGAGATCTGGAACTAGATTATATTTTCATCTTATTCCGTTGAAGGGTTGGGGAGTAAATTGGGGTAATTGGGGGTAAATAGGTAAATTAAGCAAGTAAGAGTCCATAAAATTGGTATTTAGTATATATAAGAGAAGCTAATGTCTCAAAAATAAATTTTGGCAATAGCCACCCGCATTACTACCCCCACCCCATCATAAAAGGGGGGTGGAAAAAAAATTATTTCATCGTAGATGATCATTCGAAAGCTTATTTTAAACAGGAAGATTAAATAATGTATTTATTAGAAATAAGTTGAAAAATTCTTTGAATCCTATACATAACCTCAAAAGTTGGCAAAAAAGTCATTTTTTAGTACTTAACCTAAAATATTTCTAAATCCTGACATGATGGGCCAATTCTGAGGCCAGATTCAGATTCAGCGCGAAAAATTACTTCGGAAATTTAATAATGTTAGGTTTGAAACTTTTAGGTTTATGACTGTTATTTAATACATACAATGTTTCACTTATAGGTTATATTATGTTTAAAGCTGTTTATTAGGTTAGTCTGAATGCATAAGAATAAAATCATGTGGATAAAAAACTATCCTTGTTTTTACCTGTCAGTAAAATAATATTTACTTACAAGTCTAAACGCAACTAGTGACGAGTATTTGGAATATCGTAATTTTTAGATCAACCCTTGTTTTCATTCCTTTGAAGGATCGATAAGATGCGAGTAAGATTAAAAATGAGATAAGCATAAAAAACCCTGAAGAACAACTTTTGATCACTTAAACGTTATTTCACTTGAATCTCGTATTTTCACCACCTTATTAAACCTTCAACCCCCATTTTATCTCCTTAAAAGGGTTATGGTTCATACGTTAAAAACGATTCAAGAAACTTATAAGCAATTAACTTATGATCCCAGTGGCGGATCTAGGGGGGGCACGGGGCATGTGCGCCCCCTCCCAGAAGTGAGAAATATGCCGTGTTAAGATGGCCAAGAGCATTACTATGAATTTTTTTCCGGTACCCCCCTCCCCCCCCAGAAGCCAATCCTGTATCCGCCCCCTGTATGATTCCATAAAAATGAAGTGTATATCCAATTTACATGAACACTACTTCGTTTGTTTGTGACTCTCGATCAAGGAGGTAAACGCAGAATAAAGAGAAAAAAACCGCTGCCAAAGGAATCACTACTTCCACATCCAGTTTTTTTATCCAAGTCTCTCACAACGAAAAAAAATTTTTACGTGGAAATAATTGTTTATGGAACTTTAATAAAATAATATTTGAAATCGTCTACCCCAAAAACCCATAAAACCCATAAAATGGTATGTCACATCGGTAGTGGGGATCGGGGTGGTGCAGGGGGGTTGTGGGGGTGGATGAAGTAAAAAAAATTGAGGACTTTAGTTCTTGTATACATACTAAATCGCATTTTTTTTTCACCTCCTTTTATAATGGGGGTAGTAATGGAGGTGGCTAATTCCAAAATTTTCTTTGAGACATTATCTTCCCTTGTATATACTAAATACCAATTTTATGGACTCTTACCTGCTTGATTTACCTATTTACCCCCATTTACCCCAATTTACCACCCAACCCTTCAACGGAATATGATGAAAATATAATCTAGTTCCAGATCTCTCTAAAATACATATGTGTGTCAAATTTCAAGTCGATATCTTAAACGGTTCCAGAGTAATCGTGCGCACAAAAAAGTTACAGACCGACAGACAGACAGACATTTTTTTTGCTCAAACTTAAAATCTCGACGTTTCATGACATTCTAAGCCTATTTGAACAATCCAAGTTTTTTAAAAAATTATTGTCGTTTCTATACTTTCACTGGATGTGGAAGTAATATCAGCGATTTTTAGGTTAGGTTAACCCAAAGCCACTTTGCCGCAGCACTACTCTAAAGTACAATGTCTTAAGGGTATTTGCTATTTTTTTCATTTAATTTGATTGAAATCTCCACTGTCGGCAGATTTTTGTCCAAAAAAGGGCATATTTTTCCCACTGTGCGGCGTATCAACATTGCTTGAGAACTTATCGCCATCAGGTCAAGAACGGTGTGGTAACTTCAAAAATCCATTTAAATGGTGTTGATAAACCAGTCAGTCTTCTGGGTTTGGCATCTGTAACATCAAATGATCCTGCTCCCAAAGAGCTTCAAATTTCCTGCAAAAGCCCAAAAAGTTGTCAAAACACTTGTAGTTGCCGAAAAGCTGGATTTTACTGTTCAATAATAATCTGCGGAAGTTGTTAAGAATCGTGTGTTAGAAGAGGACTCGGACTATGATGAACCAATTGAAGTTGAATTTCAAAATTTTAATAATGATGGTGATGATGGTGAAGATGATAATGATGATAATAGTAATGGAACTGGAAATACTGAGGGACCAGGAGTCAGAGATATTATCGGAAATATACATGTACAACCGATAACTTCAAATAAATCATAATAAAACAATCATAAGTATTAATCTAATCGCGCAAATTACGAAAAATCATATTCTCGAAACTTTCTCTTCCCCTGGAGGAGGGGTTTTGGACCTCGTTCGCGTCAATTAAGGATTACTCAATGACAACCAAATGAGCCAAGTTAAGGTAAAAAACCTTTTGTTTATTATTTTTCGAGTTATTTTTGAATTTTTGAAATCGTGTCTTGGGGACTGGCCTATTACCTTTACAGATTTATATGTATTGATAAATTTTAAAATATGGCGTGTAAAGTCAAAAATTGAAAATAAAGAGCATTTATAGACTATAAAATAAGTTATCACTGAGCTGTCGATTTGAAAAACTCAGCAATTCCTAGCAAACGAAGTTAAATCTATTGTACAAAGCCGAAAATGCCGGATAAAAGAGGTCTTTTTTCTTACTCTTCCTGGGCTTTTTGTATACCTCCACTAAATCTCTTTTTCGACATTCCATCTGTTATTTTTCATAAGATTTATAGGCTCACTAGTGTCTCTTACACGTTACAAATTAATTTATTATATTTTACCATACGTTTCTGGAATTTCTTTTATTGTTGAAACCCCTTTCAGAGAAACAAGAGTAATGTAATCTACTTGTCCTGGTTGTCAGCATCTCCTTTGTACATTAAAATACAAATTCACGCTGATGTAAATAATATTTGATTTAATGAATCTCTGGTAATTGAATATACGAATATAGAGAGGTAATAATAGAAAATTCATGGTAAATACTGTTATATGTATCGTAATGTGATATCAGTATATTTGATTCTCTACTACCAGAATGTATTATCAATTACACAAAAATAATGTAAACATGAAATTTCTTTTAGTTAATTATTTAATTATTTTGCAAAATAATTTTAAATAATTTTATACTCAAATCGAACTAAAAGTAGATGAAAATATTTTATTTTTAGCCCGTAATTAAAGTTTTTATGTAATACTTGTACATTCTATGTGATACTCTTGTCTGTTTTTAAAATAAGTTAATTTCCTATGTACAGGGTGGACCAAATTAGATGGGATTTGGGCTGTTCTGTTTCTCTAAAATTATGGTAGATAGACAAAAACCAATATAGGTGTCCTGAGCTAAATTTTCGAGAAACAAACAATGGAGCAAATCGCGATTGTCTATCTTTTTCGATTACCGAGCTACAGAGCTAACAGAGCGTTTTTGGAAAATTGGAATTTTTGGATGACCTCTATATTTCAATTACCAAGTGTCGAATCGAAAATGGAGTAACACTTTTTGAGAAGAATCCGTTGCTGATAAGAAGAAAATTATGCATGCCTCAGTTTTCGAGACTTGTGTTTTTTAAATGGAACACCCTGTAAATTATTTCATTATTCGATCAGAACTTAAATTAGCTATCCAACGATATATCATATGTCATATGTATCTCTAGAAAAAGTGGTAAATTTTCGAAATGTAATATATTTGTGAGGAGGCCATGGAAAACTATAACAACACTTCTTAAAATATGAAATAATTTTGCCAAAAATATGAAAAACTAAACTAAAATAAATGTTCGAATTGTCTTCCATAGGTCGTGTGCGCTGACGTCACAGATTCTGAGACCTTAGGAAAACAAACAGCTGTCATCGAGTGACGTACCGATTGAACGTGTTGTTTTAAAGTATATTTTGCCGTTTTTGTAATATTTTACAACTTAATTTTGGATTATTTAACATCCACAACTATCCTTTATTACTTCGTGTGGTGGATTTTGTTCGTTAATATGGAGATAAGTTTATATTTTACGAAATCGTCTCATAATGTAGAGGTATATGGAGAAAGTTGGTGTCATCGAATTAAATCGCTTATATTTTGAGAAATGATGAGTTCACAACAAATGTTGGTGTATTTCATAATATTTCATATACCTAGATATATTGTAAATTTCTTGGTTTTTGTGAGAAATGCATAGGCAAAAGGATGAGTTCAAGGCATTCAAAAATCTTGAAGCTATTTGTGGTTGGGTGAAAGAAGTACTTCCAAGAAATTTACAGGATAAAAGCTTTTTGCAAAGGTAGGAATTAGTTGTCGATGATCAACTCTTTTGTCAATATATGTTTACCTAATTAAATGTTGCTTAATGAATAATTGCTAACATACAAATTCATTTTTCAGGTTATCAACTCTTAGCTTCGCATCTTCAACAAAAGCCGTCGACTTCTTGGACTATTGCTGATCTAAATGATTCTTCAGTACTCATTGTGATTTTGTTACTAGTCTAGACAAGATTCTTTCACTACCCAGTCTTTCCTTTCACTTTTTTAACAGTAAACAATGGCTATGGCCGAAGGCTTAACTGTTACGAATTTTGTGAAAAATATCATATAAGTAAACTAAAGTACTGTGAACTACTTGAAATATGTAAAAAGGTGTACACAATTTCTTCCAGTGGTTGACCCATTACCTATGATACACCTATAGATTGAACTATACAAACCATTGTAATTTGTGCAAGAACTTTTTCTTATCGTGTTATAAATATGTCTAACATGTATTTTATTAAATACGTATATTCACTTTTTATTGTTTTATTTATCGCTCATATTATTGTTGTTAGCAGTGAATTGAAATAGTCGATTATGTTGAACTTACATATACATGCATCTTTGCATATAACTGAAAGTAAAACCATGATACAAAGAATAGAAGGTATGCTAGATAGTGCGCCAAATTCGGTCCGGTTGGCGCAAGACGTCACGCGGTGATAGCGGGATTTTAAATTACATAGGATTTTCCTCATGATACAAAGGATTTGTCTGAATTGGAATTTTGAATAAATAAGGATTCTTAGTGTTCTTAGTAAGCATCGTTCTTTATAAATGAGCCTTATCTCCGCATAAATACTTTTTAAACATATTGTCACTTTACATGATGCCAATGCACAACGCATTTTTATAACTGAAGGTTATTGCAAGAACACTAAAATAAGTAAAATAATCCAAAAAACAACTTCCACAGACGTCGGCAAACTCACTTTTACGAAGGAAACGGGTAGAAAGTTATCAACGCGTGACGAAGCAACTGTCGATTTGGCTCCGCCCACATGCGCAATGCCATACCTTGTATTCTTTATATCATGAAGTAAAACAAAATATACTTACTAAATAACAAATTAAGTATTTATTATCCAAGGTTCCATTAGTACTCATAAGATGAATCAACAAGAAACTTCAGGGGATACAAAGAAAGATCTAAATTGCAATAAAAAAATAAATGATTATGTTATACATTTAAGTATACTAATATCTAAATAGTAAGTAACATTTGTAATTACATAATTCAACGAAATTTACAGCTACAATTTGACAGTTTCAAAGCCCATTCGGGCATTATTTATGTGCTCACTGATTTTAGATCACTTTCAGTCTTAGTTTCATAGTTTTTGAATGTTAAACAATCCAACACTAGGTTCTTAAACACCACACAACATAAGTCCATTAAAAGGACGTTTAGTTGCTAGATCAATCGCTAACAGTACTACTTTGAATTTCCTTAATGTATGCACTTCATCAGATATCTGTGTATTTTCCTCTTGATGTGATTTAAAACAATGTTCGCTATTACATTTCTTTCTCCCTCGGCATCAACTCTACCCTCGCTCAACTAAAATTTAAATACAAGAAATGGTTATTAAAAATGCTGACAAATCAATATAAAGTGTTATTTTTTTACCATGAATTGTTTATTGTTTGCTTTAGCAGTAGTTATTATCATAAGCACTTTTACTTTCACATTTGGGTTTTAAGTTGTATCCGATATTAACAAAGAATACCTAACTGGACGGATCATCGTGGTCTTGAATTACGGCCGTCTTTTCTATAACATAAATCCACACAAAAAATCAAATTCTTAAATCAACAAGCAACAATTTACCATTAATAAAATGCTTGGAATACCTCAGTAAAATAGTTCCTTTTAATTGCTTGAAATATTTTAATCCTAACCTCTTCTGGCTATAAATCGACGTTATTTTATAAAAACTGATGTTGTCTCGGATTGCCACACTTCCACAACTAATAATACAACAAAAACTTGCCATTTTGTATGATATTATGTCCATAAAAACTCTAATATTATGAAAAATGCAATTCTTAAGTTTAATCAGTCGCCATTTGACAGCAATGACAGCGGTTTGTTTTCCTAAGGTCTCAGATCTGTGACGTCACGCGCACACGACCTATTGACATATATGCATATTTGTCGCATCTCTAATATTTATTAAGAAGGCCATGGTAAGAAAAAGAAAATCGAAATAATCGTAAATGTCAAAAACTAATTTGTGAATGAATTGTGAGTGAGAATTGCTAAAAAATGGTTCAATTTAGTAATGGTGAAAAATATGAAATGATTAAGTGTTTTATAGAATGCGAAGAAGATTCAAATTTAGCTTCCGAACTTTATTTTAATAGGTAAGTTATAGACAGCCAAACTTTGTGCCCAAAAGTGCCCTAAACAATAATTTTAGATATCCAGCCAGACAGCCAGACATAAAAATATTCAAAAGTCTACAACAGAATTTAAAAGAGTTTGAATCATATGTAAAACCTCGACAAAAATATATAATAAAGCAGGTAGAGAAGCTTTAGAAAATTTTGTTTTAGAAACTGTAAGAGAAAATCCTGATACAGTATCGGCAAGCGTTTGATTAGGTACGGCAATAAGAGCAAACGAGAGCGAAGTAAGCAATGATATAAATTAAGGGGCGTGTCACACTTTGCTCTGCTAGGGTACTGGTAGACGCCTTTATTGTGGGCGGTCGGTTAACTCGTTGAAACTATGCAATACCTAATCCAGAACTTGCCGATCCCGCGAAATACGGGAAAATTTAGGAATCCCAAAAGCAACTGCGTTGCGTTACTTAACGAATAATAAATTCAAACCTTACAAAATCAGGATTAGTCACCATCTATACCCAAAAGTCTTTCAAAGGCGTCTCGATTTTTGCCAGTGGTTTTTGCGCCAGTGCAATGAAATGCCAGAATTTGAAGGAACAATTATATGGACAGACGAGGCCCATGTAAGTGTAGAAGAACGCACTACCGGGCGTCAAAATGACGCGACACCAATTTATTTCTCAGGGGGCGCCAGTCGCGTATTACCCCGTTCTTCTACCTCCCAGGCGGGTTCGAGATAACATGCACTTCGATAGCCGGATAATGGACCAAGGCTGCACTACCACAGATCGGTAATGACGCTCTCTCTGGACATGAATTCCCTCGTTAGGGGTTTAGGTACCTCTTAATTTTCTGGATTTTTGCATACAAAAATCCCAACCGAAGAATTTCTCTGCGGAGGGATTAATTTTTGTACGCGTCCACGTTTTGATCTACTAATAACGGATTCTACCTCTCAGGGATTTCTAAAAAAAAAACGCATAAAAAAATCCCTATCGAATCTCCGTAAAGCAACCAGAAGGTCGAGTATTAATGTGAATTAACTCGACACATCCGGTTTTCGATACGAATGTTCCAGGGATTATAGAACGTCAACAGGCCTCAAAATCAATTAAGAAACAATAGTTCAATGAATCCGTTTATTTAACAGAAATGGTTATACAAAATTCTCAAGATAAGAATCGTGCCTTCCCCAATCAAGGTAATGGCTTTCAGACCATACAAGCGAGAGCGCTTACGCTAACGATCGATTAGGTAGAAAAGATTCGTCCATACCTTCTCAGAATCAAAATGTGAGCTTTTTAGAGAAGTCTGAGACTATTTGTAATTCATAATTACGGCTGACTGATATTAACTTAAAAAAGTTTTACTAAATGAATTTAGTTTCGCTAGAGACTACTTAGCTTTAAAGTTCTTGTATCGTGGAGATTCACGTACTCAAACACATTCGTGAGGACTTATAACTGCATAAGTTTAACAGCGTTCCATCAGTCCACGATTTACTTGCTCCTATGCAGTTGTTCAATATTATCGATATGGCAGCAACCCACCTTCGAGCGACTTTTAGGCAAAATTGAATTTTTGGTTTTTTATGCACAAGGCGTTTTCCTCTGTAACTTTGTCATTTGGAAAGCCCTGCTATTGGCTTTCCTACCATTGCTTTGTCTGTTCCACTCAACGCGCTCGACCAAATTGCGAGCCGCTGAGTCAATGCAAACTATTTCTATGCGAGAAACCGGCCTTGTACATGTGCATTGATTTTTCGTCAAAATCTTCTATTTTGCCTTTTGGATACAGTGCATCGCTAAAATTTTATGCTCATACTTTAGAATTGGGCTTCCAATGACCGTACATCAAAGGTCAATGTCTTTGGTGGAAGAATAAAAAATAAAAAATATTTCAAAGTATATTTTCAAGGTACTTTTTAAACTGACTTTGTGATACTTTTGAAAAATCTATTTTAAGACCAATTTCGGCGTACTTTTGAAAAATCAATTTTCAAGCCAAATTTCAACGTAGTTTTGAAAAATTAATCTGCGGGTGAAATTTTGGCGTATTTTTGAAAAATCAATTTTCAAGCCAAATTTCAACGCAGTTTTGAAAAATTAATCTGCGGGTGAAATTTTGGCGTACTTTTGATAAATCGATTCTCAAGTCAAATTTCGACGCAGTTTTGAAAAATTAGTCTGCAAGTGAAATTTTGGCGTACTTTCGATAAATCGATTCTTGAGCCAAATTTCGACGCCCTTTCAAAAAATATTATTTTTCAAAGTCCAATTTGTGGTACCTTTGAAAAAGTATATTATTCATAAATCTTTGTCATTATATACTTTTGCTCTCATATCCTGAACCAAAAACATTTTTCCTAAGTGAAAATTCGGTGTTTCTTCGAATTTTCACCTGGTCATTTCCAACGCCTTATAGAACCCAAAATGGTCCTTATGGACTGATCTGTGCCTCTGCAGACTCTTAAAAATGTCTAAATGAAATTTTTGCCTAAGTCGAATTTTGATTCTGTCTTCAACTCAGGACGATTTTGGAGAGTTCGACAACATAAGCAGTGCCGGAATTTTTTCATCGGTATAATAACCACCATTGGGCTCATGAAAATCCGCACGTAACCGCTACAGTTAATCGTCAAGGACGATTTGGATTTGGTGTATGGTGTAGTTTTATTGGATACCAAATAATAGGTCTTCATTTTTTTTTCACGGTATTTTGAATACCGAATATTTTGTTAACATTCTATGACAAGAAATAGAACCCTTTGTAGACAATATGCCTATAAAACAATTTTAAAGATTAATTTGCCAACACAATGGCGTCCCAGGTCATACGTCAAATGAAACAAGAAATTATTTAAATGCTCAATTTGGAGAGGATTGGATAGGTATCAATATATCACTCAGGACTAGTTTATCAATGTCAATCAACTAAACTAATAACTAATAATGAAGGTGCCCGTCGGGAAAAATTTTGCTGATACATACTCTCTCCAAACTTCGTGTATGGCTTCATTGGCCCTAGTCTGACAGCATTTTCCTCTATCATTTTTTTTGTTTTTGGGGCGTTTTCCCGTTAGATTTTCCTAAACATGTCATTTTGACGGCATATAAAAAATGTATAGATACTGTTATTTTTCCAAGTAGAATAGCTTAAAAACGTGAATTGAAACGTGAAGAAATAATTGTCTGACAATAAATGTGGGTCATTGGGCGTGTCCGCTATCTCGAACATGTCGGAAAAACGACTATAAGAAAATTAATTAATAACCAGCTGATTTTCGCTGTATTAATTTATTAAAACATACAAAAACAAGTTTTCTTATTGTCTGACGAAAATTATTTTCCGATTTCCCAGTCTGACGCGTCAAAGTTGTCAGTTTCATGACAGCAAAAAATTTATTCATAACATTTTTTTACAAATTTTTTTGATTTTTAAATAAAATTTATGATACGATTAAAAAATTGTCTGACGGTGAAATAAAGCCTTTTAGCTGGAAATGTTAAATAAAAGGTTTTTCTATGTGGTTGTCAAGCTACGCTTGGATGTTACATTCATATGTATATATAGGGG
The DNA here is from genome assembly GCA_936432065.2 of Rutpela maculata. NCBI lineage: Eukaryota > Metazoa > Arthropoda > Insecta > Coleoptera > Cerambycidae > Rutpela > Rutpela maculata. The sequence continues at coordinate 139,513,491 of OW386291.2, read as the reverse complement.
GGGGCTATATTTATAAATAACAAGCTGATTTTTGCAATATAGCTTAATAAAAATAAATCAAATCCAATTTTTTAACTGTCTGACAAAAGGTGTTTTCCAGTTTTTCAGTCTGACGCCTGGAAAATACAATTTTTTAATGTTGTAATTTCCTTCAAATTGTCGTGATTATCTCATACTAATCATTGAAAAATCATTTTTACAGTGTCAAAAATCATAAATAAATTGCATGAACTTCGCGCTTGAAAATATATCGTTTTATACAAGTTCACCTGTGTACATCTGTTTAGTACGCAGGCTCTATAATAGAACATTGCAGTGTGGAACGTCTTTCTACACTCCGTATTATATTCTATAGTAGTAGTATAGTACACGTAGGTAGTAGTAGAGAATTGTAACGGTTTATCTGATGCACGTGGTATATAAAATAACTTTGAAAAATGGAGTGTTTTTTGTGCAAATCAAATAATAGTGAAGAAATTTTTTTGGTGCATAATGTTTATTTTTTTTTATTCCCTACATACTTCATATATTTTTGATGCAAAATTGCACGCTTAAATTGAATTCATATATTTACCGAAAATGGATTAATTGTTTTTTCATTTATAAAGGGTACTTTGTTATAACTAATATTGTAAAGTGTTATCTTATAGCTTGTTTCAGGACCTTTAATTTGGGCCCTGGATGCAAGGGCGGATCCAGAAAGGGGGGGGGGGGGCACTAACATCTACAAAAAATTTTTTCGCCTCGGAATCTAAACAAAATTTTATCGCCTCATGGGGGCAGGGGGTGCAAATGAAAATCCAAAAAAATTTTTACAGAGAATGCTATCAAAATGTAAAAAAAAATTTCGCTCGCCTCGAAATCTCAAAAATTTTTTTCGCCTCATGGGGGAAATTTTTTACAGAGAATGCTATCAAAATATGTACAAAATTTTTTCGCTCGCCTCGGAATCTGAAATCGCCTCATGAGGGGGTGCAAATGAAAAATACAAAATAAATTTTTCCCCCACCTCATGCGGACAAAAATTTATAGCCTTGAAAACGTAACAAATACTGTTCTCGGGGGGGCAATTGTCCCTACTGCCCCCCCCTGGATCCGCCCTTGCCTGGATGAAAATTTTCGGACTAGTAGTACCGGAGATATAGCGATTTTAAACGTACTAAAAGACAATTTTTCGCTACTTTTTTCTACAAAAAGTTTTACGTATTTTTCAATATTATCGAACTTAAAACTTGGGTAAGTCGAATTCAGATAGTCTAAAAGATTATAAAATAAGTAAGTTGAAATACCGTATCTTTTTTAACCGTCTTCTCGACTAAACGAAATTTCATTTTTTTATCGCCCTAACTTCGACGGCCGCTATTGGAAAATTATGTTTTTTTGTCAGACTCTCGTTATGCCCCACTGTATTTGTCAGACACTTATACCACAAATTAAATACCTATTTTCTGCATATAATTTTCCAATGTCTGAAGGCTATGAATAAATTTTTTGCTGTCATGAAACCGACAACTTTGACGCGTCAGACTGGGAAATCGGAAAATAATTTTCGTCAGACAATATGAAAACTTGTTTTTGTATGTTTTAATAAATTAATACAGCGAAAATCAGCTGGTTATTAATAAATTTTCTTATAGTCGTTTTTTCCGACATGTTCGAGATAGCGGACACGCCCAATGACCCACATTTATTGTCAGACAATTATTTTTTCACGTTTCAATTCACGTTTTTAAGCTATTCTACTTGGAAAAATAACAGTATCTATACATTTTTTATATGCCGTCAAAATGACATGTTTCGGAAAATCTAGCGGGAAAACGCCCCAAAAACAAAAAAAATGATAGAGAAAAATGGTGTCAGACTAGGTCCAATGAAGCCATACACGAAGTTTGGAGAGAGTATGTATCAGCAAAATTTTTCCCGACGGGCACCTTAACTATAACAATTAATTTAGCTAACTGGACATTAATAAGCAACAAAGTAGTTTAGATATTGTTTAATTTTTAGGAAATAATGGTGCTGTTTTGTGGCCAGCTAGATCTTCCGATATAACCCCTGCCGACTTTTGGCTTTGGGGTTATTTAAAAAATATTATATATAGAGAACGTTCTAATGACAGAAGAATTGTAAAGCAAAACATTAGCTGCGTCTCGGACCATAACTCCTGTCATGATTGGAAATGCAACAAATGCTGTAAGAAGAAGGTGTCATAAATGCGTAGATGTCAATGGAAGACAACATTTATTGTAGTTTACGTTTTCTTATTTTTGGCAAAATTATTTTATATTATGAGAATTGTTGTTATTGATAGTTTTCCATGACCTCCTCATAAATATATTAAATTTTTCGAAAATTAACCACTTTTTCTAAAGATAAATATGACATATGATATAGCGTTGTATAGCTATTTAAGTTGTGGTCGAATAATGAAATAATTTACAGGGTGTTCCATTTAAAAAGAAACATAAGTTATGTCTATATATCGAAAACTGAGGCATGCATAATTTTCTTCTTATCAGCAATGGATTCTTCTCAAAAAAGGGCCTTAAGAATGTGTTACTCGATTTTCGATTCGACACTTGGTAACTAAGTAACACTCAAAAATGCCAATTTTCCAAAAACGCTCTGTAGCTCTGTAGTCGAAAAAGATAGACGATCGCGGTTTACGCCATTGTTTGTTTCTCAAAACTCAAGACACCTATATTGGTTTTTGTCTATCTAGAGAAAACCCCAAATCCCATCCAATTTGGTCTACCTTTGACAGTTGCTATATTTTTTTATTTCCATCGTCACCCGATAATGTCATATTGGTTGGCGAAACGATCAGCAGTATACTCAGCAATATTTCTATTTTTGTAGAATCTTATGAAAAGACTGAAGCATCTTCGGTAACACTCTGTATCTAGTGCACATTAATCTCTTGGATTTATTATGTTGTTACTATGAACTTAATAGAATAATAACATCTTATAAATCCTCGTATATTCAATTTAATACGTGTTTATACAAATATATATCGTCCACCTAAAATTAATTGTTACACAAGGCTAGTGGATATAAATCATAAGTAAAATGCGAGTTGTTTATGCGGTGATTTTGTTAGTGTCAGTCCGCACTGCAGGCCGGATATACATGTCTAATTAAGTGCAGGAAGCAGTGGCGGCTAACAGGAAAATTTCAGAATGCTGTAACACTCTTTTATTGCGGTAAACTGCACCCTTTTTAATATTCCATCGAGAAAAAAAACGCCAAATTGTGATACAAGCATGAAATTTGGCACAGTTATAAAAGACGACATTTTAAGAGATTTGACCCGATAAGCCACCCTCCTCCCGTAGGACACACGATACCGCCATTTTTCCAAAATGGCGGACAAATAATCTTAAATTTAAGATTTTTTCAATATAGGCAATATTATACTCTATCTTATATAATTCGAGGATGGAGAATACAAAAAAAATAATAGGTCGATATGACCTTCAATGACCTCGAAAATTGCGATATGGCTTAAAAAATAGGCATGTTTGCAGACTTTGAATTAAAAAAATTGTAAATAGCTAGCGTTTCAGTTTTATAACTAAAAGATAGTAATATACTTAAAAAAATTATAAAAATCCTATTGATTTTTTGAAATAATGGTTAGAATTCCTAAAAGTTTGCGAAAATTAACTAAGTGAGATTATATTGTCTTCCATATGATTCTACTACAAAGAAATAGAAAAATATGTTTTCTAGTTGATATGACCGTTATTGACCTTGAAAATCTCTATTCAAGCCAAATATAATGAAAAAAAAACAGCTAAAATGATAATTTTTTTATTTAGGTGACTTGTTTATTTTCACATGCCCCTTGACAAATGGTACATGCAGGAGTACAAGGAAGACCCGCTTTACGACAGAAACATCTCATGCTGTCGCACTGCCCTCTACACCCACACTTTTCAAGCCCACTTAGAGCAGACCGAATTTGGGGTTGTTGGCTCCATTTGGGCTCCCAGCGATTTGCTTTTAATGTCCAGCCCCATGCTTCAGGTGACGGAGGTGATTCATCATGGATTAAGGACCTTATTTGGCCGGCTTGGTAGCAGCTCTTCGACACTGCTCAAAAAGGCTTCCTTTTGTTGGTGCACACATTGAGATTTGTATATCACCACTACAAAATTGCACTTTTCTTAATTCGTTGACCTTTAATAATTCGCTCTTGGCAGTGGCGGCTCGTGATATTGTGTGCAGAGGAGGCTTGATATTTAAAAGAAAATTGACTTACAATATGATTACAATTTGTACATTTCCTCACCACTCTGGGTATGCCTGCTAGAGGAGGCTCAGCCTCCCCTGCCTCCTCTAACGAGCCGCCACTGGCTCTTGGAGTCGTATAACTTCACCGCGAATCCTTCCATTTGTGCGAATATATCATCCGGTATTGCTTTTACACTATCTTTTGATGATAAATATAAATTTTTAAGGGAAAACCCTAAAAAAGTATTTTTTTGGTTTAATAGAAATTTTCAAGGTTAATTTCTCATCCTCGAATTATATAGGATGGAGTATAATATCGCCTAAATTGAGAAAGACTGAAATTTGAGAAATTTTTGTCCGCCATTTTGAAAAAATGGCAGTAGCGGGCGTCATGCGGGTCGTAGAGGGTGGCCTATCGGGTCAAATACCTTATTAATTATTTTTTTACAACTATGCCGAGTTTCATGCTTGTATCACAATATGGCGTTTTTCCTTGATATTTTGCCCGAGGGAAATAGACTTAATTGTAGTGTAGAAATCCCACTTTTCCACATCAGCAGTATATAAATAGCTACCGTAAAGAATTGTCTTTCCAGAGGGTCAAATATTGGGCACCTTTCTAAAAGAGTTGGGCAACTGCTTTTGCAGAACTCTAAGAAGTGACCGAAACAGTCACTTGTGGTCTCAAAAATAAAAAGAAAGTATCAGAAGCTAACATGTATTGATAATAAATGTAAGTCACAGAGTAATTAAAATGTTTGCAAACCATTTCAAAAAAGTGTCAAATAAACAATAACCATTAATTGACGATAATCACATAAAATGAACAAAAAAATAAATTCAGGAAATTAATAATTGATTTTTAAATTCCCAAATACGACGGTTAACTACTTTGTCTTTGTAACGCTGGCCTCTTAATATAATAATCAACCAACGAAAATCACATAGTATTATTTCCCCTTGTAAACTACAATGTACACATTAGTTGTACCTCCCCAGCAAACATTTAGGTATTATTTGACGTTAAAACTACCTAAATTAAGTATAATAAAAGTAGCAAAATTAAAATTAACCATGATATGGTAAAATTTACGTTGACGCTACGTGGAATCGACGTATAAGTGGAAAATAAGACGAAATTAAGTTATATCAACTAAGACAGGTAGGTAGGTACTATTACACTGTAGTCGCACAATATATTTGGTTACCAATACCTGTTTAGAAGAATTTTACTTAAATTCGACGTCAATTCGACATCGACATCGACATTCGACATCGAGTTGACTAGCTTTAGGTAGAATTTACGGACGTATGTGAAATTGGAAAATTACACCAAGAGGAAAAACATTAAGATTTTTATACTTCTTTGGTATTTTTCTCTATAAGTAGTCGAAATATTGTCAATTACCTATAAAACTGAATGATACAATATAAATGTCGGTAACTAAAATAAATTCAATTTATAAGTAAAGTATTTGCAGTTCTCGTTTGTTGAAATCGATGCGTCGAAAATTTCTTTGTGCATAATAGCGGCTGTATTTCCTAAAATAACAATGCGCCTTCAAAATATAAGGAAATTCCTATTGCCAAATGAAAAAACTATAGTAATAGTTTGAGCTGAAAGTATGCTAGGTTTTTTAAATATGAGTTTACAATTATAATTATGTATTTTTTTTACCTTTTCGTTAGTTCGTTTCCATACACACTCATTTTGCAAATTTAAATTTGGAATCATAATTTAACTGTGCTGAGAAAACATGGCGTCTTCTGTTAATTAGACCTCAAAGTTATAATTACTTAAATAATATGAAATTTACAACTATGTTAGACGGGGATCAGCTTCTGAATTACCATTTTATAGTCAAGTTCACTTTGAGATCGATTTGCCAGATTCCTGCTACCAATAAGTTTAAAACTTATTTCTTCAGAGTAACTTTAAGGTCAGTTTAAAGATAATTGACTTAATGGTTGAAATCAGGTAAATAAACTAATTAGAGTTTATCGACTTTGTCGACCTAATATTACTTCATAGGAGTGTAATAAAAGTGACCAAATAGGTTGCTGTTTAGGTATACATTACGTAGGATTTCCAACAAAATCTACCTAGTACGATATTCGACTATTAGGAATATTTTTAGTCGCCAATTTCGACCTTATTGGAAAATCCTTGAGGTCATTTTTGGTAGATTTCTTTAGAATTATTCAATAGTCGTAGAAAAAGTATTTTAAATGATTCAATATTAAAAGTTTGACGTCAAAACCGTTGAACTCCCCCTCTCCTCCTAGATAACTCACTTATTCAAGCTTTGCACTTTTTGGATTTTTTTACTTTTAGTTTGAAATAGTTTAATTATTTAATAATGTACTACATTCTAAAACTATGTCACATTTTGAACTATTTAAACTTTGACGTCAAAATCTCAATTCTTCCATAAAAAGTTTAATTTTTCGATTTCTCTCATAACAGTTTCAGTTCAGCACATTATTAATGGGCCAAATTTCAAGACTTCATTCTATGTAGAAATATGATGCTGTAACCATTATGTGAAAATCTTTGTGTTTTTTCAGTTCTTTAATTTCTTTCATTAGGAAGCAGCATCTTTAAAAGAATAGTAAATTTCAAGTTTCCGAAACATAAGAGTTAGTTTTCTTTTCCGGCCAAACATACTCTCAACTTTACACGAGACGGGTAGATTATATATATAAGGAATTAATCTTCGTAAAACTTAGTGACTTAATCTTTCGCAGGCATACATTTTTCCACGTTTCACCTACTTCTCTACTATATCTTATGAAGTAAAAATTGCAAAGCACTCAAAAAAGTTAAAACACCGACAACAAAAATACCGAACAATTTGTGTGCGTTCGGTGAAAATGTTAAATAAATCTTACGAATTGATCAGTAGCATGTCAAAACCGTACTTTATCACGTGAATTTACTTTTGCTAGCTTTAATCAATGTCGATAACTTTGAAATGTGTGTTATGGTTAAGGAAGGCCGCCGAGTCATTATCGGATAGATTACTTTTGAAATTGCGACATGATTTATCGTCACTGGAACACCGGAAGAAACGATTGGATAGGGATTCAACTCCATAGATGGGGTGATTACTTGAGATAAAACGTGGTTCTATTACAAGTCAAATTAGGAATATGGAAATTGAGCAAGGAAATAACAAACGTAAGCAATAATCACGCTAATAGAGACGTACTTACTGCTTAACTTGCTTGAATTAGTTGAAATAACTAACGTTGTTTTCACTATCTACAGGGCAGGCCCCCCGCATCAAATCATGGGCCCCGATACCAAATTCACCAAATTCACTGGCGGGTCCCCCCGCCTAATAATTGATGAGCAGGAAAAAATTGCCAAAATCTCTGGCGGGCCTCCACTACGGGCCTCTCGAAAGCCAACGGGCCCTCGCGTTTAATAATTGATTAGCGGGGGGAGAAATTTCAAAAATAAAATTGCCAAAATCTCTGGCGGGCCTCTACTACTCGAAAGCCAACGGGTCCCGGTGCTTAATAATTGATGAGCGGGGGGAGAAATTTAAAAAAAAATTGTCAAGATCTCTGACGGGCCCCTCGGAAGCCCGGGTCCCTAAACTCAATCCCCAATAGACCCCCCCCCACACACGGGGAGCCTGCTACAGGGTGTTCATTAATGACGTGCGAATATTTCAGGATGTAATTCTTTAGGTCATTTTATGAAGAAAACTTCATATGACACCTTAAAATTTTTGCTACAGGGTGTTGAATTTTCTTTGTTTAAATCGTTATTTTTTAATATCTCAGAAAGTACTTTAGGTATTATTTTCAATTTTGGTATGTGTTAATAAGATATAAATAAAACCACATATTTTAGTGAGAAAATTTATTTTATCTCTCCACCAGTAGCTTCCATGCAAACATGTCCTCTGATATTATTTTACCCAAAAAGTGGTACGCCACTGGCATTTTCCATGTGGATATTTTTTCTGATTAGCCTGATCAATTCTATATGAAAACGGTCTCTTGCGTTTTTCTCTTCGGACGCACAATTCTTGATTAAAACAATTAAATTCAAATTGCTTCATTTAACAGTATTGACTAATAATTTTTGAATAGCTCAGTAAATATGGTGAAACTCTGCGTTAGGAAAGAATAAAAGGCTAACTAGCATGTGGTAGTGAGACAAAGGTTATCACATTAAACGAATTAAAATTAGTTTACACATTTGAAAAATATGAACGAATTAAATAAATTTAAATACCTTTTTCTTGTATGTTGCACTACGTAAATTGAGATAACTATAAAAGTGACACGGTATATGTTGATTATCGATTATCTTAAATTTGAGTATGACTTTATTATGCTGCTGCAGACATGGAAATGATTTCCAGTCTACACAGCTGACAAGAAGTAAGCTCCAAACCCTACTCTAGTTTCTGTACGAACTATCATATCAGAAAGGAAACTGAGCATATACGCTACAGGCAACCCTACATATTACTATGTGTAAAATATGTTATATAAACCTGTATCTACAATTTGTACCAATTCGATTTATTAATACGACTCCACGTAAAGCGATGTTTCTTTGGCGTTATATGAAAAACAATATTGATAGATACGGTTTAAATATAAATACACAATAGCCATTATCAAATAATTACATGTTTGGGCATTATTAATTTAAAGATGGTAAATATAATGCACAGTGTAGCAAGATAAAGTGTGTTTTATTAGATTTTGATTAAAACTGCATAAAAATCTAAGTGAAATGCAACAGTGAGAATGTATGGGAAGATCGAGATTGTCAAAATGTTGTGGGAAGGAGAGAAAAAATGAGGGAAAATAATGGAAAATTGAAAGAATGTGGTGAGAAAGAGGGAAAACGTTGCGGCAAGGTAAAGGAAGATGATGTGATGGCGAGAGAAATGGCGAAATGATGATTTATTGGACTTAGTAAGGAATACAGGAGAAGAGTGCTGACAAATCTATTATTGTTGATATCAAATTTTTAAGGGAGAAGGAGACTGGTGGGATAAAGTAGTGGAACGCTGAAGAAGGATGGTGGGAAAGTGAGGGAACATGGTGGAAAGTTAGGAAAAGATAATAGGTATGCAAGAAGTTTGTGGGAAAGGAGGAAAACGTGGTGGAAAAGTGATGAATTTAGAGATAGGATTGTAGAAAAGTGGTGTGAAATTGGGATAAAGTGACGGTAGGTGAGAAAGTGGGGAACATGAAGAGCAATTAGAAGAAGATGAGCACTGCGAGCGCGGCAGCGGGTATAAGCTAGTTTATAATAAGAAAGAATTTGCACCGTCTTGAGGTAAAATGTTTATATAAAAAATAAACCTTATAATGTGATTTTCTCGCTGTACTATTTTACTGCGTGCATTAAGGTATAAATGTGAAATTTTATAAGCGTAAGATTATAAAACAGGCATTATTAGATTGATTTATTAGTTATTCCGGTCACAAAACAATATGAATTCTGTCTAACCATGGGCTTTATTTTATGAGGGATATTAATCTATTAATGTCCCTTATCAAGTAAAAGCTCTAACTAGCTTACATCTCCTTTCTGTCATGATTTACTGTTGTGCCCAGGAATATAACTTCATAGGTTTATTGTTATAGCTAGTTGTGCAAAATCAACGCTTAGCTTGATTGACTATTTTAAGTTGCAACAATACTTTCCGCTGTGACATTATGGTGGGTTTTACTAAAGTGTTATTATCAACGTTATTTTGCATTATGCATGTTAAGGTAAATCACCCTGTATTAACTTCTCCTCGATAACTAAATCGACATATTTTTATTCTAAATGGCATTTGCTTCAATCGATAAATATCTAGGGCAAATAGTTTTGAAATGAAAGCACTGCATATTCGAATCACTTCTATAATGAGGGACTGGGGTTTTTCTTTGATGTGTTATTTATATAAATCCTCGACAGTTGACAAAATAAACTTGAAATCACATAAAAGGCAAGAAATTATCGTTAAAGCAAATGCAGTTAATAGTGTAAACATACGAGAAATATTTTTTAAACATGTAAGCAATATTGTACCGGTGATACAGCAGAGTATCTTTTAATAGAACGTCACCTAGGGATTGTGTTGTTCTATATCCGTTTTTAAGAATTTTACAGGAGATGAATATTAGTATATTTTTGAGATACATTTAACTTTTGCTGAATGAAACTGAAATATATCTATTTGTGATGAATTTTATATTGAAATTCATTTTTAGTGTAGTGTCCATTTATTTACAGCTTTTATACTCTTTTTTGTGAGAAAATAAATAAAAATTGAAAAATGGATATAGCCCACAAAATGTTTTTTTTTTTTGTTTGACCGGATATAGAACACATTGCAAGGATATACAACAAACTTCACGCCCGCACCAGAACTCTGGCGGATATAGAACAAAACAGTCACAACACTGTCTCAGCAATTCCAGCCACTATAAATAGGATATAGTGGATTTAGTAGGATATAGGACAAAATGATTTTGAAGCATAATTTCATATATTTGAAGGATATAGGCCAATACAATTTTAAATGCGGATATAGCTTAAAATTACAACTAATTTTTATTTTTACTTGGGATGTAGCACAAACTGGACACTGAAATCCGGTTTATTAAACAAGATAGCTGATTTTTTTTGACGGATATAGAACAGGCTCAAAATTCTAAGAAAAATGGTGTATATAACGTATTTTCGACCAAATGTGGATATAGAACAACATAATCCCTGGGTGACGAGAAATATTTTTTATGGAAAATTGGAGAAGTTGCTATTAAATACAATTATTATTCAAATGTATATAATACATTGCATTAATGAGTATATTTACCTATCTCTGTTGAATGTGTAGATTTATTTATTTGGAATGTTTCCTAAATTACTCAAAGAAATTGTTTTTACACCGTTGTATTTATACTACATACCCATGAACTAAGAGTTCCCAAAACTCCCAAATATTCACGGTCGTCTTTTGTTTCCTCCACCATGTTTAATTTTAGGATATGATAGAACGCCATATTTTGCAAATTTTGACGTGCTTTTTTCCTTAATAATATTTAAAAACTTTTAAATTTTGTGAACATCTACGGAAGTTTTCTCAGTTTCATCAAAACCGGTTGGAATTGTCAAGTTCTATCACCTTTTTTGACATGCTTTTATTAGGTCGACCTGTATCTAACTATTACGATTCAATATTATTGTTATAAACCTTTGGTGTGAAAAATATTTATAAAAAAAGTTTTAAACTCATTTAAAAAGAGTAGTAATATATTCAGTTATACATACACATAAATAATACTATATATATAATCGATATATTATATAAAGAATTGCATAATCTTTTCAAAAACTTTTTTGTACAACACTTCGTCGTATACAGGGTGATTCTTTTAAGGCGGCCATTAGAATATTTTTCACTTGCAGATGAGATAGCCATTTGAGATTTGGTACCCTACTCTAGTCGACCATTGCGAGTCCGAAAATAATAATTTCAAAATGGCGGCACTTCCGGAAATACCGAAAGTCGATACCAACTTGCTTATTTTAAACGGAACACCCTATATATTTTCGGCTTTTCGAAATGATCATAAAATTTTGAGTCAAAACATGTGCACACCCTATACCTAAACCGAGAAGTTTCGGAGATATTTGACATTTCGCCAATATTTCGAAAAGTTGTAACTTTAACCTCTACAATGCTTATACTAGAAAAAAGGGAATTTAATTTAACATAATTTGATGTAAAAAAATACAGGGTGTTCCATTTGAAATAAAAAAGTTTATGAGGTTTAATTTGACAAAATGTAACGTGAAAAATAAAACACTTGATATACTATTTTGGAATTTTTTGCAGAGAGTAGCTCATCTTGTGTTCTTTGTACGTACCAAAGAGCAAATAAGGATCTACTACACGAAGAATGTTATAACGGTTCTTGCAAACCAAATTTTTTATAAAATGTCAAATATCTCCGAAACTGCTTGGTTTAGGTATAGGGTGTGCCACATGTTTTGACTCATAATTTTATGATCATTTCGAAAAGTTGAAAATATATAGGGTGTTCCATTTAAAATAAGCAAGTTGGTATCGACTTCCGGTATTTCCGGAAGTGCCGCCATTTTGAAGATATTATTTTCGGACTCGCAATGGTCGACTATGGTAAAGTACCAAATCTCAAATGTCTATCTCATCTGCAAGTGGGAAATATTCTAATGGCCGCTTTAAAAGAATCACCCTGTATAGTATATTGTATAATAGGCATAATACGAGAGCAAATGTTTTTTGTAAAAATATTAAAAATATTGAATTGAGTGCCTTACCTCCCACTGAGGCAGCCACTTGTGAACATGCTTCCATACATACTATCAAGTTCAACAGTAGTTAGGTAACAATTTAGATCCACTTGATTGGGGATGGAGAAAACGTGGCAACATTTTGGAACCAATATTGACGAAAAGTGATTTGATTCCAGATATTTTAATGAAAAAATTTAATTGTACTTGTAAGTGTTGGTTGTCCAAAGTTGAGACTAAAATGTAACACTTTTTGTAAAATGTGTAAGGGTACAAACTGTACAAACAACGAGATTGATATAATTTTCGAAACAGATATCGTTGGTGCTATAAATGAAAATGAAACATCAACTAATTCTTCAACATTAGATGATATTGATGGAAGATGAAGAAAATAGAGAAATTGAATGTATTACTGCTTTGCCTCCAACAAAAAGGGCTAAATTACATTAAATTATATAGTAAGATATACATGAAACACATGTACACTGTAATATGCCTAAAATAAATAGTCTGTAAAAATATATATATATTTGTTTATTTATTTTCCCATCATTTTAATACCTAAAAGTTTTACTATTTTTTTCTGTTTAACATGTAAAATATACAGGGTGTCCCGAAACTCCCGCCTTCCCCTTTAGCTGCGAATTCTCCATGCAAAAATATTAAGAAAAGTTCCTATAAACATGTGTCCGAAAATGCTTCCTAAGGGAGCTACGGCCCTCTAAGGATGGCGCAAAAATAGGTGTTTTTACTAATTATCTCGGAAATGATTTGGGACAACTTTATGAAACTTGGTTAACTTTTTTCGATTATTAAAGGTTATTGTTTTACAGTATTAGCCAAAATTAATTTTATCCAGGGGCGGGGAAACGAGGGGTCGGTGTTCTTTGTTTCTACATATTAATTTTTCCTTTTGACATTTTTAGTATTTTCATCCCTGATTATCATTCCCTGGTTAATTCTGCATAAAAAAGAGCCTCTTTACAATTAGCCATATGGCAAGCCGTTTTCGAGTAAAAGCGGTTTAAACGAAATATTGCGTATTCGTTTGCTAAATGCGCATTATTTATTTTTGAAAGTAGGCGTAAAACAATAACCTTTATTAATCGAAAAAAGTTAACCAAGTTTCATAAAGTTGTCCCAAATCATTTCCGAGATAATTAGTAAAAACACCTACTTTTGCGCCATCCTTAGAAGGCCGTAGCTCCCTTAGGAAGCATTTCCGGACACATGTTTATAGGAACTTTTCTTACTATTTTTGCATGGAGAAATAGCACCTAAAGGGGAAGGCGGGAGTTTCGGGACACCCTGTATATAGTAAATTATATATAGTTCTGTAAATATATTTTATTTCAACTGTAAGTTGGACATTTGCACCTAATTTACGTTGTACCGATCATACAGTGCGTGTAGTTGCGGGCTAGGCATAGGGAGTAAGAATTACAACATCGCGTGTGCCAGCTGGCTGAAATGAAATAACTGAGAGCTGGGATGTTTCGCCGATGACGGGCAAATTTCCTGCGCTGTGTAAGCTGTGTTGTCATATCTCTCGCGCTACCTGAATGTACATGCCTAATGGGAAATTACACGCACGGTATATTTCGCAATTATATTCACTTAAAAAAAAGTCAAAAAACAGAAAAGTAGCATTGGTTTTTCGTGTGTAGCTCTTCAACTTTTTTATCTGTTGATATTTTCTGAACAATGCTTCATTTATGAGTTATATTGCAAATAAAGCGAAAAATGGCAAAAAAATGGTCGTTTTTTAAATTTTAAAGTGCGTTGCCCCACCTGTCACGCATGCGGATAGTTGGCATATGTTTTTGGACATCCAAAACTATATGTAAAAAAAATTGCGGATAAACGACATTTCGCACAAGAAAGCTATTCCGTCTGGTCTAGACATTAATATAAGTAAGACGACTAAAAACAAAATGTCCTATACAGGAGAACCAAATATTTGGGTGATCCAAGGCTGAGACAACCCAAATGTAACCAATTTTATTAAGGAGTACGGAAGCCATAGGTATAACTTTCTGTGGTGTATAATTCATGAATCCCGTAATATGTATTATTTAAAAGTTAAAGGCAATAATTTCTCAGCGCCTACACAGTCAGTACTTGTACTTATACGCCTACGTCGAACGCCACTGTCAAGAAGACTGGGAATCACCAATCACTTTAGTCGAATGCATCTGTCGTCTGACTAACTAAGCCGCGCCATTTTTTACGTGGGCACGCGGAGCGCTCGAAGTTGACAGCTGACCCCCATGCTATTTTTGATTGATTCTATATTTGGATTCCATCTCCGCTTTCGATTGTAGAATAAAAACAAAACCATATTCTCTTTTAAATATATGAACTTGTCGGAGTAAGCACGAGTTTGCTTAGTTGCAGCTAGACGACTTCCCAAGTCAATAATAGATTCGATCAGTAAGTTGTAGAGTCAATTTTTGCAGTCACTGGATGTTTTGTGTTTCTATTTTAATGTAATATTAACAATTTAAAATTAATGGAAACGCAGTGCAAGGTATTATAATAAAATAAAATATTTAAATTATACATTAGAAGCTCGATTAGATGTAATACGATCCCCTTTATTCATGAAAAGATCTTGTACGGGAAGGAGCTACATATTTAAGACACCGAACACACACTTAATATCCGAGCATAGTAGGATTAATTTCTTGTTTTGAAAAGTCCCAGTGCGGCCGGAGGTTGAACCCAGATCCAAGGATGTGCGTCATCCATGAATCAACCAAAATGCGTTGATTAACAATTATAATATATTCACGATTTGTCCTTCCTGCGCACCCGAGCCCGTATCTAACCGGATGTCCGTAAAGCGAAACGCGGCACTATGTGACGAAGACCAAAACATCGTCTCAAAAATGCCGATGAAGGTATTTACCTACAAAAACTTGCAAAATTAATTTTTTTTTTAATGAGTTCATTAAAGTGTATAGAATAATATTCTGAAAAGTTTACATTTCGCTCGGATGGAGAACATAAAAAAAAGTGAAGAAATAATTTTTTCATCCATTTTTTCAAAATTTTTAAATTAAGTCAAACTAGGAAAAAATAAAAAATACAATACAGTCAAGTGTAACGTTATAATTTGGAGCGAGATCTATGCGTGCCCTCGCTTGAATACGCATGACTGTGACCCAGACGCACTGAATTTACATGTCACTAAATCAGAATTTGTTCAATCTATATGAGTGTTGGTTCTTTTAAAAGATGGAAATTGTAGCTTTCCGATGCTTCTTTGTTTTAAACAATACAAGCAAAGGATGGATGGGAAAAATATACTTATATATATTATCACACCCGAACTCAATCATCGCAATAAAAAATACAGAAAAAAAATTAAAGGCCCTTCAAAAAAATTCTTTATTTATGGAGAACTGTTAAAAAGTATGTTTCACTTTTTTTTATGTTCTGCATTCGAGCGGAATTTAAACTTTTCAGGATATTATTCTATACACTTTCACGAACTCATTAAAAAAATATATATTCATTTTGCAAGTTTTTGTACGTTTCACTATAAAATGTTCTCTGTCGCCTGGGTTAAATATAAAAACTTGAATTACGATCTGAAATATTATTTTTGTAATAGCCAATAGAAAGTTCATTTTTTAAACGTTGATTGTATTCAGTTAGAGGAACTAAAGTGTGGGGTCGTGAGAGAGATGGTGGAACAGTGGAACAGATAGTGAGGATCTTTTCCTCACTATCTGTGCCTTCCAAGTTGGCATAAGCTACTTATCAATAAATTATTTATGTACCTGAAGTTTCAAATGCTCAGTTGAACGAATTTCATATGAAAAAGAAACAATTATAAAAACCACACTTCGATTTAGGTCTAAAAACCTAAGTATTGTTGATATTGTTGTCAGCAAATGGGGCAATGAAGTGTTTACGCCCAAATCGATGTGTGGTTTTTAACTTTTCTTTTTCATTTAAAATTCGTTCAAGTGAAAGTTCGAAACTTCAGGTACATAATTAATTGAAACTTTCACATTTAATATTTTGTCTTGTTATAATCCACTTTTTCTAAGTTATTTGTTAAAATCATATCGTTCAACTACCGCATCTTGTATCCCAGAAGAAAAAAAAAATCGCTGAATTTACACGCCACCTTACACACAGAAAATAAACTACAAAATTATCCTCTTTGAAAAATTAATACATTTAGTATATAGTCAATTATAAATAAACCTTTAGCTTAGAAATATACATAAACCCTTGAAGCTTGTATTTAGCTATAAACTCCAAATTTATGCCTCAAGCTAATGATATTAATGGTTCTCTCATATTTATGCATCACCTAAGACATATTTATGTTCACCAGGTGTTACGTGGCTTCTTAAAATAAAATTTAATTTCGATATTTAATTTCAAGTAATTTCATTCATCATTTGAATCCTTATATTGCAGACTAAACAGCTATAAGTATACTGAGAAAAGCATCGTTCATTAAAAAATGTATCTACATATATAATTACATTAAAAACGTTTGAATGATATATTGATATTTGAAGAACCTCTAAATAAAATCACATTTCAACTACTAAGTTTGAAGAGATTATATTTCTTTTTAGGAAATAAATGTGTTTTCAACTCCCCCTTACTCTATTAATAGACTTCACTATTACCCGATTTACAGCACTTATTTTACTGTTGATGTTTGTTGTTGCTTTGAAGTAATAGACTGTTTACGAGATGTAGATGTAGATTTATTGTTGTTTGTCCGCGGAATGTAAAATAATGAATATTTAAACTTAGACGGACATGAGTTAAGAACTTGAGGCATCAAAATGATTTATCAACAGAGCTCCGGAATTTTATCTCTGCGACGTCAAAATCAGGGTTGGCTTTAGGTCAGCGCGGAAAGACTTTTATGCAAGTATGACACAATATATCTTACCTTGTACCTTTTTTAGGGAATTCCATAATATCCAACGTTAATATGGTCAGCTTATTATAAACACTCACTCGAAGAGGAGGAATTGGGATTGCATACCGTCGACTCTGTATAATTTCCCGCTAGGTTTGTAAATACATACATACATATAGCTAGATTTGTACTGCCCCCTTCCCTTTATTAAATGTTGACGTAAATGCGCAGAATTGCCACAGTGTAGGTATAGTAAAAGGGATTTTGTCAAAGCAATGTTTCACAAAGTACCGCCGTACATTGGAATCTAATGTTGACACTCTGTTAAGATCGAATGCCTTCAACACTGCAATTGTAAAAGAATCAACTACGTCTTTCGGTAATTGTCAGTACGTTTCACAAATGTAGTAAATTTCCGATAAAAGAAGGTTACGGGTCATTCCATATCAAATCAACCAACCAAAAAAAAAAAAATACCACTCAGTTTTTAACGAATTTTGGTACACATGTTTAACCCCTCCAGGGTATTAAAAATCCAGAAATTCAAATTTTTCTGACGAGTAGTTTTTTTTTCTATAGGACTCAAAAGAATAAAAAATTAACACATTTTATTACAACAGGGGTATTTTTAATAATTATTATCTCAGGATGCTGAAGAAGAAATATTTTGTGTAAGCACTCGTTTTGTAGCTTATGGACTAAAGTCGAGACTAAAGTTTATTTCTATTTAAAAAAATGGACATAATTTCTTTGTCTCAAGGTCATTCTCAAGATCATAAATACTCAAATGGTATTATCTAAAAAAGTAATTTTTTTTTTCAACTCAAAAAATTAAGTAATATTAACTGAACTTTCCTGTACCTCTGTGCCAATATTGAAAGTGGGGCGATGACAAATAAGTAAGTAAATAAATAATAAAAGTGTTGGTACATGCGCTGCATAAAATATGGCCTAACCGCGTCGCTCAGACCTGGCGCGCGACTAGCCTAGACCCGTCGTTTGCCGCGGATAGTGCATAATTAGGTGTATATTTATCAGGTTTTGAACATTTTAAATCAAATTAAATTATATTACTTAATATTATCAATAGAGCAATGGATAAAAATCGACAAAATATGTTAAATATGTGTTTTCGCGAGTCTGATTATTATAACGTAAAAGCAGAATGGCATTTTTTTGCTACCAGTCATGGCAACAATGTATGTGATGGACTAGGTGGAACTGTAAAACGACTTGCGGCGAAAGCAAGTCTATAACGACCTTACTCTGATCAAATTTTAACACTTCGACAGCTATACAACTTTGTGACTGAGAGCATAAAAAATTTTAATATTATTTATTGCACAGATGATGACCATCAGCAGAATACTTTATACTTTATCTCTTGAAAGCAGATTTGACAAAGTGAAACCTGTTCATGGAATTCAACAATACCATTGTTTCATACCTAAGAAAGATATTGTTTTGAGAGGAAAACTCTATTTAAATAGCAGTAAGAGTACTGAATTTAACCTTGGAGATGGTTTACCCAATATTGAATTTGAGGAAATTTCTGGCTTTGTCACTGCCATGTATGGTGATTTCTGGTGGCTAGGATGTGTACTCAAGGCCGTACCCAGGGGGGGGGGGGGGGGGTCAGCGGGGTTCGAACCCCCCAAAAAATATATACTTTTCATATCCAAAAGCTAACCCTTGATGGAAATTGTTAAAAGAAAAGTGTATATTTACATTTACAAACATTTTTTGTTAGTCGAACCCCCCCTGAAAGGTAAAAATGACGAAACTGAGGAGGTGACAATCACCACATCCAAGTGTCCCTTCCCGATCATTTCTGTATCCAAATAAACTACTTCTTATCTTCTTAATTTTTTAATCACATTCTTAGAATTTCTTCCATTAACCTTCTTTGTGATTCGATCAATGTCCTGTAAAAATAAATCAAGAATAGGCTTGTAAATTATGAATGAATGTTTCTATACTCTACTGATGAGAACTAACGAGTTCGAAAAAACTTGTACGACTTTTCTAGAGTTGAAATAGAATGTACGGCTCAATAATTATTGTAAATGACTGAATTTTAATAAATAATTTAAGTATTTTCAATATATTTTTTTGCCTTAAAATGCCAGGAATCCCATCATGTAATTCAATACTTCGTCAGTATTAGCTAGAAGAGTAGTTGTTTTGATGGGTTTTCCAATAATGAGTGTTTTAAAGTGTTTTCCTAAGTAGTATATTAGCGCGACCCGTTTAAGGTACCAGTATACAGAGATAGATAATTTCATATTAAATAAAAATGTGTGAATGACTAAATTTGAATAAATTATTTAAGTATTTTCAATATATTTTTTGCTTTAAAATGCTAAGAATCCTATCATGTAATTCAATACTTCGTCAGTATTAGTTAGAAGATTAGTTGTTTTGATTGATTCTCCAATAATGGGTGTTTTAAAGTATTTACCGAACTAGTATATTAGCGTGCACAGATTAGAGCAACAATATACAGAAAGTAGGTATTTTCATAATAAATAAAAAAGTGCGTAAGTTGTGATTTGCATAATACCTAAATAATATTCTCTAACAAATTTCTCCAATTTCTGATATGTTGTCGGGAATATATGGAGGGTACGCTCCACTGAAATTATGATAATTTCGGACTTTTTGATTTCACGATAAACTCACACACATCATTGTCAATTAATTTCTTAGTTATTTTAAAAAAACGTAATTCACAGCACGCTTATTAAAATTGTACTTTGGGTTTAAAAAAATTTTTTTAACGAAAATTTCAATATTTTTAAAATTTAATCAAACTTTGGATTTAAGTGTTATGGGCAATTCGAAACAAGTTTTATTAGTAAAATTTTTCAATAAAGAAATGTCAAATGTCTAATATGATTTTTTTATTTTTTTGGCTTGTTTTGGTATCGCAGGTGGCTTTGCATTTTCAGGAGGCGAATATTTGTTTGACCTTAAGTGGATCCAAATTTGTTCCATATTTAAGAAAAATTTCGTTCAACTCGAAAAAAAAATACAAGGGTGTTATACTTTCAAGCGCGACACACTGTATATTACAGGTATATTATTAATATATATTCATAGGCTTGCCAACAAAATTAAAAAAGAAACTCTGAACAACTGAATAAAAATAACAATTTTATCACTTTGTTTTCACTTGGTAGTCTTAACCTCACTTGTCAATTAAACTTCTCTACTTTCTGAACTACCCGCCGAGAATGCTGTCGTTTATACCTAAAAATGACAGATCTCGATTTTTCTGTGATGACGCCACCATTCTCTAGATAATTCCAGATGTCACTTTAGAACTAACTTCTGGTAGGTTCTTTCTCGAGTAGGTGCAAATACATCTGAATTAATTGAATTCATTCTAGGGGTGGCAACACATCACAAAATTATTAAAAAATAACACCCCAAAAAAGTTGGCACTACGGTTCTGTATGTTGTTCTACTGATCCAGTAGATTAGAAATCTGAATGGGCACGAGTCCCACGTGTACCTATATTCAACCCATGCGCTATATCGGTTGTCAACGTAATCATTACATAAGTATTCTTGCAATATAGGTATACAGGTGTTCCATATTTCCAGTCAATATCATAAACCATTCTAGAGTAATCGCATAAAAAAAGTTACAGACAGATCGACAGATCGACAAACAGAGATTTTTTTCCTCTGACCAAACCCCCCTTATGGGGGGAGGTCTATTGGGTACAGAGTTTAGGGACCCGGGCTTCCGAGGGGTCCGTTTTTTTCAAAATTTTCCCCCGGGGCCCGAGAGAGATGTTGCCAAAAATCTTTTTTCACATTTCTCCCCCTTCGCTCATCAATTATTAAGCGCGGGGACCCGCCAGTGAATTTGGTCCCGTGGCCCATGATTTAATGTGGGGGGCTTGCTTCTGACTTACAATCTCAACGTTTCATTCTAAATCTATTTGAACAAAAAGAAAATTCAATGTTTTTTTTACCGTTACTCTATTTCCACTCTACTACGTGGACGTGTATGTGGTAATATATTTTCTTCAAAATTTCAAAGAATAATTATAACAGCCGCACTATGCTACTTATATAAAAATTTATTCCCAAACTGAATCGTCGAATAAAGTGACGTCTACCTTATCTTGATATAATGGTTTAAAATATAATATTGTATACGAAGAGGACGCACCTTATATGCAGTAAAGATTGTGTCTAAACTGGCAGCTTCGGAAGAATACGGAAAAATTGGTTTATGCACGAAGCAGACAGGTGTTTATGAATATTTTATTGAAAGAGATAGCGCCTGCAGCAAACTTTGTGCTTAAGTTTTCCTTTTATGTAGTTTATTGCAAACACATATTATGTAAATTGTCTACAGGGAAAACTTAAGGAAAGTCCGGGAGTTAAACAAAATTGTATTTCAATATGCTGTTTCGATTTCTGGAACACAAATTTGATTTATTCTGTAAACAGATCTTAATTAAATTTATTCAGCTGCTTGGTTTAAAATTTCTATAATTAGTTGCGATTGGAATATCTGAGTCGTATTTTAAATCAGTACTAATTAATCCTCAGATTACCTTCATTAACAATTATGCGTTGGATTTAAACTCATTTATAAGAAGATTGAAAACAGATATTGTCACTGTTTATTAAATTTTACGATTAAATTAATTATAATTCTGAATATACCGTTGATTAACGTTAATAAACTTTATTTACATTGTCCTCTAGTACTGTCTTTGCCTAATCTGGTACCTGTGTAACATTTTATTTTACAAAAGTTTTCAGTAGGTGTTATTTTAATAATATCGTTATTGAAAAGTGTCATAGTCTGCAGCGAACTGTAACGTTAGAACCTGAATGATTTTAACTTTTCAACGGAAAGTTTCCAGGAAGTTTTCCTTCTAACTTTCCATTGGGTATATTGATAGCCTATTTTATGGTGAAATCTGATTTGTAATGACGAATCATGATTCATTCATTCATGATTCATTTTGATACCAAATAAGTGCATATAATGGGGTCATGTTTGTAAGAAATTTAAAAATACCTACTAACTTGAACAGTAAAATATACGAGGATAACTTAATAGCAATTAAAATCACTCTGATATTTGTTAATTATTCATAAAGCCACACAAACTATACTACTCAATTTGCATCGTCGTCAGGGAATGTATTGCTTTCACAACTAAATACACAATATACTATTATGAATCTTAGGAAGTGCGAAGAGGCGCATATTTTCGGCCATAACTTTGTTTTTTATTTTAGAGAAAAAAATAAAAAAACGTCGGAAAGCTCGATCAATTTTCTTTAGAATTGGTGTCTACAAATATTTTGAATAAACTGATAATTAGCGAGATTCTTGGGAAAATGGAAGAAATTCCACGTTTTCCTAGAAAATGCATGTGAATCTTAAAAAAAATCATTTTTCCCAGAAACGTTTGCTTTGAAGGGCCGAGATTAATGGAGCGCCTAGATAATATATGATATTAAGAGTACATCGTAATTGAGATCATTTTTACTTAATTACCGATTAATTACGGTGACAAAATGGCGAAATTTTACCGAAAAAAAAAAGTTCTCACTTCCCTCATTTTTGTCGCAAGGCAAAAAATAAAAAAAAGTGTTTTAGCAAATTTAATCGTATTTAAATTAGTTACAGTAGTTTCTTGGCCTAGGAGCCAAGGTTAAGGAGTTACCAACATTTTAAACAAGAAAAGTGCGATTTCGCCACTTATTTCAGTAAATATCTCCGAAACGAACAAAAAAAATCAAAATTCTGATGGAACCAAAAGATTCGTAATGAAACGAACTCGTTTCACGGTATTTTTTATTTTGGGCTAGCTCTTACCGTTTCAGGCATATCGGCGAAAAGCATGAATTTCGGAACCTAAAATAGCTCAAATCATGCAATCTTAAAATGTTCATATTTTTCGAAAAACACCTGCGGGAGGGCCGTGCGATGCCGCTACGCAAAGAGGAAGAGTTCTAGTTGATCCGCATCGTAAATTGCACAAGGCAAATCGAAAATTCGGCTCGGCACGAACGAATCAAAAGTGGCATTTTACTTCCACGTCCAGTGGAAGTATAGTAACGACAAAAAAATTTTTTAAAATTTTTATTGTCCAAATAGGCTTAACATGTCATGAAACGTCGAGATTTTCACCACCCCCACCCCACTACCGATGTGGGGTATCGTTTTATGGGTTTTTGGGGTAGAGGATTTCAAATATTATGTTATTAAAGTTCCATAAACAATTATTTTTACACACAAAGTTTTTTCGTTGTGAGTGACTTGGATAGAGAATCTGGATGTGGAAGTAGTGATTCCTTGGGCAGCGGTTTTTTACATTTAGCGAAAACGGTAAAACAAAATGAAAGTCATACATGTCAATTAAGGCAATGGTAAGGTTTGTATTTCATGGCTGCCTTACGAATTTAAAGCTTGAACTATACTGCCCATGCGTAACCATTGACGTCACGGCTTTTAGCGGGAACAACTATTTTCAAATTATAAATTGAATTTAAAATTATTTAACGTCCATAAAAAAAATATCCGTTACATATACTTAGTTGTTTTTAGTCCTAGAATGCTAATTCAATATAAATACAAATTATGAAATAACCCCATTATATTATTTACATGACTTTTACAGACTTTTATCAAATTTGGAAAGCTTCGTCGACCTATCTCTGCTTTTTTCACTCTAGGCAGCTTAAATTCGGCAATAGGTCATCTTATCTCATGCCTAGGTTCTAAAAAGGAATCTAAATACAAAATTTCAAATATACAGCTTCAGGTATTTGGAAACGGTCATGAGTCAGTAGGTTTTGCCCTTCATATAGATTGTCGAGTCTTACGCAATAGAATATAGCGCCAAATGAAAAAAAAAAAAATGTGAAAAAATTTGAATCTTCAATAAAAAGGTCACTAAAATTCTGAAATAAAAGAACCCAGCGGAAGTCTTATGGAAACTGGGGTTTGGTGTAATTGGCAGTGCACACAACTTCAAATAATGAACAGTTTTTGAAATATGGATCATCAAAACTGGACAATTTCCATCACTTTACATTTAACAATCTTTTACTCTTAAACCATTAACTTTAAGGAAAATGTATAAGATTAAAAAAATATTTATTTAACTACAATAGTAATTTCTAAATTTCTTCTGATTTTTTTTATCATTTCAAGCTGAGAAATTGTATTTTATTTTATACCTGCTGCATTTTCTTATAAAAATAATTGAGAACCATGTTTGGTAATTTACATAAATTTCATTTCATTTCAAGTAATTATTTTCGTTTAAATTTACGTGAAGCTAAGGCAAAATAACCAATTAAAATATTATTTGCCATCAAATTTCAGGGAGTAAATTAACGACTAATCTCATTTTGAATATGAGAATTACAAATTTTATAGGCTCTCCAGCCGGTTAATGTCTGCGTTGGTTAAAGGCGGGTAGTTAAAGTTTATTTCAATTGCCAAGGCAATCATCCAATTGAGTTCATATAATTCACATTTCATATCTGATATTTATCGTAGTTGCGAAAGATGGAAGAATAATTAAATATTGCAGATTCCTTTAGTTCGTAGCGCCACATGGATGTATTATCCTATTCTCGCCCTTTCCATCCATACCCATGCGCCTAAATAAAATGAACTCCACTGTTTACTTTTTCTAAAAGAATAGTAGACTATAACCTGTATCTATACTATGTTCAACCCCGACCTTGTGTTTCGTGTTCACAAAAACTCCTGTCGACATTGCGCTAAACTTATAAAAACAGAATAATAATGAATGCACGGGATCAGCGCGTGTAAATTAAATTTTTTGGTGCTAAGAAACTAGAGTTTACTCAAGTCAGGAAAATAGATTTTGTAGTTCGTATTATCACAATGAGCTTTACACTATCTAAGTGCATGGTAAATTATTAAAAGTACTTACCTGAACACTATTCAAGACATATTGCTAATTGCATAGATACTAGAAATTAGCATTCGGATTATTCTGCCAGAAAGATTGTCAAGTTATCTGGAACACAAATCATTTCTCAGCTCCTATCAATATGGTTTCCGCTCCGGCCGCTCAATCACATAGTCTAGGGTCTTGAGGTGAGTCGTCATACAGCAATTACTATATCTCCCACGATAAACTAATTCAGAAAATGCAATTGTATGTAGTTAGAGGCTTACCGGTCCCTTTTTTAAATCCTATTTATTCAAGCGTCAGCAATGCGTAGTCATAGGAAGTGACATGTCAGGTTTTCTAGTTATGTTATGGTGTTACCCAGGGCTGTCTTGGGGCCACTGTTATTTCTAATCTATATAAATGACTTTTCTCTATTTGTGTTGCCTGCAAATCAACTTTCCAACTATTCAGAGCCCGTTAAACTCCTACGTACATATATCTAGATGATAACCTTACGCAGGAGAAATATATTGATCAGTTAAATAGATCGCTTTCAACCACGATCTTCCTGTTTAGGAAATTAACAAGCTTTCTCGAATTCGACATCCTAAAAAATAGCTTATTTTTCCCTTTTCCATTCTAGACTTTTCTACACAGTGGTCTTATAAGGTAACATCTCCCGCGCACATAATTATTTATGTACCAAGGGTCGTAAGTCCCTTTTTTTTGGTCGAGAATACAGTTTGTAATCCGTGGCCCGTAGGGTCGAGGTTTGCAAGTATTCGAGACAAAAAAAAGGCACTGTACGACCCGCGGTGCATATCATATTTTTATATTTATATTTTTCAAGTATTTCGTACATAAAGCGCCACTTACGATCGACAAAACAATGGAATTAGAGCAGCGGTTTTCAACCTTTTTCGAACCACGACCCCCTTACAAAAAGAAAAAACAAGTTTACCCTTTCGCGACCCCCCAACCTTGATCTCTATTAATAAAATCTAAAATCAATCAAATTTTAAAATTTCTTGTTATAGTTTTTGGTATGATTTCTCATTAAAAATCGGTTTCATTAAAATTGTATGTGTGTAATATTTAGATTTTTAGATTTTAGAATATATGATTTAACTTTATTGGTTTTTTTCTCAATAGCTCGGGACCCCCTTAGAATTGCTTCGCGACCCCCCCAGGGGGTCGCGACCCACAGGTTGAAAACCGCTGAATTAGAGTATACTTACGAGGGAGGTACGACGAAAAAGTTTTTTTACAATAAAAGAAGGTTATCAGAATACTCGTTAGTGCTAAATTTACGGAACACTGTCAACACTGTCACTGTCACTGTCAACTGGACATTTTGCTCCTCTCTTCACTTTTTATTTACTCTCATCTTGTGGAAATTCACAGGAGTGCGTCCAGTCTCTCTATCCAGTCTGATTACCAGAGCACAACACAAGTGTCCTTGGGCTTCTTAGAATACCTCTCTACAGGTTAGCTCTAAGCGCTAAAAATTCTTTCCATTTAAATTTATATAACCATCTCATATAAAGCAACTAAACTTATTGCCCTTCAAAAGATTGTAACAAATTTCACTCTAAAGTACTTTTTTTACTCGGATGATGAGTATTTTAGAACACTCTATGGTGCCAATCCACATTCGAGTATTTAAATGCTCATATTTACAGAATGCTCTGATACTCTACATATTTCTTCATTCATACTTATTTATATCTTTCTACACGAATGTGAAATGTTATATACGTATATATGTTTTTATGTTTTATTAATTTGTTGTATTTTGTCAATCTGCTGTTTACCAGTTACCTCTCTGATTTGCTGCAAATGTCCATTTATGTTCATATAGTGGTGAAGTTAAAAATGTTTTATTTATCTACCTATCTATTACATAATTTGCCAATGTGAATGTTCCATGACGGCTTAGGGTCTATCTGTACCCCAAGAAATTTTACTGACTCTGGGTTATTATTTATCTCCATATTACGTTAACTGAAAAGCATGGTTTCCGTTTTAGAGATATTTAAGTTTAATCAATTTACATATTTACAATCGTTGTGTCATCAACGGAGAAGATAAAGTCGACTCTGGAGTCACAATGAACTAAATCATTGACATAGATATGGAATAATATTGATCCCAGTACTGACCCCTGTGGTACTCCACATTCTGATGTTCTCATCTAAGAACGATGTAATTCGAAATAACATTTACAATGGCTTATCAAATCACTATGTGCAACTTAACACTCTTGACAATTCAGTTCATCACAATATAGCATAGCCCAAAAAACTGGTAAATTTTGTGGATGATCCTCCATTTACGAACTCAAACAAGACGTTGACTCCATAAATACGAATATAAAAATTATGGAAGTTGTCGCATCAAGAAATCCGTTTTTCAAAGTATCTCAATTAAAATTTCCGGGGCCATTTACTCGAAGAATAAAAGAGATGATTTAGTTATGTAAAAGGTATCCACTAGATTGTATAACCGACTTCAGTTTTGGGTAGGTAACATTAATGACTGTGCGATCAAAGATATTGTTCGGTCGCAGGACCCTTAGAAAAAGGTATATATGAAGGAGAAATTCTAATCAATTTTGTATTATACAGTTTTCGAGAAATCACGTTCGAAATATTTGAATTTTAAAGTCATTTAAGTAAAAAGAATAGTCTTGATAGTCCAGTCAACGCGGGGTCTCACCTCTAATTTGAGTGCTAATGGATAGATTTTAATGAAAACTTGTGCAATGTATTTGCAATGACGTTAATAAAAAAGCTGAAAAAAAGGTTAGAGTAGGAAATGATCGGAAGGGGTTCCGTAACTTGTAGAATTAGGTCAAAAATAAAAAAACAAACAATATATTTACCTTTTTTTTGGCCCAAAATAAGATGTTTTTACCCCCTTTATTCACCGGTTCCGTAACTTGTAGAATATGGTCAAAAATAAAAAAACAATATATTTACCTTTTTTGGCCCAAAATAAGATGTTTTTACTCTTATGAATTTTTTCTAAAAATGCATATTTTTCAAAATATGGCCACTTGAAAATTCCTAAAAGTGGGGGAGGGGAACTGTAAAAATTAAAAAAAGAAATCTGAAAAATTTCAAGTGAATGTATTGTAATATGTTGCACCCCTTAAAATTTAAGGTTATGTTACTAAAAAGTAGGCAGACTTCAACAGATCGAATGTCTGAATGAATGTAGTGTATTTGCACCTACTCAAGGAACCTACCAGAAGATTCCAAAGTGACATCTGGAATTATCGAGAGAATGGTGGCATCATCACAGAACAATCGAGATCTGTCATTTTTAGGTATAAAAGACGACCGCATTCTCGGCGAGTAGTTCAGAAAGTTCAGAAAGTATAGAAAGTGAGGTTAAGAGTTCAAAAAGAAACAAAGTGATAAACATTGTGATTTTAGTCAGTAAAGTGTATTTAAATTAACGATAGTATTGTGAAGTATCCAGTAAATATTTAATAAAGTGTGTTAGTGGACATCTCTTGTTATAATTTTTGGAACCCACGGAATTTGCGAGGGTGGTTTCCTAAGGGTGGAAACACGTTACAATTGGTGTCAGAAAGCGGAATTTTATGACAAGAGGAGCTCTGTAGTTGTGTTGGAGTGTTCGAGAAGTATTCTCGGGAGTTAGTGCTAACACAGGACTAATTTACTGGACATTTGTGTTGTTATTTTCGAACAGGAAAATAGTGTTTAAGTGCATTTTTGAGACATTGTAGAACATTTTATTAGGACATTAGTGTGATAATTAAATCCTTTGAACTGAGAAGTGATAGAGACACTGAAAAAGACTCATTTAGTGCGTGAAAATTTCTAGAACTTTTCTATTTGGACATTAGTGGAGATTATTAAATTCTCTGAACTGGATAGTGACAAAAGACTCTGGATAAGACTTTTTCGTGCTATTTCGAGATTTGTCTAGAAAGTTCCATTACCGATATTGACGTGACAGTTAAATTTATTTTATTTTAATTTCATCGTATGCCCGTAACAACAAGAAGTATGGCATCCGATAAACAAATACAGGACTTATTCGAACAATTCCAAAAAATGATGGCGCAGCAACGGCAGGAAGACAAAGAAGAACAGGAGAAAAAACGTCAGGAAGAACAAGAACAGCAAGAAAGAAGACGCCAAGAGGAGGAAAAACGGCGTCAAGAAGAAAGGGACGAATTAAAGAAAATTATGGAAGATCAGGAAATAAGACGCCAAGAAGAAAAGGAAGAGCGAGAAAAACGACGTCAGGATGAAGAGAGAAGACGCCAAGAAGAAAAGGAAGAGCAAGAAAAACGACGTCAGGATGAAGAGAGAAGACGCCAGGAAGAAAAGGAAGAGCAAGAAAGAAGACGTCAAGAAGAAAAAGATGAATTGAAGAAAATGATGGAGGACCTGAAGATACGACAGCAAGAGGAGAAAGAAGAGCAAGAAAGACGACGTCAAGAGGAGAAAGAGGAACAAGAAAGACGACGTCAAGAGGAGAAAGAGGAACAAGAAAGACGCCAAGAAGAATTAAGGAAAATTCTGAATGAACAAATGAAAATACAGCAGGACGCTATCATTTCTGCCAACGAGGAATTAAAGAGTGAAGTCAAAGAAGAGATAAACAAGGTAGAAGAAAAAGTAGGTGAAGTCGAGACAGAAGTCGGTCAAGTTAAAGAAAAAGTAAACAAGTTCGAAGAAGAAGTCAAAGGAGAAATAGACCGGCTTAAACGACAGTTGAGAGATAGAGGAAGCCAGCAGGTGGTATCATCAGGTCAGCGACTAAAACCTCCTTCTTTTGACGGCCAAGGTTCCTGGACGACGTACAAGAGGCAGTTTGAGGCGGCAGCGTGTGCGAACAACTGGGATAATGAGGAAAAGGCCATGGCATTAGTTCTGGCGTTAAGGGGCCAAGCCTCAGAGTTACTCCAAACCATCCCAGTTGAGAAACAAAGGGACTTCAAAGTCTTGGAAGCTGCATTGGATTTGAGATATGGCGACCAACATCTCGCCCAAGTATACCAAGCCCAGCTAAAATCACGAACACAAAAGGCTGGAGAGAGTTTACAGGAATTCGAAGCTGCGATAGAGAGACTGGCACACCTGGCGTATCCGAGTGCACCTAAAGAATTCCAGGAGCAATTAGCCGTGGGGGCCTTTTTAGATGGTATAAGGGACGAAGAGGTCAGGCGAGTTCTGAGGCTGACAAGACACCAAAGTAGTAGCGAAGCTTTGGTGCGTGCACTCGAAGTAGAAGCCGCTTACAGGGATTCTCCAAGGTCGAGAGTGCGAGCTGTGACTCTCGAAGAATCGCAACCAGAAATGAACCAGAACCCTATGTTGACGGAGATGCAGAAAATGTTTACCAAATTATTGAACAAAGTGGATGATCTTAGGGAGCAGAGAAAACAACAAAATAAAGGAAAGCCGAGTGGAGGTATTAAATGTTACAACTGCGGCAAGGTAGGACACATGAAGCGAGACTGTCGACAGCAGAATTCGGAGAGTCGAGTAAATGCTGTGAATCTTGAAGAGAAGCAGGAAAACAGTACCAAGGGGGTTGTTCTGGCTAGGGAATGCAGTGACCCCAGAGAAATAAAGATTTCCCAGCTTCGAAGAATCGCAAGCAGTCTGTTGTTGCATGGATATGTGAACGGAAGAAAATGTTTGTTTACCATCGACACAGGTACTACGTCATCAATAGTACGGCCAGGATTTATATCGGGCATAAAGATTACCAAGAGGCAAAATGAAGAAGTGATCGTCCGGACAGCTACGGGGGACAGGGCTACGGTTCATGGAGAAGTAGACCTGGGTTTGCAGATTGGGCATTTGAGGTTCGACCACAGGGTCATCGTGGCTGACATTACGGATGACTTCATTTTGGGACTGGACATTATGGAACAGTATGGGTTTATCGTTGACGTAGGAAAGCGAGTCTTAAGGATTGGGAACAAACAATTTATTCTGTCAAAAGTGAACGACCAATGCGAGAAAACCAGGCTGTTGACAACGCAGGCAGTCAAAACTCCTGCATTATCCAGAAAACCAGACAAGGAAGATTGCAAGCGCTACCCTCAGGTGAGAAAATTGCCGAACATGGTTGAAGTGAACACTGTCAAGGTCGATCTTCCAGACAGTTGGTCAACGAAAATTCTGAGGCGAGAGCAATTGCGCGATGTAGAAATCGGACCTATGTTGCGAGCAAAAGAAGAGGGAACGCGTCCAGCATGGAAGGATGTTTCCAACAAAGAAGTGGGGCTGAAGGCTTTATGGTCACAATGGGATTCACTTACGGTCGTAGATGGGCTTTTGAGGAGAGCATGGGAAAGCCCAGATGGGAAGCAGGTTGCCATGCGTCTAGTGATTCCCAGGTGTCGTGTACCAGAAGTACTTCAGGAAGCACATAATAAAACGTCCAGCAGACACTTCGGCATAAACAAGACATTGAGTAGAGCACGGGAACAATTCTATTGGGTTAATAGTCGCCAGGATGTGGAGGCCTGGTGTCGCAAGTGTAAGAATTGTGCTGCCCGTGGTGAACCATTTTCCATGAGCAACTACAGAAATGGAAGTCGAGAACAGCCAAAGAATGATCGAGAGCAGATGAACAGAACTAGTAACCGCTTGAAGGCTCGTTATGATCAGAATGCCAGTACAGGGGGATTCAAGATGGGGGATCTGGTTTGGTTGTACAACCCACAGCGGAAGGAATGGAGATCCCCGAAATTTCAACCTCCTTGGGATGGACCGTATACTGTTATTACCCGAATTAATGATGTCGTCTATCGTATTCAACGAAACAAAAAGTCCAAGATGAAGATCGTACACTTGGATAGACTGGCGAAGTATGTGAAAGAGGCTGAATTGCCTGACCGGGACGTTCAGGCTTAAGGAGGGGGCAGTGTAATATGTTGCACCCCTTAAAATTTAAGGTTATGTTACTAAAAAGTAGGCAGACTTCAACAGATCGAATGTCTGAATGAATGTAGTGTATTTGCACCTACTCAAGGAACCTACCAGAAGATTCCAAAGTGACATCTGGAATTATCGAGAGAATGGTGGCATCATCACAGAACAATCGAGATCTGTCATTTTTAGGTATAAAAGACGACCGCATTCTCGGCGAGTAGTTCAGAAAGTTCAGAAAGTATAGAAAGTGAGGTTAAGAGTTCAAAAAGAAACAAAGTGATAAACATTGTGATTTTAGTCAGTAAAGTGTATTTAAATTAACGATAGTATTGTGAAGTATCCAGTAAATATTTAATAAAGTGTGTTAGTGGACATCTCTTGTTATAATTTTTGGAACCCACGGAATTTGCGAGGGTGGTTTCCTAAGGGTGGAAACACGTTACAGTATCATTGAAATACAAGACTTTTTTACTTGCAACTTTTCTGTAAAGTGCGTTTTCACCGAGTATTTCTGGAAAAACATGAAAAACTACCCCTTTTTGAAATTGTAGCGCTTTAAAAATATGTAATTTAAAAATTGGAAAAAACTTAGGCGTATGAATTGAGGCCTTTTTTGTCTCGTGGAGTTTTTTTTAACTTGATTATTTCACTCATTAACGCTATAGCCAATGAGAGCCCGTTTTTTCACAACATTGCACCAATCAAACGTCATTATTAGTGGTAATTCAAGCTAGATCTGCTTTTGACAGGACCAACATGCAAAATTTATCGCTCTAATTTTTTAGGTCGCTGCAGCGGCAAATATTGCGAAAATTTTTTGACGTTTTGTGTCGTGACATGTTTTCGGCAAATAAGACAAATCGTGCTTTTAAATGTTATCTATAAATATCTTCTCTAGCTTGTCACTAATTGTTAACGTAAATTGTAAATTGTAGTACTATATTAATAACCTAAAAAGCCAATGCTGTGTGGAACTTTTATAGGTTCGGGACAAGTTATAGGTACACAGCTTTCAATGGCTTAATACCTAACATAATTACAAAATAATTTTCCCAACTAAAATTAAATATGAATATCTACGAAGCAGACAAATTAGTTATTTCATGATAAATACACAAATGTAGGTACTTACTTATAATAATTCATCAATCATTACAAAGCAGCTAACACTTATTTGGAAAATCAAAACTCTGAAGTATCACTATATACATTATAATTCGTTGTACTTAGTCTCTCTACTTAAACAAGTAAACCTTAACTTAACTATCAAACTTCTCAAATTAGAAACAAGGATTAAATACATAAATATATATTAATAAACACTTTAATATAATAATTCAATTCACTGTTTAGGCTAGTAACTAAGTTAAGCTAGCGTTACTAGATGGCGGTACCATACCATCTGAGCCGGCAGCCTTAGAACGTAAAAGGGGTAGATTGGTAATATGCAATTTGTGTGATTTCACCGGTAATGTGATTGGTCGAAGCGTGCTTTGTTGTGATGACTAGCCTTATAAGTTACAGTACCTATGGTTTAACGTATATTGTTTTTCTTGATTGTCATAATTTAAACCTACTTTGTTTTTTATTAGATGAGTCGCTTTGGAAATGCATTTTTATGTGACGTAAATGATGAAATTGAAGATAAAGGTGAGTAATCTCTAAAAAGCAACAAGGAAACGTCTGAAGGCAATTAATTACTGAACATAATATTGAAGATATACTTAATAAATTATTTATTCGTGAAATATTCTCCACAAATACCACTCGTGCTTTAAATTTTATCTAAAAATTTTTTCTCAAGCTAAGTTGCCCCTAGTTAATATAACTCGTGCAAATTGGCAGTTTATTATCAAAGATTAAATCCCTCCCGCTAAAGCGGTCGGGATTTAATCAGATAATAAACTGTCAATTTGCTCTCTTTATATTACCAGGCAACGCGCTTTCGAAAAAATTTTCGATAAAATTTTAAGCACTAGTGATATTACATACGATAATTTCAGAGTTACAGGCAGGTTTTCACGATAAATAATGCACTACATTTTTTGCACATGAAAATTCGAAAAACAAGCGTGATTTATATATATTATTATAAAAAATATAAGAATAAAATATAAGACCTATATAGTTATTTAAAGGTTCAATATAATTTTTTTTCACAATTTTTATGTGTTAATGATAAAAGTGAAAAACTGCCTGTAACTCTGAAAATTAGCAAGTTACAAAAAAATTCCAAGAGACAAAAAATGTTTAGAAGGCCTCAATGCATACGTCTGACTTCAAATTTTTAAATTATATATTTTTAAAGCCCTACAATTTCAAAAAAAGGGGCAGTTTTTTCATGTTTTTTCGGAAGAACTCGGTGAAAACGCACTTTACAGAAAAGTTGCAAATAAAAAAAAATCTTGTATTTCGATGATACATTTACCTGAATTTTTTCAGATTTCTTTTTCAACTTTTACATTTCCCCTCCTACACTTTTAGGAATTTTCGAGTGGCCATATCTCGAAAAATATGCATTTTTCGAAAAAATTCACAGGAGTAAAGACATCTTATTTTGTGCCAAAAAAAGGTAAATACATTGTTTTTTCTTTCTTTTTTGACCTAATTTTACAAATTACGAAACCCGCGATAAAAGTGTGTTTTCTACCCCTTCCATCATTTCCTAATCTAATCTTTTTTCAACTTTTTTATTAACGTCATTACAAACACATTGCGCAAGGTTTCATCAAAATCCATTCATTAGCACTCAAATTAGAGATTTTGGTCATTTTAGCGATCCATTGACTGGATTATTACTCTTCAAAAACAGTGTAGACATTTAGACTTTTTAAGTTTAAGTAAAAACTTGAAAAATTGCGGTAATTTTAAAAATCCAAACACGCAACTGACGGAGAAATATTGTTGGTAAAACCGATAGTGCCCGCATCGTAAATTACACACTTTTGGCTTTGTTTCCCTATTACTGTAAACTTATGTTTTACGCACAAAACATAATGAAAAAAAAATACAGTTTTTAGCAGTCGTAGAAAAACACAAATATTAAACTATAAAACTGTTAATTATGTTGTTAATTTGTTCAATTTATAATTCATGCTAGCTATATTATCCAATATAACTTTCACGTGGTTATGTTTAAAACTAATAATAACAAATAAGAACTTGAAAGGCATAACTAATTGTAATTTAGCAAAGAGATTTTGGCGCGGTTGATCTTCACGGCCCTAGTGTGTACTCTTTGATCCTTGGAGCCTGGTATTAATTTCAACTTTCCTGTTAGCGCGCATTCGTTTAAAACCGGATGTTCATTTAAATTAGGTGCTTCTCATCCTCGTGGTAGTGTATATCATATACGGTCCCTCTGTGCTACATACACCGCCTTGTTTGCTTCTAACAACCTACTTTGTAACTTTTTAAAGTTATTTACATAGGTTTTGAATCCATCAACTTCCACGTATCTAGCTCGTAGTTAGTATAAGAAAAGATACTGAGGAAAAATTAATTGACACCCTGTGCAATGTATCTAAATAACACAGTCACACAAAAAAAATGTTCTGTACTACAAACAAAATTATATGGATTTAGTGTATTAAAAAATTATCTATCGTGTCAGTTTTGTTTTTTAGCCAAAAACATCCCTTAAAATGGTGTAAAATCATAGAAATAATGTAATAACTGTTATGAAGTGTCAAAAATAGTAGATGTTTTGTAGTCGAGAGTAGAGGATATAAATTCGAGCCACAGTAAGCTATTTCTATAAATTAAACTGAAATCCGCCTTTATGGGGGGTGAAAACTACCACTAAAACTCAAAAGACGCAGATGAGTGTGAATAAGATGTACAAAGGCCAAATTTTTGTATCTCAGTGCAAAATATTTGACTCTGGTGTGACATCCAGCCATTACTCTCAAAGGGTAGAGACTCAACCCTATGGAGGGTTAAAAGTACCCCCACCTTTCATAGGTTTCAAAACGGGAAAAAAAATTCAGGCTTTTGTATTAGGCAGGGTGAACAAATATGGAGTAAATTCGTTCCAACCACCAATACACGACTAGAGACTACCCTTAAAGGGTGGTAAGAGCTACCCCCATGCTCAAATCTTACATATGGGTGCTATTAAAATTCGTAAAGGGTCAAATACTTGTAGCTCATTTTGCCGAATATATAAATCTGGAACAACAACCACCCAATCTTTTTAATAAAGTTGAAACTCACCCCCATTTGGGGGGGGGGGAGGTAGAAACTACCCAGAAATAGATAGACAAAAATTTAGTTAATTAAGGTATATAGCTTACATAGATAGAAAAAAATTGTCACTGAAGAGTGACTAAAAAAAAGGAAAACAAAAACACGGAGAAGATATTTTGAAGATGAGACAGAAAAATCATAAGAAAAGAAAGTATTTGGATTGATGGTCGAAAGTATGATATAAATAGGAAAAATAATAGCTCTACATAGATTAAAAAATAGATAAGTTGATAAGTGTGATAAACAGTTCAATAAGCAAGTATGGTATAATAAATTAATGCTTAATGTATGAATTTACTCCATATTTGTTTGCCCTGCCTAAAACTACAAATACCTGAATTTTTGTTCCAGGATATTAGAAGTAATGAAATCCGTCCGTCTGTGGGGGCAATTTTCAACCTTATTAAGTCCTTACAGATTTGTATATTTGGCACAATGAGCTACAAGTATTTGACCCTTTTCGAATTTCAATAGCACCTATATGCATAAATCAATAGCACATATATGCATAAATCGACCAAGGGTAGATTCTAGTCATGTGTCGATGGTTGGAACGAATTCACTCCATATTTGTTCACCCTAAATTAACTAATTTAACTAAATTTTAAATAAGAACAAATTCAAATACTGCAATGACATGTTTACAGATCGACATTGGACAGGTTTTATTCATTTTTGAATTACTTCATTCAAAAGTATGTTGGGTTAATGGAAAATATAATAATATTGTAATGATGTA
This sequence comes from Rutpela maculata, assembly GCA_936432065.2. Classification (NCBI taxonomy): domain Eukaryota; kingdom Metazoa; phylum Arthropoda; class Insecta; order Coleoptera; family Cerambycidae; genus Rutpela; species Rutpela maculata. The sequence continues at coordinate 139,476,210 of OW386291.2, read as the reverse complement.
CCAACAAATAACTCAATTACTTCCACATCCAGTGGAAGTATAGTAACGACAAAAAAATTTTTGAAAATTTTTATTGTTCAAATAGGCTTAGAATGTCATAAAACGTCGAGATTTTAAGTTTGAGCGAAAACAAAAATGTCTGTCGGTCTGTCTGTAACTTTTTTTGTGCGCACGATTACTCTGGAACCTTCAGGCGCGCAACCAGGGGCAATCAGCCCCCCCCCCGCAAGCCATCTTCCACGAACCTAAAAATAAAGAATAAGCATAATCTCTATCAGTACAAAGCAGTATCCAAATTATCCCTTGAAATAAATATGTTGTAATTATTGCCAATATTATCTAGTAGAGAAATCTAAACACATCCGTTTTCAACCATTTTCTGAAAAGTTTTCCCGATCCTCTGGGGGAGGCCTGTTCTATTGCCCCCCAGATGAATTTTCTGGCTGCGCCACTGGGAACTGTTTAAGATATTGACTTGAAAGGACCCCGGAACCAAAACCGATGAAAATGGTGTTTCGGTGGAATTGGCTGAAACTTGCTATTTAGTAGTTCAAGTCATGCTGATCAAAAGTTCTTATTACATCGAGCTAATCCTATGGACAGTTTTTGAGATACATCTTGTCAAAGTTAGGTAATTTGCGTTATTTTAGACATTCAAGAATTTTTTATATTATTTTTATATTTTTTTATTATATTATTAAAGTTTCGTAAACAACTTTTTCCACATACAAAATTTTTTCGTTGTGAGAGACCTGGATGGAAAATCTGGATGTAGAAGTAGTGATTCCCTGGGCTGCGGTTTTTTAGTTAGCACTGCTTTATATTTTATTTTGTTTTTATAAAGTTTGTTCTTAAAAATATAACCGAATGAAACACCCATCTCTTGCTAACTAAATCCAACTAATAGAATATCATGTGAAAGACCTTTGATGGATAGGTTTCATCTCCTTTAAAAGTCATAAACTTTAAATATCTTCTCTGAATTTGTTCAATAGCATTATCCTGCATAATGTTATTAGCATATAACAGGGTCATATTTAAATTTAAAGCGCACAAAGACGTAATATTACATTTTTAATAAAATAATAGTATTAAATTTTTTAAAAGTTCACACCATTTCAATTGGAAATAAAATACGTTTTGTTATTCAGATTTTTTCATATTACTTTTAATGGTAATGTTTTATAGCAGTTTTTCATGCAATTTAAGTTACTGAAAAAGAAAATTCAAAGTAAGCCATGCGATTGAAAAACGGGTTTTCTAATGATTTTCAGGTGTAACAAGCAGTTGTCCAGCTCTAACCTGTAGAAAAATAACAGTTAAAATGGAACAGAGTACCTCCGGTATTTATGATGTTAAGCTTGGAACTCCTCAAGGGGGAATTCTGGGACCATTGCTGTTTCTTTTGTATATTAACGACTTGCCAAAATTACATCACCGATCGGAGAGTATTTATATATGCAGATGATACAACGTGGTCTCAGATGCTAATGGCGATGCGACGATAAAAAAAGCCCAACATGCCATAAAAGAATTTTATAAGTGGTGTCAAAGCAACCATCTTGTTGTCAGTGCAGGAAAAACTGTGGCCATGGAATTTTTAAATAAAACTAAGACACCATCTAGTTTTAATTTGAAAATAGAGAATCAGGCGGTAGAAAATCAAAATACCGTAAAATTCTTGGGATCATACATCAACTCTAAGCTATCGTGGAATGATCAAATTGAACATGTCTGTAGTAAACTTAACAAGGCGTACTATGCCATATTCTCCCTAAAAAGTACACTTGATGTAGGGTTAGCCTACTCAGCGATATGCTATAATATTATTAGCTGGACACAAACAACTTCTAATGTAAGAGTATTTATTCTACAAAAGAGAATAATACGTCTTAAATTTGGCTTAAACCGTATGGTCTCCTGTAGAGATATTTTTAAACAGAAAAAATATTAACCATAGTTTCAATATATTTATTAAAATTATTACAGCACATTCATAGCAACAAAGATAAATTCCAAACATGCACTGACATTCACAAATACAGCACAAAAAATAATATTTTTTACATAAAACAATGCAGCAGTGAAGCATACAAAAAATGACCATATTATGCACTATGCAGGTTCCTACTATTATAATGTGTTACCACACGAAACAAAAAATTTTAAATCACCAAAATTAAAAACGTGTTAACAGATAATATTTTTTACGATATCAATTAATTTGAACATATTAAATTGCAGGAAAATGAGATTTTTTGATTACTTACAGCTTTAACACCCTTTGAATGTTATTATAATGCCTAGTCATAGTTAATCGTAATGTCTATATCATATTTCTCGTTTGTTACTTACCTTTCATGCTTATCTAGCATTTGTTTATAACGAAATATACCTATTGGTATATAGAACTGTTATATATAATTAATTTATATATTATATTTATATATTACTTCCACATCCAGTGGAAGTATAGTAAGACAAAAAAAAAATTAAAAATTTTTATTGTTCAAATAGGCTTAGAATGTCATGAAACGTCGAGATTCTGTCTGTCTGTCGGTCTGTAACTTTTGTGTGCACGTTTACTCTGGAACCGTTTGAGATATTGACTTAAAATTTGGTACACATATGTACTTTAACGAGATCTAGAACTAGATTATGTTTTCATCTTGTTCCGTCAAATGGTTGGGGGTGAATTGGGGTAAATTTGGAGTAAATAGGTAAATCAAGCAGATAAGAGTTCATAAAATTGATATTTAGTATAGACAAAAAAAATTTGGCATTAGCCACCCCCATTACCACCCCCACCCCATTATTAAAGGGAATGAAAAAAATGTGATTTAGTGTGTGTACAAGAACCAGAAACCTCAAAATACTTTTTTACTTTATCCACCCCCCACTCCCACCCCCTGTCACCACCCCCATCCCACTTCCGATGTGGGGTATCGTTTTATGGGTTTTTGGGGTAGAGGATTTCAAATATTATATTATTAAAGTTCCATAAACAATTATTTCCAGATACAAAATTTTTTCGTTGTGTGACTTGGATAGAAAATCCGGATGTGGAAGTAGTGATTCCTTGGACAGCGGTTTTTTTTGTATGTTTATATGTTTGTTATGCATTTTTGTTCAAATTGACATATCTTATCCACTGTACAACAGTAACTGTAATTGTACCATTGTGGCATTTAAAGGTGAATAAATTGAATTGAATTGAAGAAATTGAATTAACTTTTAACTGTACGAGATGGTCGGCAAATTTTTAAAGATAATAAAATAATGAGCAATTTGGCGTCATAAAAAATTATTATTCTTCACGATGTACACAAATTCACATTATATATTATTATGACACCACAATCATATCGTACTTAGCGCTCGCTCGCTTGGACGCAAAACCGGTACCGATAGTCGCGCGTGTATACCATCCATATGCTAGTGCGTAACAAAAATATTCGTAAATAAAATAGTTTTTTAGTATGGCCCTCAATGAAAAATTTTTTTTTCAAAAATGTCTCCTGTATCTTGGCTTCAATTGCTTCTCTGCATGTATATGAAAATTTGCAAAAATAAAAAGTTTGTCGCTTAGTCGAAATATGAGTACATTCTTAGCGAAGTAATAAGTTCACTGTAATTTAAAGAAAATAAAAAACAATAATCAATAGAAACAAAAAGACAATTGAAAGCGCTTGTTTGTGTACTTGAATTTTTAAAAGTCAAGTCGATAGCTCAATTAGATTTCAAGATATAGCGATGTAAATTTAAAAAAACACCAATCTTCTAAACAGTCAATTTCTGAAGTTTTTTCTAAATAAAAAAGTCCTGTACACCTCTATGCAATAAAATCCCGTACACTTGAAAAATCAAGTAATCCAGTTTTCACTAATATTAAGTGGTGTGAATCAGTCTTTTTGGAATTAAATTTTTTTTTATTATCATATAGGTTATAAAAAACTGACATTGATTATGAAACGTCATAAGTAATGTATTTGAATAATGTTAATCCAGAAGAAAAACATAACTACGATTGTATTTATTTATTGTGTTAATAATGTAACCTAATATTTTGTACACTTCTGTGCAATAAAATCCCGTGTACCTATTTTTCGCTGTATTAAATCATTCTTTATTTATTTGTCAGTGTCAGTCACGGTCAGTAAACTATACGGTTGCATCATCCTGCAGCTTTTAGACGAAGGAGCGCGCGGGGGAGGTAACCGAAAATGACGTAGCCTCTAGACCCAGCCAGGGCCGGCACTAGACATTTTGCTACTCACTCAATTAATAAACACTGATATAGACGAATAGTATACACTGGGACGACAGCAAAAGTTTATTACACCAGACAGTGACAGTGCGACGTGCGACAAACAATATAAAAATAAACACAATGTCGTTGTAGTATGCCAGACAAATTGAAAACACGACACGTGGCAACTAGTGCCGGCTCTGGATCTACCTAGACTTTGACCTTGATCTGAATAATTAAACAAATAAAGCGTGCAAGAGAGACAGATATCCTATTCCCATGCAAAAGATAGAGACAAAGATATAGGTAGCTACATGACGTAGACGCTAGACCCAAGTTCCCCCCCGCGCGTTCCTTCGTCTAGAAGCTACTGGATGAGGTAACCGTTATAGTTTAATGACCGTGAGTGTCAGTGACATATTGCCGAAATGCCGAAATTAACTGAACATGAAAAAATTCTAATTGTTTCTAAAATTGAAGAGAGATGGTCTATCAGAGCAGTTGCTAACCATTATCACTTAAATAAAAGTACCGTTATGTGTGTGAAGAAAAGGTGGGATGAGGAAGGTATTATAAAGAGAAAAGACGATTCAGGCCGACCGAGAAGTTCAAATCTCGCTCAAGATGAAGCGCTCCTTGGCTATTTGAGGGAAAATCCGTTTCAAACAGCAGTAAAGTAATAGCAACAGCAGTAAATGACAAATTTTTCAGCATCGAGATCAACAACTAGCCGAAGGATAGGAAAATCGGAATTAAAAAACTGTGTAAGTGCCAAGAAGACCATATTAACAGAAGAACATAAGCAAGCCCGCATTCTGTTTTGTTTAAATTATGTCTATTGCCCGTTGGAGTTTTGGAACAATGTTGTGTTTACCGATGAAAAAGTTTTCCAGTCTTGTAATGACGGACATATTCGGATGTAAGGGTAAAAACACAAAGAAAGCAGGCAACCTGCTTACTGGTACTCAGCGCCTATAAGCGCCAATAATTAAGTACGCTTTTAAAAGAGTAAGAACACAAAGAAAGCAGGTTGCCTGCTTACTGGTAGCCGGCTTTGTCTATGTACGGGAACGTTTAAAAGCGTACTTAATTATTGGCGCTTATAGGCGCTGACTGCCAGTAAGCAGGTTGCCTGCTTTCTTTGTGTTTTTACCCTAATGTCCTGCAAATAACAGGTTTCACGAACGCTACGTGTCTCCGCGGAACAGGTCCGGGCGATTTTCTGTTAATGGATAAGCGTGTATGGCCCTGGTGTAGCGTGCGTATCATGGGTAATGGTAGATTTAATGGACAGGTTTATATTTAATATATTTCCAATGGGGTAGCTTCCATTTTTTTTAAATTCAGTTTTGGTGATATAAATCAAGTAATGTTATTATTTTAGCAATTACTGCATAATCAATTTAAACCAAAACGATAATTTCTTAAATAAAAATAAGAAATAAGAATACGCCCGTCTAGACGCAGATTTCAAACGATTTTATTTGGCGGGAAATAATTTAACCAATAATAGACAACTTTCGCTTAGACTGTAACTATCTTATTTGAATGCCAAATTGTGTATTTTCTTTACATTATTTTGCCTATAACACTTCTATTTTGCTCAATATCTTGAAAATCAATAAATATTATATACATGTATTTAGAAGGAATTTGAAGTTATTTATATTTGTTATCATTTAGAAGTTATCTTGAAAATGTAAACAAAATTCGCGGCGAATATTATGTCGCAACATTGTATAAAAACGGCTCTCTTCCAACTTTGCTTGCTTGCTGTCAGTTGTCAATTCTTGTCATAATATAAGTGAAGGAAACATAGGTTAGATTTACTTGTTGTTTGTTTATGTACCGTTTGATTTCGTTTTTTTATATTTTATCAATAAACTATTAAGATGGAGTTGAATTTTGTGAAAGGAGATTCATCCAATCTGCCCAACGTTTACGACATGATAGATTCTTTCTATAAACAAAATTTGGATTTTTTTGTCAGAAAACGTGAATAATGTGAAAACGCAAAGGTAAACACTTCTATTTAAGTATGCAAGTACACTTATTATTAGTAAGTGTATTTTGGATCTGTAGGACTGGTTTAAACTTACTTCAAAATGATCTTCAAAACAAAATATAAACGAACCTGAAGGGATGGGATCAGAATTATTTGAAGTTTGCCACCAAGTTCTTCGAATATCCATATTTCTTGAAACAAAAATTTTTTCCGACGCACTTATACTTGTGTTTCCACAACTTTTTATAAAACATCTTTTAGACGACATTATCTATTATTTTTAAATAACAGCAAATACCTCCATAAAATAAATTGAAATGTTTGTCATCTGTCATTTGACTGGCCGTTGACATTGTTGTCATGTTTTGCTAAATATGTTTTCAAAAATCTAATGGGCATTAAAAATTATTTAAAATAATAATTCACGCCTGTTATCATTTTTTACATAAGAAAATTAAATTTCGTGGATAAATATATTAAAATTGATTTAATAAATAAACTTTATACTCCTGTTTTCTTCAAACATCCTCACTAGAACTAGAGAAGGAATTTCAACTTGGCAACACCACACTGTTTTGTATAAAACCATTCTATCAAAAAATCCACACAGTTCAACTACGTCATCGGCAAGTTTAACGACGTCACCAATTTAAAACACCTGTTGCTCCACTTCTTATAACTTCTGTTTTCTCAAAAAATTGATAATTATTTTCGCGGAAATCTGTATTGGAAGGCTTGTTTGTACATATTCTATGATATTATTCAATAAAAAAAAAAAATAGGAAAATACCCCATTGGCGATAGACACAATTTAAATAAAACATAATGCGTGCTTGCTTCTGTTCTTCTGATAATATGGTCTTGAGAGTTTTTTATTTCCGATTTTCCTATCCTTCGGATAGCTGTTGATCTCGATGCTGGAAAATTTGTCATGAACACAAGCGTCTCCTGCTGTTTCAAACGGATTTTTCCTCAAATAGCCAAGGAGTGCTTCATCTTGAACGAGATTTAAACTTCTCGATCGGCCTGAACCGTCTTTTCTCTTTACGCTACCTTCCTCCTCCCACTTTTCTTCACACTCATGACAATACTTTTATTCAATTGATAATGATTAGCAACTGCTCTGATAGACCATCTCTCTTCAATTTTAGAAAGAATTAAAATTTTTTCATGTTTAGTTAATTTTGGCACTGCGAAAATATAACACTGACACTGACGAATAAATAAAGAATGATTTAATATAGTGAAAAATAGGTGTACGGGATTTTATTGCACAGAAGTGTATTGTCGTGCGCAAAAAAATGGGAGAAGTTTTATAACGTATTTTTGCTAAAATCTAGTTGTGTACAACTAACTTTAATTTTTGTGACATTGTCAGTTATTTGTCAAAATTCATCGCAAGTGTGCAAATAGAGACAGATTTACATTAGAAAAAATAGTTGTCCTATTTCTTTTTGCTCACGACAGTACCACAGAAAAATATCGTAATTGCCTATTATAGGTCCCAGATAACCTACTCTACAAGATCTATAAGGTCTCCTCTGGTCTACGTCAAAAAAAAAAAATAAATAAATAAAATAAACGACTCGATTTCGCTCCACTATTAGGAATTTATTAAGATTTTAATGATATGTAACTTCCACATGTAAACATTTTTAGCACGTCACAATATTTAATCTTTATTTTTAAAAACGCAGTTGCAGAGTCGCCTAACTATGAACGCTTCTTCATCGTTATAAACTGGCGGTACATGACCAGTCAGGTGCAACGTTTTTAAAATGCATGCCAATCATATATATGAATTAAATTACCGTGAATATGCCAGAAACGCAAATTTTAGGCAGTCGTCGCGTGCAGAAGGGTGTGCAAATCGATTTTTTTTGTGTTTTTTTTTAATTGTAAAATGGATGCCAATAGTGCCAAACGAAAAGCCGTGAAAAATAATCCAGCAGAAATTCATTGGCAAGCAGTTTCCGCGCGCAAAACAACTTTTGATGCGCACATTAAATCGTAAAATTTTTTGTGTTCTTCATTTTGGATGATTTTGATTTTGGATTTTTTTCAAGGCTTTTCGTTTGGCACTATTGGCATCCATTTTAAAATTAAAAAAAAAAACAAAAAAAAAACACAAAAAAAGTCGATTTGCACACCCTTCTGCACGCGACGACTGCCTAAAATTTGCGTTTCTGGCATATTCATGGTAATTTTATTCATATATATGATTGGTATGCATTTTAAAAACGTTGCACCTGACTGGTCATGTACCGCCAGTCTATTAAGTGACGACTTTTGGATTAGACAGTACATTGGCTGAGATCCCAACACTGCACGTTTAATTTAGCAAGTAAACTTCTTAATATCACTGGGTTTTCCAATAAAATAAAGAACATAACCCAGGCACGTTCCAAATGTGATCGTGTTACATTGCTGTATTATAGATAGAACCATCCACTATTGTGTCCCTCAGAGCTTCAGAGTAAAATGCGTAGTCGTTTCTTGATAACTAGTTACCAACTGATAAACAGAGACAACAAAGGCAGCTACGTCGGTGTCGCGTCGGTTCATAAAATTAATTTGTGTCGTGTTGCACGTCCTAATATACAGTGTGTCCCAGGGTAGATGTAACAAGAGGTGTAATGGACCAAAAATTTTGGAATTTTGGAATGGTATTTGGGGATTGAGTCCTGCTTGTTGTAAAACTCACCACTAATAAAGTACCTTTATTTTTCAAAATATGAAAAAATTCCGCTAAGAAAAGTTATTTAGAATGCAATTTTATACCTCTATACCAAATTTCAGGAATATAAAATTATTTTTTTGAAACATCCCATTTTTTGCGAATTAAGAGTTGAATTCATATTTAAAGTTGTGTAGGAGCAAATGTTAATCATCTCAAAAAGTAGGCTATTGGTAAATAAAAAATTGAATATACGAGATGTAAGAAGGTATAATGTTAACCGAACTAATTGTAAAACAAGAAACAATTACTAACAGAAGATTAATGAGGTTTAAAAATTATAAAAAGTAATAAATGTAAAAAACATAACAGATTCACAAACAAATTAATTATTGACCAATACCAAACAATGTTTACAATTTTTTTTTATTCGACGTAGCTACCACCCACATCCACACACATTTCGATCCTTCGCCTGAAGTCCTTAAAACTGTTTCGAATATGACCTAACGGTATGGAGTTTACGGCATTTGTAATTATCTGCTTCAATACTGCTACATCGTTAGAAAGTGGTTCAGCGTAAACCCCATAAAAAGAAATCCAATATTGATTGGTCTGGGGATCTCGCCGGCCACTTGATCGGTCCATTCCTGGCAATCCAATTTTCTCCAAAATTTAACTTCAACCACCGATTAACCATTTCTGTGGAGTGGCCAGGGCAACCATCATGTTGAAAATGAACTAAAGGCATATCTCTTAAAATATTTAATTGTTCTTCAGAAAATCTTTCAAGAAGCTGTAAATAAGTGTGCTGGTTTAACTTTCCCTCAATGAAATAAGGTCCAATAACTCCAACGTGATAAGAAACGGCACACCACACATTCACTTTTTTATAATATTGTCTTCTACAATGAATTCTAAAATTTGGATTTTCAGAAGCCCAAAACCGACAATTCTGAGATGAAACAACACCATTGATTGTGAATGTGGATTCCTCTGAATTATGAAATGATGAAAAAATCTCTCTTCCATGATTATTTCTCCAATGGTCAAACAAAAATCCAACCTATGGCCGTCATCTCCCTCTTCAAGCGTATGTTTATAATTTGCTTTATATGCCCTAATTTTCTTTGCCTTGTAAATTATTTGGAGTTCAGACTTGCTAATATTAATAAGAGCTGATCTCTCTCTTAGTGGCATCCTAAGATTTTCTATAACAGAGGCATGAGTTATAATAGCCCCAACATTGTCTTCATCATATGCTTTTATTTTTCTTTTCATGTTAAGAACACTACCAGTAGCCAGAAACTTTTTAATTATTCTCATAGCCTGAGTACGTGACAAAGCAGTGTTTGGAAATTTCAAATTAAATTGGCTTACCACTTCTCTTAGCGAGTTTTCACCGCCAATTCCGTAGCATTGCACAATATAAATTTGTTCACTCACTGTGAGTACCATTTTCACTTAATTTTTTATGCTTGGTTCGTTAATTTGAAACAGAAATTAAGGATAATATTGACTACGTTTGACAGATATGTCAATAATAAATGATAAATGTGTATTCACTGCTTTTTTCATAGCCTACTTTAAGCTTCTGCATAACTTTAAACATTAATTCACAAAAAATAATTTCTATGCAGTTTTAATTGAATGGTTCAAAATAAAATACCAATTTATTGAAAAAACGGGAAGTTTCAAAAAAATAATTTTATATTCCTGAAATTTAGTATAGAGGTATAAAATTGCATTCTAAATAACTTTTCTTAGTGGAATATTTTCATATTTTGAAAAATAAAGGTACTTTATTAGCGGTGATTTTTACAACTTTGCTTATAAAACACCCTGTAGAACACCAAATCAAGTCATTTTTGGTATACTTTAGTTTTACAACAAGCAGGACTCAATCCCCAATACCATTCGAAAATTCCAACATTTTTGGTCCATTACACCTCTTGTTACATCTATCCTGGGACACACTGTATAGCAAGATTTGACTCTATTTTACCTACCGATACAGCACATTATGATTGAAATGAAGCAAGCTGAAATTTTAGATATTAGTAGTTTTAAATAAAATTGGTTTAAGCTTAGAAGAACCATTTTTTTTGCAAGTAAATCCATAAATAAAAATAATACGGAAAATATTCATCAGACCTTTTTTAAAAAACTGAATATACTACAAATGAAAATCGACTGCGCCACGTTTTTTTTTTTAAGTTTTGCTATAAAATAATGCATTTACTAACCGTATAGCTTAATATTCTACTTCAACATAAGTTCATTAAACTTAATAAACACCACAAACCTACTCTTAAATATAGCCTCTCATCTGAAGGAAATACTGCATCAATAGGAGTATGAATAACTAATTTTATGTGTGTTGTTTCCTAAACTGCAGTAAAACGGTAATTAACAGTTTATAAAATAGCAGTTAATAAAGAAACATTATAAAGTTAATGTCTTTACTAAAGACATAAATATAAATACCACTAAGTTTTTATTTTATGACTTGGTATAAATTAGAAAACCAACTAAGCACGCTTTTGGCAGCGTTCATATATCCGAGGATATATTGTTTTTTACAAGAAATATATTTTTAGTTAATAAATCTAAATGTTATTTATTTTGTATTGTATAAGCAGTGGTTCCCAACAAGATTTTTTCAAGGACCCCCTCATCGGTCGCTATACTGACAAGGACCTCTTAAAAGTTCAAATTCTTAAAATGGTAGAATCTACCACTGCAAGTTAAGTAAAATACAAAACAATTGAATATCTCAGTGACATTTCGCGGACCCCCGAGACAGGTCCGCAGACCACCTGTTGGGAATCCCTGGAAGGAAATAATATATGTGAATGCCTCTTAAAATATACAATTAATTGTATTGATGTACAACGAATAGATATCTATTGTTAGATACTACTAAATAAATATTTATAACTTATTCTGTGATATAGTTCAATTTTGGGGAAAATATACCCAGTCGATGAAGGTATTCCAAAAACTTGCAAAATGAATATATTTTTTTAATGAGTTCGTGAAAGTGTATAGAATAATATCTATATATAAATAATATAAAAAAAGTTAAAAGAAACATTGTTTCATCCATTTTTGAAAAATTTTGAAATTAAGTCAAGCTAGGAAAAAATAAAAAATACAGATGGATAGATCACATATTTATGAACAAAGAATGTCCTAACAAAATTTATCGCTAAGCCACGATATTTCCTGAAAAACAAACAATTTGTTCAATCTATATAAATGTTGGTTCATTTAAAAGATGGACATTGTAGCTTTCCGACGCTTTTTTGTTTTAAACAATACAAGCAAAGGATGGATGGGAAACATATACTTATGGGGCTCGTGCACCGTTTGACAGCTTGGAGGTCACACAACACTTAACCTAAATCATTCTTCTTCTTCTAGTGCTGTCCCCTTAACAGAGGTTAGCGATCATTAATAAATGCAAAATTCCCAGCTGTATTTTTTTTTAACTTTTACCTGCTATTAATTAGTAAAGTATGGGGCTCGTGCACCGTTTGACAGCTGACGTTCTTGGAGGTCACACAACCTCGTTAACCTCAATCATTCTTCTTCTTTTAGTGCTGTCCCCTTAAAGGGCTCGTGGACCGTTTGACACCCGACGTTTTTGGAGGGAGGAGAAGGAGACAAAACCTCAAATTTTCCGAATTCTCCATGTGCAGTTCGTAGTTTTCTTGTGATTGTGACGTTGTGTCTCGTTCTCCTCCCTCCAAAAATGTCGGCTGTCAAACGGTGCACAAGCCCTTTAAGGGGACAGCATTAAAAGAAGAAGAATGATTGAGGTTAACAAGGTTGTGTGACCTCCAAGCTGTCAAACGATGCACGAGCCCCATATATATTATCACACCCGAACAGAATCATTGCAATAAAAAATATAGCCCTTCAAAAAAGTTCATTCTTCATTGAGAACTGTTAAAAAGTATGTACACTTCATGATTATTATGGTTTATTAAGTTGTAGTAACGTGGATTAAAAAACAGTACATCTCAACTCATTTTTATTTCCTTGCTTGAATTTTTGGTAAATATATATACTGGAGGTTACAACTTGTGGAGAAGTTGAACCATTGGAAAAAATAAAATATCACTATTTCAGAAAAAAATGTATACTTTTCGAATGTTCAAATACAAGTTCGTTTACTTTTATGCATTTTTTTCGAAAATATGATCAATCCCATCATGATCAGAAATAGCGATTTTCACGATCTTATCCATATAACTCTCTATAGTTTTGAATATAAATTCTGGAACATTTCCGATACATTAACAAATGTATAAGGAATCCATTGGATATAGTTGAAATGTGGATAGGTGTACCTGTAATAAATACAATACAGTAAATGCAGGTAAAGATTCATGCGAGTTACCGTGCGGCAGATCTGCTTCGATCCTGCGGCAATGTGTGGTGTCTGTGTATGCGTTCATATTTATATATTTTTCCTCCATACTCACTATTTATCCTCCTATTTACTAAGAAAAATGTTAAAAATGTGTAATCAGAAAGAGAAAGAAGCTTTATTTTACTCGTTAGAACAGCTAAGAATTTTTAGAGGTTCCATAGTATGCATTTAACCGTGTACTTGGCCGCGTAGAGTGACAAAGTTACTTCACTATTTTTTTCCAAGAATACCGTGGCTTTAGCGATAAATTTTATTAGGGCATTTTTTGTTCAGAAACATGTGGTATCCACCTGTATTTTTTATTTTTCCGACCCTGACTTAATTTCAACATTTTGAAAAAATGGATGAAAAAAAATTTTTTTTCACTTTTTTCTATGTTCTGCATCCGAGCGGAATGTAAACTTTTCAGGATATTATTCTATACCTTTCACGAACTCATTAAAAAAAAAAATTATTCATTTTGCAAGTTTTTGGAGGTTTCACTATAAAATGTTCTCTGTCTGGGTAATTTCTATTTTCGATTTCTATTAATTCCCTCGAAATTTTGCTTACATATTCTCTTTCGTATTTATGTACACATTTGTTTTTATATGCATTTTCAAAATATTAGGTACAGGAAATTTTATCTATTACTGCATATATTCGCGGATTAAAAACACTGTTATCTCAACAATATGGATATATGAAAGGCTGCTCTACAACAACCAATTTAATATGTTCCACGCAATACATATCTGAATCAATTCTCAGAACTGGTATACCTCAATGATCCGTTCTCGGACTATATCTGTTTAATATATTTGTAAATGGCATAGGATATGGATTAGATGTCTGTTTTTAATGTATCCAGATTATATTAAACTGGTACATACATAGAATATTTAACTAAAGCGAACCTTGAGAGTCCACGTTTAAAGACCTTGAAATAACTTAACAAATAGCCGACCTTTATCAATCAAATAGACACGTTAATATGTGACTTCATTTGACACAATACACATGATGTCTAGAATATCTCTATATTGAAATTCATATTTTTCTTTTTTGCCATCTAAGCCGGAATATATGCGTCTTTTGTTTGGTCGCTTTGCTCTCACATGTGCCATGCCTTTTTCCTAAATATCTGAGATTATTTCCCTCATAAATTATAGAATAATACATCCCGCGAATTTTTAAATTTCAACCAATGATAGCAGTTTTACACTGAATAAACGCAAGCTAGCTTTTTTAAATTTACCAGCGAATAAATTACTTCTAGCTTTTAAATGCACATAATTGATTTAATTTACTCTCAGTTGGACTAAAAACAAAATAAAACATATTACAAATTTAAGAATTATTATTATACTTTTCACAAATACGAAAACGAAGAGTATATTGTATTTGATCGGCACATTTCTAAAATCGTAAATATCGCTCGTAGAGAAACATTTTTCATATCGTTGTGTTAGTGAACGAATTCTGAACAACTTTCAAAATGTCCGTCTGTCCGTCACGTTTCTTGTAAGCACGATAACTCAAGAAAGAAAAATCTAATTGTACTGAAATTTGGACAGTGAGTTAGTGTTGACTAGAGGAAAAACACTATTGTTTTTGAACAAAATCGATCAGTAAATAAAAATGTTATTAACGATTTAAATTTGAAAAAAAATTTTTTTGATTTTTATGTTTTTGTAATTGAATGGAAATCCATTTTAATATCTGAATATTTATATATTTTACAAATATACATTTCATAATGTAATATACAACCGTGAAAATATGATTTTAGCTCGTGTCTTATAATGTAAAAATTTACATGTTTTTACGTGTAAGGTGGTGGTGTAGTTCTTACACTTTTGACGTGCAGCTAGGGAGGGCTCCCCTACTAATTCTAGTGTAAAGCAATTCATGGCATAACTAAACTTTTTACTTTGCTATAAAATGAACTAATATTTTAAAGTGTTTAACCAATCTATAACATGTCTAAAATACCTAAAAATATTTAAAATATGCTACAAGTAGCATACATTGCATAACTGTAGATTTTTTCTAGATGGATTTGTTTAATAAATGAAATTAATACCATATTAATAACAATTTGCAATTTTGGTTTCATTGCAAGATATCCATTAATTTGCTGCATCTGAAAAAAGTATTTAGTAGGCACAATTAACTTCATTATTCAAATCGTTGTGGTATCCCATTTTTAAATTTTTCAGTTGTTAATTGCCTATGGCTAATTAATTCAGTTATTTATGCGACGCAATGGCATTAATTTACATTTATTAGTATTCAGCTCGAGTAAAATTGTCGCACTATGTGCCGAAATTATTAATATCTGACTGAATTTTATAACACTTCCTATTTATTACAGTTTCATCCGATAGTACAACACATCCACATGATATATGATAACAAAACATTTGAAAATGCTATATTGCATACACAAGTACGTGAAATAACACTAACTTTAAAAAAGGGTGACCACATAATGTTTTGAATTATGGACCTCCATCACTGTGGTCGAGTACTTTGCTAGAATTGCTATTCTTTTTCATAAGAAGAAACGTATACCTTCTTTGCGAAGGGTCCTGTCAATTAATTCCTAACCGGTGCGGTGACTCGCAAGGTAATGTAGATACCAATACAGAGATGTGGTATGAAATTTATCACATTAACGATGTAAACTTGGCGTTTGATTATTTTCTAAATATATTTATGTTTTATTTCAATAAACATTTTCCTAAACGTAAGTAAAATAAAATAAAAAATGGGTTGATAACGAAGTTCAGATTTCGAGCCTCAAACTGAAGGAGTTGTACGTTTTAAAAAATGTATATCCCGAATTGACTTCTTGTTACAATAACGAATAGAAAAAACACAATACTTTAGTTGAAAATACAAAAAAAAAAGATATTATCAAAGTAACTCTGACAACCCAACAAAATCGGCGTGGAATATTGTTTCTGAATTGTCTAATAAATTAAAACAGAACAAGAACATTATAATTAAAGACAAAAGTGAAATAGTCGATAATCAAACTGATGTTGCTAACGCATTTAACATTTTCTTCGAAAACGTACCACTTGATATTATTAACAAAATACCACATAAGGAAAGTGAAAATGCTTGTTTTAGTAATAATTTGAATTAATTATCAGCATAGCACAATATTTTTAGAACCATATTCAGAACTAGAAATGTGTAATATCATAAGAAATAAACTAAAAAATAAACATCAGGACATGATGATGCACCCCCATTTCTCATTAAAAGAGTAATGATGGAAATAATAAAACTCTAAGCTTATATTGTAAACCTATCATTTTCTGCTGGAGCATTTCCAGAAATTTTAAAAATTGGGAAAGTTATTCCTGTTCATAAAAAAACAATATACAAGCGTTACAAACCATTTACTATACCTACCTTCAGAGTTTTCAAAGATTATTGAATATTGCTTTAAACCCATTACTGATTTTTTTTGAATAAAAATAATACACTTTCACATAACCAGCACGGATTCTTAAATAATAAATCAACTCATAGGGTAATGCAATCGTTTCATGGAAAGATAATAACGTGTGCCAAAGCAGGTGAATGTCCTGATATCTTTTGCGATTTAAACAGGGCATTTGACTGTGTCAATCATAAAAAACTAATCTCCAAACTTTCTAAGTATGGGGTAAGGGGCCTAGCCTTAGACTGAGTTCAAAGTTATTTGTCATGTCACAAAAAGTATGTGTCAGTTATCAATATTACGCGCAATACAATTGATTCTGTTAACTCGGCATCTGTAGAAATTAATATGGGCGTGCCACAAGGGTCGGTATTAAGTCCCATATTATTCTTATTATATATTAATGATCTGGATGGTTTGAGTACTTTAGCAGATTTTACTTTTTACGCAGATGACACATTTATTATACTATCAGGTAAATATGTTGATATTTTCGAGATGAAATGTGATATTTTGTTGAAAAACCTTAGTAATTGGTTTAGTGAAAATTCTCTTAATTTTAATGTTGGGAAAACACAGGCATTAGTGTTTCACAATAGACAAAAGAACTGTGATATCCAAATATTCAACTTGATAATACGTCAATTCAACAAAGACGTCCAATGTAAAATTTTTGGATCTAATTATTGACAGTTGCTTAAACTGGAAAAGCCGATGAGAATTACTGAGAGACAAATTACATTCAGTAGTTTATCAGTTCAAAAATGTAAAAAATGTTCTAAACATGGCTCAACTAAGGAATTTGTATTTTGCTGAGGTTGATTATCGGTTAAGATATGGTGTTTATCTTTGGGGGGTTCCACCCTATCAAATAATATATTTTAGCCCGAAAATACGATCTTCATGTGCTCTTCGGTAAATTAAATGTCTCTGTAAATTCACCCAGTTGTCTAGTGTCTAGGACCTGGAGTCTTTAATCACCTCCCTGTGGAAATAAAACATTACAACAAACTTCCACTATTTAGAAAGAAACTTAGAGTATTTTTAATTAGCAAAACCTTCTACAAACTAGAAGAATATTTTAATATGTAAAGTGCTCTATGATTTACTTCTTTTTTTTTCTTCTCTCTTTCAGATATTAAGTCTGACTGTTCCTATACAATATTGTATCATATTGTCATAAAAGGAAAATAAAATTTATTATTATTATAATATTACAGTAATATACTTGGATTTTTTTTCTCATACTAATGTTATTTTGTTTTGCAAATTTTTACCTTAAACCTAAAATCTCGACGTTTCATGACTTTCTAAACCTATTTGAACAAAAAAAAAAATTCCGTTGCCTACTGTTTATACTTCCACTCTACTAAGTACGTGTATGTGGAAATAAAAGGGATCGATACCAGGCATAAATCAAGCAAGTGCAAAAAGTAGTTTCATAGGTTCAGAGGGAGCAGTTTTGTTAGAGGAGATAATTGTTTGATTAATCTGTTGATTAAATCAATTTAATATTATCCTGAATACAATAGCTTACATCTACATAGAAACACCCCAGCGCAATCTGTTTAATTTCACATTTCCAGGCACTATTTACGTACAAAATTTTCAGTCAATTTACGGAGTAGATTGTATATACGTGCTTTGTTGCTATCAGTTTTTGTTTCAAGTTCCTATCATCAAATTTTCCACCGCTGGCGCTGTTCGCATTAATAGTTTTTCTAATAAAATATTAGGCGCATTATAAATTATTTATTCCTAAAAAAGTCAATTACCGACCCAAAAATATTTTCCATTCATCGTGTTTCATTATTAAATCATGTATGCAGAGGAGACAGCTCAACGAAAATAATTTGTGTTGTACCTCGCATAATTTCACTTGAAATAAATATACAAGAAATATTTTGAAACCACTTAGACAGTTTAGTGGAAATATTGAAATTCACCTACTTTCACTAGACACTCTGGACAGCTATAAAGAGTTGAATGGCTCTATAATGGCTGCGCAATACACTAAATTGCTCTAAAAGAACCCACTGTACTACTACGCGAGCTTTGTGGTTGTATAATGGCTGCGTAAGAAGCTACATGGGTCTCTGAACTAAACCGCGGCATGTCTCTATAAATTAAAGGTGCTTGCAGTTGTATAGTTACTGCATAACGAGCTGAATTGTTTTATAGCAAAACCTGAGGCAGTCTTTGTACAATAAAAAAGAATATTTAGCTATATAATAACTGTATAGCTAGTTAAATTATTCTCTATGATAATCCGCAGTAGCTTTAACGCTACATAAAAACTTTCGGCATATAATGGCTACATAACGAGTTAAGTAGTTCTATAAAACAATCTGTCACAGTATTTATATAACAAAAAAATAGAATATGTATAACTAGCGTCAATTGAACCAACTTGTTCTTTAAGATACTTCGTAACAGTCTCCATATAACTAAATAAAACAAATAGTGTTGTAAAAGCTGTTTAATTCGAATTGTATTATTTCAGACGCCAGCCATATTTTTTAAAGATGTAAGGTTTTAGATGTGGCATCCATTTTGAAGAATAATTTTTTCCATAAATCTTGATCAGTCGCTTAATTTGAAGAATTTCGGTGGCGCATTGTTAATTAATGGAATATCGTGTCACATATTGACAGTAAAATTCCAGTCGCAAGTTAATTTTAGCTTTAATATACTCATAAAATTGAAATTTCGATGTACATGTATTCAGTCACAAAATGATTAAACAACGATTGAATGTTTCCATATTTTATAATTTCATAGATACAACTGTTATAAAACGAGAAAGCTCTTTATACTATTCAACCAAGAACAGTTATACAGTAACAGTGCATTGACAATGAAAACCTACAAAATTTCTAATTTGGGAACCTTTATAAAATAGTTTTTTAAGAGCTTCTTAAGATATTTTATAGATACTGTAAGAATGTTAACAAGGGGTGCTAAAGAGTTTTATAGTTATTGTTTTTGTGGCCTTTAAATGATGAAAAGGTTTTATAAACCTGTGCCTATTGTGGGTATATAGTTGTTGCACAGATGTTGAGGGAACATTTTCAGATGATACTTATAAAGCTTTTATTCATATATCAAATCAAATCAAATATGCTTTATTGTCTAAAGAATACAAACGATTTTTATTGACAAAACCAGATCTTAATCTATATGTAAAATATCCTGGTATAAAATACAAACATAATGACACAAAACAACCGTTTATTTTTGTACAATACAGGGAGTTAGTCTAAACGAACAAACAATAAAATCAAATGAAGTCAATCAAATCTGTCCTCAAAGAATTCATCAACTGAATAGTAAGCTTTACTAATTTCTTTACTTCTTTTCTAAATTTAATTTCGTTTACAATTCGCCTCAAATTTATAGGAAGATGATTGAATATTTTTTTGCTGTCATATACGACAGAATTCTTTGTCTGAGCTGATGATGGAATGGGAAGAAGGATGTTATGAGTACGACCTGTGTAGTGAACTGGGTTAGCGTTTATCTCATGTCTAAACTTTTTATGCATGAGGCATGCAGTCTCAAAAATGAAAATATATAATTCCATGTTTCAAAAACAGTGGCTTGCACCGGCCCCTTACTCATATATTTTATAGCCTTTTTTGCAGAACAAAGATATTATTAAATAAATATTGTGAACAACAACCCCAGAAACAAATTCCATAAGGCAAATGCGAATTTATAAGCACAAAATATGCATTTCTGGCTGAGTCTAATTTTAATTCATTTGACACCACTCTAATTGCATAACAATTCGTAGCTAATTTTTTACTTAATATTGAGACATGGTTTTCGAATTTTAATTTGTTATCAACATGCAAGCAAAATCTACTTTCAGTTTGATTTTTAATAATTTGGTCTTCCAAGTATACTTCATTTAGGACGCACTTAAATGTAATAATGTTAGTTTTTAAGCACATTAACGGATAACAAATTAGCGTCGCACCACTCTTTAATCATTTCTAAATCAGTGCTTACAATCTCATGAAGTTCATCAATGAATTTGTCATGCCAGAGTGTCGTTAGCAAAAAAGTGAAATTTCCTTTAATTTTAACAGATACCAGAACATTGAAATATATTAGAAATAGTAGTGGCCCAAGGACCGAACCTTGTGGTACACCAGAATTCACTCCCATTTGTTTTGAAACATTACCATTAAAAATAACTTTTTGATAACAACCAGATAAATTCAAAATATACATTGGTGATTTACAGTGTGTCACAGGATAGATGTAACAAGAGGTGTAATGGACCAAAAATTTTGGAATTTTGGAATGGTATTTGGGAATTGAGTCCTGCTTGTTGTAAAACTAAAGTATACCAAAAATGACTTGATTTGGTGTTCTACAGGGTGTTTTATAAGCAAAGTTGTAAAAATAACCGCTAATAAAGCACCTTTATTTTTCAAAATATGAAAGAATTCCACTAAGAAAAGTTATTTAGAATGGAATTTTATACCTCTATACCAAATTTCAGGAATATAAAATTATTTTTTTTGAAACTTCCCATTTTTTACGAATTGAGTTGAATTCATATTAAAAGTTGTGTAGGAGCAAATGTTAATCATCTTAAAAAGTAGGCTATTGGTAAATAAAAAATTGAATATACGAGATGTAAGAAGGTATAATGTTAATCGAACTAATTGTAAAACAAGAAACAATTACTAACAGAAGATTAATGAGGTTTATAAATTATAACAAGTAATAAATGTCAAATCATAACAGATTCACAAACAAACTAATTATTGATCAATACAAAACAATGTTTACAATTTTTTTATTATTCGACGTAGCTACCACCCACATCCACACACATTTCGATCCTTCGCCTGAAGTCCTTAAAACTGTTTCGAATATGATCTAACGGTATGGAGTTTACGGCATTTGTAATTCTCTGCTTCAATACTGCTACACCGTGGTTCAGCGTAAACCAACTGCTTGAGGCGACCCCATAAAAAGAAATCCAATACTGATAGGTCTGGGAATCTCGCCGGCCACTTGATCGGTCCATTCCTGGCAATCCAATTTTCTCCAAAATTTAAATTCAACCGCCGATTAACCATTTCTGTGGAGTGGCCAAGGCAACCATCATGTTGAAAATGAAGACATATCTCTTAAAATATTTAAATGTTTTTCAGAAAATCTTTCAAGAAGCTGTAAATAAGTGTGCTGGTTTAACCTTCCCTCAATGAAATAAGGTCCAATAACTCCAACGTGATAAGAAATGGCACACCACACATTCACTTTTTTATAATATTGTCTTCTACAATGAATTCTAAAATTTGGATTTTCAGAAGCCCAAAACCGACAATTCTGAGATGAAACAACACCATTGATTGTGAATGTGGATTCCTCTGAGAAAATTATGAAATGATGAAAAAATCTCTCTTCCATGATTTTTTCTCCAATGGTCAAACAAAAACCCAACCTACGGCCGTCATCTCCCTCTTCAAGCGTATGTTTATAATTTGCTTTATATGCCCTAATTTTCTTTGCCTTGTAAATTCTTTGGAGTTCAGACTTGCTAATATTAATAAGAGCTGATCTCTCTCTTAGTGGCATCCTAGGATTTTCTATAACAGAGGCATGAGCTATAATAGCTCCAACATTGTCTTCATCATATGCTTTTATTTTTCTTTTCATGTTAAGAACACTACCAGTAGCCAGAAACTTTTTAATTATTCTCATAGCCTGAGTACGTGACAAAGCAGTGTTTGGAAATTTCAAATTAAATTGGCTTACCACTTCTCTTAGCGAGTTTTCACCGCCAATTCCGTAACATTGCACAATATAAATTTTTTCGCGCACTGTGAGTATCATTTTCACTTAATTTTTTATGCTTGGTTCGTTAATTTGAAACAGAAATTAAGGATAATATTGACTACGTTTGACAGATATGTCAATAATAAATGATAAATGTGTATCCACTGCTTTTCTCATAGCCTACTTTTAGCTTCTACATAACTTTAAATATTAATTCACAAAAAATAATATCTATGCAGTTTTAATTGAATGGTTCAAAATAATAGAGGTATAAAATTGCATTCTAAATAACTTTTCTTAGTGGATTTTTTTCATATTTTATTAGTGGTGATTTTTACAACTTTGCTTATAAAACACCCTGTAGAACACCAAATCAAGTCATTTTTGGTATACTTTAGTTTTACAACAAGCAGGACTCAATCCCCAAATACCATTCCAAAACTCCAAAATTTTTGGTCCATTACACCTCTTGTTATATCTATCCTGAGACACACTGTAGATGTCCTAATAGCTATTATAAAATAATTAATGTTAGTTGGGATGCATACACGCAGATAAAAAGATATTTTTATTCTTTGTTCAAGTTTGGCATATTATGAAACAGATATATGCATAATATTTTCTGTCCCATAATTATTTAAAATGTTTGTCAGTCTATAATATACCTATTTGATTAAATCAAAGAGGTGTAATAAATTTAATTTATAAAACAAAGAGATAATCCAAATAAATTACATGATGACTAAGAAGATTAGCGCTGCATAAATTTTGTATCCTCGGATGTATCTAAAAATATTACAAGCACCGACATCAGACACTCATCCATCTGTAATAGCGCTGGAGCTCGACGCAGTTTAAAAACTCATTAATTTTCTGAAACGACAAATGTAACACAAACAGTAATATTGATAAAAGGCTTTAATAGAACTTTAATACAGTTTGAAGCGAGCTATTTTTGTCATTCGTTTGAAATCTTTTCATTCTGGAACAGCTGTTCGATTTTAAAAATTAAATGTTTAAACTACGGTTATAGGGAAACTGGAATAAACTTTTCTCGCAAATGCTGCAGAGAATATGTTCCCATAAGGTGGTTCATATTTCAATATTTGCTTATTCTATGCGGTTTTTAGGCCAAGGAAAAACTGTTATTGATGGAAGTCCAAAAGAAAGAGCGCCTTATTTAGGCAAAATCTCTTGTGGATTAATACAGATTGGATCAAATAAAGTTTGATGTGAGTGTAGGAGACTGTCTCAAATGAAAATGAAGTGATTGTCTTAAAAGAGGAATTATGGTATGGGGTGGTATGGTATATCAGCAAAGAGCACGGGACCTCGTAGAAGCTAGACACACATGCGATGATTCGTCTCCTTATCTCTCCTTGAAACATTGGTGTCAATTTAGCAACCTGCTAAAATAATCTTGAAAGGCAGGCACGCTGATGTTCATTTGTTCATAAGACTCGAATTACAATGCAACCTGTAGGGTGTAAATCTTAATATTCCAACGAAAAAAACGTTGATGCTATATTTGCACTTCACTATGTGAAAATGATTGTTTATGGAACTTTAATAACATAATATTTGAAATCGTCTACCCCAAAAACCTATAAAACGATATGCATCATCGGTAGTGGGGGTGGGGATTGTGGTAGAAGGGTGGTAGCGGGGCTGGATGAAGTAAAAAAAAAATTTGAGGCCTTAGGTTCTTGTATACACGCTAAATTACAAATTTTATTTTTTTCACCCCCTTTAATAATGGCCAAAATTTTTTTAAAACATTAACTTCTTTTATATAATATGCTAAATACCAATTTTATGGACTTTTACCTGCTTGATTTACCTATTTACCTCTATTTACCCTAATATACTCCCCAATCCTTCGACAGAACAAGATGAAAATATAATATTGTTCTAGATCTCGCTAAAGTATATATGTGTACCAAATTTCAAGTCAATATCTTAAACGGTTCCAGAGTAATCGTGCGCACAAGAAAAGTTACAGACAGACCGACCGACAGACAGAAATTGTTTTTGCTTAACTTAAAATCTCGATGTTTCATGACATTTTAAGCCTATTTGAACAAAAAAAAATGTTTTTAATTTTTTTGTCTATTGGATGTGGAAGTAATTATTTGCTGATATGTTTCAGTTCATGTCGTGCCAGTTAGTGTAATTAATCATTAAATCAGTTTGATAACTTTACAGACTACACTTACATACATATAGTCAGGAGATGTATCTGAATGGAGACTTTTTTTACTGTATCCGTCACCATATTTATAATACAAGTATACGTCACCTTATCTCTTGTATTCACGTTTATTTCCGTACAGAAAACTTCTAGTTAATTCATACAGACATTACTCCGTAACGAACTTCAGAATATGGTTCGCATTCATTTATTAACAATAATATAATGAACACGGATCTCGACAGAGCAGAGCGAATAATGATACCTCTCTAAACAAAGCAACTTGCTAACTAATGTTTTGTAAATTAGGGGAACAAAAACATCAGATTGCTAACTCAAAAACAATTAATTTTATCATTTGTCAGAATCTGTTTGAAACAAGTTAATAAATATCAATTTATTAGCAAGATTGGTGCGCCAATTTTAAAACTTTCCGTCTCTGCTAATTGCTACTGCACTATATAAAATGTA
Source organism: Rutpela maculata (assembly GCA_936432065.2). Lineage (NCBI taxonomy): Eukaryota > Metazoa > Arthropoda > Insecta > Coleoptera > Cerambycidae > Rutpela > Rutpela maculata. The sequence goes on along the minus strand of OW386291.2, from coordinate 139,450,938 downwards.
CTCGTATACAGGTTACCTGAGAGCCTTTCTGGTAATTTATTAGGGGAGGCAATGCGCTTTTTAACAATTATGAAAATATGAATTATAACTGTAACTGCATCGTAACTAATCCAACCAGCAAATTTGTTTTATAATTTAAATGTTATACGATTATTTTGTTTTATTGTTATTTTATTAATGCTTCTAAACTGCTAATTGATTATATTAGAGTTGCAGAATACACTATTTGGTTGTCTGCAACTGAACTGTTTTATAAATTTATCATTAAAACATTTTTACAGCCAAATTATAAAATATCTTATAAAGCAGTTAAGACATTATTTTAGAAACGTTTGCGTGACTAAGCTATAAAACATTTCAGCTTATAAAATTCAATAATTTTATAGTGCTTTTTTAGTAACGTTCGGCAGTACTTTCAGCACCGTTATAAATATATATTAAAATTATTTTATAGTTGTTTCCTATTATCTTATAAAACGATTATATTAAAGCACTATTTGAGACAGTTTTGCTATTGAAAGTAAATTGTTGTTCCAGAGTCTGCTACATAATTATGATATACCGTTGCAATCTACTGCAATATGGCAACGGCAATAAAGTAGTAACAAAATAAAATTGTTTACGTGAACATAAAAATGCTGCTGCTAACTATGCAATAAAATATATTTGAAACAACGTACATATGCATGAGAAACAACAAACAGCTGTTTTCTGAGATGAAGTGGGCTCTATCTAAATGGGCAGAACAATATTGGAACATTTTACTTTACACGTATAATTTTTCGAATTTTAAATTTCGTTTTTTACATCTGTAATGTCTGACAGTAAATATATTTGCCTGCCTGACAGAAAGTGTGCACCACATGAGAAACTTTTTTCGTTAATGAGTTATCAGAAAATTCTATCCTTTTAAAAAGTTCTGCATGTAGAAAAAATAATTCCAATACTATAAAAAACGTTACCGATCCCAAGGTTATCCGCTATATTGATCAACCATTAATCAAAATTCAAAATGCATTTCCGTCGCTTCTTATTTGAACTGTCCTCTTTCCCAGCTTCTATATTCAAAGGATTAACCCAACCTTTCTATGTAGTACACACTACCATAACCAAACCTAAACTAGCTGTCATTCTTATATAATTTATTTTTAACCCCCGACCCCAAAAGAGAGGTGTTATAAGTTTGACGCGTATGTTTGTTTGTCTGTCTGTCTGTGGCTTCATATCTCTTCAACGGGTGATCCGATTTTGATGTAGTTTTTTTTATTTGGAAGAGTATTTTGTCGAGAAGGTTATAGGCCATATTAGATTTTGATGTTTGGTCGCCATCTTGAATTCGCCATCTTGAACTTATCTAGAAATTGTCCGATTGAAGTAAAATTGAAAATGTGCAGACAATTATGGTAGCCGAACATGATTTAGGCCTCATTTTGATTCGGTCATATGAAACTGGTACGATTACATACATTGATCGGGGGTTTTTAAAAATTTTCAATTTTACTTGTTTCATTTAATTTAGGAGTGAAATTTTCTTACCGAATTCTCACACGCTTTAATTAAGCACTAGGAAGGTTACTAGTGAAAATTTTCATAAAATGAGCAAGGGTGTTAAAATGAAAACTTAATACCCAATTTAACGGTAAAAGTTACAATAAATTACAGTTTCTATCAAAATGTTTGTTCCGGTTATTTTTACAGTTATTTTTCTATGCTTATAAATTATAACAAAATTAGACATTTGTGAAAAAAAAATGTTATATTTTCATTTAAGATACGGCCCTGTCACAAGACCGTCACCTTTAAGACACATTATTTTATAGACGTTTTGTAAGAATCGCCTATAGTTTAATTATCTTAAAGGTCTTAAATATGACAAGAGATAAAAAGTTTAAGTCACATTTTGATTAATATTTGAAGACACAAGTGGATGAAGGGTCTATGTGACATTTTCGAAAAAAACGAGTTTTTTATATAACTGAAGGCTATAAGTACACAAATTTCTTAGTTTGTTGGGTATTTTGCCACTGTAAAAATATTTAAAAATTTTGATGAAATCATGAATATGCCACAAATAATAAATTATAAATAATATAAGTACACAAAATTCCCTCAGGTACATTACATTTGTTTCTAATGCAAAAATATCTGATTTATAAATTTCTAAAGGATCTATGTACTGTTGAAGTTGGTAGGTTGTTAAAAACTTTGGGATTAATTAGCTCAAAATCACTTTGTTGAAAAAAACGATTTTTTTGTATGAATGAAGGCTATAAGTACCCAAAATTCCCCCAAGTACATTATATTTGATTCTAATGCAAAAATATCTGATTTATAAATTTATAAAGGATCTGTGTACTGTTGAAGTTGGTAGGTTGTTAAAAACTTTGAGATCAATTATCTCAAAATCACTTTTTTGTTACATAGACCCTTCATCCACTTGTGTCTTCTTTTGTGGCAATTAATACGTGCTAATTATAAAATTATGATGATCAAAACAAATTGGCATTAAATTTCATTACAAAAAAAAAATTAAAATGTGAAATCGTCTTTTATAAAATTCCAAAAATTATTAGAAACTTTCAGTAAACATGAGGGGCACTTAAAATTTATCAAAAACACATGGCGTAATTCACAGTAAAATTTCCTTGGCATCAAAAATTGCATGCATGGATTAACACGTCTCTAAAATAATTATTAAGTAAATTCGTCCACGTTATCCAGTAATATCACAGAAAGCTTGGTATTATGGAGATCAGCATATTATATATTTGTAAGTATATGTATGCGACTTTTTGAAACATTTAAGAAATTGTTTTGTTTTATTGATATTTTATAGCAATAATAACAGTGAAGTATGTGCTTTATAACGCAATTAAATGAAGCTTCAATAAAACTGTTTTATAGTAGCAGTATCAAATTTTCTTAGAGCCTGCGGAATTGTTTATATAATTATTTTATAATGGTTGCAATAGCTTTTATAAAATATCAACAATAACTAAACTATTTTATAAGATGGTGCCAATTTTACATTTTTAGCAGTCGCAACACATCCAGTGGAAGTATAGTAACGACAAAAAAAATTTTGAAAATTTTTATTGTTCAAATTTAGAATATCATGAAACGTCGAGATTTTAAGTTTGAGCGAAAAAAAATTCTGTCTGCCTGTCTCTCGGTCTGTCTGTAACTTTTTTGTGCGCACGATTACTCTGGGACCGTTTAAGATATTGACTTGAAATTTGGTACACGTATGTACTTTAACGGAGCCTGAAACTAGATTATATTTTCATCTTATTCCGTCGAAGGGTTGGGGGGTAAATGGAGGGTAAATAGGTGAATCAAGCAGAAGGGTCCATAAAATTGGCATTTAGTATATATAAGAGAAACTAAGGTCTCAAAAATTTTTTTAGCATTAGCCACCCCCATTATTTAAGTGGATGAAAAAACTTGTGATTTAGTGTGTGCACAAGAACCAAAAACCTCAAAATATTTCTTTACTTTATCCACCCCCACTACCACCCCCTATCACCACCCCCACCCCACTACCGATGTGGGATATCGTTTTTGGGTTTTTGGGGTAGACGATTTCAAATATTATATTATTAAAGTTCCATAAGCAATTATTTCCACGTACAAAATGATTTCGTTGTGAGAAACTTGGATAGAAAATCTGGATGTGGAAGTAGTGATTCCTTGGGCAGCAGTTTTTAGAGTGTTTCTGAGACTAATGTTGTTTTATAAAATTTGTGTCGGAAACATTTCTGCAGCTTTTATAAAATACCAAACTGCTAGTTGGGAATGGATCTATACTATAATCGCTAGTCTCGTGGTAGCAAACGTGGGCAGTGGTTGGTGTCTAAGATCAAATAAATAGGAGTCCTTATCATGATTCAATAAGCAGAGCCCCTACTAACTGCAGTCGTGGAACTGTAGATCAGTCGGCTAAGGCGAATATGCTAGACGCACTGTCTATCGTGGACTGGTTTCAAGTCCCAGACCCGATCCCGACAAATTTCAGTGGATATGTATGTTTTTCGAATGTATAACGCCTTTCCCGACGGCTTTGGCATTGGATTTGGAGGTTATCTATTATATGTGATGTGTCTTTCTTCTGCCCCCAATCTATATCTTCATCAACGGCGAGGCGTTGGCTAAGATACACAGAATACCCAGCAACAACTCCTGAAAAGTGAATGAAAATAGCAAACATTTCAGTCTGCGACAAGGACATCAGATCCCATAACTATTAGAACCAAAGGACTACATATTGATCAGGTTTAATTCTGAAACACGTTACAGAATCACCATTCTATCAAGAAATGAGTGGAAACGTCTGGATTAAAACATTAGCCTAAAGGTACCACCATCAATATATAAAATTGATTACGAACTAAAGAGGGGAGGAGCTAGCGTATTATCGACAGATATTCAACGGTGGATATGTCTGCCTAAGCAGTAACAACAGTATTTTAAGCTATGCCATTATAATAGCTGTAACTGAGAAGAGGATAGGAAATCTTAGCGCAGCAAAGATCAAAATCTTGACAAATAGTCAAATAGTTAAAATTTAAATCACACTCCAAACTGATGTAAGATTGCAAAGAGGCCTTATATAAACTGACGGTGAATAATAAACTATTTTTAGAACAGATATCGGGTATGAGGCTTCATTGGAAACAAAATATAAGATCTTCTTGCCAAGACGGACGCTACTAGCAATTTTAATGATCCAGAACTAGCCTTGATCTGACTATCAATACCGTCAGATAATTTCAGGAAATGGACAAAGGATCAACATAGACGAAATCAGAAGGCCAGAAGCATTCTAAACTTCTAATATATTACTCAAGAGAAAAAAAATAACATATTTTGGTTATTCAGCAGATAACTTTCAAAGAAACCACTCGTTCCTTTCGTATACCATTGATCTAAATCACAACGTATACATTTTTTATTTATTATAAAATTGCCTACTTTCTGTATATTGTTGCTCTTATCTGTGCACGCTAATATACTGGTGAGGTAAATATTTTAAAAATCTCATTATTGGAGAACTAACCAAAACATCTACTCTTCTTGCTAATACTGACGAAGTATTAAATTACATGATAGCATTTCTGGCATTTTAAGTGAAAAAAATATGAGCCGACTTGTCAGCTTCTTTCATCCACTTACCATATTACCATACACTTACCATATTCAGTATGAAAAACGAGAAAATAACCAGTCTTTCAATACCGGGTGCCACAGGTTAGTGGCTCCCCCCTATATTTCCTTTATTTTTTAACTTATCCATTTGAAATTTGGGGTGCATAAACTACCTGTAAAAATGGATTTTTGGACATAAAAACGGTATGAGACCATTTCCGGTTTACCCGGAAATGACCGCAACTTTCGATTTTTAAATGGAACACCCTGTATATTTTTACATATTTGGATTTAAGACAACATTCTGATATACCGTGAGATTTTCGCGAATTTTTGATCGATGTTCAGTTTTTTAAGCATTTTAAGACATTCGTCTAGAGTGCTTTGGAATACCAAAATTTGTTTCACAGCAGGTAAAGTCTAAGGGAAAAATATAATTATTCATTTAATTTCATTAATAAATATTTACGAAGCCTCCAAAATTGAACAAAACCCATTTTTATCGAAAACTTTTTTTTTTTCAAATGGGTGGCTCATAGTCTTCAATAAATTATAATTTTTTTTTCTGAATTCATTGACATCCATTTCAAATCTATGCTATTTGTTTTTCTATTTTATTGGATTTATTTAAAAACAAAAAATCACTTTCAATATAATTTTTCTTGAACTTGAACGTAGTTGCCTTTGCCAGAATCGTATGTCTAATGATGAAATGTGAATAACTACCTTTTTGTGAATGCCTTTTGGTTCTCTCTTTTGTTTCTTAATAGGTATAAGTAATAGTGCAAAGTATAAAAAGATCAATAAAAATTATTTTGAAAGTGATTTTTTTATTTTTAAATAAATTCAATAAAATAGAAAAACAAATAGCATAGATTTGAAATGGATATCAGTGAATTCAGAAAAAATCTATAATTTATGGAACACTATGAGCCACCACCTTCCCATTTAAAAAAAAAAAAGGTTTCGATTGAAAAGGGATTTGTTCAATTTTGGAGGCTTCGTAAATAGTTATTAATGAAATTAAATTAAAAATTATATTTTTCCATGGACTTTGCCTGATGGTATTCCAAAGCACTCCAGACGAATATCTTAAAATGCTTTAAAAAACTGAACGTCTACTCAGAAATTCACGAAAATCTCATGGTATACTCACAATATTGTCTTGAATCCAAATGTGTAAAAATATATAGGGTGTTCCATTTAAAAATTGAAAATTGCGATCATTTCCGTGTAAACCGGAAATGCCCTAAATCCATTTTTACAGATAGTTTATGCATCCCAAATTTCAAATGGATAAGTTAAAAAATAAAGGAAATATACGGGAGCCACTAGCTTGTGGCAAGCGGTATAGTGATGGTCTAAGTTTGATCATGCCAATATACTTTAAGAAACCTCCCTTAGGAGGTGTTCTTCCTAGTATCTCTGGCCATACCTAATACAAGAAATACAGATATTTATTTTAAAAAATTACTCAAGTAAGATACCTTAATCGACTGGGGATCTATACAGAGGAGGATGGGAATGGAGAATGAAACTGCAACTCAGATAGTTTTTAAATGTGATGATCTAGCTGACAGCGGATTTAACATCGTCGACAAAATTTATCCCAAGAAATGGAATGTAAACAACGACTTGGTCAAAGATAGCCCATTCAGGAGTAGGAACCACAATAAGGTACTATTCCTGTAATAATTAATAAATTCATGATGTACTAAGTGTGTGCTTGCTACGCAAACTCCTGAAGTGTGGTTAGATGCACCATCTCGCAGGGACTAGGAACCTATTCCTTACTTTATTAAGTTCACGCAAAGGGAAAAAACAAATTATAAAAACCAGTGCAAAGTTTTGAAGTTTGGTACGAAAACGAAGAGATTTGTCTAAAAGCTTAACACCAGTTTTATTTGGAAGACGCCCTCCAAAAGATACGGTTGATGTTACGGATAGGAAACTGTTTTGGTCAAGCTATACGTCTTATAGGCAACCGCACCACAAAGCGTAATGCTATTCTATGTGCCATACAGTAGATGAAGACCAACTAGATTGAATCACAAAACAGCTGCCAAGATATTGTGGAAAAGAAAGAGAGATAGAAGAGGAAAATGTTTCCGTTCAGTCAGAAAGGATATGAATTCGATATTTTTATGTGAAATCCTAGTTTTGTATATTCTAATATCGCTTTTGGTATTATTTTCAATGAAAAGGGAAAAAAGAACCTCAAGATACATCTCATTAAAGTTGTATAGCTTTAGAAATTAAATATTAATTTCTGTAGTTTATTACATGAATAATACTAACCTAGTAGGTACGTATTTACTCTATTGACATAAAACACATTTTATTCTACAAGCAATTTTAAGTTTTAAATTACTGCATTTGTGAATGTGTACCAATTACACAACTTATGAATTTTCTGTTCGCTCTTCTAAAATTTAATAAAAGGGAATTAGAAGTAATAAAAGAAATGCAATGTTTCCAACATGAAATAATAAAGTTACAGTAGTGAGAAAGCCGCGTGATAAGCCTCACATTGGAAAACATGTGATATAACCAGCGCCATATAAGCCAGAAACTTTGCAATAATTTAAGAGAGAATATAATTTATATACCACTTGACATTGTTTGCTCTAATTAAAATCACTAATTCGTCTAGTTTGTTTTTATTCAGTAATTTAACGTCTGCCTATTTTCGACGACAGGAGACGAGCTATCCCCAATCTGGAAATTTTTTCAAACCTCTTCCCGTAAGAAGAGTAGATATTTTTACTTGCTTAACATCTAATAGGCAAGGGACCACCAGCTTAACTGCTTTACATCCCATCTGAAGAATGGTATATCCAATATGCAATTCTCGTCTTAAACTGCATATCCGTGTGTGCGTGTTTATAAGACTATTTTCATTCCAGAACTGTTTACTGTCTCGCATATGAAGTCCTGAACTTCCTTGTATTTAATGTGGTTAATGTCATGAATCATAAGTTGTTTAATACCTTCTCCATTTGGTGTTTTTTATTCATGAAGGGTAATCTTCCTTCATTGGATTTAGGTACTACAACTGGTTCCCTATTTTACTACTTGTGGCCTGAAATATTTCTTAATCAATACTTTTGTAATTAATGAGTTCTCTACAAAAGTTTAAATTATATGGTGCTTCATACCAAGCCTTTATATAAATTTTTATAATGAAAAAGTTCAATAACTGTATTTTCATTGTGTAGTGGAGCGAAACAGAGGTAAAATTGTGTCGTTTTTTTTTATGAGCTTAGAACAAGATCAGACTCAGTGGGTATTACCAACAACATCATTTTACATATAAAAACACAAAATACGACATTTTTTAGTGGTCACAGACATTCTTATTTAAAAAAAAGTGTAAAATTAAATTTTTTTTAAATCATGTTTTTTTGTACATCCATTGCCATATCTCAAAAATGAATTGAGCTATCGATGTGAACTTTTTTTTGTTATAAAACACACACTTAAGCGCTTCTCTCTATTCATAGGATTGCTAATAAAAAAAAATGTAAACATGCCAAAAACGTAGATTACCCTGAAAGTTTAGAGAGTACGCCATCAAATTTTCACTAAGCGAGGAAATTTTTTGTTTTTAAAAATTTTGTGTAAAATGAAGTCAATAGACTAAAAAAGTTTTTAGAAAAAAAATATTTTCATTATTAGCAATAGTTTGCTAGTTACGAATTTTTTAGTATGGAGGAATTGTCGAAGCGTACGCGCGCCGTACTTAAGAATAATAATGATTATGTATTGTGTGTAACGGAACTTTTCATTATTATTTTTTTATGTTTAGGACTGTTTTATCATGTTTTAGGATCTGAAAGGATAACTTATTTTTTTCAGTGACACATTAACGACTAAGGCTGAAGGCAAAAAGGAATTAAAAATCTTAAATGGAGTATGCATTGCATTGGGATATCGGAAATGGTGAAAAATAATATTATAGTAAAATGGAAAAAATGTTGCGCAACTAATAAAATCCCATAAACAGAAGTTTAGGAAAAGTAACAATTTTGGAGTGTTTTGATAAAAAGTAAACTATCGAGTGTTCTTTTTTTTGCGTTATTATTGGAGTTAAATAAAAAAGACAGTTTCTTAAAGCACGTGGCAATCTTAATATTAGTATCCGACATTTCCTCTGTTAGAGTCCCTATCCGAAACTCCCATGCATTGCATTTTTACCCTAGATCCACACAATAACACAGGTCGACAAAAAAAAATCTACTCCAAGGACTAAATCTATCATGCCTTAAGTATTTTTGTATGCTGAATCCGAATTTTCCACTTAGATTTCGAGCAAACGTCAAACATTATCAAAAAATCGTATTTTGACGATAAAAACCGGGATTTACTCGAAATCTACGCGGTAAAAATTTTTTTTAATTAAAAATTCGGATTAAGCATACAAAAATACATAAGAAATGGTAGATTTAGTCATTGGAACAGAATTTCTTTTTTTGTAGACCTATTATTCAAGGGGGCGAAAAAAATAAAATTGTCATTTAGTGTGTGTACAAGAACCAAAGGCCTCAATTTTTTTTTTTACTTTATCCACCACTACTACTATCCCCCCTTCCACCACCCTCAGCCTCACTACTGATGTAGCATATCGTTTTATAGGTTTTTGGGGTAGACGATTTCAAATATTATATTATTAAAGTTCCATAAAAAATGATTTCCACATTCAAATTTTTTTCGTTCTGAGATACTTGGATAGAAGATCTGGATGTGGAAGTAGTGATTCCTTGGGCAGCGGGTTTATAATTTGACCTTCGACGAAAACGAATAACGTTGATAGTACACCACCCTGAGACTAGTTAGTTTTACTGGACGCGGGCGTATTAATATTCAATTTCTGCAATTCGCGCGCTCTAAAAAAAATCACTCTACCTAAACCGTAAAAGACACAATAAAATTTATGCTATCAAAAACTTTTTTGGTCTTTTGGCTTTATTTTCTTCGCAGCATGTTATACAAAATTTCCAAAAACAAAAAGTTTGTAGCTTAGTGAAAATTTGACTGCGTATTTTCTGAACTTTCAAGGTTATCTAAGTTTTTAACAAACTTAAAAATGTTTTAGTTAACAATACTATACACAGATAGAAGCGCTTAAGTGTGTGTTTTATAATAAAAAAAAGTTCATGTGGATAGCTCAATTCGTTTTTGAGTTATGGCATTAGATGTTCAAAAAAACATGATTAAAAAAAAAAATTTCACACCTTTTTAAAAATAACAATGTCCGTGACCACTAAAAAATGTCGTATTTCATGATTTATAATGAACATCGACCTACTTAACGAAATGGTATATATCTAGGTTTGTTCTAAGATTAAAAAAAAACTCGAGAAGGAAGCGACTTTTCCCCTGTTTTTTACTCCACTAGTGAGTTAGTTTAAATTGATCTCGAAAAAAGAATATTTTTAGTGTTACACTCGTGCCTGGTTTTGGAAAAATTATAATTATTTATACCTGGTTTTGGTAATAAATATACATATTTCAACCAAATCAGAAACACGGCGGCGAACGACTAGCTGATTTTATGTGGGGCTGGGTTCGTGGATCCAGTTTTTATGTGGGTTAGTGAATGTACCAACAGTTTCACAGGTATTTGCCCAACTAGTTTGTTTTTTGATCAAAAAGATTTTAAGATAAAATGTATCATTTATTGAACATCCTTTAAACTTGTGAAAATCTGGTGAATTACAAGTCAGTATAAATCTATTCAAATCAAATATATGAGAATGTGACCATAAGGTCTAGATGATTATTATCAATAGTATTTATCTAAAAATAATGAGATTGTCAAACGTATTATTGGCAAATACACCAAATATCTTATAACACTAAGAAATAAGTAATAAATATCAATGTTCAAAAATCATTACAAAATGTACTAGAATATATAAACTGCAATATATCAATAGTAAATTGGAATGGTAAAATTCACTGAGAACTTACGATGTAAAATCGTAGCCCAATAAATACTAAAGAAATTAAATATGCACATATCTCACTACCTGATGATGGACACACCAAGGCTGAATCCTGTTGGGGCTTCTCAGCTCCTATCAATTTGTCTCACATAGTGCATGGAATCTGCATAAGATGGCGGCATGGCATACATCTGCTACCCTGGAATACCTGGATAACGCTATCAGTTTTACTTTACGCATGTTGAACTTGACAAAATTGACTCTATTGAACTAAACTGAATTAGACTATACTGGTCTCAAAAGGTGACTGGACTGTAAGTTTTAAATTTTCTATCGCTAATTAAACTTTGGCCATGACCAGACTACGTTAAATACTTGGAACTCCTGAATACGGCGATTTATTTGACAATAACTACTTGGCATTCAATAAATACTCGTCTCCAAAGATAAATATGGCTCGGTAGAAATTATAATTTCCAAAGTATCGAACGAATCCCATAAACTAATTGCTCGATGTTAAATAAATTAAACCGACATAGATGTAAAAGAATTATTCATTGAATTTGTTAGCAATTAGCTTAAATCGACAGCAAAACTCTGCGTTAGGAAAGAAAGAAAAAATACTCATTAGTACATGTTTGTAAGATAAAGGTTATCATATGAAATAAATTAAATTGGTTTACACAATTATATATCAGTTGCAAAATATCGGGTTGAGGAATGAATTAAATGAATTAAATAAATTTAATTACCTTGATCTTGATGGATTCACTGAGTAAAATCAGATAACTACATAATTGACAAAGCACGTGTCTTTCGATTATCTTGACTTGAGTTTAAGTTATTAAGGCTGCTGTTGAGTTGGAAGTGATTTTCTAGTCTACATGTCCCACAAGAAATAACCTTTAACCTTAACACGACTTCACGTAAATTGACGTTCCTTTGCGTCATATGAAGACAGTTTAAATATAAATATACAATATCTTACAGCTAAACAACAAGGCTTTTATCAAGTAATTAAATGTCTGGGCAGTATTAATGTACAGTGTGTACCAAAATAAAGTGTGTTTTATTAGATTTTTATTAAAATTGCATAAAAATATAAACGAAACGCAACATTAGAAAGTAAATTGCCTTGGACATCCAATGTGCGTGATGAAATGCACCTGGACGATAAAATGCCATGTTAGCGAATTTCAATAAAAAGTTTAAAAAACATTAGAAATCCTTGATAATCATCAAGGAGTTGTTATAGTTTTAACGATGCAAATTTGCAATTTCAGTTAAATAATGTAATATTAAAGATATTATTCATGTATTTAATTAATACTTCATGCTTTTAAAATTGTATCTATTACTTTTTCTAGAGCTATGTTAACCATTGTAATATAATTCGGTTTATTAACAAAGATTAAATTAAGCAATAAACGGTCACTATATACTCTTTATATTAAAATATAAATATTTTACCAGTAAAATTCTACGCACTGGTGATTTTAAATAAGAACATTTAATGGTTTACTTACCATTATCACTCCCTTTTTGGCTATAGGGTAAGTATGAATTAAGAACATTGTTTGGCACTCTCCTATATAGTTACTAGACAATCCATGTATAACTTATTTTTGATAAAACATGAGCAACGCCCTGCGCCCCCATTGAAGAATTAACTAGGCAAAAATATTATACAAAAGTCAGTAAACAGATGTCCCTGAGAAATATTTACGTCAGACAAGGGTTACACTAAATCATCTAAGCATTATCCTCTAGAAATTATTACCCAAAATTAATATACCACATCCATCTGGGTTAAATTATTAACCGCAATTCCATCAATCATTTAGGACTTGTTGGCGAATTGGCAAACTTCTGGTGGCATCAGTTGTTATTACTTGGCTGTAACTATCAACTATCTTGGCCAGATGCAAATAACGGCACGGCTTATATTGAGCTTATTAATTTCAAACTGTTCATTACAATTATGTCATTTTAGAAGAAGAACAAATTTGATAGTCGTATTAAAATTGTTATAACTTAATTAATATTAATTTCTGCTAAAAGTAATTAATAGGCGTAAGATGCCTTTTTCTAAAAACCATAACAATGTTAAAGTCAGTGACGGCCTGGGGTGGGGTAATAGGGACAACGCCCCTTAGTGCCTTATCAAAGTGGCGTCAATAACGTCTCTCTAGATGTCAAAAGTCACTTAATTGTGACCATACAATGGATACAGTGATTCCAAAAGGCGAAGGTAAAGTTTATTATGTATACGAATATAGCTCTTATAATCAACAAGAAAATATGTATAACTTCTATTGTCTTCTGTGATAATAGAAAGTATTTTGTTCATCCAAGCTGGTCTAGGTATTTTAAAAATCCACGTCCGTCACTGCAAGTATAGCAAAGATAACCATCCATATATACTAAAAGCATTGTTCCAATTCATATCTACTCTCCAAGATTAAATATTTGAAAAAGAAAATACTGTATGAAAACGTAACAGTAAACGATTTAAACAGTTGAAAGCACTGTGTGCAGATATTAGAATACTACTTATTAATATTAAAATTACTTCATTCAGAAAAGATCCGCATTGAATTAGCCTAAATAAATTCTCTCTCTCTCTCTCTCCCCTTTCTCTCTCTCTCTTTCTCTCTCTCTCTACCACATGACCTAAACAAGACATGATTTTTTTTATTACCCGAGATTAAAATGATGAAATGAATCTTTATTTCTATAAAAGCATGAACGTATAATTTTTTTTTGGCTCTAGGTTAAATGTTTTAGGATGTCAAATGTCAAAAAATTACAGTAACTGTTAAAAATTATGGCTTTGAGTGTGTAAACACACATGGATGGACCTTTCGTTTCATATTTTCGGATGCGATTTGTATTTGATCAAAAGTTATATTGAGGATTTCTCTTTTTATTTATTGTTGTAATTCATCAATGTTACATAGTCGATTTTCAAAATCATTATTCTTTAATTGTCCAAATACGAGATAATCGCATGGCGATAAATCTGGAGGTCGTGTAGGCCACAGTCCCTGGCTGATTAGTCGATTATTATAAAACTTCTATAAAAATGCATTTGTGGCTCTTTCTGTATGGGCAGTAGCACCAGCTTGCTGGAGTTAACCATCTTACAGTTCATTATCATGCACCTGTCCAGAAACTGTCGATATTTTTAGGCTTTTATGTCTTCCCGTACAGTTTTATAAGCTCTTAAAATTACATTTATCGGATCGTAAGTATTTCATAAATGCTATAAGTGAATAGCATATGTTTTTATCAACATCAGACATGTCCCAAGGCTCAAATTTAGGACCACTATTATTGATTATATATATTAATACTATAACAACTGTAGTAAATAGTAGATAGTACTACTTTTCATTAAGCAGCTAGGCCACAATTGGTCCTTTGTACCTAGGCATCTACAATTTAGTGTTAGCTACAAATAACTGTCCTCTACTACCAACTTAAGGTTATCCCTCTGCCCTTCTGGCGGATTAATGGTCTCGGAGTTACAGTTGACAGCGCACGGGTTAAGGATCCGGGAGTGCCTCAGTTGAGAAACTACTGACTGTTCCGTCCGACCGTCCAAATTCGTAAAGCGTTGCTTTACTTCACTGGTAAAGTGTCGGAGTTTAAACCGGTGGCCGAACCTCAGACCCCTACGACTATGATAAAACACACGATGTAAATATGTACAGGGTGATTGGCGAGGATTTTACCATAGCCTATTGGCAGATAGAGTACTTCAAGGTAAGTCTAGATCAACAATGTTTTGGCCGCTGTTTAAGAAGATACACAGTGTTTTATGCATTTGGTCTGAAAATTCAAAGAGCTATATCTCTGCAACGGTTGGATGCAATCGAATGAAATTTACCAGTAACATTCCTCAGCTGGGACTTGTCAGAATGGCCTACTTGGTTTTGAAAACCCAGGACCGGACTCGGAGAAATCTGCCCTCCTCATTTTTGCAATAAAGTACATTTTTCTATCGCATTTCCGAAAAACTATTAGCCGATTCGGAAAGTTCAGAAAAAATGCTATCAGAATTGCGAATAGCGATGTAAAAATACAATACCATGTTTAAATCAAGTTAGGTTATGTTAAATGAAGAAAAACAAATAATAAAAAAATAGTAAAAATGTTTCAAAGTCAATACTAAATGAAAATATCAACTGGTTTACATTAATTTCTTCTGACCAAAATACTGCAGATGTTAGCTACAGAGATAGGTTGACTTACGTAACTTTGATTGACGTTGACAATCCTTTCTTATGCTTTCTCCAGATGGTCAGTGGTCCAGGTATCCACATAAAAAGAGGTAATTATGAAGGACTAGTTGATAATAAAAGAAATGAAGGGCAAGATTAGTTAAATTTTGTTCAAGTAAATGACTAGGCAAAGATGCCAATATTTACTTATGACTTATGTGATTCTAGACAAAAACTATAAAATTTATGTAGAATTTACTACAAAAGAATTGATGTCCTCGGAATTACCGAGGTTGAATATCAAAAGTTACAACTTGACCAAAACAGAAATTGTAAATGTACTTTAAATATATACCGTGCGTGTAATTTCCCATTAGGGATGTACATTCACGTAGCGCGAGAAATATGACAACACCGGCAGCCGTAAATTCGTCCATGGGTGGAGCATTCCAGCTCTGTTATTTCATTTCAGCCAGCTGGCACACGCGATGTTGCAATTCTACTCCCCATGCCTAGCCCGCGACTACACACACGGTAGTACCACCCGTGCCAAAATTCTACCATAAACAAAACCTCTGCCGACAATAAAACCTTTAGCGGTATGCAGCTGCACAACAGTTTATTAATTAGCTATTGACACACCATAGTAATAGTATGAAATTCAAATTCATCAAAAGAGAAATTACAAAATCACATCTTGGACGAAAATAATCTCAATACTTTTTTACGACATTCACATTGTGTTTAAGTCTGTTAACTTTTGAAATACAAAAAATGTGAAGAATAAAAAAAGTAACGATTAACTATTTCACAATAGCTATAAAGTTTTTAAACGTACACGTGCATTTGTGACGTCCTGTATTTTAACTAAACTTGACTTCATAAGAACGGCGTAAACTGTAAAGTAATAATCGTTATCGCTGCTATAAATTTTAATATCGCAACTGCAGCTAGAATGCCGCAGGGGTGTTTAAATTATAAGTATAATCGAATAAATACATTTTTAAGGGTAGTTTATATCCATTACCAGGTAAATAAAATAAATTATATTTAATGTACAGGATTTGTTCTGCTTATTTTATTTTTTGTTTATTTTACCTACAAGGGAGGGACTACTGCTAATATATAATGCAAAGCAAACACAAGAAGAGAAAGTAATAATAATTAATAAATACCATTACCCGTGTATTATTAAACAAATTAATATTATGATCATTTTGTGAAAACGTGGTCAAAAGTATTATTTCGAACGCATCTGTGTTCGAAATAATACTGAAAAAGTGACCAAAAAAAGTCGTCCATTCTCGCCCTCAAATTTTGTTTCAAACTTTGTTGTAGATTATACGGACATTGTTTTAGAAGATAACATGTGGCAAAGAATCCCACCAAGAAACATAAAAATTAAGAAAATGCCACATCCAACATTTAGGCAATAATGTTACTTAAATTTTAAAAAAAATGAATTGTAAAAATTTCTAGAATTTTTGTCAAATATACCCATTTTTGAAATATCAGCTCTTGTTTATTTTTCCTTATAACTTATACGTAATTTCTTTGGTGTATGGTCACTTAAAAAATAAAATATTACTTTCTTACGATTCGGTTTATTAACCATCGTCAAAGACACTACAATTTTATAAAAAAACAGAAATATTTTGTATGTATATGGAATTAAATGCTACTTAAATAATAATAATATTTTAATAATAGAAATAAGCTAAACACATTCAATATTTAAAAACATTTGTAATGTTAAAAAGCAAACTTCTTAGAAAAATGTAAAATAAATACCTATATTACTTTTGCAAATTTAATAATACCCGAACATGAATTTTTAGAATGTAGCGCCCTCCTACTTCTCTATTCTCTTCTTTGCCTCGCTCTTCTCTTTTGCACTTCTCGGATAATCTTTTAACAGCTTCTCTGCTTCGTTTTCCATAATATACTCATTCACGGGTGCAGCTAAAATAAACGTAGTTATTATTATTTGAACCACTATTAGTGATAGTGATAGTAGAAGATATATGAAAAATGGGCAAGATAAAAATAATATAAATAATTGAAGGATATAGGTATGACCTATAGCACTCAGTGAATAATAATAATTTTCCGAATTATAAATTAAAATCCATACAGTACACTCTAGAAAATAGAATTTCAAGATAAAAGATTCTAATAGGTCTCTGTGTTTTCATGCAGTCTGTCGACTTGTGTTTGGCCTGATATCGTATCATATCTTTTGTTTGAAAGTGTAATAAAAGTTTCAAATAATTATTTTAAAGCACAATCTTTACTTACTTATTTTCATCCACAATTAGTTGCTAGTTGGTTTTAGAATTATTAACTAGGTAGGCACATGATATGTCGTCATTCTCAAATTCAATTTTATCAGGTTTATTGGCAGATTTGACAATACTTTCACGTGATTCACATTTTCTTTCCAAGCTGATTTCAGTATTCAATTCTTGAGCCAAATTAATATTTCATTTTGTAGGTTTCTCAGTGATTGTAAAATACGGAAGTGTGTATAAATCCTCATTTTTTAGCATCCTTTGGCATTCTGAAAGTATGAAAAATCGTATTAAATTTTCGTGGTTTCGAACACGACATTAATAAGTAATTAAATATTCAATCATAATCACATAAATTTTTCATAACATGAAGTTTAATAGGTTGTTATATTTTTATACATTTGTACTCACTTTTTATAGTTTGGAATGAAGACACTCAAATAAAGCTGAACTAAATAGATAAAACACAAAGATACAACTTTAAAATATTTCATACAGCCACTAGCAATAATTATTATTTAACTATTTGAGAAAATAAAAACTAATAAAGCATGGTTGTTGTGTGTTTGGGGTATTTTCTAGTTGCTTTGGCCTGGTCAGTTTGGCCGGCCGGAAATCAAAATTGCGCTTTATTTAAATATATTAGAGACCTAATATATAGGGTACATTTTAAGGAGATTTAGGGCCTTCATTGGATGTCTGTTTTTAATCCCGATGTTAGTCGACATAGCTAATGCCAAAATGGAACCTATTCAGGATAGCCCATTGACATCCATAAAAGGATATCATGGGACATACTAAAATGGGCTGTCTTGAGGACATCCTAAAATAGGATATCCTAAAAAGTACATCCTTTTCTCTATTTATTTTACGTACTGGAATATCCAGGTACGTCAATTTGTCATCCCATATCCCGATTGTGCTGTGTGGGTGGTTTTTGAGATATGAGGGATTAAATTTGTGGTAAGCGTGATGTAATATAGGATCTGAGCAATTTTACAATCATTATATTGTATCAAAAAGAATTCTGACATAAAAAGTAAATATCCCTTTCCCGAACGCCATAGTCTAGAGGTCCGTTTTTAATCCTCAAGGGGATTTTATGAGGGGGTAAGGGTGCGAAGGGATGAATATCGGAGCAATCTCGTAATCGCTGCATTACATAAAAAAATACTGATGTAGCGGTTTCCAAGAGTGCTTTTCTCTTATATCAGGACCTCTTGATTCCTTTTCATCCCCTAAATGATCCCGACGGGGTCAGCCATCGTAGGTGTGTCATAAAATAGTTAGAAAAATTCTAGTTATCGTCCCCTGGTACATTAACTATTTTTTCCCTGACTCAAGTTCATAATTCAAGATGAGAGGTAGTTTTTTATCCCGTAATGGATTGTTTTCGTGTACTAATGGTTCATTTCTATTAATAAAGCTTAGAGAGTTCAAGTTTTTTCACCAGTTATTGGAGTTTTGTGCAATTTGATATTGTATTGAGGTGGTTTTCACCCCCTTAAGGGCATGTCTCGATTTCTTTGTGTGAGCCCTAGTCAACACCTTCATTCATGTATTCAGCCAATAGACTTATATTACATTTCTGTTCATGGAAGCTCTATAACTCAATAGCATCGTTTTTTTCTATTTTCATCCTTATATAGAAGATGTTTTTGGCACTTCTGAATTAATCAAATTATTTTGCGATTTTAGATTTGAATTCTGCGTAAAAAAATTCTAAGAATATCTTGATTGCTCTGCCATAGCTGATGAGTATTCATTTTTTGTGGGGCTGTGTATTTTTTGATATGCTCCTATATTGCATCACGGATATCACAACTTCAAACCAAACATATGCTCGTCTTAGAATTTTGTATTCAGAATGTTCTCATGATTAACAATAATTTAGCACTTAGTTTAAAATAAAATTTGAGGGCGAGAAAATGAGCGAATTTTGGCCTATTTTTGGGGTCACTCTTTTATTTTACAATTTTTAACGATATTCTTTTAAGGTGGGTCAGTTTTTTTTCTATTTTTTTTTCTATTTTTTTCAAATGTGTAAACATTTTATTCGACTTATATATTTTGTTATTTTATTTTGAAAAGCATTCTTGGGAAGCAACTTGTCAGCAATTGTACGAATAGCACCTCTAACGTATTAGGCATTTACATTTCCCAAATTATCTCCTGAATAGTGACATAAATTTATTGCCCACACGTAAATAGAATTAATCCCAGTGTCCACAGACATTAGTTGGCGAATCGTAATTGAAATTCTAACAGGACTCTATTATAATCCCGTGTCTTGTGGACTTCCGCTTGTATATCTTGTTAAAGTTTCTAACAAATTAAGGAAAGACAAACTTTAATTGTAACTCACGAGTTGGAATTTCCCTTCATATATTAACCGTCGCATATTTTGTTCCTCAATTTAGTTCCAATGCGCAATGAAAACAAATTAAACTTCCACAGAATATTCCAATAGAAACAAATACTTTTACATTTGCAATTCTCTTAAGAATAATAGAAGTGCTCCAATAGTCCATTATGTCAAGTTAAATTTTCGAAAAAAAAATTATTACCAGGTAATTGTTATATAATTTTGATAAATAAATTCAAAACTGAATAAAAAATGTTAAGTCATAAGGTTATCTTTTGTTACAGGGCCTGGACCCACTTATAAAAGGGGGCCCCAAAGGCTGCTAAACCTCGAACGCAGGGTAGGGTAGTCACCCTGTGCCCTGAACAAAATTTTATATTTTACGTGCAATACACTAGTGAGGAGGGAGTCTCACAAGGCCGACTAGTCAGGTCCTTGGGGGTGGCTTCGATAATTGGTCAGATATAAAAGACAACGTCGTTCTAATTAAACATTTAATAAAATATCAGGGTACGTAGTACAAAATATTTCACAATTATCACCGATAACTCAGTACGCAGTACAAGTATCATAATATATTCTAATAAGTGAACTAATAAGTGGGGCCCACACGCTTAACCTAATATACACAAAATATCTTACAAAATAATAAATCCTTGATAAATGTGCAAAAGGTCATATGCCAGAAGCGTGACAAAAAAACTACAAGTGACCCAAGTTACGGTAAAACATAAAATTACTTAAAATTATTGACATCTATTTGTAAAATAAGGCAAAACTATTCAGTTAGTGAAGTAACGATACACAAAATATACCAAATATTACTGAAATCTATAATGTTACTGAGATTTACGTTACGAGCAAAATATTATCAATATTCCTTGAAAATTTATTTTACTGTCCCGTGGACGTTGAGTTGATGTACCGGATCCCTCGTTAAGAGAATATGATTCCGCTTACCTTTGGTAGTGTCTAAATACTTTTTCCCGTCCTACCAGGGTAGCGTAATTCAGGTGATAACAGCCGCAGGTGGTAGACCATCTACGAGGTAACGTGCCGAGATCCCCCGTACCATACATACACAAGATGTCAGTCAATAATCCACCATCTAGACACCAAAATCTGGACTAGAAGTTGAAACTAGAGTCAGGCTGGAAGTCCCTCGTCCCCCCTCGTAAAGTGTAGAATGTGACATAAAAGCTCAAGTAGAATACGAGTAACAGATCCAAGTAAAATCATAAGGTATCAATCCAAATAGCCATAAACTAACAAATAGATCCCAATACTTGTAATATACTCAACAAGGAAACAACTAACAAACGAACAAAAAACAAACAAACGGCCCTGAGATGTGATGTGGGCTGAAAGAGGTCCTTTGCCGTCAAAATGGCACTCCAAAATCTTGCATTCAGACGACGCGACGTGCTTTGAAAATTGACTTTATCCGGAAATCCGTAGATGCATTTCCCCAAAACGATACTCAAAACCAAATGAAAATACAACTAATCTTGTCGTGATGAATACTAAATCCCATAAATGGAGCAAAACTTACAATATTGCTAAAACTCGTATTCAGACGACTCAATCTTCTAGCAGCAAAAGGAAAAATGACCAAGAAAATGTCCTCTATCAAAATGTCAAGTTCTTGTCTTCCGTCTCGGTACGTTCAGAATTTCCACTCCACGGCGTACCCCACAACTAGAATAGATTTTCCTAACTTCGTTTTTATCCACAAATATTATCATAATATACTCTGAAAGCCGTCCCTTCATAAATCTACCCACCAAAAGAAGGTTTAATCAACAATACTAGCCGTTGTAGAAGCTTTAAAAGGGCGTTTTTGCAATGCACTCTCTTAATGAATATCTGAACGCACTCACCCATACTTCCTGTAACAAAACGCATTCAATGGCCAACATGAACCAGGTAGTGCTATTATGCAACCAGTTATACTCTATTAATATTTATTGGCGAGAGACGGTATCAATAGGCTCAAATGCACAATAAAATTTGGGAAAATTAGTACCTACATAAATTTCTGGCCATTATTAAATGTGAAAATCGACCGTAACACTTTATCTAGCAGTTCAAAATTCAAAATATAACTTAATAGTGGAACCGCATAGGGTAACAAATAGGGGGTTCGTGGGAAATTAATGATTAAAGCATGGCACCCATGTTATATGTTAGTATATATCAGTGGCTTGGTTCTAAAAAGGCCAATGTCACTTTTTCTTTAAAACGACTTATTGACACCAACGAACTACATTCGTTCAGACTGTATCTTCAAAAAAAGGCCAATGTCAGACTCTCATAAATGACAGAATTTTTAGTTTCTAAGGAAAATGTAAATTTGTAAAAAAATGTTTGTAAAACAGATAAAAGGGTCAATTGTAACATAGGCTGCATTAGGTATGTTTCGTTTCTAGAAAGCCCAAAGTAGACTTTGGCCGTTTTATCATAATAACTTACACAAATAATAATAATCATATAATTTTCCATAAAAACTTTAAACCTCATTTTCTCAAATTGTAAATTTTTGACATTGGCCCTTTTAGAACCAAGCCACAGATACATTTGTCAACAATAAAATCTTTCTTGCCTCCCCAATTAAGCGACCCTCACCCCTGACGCCCCTTAAGGGGTAAAATGGTTAATGAATTATATCTCTTAAACCGTTAAAGAGAGAATGTTCGTTTTTTTGCTAGATTGTCTTGTTTTTACTGAGGAACAGAAAAGGTTATTAGCACTTTTGTCCAATTTTTGTTCATAACAAAGTTATTTAAAAAAGATGCTTTTTTGTAAACACCATGGCATTTTAAATCGCCTTTTTCTAATAAAACTCACACTCAATTAAAAAAACACTTCAAATAAGGTTTGTTCGCTAAAGATTCCTCTTTCCAACGTTGTAATTATTTTTACCATTACGATACTCGCGTACCTTGAATTTCACTATATTGGTCGAAAGTCGTCCGAGCGAAATTATTTCGGAGTAATTACGGAAAGCTTCGATTTTCCTAAAACCTTTTGATATCACTGTTACATAGCTTAAAATAAAAAGTTATAAACATATAATCGTGAGGAAATTGCTTATTAATTATAACAAAATTTTCTATATAATCAAAATTATTCACAATTTATTCATTAATCGTATGAATCATGTTTTAAGGTTCCAGCCATCGAAAAATAATTTCTCACCGCAGCGCCATCTCTGTGCACTGCGAAGGAACAATTCTAACTGCAGTTTTTACAAATTTTAAATATCTTTTTTATTTTACGAGATAATGACCCGGGGACTTTTAGATGAAACACCCTGTATATATTCCGAAAATTTTTTCATCATCAGATTTACTTATTTTGAGGTCCTACTATAAACGTATGCTGCATAGGTAAGCTAAATAATTTTTTTATAAAAGTTATTAACTTATATTTTACCCATAATTTCACGAATTTTAGATAAAAAAAAATTCTTTTATTTCCTTAAAAAAGGGGGGGTTAATTTAATTTTTGAGGTAAATCTCCTTAAAGCATCTTAAAGTACACATTTCAAGCTTTAAGAATCGCACCTACAGAGATCTAATAACGCTATTTAAACCAGAGAAATAAGTGGTTAAAGTTAGTTATATACAGTGTGTCCCACATTTCACGGTAACACCTTTGTAGCTCAGTTATTAGTCATCCAATTTCAATCAAGTTTAGGCCGGTATCAAAGACCTTTATTATATATTTTTTGAGTAAAACAAATTTATTTCAGTCATTGGCGTGCATTTTTATTAAGAAAAAAAGGGTCGATTTTTCGAGAAATCATATTAGGCATTTTTTTGTTGAAAAACTAATGCAATATTATTGATCAGCATGCTGTAGAACCACTATATCCAGAATTCGAATTACGGACCCCTTAAAATTACCTATTTTAAACATTAAATAACCAATAAATTGGTAACGAAATTTTTTTTGAAAAAAAATCATTTTTCATTTTCTCTTTATATTCACTCATCTCATATCATCGAAACTTTTAAATTTCGAAGGCCAAGAATTCTCATTGAAAAATTTTGGGTCATCAGACAGACCTGTAAATTATTCGGGCATTAAGGATTACCGAATTTGAAAGTATCGATGATATGAGGTGGTAGAAAAAATGAATTTAAAGAGAAAATAAAGAATGACTTTCTTGCGAAAAAGGATTCGGATGTTTAAAATAGGCAATTTTAAGTGGGCCGTAGGCGTAATTCGAAAACCAAAAATTAAAATGTTGTTAAATTCTGAATATAGGAGTTCTACAGCATGCTGATCAATAATATTGCATTAGTTTTTCAATAAAAATGCCTAATATAATTTCTCGAAAAATCGACCCTTTTTTTCTTAATAAAAATGCACGCCAATGACTGAAACAAGTTTTATTTTACTTAAAAAAGGTATAATAAAGGTCTTTGATACCCATCCAAACTTGGTTAAATTTGGGTGATTAATAACTGAGCTACAAAGGTGTTACCGTGAAAAGTGGGACACACTGTATATCAAATTTTATCATTTTCTCAAAATTTTGAAATTTTGGAAGGGTACATCTTCAAAAATAAATTTTTGAGATTTGTTTCACTCATCGGATCTTTTTATGCATTACTTTAAGAGTAAAATGTGAGACCCAAATTTTTATCTTTAAATTTTTAGAAAATCTCTTTGTGTTCCGACTTCATATGATTTCATATATTCCTACATACATTAATTTTTATATTTGAAAATATAATAATCCAATAGCTACATTTTTCTTCTTTCATTTAAGCATTTGTGAGGTCAATTTCATTAATTAATTCAAAAGTTACAACAAATTTAGTGTAGCGCGTCCAAGACCGCGCGCGCTTCGCTTGGCGTACTTACATGTCTTCGTGTTCCATTTTCGTGCGTTAAACAAAAAAATCTGGAGCCTACATTTTTGATCGTACAAAAAACTTCATATACATTTTTTATGTGAAATTTCCCGTACTTTCGAATGGCGCAATTACTTTTTGAAATAAAAAGAATATTTTAAGATGTATTTGACAAAAACTGGTATGTTGCAACTAATTTGTTTAATAACAAATTACGCTCAAGGACTATTGTTGGTAACTTTTGGTATGTTGTTCCTGACATGTTGAGAAATGTATTCTCAAAAGTTACCGCTTCCCGGAATTTTTCCAAGTGAAAAATCTCTATTGACTCCACTATATACACCAGCTAACATGTTCCGTGATTTCTCGACCTAGGATTGCTTTAAAATAAGATATGTATAATTTTTTTGAAAGCTGGAAGTATGCACTATAACTCTTATTTAGAATTTGTCTTTCTAAAAGCTGCAATTTAGGCACTATGTTTGAAACAATTGAAAATAATGTAGAAAAAAGTTAATTATCTCGTTATAACTCTAGAAGTATTCAAAATCGAGGAAGTCATAATGAACTATTTTATTGTATGCTAGAAGATAAAGATTGTCGCACAAAAATGAAATTTGTTTCCGAGATACAGCAATTTTAAATTTTTTACCCTTAAGGGAGGGTGGGGGGTGAACGACGCGTATCTCAGAGTGGCAAGAAACATATTGTTATTTAGTGTGATATAAAAAAACATAAAAAATATCTTGCCAGCTTAGTTTATTTATTTCCCACTATAATTTCATCAGCCCATTAAAAGCATCTCTAACTCAAATAATTTGTCAACTCTTATATTCCTTAAACTTCCGTATGTACTCACTGTTAATTACTTTTGATGTTTGTAAGTTTAACCTATTTATATAAGATTCTAATCAACTCCTCAGAATCTTTTAAATATTTTGCTACTGCAAATGAAGATAATATTTAAATGTAATAAATGGTTATATTATCATATCATAAAATACGTTTTAATTATTTCAATTATTTATTATGATTCCAACAAATTCAAGATTGTAATATGATAGAAGTCAGGAAGTTGTTACATCCCTCTTAAAATACCTGCGAAGACCGATAAATTTCAAGAGGAGCTTGCCAGCTTCCTTACCACATCTGCAGTCGCAAAATAGAATTTATTTCAATGCTATTTACAGGTACAAAAATGCAGTGAAGTCACAGTGTTACCTACTTTGATGTTGGAAAATGATAGATAACTCTATAAAACTTGACATTATGGAAAATTTTATACCCTGGCATTTATTTCACCGATATTTTCTCGCTAGAATAGAACCGCGATTCCGGATATATTTTCAATCTTTGATTGTTGCTAACATTTCTTAGCTTAGATAACTTTTTATTGTTTACTTGAAAGTTTTTTCTGAATTGTGTGATCAAATATCATCAAAAGGGACCAGTTTTAATTAAAGCTAACTATATTTTTCTTTGCAGGTAAGCAATTCCTGAGATTACATCATTGAGCATTCCTCCAATACGTAAGTACGTCCCATTAGAATAAATGATCATTGTTTTAAAAAAGCTTTCGATTATTAATTTTTTAAATGTCATTACAGTCAGGATTCTGGAGACATTTATCTTTCAGCTCTAAGTACCTGTGAGACATACGGCTGAAAAGTATCGTACTCGATGTAAAATTGTCTGCTGAATCCGAATCCAGAGGATGCATAAAAATCGAGGATTGCCTTCTACCCTTAATCCGCGAATTTACCCTTATAGTAAAATACATTACAATTAATTAAATACAATTAATAATTACATTGCTATAATTAGAATAGGCTTATATCTTGAAAAATGCGAAGATTCATAACCATGAAGAAGCCGATATAGTTATATTCTCCATACTAAAATTTTGTGTTTTGGAAGAGCGGCAATGGTGGCACGTAACAGATATTTTTTTATTGTCATTGTTTTTGTACAGCAAAATGAAAGTAAAGTTGTTGCTTCAAAAGTTCGATTCAGCAACAGACACTCATACCTCTCCTCCTTATAGCAACCCTTTTTATGTCTACCTATATACTTAGTGGGTGGGATAACACAAGCTAGACATTTAGAGAGGGAAAAAAGACAGAATTTAAGACGGCAACTGAAAATTGGGAAACACTTAATCCTCTGGCAAAATATATAAATGACATGGAGGATTGCAACGTCATGGAATTTATAGACACTGGCTCCATATTCTTCAAATGCCTGTATGGTCACTCATATTTCCACGTAAGCCTTAAAGAACTAAGGGCACATTTATTTTTAAACTGCAAGAGCAATCTAGAGTTTTACCACCTACTGAAGATATGTGCCTATACACTCCTTATTTGGAAGAAAACAGATAACATGTCTACAAAACTTCCAGATGTTCTTCGGTTTGATTAGACATTGACAAAAGGTGTACTGATACCTACCATGTGCAAGAAACAATCGAAGCCAGTCACTTCTAAGTAGTCGTTTTCAAGTGTAAGAATAATATTTGCAACAAGAGGTGTTTTTGCAAGAGATCTGGAGAACTGGTGTTCCATTATTATTGTATTAGCTAAATGTACTGATGAAAACTTAATTATAATCATTTCTAATTATTAATTGCTTACCTGATATAAATACAAACCTCTGCCTAAGAAGTCACTACTTCCACATCCAGATTTTCTATCCAAGACTCTTCCAGGTCTCCCATTACCACCCCATTGGGGCTGAAGTTAAAAAAAGACTGATGTGTTTTGTACACAATCTAAATAACATTTTTTACATCATTTAATAATGTTGTGGCGGTGGTAATGAGGGTGGTAGTGGTAGTGAGGTAGCTGATGCCAAAAAATGTTTGAAATCTTGGCTTCTTGTACAAACACTAAATCCCAATTTTATAAACTCTTGTTTGCTTTACTAGTTTTCGCCCATTTACCCACATTTACCCCCCCAACCCTTCAACGGAATAATATCAATATACAATAATCTAATTATATAACGTGTAGATGTACTGTAGGTGTACCAAATTTCAAGTCAATATCATGAACTATTCCAGAGTAATCGTGCGCCCAAAGAAAGTTATAGACAAGACGGACTGACTGTTTTTTTTTTAATTTTGTTCCAACTTAAAATTTCAACGTTTGATGACATCCTAATCCTATTTGAATAAAATTAATCTCATTTTTTTTATTGTTACTCTGCTTCCATGATGTAGAAGGAATTCTAAACAACTATATTAATAAATATATCTTTTAAACAAAATTAAGCCGATAAAATCAAACACAGGAATATTGTTCCTATTAATACAGTATCAAATAACTAAATCTAATGCAAAAGGGTGCCCGCATACGTCGGTTTAAACTCGTAGCGCGCTCGTTCGCAGGACGGCCAAATTTAAAAAAATCATATCTTCCGTTTTACTCAAAATATCAGTATGAATCAATCACTAAAAATAATGTTTGTCTTTTCTTGTAATTTCGTACGATGTAGTTTTTGTCAATTTCCCAAAATAAAAAAAACTCGCAGGATACATCTTTCGAATTAAACGACTTTTTTGGAGAGAAAGCAATATGCCTTTTTTTTCGTATTTCAGAAAGGTCAATGGGACATTTTATGAATTTTAATTGCCTCCAAATGATGCCAACATGGCTGGCGAAATGCACATCACACGTCACACTATAACTTCCTACTTTCCCTCGGATAGTAATAGCTATCATAATTAGTAAAAAAAAGAATACGAGTAACGAACAAATATTTTGTATGCTTCATGTGAAAGGAAATGGTTTGTATTCTTGTTCATACGTAAATTTTAGAGGAAGATAAAGGAACAGATAGATAAATGAAATTCATCTGCATCATAGTTGTATTTTATGATTTATAAAATCTTTAATTAATGTACTCTGTACACTGTTAGTCTAGAAAAAGCATTTAAAACTACCTAGCGCGTTGTTGTCAACCATAATATATCACGAGCTCGTTTTTGGCGTAAATGCATATAAATACATAAGCTTTTAAATGTATATGTAAAATATAAATCACGCCGCAAGCACGTACAAAATAAATCAATTCAATCCACCCCGAGGCTTCATGCATGAAATGGTACTTCTTTTATTAACATTTATACAACTCATCGCAATAAGCATAGGAGATATTTTATATAATTATTCAAATAGTACGAAACACAGATTGTTTGTTTTAATTTCGCACTCTTGCAGTAACATGTTTTCGACACTTCTTTAGTTCACAGAATGTATCTGTATCTAATATCTCCGGAAAAAATTCAGATATCCGCATGCGAAAAAAAATGAGATGAAATCGTATCTATCATACTACTTTTTTGTTGATATAATGTGGTTGAAGTCAGTTACATTTATTACCAGGGCTCGGGAATTTCATCTCAGCGCCAGAGGCGACTCTCATAGACATAATATTATATTGCAAACACCTACTGAAACATTCAGAAAAATTCATCATTGTCAGTGACAGTGTATTTTTGAACAAAACCCATGAAAATGTTGGTTCGGTGGAATCGGCTGAAATTTTGGTATTTTGTAGATCAAGTCATGCTGATCAAAAGTTCTTATTACATCAAGCCAATCCTATGGACAGTTTTTGAGATACAGCTTGTCAAAGTTAGGTAATTTGCGTCATTTTAGACATTCAAGAACTTTTTACTCCTAAACTATTAACGTTAGCAAAAAATTGAAAGGGTCGAAATATTTTTGTTCTAGTCCAATAAAGCTCAATAATTTTTTTCAGAATTTTTTAATCAATTTTTAGGTTAGGTGAGATATATATATAAGACATATTTCGGCATGCTTCGGTGGGATTGGCTGAAACTTTGCTATTTTGTAGTTAAAGTCATGCTGATCAAAAATTCCTATTGCACTGAATCTATCCTATGAGTAGTTTTCGCTCCAGGAGTGCCTGAAGATCTAACAACGAGGTAACGGGTAATCTATATGTACGTGTTTATGAATGGCTTCCAGCGTGTTTGTGTACGTGCGTGCATGTGTGTGTGATTATTTTTATCAAAGAACCTGCTCTTACCGGCACTATGTTTCTTATGAGAGCGTTCTCATTGCCAACTAGGGTGATCCCATTTTTTTGGTTTCACTTTCTATGTGTTTATTTTTACTTTTTGTTGTTTTTTAATATTTTCTTTTTAGTTTTTAAATATTGAGAACATCCATAGGATTTTCAGGAACAAGTGCTCTGTTTTCAGCATCATGTATCGTTCGAAGACAAATCATTGATGGATATTTTATGTGATTTTCATGCCGTGCGTACCCCAAAAACTATAATACGCTTGTGTTTTCAGCGGTTCCGCATCAAACTCATTAGAACGATTTTTCTCACACTAGTCCTACGACTGAAATGAAAGAGGACATTTTTTGTGTATTTTTATTTAGTGAATGAAATTCTTGTACCAAAGTGAAAAAAAAATTAAAAGACAAGAAATTAATGTAAAATATCGACAGCCCCCCTCAATATCACCCACTTACGGTAAAAAATTTTTTTTAAAAATACCATAAAAATAAGCTTGTATTATTGTTCAATATGCGTATAAAGTCGCGTCCCTGTAAATCAAAAGGTTTCTGAAATATAATTATAATAATAAATATAATAGTCAATTTTTGGGTACTATTTTCAAAGGGCCGTAGCTCAAGGTATTTGCGAACATATTTTTGCATGTAGAATCTGCACCAGAAGTTTGTCATCGATATTTCCGGAGAACTTTGTATACACTGGCATACATACACACAAACGCATACACACAGTACACAAACACGCTGGAAGCCATTCATAAACACGTACATATAGATTACCCGTTACCTCGTTGTTAAGACCTTCAGGCACTCCGGGAGCGAAAACCACTCATAGGATAGACTCAGTGCAATGGGAATTTTTTATCAGAATGACTTAAACTACAAAATAGCAAAGCTTCAGCCAATCCCACCAAAGCATGCCGGAATATGATATATATATATTTTATCTAACCTAAAAATTGATTAAAAAATTCTGAAAAAAATTCTTGAATTCCATTGGACTAGAACAAAAATATTTCGACCCTTTCAATTTTTTGCTAACGTTAATAGTTTAGGAGTAAAAAGTTCTTGAATGTCTAAAATGACGCAAATTACCTAACTTTGACAAGCTGTATCTCAAAAACTGTCCATAGGATTGGCTTGATGTAATAAGAACTTTTGATCAGCATGACTTGAACTACAAAATATCAAAATTTCAGCCGATTCCACCGAATCAACATTTTCATTTGTTTTGTTCCGGGGTCCTTTAACCTAAAAACAGCGATGGTCCTTACAAAAACATGTAATACATACAAATAAACCAAGCCACCAAGTGGTGGTGTCAGGGGCTGACTGACCTCAAGAAGAAGGCTAGGGCCTCGTTCAACAAAGCAAAATTAACTAGACAGGAATCAGATTGGGAGTCATACAAAACCAACCTGAAAGAGTTTAAGAAACTAGTCAGACAAAGACAAAGAGAAGCGTGGAGAACCTACTGTGAGGAAATCGAAGACTACTCACAGACCGCTAGGCTTTGCAAAATCCTCGCCAAAGATAAAGACCATGACCTTTGCCTACTAAAAAAGGACGATGGCACAAGAACTACCGACCTTCGTGGAAGCCTAGAGTTACTTATGGAAACTCACTTCCCGGAATCTGTGATAACAGAACGGAAGGAATGGCCAAACGAAGTCGACACTCAGCCCTCAGACCTGGATTGGCAAATGGCCAACCAAGTAGTGAGCGAAGACAGGATAAGATGGGCAATACAGAGCTTCTCTCCTTTCAAATCACCAGGCATTGACGGCATCTATCCCGCCCTACTGCAATGGGGACTGGATGAACTATTGCCGCACCTGGTCGGAGTATTTAGGGCGAGCTTGGCGCACCCTCATATTCCAGAGATATGGAGAGAAGTGAAAGTTGTGTTCATTCCAAAGACAGGGCGGATGGATTATACCACCCCCAAAGCATATAGGCCTGTCAGCCTAACCTCGTTTCTCCTCAAGACGATGGAGAAGCTATGTGAACGATACATAAGGGATGTCGTAGTGAAAGACAACCCTTTGCATCCCAACCAACACGCATACACATTGGGAAGATCCACCGACACCGCCCTCCATGCGGTCGCGAGTCGGATGGAGAAATCCTTGGACAATAAAGAGTCCACCCTAGGTGTATTCATAGACATAGAAGGTGCGTTTGATAAAACCACCTTCCCAAAAATCACGACAGCCCTAGTGGAGAAAAACGTCCCCACGATTATGGGAAGCTGGATATCCAACATGCTCTCCAAAAGAGCTGTACAAATCAGTGTGGGAGACGCTTCTGTGCGAGGAATGGTCGCGAGAGGCTGCCCGCAGGGAGGTGTAATATCACCACTGCTATGGAACTTAGTTCTCGACAGCCTCTTGCGCCACCTAAACTCAGAGGGTTTCCACACAATCGCCTACGCAGATGATGTAACAATACTGCTCAACGGAAAATTTGAAGGAGTCCTCTGTGAAAGGATGCAGGGGGCTCTAAGAATAATTGAAAAATGGTGCAGAGAACACTCGCTGTCTGTTAATCCCAGGAAGACGGAGATGGTTCTCTTCACAAGAAAAAGGAAACCAGAAGCACTGAAAGCACCAGTTCTCCTGGACACAACACTAAGTTTCGCATCAGAAGTGAAATACCTTGGGGTAACCTTCGACGCCAAACTAACATGGAATCTTCACTTAGACAGAAGACTAAAAAAGGCTTACATCTCTTATGAGCAGTGCCGCAGGACCGTGGGGAAAACCTGGGGAATGAAACCCAAAGTGGTCATGTGGATATACACTGCCATCATAAGACCAATGATAACCTATGGAGCTGTGGTCTGGTGGCCTAAGAGTAAACAGACTACAGCGAGAGCCAAGCTCAGCCAAGTGCAGAGAGTTGCCTGTCTAAGCATAACAGGAGCTATGCGAACAACGCCAACGAGAGCAATGGAGGTAATGCTGTGTTTGCCACCACTGGATTTACATCTAGGAGAAGTGGCCTTAATAACAATGGCACGCCTCAAGTCCGTTGGCCTACAACCAAATGTAGGCTGTGGGGAGACCAGAAGTCGCCTGTGGAACGAGGCTGTTAGGAAGACGCCTCTTCTACAGGCATGCACAGATGGCATCTCTCCCCGATTTGTCTTTGATAGACCCTACATAATACAGACAAACAGTGAAAACGAGACCGCTGGTGAAGGTGTGATTAACATTTTCACAGACGGATCAAGGAAGAAGGAGGGGGCAGGATGTGGAATATATTCCAGAAGCCTGCAAATCCAATATAAATGGACTGTGGATGAGCGAGCCAGCATAGTACAAACTGAACTGGCGGGCATAACCATAGCCGCAAAAGAGATTGTCCGCAGACAAACTACGGGCAAAACAATCAGGATCTACACAGACTGTAGACAATCACTACTAGCCCTGAGAAGTTACAAAATAACCACAGGAGCAGTATGGGAATGTCATCAAGCACTTGTGGGTGCCTCCAGTACGAACAACATCTCGGTATGCTGGGTGAAAGGACACGCACAGTGCAGTGGCAACAAAAAAGCCGACAAACTGGCCAAGAAGGCAGCAGGCCAACTTATTTTTGGACCAGGCCCGGCCAGTCTGTTACCGATTACGGCGATAATACAATTAATTAAGGAGAACACCCACAATGAATTTAAGAAGCTGTGGGATGAAACAAGCAGCTGTCAGCTTGCTAGGGAACTACTCACGTATCCCAACAAGAAAACAGCAATGGACTACCTGGCAATGACCAGAAGGAATCTACGTTTTATAACAGGAATCCAGACTGGACACTGTCCGCTAAGGAAACATCTATACAATATGAGATTAAGCGAAACACCTCTTTGCAGAGGTTGTGAACAAGAAGATGAGACGGTTCAACACGTACTCTGCGACTGTTCAGCCGTCTCATCAATTAGAGAATCCATCTTGGGAGAGCGTTGGCCTACCTTGGCCAATGTAAGGGAGATGCCCCTAGGCAACATCACCACCTACTTCGAAAGAATAGGTTGGCTGGAGGCCTAGGCGAGTGTCTGCCTAGAGGGAGGATGTACAAGGGGTCCAATGGGGCCTAAGTGCTGTGGTTTTTGACCACCCTCCTGCTAATTCCATACTCCATACTCCATACAAATAAAAAACAATTTTGAATCAAACACATACTTTTATGTTCTGTTTAATGTGCGTGGCGTGTTTATTATGTTTATTTTCATAATAATTAAATATAAAACTCAATAAGCTGCTGACAACACAAAACATTTTTTCCCAATAAAATAAACCATTTTTATATAATATTAAATTATACATAACAAACAAAGTTAAGAAATAATAACATACAGCTGCCATATACCATGTGCATCACAAATGTACACAACGTGATAAAGCGAATTTTATTTCATTTCAAATGTTAATACGTAACTTACTTTTATCCAAAATCTACTACATTTGTGAAACGTACTGACAATTACCTAAAGACGTAGTTGATTCATTTACAATAGCAGTGTTGAAGTCAGTTCGATCCTGACCGAGTGTCAACATTAGATTTCAGTGTATGGCGGTACTTTTATACATCTAGTAAAGGGAAAAGGCAGACCATCAGAGATCGCAGTTTCGCAATCCGTAGTAAAACTATACCCATATGTATGTATCTACAAACCTAGTGTGAAATTATACAGTCGACGGTATACAAAAATGTGTGTGTTACTTTAAGGTGGTAAAAAATTCTATAATTAATTTTCAATAATTAAAATTTTCATAATTTTTTGAAAAAAATCGGGTTTTTGGAAATTTATTGAAAATGAAGCTTATAAAAAAACGAATAGTTTGTTTTTTTTTTTTACTTCCCGATATATTAAAGGTTGAGCGCATACGCAAGAAAATTATGTATTTAAAATTGAAATATCCCAAAAACTATAAGATTGATAAAAACATGATATAAGAATGAAATGAAGCTTATAAAAAAACGAAGTGTTTGGGTTTTTATTTTTTTTCCTACGACACACTGTTCCAGAGATGTGACAGTTTGAAATAGTGTTGAAAGTTTTCAGTTTGTACGCGCACTTTAAATGTCTATAGTAGGTAGAAAAGCGAGCAATAGCCGTCTATTTTTCGAAGAATACGCAGAAAAAGCGGGTTGCATTGCATTTTAGCATATTTAGAGTGCAGATTAAAAATGTTATTTAATTAGTTTACTTAACTGTATTAATAGTACAGTACCTAGAGTTAAAAAATATGCAAAACTTCGGAATAATGTCATATTGAACGAATTTCGTTCATTTTTGGCAGTATGATAGTAAATGCTTCACAGAAAAGTTTCCATATTGTGCGAGGGTTTGCTAATTTATAGGGGGTGGATGCCACCCCCTCTCAGGGGGTGACATTAAAAAAATATATATTTATTGGAGCTGTAGTAGTAGAATCAGATTCTAAGAAGAAAATGTTCTATGCAATTTTTCACATAAATTGATAGTTTTTAAGTTATTACGACTTCAAAATTGCGATATTAGCTTTAAATAAATGGTATTTCCAAACGGTTTTCGTCAAGTATTACTTTATCAAAAAAATGTTACAGACCAATTACAGAAAGTACAAGCTGGGAATTAATTATATTTTTTGTGTTTGATGTAGGATTAATAATTTCGGAGATATCTAAGTTTACATTTGGCATCCAAGTGTTCATAAGATAATTATTTAGAGTGAGAGTTAAATATCTCAGAAACTGTGGCAGCTACGTCAAGGATGCTAATAGGTGGAATAATAGATTATTAATTAAGCTTTCAACTGTTTTTTTCTTTGTTTCTGTAGCATAAAAAACAAAGAAGTTATGACCGAAGCAATGTGCGTCTACACATTTTTTTTAATAACAATGTCGCCATTTTGTTACTGTAATTAGCCAGTAATTAAAAAGAAGAAATTTCAAACACTGTTTCTTATTAATATATAGCATAACGTAGATGCTCAAATTTTTTTGTTTATATAGAGCACTTGCTTTAGAAAAAAATACAGTTTAAACTATAAAGGTATTTTCGATAAAACGTAATTTTTTTTTCCTTTTCCAAATATCTCAATAAATATTAGTTTTAATGAAAAATGGGTAGAGACCAAAAATAAAGCTCATAAACTTATAATGAATTTCGCTTGTTTATTTATTTACATAGATTTAATAGATTCGGATATATGAAAGTTTACAAATGACATCCGAACGTTTATAGGACGAAAAATGCAGTTTAAATGTTAAATATCTCAGAAATTGTGACACCTACGTCACGCATGCTAAGAGATGAAATTAAAGACAATTAATTGCGTTTTCAAATTATATTTTAGTCGTTCCTGTAGCGTAAGAAATAAAGAAGTTATGACGGAAAAATATGCGTATCTATATTTTTTTATATAAAAAGGTCGCCATTTTGTTAATCTAATTAGCCAGTAATTTAAAAAAATTATCTCAAATACAGTTTTTCGTTAAGACGTAGCATTACCTAGATGCTCATTTTTTTTGCTCATTTAAAGCACTTGCTTTAGAAAAAAGTGCATTTTAAACTTTAAAGGTAATTTTGAAACACTTGGATGCCAAATGTAAACTTAAATATCTCCGAAACTATTAATCCTACATCAATAAACAAAAAATATAATTAATTCCCAGTTTGTACTTTCTGTAATTGGTCTGCAACATTTTTTCGATAAAGTAATACTTTTCGAGATACTTGACGAAAACCGTTTGGAAATACCTTTTTTTAAGCTAAAATCGCAATTTTGAAGTCGTTATAACTTAAAAACTATCAATTTATGTGAAAAATTGCATAGAACCTTTTCTTCTTAAAATTTGATTCCATTTCAGCTCCAATAAATGTATATATTTTTTTAGTGCCACCCCCTGAGAGAGGGTGGAATCCATCCCCTATAAATTAGCAAGCCTCCCACCAATATAGAAACTTTTCTGTGAAGCATTTACTATTATACTGGCAAAAATGAACGAAATCCGTTCAATATGACATTATTTCGAAGTTAAAACCTCTAGTTACTGTGCTATAATTTGATTTATTTATAACAATCTGTATTTTTAATAAAATTAGACATATTACTAAGTATACTCTTTTGTGACCATTTTTAATCCACCATTTTCTGTTTTATAAATTTAGATCTCATAATCACATTCAACGACCTGAAAATTATAAGTATATGGATTTTCGTGAATTTATTTGTAACATTAGAAGAATTATTAATTTTTCAGTATTTATGAGTGATTTCAACCATTAATATTTTCGTCTCATAAGTTTTGATCTCACAGTCATATTCAGCGACCTCAAAAACATAAGCCTAGGATTTTCCATAATTTATTCGGAAAATTAGAAGAGTAATTCATATTTCAGTTTTTAGGGTTGGTAACGCGCAATATAGATTTTAAAAATTACAGATTAAAGTTTAATTTTTTTTGCAAATTCTTTATAAACAACCTCGAAAACTATAACAATCATATTTTCTTAAAAGAAATATTAAAAAATTCTGATAATTGTATTTTTTGTTGACATTTCTAAAATTTAAAATTTTTGTTTTTAATTTACGTATTTTCGAAATTGCGGTAATTTTCAATGGGTAAACTTTTTAGTTTATGGCATTAGAAATCCAACAAAAAAAAAATCATTCAAATCCATTCACTATAACTGGGTTCCATTAGATTAGTGATTAAGCCATGAAAAATTGATATGATTGCTAATATTGAATCTAATTTTATAAACCTCAGCTTGAAAACATATTATTGGTCGATAATTAGCAAACAATTGCAAATTAAGTTACATAGTTATATTTAGTTATTCACAGTGAATAATATAATATTCAACCGACTGGCGCCAACATAAAATTGTTATTATTCATCAAATTCATACAAAACAGTTTTATACCCGTTCCTCAATAAAATTACTATAATGTTCGTGTAAATTCAATAACAATAGTCGATGTTTAACACACATAAATGAAGCCGTATATTGTTGGTCGTTTTAAATACTTTAAATTAAAGCATCGTTTTGGATTTAATTACTTTTACTTTTTACTTCTTCGGTAAGACAATTAATATTATCTACCAAATATTTAAAAGAGAAATTTTATCTTGACATTTATTGATATGGCAGCCTTTGAAAATTATCGTTTACCATTTTTATTGTTCTATATATTCCTCTATTTGTCTGATGTGTTCAAAATATATCTGGATGCGAGAGAATATAATCCTAGAAGGTCATTTTAAAGAAAATCTGTGATAAGTACTTCTAGACCTCGAAAACACTAATAGGCCGTCTATCTGCCTCAGTAAAACTCCATGTCTCAGAGATATAAAAAATCAGTCTCGGATAGATGCATCTCGTCAATACTTTTCTATCATCCCATATCCTGAACTTGTTCTAAAACTGTTTTGGTAAACCAAAAAGTTAACATATTCGCAATTTTTCTCGGCGACAAGAAATTTGCAAGAGACTTTTCCATGCTTTTTATGGGTGACATGATCATTCCAAAGAATTAGATAGTTAGTTTTTTTCTCAGTTCACTTCTAATCCTTTCCCAGATGATGCCATAGCAGAAGATCACTCTGTACAAATGTTAACGCCTATGGGATATTTGGAAAAATACTTGCCATAGAAATTTTATGAAATTGGACCATTCAACACAGCTCTTTAGTATTTACAACAATAAACAAAATTGTTTTCTAAAATTTCATAAGAAACCTTAAATAAATCCATATTTATCAAAATTTCTTTAGTTTCTA
Organism: Rutpela maculata; assembly: GCA_936432065.2. NCBI lineage: Eukaryota > Metazoa > Arthropoda > Insecta > Coleoptera > Cerambycidae > Rutpela > Rutpela maculata. The sequence goes on along the minus strand of OW386291.2, from coordinate 139,412,272 downwards.
TATTTAACATTACATTTGTGTTTTAGTCCTAGATAATACGATTGTGAAGGTCCTGAAAATACCCTGAAATAGTCCTGAAAAATTCTGAAAAAATTAGACAGCTTTCTGAAGTGACTTTAAGCCATATCTGCTTAAAACCACTAATTTATTTTTTCTAACATGTTCTCAGGAGTGTAAAGGTTAAGTTTACCTCCTGACTATCCACAACACATTTCTGAAGTGAAAAATTCTCCCCTCCTCAATGTTCTCTACAACTTTTTCATCGACTGGACTATCTATTAAATTTATAATAGAAGTAGAAAGTAAAAATGAACTACCATTTTTAGATTTTAATTAATAGAGTGAATAATAATAATAAGTTGAAACAAGCGTTTATAGGAAACCAACACACACCAACAGGTATTTGAATTTTTATCTCAAATCAGTCGATGCATGTTAACAAGGGTGTAATAACTGTTTTTATGATATAGGGCCAAAATAATTTCTAATGATGAAACATTAGACAATGAGAAACGCTTTATAAAAGAGGTTTTTATAAACAATCTATACCCTGAAGCCTTTGTTGACAGAACTTTCACATCTCTAGAGAATAATAAAAAGGTAGGACAAAAACCTGAACAACGGTGCAGCGGTTAATTCCTTATGTATACGGATTATCCGAAAAGCTACGCCGTGTGGGCAATAGATTTGAGATCCATTTTAACAAAAATAAAACCGCTAAATCGTGAGCAAAATTCAAAAAACTGCATTTATAGTATTCCGTGTGAGTGTAATAAACATTATTTGGCGAGGAAATATAGCAGTCAACCATCAATTTTTTTGCAGTAAGTCGGATTGAGACGGGGTTTTTTGCATTCGCTTCGTTAACTCATTAGAAACTTTGTGCCATATTTTGGTCTTGTACTTTTTTGAAATTGCATTGCTGCATCGAAAAGTGCATTCTTATAAGTGCATCTTTTCAAGTGATGAAGAAAAAATTCATATCTTCCAGAAAAAACTCCCGAATCATACGAATTTCAGTACCCGGAGGTTTTTTGACTGGCTGGACCTGAATGTGATGTCCAGATGAGCCCCATGTGCACCTGGAGGTCAGGACGGCACCAGGAACGTCATCACCTGGAATTCCCTGTAAACTCATGGAAAATCGATCGAAACTCGTTACCCGGGGGTTTTTCGGGTCGCTCGTCCCGAATCTGACATCGGCAACCTCCTCCGGAAGACCTGGTGCACGCGACCTGGCTAATAACGTCATGTCCTGGAGTTTTACTGAAATTTTGTCGTCAAACTTTCTGACATTGCTTTAATGAATGCTAGTTAATATATTATTATGGTGGAACAAGTTTTCCACTGCAACCTTCTTCATCATTTCGACGTAAATATCGGACGGTAGGCCTACTACGGTCTTTTTATTGAAGTTTAATATTCAACTTCTTCTCCTTCTTCTTCTTCTTCTCCTTCTTCTCATCCTCCACCTTCTTCTTCTTCATCTTTATCTTCCTGAGTTGACGTAAATTGTTCAAACAGCGATACATCAGTTGTTTCGTCGTTGATGCAAGGATCATCTTCTGTTGGAGATTCAGTATTTGAACACGACTGGCCTTGACAGCTGGTGCATGCTGGTGAACAAAGTAAGCCTACTTTTTTGCAGCCGCATTTCGAATTACACCCCTCTTTGTAGTTGTAAAAAATAGTATTAAGGAGCTTTTCTGGTGCCGGTGGAAGTAGAGTGTGGACTGGTTCTAATATATTATTCATTAGCTTCCAAACCCATCTTTCTGGGTCCAGTTGATTACCAAGCCACACTTGAACCTGGTAATATACTCGATAAAAATGTTGATGAGCAGAAGCCGAGGTTGGAGGAAGACAAGCCAATTGAACCTCTTTTTTATTACGTGTATATTTTGCAAAAGATACGTAACGTAACTTATCTACGGAAGTAATTTTTTTTGGAGCTCCATATACAGAAAGAAGAAAGCGAATTCCGTTGGTGATTAGAGTTTCTGGAGCAGAGTTCATATCTTTAAAAGCTTTTGCACATGTAATTAAATCTTGTTTTTCAAACAATTTGAAAACTGTTGTTTTACCCCTCCGGAACATTGCTGATGTTGTATCACAGCTAGTCATGGCATGTAAAAATAGAATATGATTTTTACAGCCGATAAACTCATATTTGAAAATATTTCCGATGGTTGTTGAGCCTTGACAAATTGCATAATTCTACATTTTTTAAATATTGTAGACTACGAAACAACCTAATAAAGATGATTTATATTCAATGGAAGTAGGTTTAATATTAAAGATAATGAAAACAATGTTATGATTATTATATTATAGGTATTTAATTGTTGCAAAGTTTGGAAATTAGATGAGTTGGTCAACATGTGCGGTGAATTACAGTGATACCAATCTAGTGTTCGCTATGACACTTTTTACCAAATTTTCTTTCGTGCAAATCGTCAATTGAACAGCAGACAGATGTTGCTCAAGGCCACGTGGTCACATAAAATTAGGGACTGGGTTTCTTTTTATCTCATATTCTTAGATTATCATTCAATATTAATGTATTAGTCATGCAGACTAATAGTTTTACTTATATTATACGTCCATAATTTACATAGGCAGCGTAGTCATGCATATTATGGAGAATATAACTTTAGAATGGCTTTTTCTCAAAAAAGGTGAATTTTAGGAAAAAAGTGTAAGGACCATTTTTGTAGAGAATTGAAATATCTACTACTACTACTTTTGTATAAGCTATTTTTATCATAAAACTAACCATTTCGCTAAAAAATCCAAAAAACCCATTTTTGTTAATTTTGCCGTCGCATAAAATTCATTACACACACGGGATCAATGGAGACCTTTCACAACTTCATTATAATGGTATCCCTAACGTTCATGTAAATTTTCAGCTTCTTGGGAATTTATGCAAGGGTGAATGTCTATTTTGACCGGAGTATTATTTTTATATTTTTGTTCTTATTCATTATTTGTCAAAAAAACACCCTCTAGCTGCTCCTTTGATATAAAAATCACAGGCGTAGAATTTATTTTCCAGTAAAATACTGGATGGTTGTATTATTTTGTAGATTTCACGGACATTGTTTAGAAGAAAATATATGTGGCAGAGCATCCCAGTAAGAAACACAGAAAAATTAAGAAAATTAAGAAAATGCCACAACCAATATTTAGACAATATTTAGACAATATTTAGATAGTTATATATATTTAACACAAGTTACATGCTGTCATTCTTTAGAAGATATGTGTTCGAATCCATGTTTTGACCATTTTACCCCCTTTTTAAAACTCGCGGAGTCATTTTTCTTGTAGTTGATTAGAAGCTTATTTTCAATAAGCCTACATAAAAGTGTTCCAAAGTGTTCTTTTAAATTAGGCCTTTGTTTCAACCCTTTGAAGTAGCGCGGTATGTGCTAAGTGCCTCTCTCCTCGAGTATCGAAAATAAAGAACGTGTATTGAGGCGTTAAAGTTCTATTAGTTTTCCCCTAAGGTGGTGAAGAGTGAAGTTATTTATTATTCATTAACGCCCTCTTATCAAACCGTTTAATTAAGAACAACTGTTGTACCAGACATAAATAAGTTAGGGTCTGTAGCTATCGACTGCAAAGATCGCCTAATTTAGGCTTTGTTCAAACCCCATCTTTCACTCTCAGGTATTAATCGGTAATATTCGTCCTTTGTTTTCTTACTCTCATCCTTAAAAGAAAAAAAATGATTAGTTGGCTTCAAAGGGCTGTGGTTATAGCCCTGTAAGCAAATTTTAGATACAGTTTATAATCTTTTAATTAGTCGTTTTTTGCTTACTTATACTTAAATTTGAAAACTTTTTTATAATAATTAACAAATAAATGAAATAATTTATAAAAATGCTGCGAATTGGTTTGTACCTAACTTTTCTTCACACACTTTTGAAAACAGAAATAGAAAAAAGAATTCGTGATGCCAGCAATTATTAATTTAATTTTTAATTACATAATAATTATTTAACGATTTTGTTTTAATTTATATATTTTTACTTGGGAAATTTTATAGTAATCAAAACAAATAAAAAAAGTATCTAAATGTATCTTTGTGATACATTTAACGCAGAATGTCCTTTCAATAAATCTTTAAATATTTGTGTAGAAGTGCAAAATACCCATTCAAGAGTAAGAAAATATGAACATGCCGCAAATTTTAGACAACATATTAATTACAGTGTCATTTAATTTCAGAAGAGAATCCTAAAACATGTGTATCTACAGAAAAAAGAATAACAGTTTTGTTAAATAATTGCTTATAACAATAAAACTGCAAGGCTAAAAATAGTGAATTCTACGCTAAAGCTTCGATTGCAACAAACACCAGCCGAAAGACTTATTTCTACCCAAAGGAGCTCTCGTACCAGCCACTCCACATCACTTGCAGACTGCAGTTTCAAGCTGTTGGCTCTCGTCAGTGCAAGGTGGGTCTGGAATGACTGGGACGAGGCTCTGCGGCTAATGTTCATTGCAATCGAAGTAGCAGTAGCTCCGACATGAGCATAGTTAGTAGGTATGCTTTTAGAGCTCAGAATATTTACTAGTGTAATATTTTGTCGAACTCCTCTATATATTTCCTTAAATATATAAGGAATGCCCTCTAAAAACAAATATACAGAGCGTATAATTGCCCATTAGGCATATACATTCGCGTAGCACGAAAGATATGACAACACAGCAGAGCAAACTCGCCCGTATGCGAAGCATCCCAGCTCTCAGTTATTTCATTTCAGCCAGCTGGCACACGCGATGTTGTAATTCTTACTCCCTATGCCTAGCCCGCCACTACACACACTGTATTAAATATGCCCCAGTTACGCTGTCGATGTTGAGCGGTTTTTATCACAGTGTAAGTGAATTTTTAATAAAAGGTGCCGAACTTTACTCCAAACATTTAGAATAGATATTAGTAATATACTTTTATTCTTGTAGGTAGTGAAAAACTTATGAGTGTGAGTGTGTGTATTTGCTGTTACATCCTTCAATGCCTCCAGAGTAAGTGTTTATAATAAATTACTTTTTCAACTTTGGATATTATAGAATTCGCTAAAAAAATGACAAGATAAGATACATTGTGTCATACAGTATCGGAAGATTTTGGATTTGGGTGGCAGGCATAGTTTCAACGGCTTGACAGACCGCCTACAATAAAGGCGTGTACCAGTGCTCTAGCAGAGGGGCAAATAATGACGCGCTATCAGGAAGACACGTACATCATTGCTATTAAAAATTTCAGTACCATTTATTCAAAGGAAGGATGTAGTTTTTCTCTGTTCAGTATAGGTAATATTATTACGTGCTGTGATAACTGAAATTATTTAACCCGTTTTACTTTCAAAACGAGTCAAATAATTCTTTACATTTCCCGCAGTAGCTGCCCACGCACATGTGGTGGGGAAAGCAGGTGGCACGAGTAGGATGTGTTGTTATACAATAAAAAAGAATAGCCTAGTTGCTTGGCTCTCGCTTTCTCTCATTGCCGACCAAAATGAAACATTTTCTGACACTGTATATGCATAAAAATCTTTACGCAATGATACAAATTAGAGACAATCCCAATTTTGGCATTATACCTAAATTTCGAGTTCTGGTCCCAATAAGTAAAACATAAAGTTTCCACATCTCTAGTCAGCTGACTATAAATGCCAGTAAATAGAAATTCGACTTTACTATTTTAAAATAAACGTAAGTATAGCAACAAAACTTGTTACTTTAATTACGAAAACAAGAAACTAACCATACGAATATACACAGAGAGACGCAGATAAACATAAATTTTCTTTAAGTATATGAGTTTCGGATGTCATAAAATGGTTTCCGTGCAATCATCTCATTCCGACACTTAATAAATTTAATTGGCCTTTTATAATACTCCATAATTTCTGTTTAATCCCAATTTGTTACGTCAGTACATCCCTATTGCACAATACGACACCAGTTCAGTTGGTTGTAAAAGTTGAGAAATACCACTAAGACTACTATTACGTTGTACAAGGAAGTTTTAGCTAGGGAGCTCCTGGCAGGAATTTTTAAATGATTTGTTCGCATGTCAGAAGTTGAAAATGTGAAGATGTCACAAAATAAAACCAATGACCACTTCGAGCATTACGTTATTGCTAGTTTTTTAGTACTTATTACTGAAAATAATAGTATCGTGTGAATGTGTTGTTGAAGAATATATTACTATATTTTTACTTGAAGTTGTAGCGACTAGAAATAAGAACGAGAGAGAAGAAAATAAATGCGGATTGCTACACAGGTGGGATTAAATTTATAATTATTTATAAACAATGGAAAAACTTAGGAATAGAATAGAACCACAGTTTCAGAAAGCAATATTTTAGTATTTGTATCCAAATATTTTTTAAACGTTATAAGAAGTTTTTTTTTAAATATTATCAACATAACCAAAAAAGCTCAATAAAGAATAAAAATTAACACCAAGATTTTTTACGCTGTTAGTGGATGTAAGTCATTAATTGACTGTTTAGTGTTCTAAGGTTGAGTAACTGCTGAGAAGTTCCAAAAACAGTATTTTGACATTTGTTAGTATTTAGTACAAGAGTATTTTGGATGATGCAAAATTGTGCCATTTAAAATTTCAAAAGAGAAAAACTATGTATTAACTGAATGTTATCAGCGTATAGGTACAGTTTTGAATATAGCAGAAGTCTAGAGATATCTGCAATACATATATTAAAAAGAAATGGTCCAAGGATAGAACCTTGTGGAACACCGGATGCAACTGATCTATTTTGTAATGTAAGTCTTGAGTTTTTTGTATTAACACTAGTCAATTGTTGTCTACCATTGAGATAATTTTGAAACCAGAAGAAAGTGTTCCCAGATATGCCATAGTAACTTAATTTTGCAATTAAGCAATTGATATCTAAAAAGTCAAAAGCTTTAGATCTATCAAGTAATGTCAAAGACGTAACTTTTGTGTTCTCGACTGTTTGCAAAATTTTGTCAGTTATGTTGCTTAGTAGTGTTGAAGTACTAGCCTTTTCAGAATCCGGACTGATTAGAAGGAATTATTGAATTTTGAAAGACGTATTCAAAGAATTGTTCATATATAGTTGATTTTGTAATTTTTAGAGGAACCGAAAGTAGGCTAATAGGGCGTAGATCTCCAAGTTGTTCAGGATTCTTTTTCATAGGTATAGGCTTAATACAGGATATTTTTCATTTAGGAGGAAGAACGCCTAATTCTAACGATACATTAATAATATGGGTCAGTGGGGCCGATATCTACTTTACAGCAAGTTGTAACATTTTAGCTGACAATCCATCAGGGCCTATGATGTGAGATTTTTGTTTATTTATTATATGCACATTTTTATTAACAATAACCGATTTAAAAGTGAATAGAATGTTATCCATAAATTTAGTTTCTAAAAATGTGTCGTTATGCTGTTCAGTCGATTTTAAATTTGGTATGTTGGATATTAATTGTTGATCTCGTCAGCATTACAAAGACCTTCAAGAAGGCTAGTAAAGACAGCGACATACACGTCTGGCATTATTCATCCCTTGTTCTGTGGACAAAAACCAACAAAATAAAAAAAAAACCGAACACGAATAAATGTTTTAATAAAGCCTTTTTATATGTTTACAATCATTGTTAATAAAAACGCAACGACTTGAACATTTGGTAGTTGTATTTTTGTATGTAGTTAATTTAACAAATTAAATAATAGTGCATACCAGTGTGACAAAAAAAGGACAAGGGTAGCGACTGAATATGCCCCCCCATTTTTGAGGGCGGCCAACATGATGGTGATAGTCGCGCGGTCCCTACCACCTCGCACTACCCTTAAATGCAAAAAGCCGCCTCTTTTTCCCATTTTTCGTTGTTAGGCATGCGAGGACTTGTTGGATCAGGTTTTTTTCTAAGGAAACTCAATATATCCTGTAAAATTTCGCAATCAGACATCCTGACGACCCCGGGGGGTTGAAACCACCCCCTTCCCTCAATACCGAAACATGCAAAATACAACCAAACGCGTTGAAAATTGCTTTCTACACGTTTTCAAGGGCGCGAAACACGATTCTAATATTAGTTAGTCTTCCACCCCTAACCAACTACTCCCAAGTGCATAAAATCACCTCTTTTTCCCATTTTTCATTACACAGGTCTACAAAAAAAAGCGTCTCGTCCTTAGGTTCTTACTTAACTTTTTAGAAGTATTTTGATGCGCTGAAGTCAATTTTGGGAAAAATAAACTTTTCTACCGTCTCATTTTTTCTCTACCACCCCTTTTATCCCCTAAAAAGGTCAAAAAAAAGGTCTGAAGTATTTTGATGCGCTGAAGCCTATTTTAGACAAAAAAATTATATCGTGTCAGTTTCCCTCTACCACCCCCTTTTATCCCCTAAAAAAGGCAAACATGAGGTCTTGCTTGGCCCAAGGTTCTGATCTAACTTTTTCAAAGTATTTTGATGCCACTGAAGCCAATTTTGGACAAAATATTTTTTTCTACCGTGTCAGTTTCCCTCTACCACCCCTTTTGTCCCTTACAAAAAGGCAAAAAAAAGATCTTGTCCGAAGGTTCTGACTTAACTTTTCTGAGGTATTTTGACGTTGCGAAGCCAACTTTGGACAAATTTTTTTTTCTATCGGCTCAGTTTCCCTCTTCATCCCCTAATTTTTTTTTTGTCCAAAGTTAGTTTCAGCGCGCCAAATTACTTCAGAAAGGTTAGATGAGAACCTTAGGACAAAACCTTTTTTTTTTTGGCTCTTTTTAGGGGATGAAGGGGGTGGTAGAGGGAAACTGAGCCGGTAGAAAAAATTTTTTTGTCCAAAATTGGCTCAGCGCGTCAAAATATTTCAGAAAAGTTAGACTAGAACCTTAAGACAATACCTTTTTTTTGGTAGACCTATGTTATCAGGCATGCGCGTTCTCCAGTTTTGAAAACGGGGGATACCTTCTGTAAAACGTTCTCTTTGAGGGACATTTCAGGATTGAGGGAGGGGGTGGTTCAACCTCGGGGGTCGTTAGGTTTCTAAATTTTACAGCACATATTGAGGCTCCTCAAAAAACCTTCGATCCAACAAGACCTCGCATGTCTGACAACGAAAAATGAGAAAAGGGGGTGGTTTCATGCATTTGGGGGTAGTTGGTTAGGGATAGTTGGTTAAATAATATACATCTTATTCCCCGCCCTTGAAAACTTATAGAAAACAATTTTCAGTACGTTTGGGTGTTTTTTGCATGTCTGGGTATTGAGGAAGGCGGTGGTATCAACTCCCGGGGGCCGTTAGGATGCCTGGTTGCGAAAATTTACAAGACATATTAAGGTTCCTCAAAAAAAACTTGATCCAACAAGTCCTCGCGTACCTGACAACGAAAAATGGGAAATAAGGGTGATTTTTGCGTTTTGGGGTAGTTCGGGGGGGATATGAACGCGCGAATATCACCATCGAGTTGGCCGCCCTCTAAAACGTTTGCTACCCCTGCACTTTTGGGGTTTTTGCAACTTTGGCATGGACTATAAATGCTGGACACGGGCAAATAATATAGGGAGCTTCTTTTGCAATTTTAAAACTCATTTTTTTGCAAAATCAGCGACATCAGAGCTTATAACCTTGATTTTTCTATTCGCACTTTCCTGTTGTGCTCAACGATGAAAAAACCATATAACAAAAGTGCCACCAGCTCCCTATCTATTTGACTTGAATAAGGATAGAAAATATAGTGAGACGGCAATAAAATCCACGTGCAAGCTTTTAAAGTATGAGCTTTAAAACAATGAACTTTATGCAGCCGAATGGAACCCCGTCCAATTATCCACTCATAAAATTCCACTAATAAATTAGGTATGATTGCATACATTTAAAATAAACATTACCATTATTTGTGGCTTGCATTATACATACACTGACGGACACACCTACGGCATACAGGCTTGCCCTAGGCAAATTGCGCACTTACATAAATTGCGTATTTTGTATAGTGTGCTATATAAGGGAATAAATTAGATAAGAATTATTATTCTTAATAAAAATTGCAAAGGTTTTATTGCAATAGGCCGTATCCTATTAATTGCAAATCAAGAGTTCAAAAAAGTAAAAAAAAATAGAACCCTTTTGAAAATAGGTCACAATTCTATTTTTGTATCTCCTTTAATAACGGGCTAGGGGTGGTAATGGGGGTGGCTGATGTCAAAATTTGAAGCCTTTGTTGTACATACATTAAATCTCAATTTTATTGCTCTTATCCGTCCGGGGGGTCACTTTTTGAAAACCGTCTCTCCTTATTTCCTCAGAAGACCCTATCGCGATTTCAGAGATACGGATACCCTTTAGGCCATCTACCTACCCCTGTTTACCCCTTCAGAAAGTGAAATTTTAAATTTCGTTTTACTCGTGTCTAATAGATTCCAATAAAGAATATTTCTACCAAATTTCATGTTTCAAGGTCTAACCGTTTCCGAAAAGCTTAAAAACCTCTGCCTCCCCGTTCACCAGTTCGAGGGTCTTTTTTTGAAAACCATCAAATACGAGTCTCCTTATTCCCTCCGAAGAGTCCATCGCTAGAATAATCACGTTTCCGATTTACGCGATTTCAAAAGTACGGGTGAGTTTTAAACCCGTTTTTACCCCTTCAAAAAGTGAAAATCTAAATTTCGTCTAAATTTTCTAAATTTCGTCTTATACGTATCTAATAGATTTCAACAAAAAATATTTCTGCCAAATTTCATGCATCTAGATCTAACCGTTTCCGAAAAACTCTTTCAACTCTCTTTTTCACCCTCTTAGAGGTCGAATTTCGAAAAATCCCTTCTTAGTGGTTGCCTACGTCATTTGAGGAACTTCTATGCAAAGTTGAAGTTTCTAGACCCAGCGGTTTGAGCTGTGCGTTGATAAATCAGTGAGTCAGGGTATTATTTTTAACACGTTTTGTTAAGTCGACCTGTAACTAACTATGTATGTATGTAAGTAATAAGGTCTAAGAAACTGAATTTCATCCACTTCTAATGGGGAACTTGCCCATTTTTTTTTAATTTCATTAAAGTGTGTGTTTATGTATAAAAACACGCCACACCGAATATCAGCTCGTAAATCGCAGTACTTACTTTGCAATAAATAATTAAAGTTGAGATCCTCGCCACTCCTCACGAAAAGCACTGTGACGTCAGATCGAGTGAGCTAGTCTCACTTGGTGTCCCACAGATGGCGTCTTCACCCTCATTAATAGACTGGGCGGCGGTTGGCTTTGAGACGTCCGCATATTCGGTCATAAGTCTTTTGTTTTTTATGTTAGAGAAAAAATAAAAAAAGTGTCGGAAAGCGCAATCAATTCTCTTTACATAAGCTGTCTACAAATTCTTCGAAAAAAACGATAATTATCGAGATATTCGAGGAATTGTAGGAAATTATACGTTTTCCTATAGGGTGTATGTAAATCTTAAAAAAATATTTTTTCTCAGAAACCTTTGTTTCGAAGGGTCGAGATTAACGGAGCGTCAAAGTAGTACATGATATTAAGTGAAGATTGTAAATGAGATCGATTTCAGTTAATTACCGATTAATTACGGTGACAAAATGGAAACATTTTACCGAAAAAAAAAGTCCCAAATCCCGCCCCCTCTAATTCCTTCATTTTTGTCGGAATTCAAAAAATAAAGCAAATTTAATTCTATTTAAATTAGCTAGAATAGTCTTTTGGCGTATGAGCCAAGATTAAAAAGTTGCCAATTGTAGAAGCTCAAAATTTGCGATTTTTTGCCGTACATCGCCGACATTTCAGTAGTTATCTCCGAAACGAAAAAAAAAAACAAAATTCTGATGGCAGCAAAAGATTCGTAGTGAAAAATACTCATTTGACCTTATTTTTTATTTCGAGCTAACTCCCACCGTTTCGGAGACATTTGCGAAAAATAGCAAAAAATAGCTTCACAATGTTTATAACGAATTTCAAAAAAGGATGGAGAAATGCGTTGATGTAGGAGGGTTTCATGTTGAGTAAGGACGTTACTGTATAAATACTTAAGTTAAATAAATACTTTCTCACATTTAATTAAAAAATAATTGTTCTGTCTATTTTTAATATCAAATAACTTAATAACAATAACTCCCATGAAAAAAAAATTATTTGGCTTTGCGATTACTGCTTTTAAGCCCCTTAATTCCAATGCCTCAAAAAGTTTGATTTTAAACTTTTTTATTTTGAAAATCCAAATTTTTATAATTTTTGCGCACCCTGTATAACAAAATTAAACTTTCTCAACGTGAATCGTATTTATATAATAAGCAAAAGAAATTATGAAGAATAAGCTTTTTTCGAAAAATCGAAAATAACCATTTTTATAAGTATAGGTAAGTCCATCCGTGGACACACTGTATACATATAGTGTGTAATCAGTTTCATGTTATTAAAAAAAACTGATGGTGGGGAACGACTAAACGAACAAAAAAACCTTATATAACATGGGGTCTAAAACCATAGTTTTAGAAAAAAAAAAAAAAAAAAATTCGAAATTTTTCAATAATATCGTTTAAGAATTGCTGGAATGTTGGGATAGGCTTTTATCTTTGCATATGTCGGCGCCTCTATCCATCAAATACGCTAATACGGCACTTTCAAAGTGTCGCGCTCCTTTGTTAAAGACCGCGCGTCGGCGTGAACTTGATAATCACACTTTTTTATGACTTTTTAAAAGTAGGTAAGGTAAGGTCTTTAGGGGTGCGGTAAAGGTGAAAGACGTCGGCGTTTTCTGAGTGCTTAGTAGGTCTGAAGAAAACTATACTCTCCCTTGTGCAATATTTTAGTTTCTGTGAGCACTTCGTTAAGTACACACGTCGAACCCATTCGTTGTTTTTGTATGTTGCTTTTGTTCTTCTTGAATTTTGGGCCAGGGGCGAGCGTAGAGGCGACTTCAATGTGAATATCAGTCTATATTCCGTTGAAGCAACGTCGAGCGCGGTTAGTACTTGGATGGGTGACCCATCTTGGGAAATACAGCGTTCTCGTCCCACCTTCTAGCGGTTTGTATATCAGTGTATACGCGGAAGATGCGTAATTTAAGACGAGTATTACGTAGTGGCTATACCATCCTTCGGAGGGGATGTAAAGCAGGCGGTCCCTTGTCTATTAAATGTTAGGCAAGTAAAAGATCCCTACTCTTCTTAGGGGAAGAGGTTCGGCAAAATTTCCAGGTTGAGGGTAGCTCGTCTCCTGACGTCGGTGATAGGCCCTGGTAGCGGAAATAGGCCGACGTTAAATAAATAGATAAAAAAAAAAATTGAGCCACGCATTTACAGTTAAGATTTATTTTATTGACTTACCGTTCAAGCCGTTACGTTCTTGATTACGTACAGACACTACTTGTTCGTTCTTTTTGTGTTGCTTTTTGGATTTTGGACGAAGTTTTTGTTTCTATTTTCTTTATTGACAACGTTAGTTGATAGTTTAGTGTGGTATTTTAATGTGCATAGAAACCATAAAAAACCGCTGCCCAAGGAATCACTGCTTCCACATCCAGATTTTCAATCCAAGTCACTCACAACGAAAAAAATTTGTATGTGGAAATAATTGTTTATGGATCTTTAATAATATAATATTTGAAATCCAAAAACCCATAAAACGATACCCCACATCGGCAGTGGGGTGGGGGTGTGATAGGGGGTGGTAGTGGGGGTGGCTGAAGTAAAAAAAATATTTTGAGGTTTCTGGTTCTTGTACTAAATCACATTTTTTTTCATCTCCTTTAATAATAGGGTGGGGGTAATGTCAAAATTTTTGTTGAGACCTTTGCTTCTCTTGTATATACTAAATACCAATTTTATGGACTCTTACCTGCTTGATTTACCTATTTACCCCACATTTACCCCAATTTACCCCCCAACCCTTCGACAGAACAAGATGAAAATAATCTAGTTCTAGATCTCGTTAAAGTACATATATATACGAAATTTCAAGTCAATATCTCAAACGGTTCCAGAGTAAACGTGTGCACAAAAATGTTACAGATAGACCGACAGACAGACAGAAATTTTTTTTCGCTCAAACTTACAATCTCGACGTTTCTTGACATTCTAAGCCTATTTGAACAATAAAAATTTTTAAAAATTTTTTTGTCGTTACTATACTTCCATTAGATGTGGAAGTAATATTCCTAATTTACCAAATGTGTTGAACGGAGTGCATATATCCTTAGTTCGACGTGCCGAAAAGTGTATTGATGTAGATGGAAGCCATTTCGAAAAATTTATGTAAATCAACATATTTATTGGTAAGTTCTAAGTTTATCGAATATTTTAGTTTTCGATACCTAATCGGCAATTCGTTAAGTAAATCAGATTTTTTCCTAACTTAAAATACACATAATTGTTTTCTGTTATCGTATCTCAGACGTCTAACTCTTTATTTCCCAATGTCAAGCAATCATTTCTCATTTTTTAAGCTTTTAACCCAGAACACTCCTTTAGGTTACAAATGTTAATAAATCACATTTAAATCTGAAAAACTATAAACAACAATAAAAGCTCCAATCTTTTGTTCTAAATTAAAAAAACACACATGTAAAGAAATCCTGTGTTTAAACCTCTACGCCTATCATTTGCTTGCAGTTCTGCAAAAAGAGAACGAATTATTTAAATTTTTATAATTGGTTCCGTTGAGGCGGTCATCAGAGGTGCCGCCCTTCTTTGCTTTGAAATCGTGGGCCGCTGCGTGCCAGCGAGAACGAGTCGGTCGGTAATCTTTGCACCTTTTTATGACAATTTAAAGGGAACTGCACGTCCATTGACCCAGAAAGGCAGTGGTTCTCAAATGTTTTCTACCCTAATAATCAAATTGTTGACCTAGGTCAGTTTTTTCAAAGTGCCCCTAGATGAAAAAGTCATAAAGGTTTTTTGTTTGTCTAGTGGGTCCCCATTACCATTTTTTTTAATGACATGAAATTAATTACACCCCGTATATAGATTGATTTTTAAAACGTGATGCTGAAAATATTCAAAATTGTATTTAACTCGAACAGATTTCTGTCCTGATATAGCATTGGAATACGTGTTTACATTATATTTTTACTTAGTTTATTCCCAAGATCATTTTCAAAATTTATGCGTCGTTATTTTACACTATTTGCATTGTGCAAATTAGTCTCACATGAAATCAGCCACAGTTTACGCCCTGCAACAACTTATTTCTTGTACAAGTAATATAAACTACTTAATTTATTTGTCATATACAATTTAGTTATTACCCTGTGCACTGATAATTTGCATATTTTCATTGTGTTGGAACAATCAACAATTAGAATGTGATTTAGTGTTCCACACAATAGCTATTCACATGCAAAATACAGTCATGTCCCTTGATACAGGTCATTTCCATTACCACGACCTAGGAAAAGTAGTAACACATTGATAAACATCTAGTTGCCTATAAATTAGACACATTTTAAAACATATAAAAGGTATGACGGGAATATCCAGTATATACTAATTAGCGAACTACGGAATACAAAGTGTCCCGACGCTAAAATTTATGTTTTCATAAAGTGGTTGAATTGAATTTATAATCTATATATGTCAATTTATGGCCCGGCATGAAATATGGGTAAACGTCGCGGGGTTAATAAGAGTCTCAAAATTTCTCTTGGCACTTTGCCAACGCGTACGTAAGAAGTTTTCTAGGATAGATATTTTATTCCGAAAATTAGGAAATCTTTAAGACTCTGAAGCTCGAGTAGCATTTTAACAAACGTGGAATTAGAGCTAAAACCTTCTGTTCAGGATGAAGTGGAAGCGAATCATTTGAAATATTATAAAGTAGAAAAGTTACGTGATTGGTCGCCATATTAGATCCGCCAATTTGAATTTTGCAAATTTTGGAATTTTTGAAGTTCGGAAAGGTATTCTCCATTCACTAACAAATTTCAAGTTTCATAGGTCATCGGGGAGAACCCAAACAATTCCTCGGACATATAAATATAGATACGTATGTAAAAACAAATATTGTTACACTCTACTTTATGTACAGGGAGGACCAAATTAGATGGGATTTGAGGTTTTCTCTAAAACTAAGGCAGCTAGACAAAAATCAATATAGGCGTCCTGAGCTCGATTTTTGAGAAACAGACAAACCACGATCGTCCATCTTTCTCGACTACCGAGCTACAGAGCGTTTTTGGAAAATTGGCATTTTTTGATGACCTCTATATCTCAATTACCAAGTGTCGAATCGAAAATCGAGTACTTAACACATTCTAAAGCACTGTTTCGAGTAAAATCCGTTGCTGATATAGACATAATAGACTAAGAGCTGGCGGCCGCGGAGGTACTACGATATTACCTCCGGTTGGAATTTTGAGAAGTGGTTGGAGGGATCATCAGGAAGTGCCATCTTCAAGGATTTTGCTCAAAACCCCTGCAAAGGACACGTCAGACGACTCAAAAATGAAAAAAATTTTGCTCAAAAAATGATCATACCTCCAGCTGAAAATTTGCACATTACCTGTTTGAAGGTCACAGATAACGTATGTAAATCGTCAGACGCCTAGGTCGCTGCCAAAGGGGTGCCAGACGCCCTCAAAGTTGTCATTTTTTTTTCAAAAATTTTTTTTTCCCTACCTCCATCTGACGTGTTAACATATTGCAACAGAGACCATTCTAAGCACAAATTAAAATCGTTAGACGAAAATGCCGCTGCGAAGTCCCCCTACAACGTTCACAAAGTTCCAGTCCGCCTGAAAGGTATACTTTTTCTTCGAAAATTTATTTTCGTTACCTCCGTCTGACGTTTTTACATATTATCCTAGAGATAATTTTAAATACATATGTGCTTGTTCCACTTATAACGCGATCGTGAAATATAGTGTCTAGGAATCTACGTATCACTATCGCGTTATGAGCAGGACAACCATCCTGCTGGTTTCGTTCGCCTTTTCCATCATGGTCTTACAGAATTCCGTACGTCGTATAAAGTCATCGGGACAAATTTCTTGTGTGACGGCAACTTTATAACAATGATATTGTTACGTTTTAAAATTGCCCGAACCGTGCGGTCAGGTACATCGAGCTCGGCAGAGATTTGCCTGCTGGAACAGGGGGCATGTGCCTCCGCAAAACTACACACATTTATTTCCCTCTGTTCCCGTTCGTCGCTCATCTGTCTGCCATCGTTGTCACCACCTTCATTATTACATTTTCTGCAAGATTTTACACATCCAGACGATTCAAACTTATGAACAATGTTCAAAACTGTTTGTTCCGTCAGAACGGGTCGATCCTCAAATGTAAAAACAAATCGGGCGACAACTTCTGCAGCCGTATTATTTCCAAAATACCATTTAATAATTTGCACTCGTTCTTCCGTTGTATAAATCGTCATTTTAAAAGAGTTACCTACGATAATACTGTTTAACGCACACGCAATGGCTCAAATAAAATAAAAATCTGAAAGCTACTTGTCTTCTAATCTCTCCCCTTTCCAGATCACAGTCATTTTAGGTGGGGATGTCTAGGCGAATACACTGCAGTGATGGGATAAAGTGGGGTAAACAAGAAAATGCGAAATCAGATGAAATCCAATTATTTATTTGCAATTGGTTTCTTGTTTTTTTTTTATTTAATCGCCTTATTTATTTTAATGTTAAAATAACTTGATTAACAGTAGTTTATAGAAACATCATGATTTGTTAAATTTATTTAGATTTATGCGTATTTTAACATGGCGTAAAATAATTTACGTTACTCCAATCTCCCCCAATGTTAAATCTCGGCATGCCTTGCCGGCAACAGGTCAGAAGTCCCTCCCACAGTCTACACGTGCTCGCCTCGGAACATCCTTTACTTTTTATGTATATGTGCTAGAAACTTTGCCCTTGAATTGACTTTCTTTTATAACGTATAGTGACTCAACCAGTATTTCATTAAATTTAAAAGATGTTGAAACAATATTCAGTAATTTAGGCTGGAATTTCGCGATATTTTAGGGGGATTTTGCAGCGGTATTTTCGTCTGACGATTTAAAATTGTCTCTAGGATAATATGTAAAAACGTCAGAAGGAGGTAACGAAAATAAATTTTCGAAAAAAAGTATACCTTTCAGGCGGGCTGGAACTTTGTGAACGTTGTAGGGGGACTTCGCAGCGGCATTTTTGTCTGACGATTTTAATTTTTGCTTAGAATGGTCTCTGTTGCAATATGTTAAAACGTCAGACGAAGGTAAGAAAAAAAAATTTTCGAAAAAAAAAATGACAACTTTGAGGGCGTCTGACACCCCTTTGGCAGCGACCTAGGCGTCTGATGATTTACATACGTTATCTGTGACCTTCAAACAGGTAATGTGCAAATTTTCAGCCGGAGGTATGATCATTTTTGAGTCGTTTGACGTGTCCTTTGCAGGGGTTTTGAGTAAAATCCTTGCAGATGGCACTTCCTGATGGTCTCCCCAACCACTTCTCAAAATTCCAGCCGGAGGTAATATCGTAGTACCTCCGCGGCCGCCAGCTCTCCGTCTATAACTTGTGTTTCTTTAAATGGAATATCCTGTAAATTATTTCATTATTCGATCAACTTAAATTAGCTATCCAACGATATATCATAGGATATCATTTTTATCTCTAGAAAAAGTGGTTCATTTTCGAAAAATTTAATATATTTGTGAGGAGGCCATGGAAAACTATTAACAACAACAACACTTCTTATAATATAAAAAATTTTGCCAAAAATAGGACAAACTAATCTACAATAAATGTTCGAAACGCAACTATTTTTTTGTTTTCCAGTTCTTCTTTGTTATTAGAACGTTCTCTATGTATAATATTTTTTAAATAACCCCAAAGCCAAAGGTCGGCAGGGGTTCTATCTAGCTGGCCACAAAATAAGACCATTATTTCCTAAAAATTAAACAATATCTAAACTACTTTGTTGTTTATTAATGTCCAGTTAGCTAAATTAATTGTTAGTTATTAATTTAGTTCACTTAGCTAACTAGACATTGATAAACTAGTCCTGAGTGATATATCCAATCCTGTCCATCTGTCTATCTATCCAATCCTTCCCAAATTGAGCATTTAAATAGTTTAGTGTTTCATTTGACGTATGACACGGGGCGCCATCGTGTTGGTAAATAAATCTTTAAAATTGTCTTACAGGCATATTGTCTACAAAGGGCTCTATTTCTTGTCGTAGAATGTTAATAAAATTCTCGGTATTCAAATTACCGTGAAAAAAATGAGGACCTATTATTTGGTATCCAATAAAACCACACCATACACCAAATCCAAATCGTTCTTAACGACTTACTTGTGGCGCTTACTTTCAGATTAGAAGTTTTAAATAGCAACCACGCGCGACAGCTCTTACAGTCGTAGCCGGGGGTGGGTTCACTCAAGAAGATTTTCATTTGGTGATGCTCTTATTCGTTTTTTTTTGTTGTTGGTAACCAAAATGCACGAGCTATTTTTTTCGGGCGCCAGCCGATCGGTATAGATCGACAAGGAAGGGGAGTGACAAAACACACAAAAAACACCGAAGATAATCTTAATAAATAATTTAATAAATATATATGGTGATAAAGTAGATAACAAACAGTGATCTAATAAAACGCTGAGCAGTATTAACATACAAATATAAATATAAAAAATGAACAATAATAAATTTAGGTGATCGTGAGATCAGCTCTACTAAGAAGAATTAATTAATTGTCTCCGTGCCGTAGATACGGAACGCGCCCCTACTGTTAACAGGTGAAATAATTCCTCACATAAATATGACAAAATTAACTTGTTTAAGAATATTATATGCTATTTCGGCGATTGCCCACTTAAACAACAGGTAATATTAAAACATGAGATAATGCACAAGCTAAATGTGTGTTTTTTAAATACAAAAGTGCATATCAAATAAATGAGCAATACTTAAATATTGGTAATAGCTAGACTG
The DNA here is from genome assembly GCA_936432065.2 of Rutpela maculata. Lineage (NCBI taxonomy): Eukaryota > Metazoa > Arthropoda > Insecta > Coleoptera > Cerambycidae > Rutpela > Rutpela maculata. The sequence continues at coordinate 139,392,333 of OW386291.2, read as the reverse complement.
TCTTGTTTTAGGTTTTCTACAAAAATTTAATACCCAAATAACAGCTGTTTAGTGAGTTTACAAGATCTTACAAAAATATGTCACCGACAGAATATAATAAAGTTTGAACGGGTTGATAGAGTTTCACCATGGGCTAGTGCTTCTCACTGATGTGTTAAATTAATGAAAGGCCCCTCGGGCTTCGACTAATATACTAAAAAAGATGGACTTACAGTCTCCCAGTTGAGCGGGATAATCTACTTGCGACTTATACGATTGTGATTCTTAATTGAGCTGCTAGGCACGACCCAGAAATAATGGCAGGTTATGAGCTGTTCTACTCGACCAGGTAACCTTCCATGCGGAGGCGTCCCACAAGATTAATACTCTTGTCCTTAAAATGCTTCCATGCAGTGGATAAAATGGTGCTTGCTTAGCAGGATACTTAGATGGCTTAGGCTCTCAATACCAGAGTGATCATACCAGGATGATTTTAAGGCAGTTATATTTAGACTTGAATGATTATGAAATTTTAGGTGTATGAAAGATTTACATTCAAGAGTAGCAAAAGGACCCGAGTTCTTATGAGGTCCTAACACTTCACAAATCAGGAGAGAAATGCCAGGAAATTCTAGATTTCAAAATGGTTACCTTTTTTGCCTCTCCCAGGTTTTTGTTCAAAAAAACTTATAACATGCTACTTTACAGATTTTAAAAATCCCTGTGTTAAACTGTCAAATCAATATCAAAACAAAGTGCAATATAACACTAAAGTTATGTAAATTATATACTTGTTTAAATTACCTTAAATAAGCTGAAGGTAAAGCCAGAAACATTTTAAGAACTTTTGCCTAAATTTATTTTGAAACTCATTGTTTATTAATTTGAACTTGTTATAACCTAACCTGTTTGCTTCCGTTTCAGGTCCTTAAATTGAAATGTTAAATAGAAAAAGGAACATAGCACACGGGATGATAGGACAAGTCAATTTTCAACCGTTACAAACTGTAGCGGTTACGTTCGGATTTCCATGAGCTCAATGGTGGTTATTATGCTGATTGAAAATTCCGGCACTGCTTATATGGGCCTCGTCTGTCCATATAATTGTTCCTTCAAATCCTGGCACTGCATTGCACTGACGCAAAAACCACTGGCAAAAATCGAGACGCCTTTGAAAGTCGCTTGGGTATCGATGACGACTAATCCTAATTTTGTAGGGTTTGAATTTATTTTTTTTTAAGCAACACAACGCAGTTCTCTTTAGGATTCCTAAATTTTCCTATATTTCGCGAAACGATATATTGGGATTTTCTCTTACAGTTTCTAAAACATTTTCTACAGCTTCTCTACCTGCTTTATTATATATTTTTGCTCGAGGTTTTACAAATGGTCCAAACTCTTTTAAAGTTTGTTGTAGCCGTTTGAATATTTTTGTCTGGCTGTCTCTTTTGTGGATATCTAAAAATATTGTTTAGGCGACCCTTTTGGCACAAAGTTACCTATTACAATAACTTACCTATTACCTATTATTTATTAAAATAAAACTCGAAAGCTAAATTTGAATCTTCTCCGCATTCTATAAAACACTTAATCATATTGTAATATGTTACAACCCCTAGAATGATGTATTTGCACCTACTCGAAAAAGAACCTACCAGAAGATTCCAAAGTGACATCTGGAATTATCGAGAGAATGGTGGCGTCATCACAGAACAATCGAGATCTGTCATTTTTAGGTATAAAAGACCGACCGCATTCTCGGCGAGCGGTCCATGGAGAAATCAACTTGGAACTGCAGGTTGGACGGTTGAGGTTCAATTATAAGGTCATTGTGGCTGACATTATGGATGATTTCATTTTGGGTCTGGACATCATGGGAGAGCAGGGATTTATTGTTGACGTAGGGGAGCGAGTCTTAAAAATTGGAAATGAGGAATTTATTCTGGCAACCGCAGACGACCAATTCCATAAAGCAAGGTTGTTAACAACACAAACAATCAAGATTCCTGCTCATTCAGAACAAATGATTGATGTTGCCTTAGAAGGAAATCCTGGAGGGTACCGTGTTGGCCTAGTTGAAGATGACGAATCAATTAAGTCCCTATCCAATATTATTGTGGCGAGAACTTTAACCCGGACTAAAGACAAAATCCCAATTAGAGTTGTTAATTTAAATTCCCACTCGGTGACAATTAAGGAAGGCAAACCGATTGGCTCCTATGAACCGGTCACATGGGTAGCGAGGTGCGAGGAACAAACAGAGGGAAGTTCGTCTACGAAAATAGACCAGGAAGTTTTGACCTTGCTGAGTACCCAGTTGGAGCATTTATCTGAGGATGAGCGAAGGGAGGCAATCAAGTTCCTAGAAAAGGAAAGTTCAGTATTTGCCAAGAATACAGAGGCCCTTACAAAAACAGACATAGTCCAGCATCGGATAAATACTGGCGACTCACCAGCTATTCGACAACCACCTAGGAGGCTTCCATTAGCGAAACAAGAGGATGCCTCGGCAATGATAAACAAGATGCTGCAAGATGGAGTCATTGAGGAGTCAACGAGTCCCTGGTCATCGCCAGTCGTTTTGGTTGCCAAGAAGGACGGAACATTAAGATTTTGTGTCGATTATCGAAAATTAAATGATGTCACGAAGAAAGACAGTTACCCATTACCACGAATTGACGACACGTTAAGCATGTTGGCAGGCTCACGATGGTTTTCTACGTTAGACCTTAGGAGTGGATACTGGCAAGTGGGGCTTCATCCTGATGATAAGGAGAAGACAGCGTTTTCAGCAGGCCGTGGTCTTTATCAATTTACTGTGATGCCTTTTGGACTTTGCAATGCGCCAGCTACCTTTGAAAGATTGATGGAATTCGTACTGCGAGGGCTAACCTTGACGACGTGCTTGTTATGGGACAGGATTTTACAGAACATTTGAAAAATCTTCAAGAAGTATTTGGGCGAGTCAGGAATGCCCATCTGAAGTTGAACCCGAAGAAGTGCCTGCTATTCCAGAAAGAAGTCAAATTTCTTGGTCACGTGGTGTCTTCGGATGGAATACAAACAGACCCCGACAAAATTTCTGCTGTACGAGATTGGCCAAGACCATCTAACGTTCATGAAGTACGGAGCTTCCTTGGCCTCTGCACTTATTATAGGCGCTTTGTGGAAGGGTTTGCAGAAATTGCGAAGCCATTACACCGGCTGACAGAAGAGAAAGTGCAGTGCCAATGGACACCGGAATGTGAAACGGCATGGAGAAGATTGAAGGCAGCTCTATGCACTGGTCCTGTGCTAGCGTACCCACAACGGGAAGGACTTTTTATTTTAGACACGGATGCCAGCAATTCTTCGGTCGGTTGTGTACTGTCTCAAATGCAGAATGGGCAGGAAAGAGTGATCGAGTACTTCAGCAAGGTGCTGTCCAAACCGGAAAGAAACTATTGTGTAACCCGGAAAGAGTTACTGGCCATCGTTAAATCAGTGGACCATTTTCATAAATATCTTTATGGACGACATTTCAAGATTCGGACCGACCATGCTGCATTAAAATGGCTGTTGCAGTTGAAAACCCCTGGCTCGTTGGATAGAACGGCTGCAACAGTATGATTTCAAAATCGAACATCGACCTGGAAGATCTCATAAGAACGCAGACGCTTTATCTAGAAGACCGTGCAAGGAAGATTGCAAGCACTGCCGCCACGTTGAGAAATTGCAGGGTACGGTGGCCGTCAACACTATTAAAATAGAGGTTCCGGACGATTGGACGACCGAAGCTCTAAGACAAGAACAACTGAATGACACAGAAATTGGGGCTATATTGAGAGCAAAGGAGAAAGGAATTCGACCAGCGTGGAAGGATGTTTCGGATAAGGCAGTTGGATTGAAGGCTTTGTGGGCCCAATGGGATTCACTTAAAGTCATGAACGGGCTGCTAAAGAGAGCTTGGGAAAGCCCGGATGGCAGGGAAGTTGTTATGCGTCTAGTGATTCCCAGGTGTCGAGTACCGAAAGTACTTCAGGAAGTGCATAATGGAGCATCCGGTGGGCACTTCGGCGTTTATAAGACCCTGAATAAAGTACGAGAACGATTTTATTGGGTAAATAGTCGTCAAGATGTGGAAGCTTGGTGTCGCAATTGCAAAATTTGTGCAGCCAGTAAGGGACCACAGACTAGAAGTAGGGGTGCAATGAAGCAATATAACGTCGGAGCTCCTTTCGAGAGGATCGCGATCGATATAGCCGGCCCATTCCCAGTAACCAAGGATGGGAACAAGTACATACTGGTTGCCATGGACTATTTTAGTAAGTGGCCAGAGGCCTATGCAATTCCAAACCAAGAAGCAGTCACTGTCGCCAAAGTCTTGGTAGATAATTTGATATGTCGGTTTGGTGTACCCCTGGAGCTGCACTCAGATCAAGGGAGGAACTTTGACTCAGGGGTGTTTCAGCAAATCTGCAAGTTATTGGGGATACACAAAACACGGACAACAGCCCTTCACCCGCAATCAGATGGAATGGTGGAACGACATAACAAGACCATGAAAGAACATCTTTCTAAAGTGGTTCATAAGAATCAACGCGATTGGGATCTCCACATACCGTTCTTCCTCATGGCATACAGAGCTGCTATCCACGAGTCTACAAAACAAACACCAGCCCGTGTAGTATTTGGACACGAGAACAAACTGCCGTGTGATTTGATTTTCGGAACACCAGGCGGAGAACAGCTTCCTGTGAACAGCTATGTGGATGAAATGAGTGAACGGCTAAGAAATGTTCATGAGCTGGTTAGAGACCAAATCACCATAGCCAGTGACCGAATTAAGGCTCGATACGACCGTAAGGGTAGTTCAGAAGGATTCAAGGCAGGAGATCTGGTTTGGCTGTACAACCCACAGCGGAAGAAAGGGAAGTCACCGAAACTTCAACCTCCTTGGGAAGGACCTTATACTGTTATTACCCGAATTAATGATGTCGTCTATCGTATTCAACGAAACAAAAAGTCCAAGATGAAGATCGTACACTTGGATAGACTGGCGAAGTATGTGAAAGAGGCTGAATTACCTGACCGGGACGCTCAGGCTTAAGGAGGGGGCAGTGTAATATGTTACAACCCCTAGAATGATGTATTTGCACCTACTCGAAAAAGAACCTACCAGAAGATTCCAAAGTGACATCTGGAATTATCTAGAGAATGGTGGCGTCATCACAGAACAATCGAGATCTGTCATTTTTAGGTATAAAAGACCGACCGCATTCTCGGCGAGTGGTTCAGAAAGTTCAGAAAGTATAGAAAGTGAGGTTAAGAGTTCAAAGATAAACAAAGTAATAAACATTGTGATTTTTAGTCAGTAAAGTGTATTTAAATTAGTAAAATAGTATTGTGAAGTATCCAGTAAATATTTAATAAAGTGTGTTAGTGGACATCTCTTGTTATAATTTTTGGAACCCACGGATTTTGCGAGGGTGGTTTCCTAAGGGTGGAAACACGTTACAATATCATATTTTTCACCATTACGAAATTGAACCATTTTTAACAATGCTCACTCACAATTAACTCAAAATTTAGTTTTTGACATTTACGGTTCTTTCGACTTTCTTTTTCTTACCATGGCCTTCTCAATAAATAGTAATGCGATAAATATGCATAGATGTCAATGGAAGACATTTCGAAAATTTATTGAAATTCAGTTTTTCCTATTTTTGGCAAAATTATTGTGTTGTTGTTAATAGTTTTCCATGGCCTCCTCACAAATATATTAAATTTTTCGAAAATAACCACTTTTTCTAGATGTATGTATGACAAATGATCGTTGGTTAGCTAATTTAAGTTGTGATCGAATAATGAAATAATTTACAGGATGCTCCATTTAAAAGAACATACGTTATGTCTATATCTCGAAAACTGAGGCATGCATAATTCTCTTCTTATCAGCAACGGATTGTACTCAAAAAAGTGCCTTAAGAATGTGTTACTCGATTTTCGATTCGACACTTGCTACTTGCTAAAATGCCAATTTTCCAAAAACGCTCTGCAGTTCGGTAGCCGAAAAAGATAGACGTTCACGGTTTGGACCATTGTTTGTTTCTCGAAAATCGAGCTTAGGACACCTATATTGGTTTTTGTCTATCTGCCATAGTTTTAGGGAAAACCTCCAATCCCTCTAATTTGCTCCACCCTGTATATAGATTGCAAAGGAAATAAATATACATTCTTTGTTTAAAATGGTCAGCATGGAGGTCCAGTAATTTTAGTTATCAAGAATCAATATGCAACCTTCCAATTTCCGAGGTACATTTTTATTTTAATGTATATTCCTAGAGTGGTATTTCCAGTAATATTGTTCGCGAAATATCTTCATTCCCTTTGATCTATTTCCTTTCCATTTGGACCACTTGAGGCTGTGACATCATTTGATTTTACGTGCTTTCTGTCGTCTGCTAGCATTTTTATGTCTACTTGCAATTCTACACGGCATCCAGTACAAATGATAACTATATACCTGCTATTGAATATTTATATATAAATTTCCATTTCCGTTTTTTACTTGAACTTCCCCCTTTGCTGATCGATACCCGTCAGTGTCGAGAATTTTAATTTGATAAATTAAATTAAAAAGAAATTCAGTTTTAATTAGTTCACACTTTTTGTTATTGAAACAGCCGTGGAATTAGACTGGCGATAATATCGCTAATTAGAATATCGCCCCTTCAATTTATCTGCAGCTGTATATTTGTCAATTCGCTAACCTTGTCGGAAAAATAATTCTTGTTAAATACGAAAACTGCATACGAAATTGCAAGACTAATAGACCAGGCAAATCTCAGTGTAAAATGGGTTTGCCGTGAACTATTTGGGGACAGTTATTTGTTTGTCGCAATGGATAGCTCTATTAATGTAGGATAAGTACATAAAGTCGCAAAAAATCCCGACGTGAGCTAAAGCCGCCATTTAGAAAAAATGACCGCCAGAGACATTTTCTTTAAAATCATATATCTTAGTAACCGTTGCTCCGATTTCAGATTTCTTTTTTTTGTTCCATTCCTCACTTCACATTTTACAGAAAGTATAATTACATATTTTACGATAAATTAAACGATAAACTTAGGAAAAAAATTTAAATATTACGGAAATTTAAATTTTTGTAAATTCGAGACGTTTGTACTGAAATTTCTAGTCAATTTTTGAAAAAATAATTTTCATAAAAGTTCTAGAGCACACAATTAGCTTTCATTTGTTTTTTGGCCGATGTTACTAACTCAAATATTAACGGAGTAATAGTTATTTATATATAAAATTGTAATCATTTTTAATAATGTACATTAAGGGTGTCCAGTCAGTGTTCTCTCGGAAGATTGTGCAAAACGGCTAACTTTATAAAAAAAACTTTCTTAACAAAACTTTCAATGTTTCGTCTCTACTACAACTTAAAATTATTTTCAATTATACAGGGTGTCACAAAAATGAGACACACAAGAAAGTATAATTTTTTTAAATAGAACAGCCTGTATTTCCTTAACGTCAGTTAAGCCTCCAAAGGCCCTGTATTACACCCTAAAATATTTTGCCAAGCTATTTTTTTCTGTTTTTTTGGGCAGTTTACAAACATTTTTGACTGGTATATCTCCGCGATTTATTAATCGTTGTTTCTAAAAATGTGGGATGTTGTTTGATAATGATGTATTTACTGAAAAACATTTTTGAAATAAATCTTTAGTATATCGGGTGTCCAAAATAATTGCGTACATTTCTTGATATTTAATTATTATTTTTTTCATTTTTTGAAATGGAATGCCTAGGTATACATTAATGAATAAAACATACAATTCCTCACATTTTAATATCTCTTTATTTCTATTTCAAATGTTTTTTAAGATATGATTATATCAAATAATTTTTGCGTAAATTAAGGTGCTCTTTATTTTAGCATTAAAATCTATATTTTGCTGTACATTTTTTCAATTTTTTTGAATGGAATGCCTATAATTCTTTAAATGGATGAGTAAGGCTTACAATTTCTCACATTTTGATATCGTACATTTTCTTTTATGAACGGTTCTTGAGCAATAATTTTTTTTTACGATATTGAAACTAACCTAACAACTGCTCAAAATGTCCACCATTTTGATTCAGGTAACACTGAGGTCTCTTGATAAATGAGCGCCTTACACAGTGTAACATATCAACATTTATACGATTGACACACCGACGAATCCTTTCCATCATATCTTCTCGAGTCGGTGGTTCTACTTTATAAACGTCTGACTTTACAAATCCCCAAAGAAAAAACCCACTAAAGTCAGGTCGGGTGACTTAGGTGGCCATGTAATGAAACCTAACATAATTTAATGAAATAATAAATTAGATATTATTTAACAGTTTATTAAAATATTGGACCTCCTCTTCCTATCCACCTTTCAGGAAACTGATTACTAATGGCCTGATGAACATTTGTACTAAAATGTGGTGGTGCGCCTTCAAGTTGTAATCACATATTATTTGTAATGTAATCAGGAATATGCTCGATTATTTGTGGAAATGTATTTTGCGTAAAATCTAAGAAGACTGCTCCATTCACATTTCCCTCAAAAAAGCGAGGATGAATAACATAATCACGTACAATTCCTCCCCTTGCATTTAAACTCTGGTTCTGATTTTTCTGTGCGACACGAGGGTATTTTCTGGCATAATAATGGAAATTGTGCCTATTCACAAATCCGTTGCAATGAAACGTTGATTCATCCGTAAACCATACAAATTTGAAAAATTCTTCATCTTTTCCAATTTGATTTTGAGCCCACTGGCAAAAATTTAATCTACGATTAAAATCCACATCCCAAAGCTCTTGATGCAGCTAAGCTCGATAGGGGTGAAACTTATTTTTACGAAGACATAGGGAAACACTAGATTCACACTGGCCCCTAAATCCCTACTTAACTCCCAAACACTTGCCGTAGGATTTTCGATTGCCGCTAAAGTTATAGCCAGCTCATTTTCTTCATTACAATACATTTCGTCTTCTCGCCTTCTTTTCATATGCAAAATTTCCAATACGTTCAAAACGTTCTTTCAAATTTTCTAGAGACCTCACATCAGGACATCTATAGGGATATTTTTGACCATACATTCTTGATGCCAATAAACAATTTCCATCACATTCACCAATAACATAACATTTACCATAGATATTAAATCTTATTGACAATAATTATAATTCGTATTTTTAAATATTGACAATATTAATTCAACTTAATCACGATAATCTTAAACACATTAGAGGAATGTCATAGAGTGAAAAACAAACGCAAAACAAAAGACCAAAGCCATACTAGATTTTAATGCTAAAATAAAAAGCACCTCAATTTACGCCAAATTTATTTGAAATAATCATCTCAAAAACGGTTTGAAATAAAACTTAAGTGTATAATACTAAAATGTGGAGAATTTTATGCTTTATTCATCCATGTAAAAAAATATAGGCATTCCATTTAAAAAATTTGAGAAAAATAATAATTAAATAACAAGAAATGTAAACAAATATTTTGGACACCCGGTATAATAATAATTTATTTCAAAAATGTTTTTCAGTAAATGCATCATTATCGAATAACAACCTACATTTTTAGAAAAAACAATGAATAAATCGCGGAGATATGGTAGTCAAAAAAATGTTTGTAATTTGCCAAAAAAACAGGAAAAAAATCATAACTTGGCAACGCTGCATCCGATTGGCAAAACATTTTAGAGTGTAATTCAGAACCCTTAGAGGCTTAACTGCCGCTAAAAAATTAGATGTTATCCATTAAAAAAATTATACATTCTTGTGTAACTCCTTTTTGTGACACCTTGTATAATATAAAATAATTTCACGTTATAGTAGAGATGAAACATTGAAAGTTTTGTTAAAAAAGTTTTTTTATAAAGTTACCCCTTTTTGCACAATCTTCCGAGGAAGCGCTAACTGGACACCTTGTATATTTCCAAGAACTCAAGTCTTATTTTCTTCAGTTATCTTCTATTTTATGCCCAAAGATGTAATAACACTTTCGATTGTACATAAAAAGGGAAAGAGGATAAAAAAAATAAATCTAAAATCGGAGCAATGGTTACTGAGATATGTGCTTCTAAAAGAAACGGTTCTGGCGGCCATTTTTTCTAAATGGTGACTTTAGCTCACATTGGGATTTTTCGTGACTTTTATATCCTCATTTTACATGAATAAAGCTATCCATTTCGATAAAGAAATAGCTGTCCCCAGATAGTTCAAACTCAAAACTGGATTTGCCTGCACTATAATCAAAATTGACTAATATTCCAGGGCATAACTTATTAGGATAAGATCTATTTTCCGGTATATTTTTTAAAATAACCAGAAGCTAATTCTGGTTATTTCCTCCGTCAAATGTTGACGAGTTTAGCCTAGTTAATTATTTAGTTCTTTATGTTATTTTCAGTAAAACCAAAATAGGTTTCTTCCTTAGCAACTGTGTTAACTACATGTCAAATATTATTGTTTTCTGCAACATTTTTTCTTTAATTATTTTTTTGAGGTTTTCAGTTTCGATCAAAATATACTTTCGACAATTTAGTAGCCAGAAAATCTCCTTGTTGATCCCAGCAAAGCTTAGCGTCCGCAGTTACTCCAAAAACTTGATATTGTCGGGATTATCAAACTTATCTTAACTCCGGGATGAGAAAATCATACTTTGTGTTTTCAATTTATCAGGGTTTAATTTGTTTACTCTGAACTAGTCAGAAGCTTCCAACTGTGAACGCTGCATATCCTGTTGTAATTCATTAAAATCTGGACTGATATTTATCACGGCCGTATCAACAGCAAATAGTATAACCGAAGTGTCCTTAATGTAGTCAGGAAAATCATTCATGAATAAAAATGGTCCTAGTGCTGAACCTTGTGAAGCTCCATATACTTTTGTCGATGATGACGCCATTCCGTTGTATACAATTATTTGATCTGTCACTCAGGTACGATTTAAAAAGATTAAGTGCTGTAGTAGTCCAGTCAACGGAGCGCTATAAATGACCAAAATCTCTAATTTGAATGCTAATGAATGGATTTTGATGAAACCTTGTGCAATGTGTTTGTAATGACGTTAATAAAAAAGTTAAATGAAAAAGATTAGAGTAGGAAATGATCGGAAGGGGTAGAAAACACCCTTTTATCACGGGTTCCGTAACTTATAAAATTAGGTCAAAAATGAAAAAAAAACAACATATTTACCTTTTTTGGCCCAAAATAAGATGTTTTTACTCTTGTGAATTTTTTCGAAAAATGCATATTTTTCGAGATATGGCCATTCGAAAATTCCTAAAAGTGGGGGAGGGGAAATGTAAAAGTTGGAAAAAAAATGTATCATCAAAATGCAAGACTTTTTTTATTTGCAACTTTTCTGTAAAGTGCGTTTTCACCGAGTTTTTCCCGAAAAACATGAAAAACTACCTTTTCTTTAAAATTGTAGCGCTTTAAAAATATGTAATTTAAAAATTTGAAAAAACGTATTAATTGAGGCCTTCTAAACATTTTTTGTCTCTTGGCATTTTCTTGTAACTTGCTAATTTTTCCAGTTACAGGCAGTTTTTCACGATAAATAATGTACATTTTTTGCACATTAAAAAATACATGAAAATTCGAAAACTGAGCGTGATTTATATGTATTATAAAAAAATATGAAACCTATATAGTTATACCATTTTTAAATGTTCAATATAATTTTTAAATTGAAAATGTGCAAAAAATGTAGTACATTATTTATCGTGAAAAACTGCCTGTAACTCAGAGAATTAGCAAGTTACAAAAAAATTCCAAGAGACAAAAATGTTTACAAAGCCTCAATGTATACGTCTGGATGTTTCAAATTTTTAAATTACATATTTTTAAAGCGCTACAACATGTTTTTCCGGAAAAACTCGGTAAAAACGCACTTTATAGAAAAGTTGGAAATAAAAAAAAGACTTGTATCTCACCTGAATTTTTTCAGATTTTTTTTTTCAACTTTTACGTTTGCCCTCCCCCACTATTAGGAATTTTCGACTGGCCAGATATTTTCGTTGACTGGACTATAGATTGAAGATCATATCTGTAAAAAAGCCTTATTTTACTGATAACTCGTTAACCGTTGAAGATATAAAAAATTGCTCATTATAAAAAAGAAAGTTTGACTAATTTCCTAAGAAAAAGTCCTTCTGTATTTTTTTTGTATATGCCATAGTTTTCGAGAAAATCGATATTGAAAATATAAGAAAAATTGAATTTTTAGAAAATGCGTTATATAATCGTTAATATCTTCGCCAATTGTCGACATATCTAAGAAAATCAGGAAGCAAATGAAAGATATTTTTATAATCTTTAATGGGCCTTTCCCGCATGACTGAATTTTACTATTTCACCACGACCAAACCATATAATAAACTGTAATATAATTTTATATTAATTTAGTTTCTTGCAATTTTGTATGTTCTACCAAATATTTACTTTACAAAATCAGTTTTATTTCACTTAATTTAAAACATGAGTTCTAAGGCGCGAGCTTGCAACGTCAGTCTGATTAGACCAATAAAAAGTCGTATTTTTAAAGGGAGTTGTCTATTGCCAGGTGTACGTCTTTTTATGTGAACATCGTATTTCCGATATCAACTGTCTAGTTTGAATAGACCATTTTTTTTCATTTCAACGTACTCTTCGTTAACCTGATGCTAAATAAAAACAAAAATTCTGTCAACCTTTCACTGTCTGAGTCTAGAATCCATATATCATGTTTATATTCTCTATTTTTTATCGTTTTGGTTCACATATGGTATAATATCAGTATCATCTAGCAACGCTGTACTGAAATGCTCAAATCCTCCGATTAAAGAACTTATATATATCTAGATACATAACAGGCTATCTTTTCACTATATACCTTGTTTGCTCCTAACATAGCCACATTATATGTCCATTAAAATGGATAGATGAACATCACATCCCATAGGCAACAGTGGCGTTGTGTGTGTAGAAAATGTGTAGAATGGTAAATATTTTCATTAAAATGAACTATTGCAATTCCTGCATTACCGGCTCTTTATATAACGTGATGTAGGCATACGATATTACAGTAAGATAAAACAGTAAGATAAATATGTATTTGAAAGGATATTAAAATTTAATTGCTATTTACTTTATAACTGTAAACTGAACTTCATCATGTTACGACTATGGAACGATCGATTTTCTTCTTTTCTAAACTGCTTTCTGCAAACGGCACAGCACTTTGCACAAAATATATTGTCACTAAACTGTGTAAATATGAATAGAGAATATTATTTAGGTATTAAGCAAATCACAACTTAAAATAAAATTACTTTTTCACCAGTTTTTTGGTCGAAGAACACGAAAAACATTTATTGACATTAATGGCCGAACTGTCAATTGAGATTATGATAATCGAACTGAAGCCGATCGTGTACGAGCGGCCGCGAATACGCCGATGGGCCAATCAGCAACTTATGGGAAGAAGTGCCTTAGAATGGGAGTCTTTCGGGATCATAAAATTCATGCTATTATGTATCTAGATATAAGTTCTTTAATCGGAGCTCAAATCATATTCGATAACCTCACTTTCTATTGTTTATGTTTGATACGATATTTACGTAATTTTATTTTATAATTAGAAAATGCCGCTTACAAGGGTTTGTTTTGTACCAGTGTGTCCAATCACTAGTGAAAATACTACCAAGTTATTTTTGCGCGTCCCAACAAATTTGAAAATTAGAAAATTGTGGTGGAAAGTTGCAAAAGTTCCTGGTGTTGTTTATACTGCTCCTGGATTTTTCTGTTGTGAAGATCATTTTAACGTATGTGTATTTTGTTACTAACTTCCTTTTAGCGGGCTTGATTTTATACTTTATTTGTCTCTTTAGATTGAAATCACAACATTTACGTTTACGCAATGTCAATCGGGATTATAAACGGACGTTCTCAATTAAACGTTAGCACTTTACTTTACGAGATTCTATTGGTGGTTCCTCAAATGTACTTCAGGCACCAATAGAATTGCAAGATATGGAAAACAGAACGCAAGTGAGATTGTTTGGGAACTTGGTTTGAGAATGCACCTTTATAGCTAATTCTGGCAGCGGTTTAAGATCATATTTGATTGGTGTGGTTATGATGACGTCACATTGCCGCCCTAATGCTATCGTTTAAATCTGCTGTTGATTTAGGTAATATTTGAATATTTTCTGTAGTATTTTATGCGTTCAGAAAAAAAAAATTAAAATTCATTTTTAGTAATATTTTGATAGGATCTTTCCAATAACACAATAAAAAAAAAAGCGGGAAAGGCCCATTTTTCACCATAGAAAATTATAAAAGTAACTAAATTTCTAGGGTTTTTAAGGTCGTGTTAGTAAAAATTGATTTTGTCCCGATTTATTTGAACATATATTTGCCAATTGTTAACATATAAAAAATAAAATCAGATATGAAATACATTCATTTAACAACTTTATTTTGTAACCATGAAAAATAATAAAAGTCCCTATATGTTTTGTAATTTGGAGATTGTGTAAGTAAAAATTGTTTTTTTTTCAATTTTTTTTTTGAGTAGATCTTTGCCAATTGTTGACATGTTATGGAAAAAGAAGCAAATGAAAGATTTAATAACTTTATATCATAAAAAATTATAAGTCACCACATCCAGTGGTAGTATAGTAACGACAAAAATTTTTATTGTTCAGATAGGCTTTAGAATGTCATGAAACGCCGAGATTTTAAGTTTGAGTAAAAAAAAAATTTCTGTCTGTCTGTCGGTCTGACAGTCGGTCTGACAGTCGGTCTGTAACTTTTATTGTGCGCACGTTTACTCTGGAACCGTTTGAGATATTGACTTGAAATTTGGTGCACATATGTACTTTAACGAGATCTAGAACTAGATTATATTTTCATTTTGTTCCGTCGAAGGGTTGGGGGGTAAATTGGTAAATTTGGGGTAAATAGGTAAATCAAGCAGATAAGAGTTCATAAAATTGGTATTTAGTATATACAAGAGAAGCTAAGGTCTCAAAAAAAAATTTTGGTATTAGTCACCCCCATTACCACCCCCACCCCATTATTAAATGGGATGAAAAAAAATTGTGATTTAGTGTGTGTACAAGAACCAGAAACCTCAAAATATTTTTTTATTTTATCCACCCCCACTACCACCCCCACCCCACTATCGATGGGGGGTATCGTTTTATGGGTTTTTGGGGTAGAGGATTTCAAATATTATAGTATTAAAGTTCCATAAACAATTATTTTCACATACAAAATTTTTCGTTGTAAGTGACTTGGATAGAAAATCTGGATGTGGAAGTAATGATTCCTTGGGCAGCATTTTTTACTAATTTTGAGATTATATCAAAAGTAACAAAATGAAACACTTTAGTAATGAGTTTTGATCTGAGTTTATTTACAAATTTTAAAAAAAATATATTTTACAATATTAACGTTTTTTTTTATATCACTTCAGCTTCATTGGATATTATTTCTTCGTCGTAATCAACTTCTTCTGATTCAACGGGAGGTGTATTTGTGCATGTGTCGTTTTTGCAAGAACCACGGTACAAAACAGGCCAGCTTTTTTACAAGAGCAAGCATTTCCGCATTCCCTTTTTACAATTGCAAAAAATTATTTTTAGAATTTCACTTGGTGCTGGCGGTTTTGTCATCATATTTGGAGTTAATATTTTTCCCTTTTTCCATCCCCATTTTTCTGGTAATAAATCATTTGACAGCCATTTCTGAATTTGTTATTATACTCCGAAACAATGTTGTGCTCCTGCATCATTGGTAGGAGGCAGAAACGCAAGATTCACAGCCTTTTCTTTGACGATGTTTTTCAAGAAAATTACATGTCTCAACTCATTGAGGCATTTTTGTAAATTTGTAGAATACAAGAAATGCCATTTTCTGAAACTGATTCTGCCGATTGATCTTTCTGCTTAAATATTTCTACTGCACTGCATTCTTGACCTCGTTTAAATGATTTGAAGATGGAATTATTTTTCTTAAAATAGAAACACGATGTCTTATCACACCCAGATATTGCATGTAAAAATAAAACGTTTTTTTTTACAAAATGGCATATGATCCAAGCTTTTCGAGGAATACACTTCATTGAATCATCTCAAAATATGTTCGAGTTCCAGAAGTCGTTATATTATATACGTGTACCAAGTTTGAAGTGAATACCTCAATTTAATTTTATCAACCTCTTTAATAATGGAGTGGGGGTGGTGAGGGGGCTGGATAATATGATAAAAAAATGGAGGCTTTGGGTTGTAGTATATACAGTATATGTACTCTTACCAGCTTGCTTTACTCGTTTCCCCCTATTTATCTCTACTTACCCCCCCACCTCTTCAACGAAATCATCTCAAAATATAATCTAGTTCCATATGTCGTTATAACACATACATATACATGTACCAAATTCCAAGTGAATATCTCAATTTTATTTTATTAAATCCTTTAATAATGAAGAGGGAGTGGTGAGGGGGTTGAAAATATTATAAAAAAAATTGAAGGTCTTGGCTTCTAGTATATACACCAAATCCCAAGTTACTGTACTCTTCCCAGCTTACTTTACTTATTTTCCCATATTTACCCCCATTTAACCCCCAACCCTTCACCGGAATTAATGCAAAATATAATCTATAGTCCGGTCAAGTTAGCCCTAAAAATGGGGGTACCCTTGCATAAATTCCCAAGAAGCTGAAAATTTACATGAACGTTAGCGATACCATTATAATGAAGTTGTGTTGATCCCGTGTGTACAAAAAATTTTATGCGAGGTCAAAGTTCGCAAAAATTGTTTTTTTGGATTTTTTAGCGAAACGGTTAGTTTTATGACAAAAATAGCTTAGACAAAAATAGATAGATAGATAGTAGATCATTTAATTCTCTACAAAAATGGTCCTTACACTTTTTTTCCTAAAATTCACCTTTTTTGAGAAAAAGCCATTCTAAAGTTATATTCTCCATAATATACGCACACGTTTCCACGCCACCTATGAGGTAGTGTACTTGGCGAGTCTTTTTTAATGTGGTTTTCCCGGTAGGCCTACTCCACGGTCTTTTTATTGAAGTTTAATATAATATTAGGTCTTCTTATTCAACTTCTTCTTCGTGGTATAGGCTCTTTAAGTAAAACTGAACTTGTTGGAGTAACAATTTGGATAATACCCATTATGTGAAGCGTATTATTACCGTCTAGTGGATTACATTTACATCAGCATTGTCTGCAACATATTAAATAAACGTGCCAGTTTCTGGTGACAAGATATGAGGTGGACGATGAAAAACTATTGCTGCCTCGTACATCATAGTTTCATCGTAAGATGCGCACATACCAAAAGACGAAAAAATTTGAATGAGACGTTTTGAGGCAAACCTTCGATGAAAAGAGACCCAACTGTAGCTTGGACTTGAAAGTCCGAGGCCGAACAGCAGTCATAATACTATGACTAATGTTAGTACAGACTAATTTTAAATGCTCTAAATTAAGTCGTTTATTTTTTAATGTCCTACAAGTCTGTTATTTTACAATAACCACCCTATTTTGAGATAAATTAAATGAAAAATGACGCCCTAGGGCGTTATGAATATCTATAACGCCCTAGGGCATTATAAAATTATAATACAACCCAAAACAAGCAAATTATGATAGCGTTATTGACAAACAAAATGCGTTGCTATGCAACGGCGGCGTTTACAAACAATTTTGATTTTTACTCTCTATTAAATCAAATCGTTCTGAACATAATAGATGTCAAATTAATAAATCGTAAATGTCAAAAAAAAATTCGAATTAAATAACAGACTTGCAGGACATTAAACGTTGAAGTCACCACGGGTGTTATAGGATAATGACGCCCTCGGTCGACGTACATTCCCTCGGGCCAGAGGCCCTCGGGATTGTACACTGCCGTCCTCGGTGCGTTATTATCCTTATAACACCCTTGGTACCTTAATAACTATAAAATAATGTGTTCCAAAAAATAAGTCACCGACTTATTTTTTGGAACACAATATCTTCAAACATACGACCTGGTGGGGGGTAATAAGAATTATCGATGACTACTGAACTGATTGAATATCTTCCCGAATGATTGCTGCCGCAGCTTCCAGGATCTTGAATCGCTCTTCTTTGTCAATAATTTTTTTTTCATCCCAAGCTTGATTCACGATATCATAATGATTATCAATGAAACATATAAATGTCAATTGTCCCGGTTTTTCAGTGATTATAACTTTATCACCATAATTTAATTTCAATCGTAGTTTGATAGTTCTGTTATCTACATTTAAATTTTTACATACCTTTTTCAATTCTTCCAATGTAAATTGACAGTCATCACTATTTTCGATATATGTAAAAATTTCTTTCATGCTTCATCTCGAGGACGGCCGGCTTTACTTCCAGTGGTCGGTTTTAAAAAGGAAACATAACAGTCATTATGGTAGCAACTAAATCATGCTCAAACCCGATGCGAGAAACAATAGTTTTTGCTGTCATCAGAACGAGACTGAGCTACTTGAAGAACTGATTCTTTGAATGAAAGTGTAGTAACCTTACAAATTTTACGCCGAAATTTCAGTGCTCGCTTTTTTCATATTCTTCATTCTATTCATCGCCGCAAAAGAAACAACAATTTTTAAGGCAGAAAGCTGATTCCCTTACGCGTGCTCTAGTACGAGGAGAACTTATTTTAGAAGTACTGGCTTGTTCCTCTTCATGTTGTCTCTTCACTGCAGCAATAGTACTCTTCCGAGTGTAGTTTTTCCGGCACTGCACATGAATTTTCACTGATTTTTGGTCTTTTAGGTAGTCAGTAAATTCATCACCTCTTTCAACACTTGCGTCAATCAACGTCTTCATGCCACGATCAACAGTAACAAATTCACTTGCATGCAGAGGTTGATTACAAACGAAGCAAATTTGCGACATTTTTTAAAAACTGAATACAGCACAAAGTTTAGTTAAGAATATTTGCAATAACCACGTGTTTTCACTACGAGGGAACGTTTAAGACTAACGGTATTTCGTTGGGACCTTAGAAAAAAGAGCAGGTAGACGGACACTGCCACGTTCACAATTGAACAGCAGACAGATGTTGCTCAAGGCCACGTGGTCACATAAAATTAGGGACTGGGTTTCTTTTCATCTCATATTATTAGAATTATCATTCAATATTAATGTATTAGTCACGCAGACTAATAGTTTTACTCATATTATACGTCCATAATGTACATAGGCAGCGTAGTCATGCATATTATGGAGAATATAACTTCAGAATAGCTTTTTCTCAAAAAAGGTGAATACGGGATCAATGGGGACTTTTCACAACTTCATTATAATGGTATCCCTAACGTTCATGTAAATTTTCAGCTTCTTGGGAATTTATGCAAGGGTGAATGTCTATTTTGACCGGAGTACTAGTTCCAGATCTTGTCATGGTACATATATGCACCAAATTTAAAATCAATATCTTAAACCGTTGCTGAGAAAACGTGCTCACAAAAAAGTTACGGACCGACAGACAGACCTGATAAGTTTGGATATATATTTTTTTAATAATGCAGAAAATTTAGTTTCGCTACATCTAGCAGCAGTTAGATTTCCTCGTTTTCTCTTTTAAAATTCACACTGAATCCGCTCCACCCTCTTCATCAAATTTGAAATGATTGAAAATATTTGTTAGTCGTCTTCCAATAATCCCCTGGAAATAAAAAATTATTAACGAGAAAACATACTTCATTTAGATAATAAATAAGTACTACAATTTTCATACATTTGAAATTAAAAATAAAAATATCTCACAATTACATGTTCCATTTCGTGGTTAGATGGATTGCTCCTTTAATTATCGCCGGGCAGAGCTACGCCGTAAATTAAATTAAGTTTATTTTGCGTCGGCGAACACGTAACGTAATTATAAGTACACGATCAAATATAATTTCAACATGTTAAGCGATTTAGGTAACTCTTTTCCCTACTCCATAATTAATTAAATTGAAATACCTGTCCCAAAACATAATGTGGTGGAAATTCTATTTATCCTCGACCAAGCAGATTTGTCAAGTGGTGAGACCCTTTCCTCTTATCGTTTTCGTATTTGTTCGCGGTGCTCAATTTGAATTATTTCGTTATTTAAGACCATCGGCACGTCATCAGTAACCTCTGACGAAGATTGATGAGGCCAAGATTTTTAAAATAAGACAATAATATTATCTCAAGAAACACAATAAGTAGTACAGGAAGAGTAATTCAAACCGGCCATTTTGTCTTTGACATTAATAATACCTATTTATAAGAAAACATTCACTGTTTTTCATTTAAGGTGAAAAACTTATAATTACTGTTTCTAATCGTATCCAAGAACGTATAGTAAGTTCCGTATATAATTCAGCGATATGAAAAAGCTCTCAAAAAAGCATAACGGACATCGACCGCTTTTGGTTAGTGTACCGCCGGCGTTAGGTTGAGCAGTACGCAGGACCGGACTTAAAATGTATTTTCAGTTTCAAACAATGAATTAAAAAATTTGAATTCTCGTTAGGCGTGTAAAAAATGCAGGCGTCTTTGATCTGCACCGCACTGCCAAGGACGTTGACATTTTTACACGCTTAAGAATTGTGTAGTGATCTATATTAATAACAAATAGAGAGTAATTACATAATACACAATTTAATCCACATTTTTATGCTCATCTTAACCAAAAAGAAAAACTGGTGTTCTTTTTAAGAACATAATTTTTTTAACAGTGAATATGAGATATCTGACATCAGAACTGTAAAATAAGTATGTTTATAAAAATGTACCCAAACTTCAACGATACCAGTTTTTCTTATTGTTCAGCAAGATCCAAAGAGGAGGAAGTGTATCCCTTCCTAGGATAAGATGGTAACAGGATCGTTAACTAGGGAGTAGGAGGTTTAAAAAAATAAATAAATAAACCAGCATTTTTCAGATAAAAATAACTATGTTGCAAATAAAACATATTTTAAACTTAAACAGAACTAATAACACTTTTCCAAATTAAAAATAATGAACCTTATCACAATCACTAACACTATCACAGAATACCACTCACTTACTATCACTGTCACTGTCACTGTCATAATTATACCCACGGAACGTTGAATATAAACAGTAAATTAAATAAAATATAGAAAACTTTTCCGTTATTCGAATTCTTCGCCATTGTCCCCTCTCACGTCGATGATCAGGCCCTCCACATCAAATCATGCGCCCCCCCGCCAAATTTACTGGCGGGCCCGGCGCCTAATAATTGATGAGCGGTTGGAGAGAAATGTGAAAAAAAAATTTTGGCAACGTCTCTGGGGGAGGGGGGCGCTTAATAACTGATGAGCGGGGGGAGGGGGAGAAATTAAACAAATTTTTGTCAAGATCTCTGGCGGGCCTCCGCACTTAAGGCCGCTTTCATACGAGGCAACTAGTGGGGGCATCCAGTGGCCGCCATTTCTAGTAAAGCATCACAGTAAATGAGCTCTTTCACATGTGGCAACTGTAGTGACGACAACTGATATCAGTGACGGCTGATGGTGACAGTGGCCGCCACCGTAGTTTGGGTATGGTTTTAAATGCAAGCGTTCACACGTTTCAACTTGTTGCTTCCACATTTAGTAAATTTTATATTATTAAAATCAAAATATTATCAATATTGTTTTGCAAGGCATTCATCGTTTCATGATTTTACACTATGACTGAAAAACAATAAGTTTCTAAGTTGGTTGACGAAAAAGGGAATACATAGGACTTAACAAACACAAACATAAATCGTTAAATAAAGTAAAATATAGACCTTTATCCACTCTTGTTGAGAGCATAGGATGCACATGCATGTGTCTTTGCCTTCACTTTTTCTTAATGATTAGCAAAACAAGAAGAACTCATTCGACTCGTTTTAACTGTCCAAGTACATTTCCCTCTATCCTTGGCTAAGAAATCAGTTGTAAAAGAGAGGCGGCAACTAGTTGCCTGCAGGTTGACCGTATCGTCACCAAAGAACCACCAGTGATGGCCACTGGTTACCACCAATAGTTGCCTCGTATGAAAGCGTAAGAACTGATGAGCGAGGGGGAGAAATTTGAAAAAAAAATTTTTGTCAAGATCTCTGGCAGGCCCCCGCGCTTAATAACTACTGAGCGCGGGGGAGAAATGTGCGAAATGAGCGAATATTGCATTTACTGGTCTAACCCGACCCCCATAGTGGCCGGGCCCGGGTACCGCGGTATCCACTGATCCTTGTGGATGATGAATTTATTTCCGCTATTTGTAAAGATTTGGCCCAGTTTTCTGTAATCACCTTCATCTTTGATTACTTTGTGAATTGATTTTCTCCAGTCATCTTCTCGTATGTTGGATATTTCTGTGAATTAATTCGATGATTTTTTGTCAAATTTAGAAAATGTGTTTTTCCTACGAATCCATCTTTTTAACTGGCCCTAGACCAGCTCTATCGGATTGAAAATACAAAAATAGGGAGATAGTCTTAAAACAAAGTGTCCATATTGCCTCGACAACATTTTTTTTTCAAATGTTTTGGTACGCAATACTTCCAATAATTGCTTCTTCGTATAACATTCTTCAAAGTAGAGATCGTGATTCATTAGAAAAATTTGTATTTCTTCCTTATTTGATGAAGTATTTGGAATTTTTTCAATTTGTCTTGAATGATAAGATGCATTATCCATAACAATCACGCTGTCAGGTTTCAAATTCGGAATTAGCGTATGCTCAAACCATTCCTCAAATATATCAGATTCCATATTTTTGTGGTAATCAACGTCGCATTCTTCCATTTTTTTTACATATTTTCAGTCCACTTTCAATCCATCACGTGGTCTACTTCCACAATGTCGAGCGTTCTTTCACGGATTAATTAAAAACCGTCTCATTACCCTTCATTTTTATTTTATCACAATCATCTTTTTAACAATTATTTATTTTTGTAAACTTTAGATTTACTGTTAAACAAGATAAACTATTTATTTCAACAGAAAGATTTAATAAAACTTTTCATTAAACTTTTATGACGAAGAAAGAGTTAGTCCACCCCTGATAGTCTTCATTGACTACATAGTTTATTCCAACCTATCATCAATCGGCTAGAGCAAATTTCAACCAATTATATTCAGTGGGATTGGCCTACATTCTTGTTAGGAAATATGTATGACCATTTTTTGTGATAATAAAAGAATACCTTTAGGGCCTTAAACTGAAAATGTTATGCGGTCGGTACTTTTTACGGTTTCTGTGAGCTTTTTATATCGCTGAATTATATATGGAACCTACTATATATTTTTATATCATAGATTTCTTAAAAATATGTATAATAAGTCTTACAAATTAAGCTCAAAATATTCTTTCTAATCTTATTTTATTTATTAGGTTTATTTTTTAGCCACTTCTCATTCGTTCAGATATTGTAAATGGGCTTATTTAATCCAATCTCTTGTTCTTGGCCTTGACTTGCACACTTTATTCTTTATGTTTCGCAATAAATAAACTATTAAAGGATTATATCCGGAAATCTAGAGGGCTATGCTGTGAATGGCTGTTACCATACACCCACTCATAGGGAAAGTTCTAATCGAACTATCTATATACGTGCAAGCTACGTTCTGGACAACTTAGTACATGTTAGGTAAACTATCAATCAATTAATCAAAATATACTTTAGAAGAAGAAGAGGAATAGAAATTCTTTTTGGTAAATTTAAAAAAAGAAATGAGTAATATAAAAATTGCATAAGACAAACATATAATACAATGTACATATACGCATTTTCAAACACTTTTACAAACACATATATGCTAACATTAAAATTATTGCCAAAGAATGCTTGAAAGAAATCCTAAAATACTGCATATATGTGCCCTTGTCTCCAGAGTCAATTAGTTTTATTAGATCTGCTATAAAAAATTGATTAAATCGGCTCCTGCCCGACTAGGAGGGACCACTGCCAGCAAACGGACTAACAAAAACCCAAATGGAAACAAGGGAACGGCCGCACTAGCATGGATAATTTTGAAGGCACAATAAATCGACTTTTACAAAACTACTATGCGCTATAAATTTAATTTTAAACCTTCCTCATATATTTCTCATGGGAGATAGGGCAATTTAACTTTTTTTATATGGAAAATACAAAGCTAAGGAAATGTATATCATGGCTCCGATTTATGAGAAACGTATATAAAATCAATATTGACGCATGTACGAGAAATTTGAGAAGGTAACACGTGAAATTTAAAAAAAATCATGGAATCTGGTTCTTCTTACAACTTGTATTATATAGAATATAGAGGATTATTTGCTGCGTAATCGTAAACCCTGAGACAATGTGAACATGTTATATAATAGACAGGATCAATATACCCAATCTTATACCTTTTTACTTAAATATGAATTCTGGTAACATTCAAATATACGGTGTAGTCCTAAAACTCTTACAATTGAGCTGATTTGGGAGCATTCCACCCGTATAATTAGATAAATTAAAAAGGCGTATCACTTTACTCTTGGTTTACTCATAATTTGAGAAGTCAGAACATAAAATAATTAATTAATCAGAATTTCTTGTCTTTTGTCTTAGGGTAGCGTCTTCATTAAGTGATTGCACAGGTTGGTTTGTTTATGTTGTTAATGGATGAAAATCCCGATCTAAGCAATTTGCTGATCCGACTGAATAAACTATTGAAACGGAGCACACACAAATCAACGAATCGGTTGCAATGTCATCGTAGCGACCTTAATTCACTAATTTCTTCCTACTTCGCAAAAAAATATGATAAAATAAATCTAAATGGATGAATTTAATAGAAATTTGAACGTTCTGATTCTGGAAATTATAATTTAAAATATTTTGTGGGGTATCAGTATTCCTATGAAAAAAAAATCTATTCATAATTTATCGGCATAACCAAATTACGGGGCGCAAAATAGTCTATGAAGTATATATCTATCAGATTTCATTACAGATGTAAATACAATATCATACACCAAGTCAGGTTTTTTACCTACAAACCGACAAATATTTAAAAAATATATAACTTCTTCATGCTGTTTGGTCGGTTTGTAAGTCACCAGATATTTCTTTAAAAACGTCTATACAAATACAAATTACTATCTTTATTACCTGGCTACAAAAAATCGACTGATGATACTTTCACTAAATGAATCTTTATGTTTAGGGGAAGGTTTTAGATATACCTACCTAATTACCAATGTCAGGAGTTGTCAAACTTCTACCAATAAAAAGGTTGAAAACAAATTTCGGTCATTGAAAATGGGTGGATGCAAACTAGACACCAGCCAAATCTGTATCCAAAGAAGGTATAGGTAATCTGGGCATCGTGATGTTTTCTTGAAATATCAAAATCGCTTAAAAACAACCTACATTGTAAAAAATGAAGGTAAATTTACCGTCGTTGCGTGTAAAATTTTAATGTAATTTTACACGCAAAGATAGTGTAAAATTCCATTTACCAGGGAGGATTACCCAAAATATAAGATAAGTAGAAATTTTACAATCTCTTTGCGGGTAAAGTCCTATTACAATTGAGTGTAATTTTACACGCAACGACGATAAATTTACTATGAAAAGAAAATCCTCTCTGGATATAAGACGGGAGATCCGCATGATATTTCTAATTATCGCTCTATCTCGCTTGTTTCAGTTTTAGCAAGTTTTTGAAAAAGTCATAAAAATTAGAATTTGTAGTTTCATAAAAAAATATAATATTATTTCTGAATCTCAGTTTGGTTTTGTAGAGGGAAAATCAACAGAAATCTATTAGAAATTTGAGCGTTGAAATCTATAAGACTTTGGAGAACAAAGAAAAATGTCTTACAATCTTTTTTTATCTACAGAAAGCGTTTAACACTGTTAGCCAGGAAAAGCTGCTTACAACTCTTTAACAGTACGGTCTCCGCAATAATGTCCTGAAATTAATAAAAAGCTATCTAGAAAATAGACAGCAAAGAGCATATCTCATCGACACTTACAGTGACCCATGTACTATTGAGTTTGGAGTGCCGCAAGGAACAGTTTTAGGACCAGTCCTCTTTACTTTATATATTAACTCCATTTTCGAGATTTCCACATGTGGTCAAATCTTTTCCTATGCTGACGATACAGCAGTTATGTACAAAGATACTTCCTGGAAAGCACTGAAAGATAATGTTGAAAAGGAATTTTATTTAAGAACTGATTCGATAGAAAATTACTCTCCATAAATATAAAAACAACTCAATATTTTCCTCAATGTACGCAAATGGATTACCTAAGTTCAACTCTCTCAAAATTGGGAATTCGCAGTATATTCGGGTAGCAAATAATGATATAAAATACCTCGGAGTAATCGTGGATCCGCACTTAAGATGAGATGAGCACATCAAATCGATAACGAATAAAATTAGGTCTATATTGTTTAAATTTAAACAACTTAAAAAATACTTACTTATCGCTCAACTTAGATCGGTATACATTGCCTTTGTAGAAACACACTTTAACTACATAGTAATTGCATGGGGGGGCTCTAAATACTAAAAAAGAAATGTTCAAAAATACTCCTAGGCAAAAGCCCTTTGACCTACTCTTTAAAGAAAGCAGTGTTGCTGACCTAAGACAATTATACTTTTTTTAAATGCATCCTAGAATCCTATTTGATAAATACCATCAGAGTAACTTCCACTTATATAACCAGACAAACCGTCAAAATAATCATGCATGCACCAAAAACGAACAGCCGCAGCACAACGCCATTGGATTTTCCTTGGTCCAAGATGTTTTAATGCACACCCAGATGATATTAAGTTACTTCCACATCCAGTGGAAGTATAGTAACGACAAAAAAATTTTAAAAAACTTTTATTGTTCAAATAGACTTAGAATGTCATGAAACGTCGAGATTTTAAGTTTAAGCGAAAAGAAAAATTTGTTGTTTGGCACTTGGCTGGACAGTTTCTTCATCCTCGCTAGTATCTGATTTTTTTCCGTTTGGAAGTAATTTTATCAACGCTTCGTCGTCATTGTACTCATCTTCACTTTCCTTGGTGTCGTCATCAACTTCATTTTCACTTTCTAATTCTATTTCCTCTTGATCTTGACTGGCTGCGGTCCAAGCAATCTCATCCTCTTCTTCCTCCTCATCACAAAGAAGATTATCATCCACCTCCAAATCATCCAAGTCTATATAATCGACCAGCTGCAGTTCTTCCTGGGTGAGCGAACCTAGAAGTAGTTTGCAATATTTATATTTTTGTATTGGGAGAGACCCAAAGTATCAGTATTGATACCTTAAGTTCAAAGGTAAAAAAAAGTATATTTCAGCTAATTCAGAACTAATATTATTTTAGTTGATGTGATAACTAAAATCAATAAATATAGACTACTTACGTTTCAAACAATTTATTTCCTTAATAGTTGCCATAACCCGAGTGTCTAGTCACATAAACAAACCAATACTGAGGTTAAAACGCGTTCGATTCGCATGCAAAATTTTGTACGCAATTCTGGGCGCATATCATATATGATTCTCTCAGGCTCAATTCATGATTTCCAACTATGAGCTGAGAAAAAAATTTAGAACCGAGGTATCATATATGATACCTCGGAGGATATTGACTTGAAGCTTGGTACACGTATGTACTTTAACGAGATCTGGAACTAGATTATATTTTCATCTTGTTCCGTCAAAGGGTTGGGGGGTAATTTGGGATAAATTTGGGGTAAATAGGTGAATTAAGCAGGTAAGAGTCCATAAAATTGGTATTTAGTATATACAAGAGAAGATAAGATCTCAAAAAAATGTTTGGCATTAGCTACCCCCATTACCATCCCCATTTTTAAAGAGGATACAAAAATGTGATTTAGTGTGAGTACAAGAACCAGAAACCTCAAAATATTTTTTTACCCACTATCACCCCCCTATCACCACCTCCATCCCACTACCGATGTGGGGTATCGTTTTGTGAGTTTTTGGGGTAGAGGATTTCAAATATTATATTATTAAAGTTCCATAAACAATTATTTCCACATGCAAAATTTTTTCGTTGTGAGTGACTTGGATAGAAAATCTGGATGTGGAAGTAGTGATTCCTTGGGCAGCAGTTTTTTTTATATTTTTATAGTTTTATAATTGTTTGTTATATAGGTTTACTTTTATATGCTTCACTTGGTCACGGTCAGTTAATAATTGTAATCATTTTGTGACCTCATTTTAGTTTATTTACATTATAGTATCCATAAGTTCTAATATATGTATGGACCAGTTGATGCCCGCGACTTCGTCCGCGTGGAACTTCCTCCGCGTGGAATTAGGAACATTGACATACTAACCTACTGCACATTGCTCGAGAAAATCCACCGCGTATCTATAGTACTCGAGGAAACCCACTGCACATCCATAGTACCCGATAAAACCCACTGCGCATCCATAGTGCTCGGGGAAACCCACTTCGCATCCATAGTATTCGAGGAAACCCACTGCACATCCATAGTACTCGAAGAAATCCACTGCGCATCCATAGTGCTCGGGAAAACCCACTGGGCATCTTTAGTACTCGAGGAGACCCACTGCGTATCGCAATTTGTCTATTTTTGTGTTATAGAGCGAAATAAACGAAAAAATTATTATTTTAACCGACAATAGAGCATATGGGCGGGTATGTGTCAAATTTCATGCTTAAAAACATCCCTACTCCTGTTCGCCTGTTCAGGGGTGGGGGGGCGGTGGGGGGATCTCTTTTTGCAAACCGTCGAATACGTGTGTCAGAAGAGCACGTCGTTGCAATATGACGTTTCTGACTTACGCGATTTCAGAGATACGCTTTAGACCCCGTTTTCACCTCTTCAAAAAGTGAAAATCGAAATTTCGTCTTGCACGTATCTAATAGATTTCAACAAAAAATATTTCTGCCAAATTTCACGCATCTAGATCTGACCGTTCCCGAAAAAGCCTAAAATTTCAACCCCCTCTTTCACCCCCTTGGGGGTCGAATTTCGAAATATCCCTTCTTAGTGAATGCCTACGTCATTTGAGGATCCTGTACGCAAAATTTGAAGTTTCTAGACCCAACGGTTTGAGCTGTACGTTGATAGATCAGTCAGTCAGTCAGTCAGGGTATTCTTTTATATATATAGAAGATGTACATGTTCTTTTGTAATAAACTATTATTATTATTATTATCTATTGACAAACAATGCTTATTCTAATTGAATATTTATTTGTAAACTACTACTAGAGAATATTATTTAGGTATTAAGCAAATCACAACTTACACACTTTTTTATTTATTATAAAATTACCTACTTTCTGTATATTGTTGCCCTAATCTGGGCACGCTAATATACTAGTTAGGTAAATACTTTAAAACACTCATTATTGGAGAACCAATCAAAATAACTACTCTTCCAGCTAATAAATAGCGTTATTAATATGCTACAAATTAAAAATAAAATCGAACCTCTCTCTGTGATCTTAGTTTCGCAGTAGCCAAGGTAATATTCTATGCATTACGTGCATTATATATACAGTAAATTGTTATAAAAATGCTATATAGCTAGATTGGCTAGACAGATTTAAGCAAATTAGGTAACTCTCTGTGGTTGGCACAATTTACCGCACTCACATATCTTCCATTGATTAGAATTAATTAATTATAAACGGAAGCGCAAAGGGGTGATATATATACCATAGACAGTTTCTTGATTTGGATAATTCTGTTTGATGGCGGTTTGTTACAAATTACGTTTTGCAATGAAGATTAAGTGCTCGCTGTAATCCAACGACTGAAGAATGGTTTAAGTTTGTTTGATTCTAGTTTACAAGGTAAGGGATTGCATAAACTATTTGCCCTACAAAATGGCGTCTAGATAATTTAATCTCTAATTGTAGAGAATTTAGCGCTCTACATGATTGTTACTTGATATTTTAACATGCAATCAATAGTTAAATAATTTAGTGGTAGGACAAAGAAATTAAATTTTTTATATAGATCATACTACGATATTACACAATAAAGGTGATACAGGAGCCCAGAAGTGACTATTTAGGGATTCCCTTTAAAAGGCTGAACATATCAGTAGTACAGTGTAATATAATGTTTTTTTTTTTGGGTGGGCATCTTGGAATTACTAATCATTTTAAAAAAAATTTTTGCCTCCCCTGATTTTATTTTAAAGCTTTAAATAACGATCAACAAGATGTTTTCTACTTTTTGACAAAAGACCTATAAGGAAAATATTGTTGCTCTAACGCACCCAAGAAGAGTAAGACTCATTTAAATATACGCTAGAATGGGACGTTCTCGAGTTGGTTGATTTTTTATTGGGGATATGCTAATTCCAAGAATCAGCATTTCTTTCATAGTTTTCTCTGGCTAGGCCAGTGAAATAATTTACTAGCTCTATAAAATTTCTGAAACTGCACCATTATAAATTGTCAATTTTAATCTAATTTGATAAGTCTCTTAATTTTCATAAAGTGAAAAAATGCAAATTCTTTGAATGAACACTCAAACCAAAAATCAAGTATATCATTCTATCTCGTGTCAACAAGAATACTTTTCTTCAACTTATTAAGTTAACGACTTCCACTAAGAAAAATGAAAATATATTTGATCCTCGAATTTTATGAAATTTTATATAGAGTGAAGTCCAGTAAAATACCAGAATGGTTCTCTGTTATAATGAATAATTATAGATACTCTGTTACAACAACAAAAAATTTAAAAAGCGAGGGATCAAACGCGCCCAAAATTTTGTACACCAGATTTTCTCTTTGGCGAAGATTACACAGATTTCCTTGAATTCTTGATGAGCGAGAGGTGGAGAAATCCGAAAAAAAAATTTCCTGAGATTTCCTAAGATTTCCTCGAAGATTTCCTGAGATTTCCTCGGATTTTCTTAAGATTTCCTGGAATTTCCTTCTGAGTGTACACCAGATTTCCTTCGGGGTTTGCCCCTCGAAAAGAAGTCTAGTTTTCCCTCTATATAAAATTTGTTTTTTCATAAGAAACTCAAGAAATATTACCATTTTATTTTAACGGAAGTCCTTGACTAAGCACAGGTTTTATTTTTTTACGAAAAGAGGAGATTAAATGAAAATAAAAAATAACTGGATTTGCATACTTTCCGTTTTCGTCTAATGTTAAGTTACATTTATATGGCTAGTGATGATACCCTTACAATTTAAAAAAAAATGTAGCGGCAGCTGACTCCTGCATTAATTTTTCTTACATAAAGGACCTTGAGGATGATGAAGAATATTATATTGAGTTATATTTCACAAGGCATTTTTTGTATCATTACCTACTGATCCTTTTGCAAAATTGTAAAAATGTCAATGTACATCGCGTATACAATGTCTTCTATCGTAGTTCGATGTCATTGCTAAGCCAGTTTATTCCAGATGAAATTTGCAAGAAAATCTCGAAAGATATTCTCCTTTGTAACAGAATTTCTAAAAGCTAATTGATATTTTATTTAAACTGATGTACTCCTGCTAAGTAATTAGAGTACTGTGCGTGGTTTACTTAACAGGTACATCGTAAGACCGCCAGATGTAGGTATAGGTATTAAAGGACAAGGATAGATAAGGTCCTTTTTTCGCCAATCGGCCATGTCATATGTCATTATATTTTCCTAGTAGTATACAGGGTGTCCCATAAGTAATTGTACACAGAGCAATGGCAGATTCCTTACGTCAAAATATTACGATTTAACCAAACTTACCTTAGTCCAAAAGTTGATAATAACAAAGATACAAGGTGTCAAAGTTAAATTTTTTGTTTCTTTTCTTTTAAATAATTTCTTTAAAAATTTAAATATTTTAACAAAATTTAGTGCCTTGGGGTTTCTTGAGGCGAGGGATTCACATATGTTCATAGTTTTGCTGTTGTTTGTAGAGGGCGCCACCTACGGTAGTTTGCGTGTCGTTTATACGTCATATTTTTTTTGGCGATTTTTTAAAATTTTTTTAAAATAAAAATTCCTGTTTTCCTGTCATTTTTACGCAAAAAAGGCATACTTTCTAAATGTCGCTACGAGTAACTGTTTTCGAGATATTTGGTTTTAAAGAATTCAATGCAACCAATTTAAATCATGATTTAGCGATGTACGATTTTTCAAAGTAGGCTTTGATTAAAACAAAAACAATATGTTAAATCGCTTTTGCCAGTGGCGTACAACATAATTGATAAACCCCTTCACCCCTCCTAAATTACATATTACGTCACTGTGCGAATATCAATTTCAACTACTTAATTCATATTTCCCAATGTCTTATAAGTAACATATGCACTCTTGTTAAGAACCCATAAAGTGGATAATTGTCGAGATATTAACCATTAAGGAGGTAAAAACACAGTACTTGATTAATTAGAATAATCAGTCATTACAGCAAGAAAATAAATTTTATTACATAATAATATTGCATAATTACTTTAATAAATTTTCAAAATGCGCTCCACCAACATCGATACATTTCCTTATTCTTTTTGTTAAAGATTGTCTAACTTTAAAAAATATGGCAGGTTGATTTCTAATAAACTGTGCGGCATTTTGTATTTGTTGCCATAATTCCTGTCGATTATTAATTGTTTGGGAATAAACCAATGTCTTCATATGTCCCCAAAAGTAAAAATCCATAGGATTGAAATCAGGGCTACGAGCTGGCCATCGAAATTCACTTCCCCTTCCAATCCACCTATGAGGAAACTGCAAATTTAAATAATTGCGGACTTCAAGGGAATAGTGAGGTGGAGCTCCATCCTGCATAAACCATAAATTCTGTCTTATGTTTCTGGGCCATGTATTCATTTCTTCATAAAGTTCAGTTTGCAAGAAGTTCAGATATGAAGCACCATTTAAGTTTGGTGGTAATTCATATGGCCCCAATAACTGATCTCCCCTAATTCCACACCAAACATTAATTTTGAATTCTTGTTGAAAATGTGATTCCCTAGGTGTATGTTGATTTTCCACATCCCAGTAATGGAAGTTCCTCCAGTTAAATACTCCTCTTCGGGTGAAAGTTGCTTCATCCGTAAATAAAATATTTTCGATAAAATTACGATTTATTGTTTGTTTATTTTGAAGAAATTGTGAAAATTCTACACGTGCGGGAAGATCCCTAGGTAACAAATTCTGTACCGGAATAAAATGAAATGGTCTCAAATCTTCTTTGTGAAGTATTCTAAATATGGAAGATTTACTTACTCCAGTAATTGCAGACAATCGCCGTGTGGAAAGTTCAGGATCTTCAGCAATTCGAACTAAAATTTCATCCTGCTGATCGGCGGTAATTCTTTTTGGACGCCCTATGTGGCTCTTGGGACGAAACTCGCCACTTTCTCCTAATCTGTCATAGATATTTTTAAATGTTTGATAGTTTGGTAGGGTCCTGTTGGGATATAATCGTAGATATGTACGGCGGGCACGTCTACCACAACAATTTTCTTGTGCGTAGACGCATACCATATCTCGCATTTCACTGTTTGAAAAGTTGTTGTGACGAGGCATGATTAATCCAAACAAATTTAAAAATTCAGTGATTATCTAAATCCAATCAACACAATACAATAATACCTAATTGGCACAAGTCACCTAGATTTATGTACAACAATTGTTAAATTGCATTTATTAGCACAACAAAATTTTTAGGTATGACATTTAAAGAGTAATTGACACAAGCCACCTAGATTTGGGTACAACAATCGTACATCCCTAAATCATTTAAATTGGTTGCATTGAATACTTTAAAACCAAATATCTTGGAAACGGTTACTCGTAGCGACATTTAGAAGATATGCCTTTTTTACGTAAAAATGACAGGAAAATGGGAATTTTTATTTTAAAATTTTTTTAAAAAATCGCCAAAAAAAGTATGACGTATAAACGACACGCAAACTACCGTAGGTGGCGCCCTCTACAAACAACAGCAAAACTATGAACAGATTTGAATCCCTCGTCTCAAAAAATCCCCAATCACCAAATTTTGTTAAGATATTTAACTTTTTAAAGAAATTATTAAAAAAAAAACAAAAAAAAATTTAACTTTGACACCCTGTATCTCTGTTATTATCAATTTTTGGACCAAGGTAAGTTTAGTTAAATCGTAATATTTTGACGTAAGGAATCTGTCATTGCTCTGTGTACAATTACTTATGGGACACCCTGTATGTCTTGACAAATAATTAAAAACAGTTCTTTGGAAAACATATTATTCAACGAACGTGTGATGAGGGCTATTACTCAAGAGGATGACGCCATCTTTATAGTCTAGGCCGAAAAGTGGTTACTTTTCGTACTAGGTTTGTAAAATAATTTATTTTCCGGTCTAGTACTATAAAGCATCCTTTCTGGTAGATAAATCACCCAAAAACTGTCTACTTTCCGATCGGTAGAAGAAAAAATAATACAATTTAATTTCAAAATATTCCTGTCTAAAAATACGGCCAGGCTCTGTTTTCGTCTTAACATATAAGCTTATTTGACAACGAATTTTAATATTTTCTCCAACAGTGCTTACTATTCCGTAAAATTAAAAACATATTAACGTGCCACGATCAAATAATAATTAGAGAAAATAATGATAACAGACTGCATTATAATAAGATATAAGCCACGAGTAAAATGTTATAAAATTATTCTTATGACATTAATAATGATGACATTGACACCATTAAAGTGTCCCCATCACTCTGGTATTATGACATGAAGTTTCATAATCGGTTTAATCTCACCATCGCTGCTTCCGTATGCTCTTATTCCGTTGGGATCATCTTCATTGATTTTTCATGTAATTTAAACACTCCTAAAAATGGAAACCTCTTGACGAAAGGTTTTATTCAGATTTTCTTATAATCCAATATTTATAACTCTATTATCGGATAAACTTGTCGATAATCCAAAAGTTGCTAAACTTTTTGCAGGTCAGATTTATTTTTATAAAACAGGAAAATTTAATATTACTCCATATTATTAACATTGGTTCACAAAACACGAAGAATATATTAAATTTGATCGGCACATTTCTAAACAGTAAATATCGGTCGTAGAGAAAAAATTTTCATATCATTATGTTAGTGAACGAATTCTTTCAAAATGTCCGTCTAACCGTTTGTCCGTCCGTCACGTTCCTTGTAAGAACGATAACTTAAGAAAGAAAAGTCCGATTGAATTGAAACTTGGAAAGTAAGTTGACGTTAGCTAGAGGAAAAAATCAATCAGTAAATAAAAAAGTTATTAATCATTTAATAAAAAAAAAAAAAAATCGTAGTTCTTGTCACTTGTACTTATATATAAATCTTGCGAAATGTTATTCTCTCTAATTTTTTCTTTACATATATTTTACTAGTATACATATTTCATAATAATATATCTAATCCGTTGAAATATAATTCTCGAATGATATACATTATAGACAATTTTTGTAGTAATGTGTGATGGTCCAGTGGCTAAAGCTCTGCCTTGCAATCCGTGAGGGTTAACTTGGACAAACCACTGACGTTTAACATACATATTAATAAAACAGTACACAAGCTCTACTCCATGTCCAGAAGTCTGTACCTGATCCTGGTCAGGGGTAGCGGACTTAACAGAACAAATAAAAAACTGCTGTACACAATGGTGATCAGGCCGGCCATCACATACGCGGCGCCGGTGTGGTGCAGCATATCGGCCACGACAATGCGAAAATTGAAAGTTTTAGAACATTAATTCGTGCGCCTCATTTCTGATTCGGCAGATACACCTCCCTCAGAGATTTATATGATCGTTGCCACGACATAACCCCACTAGCGGAATACGTCCAAGAAATATCTCAAAAATTTTATCAATTCAAACTGGGCGATAGCAGCAATCCTTTTCGATACCCCGTACCGTACCAGGCGTTGCCTATTTTCCGGAAACCTCTGCCTTAGCTATACTTTCCTATACAACTTTTTATTTCCCCACCTTTAATCTTTACCCAAACCTATAACCTATCCTTTGTATTCTCTGTACATGTTATTTGTTCTTTTTATCCTGTTTGTTCTTTTGTTCTTTTCAGGGTTGAAAAAAAACAGTTTTTTTTGTTTTGAACAGTTTCTTTTGTTTAAAACAGGTTTTTTTTAAGTTTTAAGTAGTATGTTTAAAACATGTTTAAAACGTTTAAAACTATATTCAACTAAAATTAAATGGTGCCAGGCACACTATGTCTGCTACTACTAGTTGATGTCAGATGGCACTCTCAAACGGATTTTACAACACTCTGCAAATAAAATGCTCAGTTTAGTGCACGTGACCACTATATCGGAATTATTTATCGGAGTGGACCATGATCGGCACTTTTCCTGCTTTTCCACAAACTCCAAAATAATACATTTATTTCAAACATTGCACTGTGTTTTAAACTATTATTAAACAGTTGTTTAAAACATAGCATTTTGTATTAAATATGTTTTAAATATTTGTTTAAAACACAGTGCGATGTTTTAAACATGTTTTAAACATGCCAACCGTGGTCCTTTTTTGTTTCTAAATTTCATTTAGAGCAATAAATTATTTAAAAACCCAAATATTTTTCACGATATTTTCGTGGCGGCAGAAAGACCACCAGGGTGGAATTGCTTCGAACGGGTTTTTTCTTTGAGTTTCATTTTCCCGTGCCAGCAATCAAAATTGTATATGTGCGTGTGTGCAATGACCAATTTTATACTTTATTTTGAATTATCTTTAAACATTTTTATATGTCCTATTCTAATAAATTGTTAATGTTAAGTTTTTAGTTTCTAAGACAGGAGCATTGACCTCTTGCATTTTTATCGTCGTTAAAGCCGAAGCGAACCTGACCCGCCCAGCCCCACATTCACCACGGCGCTGCCGTGGTTGTCTGGCTGGTACCGGCCAGGTCCTAGCTTGGTGCATATTTGTAAATATTTAATTTTAATAAATATCTGCTGAGTTTGCGCCTGAGCCTTGCAATCCAAAGGTCGTGTGTTCGAATCCCTGAGAGAGGATGGTGGTTTTTTTTTTTCATTTTTTCTTTCATATATTTTTTTTTTCACAACAAAGTTGGTATCACAAAATTTAGAATGTCCAAAAACTAACATTATTTACAAGAAAACTGCGAAGAGTATCCTATAAAATGTGTAACAATTATATAAAAAGCTCAGTAAATCGGCAAAGAGTATAATGCTTCCACTATTTATTATTATTGTAATTTTTATCTTCTGTGACACCTCACCAGAGGTTGTAAATTTTTGTGTATTTGCTGCTGTCGAAAATCGATAATATGAGTTCAAACTGATTGAAAAGTAAACGACCTAATACGTTTTCGGTTTGTGTTGGCCTTCTGTTATTTACGCGTGTCGAAGCTTTTATCCTACTTTTATCTATTTTTTCACTCCAATCTTGATATATATGTTTGTGTATGAATCGGTCACATCCGTATATCAATTTATATCAATTTGTTCAGGTTTCTCACCTTACACTATTGTGGTCTCATCAACAATATCATGCCATGTTCGCATTTCACATGCCCCTAGCGACAGAGCCAACCGAGTATTGTCGTCTCATGCTGATGTTATATCCGGCGATTTTTATTGAAAGTGCTGAACGTGCTTCTTAGTAGAAATCTTAATACATGCCTCAATCAGTTGAGTTTCCTTTGAATTCAAAATATAACTCGTATATATCATATTTAACCTTAACTCTATAATATAATATAACACTTTATTCACAGTTTTTTTACTGTTTAGGTTTCAAATTAAACAACGAAATAACAATATGACAGATATGATGTTAAAAACTATTTTAAGAAAAAGTTTACCAAAATTAGATAGATAGGGAAATAGTTACTCCATTTCAGACCTATAGGCACCTTTTTTTTTGCGGGGGGGGGGGGGGGGGAAATCCATCATGGACACCCAGCGCCTTGGATCTATCACGCTGGGTAGTGCTGGACTTTAACCAAGCTAAAACCCCTCCGGAGCCCCCTCCCTGTCTTCAGTGTTTCCTCATATCCTGGAACCGCTCTCGCTTACCGTCAGAATATCAGGTCAATCTTAGTGTTAGCTGTTCGAAATAATCTGCCTCCGCAGAGATGTCCTCTTATTACTACTTCCTTGAAACGATTAGAGGTTCAAGTCTCTTTCGTCTACTTCCTTGATTTTCATAACTGATGTTATCATGTCCTCCAAGAGTTGCCAATTTTCCTCTGATTCTAGCATCCTCAACACCATATCATCGTGTGTAACTGGGCCGCCTAGTCTGTTTATGACTCGTAGCCTTTCTTCTCTCCACCTGCTACACCAGAACACAGTATGCTCTGCGTCGTCTATCTCCCCGCAGTACATGCATTCTCGATCTTCAATATTCCCGATGTCGTAGACGTACTCTGCAAAACATCCGTGTCCTGTTAGGGCCTGAGTAAGGTAGAACCCAACCTCCCCGTATCCTCTCTCCACCCATCTTTTAATATCTGGAATGAGTCCCCTCGTCCATCTTCCCTTACTCGAGATATTCCATCTCTCCTGCCACCTCTGATAGAGTCTATCATTGGCCTCCTTCCTGCCACTTCCCTAGTATATCTCCCACCTTTCCTTTACCAGAAGGTCAATGGGAGGGATCCTTGCCACTATCAGCACTGCCTCGTAGGAGACCGTTCTGTAGGCACTGCAGACTCTCAGTGCTGCACATCGCTGTACCCTGGCCAGTCTTCTTCGCGTTCTTTCCACTGCCATCGCACTTACCCATACCGGGGCCGCGTACAGGAGAATGGAGTGCACCACGCTACACAGCACTCTCCTCTTGCTGGCCTTCTGTCCACTGGTGTTATGCATTAGCCTGCCTATGGCTGTTGCCACTCGCCCAGCTTTTTCCTCCAATTTTGTCACATGCACCCCGTATGTCAATTTCGAATCGAGCCATATGCCCAGGTACTGGCTCGGGCCAATTTCCAGCTCCCCTACCCTTATTCTCATGATAGGGAGATTCCTCTTTCTGGTTATGATTACCATCTCGGTTTTTCCAGGGGCAAGTTCGAGCTTCTTGCCCCTTACCCATCTCTCTATTTTTGCAATGGCCGTGTTCGCCGCCTCCTCGATTTCTCTCACCGTTCTGGCCGTGACTGTTACTGCCAGATCGTCGGCATATCCGATCACCTTGACGTTCTCCGGTTGGGGTAAGCTTAATGCATCATCGAACATTTTCCACAAGGTTGGGCCCAGGACCGATCCCTGCGGCACACCACAAGTCATTTTCCTTCACTGGGTAGTGCCCACTACCTCCAGCCCTGTCCACCTGTTCTCGAGGTAGCTTTTTACTATCATGAGCAGGTACGGGGCTATTCTTAATTTTCGCAACTTCTCAACTATCTCGCCACAATCCGCAGTGTTGAAAGCATTCCGAACATCCAGCGTTACTATCGCACAGATCTTCTTGGTGCTCATAGCCTCCCCAGCTATCTCGGTTATGCGCCTAATCGCTCCTACCGTGGATATCCCTTTCCTAAAACCGAACTGGGTCTCCGATAACACTCCCTTCTCTTCAATGTCTACCTCTAACCTCCCCCGAAGCAGATATTCCATTGACTTACCCATCGTTTCGAGTAGACATACCGGCCCATAGGCACCTAGGGGGCAAAGAAAAGTCAGATAAGTTACTGGAACTAAACGACTACCTACCACCCATCGAGGACACCAGCAGTCACTGATGTCAGCTCGAGCTATGCTTCTTCCTGCTCCTCTATATCGCTCCTAGCTTGAGGGGCAAACCGCGAAGGAAATCTGGTGTACACTCAGAAGGAAATCCCAGAAAATCTTAAGAAAATCCGAGGAAATCTTCTTCTTTTTCGGATTTCTCCCCACCCCCTCGCTCTACAAATTTTTTTTTTATTAAAGAGGAAATCTCTGGGAAATCCGAGGGAATCTCAGGAAATCTTTGAGAAAATTCGAGGAAATCTGTGTAATCTTCGTCAAAGAGGAAATCTGGTGTACAAAATTTTGAGCGCGATTGACCCCTCGTGCTAGGTTATTTCTGCAATGATGGCGTCAATTTTTTTTACTGTGTTCGAGGGTCTCCTGAAAAGTTCATAAATAATTATCTCGTGAACTGTTGATACTACAACAAAAATGTGTGTTGACTTAGGTTTGTTGACTACGGTTACAGACCATTCGCCAAATGACAAAAATCGTAAGGGACCTTTTTGTTCAGCAATAGTAAACTCTCTACTAATCCCTTCTCAGACTCATTTTCACATAACTAACTGTTTACGAGTTACAGCACCTTAAAGTTTGCAAAAAGTAGCTTTTGCGAATTATTTAGTAAACTGTTGATCATAATATACAGGGTGTTATTAAAAAGTAGGTCATTCAATTTACCACAGATTCAGCACCTTAAAAAAGTTGATTGAACCTAATTTACCTCTATCCAAAATTGCACCTCTATGAAGATACAGCCCTCTAAAGTTGGAAATGAAAAAGCATATTCTTTAAATATTGTGCAAATGGCTACAGATATTTTTTTCAATGCTGGTACGCCGTAACATATGTTAAAAGGTAACAGTTTAAAGTAAAAATATTTTAAAATAAAGTTTTAGAAAAAGCTGATTTAGGGTTAAACAACCCTTCCCCCTACCCCCTTTTTAAGTGGTACGCATTTTGGTATACTGTATTTTATAGAAAATTTAATTCTACAACTTTTTTGCATCTTGTATTTTTTTCGTTTAAGTGATCATTTTTAAATGAAACTTATGAATACTAAAAACACTGTCATGTGTTTTGATTGATTGATTGATTGATTTACCAGCGTGCGGTAGGCATTACTGCCACTCCCAAGTTATACAGCTGGGCCTGCTACGTCCACGCTGGGTTGGACTAAGGTCATGCTTGTTGCCAGCAGCGAGAGCCACATGGCGCATGGTAAAGGAATGTGGGATGGGAGGTGTAGGTATTTGTGAGATGCGTTACCGCATTATGTCGTGAGGGAGCGTTTAAGCCCCCTTTTTTTGTATTTTTGGTTCTGGGCTTCTGCCTATTCTGGATCTTCTTGTGAGATATGTTGCCGCGTTGTGTCGCTGCTATCTGTGCTCCTATTTTTGTACTTCTGTTTCTACAAGTCTTCTTCTTCTTCTTTTGAGGCTTCTGATTCCTCCGTTTCTGACTCTGGTAGAGTATATATCGCTCCGATTTCTTTGTGAAATTCATTCTTTCCCCTCGCTTTTCTTTCCCAGTATGTTTGGTCCTTTCCCAGTTTGTTCATGATCCTCTCGATTGTTGTTTTCCACGTGTAACATGGTCTCCCCATTTTAAGTTTGCTGCTGTTCAGTGTTAGTGGTTTCTTCAGTAGGTGTGTTGGTTCCCTTCTTTGAACGTGTCCCCAGTACTTCATTGCGTACATTTCTATTCTTTTTGTGATTTCCACGTGTAACCTGGTCTCCCTGTTTTTAGTGTAGAATTTAATGTAGAATTCTTCACTTATCAACGAGCGTAATTTTGACCTGAAAACCTCATTTGATAATTTACTTAAGAAAAATATTATGTAATCAGATTCACAACACTATATTGTAACAACCACAACGTCAAAAAATATGCAATACCACAAAACACACTCCTATTAAACTAGACACCAACAAAAAGTCAGGATCAACAACACTTCTCTGTGATACCTCTCCTCCCCTCCATTCCCCTCTCCTTTTGATCCGCTCTACCGCACCACACCAAAAACATTGCACCTAGCTCTGGATCATATACAAAACCAATCACCACTCACAAAATCGTCAATCGCATGTCCCGAGGTATGCATCACCCCTCAAACACTCATCCCTCACCTAACTCAAAACTGTATCCTTCGCACTCTGTATCCAGACCAAGTGATGGCACACAAAAAGGAATGTGTTTTCTATGTTTTCTTCTTCCAACGATGGCCCAGCGCTCCACACAGACAATTCCCGTCGCCGTCGATCCCTCGCACCAGTAGCCAATGTGTCCTCGCTCCCGCGCTCCGCAGTAGATACATCATTCTTGTGCTTTCCGGAGAGCTACTATCTCCCGTTTACCCCCTGCTTGTCACTATTACGGTCTTAACCTTTTTATGCTTTTTAATAAACTTTCTCAGTCCCACCCTAGCCGCACCAGAAACATAAACAATTTGTATGCTTCCATAGCATGGATGAGGCTTTCCAAATTCCAATGGCACCGAAACCAAGCCAATGGCCACCAATTCCATCCAAATTCCCATTATATTCTTAAATTGCTTCAATTCCACACGGTGCACTGTCACCCTGATGGGCACGCCCCTGGCCAGACTCATATGTAAATTTGCTAGAAAGGATTGTTTATTGACTTATTTTTAAGTTATTACATTTGACAATGAGCGTAATTTCGAACTGAAAACCTTCACTTGATATTTTACCTAAGAGAATATTATGACCATATACGTTTGATTATTACGGGTTCAATTTATATTCATTTCGCCTGAGTATTTTCAATAATTATAAAAAAAGATTATTTGAAGGTTAACAAAAGAAATTTATATGACCATACTTTACAGACAGATCAAATTCATTTGAATATTTTTATAATGGTTAAAAAAATAATTTACAGGTTTACAGAGGGATATCATGCCATGCTTTAATTTATTGCCATAAACTTGTCGACAATGTCGACTCTTCAAGAGTGATGGGCCTAAACCTTTCAATGGTTATAATATACTTGTCTGGGAAGGTACTTAAAAATGAAAAAGGAGGTACTTATCTTGCTTTTGCCTGTCTTGGGTTGTTTGTTTAATTACGCTCTTTCCGTTTCTTAATACATAGCACTGGTCACAAAACTGTATTAGTTGTTTTCAAATATTAATTCTATTTCAACTTTGTTCTTTTGATATGAGGTATCAATTTGCGCGTAAATTCTTGGGCTATAATTCACCTAATTTTTATCAAATTTCACGGCAATTTTGCGTTTATAGTGGGAGTGGGAGTGTTTCAGGCACCCAACCGTTCGCTTCGAAGGCACAACCGACTATAACACTCTCATGTGTTTTAAGGGATGAAATATTCAAAACTCTTGAAAAATCATTTATTTTATCAGTCACTTTTTAATTTCCGTTCTATATGTACCTAGCATGAGTAAAAAACCAAAATAAAATTGACAAACGTTATTTAGCCAAGTTATAATATTATTTGAACTCCTAAATTGATAGCATGAGATAAATCGTGTTAATGAAAAAGTTTTGTCAGCATATTTTGAAGGAA
This sequence comes from Rutpela maculata, assembly GCA_936432065.2. Lineage (NCBI taxonomy): Eukaryota > Metazoa > Arthropoda > Insecta > Coleoptera > Cerambycidae > Rutpela > Rutpela maculata. The sequence goes on along the minus strand of OW386291.2, from coordinate 139,349,042 downwards.
AGAAGAATTTAAAAGCTTCCCCTTTATGAATCAGTCGAGGGGGCAACCGCTGGCGAAATTTTGTACACCTAATACCTATTCTAGAAAAATACCCTTTATTTCCCCTTTAATTCCTTGTAATTCCCCTAATTCCTCAAATACCTTTATTTCCTCCTAATACCTTAATTTTTTCTAGATTATCTCGGGAACGGTGCACTTTTTGATAAAAACACCTATATACAAAATTGTTCCTTATAAAATTCTCTAACAAAAATGTATCTACACTGTTTTCCTAAAATTAATAGTACCGTGGGAAATAAGGCGCACACATAAGGGTTGGTTCCGGTCAACACAATAAATTGTAATCTTTACTATAATCTACTTTAAAGTTCAATATTTAACGCTAAAGCAGTAGTTACTAAAGTCCACCTAAAATTATAATAAATTCCTTTAACCCCTATAAAATAACGCGATTTTTGATGAAGCGAGAATATTGTATACCGGGTCGCTCAGCAGATAGGGACACTGTTGTAACTTTTGAATGGGCGAATGGATTTTTTTCAAATTTGGTGTAGTGATATGAGATATAATTTCCAATTATACAATGTAAAGAACCAAAATGGCCAACTTCCAGTTTCGATTTTACCCGAAAGTGGGTTTAAAATACCCGGGGTTTTTGCGTAAAATCCCACACATTGGCAACCCTGAACAGTAACAGCGTTTACAGCAAGCTCTAAAATAATGCAGTGACCTTGGGTCGTCTTGTGGTGGTGTAGAGATATTTATACTTTTTTCGCGTAAAGACAGTTTTGGAAATAACCATACGGATATTCAGCGAATTATATGACCTGCGCTGATTACATTTGCGTCTCATTTACCAAAGTACTATTAATTTTAGGAAAAAAGTTTAGAGAAGTTTTTTATAGAGAATTTTATAAGGAATAATTCTGTATATAGTTTTTTTATGGAAAAATGCACCGTTCCAGAAATAATCTATAAAACCTCAAAATGGGGGTAGAAAATGACGTACTCTAGGGGATGAAGCACGCAATTTTTGAAACTTTATGGATTTTGTCCAATATATTACAATTTTAACTGTGATATTACTGAAGTATTACAAGACATCGTGCACAGTTTTAATAATGAAAAAGCTAGTCATGCAGAAATTGTAGACGTAGGAGACTGATTTGTTCTAGCTTTATACAACTCTACCTCCGCAGAAAAAAGTCTAGATGTATACAGATTTATGACTTTTAACAAACTTGTTGGTAAAGCGAACAATACTGTAATATTATCAAAACTACCAACAACTTCTACTGCTGCTCGGCAACACTCATATCGCGTTTTTTTACCAAATTCAAACATGGAAAAATGTTGCACTAGAAGCTACTGATTGAGGATGGAAAAAAGTTGGCGGTATATTAACCCGAATTATGACAACCAAAGAACCGGCTCCCGAATCTGCTATACCACTAATTTCTTGTTCATGCAAATTAGGGTGCGAAAACAGGTGTAGTTGCAGAAGAGCAGGCTTACGTTGCTCCACAATGTTTTACCATTACCACGGGCAAGCCATGCATGAATGTCGAATCTATGGAAGACGATGAAGATTAATTAACGTAGGTAACCTTTTGATAATTAGTGGATTCGGCCTACAGGGGACACCACACGCCAAGTACTTTACCTCTAGGGTGGCGTGGAAACAAGTACAATATACAATATTCTCACTTCTTTAAAAATCGCGTTATTTTATAGAGGTGAGAGGGTGGAAGTGGTACATTTATTATAATTTTAGGTGGAGTTTAGTAGCTACTGCTTTAGCGTTAAGCATTGAACTTTAAAGTAGATTATAGTAAAGATTACAATTTATTGTGTTGACCGGAACGAACCCTTATGTGTGCGCCTTATTTCCCACGGTACTATTAATTTTAGGAAAAAAAGTGTAGAGACGTTTTTTATAGAGAATTTTATAAGGATCAAAAGTGCACCGTTCCCGAGATAATCTAGAAAACCTCAAAATGGGCGTGGAAACGACGTCCTAGGGGATGAAGCACACTATTTGGGGGTGGGAACTTTTCGGTTTAGTAATTCTTATGCTATCCTTAACATTTCTACCAATTTTCAAAACTTTATGAATTTTGTCCGATATAAATCTTTATATTACTGAACTAGAAGTCCATAGTATCATCCATAGTTTAATTAAATTAAATATTTTTTCTTTACTAGATATTTTTAGCGCTAATCTCGACGCTAATGTTTTTACAACACTGACGTCCTTTATATAAGAATTGGTATGTAATTCTTCAAGATAAACATTCCATTTCAATATTTTTACGCTCTAATTCCCTCCCTAATACCTTTTATTTCCTCTTAATTCCCTTCTAATACCTCGTAATCATATTTATTTCCTCCAAATTCCCCTGTAATTCCCTTAATACCTAATAATTCCTTCCCAAATACCTTCAATTCCTTCCTAATCCCTTCCTAATTCCTCCGATTTGTACACTATTTCCCCTCGGCGGTTGCCCCCTCGGAATCAGTATTCAATTTTGTGTTGAATAAACATTGTTTCTTTTTCTTTTTGAGAGTTGTTTATTTTTCTTAACTGATGATTAATCAACTTTTTCTAACTTTGATATATAAAGTGATACTTTTCAAAACTGACTTAAGTGTCAAAACGTCCTACTTTATGTAACCAGTTATGAAAAGTAAAATGTTACGTAACTGGTGACGAAAAGTTCGTTATGTCATCAATTAGGAAAGATAAACAACTCTCAAAAAGAAAAAGAGACAATGTTTATTCGTTTTCATTAATATAATTTACCTTACGTTATCAAATAAGATTTCAAATAATATTGTTACTTGGCTAAATAACGTCTGTCAATTTTGACATTAAAATTATAATGTGTGATAACAGCAAAGGTAACTATGAAAAAGATTACTTAATTTTTAAGATCTTTAAATACACCTATTTTATTTATGTTTAAAGGGTTTTTAGACTTTTAAAATTAGAAAAAATCATGTATGTAACATGTTTCGAAAGACAATCTTGTGTAACTCGTGTTATTTTGCGGAATCTCGCTTCGCTCGTCCCGCAAATTCCACTCGTTACACAAAATAACGTCTTTCGTAACTGGTCACATAAATAGCTATTTCCTCACCAGTTAGATAAAATTTAACTTTTCATAACTGGTTATGAAAAGGTGGACGTTTTTGACACGTCTGTTTTGAAAAGTGTCATTTTATATGCCAAAATTAGAAAAAGATATTAATGCTATTTCTTGATTTAGGAAAGTACAAAAAGTTCTTGATTACAATTGTCTCTTGTTTGGAATAATCATGCACTTTCCGATTGCAAAAACTATTACATATTACTACTTACGATTGACATGCCAATACAACAAATACAAGTAATTCCTAAATAATCCATGTTGTTAACAACAATGTTTAACCTGCTAAAATAAGCTCTGTCGGATTGCTTAGAATTAAGTAGTTTATAGCAAAAAAATAGCAACGCCTTAGGTTTGAACGATGTGCCTCTAATGAAGATTTATGCCGGCGCTCCCTTTTGTGAACATTCAGTTACACCAAATATCTTTAGAGATTAATCAATCACTCATTTACACGGACGGTACAATCGTCTATTTTACATATAAATATATCAAGTGGGTTTTAGATTTCCGGTATTTGAATATAAATCAATACGTCAGTTTAGTCGTGCGCTTAGATGGTTCATCCGCGCTAGTTGATTAAGTGATAGAGAGTCAGTAGATTAATGGTGCAGTGCAATACTCTTTCACTTCATTATAGTAGTGCCAAATACTCAGCTGCCAATTTTTTTTCTAAAAGTAAGTAAATGGAAGGTAAACGGTTTTTCAAATTAGAAGGTAAATTATCAGCCAAGAGTTCATTTGAGCATATTTGTTGTGTTAATTTTAGTTAATTATAATTATGATAATAATATGTTTATTTGCCAATTTAGATACATTTAAATACATTTGGTAAGTCAAGTAAATATAAATATATAGAAGTAAATATAAATAAATAGACAAATACTGAATTAAATAATGACAGTATAGTACATTTAACATATAATAACAGTAAATACAATAGTATTTACATAGTCTAAACGCACAGATAGAAAACAATAAAGTCTACCTTAAAAGAAACAAGAGTTAAGGACATGTTTATACACATATTATTGTAACATGAAAATGAAATAAAATACTTAAAAATAGAAACAATAATATTTGATTTGAAGTAACTGTTACTGCCTAACAGTTATCCTCCATATATTCTTTCACTGAATAATGTTTTTAAAATTAAAAATTCCTTTAATCTCCCTTTAAACTTCTCTACTGATCCAATATTACTTCCACATCCAGTGGAAGTATAGTAACGACAAAAAATTTTTAAAAAATTTGTATTGTTCAAATAGGCTTAGAATGTCATGAAACGTCGAGATTTTAAGTTTGAGCGAAAAAAAAATTTCTATCTGTCGGTCTGTCTGTCGGTCTGTAACTTTTTTGTGTGCACGTTTACTTTGGAACCGTTTAAGATATTGACTTGAAATTTGGTACTTTAACGAGATCTGGAACTAGATTATATTTTCATCTTGTTCCGTCGAAGGGTTGGGGGGTGAATTGGGGTAAATTTGGGGTAAATAGCTAAATCAAGCAGGAAGAGTCCAGAAAATTGGAATTTAGTATATGCAAGAGAAGCTAAGGTCTCAAAAAAATTTTTGGCATTAGCCACCCCCATTACCACCCCCACCCCGTTATTAAAGGGGATGAAAAAAAATTGTGAATTAGTTTTTTTTGCTTCATCCACCCCCACTACCGATGTGGGGTATCGTTTTATAGGTTATTGGGGTAGAGGATTTCAAATTTTATATTATTAAAGTTCCATAAGCAATTATTTCCACAAAGGTTTTTCGTTGTGAGTGAGTTAGATCGAAAATCTGGATGTGGAAGTAGTGATTCCTTGGGCAGCGGTTTTTTTTATTGCATTTGGTAATTTATTATATAAAGTTAATATCTTATTTTCTTTTAAATGTAGCCTACACGATTCTCTTTGATCCAAATCAATAATTAATCTTAGTACTCGTTTTTGTAATATGAGGAATCTTTCTGCGTCACTAGAGTTTCAGCAAAGTGCTATATTATTATACTGTATGGCTGATATATTAATGCATAGTAGACGTTAATTTACTGGTTATTTTGTAGGGAAGAGTTAAGCTGCAGTATTGCATAGTATCCGCTATTAATTTTTTTACTTATGGCATTTGTGTGTGTCTGCCATCTCATATTTGCGTCAATATGGATACCAAGAAATTTTACACCATCAACACAGTGAATCAACGCTCCATTTACAATTACTGTATTTGGTGCTGTCATTATTTTAGTATAAAAGTGTATGGATTTGCAATTACCAGAAGCTTATTTCTATTGCACCAATTCGTAAATTGGCTAGATATAATATTCAGGATATTTTGGAGCTCTTCATGAGTATGAGCAGAAACAGCTCGCCGGCCAAGAGAACGACCCAGTGAGAGCTAATTTCAAGTGGTAGGTCATTGATATATAATAAAAATATCAACGGACCTAAGACTGATCCCTGCGGAACTCCGAGGTCACTATCATGGGAATCTGATACAGTATTGTTAATACTAACATTGATAACTAAGTTTAACTTACTGCATTGCATATGTTCGAATTAAAATATGAACTTATTTGATTGGTATTCTGTCTAATGTCTATCTATCTGAAAAAGAACGGTGTAGCGTGCTCACCTACATATGAGTATATGTAGGGTACGTATTAAATATATATATGATAGCTATGGTTATAAATAACAAAAACAATTATTATTACATTTTTTATATTTTTGAAAGTAAAATCTTTTACAACTTATTTATATATTTATTAATAGCATTTCTTGGCTATAGTATATATGTACCATAACTATGGTTATTAGAATAATAACAAAAAAATTAATAATACGAATTATATTTAGAAATTCAATATAATCTCTTTCAAAATCTTATTTCTATATTTATTATGAGAACATTTATATGCTATATTGGTGACCTCGATTTTTGAACATGAAAACCTTGGAAATGGAAGTATAATTTTTCGAAAAATCTCAATCGAAAACTTCAATCATGTGTCAAACATTAATATTTGATGGAAGAAATTTGTAAATGGCAGAATTTCACAAACATAGATGCCTATTACTCGCTACTTGTTTCGTCGCTACATCCACAGCTGCAACCCTTGGGCCAGTTAGATTCCCGCTGCCTGGACAACTCACTCGCTAGATTCCCAACCAAAACCCGACAGCGTGCATTACCCCCAAATTATGGAATCATATCCATAAATAAATATTAAAATTGTAGATTATAAAAAGATATATTAACTTTTAAAATAACATTTTATAAATTCAAAATTTGTTATTGTATTTTTATGTAATTGTTTTTTATGTTATTTTATCTATAGTAACAGAAATAAAAATAGGTAAGTACGCTAGAGTAATATGTACCTATGTATACTAATACATCACCAAAGCACACTTTTCAATAAATATAATTTTTCCTTCTCAAATTGGATTTGTTTTCGAAGAATTTTTGAGATCTATGCGGCAGTTTTCTCGAAAACGGTTGGAATTATCAAGTTCTATCAAGTATCCTTTTTTACGTAAAAATGACTTCTTCAGGAGATTTTCTAGTCAAAAGTGCCACTACGTTTCGTAAAAAAAGAGAAAAAATATTCATCATCAGGTATAGTTCATGAGGCGCCCTCCACGAGCTAGCGTAATGTAATGCATGAATCATTGTTTCTTAGCTTTAAAAGTGTTTCCTTACCAAATTGGGAGAAGATCGGTCCAGAGGTAGTTGAGATATTGCAAAAGAAAAAAGAAAAAAAATTACAATTTTGTCACCCTGTATCTTTTTTTTTTTTTTAACTATTTAACGTCGGCCTATTTCCGCTACCAGGGCCTATCACCGACGCCAGGAGACGAGCTACCCCCAACCTGGAAATTTTGCCGAACCTCTTCCCTTAAGAAGAGTAGGGATCTTTTACTTGCTTAACATTTAATAGACAAGGGACCGCCTGCTTTACATCCCCTCTGAAGGATGGTATATCCACTACGTAATCCTCGTCTGAAATTACGTAACTTCCGAGTATAAACTGATATACAGGCCTCTAGAAGGTGGGGCGAGAACGCTGTATTTCCCAAGATAGGTGGGTCACCCATCCAAGTACTAACAGCGCTCGACGTTGCTTCAACGGAATATCGACTGATATTCACATTGAAGTCGCCTCTACGCTCGCCCCGCTGTATCTTTTTTCAGAGCAACAATTTACTAAAGCATATTTGGTTATATCCTCATATTTTGATCCAAGAATCTACCCTTAAACTATGGCCTATTATTAATGGTCCATACTGGGTGGTCACCATAAAAAAATAATGAATAAATGTGAAAATATTTCCCAGGCAGTTAACACAACTGTCAGTGAAGAAGAATATGAAAAATGTACAGGGAGGTCACCCTAAAAATGAAACGAAATAACGAAAAAAAATGTGTTGGAGGACGATAATATTGGGGTGGTAACCTTAAAAAAAATTGACAAAATAATGTGATGGGGGCGATAATATTTCGCATGTAGTCAGCATAACTGTTAAAGAAAAATATTAAAAACTATACAGGGTGATCACCCAAAAAAAATTGAAAGAATGTGAAGTAGGACGATAATGTTTCGCATGCAGTTAACGAAGAAAAATATGAAAAATATACAAGGCGATCACCCAAGAAAAATTAATAAAAAACATGATGGATGATAATATTTCGCATGCCGTTAATACAACTGTCACGGGGAAAGAATGAAAAATATATAGGGTGGGAAACCTGACTTACTTTTAATGAAAAAGTATACATGGTGGTCACTCTAAACAAATTTTTCGTATCTATTATTATAATTTTCGGAAATACGAACATTGCATTTGATCGACACATTTCTAAAACCGTAAATATTACTCCTAGAAAAAATAAAATTCATATTATTATGTTAGTTCTAGAATTCCGAATAACTTAAAATGCCCGTCGTATGTCCGTCTGTTTGCCCGTCTGTCTCTCTGTGAGTACGATAACTTAAAAGAGAAAATTTCGATTTCATTTAAGTTTGGACAGAAAATTAGTATTAAGCTAAAAGAAGAACCTTATTGACTTAAAATTAATCAGTAAATATAAAGGTTATGAACCATTTTATGAAAAAAATGCACGCGAATCAATGCATCGGAAATCACATTTAACTCACTATGTGTAGATACTTCAATATTTTTTGCAAAGAAATACTCGTAAAACGGATCCATATTTTCCCACATTAGTGCTACGTCATTTCACGTAATACTCGGCGTATTATAAAACACATTAACTTTAATCTTGCCGAAGTGTACAATTTCGCACTTAGACGGAAATAAACCTCAATAAATGTCGTTCCAGACCGGATATAAAATCACACCATTAATATTACGATCAAGATGCATGAATAACTTTGAACAAGAATAAACGCAATAATTGGACTTTAATGGAATTGGTTAATATTTCGGTCATTTATTTGGTTTTGACGCATTTCATTAAAGGCACTTTCCTTGGATTATCTGTTCAATATTGTCTCTCCAGGCGGTCTGGAGCAAGCTTACGAGTCAGGATTTTAAACCCTCAAATTTCTACAGCAGCCGTTTTATTAAACTTTATCTAAATCGCGAATTGGATGCTTCTCGGATATGTTGTCGCATTAGCCTGGTGATGTTTATTAAACTTTTTAGGTTATTCAACAATGGTTATGTAGATGATTTAAAAAAAAATCTGTCATTAAGGAAACAAACTTACAGTCGCATACAATAAGTGAGTAAAGTATTGAATTAATGTTATATTTCGCCACCGCACATACGGGTATTTTGATTATTTAGGCGGCCGTAAGTCGATTTCGTAAAACTCAGTGCAGATAGAAAAAAAATCTACCTGACTAAGTTGAATAGCTACAGAACAATAGGCGACCCTTTATTCGTCGTTCCTTGTAATATCGGAGCAATAACATCAGTCGAAACTTGGGAGTCTTTCTAAGTACACGTGTTTATTCTCGGCATTCTTTGTGAACGTTTTAATTTAAACAGTGCATACTTTCATTCTCGAAAAAATATTAAAAACTATGCCATGGATTATGATAATGCTGGTAAGTGGGCATGTATTTAACGTCTCAATAATTTTTTATTACCATTTTTGTATAGCTTTAGAAGTTAACAAAAAAATATTACTTTTGCTTCTTTTTTAACTAATTTCTTACTTATCTAAAGATAATTGTTATACTTCAGGGTTCGTCCCAAAATTTTGTTTTTGTTCAATGGGGAATTGAGGGTATATCAGCTGCAAATGACTGTGAAATTGTATTAAGAGGCTTCCAAATGGCTTAGCATAAAATGCAGAAGTCTTAAGTATTAAAAGATTTTGATACTAACAGTATCCAACTTTGTTTTAGGGCCATCAAATGTTCGTGTTGTGACTCGGAGACACTTGTTTGAAAAAATGCAAGAGCAAAATTTGCCTACTTTTGAAGATAAATTGGAGTATCTTGAAAATTATGTTTTGACATCAAAATTATTCTGAGAACCAAATGAAAGACTTAAAGCATAGATTTTCCTACATAAAATCACAATTTAAACAAAGATGCTAATGCACAAAGGAATGTTGATATCTTCATAAAAAAAAATAATTGGTTACAAGGGACGTTTGAGCAACCTAGTTGCACAACGTTTAGGCCGGCCACCAAAGATATTTGCAGAATTAAATTAAGCGAAAGAACCAAACGAAGAAAAACTGAAGAACTCCGAAGTACTACAAGTGAAGAAATGTTGCTACATTCGGCACAAATAACACTTCAAACCTCGGGAAATAGGAGTGCCTCACAAATGCTAAAGGGGGTGGTTGTTTCACCCAAGCGTGCAAAAAAATATAGAATTGCATATATTAGAAATGTACAGGATGATACAGAGAAAAAGCTGACACCACTTCGTGCGCTTTCATTGTTTGTTGAGGCTGATTTATCCAGGCGACAATATGAAATTATTAGGAAGACAAATAAAAAATTTTTTCCTTGCTATAGTCTGCTACAAAAAGCAAAACAAGATTGTTACCCACCTAAGGAGGCATATCGAGTTACAGCCACTTCTGCTGAAATTAACATACAAGATTTGATGGACCACCCGGCGATTGTTATTGGTTTTAGAAGAAGTTTTGCACACATTGAATGAAGAAGATAGAAAGACTTTACAGTTAATTTACAAATGGGGTTGTGACGAGTCCCAGCAAGCACAGTTTAAACAAAAGATGGCAAATGACAGTGACGACTCAAACATTTTTCAAAGCTCGTTTGTGCCACTTCAAATAATTTGTGGTACAAACAACCGTAAAATACTTTGGCAGAACCCCACTCCATCTGCACCACGATATTGTCGCCCCATTCGAATAATATTTGTAAAGGAATCAGTAGATATAACAAACGAGGAAATCAATTATGTAGAAAATGCTGCTAAGTTGTTGCAAAATACAAACATTCTAATGGGAAATACAGATTACTCAGTAAAGCACACAATGATGTTTACTATGATAGACGCAAAAGTCTCTAATGCGGCTACACAAAGCACATCAACAATGAAATGTTATTTTTGTGATTTAACGTCCAAACATTTCAACGATTTAACAAAGAAAGGTGAAGTTAAAATTGAGTCTTTGAAGTTTGGGCTGTCTGTGTTGCACGCCAGAATTTGATTATTCGAAAGCCTTTTGCACCTGGCATACAAACTGCCTGTCAAAAAATGGCAGATACGAGCTGCTGATACTGCTAGAAAAGAAGCCGTCAAGAATAAAAAAAGAAATCCAGGGCAGGTTCAGAACAGAAGTCGGTTTAATTGTGGACGTACCAAAAGCCGGTTTCGGCAATACTAATGATGGAATACCAGCAGGAGATTTTTTAATGACCCAAAACTAGCAGCCGAGATCACGGGGGTAGATTTTAATCTTATATTCAGATTCAAGGTCATTTTGCGAGTGATCTCAAGTGGTCATAAGGTGAACGTACAGAAGTTTTCTGAATATTGCATGGAGACTGCAAAACTGTATGTGCAGCTATATCCTTGACATCCTATGACACTAACACAACACAAGGTACTAGTGCACGGTGCAACTGTTATAAAGAATGCCCTATTACCAATCGGCCAGTTGTCTGAAGGGGCTGCGGAAGCCAGAAATAAACATTTCCGTCTATATCGCCAGAACTATGCCAGAAAGTTCTCTCGAGAATCGTGTAATTTAAATGTGCTCAACAGGCTGTTGCTTAGCTCCGATCCATTCATAACAAGCATGAGGCCAAAACCCAAAAAGAAAAATGACCCATTTCTAAAAGAAACACTGGAACTGTTAATGCCAGCTGATCCTAATCCAACTAGCAGCAATGAATCTGAAGAAGCAGAGTCATCAGAAGGGGAAATATCTTCTGATGAAGAACCGGGGTTTTCGTCGTCCTCATGATAGTATAAACAGTTACTACATGAGAAATTTTATTTTTTATTTATAAGTTTTTTATTTAGTTATGTTTGAGTAAATACATATTGTGTTAACTATTTTCTTTATTACTAAGTATGCTGTAAATTACTTTAAATAAAATAATAATATAATTTTTTTTTTTTTTGTTAAAAACCAGTCACTCTTCTCTGTGGCTCCGACCCTCACAGAGGGGTAGTACCGGCAGCCACTCCCCACACCCGTGGGGTAAGTGACTACTGGGTCCGGGAATCGTGTGCCCCGAGCAGACGTAATGAACCAAGAATGACGGCTTTCTGCATTCTGCCGGCTAAGACCTCTGCCGAATTTCGGCATGCCGGTATGATCTTAAGTTCCGAAAGCAGTGTGTCTCGTTCCACCGAGGGCTCCTATAATCAGTACCACTATCTTAACAGTATGGTCTGGATACAGTCTGCGGAGTTCGAAGAGCAAATCTCGATATTTTGTCCGTTTTTCCTCCTCCTTCAAGACAATGTTGTTCTCCGCGGGAGCCGAGAACTCCACGACGAATATTGTCTTGAGTTGATGGTCGAGGAGTACTACGTCAGGCTTGTTGGCTTGTATTTGCCTGACGGTGGGAAAAGAGTAGTTCCAATAAATTAGACACTTCTCATTTCCCACAACGGACTCAATATCCCCCGGAGCGTAAGGCAGCACTGGTGTGCTTACTATTATTATTATTATTATTATTATTATTATTTACGCATTAATGTACCTCTCTATGAGTATATTAAAGTCTAATAATAAAAAAAAATGTTCGGATTCAAACTTAGAGAAATATATTCTTGGCCGCCTAATTGTTGAAATACTCGTATGTGCACCGTTTAATTTCACCCATCTGAGGAGAATGGGAATTTTGCAATGCCACTGACTCTGAAACCGTTTTCATTAACATTTAGACAATGCACTCTGCAATGAATACGCATTTCGTCAATCGTGACGTCGTAACCTGGAGATGAATAAAACTTAAAAGTTTCAGTTTTCATCATTTCTAGACGATGCCAGTTTGGTTGGCGAAATGTTCGTCGAGTGTATTATTATGATGTCGTGATATACAAGGTGATCTAACATGACATGCGGAAAATTTATCAGTAGGTTGTCCACACCGAAAGGAGCTAAAAAAATGAAAAATTAAGAAAATACGATCAAAAAAATTGCGCAGCCAATGACGTTAACCAATTTGACGTAACTTTTATCAGACAGCAGAGCTGGAGATAGTAGAAGGAACTTTTTGGTTTTAATCAAATCAAACTACAAAAATAGCAAAATACGTCGAAAAGACATTGACCCTATGCTTTTCTTTTTACAAGCTTTTATTTAACTTGCAATATTTTAACTATGTCTTTCCGGTTCAAAATTTGTGGCGGAATTTTATCGTACTTCCTATTATCCTATCAAGCTGAAATTTTGCACACAATGCGATGTTATTGAAAGAAATTGAAAAATCAAAATGGCCGCGCCAAGATGGCGGACCATTTTTTTCATTTATGGTCCGATACGACTGAAATTCGATATCTAGGATGCGGATTACGATCTTTTGATCAACATTGAAAAATCAAAATGGCTGCGCCAAGATGGTGGACCATTTTTTTCATTTATGGTCCGATCCGACTGAAAATCGATCTCTGGGGGTTTCCGAGGATGCGGATTACGATTTTTTAGTTTTAACACTATAATTTGATCGAATAGTGTATTCGTTGTATTACAAGTAATGGTGAAGGATCCAGTATTATTTTAAGCAAGGAAGACGCAATGAATATAAAACTAATTAGAAACTAGAACTAGAAATTCAAAAATTAAATTAAATGTAATAAAAAAACTTTTTAAAAACAAGATTTTATTATTATTTGGGTGTACTAAAACGAAAAAAATAAAAATAAAAAAAAATAATTGCCTTAAAAGCTTGTTGCGTTAATACAAAATTTAAAAAATACTTAATTAGGTAGTTATAATCTCTGTCAAACAAAAATAATGCCTGTATGAGATTCTCGCACTTGGCATGCTTTTAAGACAAATAATTTTTTTTTTTAATTTTTATTTATTTCGTTTTAGTACACTTAAATAACAATTACAATTTTTGACGTTTACTTGAAATCTACGCGATAGAAAATTTTTTAAATTGAAAATTCGGATTCAGCACACATTCTTTTTTTTTTGTAGACCTGCTTTGTTTTAAAAAGCTGATTTTTTTCATTTAATTTTATTATGTTTTTGCTCGTAGTTTTTCTACTCCGTAGATTTTATTTCCTCCGTTTCTGATGCCAGTATGGGACGCCAATGCGTGAAGGGGCGCCTCGAGCTCTTTGGCGCCCTTTGCTCATTAGCCCCCCCCCCAATTAATTTTCTTTTTAAAAAAATTTTTTCCGATTTTCTCCCCCTGTTCATTAATTCTATTAATTTTTTGTTTTCGAGAAAAAAAATTTTTTCCCATTTTCTGTTCTCCGCTCATCAATTTTGAAACTTCGTAATCTTGCCTATGAATATGAAACATATTATTAGTCTAGGGACGCGCCAATCCTTAATCTGGCCGTGGTTGGAAGCATCGTAGTTTCTAAGATCTTCAACATTTAAATTAAATACTTCATTCTATAAACGTTCACATGCCATCTATAAACTTAAATATCCCCGAAACTATTAATAGTAGAGTGCTCGGTGCCCAGATATCCGCATAAAATTAAGTTCTGTGGGATTTCGTTGTTACAAGCTGAATTTGATATAAAATTAATGATGATATACTAATGTTTCAAAATCTCAAAGCCGTCAAAAAATGTCCTACTCAAAAGGTCATTATAATCAAAAAACGAGTTATTTCTTAGTGAATTATGTGTTTTGATATTTCTACTTTTGAGTAATAGCAAATCCTTTTAACCATGAATAGAACTAGTCAAAATAAGTAGATTTTCGAACAGACCCACCCCGAGAAGTCATGCCTGCTCCCCCTGTCCCCCCTCAAAGGAACTACCTGTATCTGCCTATATATATTTTTTTCTCTCAAAAATGGTAGGAGCTAGAGGAATGATCTTGGCGCCATTCGATAGAATATAAAATTTTGCATAAGACCCTCCAATTGCTTTTTGCTATTTTCTTTTTTTTAAGGCCCCACAGCAAAAAAAAGGGTGAGAAGCCTTCCAACAACGACACATGTTTGGCTATACCTCTAAAACGGCAGAATAAATCAAAATTCTACAAGATATAAAAAATAAAGATCATTATTTTTTCTATCGACTGGTATATTATTTGTATATGTTATTTGTTTATTTAAAGCCGTCAGTGGCGTACAAAGAGAAAGCTGCACATGTGCATAATGAATTTATTTAAAATAATTTATTATTGTTGTTAGAAACTGTGAAAATTTCAAAATTATTACATTATTATTGTTTGTAACAATAATAATAAATCATTTTAAATAAATTCATTATGCACATGTGCAGCTTTCTCTTTGTATGCCACTGACGGCTTTATATAAATAAATAACATATACAAATAATATACCAATCGTTAGAAGAAATAATGGTCTTTATTTTTTATATCTTGTAGAATTTTGATTTATTGGGCCGTTTTAGAGGTATAGCCAAACATGTGTCGTTGTTGGAAGGCTCCTCACCCTTTTTTTTGCTGTGGGGCCTTAAAAAAAAGAAAATAGCAAAAAGCAAATGGAGGGTCTTATGCAAAATTTTATACTCTATCGAATGGCGTCAAGATTATTCCTCTAGCTCCTACCATTTTTGAGAAAAAAAAATATATATAGGCAGATACAGGTACCTCCTTGGAGAGGGGGCAGGGGGAGCAGGTGGGTCTGTTCGAAAATCTACTTATTTTGACTAGTTCTATTCATGGTTAAAAGGATTTGCTATTACTCAAAAGTAGAAATATCAAAACACCTAATTCGCTAAGAAATAACTCGATTTTTGATTATAATGACCTTTTGAGTAGGACACTTTTTGACGGCTTTAAGATTTTGAAACATCAGTATATTATCATTAATTTTATATCAAATTCAGCTTGTAACAACGGAAGTCACAATAAGCGTATTAATGCACTATACTATAATCCTATACATAAATATAAAAGAAAACTCTATTTTATGTCCACCATTTTTTCGCTAAAACTAATTTTATTGAGATATTTGCAAAGAAACAAAAATTTTACGTTTTTTCGAAAATAGCTTCATAATTTAATTATGTGAAATCCTTGCCAGTAAAACTGAAATTCTTCAAAAAATATTTCTTAAATAATATAGGTTTAAATGAAATGCTACTTACAGATCTTCCGCATTATGAATTAGCGGATAACTTCCTATAAATTACCTAGAATTGCGCTGCAATTTGATTCCCTTGCGTCCTTAATAGAATTTAAAACTGCAAAATTTATTGCATTGCAAATCCACGGACTCCTCCGAACTGATCGTTGTTCCACCTCTCTACTCCCCGAACAAATTTACCATTGTTCTCCTTTTGTATCATATATGCCCCAACTGTGCTTCACTTCCTAATAATATCGATATTAATTTGTATTTCCAGACTAAATGAAAGCGGAAAACTTATTCTTAATTGGAAAGCTTCCAATTTTTCTGTCTATTGCTCTATTTTGGATGCTTCGATATACAATGATATTATATAACCGAATTAGTACGAACAAATCACTATATCGGATAAAATTAATGGTACAATTATGTTAAATATGCAAACATTTACATATACAAGGAATGTTCGAAACAGGTTCAAAAAAATGATAGGAACTTATCTTTTTGTGCTTGATGTACATTAGTTAGAGAATATTACACAGCCCCACAAAAAAAATGTTCTGTTCACCAGACTAAACCAACGTATCTATGCGTTTTTAGAGTCGCTGAATCCGAATCCGGGGTCTGTTTGACCCCATCAGGTCAGGTTCAAGGTCAATCCAAGGTTAAATTGGGAAAAACTATTAAGCGAAGGAAACCACTATTTATGTACGTTTTTGGGGTTACTGAATCCGAATTTGGGATCTCCTCGACCCCATCAGGTCAGGGTGAAGGTAAATCCAAGGTCAAATTGGGAAGAAACCTTTTAAGCTCAGAAAAGCACCATTTTTATACGTTTTTGGGGTAACTAAATCCCAACTCCTGGTCTGTTTGACCCAGGTCAGGGTCAACGTCATTCCAAGGCCAAATTGGGAAAACATGTAAGCTAGAAAACTACGATTCTTATACGTTTTTGGGGTTGCTGAATCCGAATCTGGGGTCTGTTCGACCCCATCTGGTCAAGATCAAGGTCATTCCAAGGTCAACTTTTGTTTATCAAATGGAAACGCGTTTTTGACAACGGATTTTGAAAGAGCGGGATATTTTACGTTCGCATATGGTTTGACCTATGGTCAAAGTGACCTTTGGTCATCAGAAGGTTGAATCACTCTCGCAAATTAATTTATCTAAAATCAAAGATGATTCATATTCAGAAATCTCAGTTACAAATCTTTATCGACCATGGTTTAGCGTCGTGATATTTCTCCGAGGGGGATTGGAGAACTAAGACAGCAGACACCTATATCCACATGCAACCAACGAGTAGCGTCTTCCAATCCTCTGGGAAAAACGAAACGTCTATGTCGTATACTGACTGCCCAAACATCTCGGTGATAGGGACTGATGAAGTTGCTAAAGCATCACTGATGAAGCCAACATCAGTATCCGAGCGATACGTTTAATTTCTGTGGAAATCCTCTGATCCTGTTATTAAAATTAAAAATCCTGCTTCTCAGAGGATGCTGGAAATGGTGACAACTGCCTTAATTGAGGATGTGTAGAATGATCAATTTTCCGATCCTTCGAGGTAATGAAGCCAGTAAAGAGGTACTGCCCTGCAGGGGCGTTAGGGTGTGAGGATAAAGCCATAGTGTGTCCGACATAGGTATTAAGCAAATCACAACTTATACACTTTTTCATTTATTATGAAATTACCTATTACCCATTTTGTAATATTCTGAATGGATTTTTCTAATATATAAATTGCTGTTGCAAATATGTCCCTGTCAAATCAGATTACTCGCTACGTTAGTAGGTAATTTATTAGTTTTTGATAAAAGCACTTAGGTATAACAAATTGTGGTACACTTTAAATATATTACAGTTTTGGATTTTTGTTGTTTTATGTTAAATCGACTGGAAATTTGTCCACTTAAGTCCAATATATTGGATTATCGGCTATGTATTTTCCTCACCGACAGTCTAGTCACATAAAGTGCTCTTCTCATATATTAGATGTATATGTAAAACAATATTTCAGAAAATAGTATCCAGAGGATAAATCCATGTTTGTGAATATGTTGCGTTTTTGAGTTAAAACCATTTGTTTCGATGAAAATAGGAAATACAACGGAAAACAGAAAATCGATAAAACCTTTCATAGATATTAATTTCCAACCGACTTTAAAAAGGAGGAAGTTGTCAATTCGATCCGTGTGCATATTTCTTTTAAGTTTGTAGTCATTACTCTGGATTGGCATGAGTCATTTCTATATCTTTTTGAAACTACAAGTAGAGGTATAGCCATAATGGTTTCATCAAGCAGAACAATGAAAAAAAAAAAGGTTAGCGTACCAAAAATTCAGAATTTTGTTGGCATAACCTACATTCTAGTCAGTGGCATTGCAACTAGTGTCATTACTGTAAAATTCGTGAAGTGCACGTCGTCATTTGCATGCGCAAAAAAAATTAACCACCTTCAAAAAATATTATTAAATAAAACTTCACTTTTCAATATCAATTTCTTTGGCTCTGTCTTGTGGGCCGTCATATTTAGCTCGACAAGTATAGTCTATACGAAGACCTCTACTTGTACTGTCAGTTTTTCAACTTGCCTTGATAAAAGACGAGAGTGAGCGTTTATAATTCCAAGGAACAAAATAAGAAAGAGAATTGCGTCATATACCGGGGGGAAAAAGGAATTCGAAGCAGATACGAGCAGTTTCGACACTATTATTCCTCATCAGGACACGAAATTCTATAAATCTGTTAACGAGAACAAAATTCTGAAACACCGATTCAATTCAATTCAAGTAGACTTTATTTTTAATTAAATATGGCAACAGAGTTTTTCTGGTACCCATGCCCGGAGCCAGTCAGTCATCCACGATGCACAATGTCGTGACAGTTGAAGGATTGGAGCCAGATCAACTAAAAAAACCATTGCCCATGAATCACTACTTCCACATCCAGATTTTCCAGAAGTCTCTCACAACGAAAAAAATTTTTATGTGGAAATAATTGTTTATGGAACTTTAATAATAAAATATTTGACCTCTTAATCGAATTTTGAAAAAATTTTTCGCAAACTGATTTTTCAAAACTTTTTAGGGATCGTTAGAGAAGTGCTTCTCGAGATGTTATTTCCCATATTTCGTATGGGTCCCATGCGCCACAGACGAGAAAAAAATTATTGAAATTTCTAGATCCGCGCTTGGTAGTGAGGGTGTTGGTGGTGGAAGGTAGTGGGAGTGAATGAAGTAAAAACAATTTTTGAGGCCTTTGGTTCTTGTACACACACTAAATTACAATTTTATTTTTTTCACCCACTTTAATAACAGGGTGGGGGTGGTCATAGGGGTGACTAACGAAAAATTTTTGAGACCTTAGCTTCTCTTATATATACTAAATATATACTAAAAACCAATTTTATGGACTCTTACTTGTTTGATTTACCAATTTACCCCAATTTACCCCTCAACCCTCAACTGAATAAGATCAAAATATAATCTAGTTCCAGATCTCGATAAAATACATATGCGTACCAAATATCAAGTCAATATCTTAAACGATTCCAGAGTAATTGTGCGCACAAAAAAAGTTACAGACAGACATACCAACAGACAGACAGACAGAACGACAGACAAAATTGTTTTGCTTAAACTTAAAATCTCGACGTTTCGTGATATTCGAATCATATTTGAACAATACAAATTTTCAACATTTTTTTTTTTGGGTTTCTATACTTCCACTGGACGTGGAAGTAATAAATATGATGACCAGGCTCCTTTCGACTAAAGCGAATTTAAATGGTAATGAGGTAAACTCCCCCAAAGGGGGAAGTTAAAACTTACGTAAAATTAAGACGGCGTAGCACTACTCAAAACTTTTTAGTTGCTGCCAAAGGAAAAGACAATAAATGAAAAACCTGCTTAAGGCTAATTCACTAGGTTAAACTTGAGTTTAAAATATTGGCGTTTATTCAAATGTTTGTTTCTATTGGAAATAAAAATTTTATGATTAGAAACAAGAATTTAGAAAAACAAACACAAGGTACAAAAAGAAAAAAGAATTGGATAGGAAAAAAAGAAAGAATGAAGGTTGCAGTTATCTGACAAATTAGGAAATGAGAAGACAGTTTTAGTTAGAGAGGCCGACGGAAAATTGACAACGCCTGGTATGGTAGTTTATGTTTAATTTGAAATGGTGCATTAAGCTCTCTTGTTGTAATCTTCTTTGTTAACGGACTATCGCCCAGTTTGAACTAGTAAAACTTCTGGAAAATTGCATGGACGTATTCCACTAGTGGTGTAATTTCGTTGCAGCGTGCGTATAGGAGAAGTACCTTGAAGAATTGAAAATGAGGTGGAGAAATTTATTCTCAAGAACTGTGAGTTTTCTTAATGTCGTGGCCGACGTGCTGCGCCACACCGGCGCGGCGTATGTTAGGGCTAGTCTCATTATAGTGGCAAAAATCAATTTTATATTATTCTATTGATTGTGCTATACCCAGACATGGGCGGGTACAGCCTCCAAGATGGGGAATAAACTGTCCGTACAGTTTCGCTCATATATCTGTTAAGCGTCAGTCTATTGTCAAGGTATACTCTTAAGTACTTCGCGTAGTTTCCCGTTAGAACTTAGTTTCCGCCCCCCCCCCATCAAAATTGGCTCTAAAACACCAGTAGGCGTAGCTATCTGTTTCTTTCTTTATTTGTCTATCTTATTCATTAATAGACGTTTTTTGAGTCATATCTTTGCTGTAGCATGTTATCTGTCGGTGGCCATGCTTATTACGCGTGAGCCTCCTATCAGTTTTTTGGCGACTTCATCATCTACATGTTTTGCAAGTCGATTTCTCCTTCGTTCACTAATCTGTCTATGTAACACAATTACTTTCTTGTTTTTCTACTGTAAATCATGCGTCAAGAGGCTATATAGTTGTGGGAGTAGTTGTTTAATGTTAATTGATAATTGTGATGGATATGGGGAAAAAAGTTTTCTGAAATACTGTTAAAGCCGCGAGAACAAAACTTCGATAAAATTACTGCCCCCACATTTTTCCGCCTCCTCAAATCCATATTGATTTTATACTTACCCTACTCCTCTACACAGATTAATAAGCAGTTAGTTCCCACTGAACATTTTAATTTAATGATGTGGTTAATTCTAGGGCTAATCAATTAAAATGCAATATTCATTAATTTTCTTAATAAAGTACAAATAAATGTATAAACATTTAAAGTAAATGGTTCATAGATCATATAAAAAAACAGTTAATAAACACATTTATTAACTGTTTTTTTCCTTGGAAGGAATTTATCTGAACACTGAATAATTTATAATAATTCGTAACGTATCTAAAAACCTATATGGTTTTATTATATGGTCATCTATATGGTCATTATTTTATTTGTTTAATAAGACAGAAGCTGAAAATGTTTGCCTCCAACATTGCATATATGTATTTTCTCCCACTTATGAATCTCCTACGCCCACAGGGATTCCGAGGGCTCTTGAAATTAGAGGGTATGCAGGACAGAGTAATATAGCACGAAACAACCTCAACAGCTTGGAACCACTCCTGCGGTTAGTATAAGATATCACTGTACCGCAGTCGAATGCAGCAAAAAGAAACCGCTGAGAAGCTTCCGGTCAAGTATTCAACCTTAGGCGGTGAATTCAGTCAGTTTCTTAACTCCAACTGAGTCATTTGAAAGACCAAATTAAATATAACGAACAGCGATATATTTTTATGATTTATAATAACATAGAACCGCTGAATTCGTTGGCTAATTGGAAGCATTTTCAATAAATCTTAGTTTTCTATGAATATAAATACATAAATATATAACTATTACCAACTACATAAATATTAAAGTGGAGTCAAATTAGGACTAAAAATTTCCCAATGTGAATTGTCTGGTTAGGGCAGTTTTTTTGTTTTAACTTTTAACATGTTCAGGGGATCAACCTAAGTTCACAGTTCAGTTGTGCAGTTTCTGCAACGTCGGCGTATTGTTTATTTAAACAATTTAATTTTTTTATACCATGTTTTCCATCGGTTTTCTTTGAATATCTCGAAATCTATAAGTCCTATGGAAAACAACAAAAAGAAGCAAAATGTTCGTTATGAGCTGTACAATAAAAGTACATAAACTATAATTCATTGAATTGCAATAGAACCGGCCTCTCCAGAGGATGAGGAAAACTTTTCAGAAAATTGTTGAAAACGGATGTGTATAGATTCCTCTACTAGATAATATTGCCATTAATTACAAAATATTTATTTCAAGGGATAGTTTGAATACTGCTTTGTACTGACATATATTATGCGTCTTTACTTTTGGTTCATGGAGGACGGCTTGGGGGGGGGGGGGCGATCCCCATGGCTCCCCTTCTGGCTGCGCCCCTGTTTACATACATGCAGCGAAGAAAATAAAGCCTAATAATCACAAAAGTTTTTAAAACAATATATTTTTTCCTAAAATGTACCGTGTGGCAACAGCGATTTTTTTTATCAGCGCTAAATGCGACATTGGGACGCAATTAATACACCTTGGATGCAGGGTTGGTCAGTCGCGTAGAAGTGGCGGTTTTCGAAAATCATCAAGTATTCATTGTTCGGATAAAAATGTGACAATCGAAAATGTGCTTGTGTTAAGGAAGGCCTAAAATGTTGCAACGAGTGCAAATGTCGTTCCTGTAATAACATTATTAAAGATTTCGAGGCAGATATGAACGAATTAGAATGCTATTAATGTAGGACCTACATAAACTACATACTACATATTTATCTATCCAAATAGAAAATTTATTTCAACAATAAAACTCATTTTATGCGTACGTTTTCACTTTCATTCATTTAAAAATGTCTAATAAACTTACTAATTAGGTGGGTAGTTAGTAACACTGATTGATATTTATAGATTAGGTATTTATATCTACCTACCTGTCTTTTTATTATTAAAAGGAGACTATTTTACATTTATTGTACAATTTCTTAATATTAACAACATATGATCACTACTACTGTACAATATATGAAATATTGAACAATAATATTGATCCCCTAGATGCTTTTGATCACTACTGGTTTTGTATCTATCGATATAAGTTAAACTACTACATACACCCCGATCGGGACCGTCAGATCGTTGCAGTCGGCAGGCTTGCTACAGCCAAGCGCGCAAGAATATGACTTTGGCCCGTTAAAAAAAATCGCTGACTCAATACTATGAACGGGACATGAAAAATTTTTATTCTAAAAACTTTTTTCAACTATTGGCTTCAATTTGTACGCAGCATGTATATACAAATTTTCATAAATACATTTTTTTCTCGATTGTCTAAAATTACGCTACTGAAAATAACAAGCTTGAGTTTCCTATTATTTTTCCAACTTAAAAAAAAAATAAATCGGGTTCACGTGAGACGTTGTTCAAAGCGCTATTGTGTCTACTTTAATCTAAAAAAAAAATAGCTTGATAGCACAAATATTTTCAGAGATATAGCGGTGGAGACGTTAAAAAACATATTTCATTAAAAATCTATTTTTTTGAGTTTTTCCGAAATAAAAAAGTTCTAGACCACCAAAAAATGTCGTAAAAATGATTTCGTGTACATGATTATCTTACTAAAGAATCCCACTAAGTCTGGTTTGGTTCTACGCCGGTTTTTTTTTCTCGAAAACTAAGCGACTTTACTTCCAGCTTTTACTCTACTAACTTGCATTCACAGCCGTGTTCACTGGGCGGTTCAGCCATCTGACGTCACAACTCGACTACATAGTTATTCCGAGCGTTTTTAAGCTCGCCGACTTTAATAATTTTTTTATACATGAAGACGGCGTCAGTAAATTCTAATTTTTGGCATACTTACTATACTCACCAAGCTCTTTCAGAATATGTAATAATAAAAAATTGTTAAATGATCCTATCACATTAAAATTCTAGTTTGACTCCACTATTATTGTTATATTATTATTAGCGGCAGATTTTTATTTCTAAGGCA
Organism: Rutpela maculata; assembly: GCA_936432065.2. Classification (NCBI taxonomy): domain Eukaryota; kingdom Metazoa; phylum Arthropoda; class Insecta; order Coleoptera; family Cerambycidae; genus Rutpela; species Rutpela maculata. The sequence continues at coordinate 139,325,208 of OW386291.2, read as the reverse complement.
AATTAAAAGCTAACACACTAGTCCTTTGTTAAAAGTTTGATTAAATATTTGTATGATACGATATTTCCTGCAATTGTTATGGTATGCTTTGATTTGTCTGTTGTTATAAAATCGGTTCTTTTTTACTAATATTTACATATCATTTGTATTTGTGAATATCGGCGAATAACTAGCATATTTAGAATTACGTTGGTGATAGTTTTTACGCCAGCAGGTGAAATAGATATGCAATGTACAACAGTTCAATACCTTCATTTGTATTATTTTAAAATAGAAATATTTTCAAATTACCTAGAATTAAAATGCATGGAAATACATCAGGACTATATAGATAGTGTTCCTGCTTAGTTCCCAAGAGAAGATTCGCGAATATATTTTAATATAATTCCATCTCAAAAAACATCACATCAGGATTTACTCGGATTCTAGTTAGAAAGTTTCCTTGGTAGAATTAAGATATCCAAGTTAAAACAAAGTTACAGGAAAATTCTGGGTTCGTACAATGTTATGTCCCTCTGTGTACGACGTGACCGACCACTTAATTTGTGTGATGTTCGATTTTGTATAATTCTTTGTTAAAACTTTATAAAAACTTTCGACATTTTATGTCTTCTAATGAGATTAAAGTCCATTATAATAAAAATTAAAAACTTTTATCTTTACAAGCTGGAGTAACTGCATCTTGAAAGTTTGTAATTGATTTAAATGTTTTTTAATCAACTAATGACAAGTTTTACACAGCGCTGCAAGGTAACTTTATAATTAAGAATATTTTTTGTAATGAATTCTTAGCATAATTGAATTACAGAATGTGATAAAAGTTAAGGGCGATTTTTAGGGATAGCAATAAGCATCAGGGATTCGAGGGTGTTATGAGAAAAACACTTTGATGTCCTTAACAAGCTTTTTTTATTTATTTTCATTTTGTTATCTTTTTCTACAACGGAGAAATCACTTGTTAGTAAAATTTTGAGACAGCCGGTGTAGTTGTATAAATTGTGCACAAAGGTTACTTATTTAAATATAACTACAGGTTTTAAGTAAGAGGAAACCGAATTAATTTTTTTTTTTTTTCAATTAATTTGTGGTTTTTAAGAAGCATTGCTTTATTTATATTAAAATTGAAGATCATGTGTAGGATTTATTATTAAAAGCTTTTATAGACCAGTGCCAAACCAGTTTCCATAGGCCAAAAATCTGAAAAATTCTTAGCAGTATATGGGTGGTGGGAAAATTTTGGATTAATGGTATATAAATGGGAAAAAATCGATTGGACCGCAACAGATAACCGGAAGTGGGGTGGGGGTGCGAAAAAGTGTGTTTTTAGAGGTAAAACGTGGTTTTTTGCGATTTCAGGCAACAGTAGATCTATCGAAAAAAGTTTAATATAAAAGTTGTAGGTAATTGAGAGATCTACAACTTTTATTTGAACCATTTTTTTACATAACCTCAAAAATTTCGAGAAAAACGCCATAAACCAATTTTTTGTTTTTTTATTTTTATCTTCCACAAAAATAATTCAATTTTGATGATGTACATTTTTTTGCATCAAAAGAGCTGTAATTTTTCTGAGGCGTAATATTCATTTTTTGATTTTTTTGCGAATATAATTTGAAAAAAAAGGCCTAATTTTCAATAAAAAAAGTTGTTTAACGAAGTTTTGATTTTTGAAAATTCCATTACGGTATTTTTTTCGTTGAAACCTCTACTTTAAGATGGTGTAAAAAAATCATACTGTTACTGTGGAAAAACATTGTCAAAATTGGAAAAAAACAAAAAAACACTTTTTCAAGATTGATTTTTCCGTAAATGTCACTAATTCTCCATTGTTCATTTAAATGGAGTATTGTAAGTGGTGAAAAACGGTAATTTTAATGTAATATGTAATAAGGGAACTTTGTGTTCAACCCCCAGCCCCGGTATTAACAACACCGGTGGGTGTGGATGTATGTCTGCGTTTTTCCAAATGTGTAACCCCCTTCCACTTCCGGACAGCCTTGGCTTTGGATTTGGGGGTTGTCTACTATCTGTGGTGTGTTTATAATTAACCGTTTAAGGTTCGGACTGCTGAAAACCGAAATGTTTAAACAACAATTTTACCTAAGCATAAAAAACTTTTTTATGCTTTATGGGCACTCTCACATTAAAAATAAGTTTATTACGTATTTTACATTGAATCAATTTACAAAGTATAATAAGTATAATATCATTTTTTTGGGAAGCTGCTCTACATCAGACTCAACACATTGTTCGGTTTCTTCAGGAACTTCGATAAGCAGCACCAGTCCAAAGTCTGATTTTGGCGCCCCCCCCCACAACATACACGAACGTTCTGAAATACTGTCACATCCTCCTACCCTTTATTTTACTTTTTACTTATAACATGTAATATGATATGAAATAAAATTTTATCTAGGATTAACAGTTTTCAATTTATCGAGGTAAATTTTATGTGGAAGGTTATATTAATTTTATACAATAATTACGGGTTTACAATAAAATAAACTATTATTTTGTTTCCATAGGAGGTCTACTTTTGCCAGAAATCGTAAAAAAACACGTTTTACCCCTAAAAACACACCTTTTCGCACCCCCACCCCACTTCCGTTTGTGGTCCAATCGATTTTTCCCCCTTTAAATACCATTAATCTTAAATTTGCCCACCACACATATACTGCTAAGAATTTTTTTTTTCAAAAACTATTGGCACTGGTCTATTATTATACTCTTCGCAAAAACGAAGAGTATATTGTATTTGATCGGCACATTTCTAAAATCGTAAATATCGCTCGTAGAGAAAAAATTCTCATATCATTGTGTTAGTGAACGAATTCTAAACAACTTTCAAAATGTCCGTCTGTCCGTCCGTCACGTTTCTTGTAAGCACGATAACTTAAGAAAGAAAAGTTCGATTGTATTGAAATTTATAAAGTAAGTTAGCGTCAGCTAGAGGAAGAACCCTATTTTTGAAGAAAATCGATCAGTAAATAAAAAAGTTATTAATTATTTAATTAAAAAGAAAATAATTCTCTTAATTTTTGTCGCTTGTACTAAAATGGAAATCTTGCGAGATATTGTTTCCGTAATAATTTTTTTTTTTTTTATGAAGTTTACTAATATATATTTCATAGAAGTGAAATATGTATGAATGTCGAAAGATATATATCACAGAAAATCAAATTTTGTAGCACTAGGTGGCGGCGCAGCGGCTAAAGCTTTGCGTTGCAATCCAAAGGTCCCGTTTGAGTCCCACAGGTTGGATATTTTTTTTTTCGTTTTTTTTTCATACAATTTTTTTCACAATAAAGATGGTATCACAAAATTTAGATGTCCAAAAACTAACATTATTTACAAGAAAACTGCGAAGAGTACCCTATAGAATGTGTAACAATTATATATAAAAAGCTCAGTAAATTGGCGAAGAGTACGTTTTTAGCTTGTTTAACTTGCAATGTATGTTTGTTTGTATAGGTCAAATCTTGCAAGCTGAATTTCGACTAGTTCTAATTAAGCTAGAGCTTTGAAATTTGGCACACGTGTATAAGTGACAATGCCACATTGTATAGCCATTATCGGTCTAAATCCAATATGGCGGACGTCCCAAGATGGCGGATCGCCTTTCTCTTCACAACCCCCTTGATATGGGTATCAAATGAAGGAGTTTGAAGAGTAAAATACGATAAGCTATGTGACGTCATTCTAAATCCAATATGGCGGACGCCCTAGGATGGCAAATTATCTTTATCTTCACGACTCCCTTGCCATGGGTATCAAATGAAAGGGTTTTGTGAACTAAGTAGAATAAAAAGTAAAAAATAGGATTATATAAAAAAATATTTTTAAGAAAAAGCTTTTATTTGAAAAAACTGTACTAAAATGTAAAAATAATTTTTTTAAAATTCATACACCTGGCAACCAAAAGCTTTGGGGCGGTCAATTAAGCAAAGTAACTATGCAACAGCGCTATATGACCGTCCCCAAAGCTTTTGGTTTCCAGGTGTATGAACTTTAAAAAAATTATTTTTACTTTTTAGTACAAATAAAAGCTTTTTCTTATTTTGTATTAGGTACACCTTATTATGGACGGATATTATATTTATGAAACATAATAGTTACTTCTATATCTTCAGTCGTTCAAGAGATATTTCAACACACATCTAAGTACACCCTCAGTTAAAACATGTACCGCAAGTGAGATCTTATTTCCTTTATGGCTACACTGTTGCTGTTAGGGTTTGTTATCATTTTATTAGTTATTCTCATCCACGTGTTAATCTTTATTTAGTTTGTTATTACTGTGTAGCCTAGGACAAGTCATTAAAAACTGTGAAACAGTAATTACTTCGATATCTTCAGCCGTTCAGGAGACCATTTCGATTTTTTTAGTTTATGACCGTAATCAAAATAAGAAAAAAAATACTTCACTTCACTACCCTCCAGGATATCGAAATCATAGGCAGGCTTGTATGTTAGTAATACATAAACTTTTCAATAAACTAAATTAAATATGATGCATTAATAAATATATTTAGAATATTTTGGAATATACAGCGTATATCCGCTTAACATTTGAGGCATTCTATCTACCATAGACGTCTTCTATGTGTAATATTCAAACAGGTACCCGTCCCAGTTAGATAGAAAAATGCAATTTGTAAAACCAACTACATTCTTCTATTAAGATTAGAAATCTATCCTTACGAAAATATTTACGAATATTCTCTCCTGGGCTTACCGCCGGAATGAACTTGTGTACTTTGCATATCTATGACTGCATACATAGTCTGCTGTCATGCTGTCCAAAATAAAGTTTCATTTCTCGGCGAAAGCGTTTGCATAACTTTATTTTGTCGCATTCATAACCGCTGTTACATTTCTGCAATATTCCGTGTCAGTTATCCGCGATTTATCTGACGTCTCACTATCGACTCCTGCGAAATTACCGGCGATCAAATATTTTTCTATGCATACGAGTACACTTTCTAGACATTTTTACGTCTATCGAAAATATCGAAAGTAAAAACAGCAAGCAGATTGTATACGTTAGAAGCGATACTAAGGAGATATTAATATATCTTAATATCTTTATTAATCATTCAGAGGTACATTAAATGTACATTATGGCAAGTCAAACAAACATAGATAATAATAAATAATGAAAAGAAACATAAAACAACACAACTTTCATAGGAAACTTTTTTTAATTTCCAATAATAACAGAAAGAAAGGGGGAGTCAATATATAATGAATAACCCTGTACAGATATAATATTTTAAAAGGCTATTAAAAGATACTATGTTATATGTACTTCTTTTCTGTTTACATTATGTTTTTATTTCGGTTCTTATGTGTGTATGTAATAAGGTTTATATAGCCCACTCGATGAAGGTATTTACCTACAAAAATTTGCAAAATGAATAATTTTTTTTTTCAACGAGTTCGTGAAAGTATATGGAATAATATCCTGAAAAGTTTACATTTCACTCGGATGCAGAACATAAAAAGAAAGTGAAAAAAAAATTTTTTCCATCCATTTTTTCAAAATTTGGAATTAAATCAAACTAGGAAAAAATAAAAAATACAGATGGATAGATCACGTATTTATGAACAAAAAATGTCCTTACAAAATTAATCGTTAAAGCCACGGATATTCCGGAAAAAAATAGTCGAGTGTAACGTTATAACTCGGAGCGAGATCCATGCCTGCGCGCGCTCGAATACGCATGACTGTGACACCGACGCACTGAATTACATATCACTAAATCAGAATTTGTTCAATCTATATCAATGTTAGTTCATTTAAAATATGGAAATTGTAGGTTTCCGATGCCTTTTTGTTTTAAACAATACAAGTAAAGGATGGATGTGAAAAAATACTTATATGTATTATCACACCCGAACTCAATCGTTGCAATAAAAAAAACCGCTGCACAAGGAATCACTACTTCCACACCCAAGTCAATCACAACGAAAAAACTTTGTATGTGGAAATAATTGTTTATGGAACTTTAATAAAATATATTTGAAATCCTCAACCCCAAAAACCCATAAAACGATACCCCACATCGGTAGTGGGGTGGGAGTGGATGAAGTAAAAAAATATTTTGAGGTTTTTGGTTCTTGTACATACACTAAATCACAATTTTTTTCATCCCCTTTAATAAAGGGGGTGGGGGTGGTAATGGGGGTGGCTAATGCCAAAAATTTTTTTGAGACCTTAGCTTCTCTTGTATGTACTAAATACCAATTTTATGGACTCTTACCTGCTTTATTTACCCATTTACCGCAAATTTACCCTTATTTACCCCCCTACCCTTCGTCGGAACAACATGAAAATATAATCTAGTTCCAGATCTCGTTAAAGTACATATGTGTACCAAATACCGTGGCTTTAGCTATATTTTCATCTTGTTCCGTCGAAGGGTTGGGGGGTTAATTGGGGTAAATTTGGGGTAAATAGGTCAATCAAGCAGGTAAGAGTCCATAAAATTGGTATTTAGTATATACAAGAGAAGCTAAGGTCTCAAAAAAAATTTTGGCATTAGCCACCCTCATTACCACCCCCACCCCCTTATTAAAGGGGATGAAAAAAAATTGTGACTTAGTGTATGTACAGGAACCAGAAACCTCGAAATATTTTTTTACTTCATCCTCCCCCCACTATCACCACCCCCCACCCCACTACCGATGGGTAGAGGATTTCAAATATTATATTATTAAAGTTCCATAAACAATTATTTTCACATACAAAGTTTTTTCGTTGTAAGTGACTTGGATAGAGAATCTGGATGTGGAAGTAGTGATTCCTTGGGCAGCGGTTTTTAACATTGTCAATGTGAAATCGACCATGCTTTGTAGAACTGCCCATATATAGATCACGCTCATTTTTCGAATTTTCATGTATTAATGTGCAAAAAATGTAGTACATTATTTATCGTGAAAAACTGCCTGTAACTCGGAATATTAGCAAGTTACAAAAAAATTCCAAGAGACAAAAAATATTTAGAAGGCCTCAATGCATATGTCTGAATTTTAAATTACATATTTTTAAAGCGCTACAATTTCAAAGAAGAGGTAGTTTCTCATGTTTTTCCGGAAAAACTCGTTTGCAGAAAAGTTAAAAAAGTGTTGTATTTCGATGATGCATTCACCTGAATTTTTTCAGATTTTTTTCCCCTCCCCCACTTTTATAAATTTTCGAGTGGCCATATCTCGAAAAATATGCCTTTTTTCGAAAAAATTCATAAGAAAAACATCTTATTTTGGACCAGAAAAGGTAAATATATTGGGTTTTTTTGCATTATTGACCTAATTCTACAAGTTACGGAAGCCGTGATTATTTCCTACTCTAATGTGTCTTTTAACTTTTTTATTAACGTCATTATAAACACATTGCACAACGTTTCATCAAAATCCATTCATTAGCACTCAAATTAGAGATTTTGATCCGTTGACTGGATTTTGCTCCGTTGACTGGATTTTGCTCCGTTGACTGGACTATTTAGCTTCGTCATGGTAATATCTATGTAAATATGCGTTAAAATTGTACTCCTCCTCTCACGTGTTTTATTATCTATTATATCTATATTTCATTTCTTTGTGTCATAAAACATAATTCACTGAGTGCTAAAACCATTTCATGAAACTCTAATTACATTAAGTTGTGCATTTTTCGTATTTAAAATACTGTTACATGAATCCTCCTGTATACAACGGAGTATTATAAACTTTTGTCACTCGAGCTTTACGTACATGTAGAGCAGTCTGTTATCTGTATTTGGCTAATGCAAACAGTCGTTTAGTTGTAGTCGAAATTTATTTTTAGCCTGGGCTTTTATGGCTGTTAAGCCCCTTGGCAAATTGCAAGATGGCTTAAACTAAATTATGATAGCAGGAAAACTGTACGGTTTTGGGGTAATTTGAATTTGTACGTTTAATTTAATTTGGAACGAGGAATTATTGAAATGTCTATTTACTTTTTCGATTGAATCAACTTTAAGTTGCGCACGCTAAACTTGTGGAATCGTGGAAGTGCAGTAACACAAAAAAAAATTGAAATTTTTTTTTGTTCAAATAAATTGGAGAAAACAAATTCTGTCTGTCTGTTGCTTTTTGTGTGCGCACGATTATCTGGAACCGTTTATGACATTGACATAAATTTGGTACACTTAGGTATGTATTATAACCATCAAAAATAGGATAACAACTTATGTGGTTATTTTGATTGGAAATCACCTCATCTATCATCCCCCTTCGTTTTATTCATGACATATGGGACACCCTGTATATCACTCAGGACTAGTTTATCAATGTTTAGTTAGCTAAGTTAACTAAATTGATAACTAACAATTAATTTAGCTAACTGGACATTAATAAACAACAAAGTAGTTTCGATATTGTTTAATTTTTAGAAAGAAAAGAAATATTCCTATTTTGTGGCCAACTAGATCTCCCGATATAACCTCTGTCGATATTTGGCTTTGAGGTTATTTATAAAATATTATATAGTGTGTCCCAGGATAGATATAACAATAGGTGTAATGGACCAAACATTTTCCAATTTTGGAATGGTATTTGGGGATTGAGTCCTGCTTGTTGTATAACTAAAGTATACCAAAAATGACTTGATTTGGTGTTCTACAGGGTGTTTTATAAGCAAGGTTGTAAAAATCACCACTATTAAAGTACCTTTATTTTTCAAAATATGAAAAAATTCCACTAAGAAAAGTTATTTAGAATGCAATTTTATACCTCCATACCAATTTCAGGAATATAAAATTATTTTTTTGAAACTTCCCATTTTTTGGGAATTAATATTTAAAGTTGTGTAGGAGCAAATGTTAATCATCTCAAAAAGTAGGCTATTGGTAAATAAATAATTGAATATACGAGATGTAAGAAGGTATAATGTTAATCGAACTAATTGTAAAACAAGAAACAATTACTAACAGAAGATTAATGAGGTTTAAAAATTATAACAAGCAATAAATGTCAAAAACATAACAGATTCACAAACAAATTAATTATTGACCAATACAAAACAATGCTTATAATGTTTTTATTATTCGACGTAGCTACCACCCACATCCACACACATTTCGATCCTTCGCCTGAAGTCCTTAAAACTGTTTCGAATATGATCTAACGGTATGGAGTTTACGGCATTTGTAATTCTCTGCTTCAATACTGCTACATCGTTAGGAAGTGGTTCAGCGTAAACCAACTGCTTGAGGCGACCCCATAAAGGTCTGAAGATCTCGCCGGCCACTTGATCGGTTCATTCCTGGTAATCCAATTTTCTCCAAAATTTAAATTCAACCACCGATTAACCGTTTCTGTGGAGTGGCCAGGGCAACCATCATGTTGAAAACGAACTAAAGGCATATCTCTTAAAATATTTAAATGTTCCTCAGAAAATCTTTCAAGAAGCTGTAAATAAGGGTGCTGGTTTAACCTTCCCTCAATGAAATAAGGTCCAATAACTCCAACGTGATAAGAAACGGCACACCACACATTCACTTTTTTATAATATTGTCTTCTACAATGAATTCTAAAATTTGGATTTTCAGAAGCCCAAAACCGACAATTCTGAGATGAAACAACACCATTGGTTGTGAATGTGGATTCATCTGAGAAAATTATGAAATGAAAAAATCTCTCTTCCATGATTTTTTCTCCAATGGTCAAACAAAAATCCAACCTACGGCGGCCGTCATCTCCCTCTTCCATCGTATGTTTATAATTTGCTTTATATGCCCTAATTTTCTTTGCCTTGTAAATTGTTTGGAGTTCAGACTTGCTAACATTAATAAGAGCTGATCTCTCTCTCATTGGCATCCTAGGATTTTCTATAACAGAGGCATGAGCTATGAAAGCCCCAACATTGTCTTCATTATATGCTTTTATTTTTCTTTTCATGTTAAGAACACTACCAGTAGCAAGAAAATTTTTAATTATTCTCATAGCCTGAGTACGTGACAAAGCAGTGTTTGGAAATTTCAAATTAAATTGGCTTACCACTTCTCTTGGTGAGTTTTCACCGCCAATTCCGTAGCATTGCGTAATATAAATTTTTTCACGCACTGTGAGTACCATTTTCACTTAAGTTTTTATGCTTGATTCGTTAATTTGAAACAGAAATTAAGTAGAATATTGACTACGTTTGACAGATATGTCAATAATAAATGATAAATGTGTATCCACTGCTTCTCTCATAGCCTACTTTTAGCTTCTACATAACTTTAAATATTAATTCACAAAAAATAATTTCTATGCAGTTTTAATTGAATGGTTCAAAATAAAATACTAATTTATTGAAAAAATGGGAAGTTTCAAAAAAATTATTTTATATTCCCGAAATTTGGTATAGAGGTATAAAATTGCATTCTAAATAACTTTTCTTTGTGGAATTTTTTCATATTTTGAAAAATAAAGGTACTTTATTAGTGGTGATTTTTATAACTTTGCTTATAAAACACCCTGTAGAACACCAAATCAAGTCATTTTTGGTAGACTTTAGTTTTACAACAAGAAGGACTCAATCCCCAAATACCATTCCAAAATTCCAACATTTTTGGTCCATTACACCTCTTGTTACATCTATCCTGGGACACACTGTATACTAAATTTTTCGAAAATTAATCAGTTTTTCTGGAAATAAATATGACATATCATATCGTTGGATAGCTAATTTAAGTTGCGATTGAATAATGAAATAATTTACATTTATTTAAAAAAACACAAGTTATATCTATATCTCGAAAACTGAGGTATGCATAATTTTCTTCTTATCAGCAGGGGATTCTACTCAAAAAAGTTCATAAAGAATGTGTTACTCGATTTTCGATTCGACACTTGGTAATTGAGATATAGAGGTCATCCAAAAATGCCAATTTTCCAAGCTCTGTAGCTCGGTAGTCGAAAAAGATAGACGATCACGGTTTGCATAATTGTTTGTTTCTCGAAAATCGAGCTCATGACACCTATATTGGGTTTTGTCTATCTGCCATAGTTTTAGAGAAAACCTCAAATCCCATCTAATTTGGTCCACCCTGTAAATGCCGTTACTATACTTCCGCGCCGTAAGTATAGCAACGGAAAAAAAAATTGATTTTTTTATTCGAATAAGGTTAGAATGTCATAAAACGTCGAGATTTTAAGTTTGAGAAAAAAAATATGTCTGTAACTTTTTTGAGCGCACGATTACTCTGGAACGGTTTACGATATTGAGTTGAAATTTGGTACACTTATGTATTATAGCGAGATCTGGAACATTATCTTTTGATGCAAAATGCAAAGAGTTAAAACTGACGGAGAGAAGAAACTGAAGATAATGAGAAAGAAAAGAAAGGACTGTGCAAATACTTTCAATTAAAATTGATGACAGATATGCTTAACGTCATAGAGATATGAAAAATAAATATGATCAGTACAGAAAAGTGGTAAGAAGATTGTGTAAATTATTGAAGAAAGACACACCTTGGATTTCGACGAAGGCGAAATTACATTTTTATAGGTAAAATGAAAAATATTAAAATCTGGTCAAATTTTCATAGCCATTGGACCTTCAAAATACGAATCAGACATATTTTTTCATATCTTAGCTTACAGATTTAATGAATTTTTTAGGCGAGATATCCCCTGTGAATGAGATAACTGTCTATATCAGAAGACTAACTATACTGAACAGATAGAATAACGGGGAAATTTTGAAGAGCAGATTAGAATTATTTATGGGGTCTAGCGAGTAACTCGAACAATTTTCTGCAGTATTGGTTGAGAAAGCATTCCTTAATAGTTTTAAAAGCAATATTCCCATCTGCAGATAACGGAAAGAAGTTATTGATTTCCACCTTTATCTAGTGCATTTTTATAGATGCACATAGATTAAATTTTCCCATGATTTGGAACAATTTTAATGCTCGATAAACTGAAACTGCTGACAGCTTTTAAATAAACGCAATTTCTGAAATTAGCACTTCAATACAACAGTAAAACTCCTATCTTTTGTCTATTATTTAAGACTTAATTTGAAACAGCCCGATAGGAACTGTAAAAGCTTTTATCTAAGATGTGATTTATACGAAACGGGAATTCTTCGGTGAAGTCATATAAACTTATAACTTAAGTTTAAATTGCTCTTTTATGATAGAGCTGCTCCATCTGTAATTTGCCTGAAATTAAAAACTCGACGAAATAAATGACTAAATAACGCAATAGCGTTAGCCGGAAAGAAACTCCTACGTAAGGAACGATTTATAATTTAAAACACAGGTACCAAATGTGATTCGTTTTAAAGCAGTTCATTTAAAATTTAAAATTGAAAAGAACGGAGATAACTTTCACTGCAAAACGACATTTTATTTTTATGACAACATAGCGAATAAAATAAAACGCAGATTTTGTTTCGGAATACAAGAGACACGTGTTGTAATAAATCTAATTAAATTAAATACCAATACAAAATTGAAATTTTTATTTTATTAAATTTTAATTAAATATCTGCAAAATAACAATCTAAATACAGTGTTTTATAATTTTTTTTATTTACTTTAGACAAATTTACATTTGTGTAGAAATAGTCAAATTTTGCATTTAAATGTAATTACCTATAAATATATTACAAAGCAACACACAGAAAACTAAATTGCAAACTATGCTGTAAGTTTTACAAGGTACAATTTAAAAATTCCTCAATGCTATAAAAGCTATTTGCTAACGAAATCTCTGTAACTCTATTACTTCCACGTCCAGTGGAAATATAGTAACGACAAAAAATTTTTAAAAATTTTTATTGTCCAAATAGGCTTAAAATGTCACGAAATGTCGACATTTTAAGTTTGAGCGAAAAAAAAATTTCTGTCTGTCGGTCTGTTTGTCTGTCGGTCTGTCTGTAACTTTTTTTTGTGCGCACGTTTACTCTGGAACCGCTTAAGATATTGACTTGAAATTTGGTACACATATGTACTTTAACGAGATCGAGAACTAGATTATATTTTCATCTTGTTCCGTCGAAGGGTTGGGGGGTAAATTGGGGTAAATTTGGGGTAAATGGGTAAATCAAGCAGGTAAGAGTCCATGAAATTGGTATTTAGTATATACAAGAGAAGCTGAGGTCTCAAAAAAATTTTTGGCATTAGCCACCCCCATTACCACCCCTACCTCCTTATTAAAGGGGATGAAAAAAAAATGTGAAGAAAACTATGAAAAACAAAATATACACGGTGGCCACCAAAAATGTTTTTTTTAATGTGACGGAGAATGATAGTATTTCGCATGCCGTCAACACAACTGTCAAAGGAAAATTTGAAAAAAATATTCATGGTGGTCACTTTAAATAAATAATGAAAATATGTGACGGTGGACGATAATATTTGGCATATAGTTAACACAACTGTCAACGAGAAAAATATTAAAAATATACAGGGTGGTCATCTTATAAAAACTAATGAAAAAATGTGACGGATGGCAATATTTCGCATGTAATTAATGGTCACCTTAAAAAAAATTATTAAAAAATGTGAGGAATAATATTTGTCATGCAATTAACAGAGCTGCCAAAGAAAAATATAACAAAAAATGTACAAGGTGGTCACCTATGAAAAATTATGAAAAATGTGATGTATATTATTTCGCATGTAGTTAACACAACAGTCGTATCTGAGAAAATGTAATTTTAGAGAAATCAACTATTTTCTGAATTATGTTATGCCATCTACATTTCATAATTCATGATTTTCATTTTTGGCAAATAAATATGTGTCCCTTTTATCAGTGTAACCATATAACAAAACAATGTATATATGTTAAGTTACTACAAATAAATCTGGTAATGATCGGATATGACTTTTGAGCTTAATGAATAGGTCTATTTTGTAGATACGACACATATTCGTTATGTTTATTCACTAGTTTTGCTTTAGATACGACTTCTACATTTTGTATAGTGGTCAGGATCACTAATACGGTGCATGCAATTAAAATCTCAAAAATTAATTTTTTGCGGTTACATCTTGTCTTAGCAGGGCAGTATACTTTAACGGGATCTGGAACTAGATTGTATTTTCATCTTATTCCGTCGAAAACGGGGGGTAAATTGGGATAAATGGGGGGTAAATAAGTAAATCAAGCAGGTAAGAGTCCATAAAATTGACACTTATATGCAAGAGAAACTAAGGTCTCAAAAGTTTTTTGGCATTAGCCACCCCCATTACCATCCCCACCCCATTATTTAAGGGGATGAAAAAAATGTGATTTAGTGTGTGTATAAGAACCAAAAACCTCAAAATATTTTTTATTTCATCCACGACCACTACCACCCCCTATCACCACCCCCACCCAGTACCGATGTGGGTTTTTGGGGTAGACAATTTCAAATATTATATTATTAAAGTTCCATAAGCAATTATTTCCACTTACAAAATTTTTTCGTTGTGAGAGACTTGGATAGAAAATCTAGATGTGGAATTAGTGATTCCTTGGGCAGCGGTTTTTTTATCCGGAGACTTAGCAAATCCCGATAGATACTCCAAACCTTGTATCCGACATCCTTTGAATTAAAAAGTAAATGTATGTTTCTAAGAAAGATTAGGTTTGGTTATATTACTGAAATGTATTTTAATAATATGTAAGCCTCTTCACCACGTCACGGTACTAATCCAGGAAGAGGTTCATGTTTTTTTTTATTTTTTTTTCTATTTTTTTTTACTTTTCATCTCTTTTTAGCTTTATTTTCATTTTTTTTTTTTCAATTTACAAATAAATTAATTTCTGAAGCGAATCTTAATAGCAAGTTATTTAAGTATACGAATCTGCTTCTTTACGTATAGAAATAGATACATCACAAATATCTGGATTCGATATATGAACTCCTTCATACTGTGCATAACCGAGATACCAAACGATTGTCATAACATGGTACACCAACCGACGGTCCGTGAACCACCTTCACAGGTACAGTAATACTCACAGATCGAATCTATTTCAGTCTTTGCCTTATCGACTAGGATAAAAATGTGATATTTCCCAGTACGTTAAAAATAATACTACTTGTAACGCAAGAGGTCACCGAGAATGTCGACTTCGCCTTGGCGTGGATAAATCAAATAACGAGTTTAACTCGTCATATTTCCAAAATTCATGAGGTTCCCAAAAGTAGCGAAAAATAGGGTTTTTTTGGGTCACTCCTTGTGTCGTTAATAACTATAAAAGAAATCAATGAAGAGGAAATCGTTTGTGCAATGTAAATTTGTGTCTTCTACAAATAAGCTCTTAATCGTTCCTTAAATATCACCTATTGTTCGCATCAGTAATATTTATTTACCCCGTATATAAACGAATTGAGGTAAACAAAACTAAACACATATTTAAGTGATTCTAGCAAACACTATTAAATGTGCATTAGTCATGGTTTATAGTCATAAACCCGGGTCTCACAAGCACTCCGGGCATCGCGTGCGGCAAACCTCGCGCTCGGGGACTCCGGGAATTCATGGTGGGGAGTAGGAGCAACATATTTGTATGCGAGGCCGCGTCGCGTTAAGCCAAGCAGCGGAGGTATCTTGTTTAAGAAGGTACTCATTATCTACAGAAGAACACTTCGCTTTCCATTTGCACGAGTCTAGTAGTGTTGTTTTATTGCCTCTGCTTTTACTGCAGGCAGTGCGGTGCCAAAGAATATCCGACCTTTGCATTAATCGGTTGTAAAATTTTTCAGTGAACTAAAAAGAAATTTCCGATTAATTGAAATAAAAAATATCATATGATTAATCGATTAATCGAAACAAATTAATCGATTTTTCATTCATTTGATTAAATCGCTGCCATCCCTACCAAATACGCGTTTGGTAAACACTCCTTTGGCAAATAGGCGAAGCTCGCCCACGCTAGCTTATTTCTTTGATCCACATATGGCACATGTAAACTCCTCTAATGATGCGACTAATTTAACATCAATATTCCAGCTGCTCCCCAAATCTTGAAACGGATATATCTGGTATATTTGGGAGAAAGTAACATTTTTAGGGGTTTCATCTTTCCTTTTCCCTTAAAGGCGCTGACTGAGTCGCATCCAGTAAATGAATGAAGGCCCAGTAATGTCGAACTCTTCTGCTAATGCGGAAATGTTAATCAGCCTTCTTTTATTGCCAAATCCGGTATCAAAGAGTAATTTACATTCAATTTTATTGGAATGAACCAGCAGAATCCAAAAGATGTCACTATCAACAATTTTAACCCTAATCTGTTCATAACTCATTGTTACCCTTTTTCGAAATAAATGTCTGCAAATTCTATTATTATTATTATTATTATTATTATTATTAGTTTTTTCAGTTTATTTTATTTTTTTGTTATGTTAATAATATACAGTTATATTATACGCCTTACAATAATTGTCAAAGTTATTTCCTCTAAATTATTTACCGATATATGAATTTCCATGTTTTCCTAATTTTGGACTCATTTTTCTGGAAAACTTAACTCCTATCAAAACATTGTATAGGAACAAAATTGTAGAAAATGTTATGCGCGTTGTTTTTTGTGTAAAGATTTTTTAAATAAATACCTATTATTTCTGCTTACATCATTGTTAAAAAATATTATTTTGGGTATTCAGCAGATAACTTTCAAAGAAAACATTCGTTTCTTTCATAAACCATTGGTGCAAGTCTGACCAAAAAAGGAAGATCAACAAGACTCCCCCTACGGTGACTTGTCGACTTCTTTCATACACCTACCATATCTAAGATTCAGCATGAAAAGCAATAAAACAACCACTCTTTCTATATATTGATGATTCAAGTCTGATCATGCTAATATATATAATATTAAGTATCTCTAGCCCTACCTAGAGGATACTACATCACAATCAAACGTTTATTACATTTCAAAGTCAAGAAAATACTAAAAAGAACAAAGAAAATAGTTATAAAATTTCGCTCACTGCTGAATACCCAAAATAATATTTTTTAACAATGATGTAAGCAGAAATAATAGGTATTTATTTATTAAACTAGACGAGTTTTGGGGCTCTGAAGGAATGTTTGTTTTTTGTTATTTTTAATATATTTGTCAAATAAATAGATGTCTTCCTGTCAGTTTTTTGACATGAAAATATTTAATTACTTCCACGTCCAGTGGAAGTATAGTAACGACAAAAAAATTTTAAAAAATTTTTATTGTCCAAATAGGCTTAAAATGTCATGAAACGTCGAGATTTTAAGTTTGAGCGAAAAAAAAATTTCTGTCTGTCTGTCGGTCTGTCTGTCTGTAACTTTTTTTTGTGCGCACGTTTACTCTGAAACCGTTTAAGATATTGACTTGAAATTTGGTACACATATGTACTTTAACGAGATCTAGAACTAGATTATATTTTCATCTTGTTCCGTCGAAGGGTTGGGGGGTAAATTGGAGTAAATTTGGGGTAAATGGGTAAATTAAGCAGGTAGGAGTCCATGAAATTGGTATTTAGTATATACAAGAGAAGCTGAGGTCTCAAAAAAAATTTTGGCATTAGCCACCCCCATTACCACCCCCACCTCCTTATTAAAGGGGATGAAAAAAAAATGTGATTTAGTGCATGTACAGGAATCAGAAACCTCAAAATATTTTTTTACTTCATCCACCCCCCACTACCACCCCCCTATCACCACCCCCACCCCACTACCGATGTGGGGTATCGTTTTATGGGTTTTTGGGGTAGAGGATTTTAAATATTATATTATTAAAGTTCCATAAACAATTATTTTCACATACAAAGTTTTTTCGTTGTGAGTGACTCGGATAGAGAATGTGGATGTGGAAGTAGTGATTCCTTAGGCAGCGGTTTTTTTTATTGGAGCAGGATATAAAATTTATTTTTTATTTTTTATTTTATTTTAAATGCCTTATTTATATTAACGTCCTGGCGAAGTTTAGCTAATGCTACTCTACCACTTAACCAGGACGGCGAGATGAGTTACGGTAACCCATCCAAGTGATGGACTCGCCCGGATGTGCTTAACTTCGCCGATCGAGCCCAGTCACTGAAACCGGTACCGTACCTCACCTCACAAAATATTAATCTTTAATCAGTAGTTTTTAAGTTTCAATGGAGTTATTTTACTTCCACGTCCAGTGGAAGTATAGTAACGACAAAAAAATTTTTAAAAATTTTTATTGCCCAAATAGGCTTAAAATGTCATGAAACGTCGAGATTTTAAGTTTGAGCGAAAAAAAAATTTCTGTCTGTCGGTCTGTCTGTCGGTCTGTCTGTCTGTAACTTTTTTTTGTGCGCACGTTTACTCTGGAACCGTTTAAGATATTTACTTGAAATTTGGTACACATATGTACTTTAACGAGATCTAGAACTAGATTCTATTTTCATCTTGTTCCGTCGAAGAGTTGGGGGGTAAATTGGGGTAAATTTGGGGTAAATGGGTGAATCATGCAGGTAAGAGTCCATGAAATTGGTATTTAGTATATACAAGAGAAGCTGAGGTCTCAAAAAAATTTTTGGCGTTAGCCACCCCCATTACCACCCCCACCTCCTTATTAAAGGGGATGAAAAAAAAAAATGTGATTTAGTGCATGTACAGGAACCAGAAACCTCAAAATATTTTTTTACTTCATCCACCCCCCACTACCACCCCCTATCACCACCCCCACCCCACTACCGATGTGGGGTATCGTTTTATGGGTTTTTGGGGTAGAGGATTTCAAATATTATATTATTAAAGTTCCATAAACAATTATTTTCACATACAAAGTTTTTTCGTTGTGAGTGACTTAGATAGAGAATCTGGATGTGGAAGTAGTGATTCCTTGGGTAGCGGTTTTTTTATTTTCTAATAGTAACTTTTATTTCGAATTGGATTTGTATCCTTCTGACGAGTTCTAAAGAGAACGAAAAAGATTGTACAATGTTTAAAGGAATTAATCCATCGAAAATATATGAAATACTTCAATTATTGGACATGCATGCGGTGAGCGAAATTTTATAACTATTTTCTTTGTGCTTTTCAGTATTTTCTTGACTTTGAAATGTAATAAACGTTTGATTGTGATGTAGTATCCTCTAGGTAGGGCTAGAGATACTTAATATTATATATATTAGCATGATCAGACTTGAACCATCAATATATAGAAAGAGTGGTTGTTTTATTGCTTTTCATGCTGAATCTTAGATATGATAGGTGTATGAAAGAAGTCGACAAGTCACCGTAGGGGGAGTCTTGTTGATCTTCCTTTTTTGGTCAGACTTGCACCAATGGTATATGAAAGAAACGAATGTTTTCTTTGAAAGTTATCTGCTGAATACCCAAAATAATATTTTTTAATAAAGGTTTTTGTCCATCTTTTTTAGTTTTTGTGTTAAGTGACAAAAACAACATTTGCAACAGTTTTTCTTTACATATGACCACCATTACAGTCAGTTTTTTTTTTGGACATGTCTAAAATTGTTCCTTAGGCTATAATCTTTATGAAAAATATTGTCCCCAAGGATCGGGGGGTGCACGTACAGATAAGGTGGGCTCCCCGACTAATAGTAAAACCGCCAACTTTTAACATTATCAAAGAAAATTACAGATTATTTTTCGTAGCTTATGTAGAAAACAGGCGATCATGAAAAAGCAATAACTCATTGAAATGTTTTTTTAAATAAATGGTGCGGGAACTAAGTGGCTTTTTCGGACACTCATCGTTACAAGCATTTTCTGTGCGCTGATTAATTTTATCGAACTTAAATAACGACAAAATAGACTTCTGGCATATGTCAGCCCGTCGAGTTGGCCATGGTTCAAGATATAAAAATCAGTGAAATTATATCATCGTTACAAAGCCAATTTTTTTTGTATGGACACATTTTATGTTTAGAATGAATAAAATAAGATCGCCAGAAAGTGTGGGATATCAGGGGCGCAACCAGAAAGGTCAAAGATGTAAAAAAACGGTTGAGCATGTTTATTTAAATATTTTAAACACAGAAAAAAATTCCCAGAAAGAAACTCCCGTCAGTAAGGCTAGCCAGAAAAAGAATGTTATATCTTGTATATTTAAGACAAGAATTTAACACTTTCGGCTAACTTGACTCCGTACCGTGCTTCAGATGTATTGTACCATTATTACCTTTCTGGCTGCGCCTCCTGACGGCCCACACTTTCTGGCGATCTTATTTTATTCATTCTAAACATAAAAGGTGTACACACAAAAATGAGCCTTGTAACGATGACATGATTTCACTGATTTTTAAACAGTGTTCGTGACGCTCCTGACAGGAGGTGCCCCGCCAGAAGTCGATTTTATGAATCGTTATCATCCATTAAACCATAAAAATATCTCAAAGTTCATAAAACGATGGGCTGCCGAAAAAGCCACCTAGCTCCCGCACTATAAATACTTATGCCATCTTAAAGTACAAGGAAAAGCATCTAATTTTTTGAAGACAACATCGTGACGAGACATTTCACCAATCTCGAGCTGAAGAGAAACTCTATATATCGATATCCCCACGATATCCCCTCGATATCCCCACCAACTGCACATTACATGGTGCCAAGGTTACAGTATGGTGACCAGTATGGTGTACAATATCGTCTTTCGACTTTAGTGGTCCATAGGTATTTCAAGAATCAACAAGAAACGAGAGGTACAAAGAAAGATCTATATTGTAACCAAAAATACATGATTATAATAGATATACAATTCAAGCGACACTTATAGCTACAATTTAATACTTTCATGACTCGTTCGGACTGTATTTATATGTTCACTGAATTATTTAGACCTTTTTCATAGTTTTTAAATATTAAACAATCTAACATTTTGTCTCTAAAACAACAAATTCTTTTGCCAGATCACTCACTGACAAATGTACTTTGAATTTCCTTAATTTATGCACTTCATCAGATATCTTAATGTAGCCTGCGCATTTTCCTGCTAGGGTGTACCTCATTTAAAATAATGTCTACTATTACACTTCTTTATCTCTCGGCACCAGCTGCTCCTTCATTCAACTGAAGTTTAAACACAAGAAATATTTATAACAAATTCTGGCAAACGAATATAGTGTTTTTTTACCACGAATTTATTGCTTGCTTTAGCAGCAGTTACTATTATCACAAGCACTTTAATTTACATATGTGGGTTTTAAGTTGTATCTCATATTAAGAGAAGATAACCTAAGTGGATGGATCATCATGGTCTTGTATTACAACATAAATCCACATTAAAAATTCTTACATTAACATGCAACAACTTACTACTAATAAAATGCTTGGAACACTCCTGTAAAATCATTTCTTTTAATAGTTGGAAATCTTTTAACTTCAACTTCTTCTGGCTGTAAATCGACTTATATTGCCTGGGATTGCCGCACTTCCACTGCCATACAACAAATACTTGCCATCTTGTTTGATATAATGTCCATAAAAACTCAATCAGCTGCCACTTGACAGCTAATGAGAGCGGTTTGTTTTCCTACGGTCTCAGATTTGTGAGGTCACGCGCACACGACTTATAAAGGTAAGGGGAATGAAATGATGTAAATTAACTTCATTGTAGAATTTGTCTTTTGAAATACTGACATGATTCGCAGATTTTCAAATATACGAATCTGTTCAGGGTGGACTGTGAAACCTGGGAATACCTTGTATATGCAACTTTCGACAAATGCATATCTACCAACTTTTTCCTGTAACACATGCTCGTATATATTCCGCATAAGCCTCTTATTGCAACTTTTAACCTTATAGAAATATCAAGTTTTGTGTACAGTCGTGTTTTTTTTTTGTGTCCGAGACTTCTTTCAAATGTATCAGTTATTTTCATTTCGTTACGCTGTTGTATGAATAGCATTCAAATATTTGCCTCCATCCGGTCTTCAGAAAACACATTTCACTGGTCAATATTTATTTTCAGGATTCTACAATTTATAATATAAATGCTAATAACATTTTTCGAGGTATTACAGTACCTTGTAAGTGCGCATGCATAACATAACTACGCATAAAATATATAATCCTAGTATTTTCCAGAACGATCCACAAGCAGATGTGCTTAGGTATGTCTAACAGTAAAAATACAAAACTTTTCTGTACAAACGGCGTCTTGCTTTTAATTATTATACGTTTAGATCGGGAGCCGGCGACAGTTTGGTTGACTCATTTCATGAACATTGTAAAGCCGTTTTTCGAAGTGCAGGTGTATGTTGTTTAAATTAGTTAATTTATAGGTTATGGTACATTTTGTCGATTGCGTAGGTTATGTCTATAAATATGTTTCCGGCGAGTGGCGGAACCTAAAATTCAACATCCGCTAAAACTCAATATCCGCAAAGGTTCCCAACCCAAATTTTTTTGACAGCTGTCAAAAGACATTTTCCCCCAACAACAATACCAACAATAATGTTTGACAGCTGTCAAAATGATAGGTGCTCAATATTGAATTCTAGAACTGAGAGTTGATACCTGTCACTTTGACAGTGTCAAAAATTATTGTTGGTATTGTTGTTGGGGGAAAATATGTTTTGACACCTGCCAAAAATATTTGGGTTGGTAATAAAATCTGTCTAAAATTTCTGTCGCTGCCTCCTGGTATAGTTTTTGTGTTGAACCAACTTTTAGATTTTCTTTTAATTTTTTTTTGTTTTTTTTTTTTTTCGGGTAGCCCGCTGCCGGACAGGACTTCCGTGGCCTCCGACACCTCACGGTAGCCGCGCCGGCCAATTCCTTGCAGCCACTCTCCACGACCTGTGGAGTTAGTGACTGCAAATACCTAAATCATGTGCCCTAAGTAGACGAGAAGACCCCAAGATAACCGCCTTCTGCATCTGGCCTGCCAACCATTCTGCCGAATTCTGACAGGCCGGTATGATCTTCAATTCTGAGAGCAGCGAAGGCTTCATCCCTCCGAGTACGCCGATTATTAGGACGACCATCTTCACAGAGTAGTCTGGGTACAGCACTTGGAGCTCATTAATTTCATTGTTTTTTTTTTTTTTGTAAAAGCCAGTCACCCTTTAAACTCTGTGGCTCCGACACTCACAGAGGGGAGCTGGTAGTACCGGTAGCCACTCCCCACGCCCGTGGGGTGAGTGACTACTGGGTCCGCGAATCGTGTGCCCTGAGCAGACGTAATGAACCGAGGATGACGGCCTTCTGCATTCTGCCGGCTAAGACCTCTGCCGAATTTCGGCATGCCGGTATGATCTTAAGTTCTGAAAGCAGTGTGTGTCTCGTTCCACCGAGGGCTCCTATAATCAGTACCACTATCTTAACAGTATGGTCTGGATAGAGTCTGCGGAGTTCGAAGAGCAAATCTCGATATTTTGTCCGTTTTTCCTCCTCCTTCAAGACAATGTTATTCTCCGCGGGAGCCGAGAACTCCACGACAAACATTGTCTTGAGTTGGTGGTCGAAGAGGACTATGTCAGGCTTGTTGGCTTGTATTTGCCTGACTGTGGGAAAAGAGTAGTTCCAATAAATTAGACACTTCTCATTTCCCACAACGGACTCAATATCCCCCGGAGCATAAGGCAGCACTTGTGTCTCGTCTATCCCATACGAGTGCCTTAAGTGATAATAAAGCACTCGTAATGCTCCGTCGTGCCTCTGGATATAGGCCGAGACTGCATATGTCGGACAGGCCGACAACAAGTGCATTAGAGTCTCTGGCGCCCTGCGGCAGGCCCTGCAGCTGACATCAGGGACCTCTATACCCATGACACGACTTCGATAAACGAGAGTGTTAAATACACCATCCTGGCAAGCCATTATGAATCCGTCGGTCTCAGACTTCAGCCCGGCTGACCTTAAGAAGGCAAAGGTCAGCCTTTCGGATAAGCCAAGATCTTCTATATTTTTATAGAAGACTCCATGCATTGGCTTATCCGTATGAAGCTGCAGAAAGATGTTGTGTTCTGCAGCTTTAATTTGGGCTTTTCGCCGAGCAGGTTCCAACTCGGTGACAGAGTCGCGATTTACCCGCTCGACGTCGAAGGAGAGACCAAGTTCATCGGCTGCTGTCTGTGCTGCCTTAAACAAAAACGCTCCTACCCCTGCATTTTCATGGTCTCGGACCATGCAGAGGAGGGGATCCGAACTCCTGATAATCTTACAGGCTCCATCTAGAACCGTCCTGTTATGGAGACTCTCCAAACTCAAGAGTCCACGGCCTTCCCGATGTCGTGGGAGGTATAACCGTGGAACGGACGATTTAGTATGCAAACTCCTATTGAGATGCATCGTCTTGCGGGTTCCTACGTCGAGTTGACGCAACTCCTCTCGGTTCCATTTCACCACTCCAAAGGAGTGGAGAAGGATCGGAATGGCAAACATGTTGGTAGCAGACACCTTGTTCTTCCCCGACAGTTCTGAAGACCAAATCTGTCGGAGTCGGTGCTGATACTTGCCGCGGACAGCGTTTTTCACTACACGACTCTCCGGCATCTAGATGATGTAAGATGCTTCCGTCTACGAGCTGCGCGTCCTCTCCGTAGTCCCCGCATCGTCCTCTCTTGAGATGGACCAGTGCACATTTGTCCAACCCGAACTCCATACCGACAGCCTGCGTTATTATTATTATTATTATGTTATTTCTCGCTTGATGCGGTTTTATTGTAATCATCGGCCGGAGCAAGATGACAACAAACTATTGCAAACTCAGGAACTTGCGAACGATGTGGCAAGTATTGAGAATTACGGATTTCTGCAGGTCCCTGATTAAGAAAGAGGAAAGGCCTAGGTTGGTTAAATTCAATGCAAGAGAACGGGGCACAACGCCGGTTGAGGATATTACTATTGAAATGATGACAACACTCTCTTGCCTCCATTGCTGTTTGATCTCGTGGGCGAGGTCAGCGTATTTTGTTAGTTTGTTCTGAACGGTTTCCTCGATGTTGTTGGAGTTTGGAATAGCAATGTCTATTAGGAATGTTTTCTTCTGAAGCTTATTGACCAAGATGATATCTGGTCGATTTGATGGTATGGTTCTGTCGGTAACCACTGTTCTATCCCAATAGAGCCGGTAGTTTTCATTCACTAAGACGCTCTCCGGGCTGTACTGATAATACGGGCTAGTGTTATCTGTAAGTTGGTAGAGACGCGCAAGTTTTAAGTGTATAATTTTGCCTGCACAGTTGTGACGGTGCAGGTATTCCGTGGGTGCGAGAGATGTACACCCCGCGGTAATATGTTGGATCGTTTCCTGTGTACGATGGCATTTTCTGCATCTTTCGTCGGTTACACTCGCATCTTTAATAATATGCTTAAGGTAGTTTCTTGTAGCTACCACTTGGTCTTGTATGGCCATAATAAAACCTTCAGTCTCAGGGAATAAATCCCCACTAGTTAGCCAGTAATTCGATGAGTTCTGGTCGATATTTTCGGCACTAAGCTCATGGGGGTGTCTTCCATGTATGGCCTTCTGCTTCCATGAATTAACTTGGGAGGTAACCCATTCTATCTTTTTAAGATTACCTTGTGGGGCCGCTGTACAGAGGTTCAAAGGTGTATAACCATTGTCAGCTAGGATGACTGCCCGATGGAAAGAAGATGTCTCTTGCTTTATTATTGTTATTATTATTATTATTATTATTATTATTTTTTTTTTCACAACTAAGTGTTGGCTTTCTTGGTTCATGGCAAACCGGGGTCTAGATGACCAACGGTCTGCTCATGGGCCATCACCCTTCGAACAGTGCTACACGTAGCTAGGATTGTAGCTTTTTGTGCAAGTCCTATCACCCTCTGATGGTCAGTTATACCCAGTTGATTAAGCGCTCTAGGCAGCTCTTTATCTATCAACCCATTTGCTGATATTACTATGGGCACTATGGACACCTTCTCAAGTAAGTAAATAGCCTTCAGTTCATTTGCTAGATCTTGATCTTATCTAGATCTTATTATTATTATTATTATTATTATTATTTTTTTTTTTTAGCTAGCTAAAAACCAGTCACCCTTCTCTGTGGCTCCGACCCTCACAGAGGGGAGCTGGTAGTACCGGTAGCCACTCCCCACGCCCGTGGGGTGAGTGACTACTGGGTCCGTGAATCGTGTGCCCTGAGCAGACGTAATGAACCAAGAATGACGGCCTTCTGCATTCTGCCGGCTAAGACCTCTGCCGAGTTTCGGCATGCCGGTATGATCTTAAGTTCCGAAAGCAGTGTGTGTCTCGTTCCACCGAGGGCTCCTATAATCAGTACCACTATCTTAACAGTATGGTCTGGATACAGTCTGCGGAGTTCGAAGAGCAGATCTCGATATTTTGTCCGTTTTTCCTCCTCCTTCAAGACAATGTTGTTCTCCGCGGGAGCCGAGAACTCCACGACGAACATTATCTTGAGTTGATGGTCGAGGAGTACTACGTCAGGCTTGTTGGCTTGTATTTGCCTGACGGTGGGAAAAGAGTAGTTCCAATAAATTAGACACTTCTCATTTCCCACAACGGACTCAATATCCCCCGTAGCGTAAGGCAGCACTGGTGTTTCGTCTATCCCATACGAGTGCCTTAAATGGTAGTAAAGCACTCGTAATGCTCCGTCGTGCCTTTGGATATAGGCCGAAACTGCGTATGTCGGGCAAGCCGACAGCAAGTGCATAAGAGTCTCTGGCGCCCTGCGGCAGGCCCTGCAGCTGACATCAGGGACCTCTATACCCATGACACGACTACGATAGACGAGGGTGTTAAATACACCATCCTGGCAAGCCATTATGAATCCCTCGGTCTCAAACTTCAGCCCGGCTGACCTTAAGAAGGCAAAGGTCAGCCTTTCGGATAAGCCAAGGTTTTCTATATTTTTATAGAAAACTCCATGCATTGGCTTATCCGTGTGAAGCTGCAGAAAGTTGGTGTGTTCTGCAGCTTTAATTTGGGCTTTTCGCCGAGCAGGTTCCAACTCGGTGACAGAGTCGCGATTTACCCGCTCGACGTCGAAGGAGAGACCAAGTTCATCGGCTGCTCTCTGTGCTGCCTTAAACAGAAAGGCTCCTACCCCTGCATTTTCATGGTCTCGGACCATGCAGAGGAGGGGATCCGAACTCCTGATGACCTTACAGGCTCCATCCAGAACCATCCTATTATGGAGACTCTCCAAACTCAAGAGTCCACGGCCTCCCGATATCGTGGGAGGTATAGCCGTGCAACAGACGATTTAGGATGCAAACTCCTATTGAGATGCATCTTCTTGCGGGTTCCTACGTCGAGTTGACGCAACTCTTCTTGAGTCCATTTCACTACTCCAAAGGAGTAGAGAAGGATCGGAACGGCAAGCATGTTGGTAGCAGACACCTTGTTCTTCCCCGACAGCTCTGAAGACCAGATCTGTCGGAGTCGGTGCTGATACTTGCCGCGGAGAGCGTTTTTCACTACACTCACTTCTTGGGTGGAGCGTTGCTCGACACCCAAGTAAGTGTACGACTCTCCGGCATCTAGATGATGTAAGATGCTTCCGTCCACGAGCTGCGCGTCCTCTCCGTAGTTCCCGCATCGTCCTCTCTTGAGATGGACCAGTGCACATTTGTCTAATCCGAACTCCATGCCGACAGCCTGCGTGTACTCCTGTACCACCCTGAGGGACTGGTGTAGGTCCCTCTCTAAGGCATAAAGTTTAAGGTCATCCATATAAAACAGATGGGTGACCTTATGCCTCCTATCGCCAGGGGTACCGCAGTTGTATCCACGGGTTTTCCGGAGCGAAACGGATAATGGCAGTAATGAGATGCAAAATAGAAGGGGGCTGAGGGAGTCTCCCTGAAATACTCCCCTTCTGAATGTTACCGACTCCGTCTGGACTCTATCATTACCCGATGTAATGGTAAAGCGAGTCCTCCAGAGCGGCATCAGTTCTTCGATGCATCTCACTACGGGACCAGGTACCGCAAGACATCGGAGCAAGTGTACAATAAGCTCGTGCGATGTCATGTCAAATGCCTTGCGGTAGTCGATCCAGGCCATGGAGAGGTTACGCTTATACTGCATGGAGTCCTGCGTGACACACCTGTCAATCAGCAGGTTCTCCTTACAGCCAGCGACACCTCTCTTTGACCCTCGCTGCTCATATATCCGCTCGTAAACCGGTTCAACTGCGTGGAGCACTCGCATGTACAAGATGCGCGTAAACACCTTGTAACATGCGTTTAAACAGGTTATCGGCCGGTAGTTCTTTGGGTTAGACAAATCTCCGTTCTTCGGGATCAGCACTGTCCGCCCCTCGACAACCCAAGAAGGAATTTGCTGCTCCCCATTTAGCCATGAATTGAAAATTCTGGCTAAATGGTGGTGGGTACTGGATAATTTTTTCCACCAAAAGTTATTGATCCCGTCGGGACCTGGAGCAGCAAAGTTCTTAGAGCCCACAAGAGCTCTTCGAACCTCTTCTGGGGTTATCGGTTGGCACACCTGTTGTGGTTGCTGAAACCTTTGACAAAAGGTTTCAAAGTGTGCCAGGGCTGGAGAGTCTCTGTTGAGTGGAAGCTTCTGTTCGTACAACGTTTTCCAGAAGTTTTCCACCTGATCTGCAGTCGGCGGATTTTCAGCAACACGCTGAGGCGGTTCGAAAAGGCGCGAGGGCTTTTTGCGGAAAAGTTGATTTTCCGCTAGCCCCCTCGCCCGCCTCACTAGTGACTTCTTACAAGACACTAGCATCCGTATCCTGTCGAGGCAGTGCTGTTTGGTGGTTTGTAGCACTGCCCCATTGAGTGTGTGATGGATGCGTCTTAAGTTAGCAGCTACTCGCCGCACTTTAGGCGTGAAAGGCCTATTGGCCGCCATATAGTCCATCACACATTGGATACGGGATGCGTGTTGCCTCGCCGACCGGATCTTGGCTTCCATCTTGTGTATGCGCCGTCTCGCTCTCTCTTGTGGAGAAGCACTGTTTCGCCTCTCCACCTGAGACAAGCGTTGAGCGGCAGCATACACGGCACAATTTATGTGCCAGATGTCAGCCTCTTCTGGTAGCGCTGCACGAAGTTCCGCATCCACTCTGGCCAGATCTTGTGGCCCGGGGGGTTTTATGTTGTGCAACCCCCTTCTGGTACTGAGGCCCTCTGGTACTGGTGGAACGACTGGGACTGCAACCTCAATCGGTTCATTCGGTGGACCTTCGGCCACCTCATTCATCGGCTGAGGAGCAGTTCTCACGTGCGACGAAGATGGGACACATAATCACGCAGGTTTTGTGGCGTGAAGGCGTTGTGTTCTGGGTGCCTTGCACACCACAGAACGTGCATTCGCCCCATGTATCCCCTTCGCGCGGGCTCACTGCTTTCGTAGCACTGCATAAGGTCGTCCCTCAGTTCATCTGTCCACTCAAAGCGTCCTTGTTCATCGCGGTTGTCAACAATGGGCTGTCGATCTTGTTGGGCCCCACCAACTTGCCCTTGACCCCTATCCGAACGGGGTCGATCGTGGGGGCCCTGTCCTCGGCCAATAGGAACCGGAGGTTTGGGCTTGTGGGTGGTTAGCCCAGCAAGCCCACGACCGACACCAGAGGGGAAGACGCTTTCCCCTCCCGGATGCGCTAGGGCTGCCGGTTCGATTTTGCATCCCCAGCTGGAGTAAGTGGTGGCGCTACTCACCAAAGGCTATTATTATTATTATTATTTTTTTTTTTTTTTTTTTTTTTTTTTTTTTGTAAAAGCCAGTCACCCTTTAAACTCTGTGGCTCCGACACTCACAGAGGGGAGCTGGTATTACCGGTAGCCACTCCCCACGCCCGTGGGGTGAGTGACTACTGGGTCCGCGAATTGTGTGCCCTGAGCAGACGTAATGAACCGAGGATGACGGCCTTCTGCATTCTGCCGGCTAAGACCTCTGCCGAATTTCGGCATGCCGGTGTGATCTTAAGTTCTGAAAGCAGTGTGTGTCTCGTTCCACCGAGGGCTCCTATAATCAGTACCACTATCTTAACAGTATGGTCTGGATAGAGTCTGCGGAGTTCGAAGAGCAAATCTCGATATTTTGTCCGTTTTTCCTCCTCCTTCAAGACAATGTTATTCTCCGCGGGAGCCGAGAACTCCACGACAAACATTGTCTTGAGTTGGTGGTCGAGGAGGACTATGTCAGGCTTGTTGGCTTGTATTTGCCTGACTGGGAAAAGAGTAGTTCCAATAAATTAGACACTTCTCATTTCCCACAACGGACTCAATATCCCCCGGAGCATAAGGCAGCACTGGTGTCTCGTCTATCCCATACGAGTGCCTTAAGTGATAATAAAGCACTCGTAATGCTCCGTCGTGCGCCTCTGGATATAGGCCGAGACTGCATATGTCGGACAGGCCGACAACAAGTGCATTAGAGTCTCTGGCGCCCTGCGGCAGGCCCTGCAGCTGACATCAGGGACCTCTATACCCATGACACGACTTCGATAAACGAGAGTGTTAAATACACCATCCTGGCAAGCCATTATGAATCCCTCGGTCTCCGACTTCAGCCCGGCTGACCTTAAGAAGGCAAAGGTCAGCCTTTCGGATAAGCCAAGATCTTCTATATTTTTATAGAAGACTCCATGCATTGGCTTATCCGTATGAAGCTGCAGAAAGATGTTGTGTTCTGCAGCTTTAATTTGGGCTTTTCGCCGAGCAGGTTCCAACTCGGTGACAGAGTCGCGATTTACCCGCTCGACGTCGAAGGAGAGACCAAGTTCATCGGCTGCTCTCTGTGCTGCCTTAAACAAAAACGCTCCTACCCCTGCATTTTCATGGTCTCGGACCATGCAGAGGAGGGGATCCGAACTCCTGATAATCTTACAGGCTCCATCTAGGACCATCCTATTATGGAGACTCTCCAAACTCAAGAGTCCACGGCCTCCCCGATGTCGTGGGAGGTATAACCGTGGAACGGACGATTTAGGATGCAAACTCCTATTGAGATGCATCTTCTTGCGGGTTGCTACGTCGAGTTGACGCAACTCCTCTCGGTTCCATTTCACCACTCCAAAGGAGTGGAGAAGGATCGGAACGGCAAGCATGTTGGTAGCAGACACCTTGTTCTTCCCCGACAGTTCTGAAGACCAAATCTGTCGGAGTCGGTGCTGATACTTGCCGCGGAGAGCGTTTTTCACTACACTCACTTCTTGGGTGGAGCGTTGCTCGACACCCAAGTAAGTGTACGACTCTCCGGCATCTAGATGATGTAAGATGCTTCCGTCTACGAGCTGCGCGTCCTCTCCGTAGTCCCCGCATCGTCCTCTCTTGAGATGGACCAGTGCACATTTGTCCAACCCGAACTCCATACCGACAGCCTGCGTGTACTCCTGTACCACCCTAAGGGACTGGTGTAGGTCCCTTTCTCCGGAGGCATAAAGTTTAAGGTCATCCATATAAAACAAATGGGTGACCTTATGCCTCCTATCGCCGGGGGTACCGCAGTTGTATCCACGGGTTTTCCGGAGCGAAACGGATAATGGCAGTAGTGAGATGTAAAACAGAAGGGGGCTGAGGGAGTCTCCCTGAAATACTCCCCTTCTGAATGATACCGGCTCCGTCTGGACTCTATCGTTACCGGATGTTATAGTAAAGCGAGTCCTCCAGAGCGGCATCAGTTCTTCAATACATCTCACTACGGGACCGGGTACCGCAAGACATTGGAGCAAGTGTAAAATAAGCTCATGAGATGTCATGTCAAATGCCTTGCGGTAGTCGATCCAGGCCATGGAGAGGTTCCGCTTATACTGCACGGAGTCCTGCGTGACACATCTGTCAATCAGCAGGTTCTCCTTGCAGCCAGCGACACCTCTCTTCGACCCTCGTTGCTCATGTATCCGTTCGTAAACCGGTTCAACTGCGTGGAGCACCCGCATGTACAAAATGCGTGTAAACACTTTGTAACATGCGTTTAAACAGGTTATCGGGCGGTAGTTCTTTGGGTTAGACAAATCTCCGTTCTTGGGGATCAGCACTGTCCGCCCATCAACAACCCAAGAAGGAATTTGCTGCTCCCCATTTAGCCAGGCATTAAAAATTCTGGCCAAATGGTGGTGGGTACTCGATAACTTTTTCCACCAAAAGTTATTTATCCCGTCGGGACCTGGAGCAGCAAAGTTCTTAGAGCCCTCAAGAGCTCTTCGAACCTCTTCTGGGGTTATTGGTTGGCACACCTCGTGTGGTTGGCGAAACCTTTGGCTAAAGGTTTCAAAGTATGCCAGGGCTGAAGAGTCTCTGTTGAGTGGAAACTTCTGTTCGTACAACGTTTTCCAGAAGTTTTCCACCTGATCTGCGGTCGGCGGATTTTCAGCAACACGCTGAGGCGGTTCGAAAAGGCGCGAAGGCTTTTTGCGGAAAAGTTGATTTTCCGCTAGCCCCCTCGCCCGCCTCACTAGTGACTTCTTACAAGACACTAGCATCCGTATCCTGTCGAGGCAGTGCTGTTTGGTGGTTTGCAGCACTGCCCCATTAAGTGTGTGATGGACGCGTCTTAAGTTGGCAGCTACTCGCCGCACTTTAGGCGTGAAAGGCCTATTGGCTGCCATATAGTCCATCACACATTGGATACGGGATGCGTGTTGCCTCGCCGACCGGATCTTGGCTTCCATCTTCTGTATGCGCCGTCCCGCTCTTTCTTGTGGAGAGGTAGTATTTCGCCTCTCCACTTGAGACAAGCGTTGAGCGGCAGCATACACGGCACAATTTATGTGCCAGATGTCAGCCTCTTCTGGTAGCGCTGCACGAAGTTCTGCATCCACTCTGGCCAGATCTTGTGGCCCGGGGGGTTTTATGTTGTGCAACCCCCGTCTGGTACTGAGACCCTCTGGTGTTGGTGGAACGATAGAAACCGCTTCCTCAACCGGTTCGTTCGGTGGCTGTTCGGCCACCTCATTCACTGGCTGAGGAGCGGCTCTGACATAGCCTCTAGCACGAAGGTGGGATACATAATCACGTAGGTTCTGAGGTGTGAAGGCGTCATGTTCTGGGTGGTTTTCACACCACAGAGCATGCATTCGCGCCATGTACCCCCTTCGGCCGGGTTCACTGCTTTCATAACAGTGCATCAGGTCGTCTCTCAGTTCATCTGTCCACTCAAAGCGTCCTTGGTTATAGCGGTCGTCATCAATGGGCATCCTTCCCTGTTGGGCCCCACCACCTTGCCCTTGACCCCTATCCGCACGGGGTCGATCGTGGGGGCCCTGTCTTCGGCCAACTGGAACCGGAGGATCGGGCTTGTGGGTGGTTAGCCCTACAAGCCCACGACCGACACCAGAGGGGAAAGCGCTTTCCCCTCCCGGGTGCGCTAGGGCTGCCGGTTCGGTTTTGCACCCCCAGCTGGAGTAAGTTTTGGCGCTACTTACCAAAGGCTAGATGGATGACGGTTAGCCCCTCCTGCTATTATTATTATTATTATTATTATTATTATTATTATTATTATTATTATTATTATTATTATTATTATTATTATTATTCTTTTTTATTCAGAAGAAGTGGAATAATTAAGATAGTTCAACACTTGTTTTGTTTAATTACTTCCACGTCCAGTGGAAGTAGAGTAACGACAAAAAAATTTTTAAAAATTTTTATTGTTCAAATAGGCTTAGAATGTCACGAAACGTCGAGATTTTAAGTTTGAGCGAGAAAAAAATTTCTGTCTGTCGGTCTGTAACTTTTTTTTGTGCGCACGTTTACTCTGGAACCGTTTGAGATATTGACTTGAAATTTGATACACATATGTACTTTAACGAGATATAGAACTAGATTATATTTTCATCTTGTTCCGTCGAAGGGTTGGGGGGTAAATTGGGGTAAATTTGGGGTAAATAGGTAAATCAAGCAGGTAAGAGTCCATAAAATTGGTATTTAGTATATACAAAAGAATCTAAGGTCTCAAAAAAAATTTTTACATTAGCCACCCCCATTACCACCCCCACCCTATTATTAAAGGGGATGAAAAAAAATGTGATTTAGTGTGTGTACAAGAACCAGAAACCTCAAAATATTTTTTTACTTCATCCACCCCCACTACCCCCTATCACCACCCCCACCCCGCTACCGATGTGGGGTATCGTTTTATGGGTTTTTGGGGTAGAGGATTTCAAATATTATATTATTAAAGTTCCTTAAATAATTATTTCCACATACAAAATGTTTTTCGTTGTGAGTGACTTGGATAAAAAATCTGGATGTGGAAGTAGTGATTCCTTGGGCAGCGGTTTTTTGAATCTAATAGTATAACACTCCTAGTCAAATCATAGATAAAGGTACACTACTAAATGCTAAGTTGTCTACTTATACATCTATGTATCTTTATAAATTCGAATAGAATAAAAATTGCCAAGTAAAGCTAATTCTAGGAAACTGAAGTGTATCGTGGCGATACATTCCTTTGCAACAATCGATTTACTTCATTCGAGAAGTCGGAAAAATACAGCGCCTTGAGAAACTTGCACTATTTAGAGCACTGCACTAGCTAACGAGTTGTCGTCTTGAGGTCCTCTATTGGGCGACATGGCACATTTTAGGAAGAAATTTTAAAATTTTGTTTCTTACTTTCTTATTTATACCCAACTAACTATTGTGTTCATTATTCATTTACTAAACGATTGGCCGGTGTCATGTTTAGATATTTTAGTTGAAAGAGTCAATAATTAAATTAATTTTGGTGTTTATAAAATTAACAAATATGGATGGTGATCTTATAAAATGTTTAGACGACAGAGCAAACACAATTTGATCTGGAGGTGATACATTAAATAATGAAAAACGATTTGGCAGAGAAGCTCTACCTAATTAATAGTCTAAAGTTTACAGTAACTTTTATAATATAGTATAAGTACACTATTGACACCTAGAAATCTTGGGTCGATTCATATAAGAGGATAAAGTGAAATATAAATAGCGAAATAATGTACGTGAAAGAAAGTGATATATTAGCATTTATACCAGGCACTCCAGCATCTTCCGCCGAAGACTAAAAGTAGCTAAAGAGAAAAGTAGCTACAGCGTAGGTTAAATCTGTTTCTTTTCAGCGTATTATTTGTCCGTATCTCTTTTCTTCTACCTTACATTGGCATCGGCTCAATATTTTAAAATGCCTCTACTGTATACAGGTGTCCCACTTAAAATTCCCTGTGCCATTTTCTCGATAAATAAAAGAAATATTTGAATTCTGTAAAAGGTGTTCACTAGAATATATAAATGATATTAGTTTTGAGTAAAAACGGTAATTTTACAAATTGAGGTATAGATGGCGTTGCAACGCAAAGAAATTATTTGACCCTAGGAACGTTGAAATGAGATGCAAGTGATTGGACATTACATTCTGAGCAACTTTTATAATACGAACAGTTTTCGAAAAATCACTGGTTTTCGAGATACTTGAACTTGAATATAATTTTTTTAAATATATAAATAGTCACGACTTTTTTAAAATACATTGCAGGCGACAAGTCCTTTGGGATATTTTTCATAATGAATTAGGCTGATTTAGATGGTAATGAAACATTTCAAAACACAAAATAACTTTTTTTAAGTAAAACAGGTGGGGCTGCAACTGTTATTTGGAAATTAAAGATTTTGACATTTCTGTTTATTGTGCATTGTCTAATTTTTGCGTCATGTTTAGGTTGTATGTTCGACTAAATTTTACACTGTAAATTGTAGACATGAAAAAAAAATGTGACTTTTGTGACTTGAAAAATTATAATGAAGTCCAAATATTCCGAAGACCAGTGATTTTTCGTATTAAAAAGTTGCTTAGAATATAATTCTTCATCTCGTGTACCTCATTTCAACGTTCCTAGGATCTAAAAATTTCTTTGCATCGCAACGCCATCTATACCTCAATGTGTAAAACAATCATTTTTACTCAAAACTGAAGTCATTTATATATTCTAGTGGATCTTTCTACAGAATTCAAATATCGCTTTTGGTTATCGAAATAATTGCGCCGTGAGTTTTAAGAGGGACACCCTGTAAAATTTTCCGAAAACTGTGCCCATAATTGTCCATGAAAATCGGCTTGTATTGGATACAATATCGTTCAAATCTGTGTGGGGTAAATACCTCACTCTTCTATGAACAATAACCAGACATGTTTGATTGGAGACAGATCAAGTGGCCGTGCCAACCATGGAAACAACACCGGATTCGCTTCTAGTAGATAAATAGATAGATAGATATTTATTAGTGTTTGTACACTTAACAAAGTGTTTACACAAGTCTGTTATAGGTAAAATATTATTGCATGTTCTACCCCCAGAGACATCTATGTGAGTTTCCTACAAGTTCTATAAGTAACAGAACCTAAACTAGTTAGTTTGACAATCGGCCCAGATATGGCGCGCAGTGTCAGAGCCTGGAAGTTGTAGAGAGCCTTCTAGAAAGTGACAGATTAATCGAGAATATTCTGGAGCCCTCATATTTGGGTATATAAAGGCATGGAGAAGCGAAGAGAGAGGACAGTTTAGTACAGTTCAGATGATCAGTTAGTTCAGTTTTAGTACAGTTCTTATGGTCAGATAGTGAGAACAGGTCAAGAAGTAAACAAAGTGATAAAGTCACTGAAATATTGAATTATAGTACACAGTGTAATATTAGTAAATTAATTAATTCTTATAATTAGTACGGAGGTTAATAAAGTAGTGTTTAGTGTTACCCTGGTGTTATAGTTTTCGGATTCACGATACAAGGTGTTTACAAAAGAGGTGTAAATATGTAACAATATAAATAAACAACTGGTGCAATTAAAAGTTGTAAATATCAAAGGCAATAATAAATTTAACAACTAAACACTACACATAACACATAAGTGCCCAAAGTCTTATTATATCTGAAATTGCAGTACCTATTCATCATACGAATAAAAAAATGTTTGAAAACAAAATTGAACCGAATTCAAAAAAGGCCGCTGCTGTTGATGTTATACTATTTAACTCATTTAGGCTTATTCTGCCTTCTTTTCTAACTTACGTGATTTGAAATTTGATAAATATTCAGCGCACAATTAAGACCCTGACAATATTCAAATGTTAATGTTTGAATAGGACTTGGAAACGCAATCTTATATGACTACATTTATTTCATATAACGCCTGGTTTGCCACTTATGAGCAGAATTGTGTTAAATAATTCGTATTTATGACGAGGACAAAGCGCATTTGGGTCAACCTGTGAATAAAACAGCAATATCTGGAAACACTCACGACATATGAAATTGTAATAACTTGCTGCATTTCAACTGCCACTGTTTGGATAATATATTTATTTACAAGGAACTGAAATATAATCCCAAATATGTACGGTACTTGAATATTTATAATCTAATTAGGTATTATACTATAAAAAAAATTATTCCTGAAGTGAAAGAAAATTCTATAAGGTTTTGCACGCAGTTTCGAAGCATAACTCCTGTAAATTACGGTGTTTACCAGGAGATCTCATTTTGGGACTACATATAAAATAGCTTTGTTTCCTTCTCAAGGATTTTGCTCATTACCAACAGAAAATAAAATACTGTAATATATGGTAGTAGTTATTCCAGTTTATTCTGTTGAGGACGTTGCTTATTTTCTAAACGTTCAGAACGCCGCGCCGGTCATATTTCTTATGCAACTATCTATATTTTGTCTTGTAGATATTATATTAAATTGTATTATAATTAATGTATGTGATGTACACATGTACAACATTTTGACCAGGCATTATCTATGGAATGGTTTCATAGAGTCTATTCAAATGCTTCAATTCCATATCGCTTCTAAGACTTCACATAATACATAGCAAAAAAACCTTCCTACCTAGTCGATAAGAAGAAGAAAAAACAATAATAATAAATTGTAAGCTAAATTATGGTTTTGATTAAAATTTAGTGTTTTCTTTCAATTTTTTTGTAGTAAATTCTAGATAAATATAGCTTTTGTCTAGATTCATATAAATCAAAGTGTTAGAAAATATTGGCATCTTTGCCTAGTTATTTACTTGAAAAAAAATTAACTATTCTTGCCCTTCATTTTTTTTATTATCAACTAGTCCCTCATATTTGCCTATTTATTATGTGAATACCCGGACCTCTCCGGAGAAAGCACAAAATAAGAACCCATTATTGTCAACGTCAACTAAGCCAACCTATCTCCGTAGCTAACATCTGCAGTGTTTTGGTCAGAAGAAGTTAATGTAAACCAGTTTACATTTTCACTTAGTATTAACTTTTAAACATTTTTAGTAATTTTTTGTAATATGTTTTTAATAAATAAATAAAAATATTGTCTATAATATGTATTTGAAAATATGGAGAGCCATATAACTGAACTATTTTGAAGATGAGGCCTAACAAGTATTACAAACTAATTCGATGGGTGGATAAAGGTCAATTTGGAGTCGATATAAATTCCTAAGTCACGTATTATATTAACATTTTCGATCGGAATATCTTTTGTGAAATACATCTTTAATTATTGAGATAGCTCTTTGTTAAACTGTATATATTTGCATTTTGATACATTAACGGTCATTTTACTGCCACATCCAGTGGAAGTATAGTAACGACAAAAAAAATTTTGAAAATTTTTTTTGTTCAAATAGATTTAGAATGTCATGAAACGTCGAGATTTTAAATTTGAGCGAAAAAAAAATTTCTGTCTCTGTCGGTCTGTGACTTTTCTTGTGCGCACGTTTACTCTGGAACCGTTTAAGATATTGACTTGAAATTTGGTACACGTATGTACTTTAACGGGATCTGGAACTAGATTCATCTTATTCCGTCGAAGGGTTGGGGGGTAAAATGGGGTAAATAAGGGAGAAATAGGTAAATCAAGCAGGTAAGAGTCCATAAAATTGGTATTTAGTGTATACAAGAGAAGCTAAGGTTTCAAAAAAATTTTTGGCATTAGTCACCCCCATTACCATCCCATTATTTAAGGGGATGAAAAAAAATTGTGATTTAGTGTCTGTACAAGAACCAAGAACCAAGCCTCAAAATATTTTTTTACTTCATCCAACCCCACTACCACCCCCCTATCACCACCCCCACCCCACTACCGTGTGGGATATCGTTTCATGTGTTTTGGGGGTAGACGTGTTCAGATATCATATTATTAAAGTTCTATAAACAATTATTTCCACTGATTCTTTATAAAAGGCAGAGTACATCTGCTTATCCATGCGCCGTCTCAGTAGGTTTTCATGCTCTGACTTCTCAATTACTTCCATATCCAGTGGAAGTATAGTCGACAAAAAAAAATTATTGTTCAAATAGGCTTATAATGAATGAATATAATGTCATGAAACGTCGAGATTTTAAGTTTGAGCAAAAAAATGTCTGTCTGTAACTTTTTTTGTGCGCACGATTACACTCCCAAGCAGCACAATTAGTTTATATTACCAGTTTAAAGCCACATTAACCTAAGATAGTTGATATAACGTAATTGCAACCATTGCTTTCAACTTTGACGGTATATGGACTTAATAGTAATTTAGTAAGCAATATTTAGGTAATATTTTCTTATGAAATGCCTGATAAAGTCACATTGACTTTAGTGTAATTTACAAGAAATATTTACGTTACTGCTCCTTAAAATTTAACTCTAAAGTTAAAGTGCATATTGCGGTCTATGTGTAAGAAAATATTATATAATTTTAGACTAAATTATTAACTTTGGAGTCGCTGTCTTTTGTCTGAATAAAAACAGGGAAATTTTACCAATTTTTTACGTAGTATAACCTGAGTTTTGTCTTGTCCTTGTAGTCAGATTTAGGTTATAACTTTAACCTCATGGTCACAACTAGTTCCAATTTTAGGTAAAATTTACCTTAATTTTACTTCTCCACTAACCTAGCATATGTGTTTAACCTAAAGGCAAATATTACTTCATAAAATGTCCTGAAAGTTATTTTTACTTAAAAAATAGAATTAGGTCCCTTCCCTGGAAAGCAAAATTACGTTTTCATTGTCTAAATTACTTCAAAGGACTATAATGATTGTTTTATGTTGATGCTCTTCCCAGTGTCAACTATACTTTATTAGAGGGATAATGTCCTAATTTGTAGCAATTTGTAGCAATTTATTTTGTTGTTGTTTGGGTTTTCTGTTTTCGTGTTTTTAAAAATACAATTGGAGGTGTTTTGTTTTAAATGCGAGAAAGTATTCTACAGCCAGTCAACCTTTAGTCGGCACAACTGAAAAGTGCATAAGCAAATAGGACATAATTATAATTATGTCGAATATGCGGTGTACTTAAAGATACTTGTAATTGTATTTCAACTTTTCTATTACCGACTTGTTTGCATTCGAAGTAATGACTACATTATATCAGGTAAAACAGTTGTTAATCTTTCAGTGAGTTTAGTACAATATAACTATATTTTTTCTCTTTTAAAATACATTTAAGCTAAAAAAAATTTTTTTTCAGTACTTAGTTTGCAGAATGAAAAGCTAAGTGAAGTTCAGTAGTGTTAGTAGTGTAACTGAGTTACTTTATTTGGATTGTATTCAGTGTTCCTGAATGTACTTACTAAAGAGAAGTTGTAAAAATGGTTTATGGCCCTATAGAAGGTTTAAACCTATACCCATGAATAAATTTAAGTTGATAGATGGGGAAGTAGTAATTAAGAATTAAAAAACAAGTTTCATATGATGTGTTTTCTGTTAATACATTTATTCAAATAAAAAATAAAGTATTAAACTAACCAACAAAAGATTAATTATTTTACCTGAAATATTTTTAAATTCCAAATTCACCGAATCCGTGATGTGATCATGTTTTTCAATCAAATGCAAACGCAAGTCGTTATTAAAGTTAAAACACAATTTGCACTCTAAGCACAGGTATCTTTTGGGTACTGTAGATTTGATATAAATACGTCGGATTTGTTTATTTATACACAATTCTGTTGTGCCGATTTAACGCTGACTGGCTGGAGAATACTTTCTCACATTCAAAACAAAACACATCCATTTTTATTGACAAAATACAAGAGAAAATTGAAGGAATAAACCCCAAACTCACAAAACAACAATTGCAGCCAAAGAAGTTTGAGGTTAGAAACAGAAGTGACGTCACTCAATTTACCGCCTTCTCTAACCTAATTTGGGAAATATGACCAATTTAGTTCTGCATGAACTTTAAAGACTTTACAATTTTGAAGACTACAAAATTATTTTAACCTATATTGGTCCCATTTAACTTTAAAGTAAATAATATAAGCTTTAACACTTCGTCTCAAGGAAAAACGTCAATGAGGCCTAAAATATTGGGAGAGAATACTTCGAAGTCGCATGGCACTATGTTCGCCATATTTTTCAACCAGCTGTAAGAGGCCATTTTACAATGAAATTTTGATGAGTATTTAATTGAAAAAAATAATTAATATAAGGTTATTTAACAGATACAAAGTACAATATTATAATATTTTATGCCCCAGGAAAGTCCTGCCGGGCAATTGAATAGGCTTTTACAAATATTTTTAAAATATATTTAAGCTAAAAAAAAATTTTTTCTTTAAAAACGTAAAATACTTGAGGCCCCTTTAATATTCCGAGCTAGAATGGATATATTTACAATGAAAATTGATTGGCAGTAAAAAAACACACAGAGGGGAAGTGGACACATTATTTCACAACTACGTATGACATTATATGATGCACTCCTACTTCATCATTATAATAGAGATGTCTGATGGTTTCTAGTAATGTCTTTGCTGCTTATGCCTCGTGACTTATAAGTAAATCATTATTGTTGTAAATAAAATCTTATTAGTTATTTCTGAGAAAGAAAGATTGCAGTTGAAAGAGGATAACTGATTTGGTAAATATTACCTATCAACGACCACAATTAAACAAAATTTTTACGTTTAAATTACCTGTTCAGGGAAATATGTTCTATAACCAATAGATCATTATAACTGAGCAGCCTTATTTAAGAGGTATTCATGACGTCGTCTCATTCCCCATTTACTTATATTTTACGTAAATTTTAAGTCAATTAGGTTAGGTTAAACGGGAAAACGAGACCAAAACGAGGGCTACATTACGTAATTCTGACTTAAGGTGCTACTTGGGCTGGAACCGTTTAAGATATTGACTTGAAAATTGGGAGGTACACGTATTATGTATTTTGACGAGATCTGGAACTAGATTATATTTTCATCTCATTCTGTTGAAGGATTGGGGGGTAAATAGGTAAATCAAGCAGGTAAAAGTCCATAAAATTACAAGAGAGGCTATTGTCTCAAAAAAATTTTTTCATTGGCCACCCCCATTACTACCCCCCATCCCATTATAAAAGGGGGTGAAAAACAAATGTGACTTAGTGAGTGTACAAGAACCAAAGACCTCAAAATATTTTTTTACTACATCCATCCTCACTACTACCGCCCTATCACTACCCCACTTCACAACCGATGTAAGATATCGTTTTATGGGTTTTTGGCGTAGACGATTTGAAATATTATATTATTAAAGTTCCATAAACAATTATTACCACATACAAATCTGGATGTGGAAGTAGTGATTCCTTGGGCAGCGGTTCTTTAGCTTTATGTCTTCTATCTTCCTCAAGCCTTGGGGAAATACCTGCTTGCATAGGCATATTATTATTAATATTATATGGTTAATGGTTAAGTGATGCAAGAGTACGTCCAATGAGCATGAAAAATATATTGGTCAATATGTACAATTATTTCATTTAAATGAAAATTAATTAATTTTGTGTTCGCATCATTATACGATTAATTTGACAATTATAATAAATATTATACGCGGTACAAATGAATAAATTCTATTTGTATAAAATATCATCCGTGTTATTTATTTTAATGGAAAATGTATTGTTTGCTCCAGCAAATAAATTATATAGAATCAAACGCTACTGAAATACTTTCTGTTAATTAATATACATACAATTATTTTTTCAGTAATATATAATTCACATAATTTGCAGTCGAAAACATGCTGAAACATATTTGTGTAATTGAGGATACCTATATGGCAACTGATATTTTCATTATTTTTTTAAAGAAATTTTGTCGAGTAATTCATTGTATGTGCAACATAAGTGAATTTTTACATTAAAAACATAATAAAATCACATACTTAAAATTGTTTGCGATTGTAAGGTCCCTTACTATCTCTAATTAAGTCACTTTGCTGTTAAATGCATCGTAAATTACCTTACAATGTTACTTAATGGAAAAAGTAGACTGCATATAAGAATATAAAGTCGCACAATGTTTTTCACAGTAGCCTTCCTTTTTATCTACATTTTACATACATTTTATTGCTAAAAATTAAAATTGTA
This sequence comes from Rutpela maculata, assembly GCA_936432065.2. Classification (NCBI taxonomy): domain Eukaryota; kingdom Metazoa; phylum Arthropoda; class Insecta; order Coleoptera; family Cerambycidae; genus Rutpela; species Rutpela maculata. Next base: position 139,282,008 of record OW386291.2, on the reverse strand, counting down.
TTTAAATATAAAAAATTTCAATAATGGAAATAATGACACTTTCTGTATTTGGCTCTTTTAAATACACACTATCAATGTTTCGCAGTAGTTTTAGATATTTCCAGTTTTATAAATACAAAAAAATGGAAATAAATTTGAACCTTTTTCAAAAAAATTGCTAAAAGTTATGAAATAAGAAACATGCTTGAACTCATTACTTATTAATTTTTATAGCTACCTTAATGTACAAAAAATAAACTTGAGTTAACAGTGCGACCTTTATTATCTATCCACATGAAATTGGCAAACCCCGGCTTCCGAGTAGTTACACACAATATAATGCCTGCAGTACACTCTCGCCGAGGCGTTGCGAGGGCAGGTGAGCGCGAGAGTGTACTTGCTGCTCCCGCATCGCCCCGTGTGCCCTCGCCTTGTCTCATTAATACACTCGCTACGTTCGCATCGCCCCGTGCGCCCTCGCTTCGCTTCGCCTCGCCTCGTTAACGCGATTTGTGTCGGTTTTTTGGCCACGAGTCAAAGGGAACACAAGCCGCGAGGCCGATTGCACCTAGTATATTCTCACTTGCTCTTGTCTGGGGGAGCTGAATTTTTGCAAAAAGGGCAATTGTTAATTAAAAATTTGTTGCAACTTACCTGATTGACGAAAAAATTTGAAAATTATCGACCATAAAGATCTTCCAGATGAATTCAGAAAAAATATTACGTCGAAACGCGACAAAACTCAAAGGCAAATTTTTACTCTAGTGCTTATCCAGTCGTTCTAATTAATCGTACTAATTAACTAATCGCTGTAATTAAGTTCTATTCAACAAAAATCAAGTATTGTGAGAACGTGAACAAAAATAAAAACTTATTTTATTTTCTCTCGTGAAAAGTGACTTTTATTTCAAACTTAACTCATATACAGGGTGTTCAAAATTCACGGAACAAAAAGTAGGTGATAGTGCAGTGTCTTCTGTGCACGAATTAATTACAGACAGACAGAAATTGGTACCAAGATTCTTGTTTCGTTCATGGCCCGAAACAATAAAACTTTCTTTTGGCCCAATAAGGAAGATAGGTAGGAGCTGGAGTGCACTGGAATTTTGAGCAAATTAAAAGATGCACCGGTTCCAATTTCATCAAAATATTTTAAAGTTTTAAATAACGATGAAATTGACACACTTTTTAACCAAATATTTAATAAGTAGTACGTAGTAGATTTTGTAACTTCTTGTTTTATTTCATTTTTTTAAATAGGAATTAAACATTACAATTTTGTCCTATTTTGTTTTCATTTGTTTATTTTCATATCAATTCGAAAGTTTATTATACTGTTAGTAATTAGGTCATTCTGATGACGAGAGTCATTCTGTGTCATTCCGATGATGCATTGTTAACATAATTTTTGTACTACATTACACAAAAAAACGTTTGGAAACCATACTCCTTGGAGAAAAATTAAATAAACTTAAACTGAGAAACCTAAAATCTGGTGCCCTAAAACATCATACATAGTTTAGAAGCATTTATAAGGCTAATTTGCTTATTAATTTATTAATTTTATTTAAAAATATGGTCTGGCTGGGTTATTAGGCTATAGATGAGGGGGTTGATTGCCGTTCTGCAAAGATTACCTCATAACTAACATATTCTGAGAATTTTATCGATTTGGATTTCTGGAATAATATTGTATCAAATATTTTTTTTACAATTAATTATTTTTTATTTATTTGCTTTTATCATGTTTAGAGAATATTATTTAGGTATTATGCAAATCACAACTTACACACTTTTTTATTTATTATGAAAATACCTACTTTCTGTATATTGTTGCCCTAATCTGGGCACGCTAATATACTAGTTAGGTAAATACTTTAAAACACTCATTATTGGAGAACCAATCATGATAAAAGCAAATAAATAAAAAATAATTAATTGTAAAAAATAAATCAAGAATAGGCTTGTAAATAATGAATGAATGTTTCTATACTCTACTGATGAGAACTAACGAGTTCGAAAAAACTTGTACAACTTTTCTAGAGTTGAAATAGAATGTAAGGTTCAATAATTGTTGTGAATGACTGAATTTTAATAAATAATTTAAGTAGTTAAAATATATTTTTTTCTTTAAAATGCCAGGAATCCTATCATGTAATTCAATACTTCGTCAGTATTAGCTAGAAGAGTAGTTGTTTTGATTGGTTTTCCAATAATGAGTGTTTTAAAGTGTTTTCCTAAGTAGTATATTAGCGTGACCCGATTAAGGTACCAATATACAGAAAGTAGATAATTTCATATTAAATAAAAAAGTGTGATGACTAAATGTAAATAAATGATTGAAATATTTTCAATATATTTTTTTCTTTAAAATGCTAAGAATCCAATCATGTAATTCAATACTTCGTCAGTATTAGCTAGAAGAGTAGTTGTTTTGATTGGTTCTCCAATAATGAGTGTTTTAAAGTATTTACCTAACTAGTATATTAGCGTGCCCAGATTAGGGCAACAATATACAGAAAGTAGGTATTTTCATAATAAATAAAAAAGTGTGTAAGTTGTGATTTGCATAATACCTAAATAATATTCTCTAAATATTTTTTTATAGTCAAGGGAATATTTTGATGTTCATTTCATGTAATTCCCTTTATGGGCATTTTTCATATGCTTAACCGGCTACACCCTTTATTAATTCGGGCATGTTTCATTGTTATGCAGTGAGGTAAATAATAATAATTAAAATCACATTTAAATTTTCAACACTCACTATTTCGATGAATTGTTTTCATCCACCATCTTCTTGGTTTCCAAGGATTTTCAATTTTATATTTTTTGTATATATGCACATAATTAAAATATGCAAACGCACAATAAGCTGCAGCAGCGGCAATTTCAGCAACGTCCATGTAGTTATTAGAAAATATTATTTTCAACATAATTTTTTTCTTTAAAATGCTAGGAATCATGTCATGTAATTCAATACTTCATCAGTATTAGCTAGAAGAGTAGTTGTTTTGATTGATTCTCCAATAATGAGTGTTGTTAAATATTTACCTAATTAGTATATTGGAGTGCCCAGATTAGGGCAACAATATACAGAAAGTAGGTAATTTCGTAATAAATAAAAAAGTGTGTAAGTTGTGATTTGCTTAATACCTAAATATTTTCCAATCATGATAAAAGCAAATAAATAAAATTAATTAATTGTAAAAATATCCATGTCTTTCATTCACATTACTAAAAACAGAGACATTCGCCGAGCGGTCTCGGCGAGAGTGTACTGCAGGCATAACGTTATACTATAGACAATATAATGTTCTGAATCGAGAATTTTATGTTTCACATACCTAAGCAAATGAATTAATTCTTTATATAAAACAAATATAAGGTAAGAGATATAGGGTATAGCAGGTCGTCGAAAAGCTTCACGACAATGCACCTACTTTCTCTCCTCGCTACCTTATTCTACTATTAGTACTTCCTTAACTATAGTTTTCTGGCAAGAAATAAAAGGTTTGTCATCTGAGTCCGTAAAGAGTCTTTTCTGGACTCAGTCCCAAAAAGTTGCCATGGCAACTCTCGAGGATCATTTAGGTAAATAATGCAAAATGGTTCATACACCAATTAAACAACTTTACCTACGATCACGACTGTAAATAGTAAAAAACACACTACCTGCCATCTATGTAAGTTGAATTTTACACATTGCAAACAAAACACACTGTAAACAAATCGCACGGTAAACAAAACGCACGGGACACACAATTATAGGTGGTTTAGTACATAATTCGAGTTGTAAAGCAATTACGCACTCATGGAAATACGCACTCGCCGCTACGCGGCATCGTGCGTAACTTTTCCATTCGTGCGTAATATGCTTCTTACAACACTTATTACGTAATATACTATTATTTAATCTAATTGGTACAACAATATGACTTAATTATTAGGTTTGTAAGTTAAATTAATAATAATTAAATGAGTATAGCCGAAAATGAAAATGAAATGAACAATTTTGAATACTTTCAAAACTATTACCCCCAAACGAAATACCCGAACCCGAAGGTATCGTGTTAATTTATTTTGATGTTATGGTAGTAACTTCGGTAGTAACCGATATTATGTTACTCGATGGTTCGATTTTCTTCTCCCACATTAATATTCTGCACTTCTTTCTTCGTTTCAATTGATTCTTCTATATGACTCTGCCACTGAAGACGACCTGGAATTAGTTATTAACCTCCCCACAATAAAATTGTGGGAGTTTATTACATTTAGTCTAAAATCGAAAATTGAGATAACATCAAATCTTTACGTTTTGAGGTCCCAGGAACCCAAAAAAGTGGTTTTTGAAAAATGTCTGTGTGTGTGTATGTATGTTAGCACGATAGCGGCGAAGCTACTAAACGGATTTGGATGAAACTTTGCATGAGAGCTTCTTTAGAGCTCCAGAAGATCTGAAAAGGTTTTGGTTGAGATCGGATTACGTTTAGTACCGTTTTTGCACAACAAGTTGTTTATTTTATGATTACTTACAATTTGTAATCGAACCATTGAAAAGCAGTAAAAATTTCAATTTCAACGATATATCACACTTGCACCCTTTCGATTTCGTTTCCGTTAAGAACATTAAAAAGAATTCGTTATATGTGCACACATGGCAGCATCCAAAAAATCTTATTAGTATCATTATTAGGGGAAAATGTATTTTGCCATTTATCAAAAATATTTGGGTTGGTAACCTTTGTGAATGTTGATTTATAGGTTATGGTACGTGACGTCACAGCTAACTTGAAAAATATATATTTCTTAATATTTACGAATATTACGTAGCTATTATTAAAATTTGTGCCTGTTTCCCGTACTTTCAACTAAAATCTAGTACAGTGTAATGTTTATGGAGTTTTAAATACTTTGTCCTAATAAAATAGGACTCTTTTTGTAGGTTGGAAATCTAGCCTGTAATTAGCCGTCTATTTTTATTAATCACCGAAAAATTATTAAAATTATTTGCGTGAATTTTTAAATATTTGCTTGGAGCCAGTGTGGCTCAAAGCTAAAAATGCATATACAAATATTAAAAATGAGAATAATCTTGAAAAACATGATGCAGATATGTCCCTAAATATATTTCATAACCTAAAAATCAACATTTGTAAAGGTTACCAACCCAAATATTTTTGACAATGTCAAAATTTATTTTAGTTCATTTAATGCAAATCGAGCTAACCGAGTTAAATCTGAAACGATCGAATATTACAAAACAAAGAACTCGGACGATCTCGACTTGATCGGTAGTCTGCTTGAACTGTCCATAATGTTATTGTCTTGTTGAGCTTAAAGTGCCATTTGGGCTAAATTCTGTATTATTATTTTTATTCGCTATTCAATGTGCTATAAAATCTTCGAAACGTTATCTGTTAATACCCTTATAATATTAGGAAATTGATTAACATGCAACATAAACAAACATGAGAGGTTATGTTTTAACAGATTGCTTGTAGTTCACTTCAGTTCGTTCGATATTTGTTCATGAAATAAATGGCTTAAAAGTCACGTGTAATTTATCTGTTTGCTCAGTGCTCTGATTTCCGATGTAATATCCAAACACAGCTGATTTGGATCCACCGTGTGGGGAGGTTCCAGCCGCTTCCAGTAGCTGCCGATTTTTATATAGAATAAAAAGACAATAATATTTTGAAAAACCTTGCTTCCATCCTCCTAGCCGTTTCAACGAGATTAAGCCTCAGCAACGTCAGCATTTGCCGCAAGAGACGCAGAACCTCGCCGGAAGCAATGCCCTGTATACTCTGTCGGGTTCGGTAGTTTAAGAAATTCAGCAACGATAGAGGGAATTTTCTCAAAAGAATGGATTCCTACACGTTATATCGTACACTTTCCCTTACGATAGGAAATAAAAAAATAATCGTGTTTAACATTCGCTGGCCGTAGTCGAACATATTTCTGGTACACTTCCATGAGATTAACAGCTTCACCTTCAGCTACCACGGGAAACGCTCTCTTAATGTTGGTCTTCGTATCGGGAATTGCTATAAGAAGACATCGTGTGTCTTTTTGGACAATATCTTGTATTTTTAGTGAATGTAGCTCTTCGCGCATGCATGCACCACACACGCCAATGAGAAGAACAACCTGCGAAATTAAATATGAAACTGATGCATGTCATTAAAGTATGATTTTAAACTTACTTTGATTAATAAATACTTCTCGTCGTCTGCATTTACCAAAAATATATTAATTTCTTGCCGCGTCAAAACTTTTGACTTTGTGGGCTCGTAGCCTACTGAATTTCGCTTCAAAAAAGCTATGACTCTGACGAATTTGTTTAATTCTATATTTTCTTTGACAGACAAAACAGCTTTTATCGTCGAATATTTTGACCAGAGAATAGATGGTTTTACTTCTTGCGACTGTAATAGGAAAATAAGAAAATAGTCACGATAATAATTTACATGTTATTAATATTGAATGCAAAGAATAGCAGCACTTACCTTTTCATGTAAATAGTTCAACATTCCATCTTCGTCTACAATTACAATGTTGTTCATTTATTTCCATCGAATGAATGCTTCATATTCCTTTTCATAAATTTGACGAGATTTCACTGGAAGTAAATCTAACACAATTTCCTTGGTTTTTTTAGATATAATTTGTGGATTTTTCATTTTATATCGTATGGGTCGCGTGCGCGTGACATCACAGGTCCCAGACCTTAGGAAAAACAAACCGCTGTCATTAGCTGTCAAATGACAAACTCAGAATTAAATTTTTCGTAATCCTAGAGTTTTTATCGATATTATGTCATACAAAATGGCTAGTTTTTATTGTATTTTATTAAGTATGGAAGTGTGGCAATCCGAGACAACATCAGTTTTTTAAAATAACGTCGATTTACAGCCAGAAGAGGTTAGGTTAAACAATTCCAGGCAATTAAAAGAAATGCTTTAAGTTGTTGCATGTTAATGCAAGAATTATTGTGAGAGTAATAACTGCTGCTCAAACAAACAATAAACAATCCATGGTAAAGAAAATTAACGTTTTAGTTTGGTTTATCTCTATTTTTAATAACTATTTCTTTTTAAATTTTAGCTGAGCGAAGCATGAACTGCACGGAGGAGAGTATATTTAAGAGAATACAAGTCATAATTAACAATTGGCCTACATAAAATAGTAAAATACATGTTAGACATTTTATATAATATATTATAACAAAAAATTGACAAAAATTACAACGGTTTGCATAGTCCAATCTATAGGTATATAAGGTATAGACAAGGGGTTAACCGCTGGAAGAAATTGTGTACATCTTATTACATACTTCAAATAGTTTACAGTAGGTACGGTACGTCAGTCTTTCATTGTTTATTTTATAGTGTCTTTTTCACAAAATTTACAGCAGTTAATCTCCAACCATAGCCATGTTCATTGCTAAAAAACTAAAAGGAAAGATTTCCTGTTAAATGGTGAACATGTTTTGTCTAGACTGGCAACACAATCCCAGTGAGCATTAAGGAACCATCTGAATCTGCAATAGTCCAAGGAGTCAATGGCTTTTATTCATGCACTCAAAGAAAATGATAGGTAAATTCAACCAAAAAGGGCATATGAAATCGCGCCTATCTAGTTTCATAGTTAAATCAATCAGAAAAGAATAGTCATACAACTTTATTTGTTTTCGTAAACAAATAGTAGTTTAATAATCATATCTTCTTATAACAAATTAAATAGTAGAATGACATTTTTTTATGTTCACTAACCATTTTCAATTTGGTCTACAATTAAATAGTACAACGACTTTGTTTTTTGTTCACCAACTAATTTTTAGGTTGATCTACACTTTATTGTATGATGAAGTTTTTTTGGTTAGCCAAAATTTCAGTATTGAGACATCAGTCCACCCAAACCAAAGATTACAGATCGTTTATAAGAGCCATCCAAAAATATCGATGATCCCTGAGAGAATTTGAACATTGCAATCATGTTATGAATTTTCTATAAATTCATAAGAGTATAAGATAATGTATGATTGATTATTGTCAGTGATTTGTATGTGGCATCATCTGGGAATAATTTCTGTAATAGACTACGTGGTAAGCAAGCAAATTTTATGGTAATTCTTTTAGAACTTCTAGAAGACGACAATAATATTGGTTTGTCTACCAAGTACAATAATACAGCGAACTAATACTGGGTTAGAATTACAATTCGATAATAGTTAAAACTAAAATATACTAGTATCTAGTTTAATTTGACAGAATTCAACAAAATAATAGTCAGACGAACAAAATAATAGTCTTATTCATCTCTTTTTTAAGTTAATGTTTATTTTGTTGTACGACAACTTTTTATTAATTAAAATAACAATCACCTCTTGTTTAAAAATACCATCAATATAATTTGGTTTAACAAAATTAACGATATTGTTAGTTAACCATTTTTTTTTGTTGAATTTACCCATACTATTTCTTTGAGTGTGATGCTAAGAGTTCATATCCTGAAAAATTAATTTCTGCATTAGTAATTATTTATAAAACAACATTTAATTAGGCAAGCATATATGAAAAAAATGGTTGATAACTAATTCTTACCGTTGTAACAAGCTTTCATCCTGCAAATTTCTTGCAGAGCACTTCTTTCACCTAACCACAAACAGCTTCAAGACTTTTCAATGCCTTGAATTCGTCCTTCTGTCTACGTAATTCTTTCAAAAATCAAGTAATTCGCAACATCCTTATGTGTAACAATTGGAAATACATCAATATTTGTAGTAAAGTATTTTTTTCTCAAAATATAAGGATTTAATTCGATGGCAGCCGTATACCTACCTCTACATCAGGAGACAATTCTGCAAAATACGAACTAACCGTCATCCTGACGAACAAAATTGTTTATATAACAGTATTAAGAATAGTTGTAGATGTTAAATAATCCAACAAGTTTTTAAATGGCACAAATACTGCAAAATTCACTTTAAAGAGACACGTTTAATCGGCGGATTTCTCAATGACAGCTGTTTGTTTTTCCTAAGGTCTCAAAATATGTGACGTCAGCGCACGCGACCCATAAAAAGAACGCCTCAAAATTTTTTTGTTTACATTTAACAGTCTGGTTACTATGGTCGCATGATAATTAAAATTCAAAGCTCACTATTTTCGAGAAATATTTGCTCTGATCAAAAATTGAAATATGTTTTAGGGACCTTTAACAAAAAAATGTTGTTTGTAACACGTACCTAAAATCAGGTATTTGGAACTCATCGGCAATCAGCTACGATTCGTCCCAAAAAATATGATTTTAGGTACTTGTTACAAAAATAACTATCTCTTCATCTATTTAAAATCAATTTTTCATTCGACGGTTTTTAAGACTAAACAATACATGCTCTACGATTTTAAGAGAATCTAACAGTCTATGTTGAACTTTCCCAGATATAATATACACTTTCAAGTTTTCCGGTTTAGCTCTATTTCAGAAAAATATATCCCACTCAGACGATGTGCGCACTCGGAAAAGCTTGCAATTGCGAGCCATAATATATCAATTTCCATTATAGTCTGAAATTTGAATTTATGAACGACATCAGTATCTTCTTCACAATTAAATTGATATAAATTAAGTTGTTCACTGTTTAAAATATCACATTTATGACGAAATTAATATTTGCTCGCTTGCAAATGTATTTAAATATTATTATTGAGGAGAGAGAAAACCTAAATAGTAAAATATATGTGATTGATTACACATACCTAATACCTATTCATCGTATTTTAGGCTGACGCAGACCAATAAAAAGTCACTTAAGGGTTTCATTTCAGCCCTTAACTATGCCTTCGAGATTGTTCCGTTAGATTTATGGGTTGTACAGGGGAAATACTCATCGGTTGGATCAAATTCCTTTTACCACAGAGTAGATTAAAAAGTTAAATTAGGTATAGCCGGGCTCCTTTTTTAGCATCGACAAAGTTCGTCTTTTAACAGCTTCTTATTCATGCATTATATTCTGGTTATGTGGTGAAGCATTTTAATTTTAAAAAATATATCATAGTAGGCCAATGACTGCCCAATTCGACACCAAAATAGGTTGCCGATGGATGTTTAAGATAGCCCCTAATAATGGTACGAAAATACATACCTGGACTCAAAGCGAATTTGGATAAATTAAAAACCGCTGCCTAAGGAATCACCACTTCTACATCCAGAATTCCTATCTAAGTCTCTTACAACGAAAATACTATAATTGCACTCCACTAAGTGGAAATAATTGTTTATGGAACTTTAATGGTATAATATTTGAAATCGTATACCAGAAGAACCCATAAAATGATATGCCCCATCAGTTGTAGGGGGGGGTGGTAGTGATGTACACACACTAAACCCCAATAGTTTTAAAATATTTTTGAGATCTTGGCTCCTCTTATATTTACTAAATACCAATTTCATGTACTCTTAATTGCTTGATTTACCTATTTACCCACATTTATCTCAATTTACCCTTCAACTCTGCAACGGAATAAGATCAATATAAAATCTAGTTCCATATCTCGTTAAAATATATACTTGTGCCATATTTTAAGTCAATATCTTAAACGGTTCCAGAGTAATCGTGAGCACTAAACAGGTACCAGACTAACAGACAGACCGACGTGACCGACAAATTTATTTTAATCAAACTTAACATATTGACGTTTCATTACATTCTAAGCCTATTTGTACAATGAAAATTTTCAAAAATTTTTCTTGCGTTAGTATACTTCTACTGAAAGTGCGAGTAATACGCAGAAAATAGCATGACAAAGATATAAAAATCATTCTGTGCCGTGGACTACACGATAGAAGTAAAGCCTCTACTTCAAGCATTTTCTTCAATGAAACCTACTACTTACTCGAAGTAACCCACTGTGTATCTAATTTACTAGAGGAAAGCCACTACGCATTCAGGCTTCTTGAAGAAATCCACTGCGCATCCATACCACTTGAGGTAACCTACTGCGCATCTATACTACTCGTGGTAACCCACTGCGCGTCAATGGTACTCAAGCCACTGCGCATCCATAATACTCGGGGAAACCTACTGCGCATCCATACTACTTGAAATAACCCACTGCGCATCCATTTGACTCGAGGAAACCCACTGCGCATCCATACTACTTGAGGTAACCTACTGCGCATCTATAGTACTCTAGAAAAGCCACTGCGCATCCATACTACTAGAGGTAACCTACTGCGCATCGATGGTACTCGAGGAAAGATACTGCGCATCCATACTACTCGAAGTAATTGTAATAACATGATATTTGAAATCGCCTACCCCAAAAACCTATAAAACGATATGTCACATCGGTAGTGGGCGTTGGGTGGTGGTAGAGGGGTGGGAGTAGATTAAGTAAAAAAAAATTGAGGCTTAGGTTCTTGTATACACGCTAAATTACAATTTTATTTTTTTCACCCTCTTTAATAATGGAGTGGGGGTAGTAATGGGGGTAGCTAATACCAAAACATTTTATGAGACTTAGCTTCTCTTGTGTATACCAATTTTATGGATTCTTACCTGCTTGATTTACCTATTTACCCCCGTTTACCCCAATTTACCCTCCAACTCTTCAACGAAATAAGATGAAAATATAATCTAGTTCCAGATCTCATTAAAATACATCGTGTACCAAATTTCAAGTCAATATCTTAAACGGTTCCAGAGTAATCGTGCGCACAAAAAAAAGTTACAGACAGACCGACAGACAGACGGAATTTTTTTTTGCTCAAACTTAAAATCTCGACGTTTCATGACATTCTAAGCCTATTTGAACAATAAAAATTTTTTAAAACTTTTTTGTCGTTACTATACTTCCACTGGATGTGGAAGTACCTAATAACATTTACTTTATGGGCGTATTTGCGGACCGATGTTCATAGGAACTTTTTTTAATATCTCTTTGTACCCAATTGCCCGAGAAAGTATGGCAACGGAATTTCCGAACACCTTATATAACTCACCGTTTCCAATATTGATTTATTCAAATACACCCTTTCCTCCACTGAAATATTAATTTCTGTGAAGATTTTGCCTTGATTCGTCTTTCTTTGGTTTTATTTTTCAAGAAATCATTTGTTTATTGCATATAATCAACGACATTAAATATATTTAGAGAAACGTCCATTAAACCCTCTGTCAGAAACACCCAGTGATAAAAATAAATTAGATTTAATGTTTAATTGTGCCTGTCAAGCATGATTTTTCCACCTAGTTAAATTGGAATCTTAAGGGCAGCAACAATTTGTCAAACGAAAATAAAAGGATAAAAATGCAAAAGAAAACGACTAAAGGGACTTTTATTTAGGCGAGGGTGAGTAACGAAACCATAAAGTGTCCTGAACGGCAATAAAACTAATTTTAGCAGTGAAGTATAACGCGAAAAGAATCCAAATTGCCATTGAATTAAAAAATCAATTCTCAAATAGCTCTACACCAATTGCTAGATTATGAAATTTAAATTGATTGGCTATTTTTAATACCTCTTCTATTTTGAATAGATGAGTTGTCGACCAATTATTAGTTTTTCAAATTTAAATTGATTTACTTTTTTTAATACATTTTCTATTTTAAATTATATAAAAATGGCAAATAGGACAAATTATGACAAAGGATCTAGCAGTCAGCGGCCCCAGAAAGGTATTTTCAATTATATTTACTATTTAAAAAAAATAAAAATAAAAAATTCTTATTTTTTTTTCATAGTTCACACAGAGAGACCATCACAGAAAAAATATATTATGTAGCTTACTATGTCTAGTATTATCATCAAGTGCATTCAAATAAAATGGGCGCAACACTTCTTAAAAATATAAAAACTCGTTTTATGACCGCCCTGGAGTACTTACCACTTTACATCTCTCTTTGATATAAACTTACTCATAAATGTATAAACAAGTAGTTATGTGTTTGTAATTTAAATAAATAATATAAATGCTCTGAATTACAGTTATTTACGTTAAAAATAAGAAAGGTGCAATATAGATAAAAATTAAGTCCAAGAAAATGTTATTTATTATGATACAAATTATTAATTATTACAATATAATTAATCCTCGTCGCTGTGCTCATGAATAACTATGTGAATATTTTCTGATGTAGATATTATCTGAGATCTGGTATTAGATAAAACTTCTGCTGGACGTTCTATGCGGGAAAGATATCGTTCAAGAGACGAGTAATATACGGCTGCGGCTAGAAGTGAACAGCATCCTGCCGTTCTTATGCAATTGGGACAGTCGCAGCAATATCGGCGTATGAATTGTCGTTCCATTGGGTATATAATAATCAATGTAAATGTGGTAAGTTTTACTGTTGATATGCCTTGATTTTACTTCCAGTTTTAATGTTTTGGGCGCGGCTTTTCTATGAATAATAGATGTGTTATGATTACACTGTTGCATTAAATACACTGTATGCTATAATTTTAAAATGGAATGGATTTTTAGCTTTTCTTTTGTGGGAGAAAACGCAAGTTATATCTTAAAAAGTAATTTACGATATCCGAAATAAGGAGAAATTCGCCGATTAAGGGTAGAAGGCAATCCCCGATTTTTATACGCCCCCCAGATTCGGATTCGGCAGAAAATTTTACATCGAATACGACACTTTCCAGCTTTATGCCTGATGGGTACTTAGCTCTGAAAGATAAACGTCTCCAGGATCTGTACTATTAATTTTGTTTGACGGAGATTGTAAGTACACTTGATTTCAAAAAAAAGTAGTACTACTCTTAGATAAGAAAATGGCCTTTTTTTAGTTGCCCAAATTGTTTTTTTGACAATAAATTATTGAAATTAACTAAACAATGGAAATATAGATGTCAGTCAGTTGTAATTAAGTAAGTTGGTACTGATATGTTGATAAAATTGTTAGAAAATTCTGGAAATAGACTAAAAATAGAACAAACATAAGTACAATGATATCAAACGGACATTAAATGAGATTACTTTTGTTAAAGTCGCGCCCAACATATTATAACTGGAAGTAAGATCAAGACATATCTACAGTAAAACTTACCACATTTACATTGATTATATACCTAATGGAACGACAATTCAAAGCATACGCCGATATTTCTGCGACTGTCCCAATGAAATAAGAACGGTAGGATGCTGATCACATTTAGCCGCAGCCGTATATTACTTCTCTCACGCCCGATATCTTTCCCGCATAGTATGTCCAGCAGAAGTTTTATATAATATATTTACATCAGAAAATATTCACGTAGTTAGTCGTGAGAACAACGATGAAGATTAATTATATTCCAATAAATTAATAATTTGTATCATAAAAAATGATATTTTCTTGGACTTTATTTTTATCGATACTGCACCTTTCTTATTCTTAACGTAAATAACTAATTTTACTTTATTTATTTAAATTACAAACATATAACTACTTGTTTATAAGTTTATCAGCAAGTTTATATTAAAGATAGATGTAAAGTACAACGGTAATAACGAATTTTTATTTTATTTCCACATACAGTGGAAGTATAGTAACGCAAAAAAAAAATGTTTTAAATTTTTAGTGTTCAAATAGGCCCAGAATCGTATGAAACGTCGAGATTATAAGTTTGAGCAAAAAAAAACAATTTCTGTCTGTCGTTCGGTCGGTTGATCTGTCGGTCTGTCTGTAACTTTTTTTGTGTGCACGATTTTTCTGGAACCGCTTAAGATATTGAGTTGAAATTTGGTACATGCAACCATTGGACCTGATGAAAAACTTTGCCAAATACACTTAGAAGAACTATTGCAAAAAGCAGCCAAAGACAAACGGGATCGATGTTTATTCACTTAAACTTTCCATGTACTGTGAAAATTTGTAACCACTTAACTTGATATTTTAATTGTCAAAACTATAAAAGTACGGAAGAGCAGGATAACTTGAAAAATACGAATCTCAGAAGAAAACTTTAAATAAAAAAGTTGTAGGAAAATTTCCCTAGATATCTGACTGTAATCTTGGTTTTGACCTTGACCATGACCTTCAACGTTATTTGAAGGTCAAGTCGATTTTTTTCAAATGGAACCCCGTACTTTTAACCCCGGAAATGAAACGAGCGGGAAATTTTACGTTTGGATATGACCTTCGGCACTTACAAAATTGAAGTTCAAGAGTAAAGGAAAGATGACCTTTAGAGGTCATTTTGTAAGTTCCTAAGGTCATATCCGAACGTAAAATTTTCCGCTCGTTTCATTTCCGAGGTTAAAAGTAGGGGGCTCCATTTAAAAAAATTAACTTAAAATGTCCTTGAAGGACGTTGTCAAGGACAAATCCGTCAGATAGCCAGGGAAATTTCCTACAACTTTGGATTTAAATTTTTTTTCTAGAATTCGTATTTTTCAAGTTATTCTGCTGTTCCCATACTTTTATGCTACCCTGTATACAGATAATAAGTGGAGCACACTCGAATGCTTCCAATATTTTGTTGTTTTTGAACAACGTTACACATTTGTCTTTCTCTTGTACGCCTATGGCAGCTCGAGCCACTGAAATCATGCCTCCAGCTTTTCTTAGTTTACTGTGAACAATAGTGCATATTTACAGAAAGGCTGAAGACTTTAATACCTGGATTGTATTGCCCTTGTAACAAATAAAATATAAAGCAAATTAAGTTCTTTGTTGATTGTTTGTTCTTCAGCTCGCTGCTGAAAATGCGCTACATATATAAAACTAAAAATCTAGAGTGGGGTTTGCTTTTGTTAGTGAATTTTTAGTGTCTCTGGACGGTACGAAAATTTCACACCAAGTCGAAAAATTCTCCCTTAAGCAATGCGAATGGAAAACGTGGTAATAACAGTGCTCATTTAAATTCTTGCTAAATAACGAAACTGGGTTAAAGACGAAGCTAAGATCATAATGCAGCCAGTGGCCAGCCTTATAAAATTTTTTAGAAGGCAAAGGAACAATTTTAGATGATTTTACAATATTGATATACAGGGTGAATCATTTAAATTGACAGCTAAATATTTTCGAAAATATGTTTCGCACAAAAGTTTTTTGGTTTCTTAGGAGCAGTATTCATTAACGTTAAAAAAATATATTATTATTTTGTCTTGTTCAAGTAGACTAAGTACATCCTGGAATACAGATATTTTAAGTTTAAGCAAAGAGAAATTCTGTTTGTGGGTCTATCTGTCCGTAACTTTTTTTATTGTTCGCGCGAATCTAGATATGGAAGTGGTGATTCCTTAGGCCCAGGTTTTTTATTACTTACAGTATCCTATTTTACAAGAGTACAAAGCAACTTTTGCTTAGGACATTTTTTATCTGATGTCAATTTTGCAACAGATATTAAAAAAAACTAGTAGAAGCATCATACTCTTCGCCGATTTACTGAGCTTTTTATATAATTGTTACACATTCTATAGGATACCTTTCGCATTTTTCTTGTAAATAATGTTAGCTTTTGAACATGCTAAATTTTGTAATACCAAGTTTGTTGTGAAAAAAATACACGAAAAAAAAACAACCACCCTGTCAGGGATTCGAACACAAGACCTTTGGGTTGCAACAACAACAGCAATAATCATTGATTTAAATTAAATATTACAAAGTATGTAACCACGGCACGCAGCGCCGCGGTGATTGTAGGACTGGGCGGGGCAGGTCCGGCTTGGTTTGACGACAAATAACTTATACATTAGTACTCCTGCCTGCCACAGGCGGGCTTAAAAACTGA
Organism: Rutpela maculata; assembly: GCA_936432065.2. Taxonomy (NCBI): domain Eukaryota; kingdom Metazoa; phylum Arthropoda; class Insecta; order Coleoptera; family Cerambycidae; genus Rutpela; species Rutpela maculata. The sequence goes on along the minus strand of OW386291.2, from coordinate 139,265,293 downwards.
GATTAAAATTAAAAATGTGTCCAAGCTTATTAAAAGAAAACACTGTAAAAAAGTATCACTCACTAGTTAAGGCACTTATTTAATTTTGGTTGCTGGCACGAGAAAATAAAACTCAGCGAAAAAACCCGTTCGGAGCAATTCCACTCTGGTGATCTTCCTGCCGCCAAGAAAATGTGGAAATTAAAAGAAGATATAGTTCGAAATATTTTGGTTTTTGAGAATTTATTGGTCAAGAATTTAAAAACAAAAAAGGACAAAAGAACAAAAGGGTAAAACAAATAGAACGTATAAAGGGAGTAGGGAAAGTTGGTTGTAAGTTTTAGTAAAGATTAAAGATGGGGAAGCAAGAAGTTGTCGTATATGATAGTATGCCGGAAAATAGGCAACGCTTGGTATGGTACGGGGTGTCGAATATCGAAAAGGATTGCATTATGCTGTTTGATTCAACGGATTAGATATATTATTGTGAAATAGATATACAGTGCGTGACATTTAATACCGCAACACTCCGTTATTTTCGAACGCTTTTAATTTTTTAAGATATAATGCTCGATGAGCTTTATCTGAGTGTTTTGAAAAGTTTGTAATTTTCATATTTTCAAGGCCTTCTAAGCTTCTCTAAATGGGTCGAAATTTCGAGATCGACTATTTGGCAATTTTTTATCGGCAAACTGGATAGCGTATTCGATTCGCAGTTGTCTCAAATACCTCTATACAAAATTTTAGCTCGATACCTCATATAGAGTGTTTGTTATTCAATACCCAAATTTAAAATTTCTCGCTTTTCGACTGGCCCTGTATAAAAGTCGATTAGATTTACTAAAAAGATAAAGTAGTCATCCCAAGGAACAATTTTAGTTTCTTAATTGTATATAAGGGTGCTATAAAACTATTTTTAAAATGCCTTGAAAAATCTATTTTGCTGTAACAATATCCTTAATACCATCATTAAGCGACTTGTAGACTAAAAGGGCCCACCCTTATGAAGGTTGTTAAGGCCTTTTTAAATTCCATCATAAAACTACTTAGTGAGGCATAGTGCTGCTATTGAAAAACTTGTTCGGGACGTTTTAAAACCTTTCTTAAAACATATTTTAAAGCTGTCAGAAGCTTTTCTATTAGCTTCCTGCGTTTCTAGAAAACGTCTAGAAGGCTACCTTAAAACTGGTTTTTAAAACCATATTAGAACTGAGAAGCTATAAGAATGTCCACGAAGGAATCCAAATAATTTTATTATTGCATTTATTTTTTCTAAACTGATTTAAGCAAACACACCATCAGACTTATTGAAGATAAAATGGAATTTGAAATGTATAAAGCGTAGAGCACTATACCCTCTCTAAGGCCGATTTAAAAGGTAATAAAAAGCCATCAGGTATGACAAAAAAATTAAAACCAACGGCAGTTTATCGTTAAAACTACATAAGAAAGGCCCAAAAAACAAGAGCCCCTCAGAAATAATAATGATTTTAATATCCATACAAAATTTGCATAGACACACGTAATCAGCAAATTTAAAAAAGTGGGCTGCTTCTCGGTTCCCACGGTAATTTTCAGTCGTTTCTTGTAATTCTACCTTAATTTGCTAACGAAAAAGTGATAATTATTGGTAATTATAATTGTGAGATTGACCTTGAATATTTTTATATAACAAGAAAAACATGGCCGGCCAACTAAAAACCTAATTGTCATTTTACAGTCCTCTCCAGTGTTGCCAGGTCTAGTGAAATTTCACTAGATCTGGTGATTTTTTTAAAATCTAGTGATTTAGTGGAAACTTTTATGAAAATGCTCATTTTTAATGATTTTTGAATCATCCAATTTATTGCCCTCTACTGGTAGGTAGACAAACATTAAATTCGAGTTGCGATCCATTTAATACAGAACTGTTCACGTTAATCGCTACCACGGTCAGTAAACTCTACGGTTACCTCGATCAGCAGCTCTTAGACGAGAGAGACGCGCGGAGAAGGGAATCGAATGAAAGAGACAGACATATCTGATTTCCGTGCAAAAGACACAGACAAAGATGCCTCTACAGCTGACGTAGGCTGTAGACCCTAACAGAATCTCTTTCATTCGATTCCTCGCTCCGCGCGTCTCTCTCGTCTAAAAGCTGCTAATTGAGGTAACCGTATAGTTTATTGACCGTGAATCGCTACAATCGAATAGGCTGGGCTCGTTGCCCTCTAGCGTCTCGTAGACAAACAGTACTTTCTAGTTACAAACCATTAATACAATACAGAGTACGAAGTCTGGCAACGAAATAATCAGATAGAGGACGCTCAAAGCTATGCTGTGCTCAGAGAGCTCAAGAAAATTACGTGTCCTACAGACACTGCAACTTTTGAAAATTAAAGATGAGAGCTTTAATTTCAAATCTAGTGAAATTTTAGTAAGATTTAGTAACTTTTTAAAGCGTCGTCTGATAACTTTTAAAATTTTGATCTGGCAACACTGGTCCTCTCATTAAACTATATATTCTAATAATGGTAATGACCTAGAACATTTACTCTAAATGAAGCCCTTTTAGTCTTTTTGTATACTATCACAAATAATCCCTTCCTTACAAAAATGCAAATGCACTTGGCGAAGATCACATGGACTTGATAAAAGCTGTAATAAAACGTTTGGGACGTTGACATTTGATACAAGAACTTAAAACTTAACCTCAAAATTATTTGTATGTGTGTGTGTGTGTGTATTAACAGTCCTTTTAAAATGGCCACTCTTTTTTATTTTCTTCCACCTTTCCAAAAAATACTTAATTACACATCAGTAAGTCGTGAAATGATTTTAATTAACACACACACACACATGCATCAACGACACTTCAGGCAGACATATTGTTTATTATTTTTATAATAAACGTTTTATTGAGGTTTTGGAAAGTGTTTTATGGAATTAAAATTTGCCTTTTAGATTTATAGAGGCCTTTTTTTCTTCACAACAGTTTCATCACAAGATTTATCAAGAATGTTTTAAGAGTCTAGTTTTGTAATGGCCTTTAATAAGTACTAATAGGCATTGAAAATGTCTAGTTTTAAAAAGGATTTAAAATGTCTTAAAATGGAATTTAAGACGTTCATAAAACTAATTAGCTTTATTTAGAGTTTTATGTAGGTTACGATAAATCCATTACAAATACATATTATCCTAGAAGCAAATTAGCTTTATAATTAGGTCTTACAGAATGCTTTAAAACTTACTATTAAGAGCAAGTATACTTGAAGCCTAAAAGGCCTTAACTACAACATCAATAAAGCACATGACTATTTCCTAACCCTGACAAACCTTTCTTAAAACCTCCTCAAGTCTAAATGACTTTTAAATTGTTCCTTGGGATTCGACTTATCCAATTTGCCGATAAAAAACTGCCTAATAGTCGATCTCGAAATTTCGACCCATTTAGAGGAGCATAGTAGGCCTTGCAAATATGAAGATTATGAATTTTTCAAAACAGTCAAATAAAGCCCATCGAGCACTGTACATGGTGTTTCAGCTAAAAGTCCCCGGGTCATTATCTCGTAAAATAATAACGATACTTAAAATTTGTAAATCGCGGATAATTGACACCAAAAAAGGTCTTAAATAACTGCAGTTAGAATTGTTCCTTCGCAGTGCACAGAGATGGCGCTGCGGTCAGAAATTATTTTTTGATGGCTGGAACCTTGAAACATCATTCATATGATTAATGAATGAATTGTGAATAATTTTGACTTTGTAAAAAATTTTGTGAGCTGCTTAATGTTGCAAGCGTTATGGTGACCCCATTTTATTTACACACAAAAGTGAATCTTGTAACCAAATTCAGCTCTGACCTATGGCAGAAGTCAATTTTATCATGATATATGTTCCATAGAACTAGTAGACCCATTATAAATACTTGTAACGATGAGTTTTCACTAAAACCATCCAGCTGCTGGACTATTGCTCCAAAATTAAATCCGTTACTCCAATTCCAGTTGGCCTATAAAACGTTGTTCGATTTGCTGTCTTTCTGTCTTTACTTCTGCAGGCATGCTAGATGTGGTTTATGAAAGTTCATAGTCCTATTTTTAGTTCTATAGGAGTCCACTGTGCGAGAGAAATGATGACAGGAACTGAAGCATTTTCGTGTAAGTAAAGGAAAAATATGTCATACAATAATATTGTAAATTACCCTTCGCGGACTAGTGGCTATCCTATGGTACCACCTTATGTATGTAAAAATGAACTTTGACAAAAATAATGAATTATTGAAATAATGAAATTATGTGAATTTTGTGACGAAAAAAAATGTATTGATCTTCTTTCTCATTATCTGAAATAATGTTGAAAATCGTTTGCCATGGATTGTTTGATTTTATGTATGCGGTAGAACAATGATGGGGCCCTACTAGTGTACCGGCGTGAGCCCCCAAAGATGCATATTTAGCGAGCAACCTATCAAAAGAAACTATATATGAAAATGTTATCCAATCTATAAGTTGGTATAAGGGGTAGTTACAGCCCAGAAAGTAATTTTTTTTAAAACATGTGTTTTTACTTACCATTTTTACTCTACTATTCGATAAAAAATCATGACAGAGGATATTTCTTTATGCCAAAATGTTCACAATTATTTGCTGAATTCGTCCATATATACCAACTATATAAAAATCGCAAAACTAATCATTCACGGTAAATCAAAGGGGGAGTAACAGTGTGTGTGCTACGGTAAGTCTAAACTTCTATTGGCCATAACTTTTGATTTTACGCTTACCAAAATTCTGATACATACATAGAAAACTTTGTTATTCTCTTAGCTTTAATTTAAGTACAAATACATGGAGCTACGTATTTCATTTTGTGATAATAATAGCATAAATTATAACGCAATGTCACGAATTTCTGCGCACCAAAGCTAAGTCGGTCTTATGAATGCATGGCCATGCGCGCTCGAAAAATCGACCTTATTGCTGATTTGCATAAGGGTATGGAAGGGAAATTATGCCGTTAACTCATTTTATAGGGCTTTATTGAGCTGTAATAATGAACAATTAAAATTAAGTATGTAAAGTAAAATGTTTTTCTCATGACTTTTTAAACATATAAACACTTTTACTTAATAATAAATTGACAGTTACAAAATAAATAAAAAGTTATTGTAGGAAACAAAACTTAAAAGCGATTTTACATTTTTAGGATTATTATTCCGTACATATAGGTCAATACAGCAAAAGCTGTATAGACAGATTTTATGAACAAAAATAGCATTGCTTTAATTGGTTCATTCAAAATGAAAATGTTTATTTCTAATAAAACTTATTTGCGATAATGTCAAATAGTCAAATGACAAGGAAAACCATCACTGAACCTCATCTCATGCAATATACACATGTATAAAAGAACAGAGGTGTCAACAAATATTAGGCTACAAGTATGAGCGTCCACAAAAATATTTTCAGGGGGAGCATTAAACTAAAGTGAAAAAACTAAATAAAAATAAAACTAAAGTAAACAATAAGACATCTACTAAAAAACCGCTGCCCAAGGAATCACTACTTCCACATCCAGATTCTCTATCCAAGTCACTCACAACGAAAAAACTTTGTATGTGAAAATAATTGTTTATGGAACTTTAATAATATAATATTTGCAATCCTCTACCCCAAAAACCCATAAAACGATACCCCACATCGGTAGTGGGGTGGGGGTGGTGATAGGGGGGTGGTAATGGGGGGTGGATGAAGTAAACAAAATATTTTGAGGTTTTTGGTTCCTGTACATACACTAAATCACAATTTTTTTTCATCCCCTTTAATAAGGAGGTGGGGGTGGTAATGGGGGTGGCTAATGCCAAAATTTTTTTTGAGACCTTAACTTCTCTTATATATACTAAATACCAATTTCATGGACTCTTACCTGCTTGATTTACCCATTTACCTCAAATTTACCCCAATTTACCCCCCAACCCTTCGACGGAACAAGATGAAAATATAATCTAGTTCTAGATCTCGTTAAAGTACATATGTATACCAAATTTCAAGTCAATATCTTAAACGGTTCAAGAGTAAACGTGCGCACAAAAAAAAGTTACAGACAGACAGACAGACAGACCGACAGACAGACAGAAATTTTGTTTTCGCTCAAACTTAAAATCTTGACGTTTCATGACATTTTAAGCCTATTTGGACAATAAAAAGTTTTAAAAATTTTCTTGTCGTTACTATACTTCCACTGGACGTGGAAGTAATTACTAGTTCGTATGGGGTACCACAGACCGCAGGGCAGTGTGCTAGGGTCTCTTTTATTTATTATATATGTGAATGATATAAATCATGTCCTAAGAAGTTCATATATAAGCCTTTTTGAGGATGAGGAATATATGTATCTGAAAAAAATCAAATTGAAATCACAGATATAATGAATAAAGAGCTTTGTATGTTATATATATGGTTATGTACAAAAAAAATTGAAACTCTATAATGACAAAACTAAATGTATGGTTCTTGGAACTAAAGCTAATTGCCGAAAATATTTAAATGATCAACTGTTTCTGTACATTAATAATGCGAAAGTTGAATTTGTAAGTTAAATTAAATATTTAGGAATTATTTTAGATCGATAGTTGACGTTTTCAAAATATATTGATTATCTATGAAAGAACATAGGCAAAACCAACCAATTGGGTTGGATTTCAGTGGAACAAAGTATTGAAACAACTTTAATATATAAAATCGAGAAAAATCTAATACCTACCTACCTTAAACCCTTCTTAGTTAACAGATCGAAACAATTATTTGGTAAGGTCTGCTGAAAACAGCAACATGAACACAAAAATATCATTCTTAAAAAAATCAACTTTAAGCGATGGTCTACGCGTATTCAATGCTTTGCCCACGGAAATCAAATATTTAGTAATTTAAAATTGTTTACTAAAATGTTACTAAATTATATATAGACGACAGAGCACAAAATAATAAATGACTATGTACAAATATGTTACTTTTGAAGATAGCTTATGCTAAATAAACTTTATTCTATTCTATTCTAAATACATATTCACCTACAACATATAAAATACGACATATAAAATATATACCAATTCGTAATAATTTACGGATTGGTATTTGCTTGTCACTGCCCACCATACATGCTTTAACTGGATGCAACACGATTAGTGCTTTATACGGGATTGGAAAAAAAATTGCATACACCTTTTTAAAACAAAATAAGAGCACGCTTGAACTTGATAAAGCGACAGCCTTTATAAACGATGCCGTCAAAATTGCTCGCAGATATGTTCCATTGCTATACAAATCAAAAACTTGTAAAGATATAGATGATTTAAGGTACAATCTTCTTCAAAATTCGACCATTGCTAATTTTCGACCAATTGAGGATTCCTTTATACATCACGTAAGACGTTTCTTGTTACAAGCAAAAATTTGGTGTAATAGTCATGACTCATCGTATAGGGCAAATCCTGTTGGAATGGGATGGTCCTTTGATGGAAATTATATTTTACCAGTGATGTCTATTTGGAAACAGCGCATAAGGAAGTACGCGAACTTACCTATATCATAAGGACAAGGATGCATGTGATATTTTAAAATGTGAGTGTTTTAACGCTGGTTTAAAATGTAGTGATATATGCAAATGTCCCTTATTTTGGAACAATATGGAATTGGAAGTTTTATAGGCATCTAGCAGAGAAGATGAATTTTAAACTGTATGTTACATCTGTAGACATGGTTACACAGAGCAAATCTAGTTATTTGCGATACTGTTAAATTTTTCAGCAGATAGGGATATATTTTACTCTAATGTCGTAGGTGAATATACATATTGGCTCCCCTTAAGAATATTTTTGTGGACGCTCATGCTTGCAGCCTAATATTTGTTGACATTTTTTGTTTTTTTTGTTATGTATGTGTATATTGCAAAAGATTTAGTGATGGCTTTCCTTGTCATGTGACTGTTTGACATTATTTCACATTAAAATATTATTAAAAATAAATATTTTCAACTTGAATGGACAAAATAGAGCAATAATGGCTGTCTGTACAACTTTCGCTGTTTGATGCTTTTACTATTCGAGAATTTTCATTACACACTATATATACGAAATAATAATTCTAACAATGTAAACTCGCTTTTAAGTTTTGTTCCATATACATACAATAACTTCTACTTTTAACAAGAACTTTTTGTTTAGTATGTAACTGTCAATTTATTAATAAAAGTGTATATATTTTTAAAAATCATGAGATAAAACATTTTACTTCACATACTTAATTTTAATTGTTCATGATTACAGCTCAAAACCTTATAACACGAGTTAACGGCATATTTTCCCTTCCATGCCCTTATGCAAATCAGCAATAAGGTCGATTCATAAGACCGACTTAGCTTTGGTACGCAGAAATTCGTGACATTGGGTTACAATTTATACTATGATTATCACAAAATGAATACGTAGCTCCATGTATTTGTACTTAAATTAAAGCTGAGAGAATAACAAAGTTTTCTATGTATGTATCAGAATTTTGGTAAGCGTGAAATCAAAAGTTATGGCCAATAGAAGTTTGGACTTACCGTCGCACGCACACTGTTACTCCTCCTTTGATTTACCGTGAATGATTAGTTTTGCGATTTTTAAATAGTTGGTATGTATGGACGAATTCAGCAAATAATTGTGAACATTTTGGCATAAAAAAATATCCTCTATCATGTAGTTTCATCGAATTAGAGTAAAAATGGTAAGTAAAAACACATGTTTTTAAAAAAATTACTTTTTGGGCTGTAACTACCCTTTATACCAATTTATAGATTGGATAACATGCATTTTGTGATGTAATAAGTTATTACTAATATTTTGATATATAGTTTGCTTTGTTCTACTCCATTGATAGGTTGATGATACAATTTGAATGGGCGGCCGCTGCATTATACGTGTAGAGATACGCAGCACTGAAGATCCACTAGTAAAACATATTTGAGGCGCTCGCGCGCAAACCCCGATAAATCCACAAAAAGTCAATTTTGAGTTTGTAATAGTTTCATGTATGTTAGACTAAACTCTACAAGCCTATATAATCTTTGGTAACCAAAACGCCATAAATCCCATATAAATCTAATGTTAAAGTTGACCGTTCCGAACAAAACTAGATAAATCCAATATCGGGATCAAAAGCAGATAAATCCATTTTTATACAATACACTGTCATCCATTGTGAGGTAGAAAAGTTAATATTGATTGACGTTTGAAAAAGTTCTCTGTAATATGACTATTTACTGTAAAAACCTACTTCTCTTCTAGAAATAAAGAAGACAACTGCAAGACATTTTATTACCAATATATTATAACGGTTTTATCTGAAATTTTAACAGATATTGAGAATTAATTTTTGTTAACAATGAATGTTTTTATTTATTTTTAATAAATTATTAATGTTGTCAAAATTTATTTTTCGGCATCTTTAATGTTTTATTTTAAAGCAAAAATCGATTAAATTCGTATTTACATAGCAAAATCCGATAAATCCAGCAAGAAAAGTTAAAAAAAAATAAATAAATAAAGTAGCATTGTTCTTATTTTTTGGTCTTATATTCTACAGCCTAGAAGATATTTTTTGACTTAAAAAGAACAAAAAAAGACTTATTGGTTTTTGCTTGAGAAGTTTTTTGTAATTTCCCACAACTTTGTGTATGTGGATTTATCGGGGTTTGCGCGTGAGCGCCTCAATTTGAATCTTGAACTATCCATTTAAAAAAATGGATAATGATAGTAGTAGGTACTGGTAGACAATAACGTCACCTTCAAAATATTTTCCAGATAAGAAGTATCTAAGAGTAGACATCCTTGCGTATATTGATGATAATTATAAGATTCATAAAACACAGTTATTTAAAATGCGGTGCAGAAGTAGTTTCCACAAACGCCAACACTCGATCACTACCTTCGAATACTATCACTCCAATACTATCACTCGGCGCGTATTTCGCTAACGTGTTAACATGATCTGGAGGTGATTCAAGTTTTATCAGTTTTAATCATCTCCAAACGATGTCAACATAGATGACGAAACTCGCGTCGACTAATAATATCCGAATGTATAGTCTAAACAATAAGAGTGGACAGCAGATCAAAAAATGAACAGTATTTTAATAAAAGGAAATAGCAAATAAATACAGTGTGTCCCAGGATAGATGTAACGAGAGGTGTAATGGACCAAAAATTTTGGAATGGTATTTGGGGATCGAGTCCTGCTTGTTGTAAAACTAAAGTATACCAAAAATGACTTGATTTGGTGTTCTACAGGGTGTTTTATAAGTTGTAAAAATCACCACTAATAAAGTACCTTTATTTTTCAAAATATGAAAAAACTCCATTAAGAAAAGTTATTTAGAATGCAATTTTATGTCTCTATACTAAATTTTAGGAATAAATTATTTTTTTCAAACTTCCAAAAACAAGTTTAATAATTATGTCATAACGACCATACTTTTTATTAAAATTAGGAAAATAATTTTGCTACATCGCAAAATAATATATTTATCTCGGAAACCGACTATATTTACTACAGTAAATATCACTTGGGTGGTTAAATTCATATCTCTTTTACGACGTGATTTTTAAAGTAACTCTTGGCAAATATAACGTAAAATTAAAGCTGGTGTTTCAGTTCATATACCGGAAATCATAAAACTGCAAGGAATTGAGTCTCCAATATGTACTTCAGTCAACTTTTGTCGTAAAACAAGGGATTTTAAGAACGTGCAAGCGTCTAATACAAATGAAATACGTTGGCGAAATAATAAAATAAAATTAGAAAATTAAAAAACCGCTGCCTAAGAAATCACTATACTTCCACATTCACACCTGTCCAAGTCTCTTAAAGCGAACAAAATTACGATATTATATTTGCACTCCGCTATGTGGGACTAATATTGTTCATAGAACTTTAATAATATAATATTTCAAATCGTCTACCCAACAATCTATACAACGATATGACACAGACATTATCACAATTGTTTTTTTTACCTTTTAATAATGCGGTGAGGTTATAGTCTGTTTTTAAACCAGGAGGACCGTTTCAAATTTACCCCGCTAAATCATACATCTGTGATTGGATATGCCTTCGTCAGTTTTACACAAGGCAATAATCGTTTTTGGCATATATGTCTACTATTCAATTTTCGTAGTCTTTGCGGTTCGTATATTAATAAGTATCAGTTAATCAGTTTTTTATATCAGAAATAGAAAGAAAAACATTTCTTTTTAAAACTAAGTACTTGGCGTTTTTATAGTGCGTAAACTCTTAAAAAAAACCGCTGCCTAGGGAATCACTACTTCCACATCCAGACTTCCTATCTAAGTCTCTTACAATGAAAATACTATATTTGCACTCCACTAAGTGGAAATAATTGTTTATGGAACTTTAAAAACCCATAAAATGGTATGCCCCATCAGTAGTAGGTGATGGTGGTGGTGGTGGTGGGGGTGAATGAAGTGAAAAATATTCTTGAAAACTTATTCTTGTACACACACTAAATCACAATATTTTGTCACCCCCTTTAATAATGGGGGGTGGGGGTGGTAATAAAGGTGTTGCCAAAAATGTTTTTGAGACCTTAGCTCCTCTTATGTTTACTAAATACCAATTTCATGCACTCTTAATTGCTTGATTTACCTATTTACCCCCGTTTACTTCAACTCTGCAACGGAATAAGATCAATATATAATCTAGTTCCAGATCTCATTAAAATACATACGTGTGCCATATTTTAAGTCAATATCTTAAACGGTTCCAGAGTAATCGTGAGCGCCAAAAAGATACAAGACTAACAGACAGACTGACAAATTTATTTTATTCAAACTTAAACTCAAAATATTGACGTTCCATGACATTCTAAGCCTATTTGTACAATGAAAATTTTCAAAAATGTTTCTTGCGTTAGTATACTTCAACTGAATGTGGAAGTAATACGCAGAAAATAGCATGACAAAGATATAAAAAATCATTTTGTGCCATGGACTACACATAGAAGTAAAGCATATACTTCAAGCATTTTCTTTAATGAAAGCCACTACGCATTCATACTTCTTGATGAAACCCACTGCACATCCATTTTACTCGAGGAAACCCACTGCGCATCCATACCACCTGAGGTAACCTACTACTCATCTATACACTCGTGGTAACCTACTGCGCATCAATGGTACTTGAGGAAAACCACTGCACATCCATAATACTCGAGGAAACCTACTACGCATCCATACTACTTGAAGTAACCCACTGCGCATCTATAATACTATAGAAAAGCCACTGCGCATCCATACTACTAGAGGTAACCTACTCGGCATCGATGGTACTCGAGGAAAGCCACTGCGCATCCGTAATACTCGGGGAAACCTACTGCGCATCCAAACTACTCGAAGTAACTTTAATAACATGATATTTGAAATCGCCTACCCCAAAAACCTATAAAACGATATGCCACATTGGTAGTGAGGGTTGGGGTGGTGGTAGAGGGTGGAGGTGGGGGTGGATTAATTAAAAAAAAATTTGAGGGCTTGTATACACTCTAAATTACAATTTTATTTTTTTCACCCCCTTTAATAATGGGAGGGGGGTAGTAATGGGGGTGGCTAATGCCAAAAAAATTTTTGAGGCCCTAACTTCTTTTACACACACTAAATACCAATTTTATGGACTCTTACCTGCTTGATCTACTTATTTACCCTCATTTACCCCAATTTACCCGTCAACTCTTCAACGGAATAAGATGAAAATATAATCTAGTTCCAGATCTCGTTAAAATACATACGTGTACCAACTTTCAAGTCAATATCTTAAACGGTTCCAGAGTAATCGTGCGCACAAAAAAAAGTTACAGACAGACCGACAGACAGAAATTTTTTTTACTCAAACTTAAAATCTCGACGTTTCATGACATTCTAAGCCTATTTGAACAATAAAACTTTTTTTAAATTTTTTTGTCGTTACTATACTTCCACTGGATCTGGAAGTAATAAAATATACGGACTAAATTTCTGGTCAAAAACCATAAAACATTCCGTATCTCAAAAACGGTTCATATTCAACGGTAAGTATAGGGGTGTTTTGAACTCAGCTGAGTGTGCTCTACCTTCCACTAGGGTATGTTCGTTCTGGGACACCCTGTATATCTATTGTTACAAATCTATAAAATGTCTCATCATTCATAAAAATTACAGTTTTATATTCTTTCTGAAAGTTTACATACAATAAGAGGATAAATAATATACATATTTACATGGTCAACTAGAATTTTTTTTTTTTTTCATCGAATGCATGGCTCGAACAATGATATAGCTATTGGCACAGTGAATGCCGACATATATTTCTGACAGAATTACAAAAATAGTTTTTTTCAGACTTAATTTAAAAAAGAAAACAAAATTTTATGTAGCTATATAACTGTGCTTATATCGTGCGTGTAATTGCGAAATGGGCATGTATATCCACATAGTAAAACCCGCCTGCCGGCCGGCACGGCACTCGACTACTGAAGTATCGAAGTATCCCAGCTCTGTTAGATAGATTAAAGAATATTATACCGTGTGTGTAGTCGCGGGCTAGGTATGGGGAGTAAGAATTACAACATCGCGTGTGCCAGCTGGCTGAAATGAAATTACAGAGCTGGGATGCTCCACCGACGGACGAATTTGCGGCTGCCAGTGTTGTCAGATTTCTCGCGCTACGTGAATGTACATGCCTAATGGGAAATTACACGCACGGTATATGATATAGATAGGCAACTCTCAGGGATTTTTTAAACAGCAAAACTTACGTCGCGGGTGGCGCTGTATTCCCGCCTTTTTGATACAGGCGGGATTGACATAGGCGGGAATTTTAAATGATTTTCAAACAAATTGCTTAGACCATCATTAGATTACAAAAGTTCTTTGACAAAGATTTTTTATAAAAGATATTTTATGAGATGAAATATCTATCAAGTTACTCATAAAATATCTTTTATAAAAGATCTTTGTCAAAGAACTTTTATAGTCTAACAGTGGCCTTAAAATTAAATATGTCATTTCAAAACTAGAAATTGATCGTTTATTAATTTAACGAAAAATCATTACAATAAATATAATAATATTTAAACATACATTTAAAAAGTAACTAACGTAAGTAAAATTATTACAAAAGTATTAAGATGTTGAAACTGCGTTGAAATAAGTAAAATTTTAATGTAACTAATGTACCAAAACACCTATATATAATACAATTAAATAATAGCGGGTTTATACGTGCATGGATTTAGTAGCGCCAGTACATATTGGCACGCCAGTAAAAAATATTGCACGTATAAACAGTAACTGGCGAGCATGCATCAATGCATGCAAGGTCAAAGCTTGCTCGCCAGTAACTGTTTATACTTGTAATATTTTTTTACTAGCGTGCCAATATTTACTGGCGTCACTAAATCCATGCACGTATAAACCCGTTATAACATATATTTTCACGTCCTTCACTAATATTAAGTGGTGTGAATCAGTCTTTTTGGAATTTAGATTTTTCATTATCATATAGGTTACAAAAAAGTGACATTGATTGTGAAACGTCATAAGTAATGTATTTGAATAATGTTAATCCAGAAGAAAAACATACGTATTTTTGTTTTTTTTTAACTTTTTTTGCACCATTCGATGGGAATGATTTCGATTTATAACAAATGTAAAAATTGACGTGAAAAATTCACAAATACAATGCGACTGCACATAACTGCGATTGTATTTATTATGTAAATAATGTAACCTAATATTTTATACATGTCCGTCATTACAAGACTGAAAAACTTTTTCATCGGTAAACACAACATTGGTCCAAAACTCCAACGGGTGATAGACACAATTTAAACAAAACATAATGCGGGCTTGCTTCTGTTCTTCTGTTAATATGGTCTTCTTGGCACTTGTACAGTTTTTTATTTTCGATTTTCCTATCCTTCGGCTAGCTGCTGACCTCGACACTAGAAAATGTGTCATGAACACAGCGTCTCCTGCTGTTTGAAACGGATTTTTCCTCAAATAGCCAAGGAGTGCTTCATCTTGAACGAGATTTGAACTTCTCGATAGGCCTGAACCGTCTTTTCTCTTTACGCTACCTTCCTCCTCCCACTTTTCTTCACACTCATAACAGTACTTTTATTCAATTGATAATGGTTAGCAACTGTTCTGATAGACCATCTCTCTTCAATTTTAGAGAGTATTAAAATTTTTTCATGTTCAGTTAATTTTGGCATTGCCAAGATATGACACTGACAAATAAATAAAGAATTATTTAATAAGGCGAAAAATAGGTGTAGAGATTTCATTGCACAGAAGTGTACAACCCATCAGTCTTTCGTTTTTAGTCAATTTCTCGGGAGTCACGTTCTTTGCAAATCAATAATAGATACCTATACATGTTGGAATTTTTCGAAGTCGCAACACGACGTGAACACATCACTTAATACAGATTACAGTTTTTAATATTCAACAGAACAGCGTCGCTTCTAGTCAATTTCATTGGAATCTCACATTATTTACAAATAAGCAAATGGACTGCTGCTCTATGGATTTAATAATTATTAGCTTAATGTCCAGAACACAAAGCACAGATGTAAACAATAATGGCGTGACAATTGACAGTAGTGACAGTCGGGCAAGATAAATATTTGCGCAGCCTAGCCATCGTGTGATTCAAGTACAAGTAGCGACAGAGCGACGTAAGTTCCAACTAAACACGATGATTTTGAAATATAATAGAAGTGCGCAGGGCCTGCTCTGTTATTTCATTTTAGTCAACTGGCACACGCGATGTTGTAATTCTTACTTCCCATGTCTAACGTTCCGTTACACGCACGGTATACACTTCTTACATTTCTACACATATACATACATGTATACATTTTTTTTTTCTACTAAATTAATTAATAGCTAGAATAATTCATGGATCACAAAATGTCTGGCAAGATATTGTGAATAATAAGAAAGAGAAAATCCTCTAACCACAATAATTTGTTAGTTATGGTCTCTTATGGCATTTTCGAATGTTTTTCGATGCAATTTTTCTAAAAAAACTCTTTGTAAATTCATCCGACGTAATGAGTTAAATTAAGAAGATGGAGGACACGATTATTCATAAAACTATTAAAGAAAATAATGGTCCAGAGGTGTTACCATAAGCTAGCCAACAAAAATTTGCTAGAAAGTAACGATGTGCCGAGAATACCGCTACATTAAAGAATTCTGCATACGTGTGAATTTTAAGTAAAAACCAGTTTCTACGCTTAATACAAAAAATCAACAAGCGTAGAAACAGTCAGAATGCAGTAAAACAGACTACTTTTTGATTCGAAGTGTTTAAATATTTTATTCACTCGTTTCCGTAATTGAGGTTTGCTGAAATAATTTTCTCAATTTATTACGATTCCCAACTTCCATGTTTGCAAATCTAAAATTCCCTTATGCACTTACCAGTCCAAAGTACTTTTATTGGGTGTGCAATAAATTAAATGCTTGCTTACAAAATATGCAGCAGAACATGGTGAATAATTATGTGATTTACTGCGGTACTTCCGCTTGTAAGCCCATCATTAATTACTGTTATATAAAACTGTTTTCCGACAGTTAGTAAAATTCAAGTCACATTTAAATTATAATTCTGATTTACTGTGGAATGATTCAAATTACATTTATATATTTTACAATTATGAAGTTATTTATAGGAATATAAAGCAAATTGTAATGTGGAATTCCTTTTTCGAATAAAACAAAGCGATGTTTCACCCGTAGAAATTGAGAGCTTAACTTTGATAGGTTCTATTGGAACATAAAAATTCTAGCTCTTGTTTGGGCTTACATAGTTGAAAATGCAGCGTACATTTTCACATATGGGGTATTGTCTCAGTAAAAGTGAAATATTGGCAACATTTATTTGGGGTTTTTGCAATTGATTCGATATAATTGAGGAGACATTATGTAGGTATTATACAAACATCTTTACAGTATTAATAATGTCATTATGAAGAAGGGATATCAAGTCCTACTCTAAAATGAGAGAGAATGGTTTTATTAAATATTTTTGAAAGAGTTTAAATTAAAATAATGAATAAATAACAAACAAAACATTATTTTTGTTAAATATCACTATACAGGGTGATTTTTTTTTAACCTGAAACTTTCAAATATCTCGAATAGAGGAGCGAAAAGGAGGTAAAATTGTGTCGTTTTTTTTATGAGCTTAGAACAAGATCAGACACAGTGGGTATTACCAATAACATCATTTTACACATCAAACACAAAATACGACATTTTTTAGTGGTCACAGATATTCTTATTTGAAAAAAAGTGTAAAATTTAATTTTTTTTAAATCATGTTTTTTTGTACATCCATTGCCATATCTCAAAAATGAATTGAGCTATCGATGTGAACTTTTTTTTGTTATAAAACACACACTTAAGCGCTTCTCTCTATTCATAGGATTGCTAATAAAAAAAAATGTGAACATGCCAAAAACGTAGATGACCCTGAAAGTTTAGAGAATACGCCATCAAATTTTCACTAAGCGAGGAACTTTTTTGTTTTTGAAAATTTTGTGAAGAAAATGAAGTCAATAGACTAAAAAAGTTTTTAGAAAAAAAATATTTTCATTATTAGCAATAGTTTGCTAGTTACGAATTTTTTAGTATGGAGAAATTGTCGAAGCGTACGCGCGGCACTTAAGAATAATAATGATTAAGTATTGTGTGTAACGGAACTTTTCATTATTATTTTTTTATCTTTAGGACTGTTTTATCACGTTTTAGGATCTGAAAGGATAACTTATTTTTTCCAGTGACACATTAAGGACTAAGGTTGAAGGCAAAAAGGAATTAAAAATCTTAAATGGAGTATGCATTGCATTGGGATCTCGGAAACGGTGAAAAATAATATTATAGTAAAATGGAAAAAATGTTGCGCAACTAAGGGGTTAATAAAATCCCATAAACAGAAGTTTAGGAAAAGTAAGTCCCTATCCGAAACTCCCATGCATTGCATTTTTACCCTAGATCCACACAATAACACAGGTCGACAAAAAAAAAATTCTGCTCCAAGGACTAAACCTATCATGCCTTAAGTATTTTTGTGTGTTGAATCCGAATTTTCCACTTAGATTTCGAGCAAACGTCAAACATTGTCAAAGAATCGTATTTTGACGACAAAAACCGGGATTTACTCGAAATCTACGCGGTAAAAAAAAATTTAAATTGAAAATTCGGATTCAGCACACAAAAATACATAAGGAATGATAAAATACGGTTTTTTGACAATAAAAACCGGAATTTACTAGAAATCTACGCGGTAGAAAATTTTTTAAATAGAAAATTCGGATTCAGCACACAAAAATACTTAAGGCATGATAGGTTTAGTCCTTGGAGCAGAATTTTTTTTTGTGGACCAGTGAATTGAGTAAACGTGTTATTTTCGCCTAAATTAGGTAAAAAAAAAAGAAAAAAACATCCTAAATTAAGTGTTTTTCAATTTTCTAATTATAGTCTTGTCTATAGGCTTGTGCACAAGTTTATCTTTTTCTTCTATTACTACGCCACATAAAATTCACTCCATTTTACAATGAAACTTAGATTGCTTATTTATCTTAAATATTTTTTAATTAGATAATCCACGCACAATTCGCACAATGACCATACGTTCTACAATATAATACAAGTGGTAATAAGAGAGAGAATACCGTTACACATTTTACTTCCACATTCAGTGGAAATATAGTATGGACAAAAATATTTTTGAAAATTTTTATTGTCCAAATAGTCTTAGAATGTCATGAAATGTCGAGATTTTTAGTTTGAGCAAAAAAAATCTGTCTGTCGGTCTGTCTGTAACTTTTTTGTGCGCACGATTACTCTGGAACCGTTTAAGATATTGTCTTGAAATTTGGTACACGTACCATGTATTTTAACGAGATCTGGAACTAGATTATTCCATTAAAGGGTTGGGGGTAAATGGAGGTAAATAGGCAAATCAAGCAAGTAAGAGTCCATGAAACTGGTATTTAGTATATATAAGAGAAGCTAAGCTCTCAAATTTTTTTTTTTGGCATTAACCACCCCCATTACCAACTCCAACCCCATTATTCAAGGGGGCGAAAAAATAAAATTGTCTTTTAGTGTGTGTACAGGAACCAAAGGCCTCAAATTTTTTTTTACTTTATCCACCACTACTACCACCCCCCTTCCACCACCCTCAGCCTCACTACCGATGTGGCATATCGTTTTATAGGTTTTTAGGGTAGACGATTTCAAATATTATATTATTAAAGTTCCATAAAAAATGATTTTCACATTCAAATTTTTTTCGTTCTGAGAGACTTGGGTAAAAGATCTGGATGTGGAAGTAGTGATTCCTTGGGCAGCGGTTTTATAATTTGACCTTCGACGAAAACGAGTAACGTTGATAGTACACCGCCCTGAGACTAGTTAGTTTTAGTTGACGCTCGCGTATTAATACTCACTTTCTGCAATTCGCGCGCTCTAAAAAAAATCACTGTACCCAAACTATAAAAGACACAATAAAAATTATGCTATCAAAAACTTTTTCGATCTTTTGACTTTATTTTCTTCGCAGCATGTTATACAAAATTTCCAAAAACAAAAAAGTTTGTAGCTTAGTGAAAATTTGACTGCGTATTTTCTGAACTTTCAAGGTTATCTAACTTTTTAACAAACTTAAAAATGTTTTAGTTAACAATACTATACACAGATAGAAGCGCTTAAGTGTGTATTTTATAACAAAAAAAGTTCATGTGGATAGCTCCATTCGTTTTTGAGTTATGGCATTAGATGTTCAAAAAACATGATTAAAAAAAAAAATTCACACCTTTTTAAAAATAACAATGTCCGTGACCACTAAAAAATGTCGTATTTCATGATTTCTAATGAACATCGACCTACTTAGCGAAATGGTATATATCTAGGTTTGTTCTAAGATTAAAAAAAAACTCGAGAAGGAAGCGACTTTTCCCCTGTTTTTTACTCCACTAGAATAATAAACACTTCACAAAAAAAATGTCCATAATCAAAATTTAATCATTCTGCGGAGGAAATATATTAG
The DNA here is from genome assembly GCA_936432065.2 of Rutpela maculata. NCBI lineage: Eukaryota > Metazoa > Arthropoda > Insecta > Coleoptera > Cerambycidae > Rutpela > Rutpela maculata. The sequence continues at coordinate 139,245,176 of OW386291.2, read as the reverse complement.
TGCTAAAATTAGTCACCCTTCCCCCCCTCCTTGTAAGTCGGGCGGGGAGTAACTTTGAAATGTTAAATAGGAATCCCTATTTTTTATTGCAGATTTGGATTCTATGGCTAAAAATACGTAGGATTTTTCTGAACCTTTTTTTTCGATTCATAATAGATGGCGCTGAAATCGATGAAATTATATCTTCTACTGAGAACCTATGCATACGATTCTGCAATACGTTTGCAATAAAAAAATCCACGGAAATCAACGTCATGAAGATACGGATGATTTTTATAACGTTTTAAAATTTTCGAAACACTGGTCTGGGACAATCCGGAATCGCGAGCTATTTCTCGTGTACTAACATGAGGATTAACGGGCACTGCAACTAATACTGCAATTTCATTTTTTTTCTCCAGTGACTGTTGCTCGACGGCTGAACATTTGTCAGTAGTAAATTCTTTGACAGTACGATAAAATGAAGCACGTGACCGAGTTCTATCTGGAAAACGCTGAGCGTAGAGATCGACAGCATCATCAAGACTCCTGCCAGCTTCTCGATAAACCAAAACCATTTCAATTTTCTCTTGCACAGTTAAATACTCCATTCTGAAGTATTATCAACAGCCTAACGGAAACAGGTCTTTTTGTTTGCGAAATAATCTTCGAATTGGGTAAAATGAGTTTCTTAAAGTTATTTCTTTCTTTTTTACGTTTATTTACAAAAAAACAAAACAAACACATAAAAAACACGAAGAGAAGAAGTAACAAAAACGTTAAATGCAAACATAATAAAACATTTTTATAAAAAGTATTTTTAACATAAGAAATGGTATTTTTAAAACAAACTACAAAAAATACATTGCTTTAAAAGCAGATTTAATCAAGCACTCCGATAAGTCATAAGCGAAAGAAATCGCGTTGACCAAGTATCCCAAAAAGGACGCCTGTTTCTGGGCTACGATAAGTGTAGTTTCTTGACAAGTCATTTTTTAGAAATTTAACAGAAGGAGGGTCGATTTGGGCGGTTTGTGCCCCAAATTATTTTTGGATCGAAAAATCAGAAAACATTTTTTTTTAATGTCTACTAACAATAATAAGTCGATTTTACCTCAAACGGATGATCCCACACCCCCCCTCAATCTTGAACATGCCATCACTTGCTAGCAGCGTTCTTGGGGAGATACATCGCGTTCAAACTTATATTTGCTTGATAAAATACCACACTAACTCCCTTTTAAGTCTATTCGCTCTCTTTCATAATTTTCTCCCTTTTTAACCCCCCACCTCCCCTAGGGGGGATGGGGTGGAGAAGGTGGTTTACTTGGGTGTTTTGCATTTATATTTCCCGCTAACAAATAAATAATAAAACCACCCTCTCCAGCCCCTAGGAGGGGGGGCGGGTGGTAAAAAGGGAAAAAAATGATAAATGAGAGCGGCTGCACTTAAAAGGCAGTTGGTGTGGTAGTGTGGTATTTTATCAAGCAAATCTAAGTTTGAAAGCTATATATCTCCCCAAGAACGCTGTTAGCAACTGATGGCATATTCAGGATTGAGGGGGGCTAAGGGAGTGGGGGATCGTCCGTTTAGGGTAAAATCGACTTATTATTGTCAGTAGACATTAAAAAAAATGTTTTCTGATTTTTTCACCCAAAAATAATTTGGGGCAAAAACCACCCAAATCGGTCCCGGTCCTCCTTTGAGAAATAAAATTTATTTTAAGATTAATTTTGATTACTTACAATGAAAACGTGGTATTTTTTATTGCAAGCGTATTGCATAATCGTATGCTAGGTTCTCGGTAGCAGAAATCGAAAAAAATTGAATTTCGTCGATTACAACGCCATCTATTATGAATCGAAAAAAAATGTTTCAGACATATCCTACGGTTTTTTTAGCCGTAGAATCCGAATCTGCAATAAAAAATAGGGATTCCTATTTAAGATTTCAAAGTTACCCCCCGCTCGACCTACAGGGAGGGCGACTAATTTTAACACTAGTGTATTTCCTCCGCGGAATGATTAAATTTTGATTATGGACATTTTTTTCGTAGAGTGCTTAGAGATATTTGAAAGTTTCAGGTTAAAAAAATCACTCGGTATTTTTCTATTTGCAACTGTAGTTTCGTTGTTCCTAAGCTACATTACATTCCTAAACAACTTTTGTCCTTGTTTTTATTTTTTTTATGTTTGGCGTATTCCCAGACTTAAGTACAAATATTACTAAAATTTCCATTTATACGAAAAATTCATTTTGGTTTTCTTTTGTTCCAGGTATAACACAAATTTTCCAACCCTTTTTGGTAAGTATTGCGTTAAGAAATAAGCTCTACTAATACCACGCAATAATGTGATGCATAAACATGCTTCTGCCCGGAAATATTCCCATTATTGTGTAAAGTTGTTGATCCTGCGTTGTTGTGTGTATTTTAAAACTCTATTAGCAAACCCATCAACTTCGGCTGGGAAAATAAAAGCAATTTAGGAAAAAACTGCTTCACTTTTTTGTATCGTATTTAAACCACGTAGGGGATGAGTAAATTGGTAACAGCCTTATATAACAGCAGCCTTTAGCGGCAACTTAGGAAAATGATAACAAAATATTAAGTACAATTTACAGGTCAAAGTAAAATCGTAATCATTTTTTCTCCTGACTGCTAATTCCAATATTTAGTTTATTTTATCACATAATTTTAAAAAACAAATGGTTAACACAATGTATGCAATTAGTGGAGTCAATAGAGGTTTTCACTTCGGAAAAATTCTGGGAAGCGGTAATTTTTGAGAATACATCTCTGAACATGTCAAGAACAACATACCAAAACTTACCAACAATAGTCCTTGAGCGTAATTTGCTATTAAAAAAATTAGTTGCAAAATACCAGTTTCTGTCAAATATATCTTAAAATAATTTTTTCTTTCAAAAATTAATTGCGCCATTCGAAAGTGAGAGAAATTTCACATCAGAAATGTATATGAAGTTTTTTTGTACGATCAAAAATGTAGGCTCGAGATTTTTTTGTTTAACGCATAATGGAGCGCGGCTACACGCCCATTTCTAAAATTTTTACGATAGAAACCTGGTTCTTTCACATTTTACTTTTGAAGTAATGTATAAACAGATCCGATGAATGAAAAAAATCTCAAAAATTTATTTTTCAAGATGCACACTTTCAAAATTTCAAAATTTTACTATTACTCTGGTTTAAATCGCGTTATTAGATCTATGTAGATGGGATTTTTAAAGCTTGAAATGTGTACTTTGAGGTGCTTCAAGGGGACTTACGTTAAAAATTAAATTAACCCTCCTTTGTTTAAGAACAAAAAAATACATTTTCTGCTCGAAAATTCGTGAAATTATGGACAAAATAAACGTTAATAACTTTTATAAAAAACTTATTTAGCCTACCTATTCAGCATAGGTTTATAGTAGGACCTCAAAATAAGTAAATCTGATGTAAACAAATTTTTTGGAATATATATGAACCTATACTTTTCACGAAATATTGAAAAAATTAAGTTTTTTCGGTAAATCAACTCAATGTTGATTGTTTCTAAAATTTTCATCCTTAATATATGTAATAAAGGAAAAAATAGTGTAAATATTTCGTGCAAAGACGAGATTACCTTCCCCCCTTTCGAGGGTGCTGAACACGATGGAAGTGGTGGGAGAAGTTTTTGATCTTCGCAACCCCCTGAAACGGCCTTTTATGGGGATCCCTATATGTTTTCATATATAAACGGGTCTGGGGAGTGATTTATCAACGGGTTATATATAGTTAAAATAACGTGGAAGGAGGTTATACAGTAAGTGGAATCCAGACAGCAGTCCTAGGGGGTTGATTAAACCCTCCCTAGGGGTGGAAAATCTTTTTTTTTTCAAACGATTCGGTTCAAACGCGTATCCCCCGTTTTCGGGGTCGCTAATCACGGGAAAAATATTAATTTTTAGCTCCAACCCCTCCTCATCCCTCAAACGGGCAGAAACCACCCCTCACCCACAAGAAAGCATGCTATCCAGGATTTGCAGGTATTTCCGCACACGATCCTTATTCCTGTGCATACCCCTTCATTTTTCATGGAAGAGAAGGTGGTAGCGACATCGGGGGTTGCTTCAACCATTCCAAGGGGTGTAAAATGTGTAAAATTCATTAATTACACGTTGGATCGTCAATACGCCCTCCCCCGTTTTCGCAGGCGCTGATCACGATAAAAATATTCACCTTCATCTCCGATAATGATAAAGATGTATTTACAGAAGACAGAGCATATGACGATGACGATAATGATGATGATTATTATTATTGAATTTAATCCCTGAAATTGGTTTAAGCGATTCCGACTCAGATTCGCTCACTGAAACGGCGGATGAAGAAGAAAAAGAGACCTATAGGTTTTTTTAATTAACTGTAAGCAAATAATTTACTTCGCTGGTGCATTTTGGTGTACAAGACCTATGCATTGCAACGAATTGCAATGCATAGGTCACACAGCCTTAGCTTTGGATTTGGGGGTTGTCTACTATCTATGATGGTGTGTTTAATTAAAGTGTAAACTGCATTTGCATTTAATTAAAGAAAATTGCCGGCACTTTTCCTTTTAATTTTTAATAACAATTTTGACGACTACATAAAATATAAGAATTACGTGGAAAGTATTACTTATTTGACATGACATTCAAAACTACCTCGAAAACTACTAATAAAAAATAATTTAATGTAAATGAAAAAAGATTGTGTCTATATATTGCTCACTAAATTATTTATTTTGTAGGCAAAGGAAATTCAACAAAGAAAAAAAGATAAAAACATATCTTTGCAGCAATATAAATTATAGCGTTAATAAGAAATTTGAATATTTTGTCTCTTATTACAGAATCATCCCCTTAAATTGGCACTGGGGGTGTCTTCCGAGGGACGAGTCAGGGTGAAAATAATGGCGGGGGTTAAGAGAATGGAATGGAATCAATTCCATTCGAAAAGTAACCCGTCTAAGCGCCCGTTTGTTCGAATATAAGGGCATACAGCGATTTTCTCGGTTCAAATCGGCATTGGGGATGTCTTCCGAGGGACGAGTTAGGGTGAAAATAATGGCGGGGAGTTAAGAGAATAGAATGGAATCGATTCCATTCGAAAAGTAACCCATCGATACTCTGGCTTGCTACAAAAATGTAATCAAATAAATATAGTTTAATTTAATCTATATATACAAATCTAACCGCGTGTCTAACATTGTGAATCACTTTAAATATCAGAAACTCGATTAAAAACTACTGACATCGATGATACATCTTTGGTGTTTCCGAGAGTGTTTCAGTACAATGGTTAGTATCTACGATCTCAGTTTAAATAATTGTCTAACATATACAGAATACTGCATCAAAATGAATGCTGCAATTCTTTTAAAATTATGAAATAACAGACAAAGAAGATCAAATTCTAAACTCATACTCCGCTCCGTTTCATCAGTGTAAAAATATTTAATTCCATTGCATACATCTACAATTTAGAGTAAACCTTAGAACATTATTTCGGCGTTTATTTAATAGATATTTTCGGGTTATATAAGAAATTGTTTAACGATTTTATTCAACTTAAAACTCACACAAATTACACATGAATTGGGGAACGGGCACTTTAAGTAAAATATTTGGATTTATTAAAAAGGAGAGAAAATAATTGAAATATCTTGCTTATGACAATGCACATCGATGCATTGTGAAATGTGAAGGGTGCATTTTAGTGCATTGCAACGCACAGTGCCTGCATTTAGAAGCATTGCAATGTTTCGCGGATGCATTTTAGTGAATTTCAATGCTTTGCAGATGCATTTTTGTGCATTTCTATGTCTCAGCGATGAATTGCAATGCCTAATAATGTAAGGTGCATTTAAATACTTCAGCAATGCATTGCGGTGAATTATGTGCATTATGTACATTGCAATGCACTTTAGTGTACAAATTCTGGCCAGCGGTTTACCCCTCGTTTTATTTTGTCATAAAAATATTTTCATGTAATTCTTTGAATAAACAACATTGCCATTGACGACAAAATTTATTATTCATTTCTCCCCGATGAAGAAATCATTACACCCTTCTCAGAAACCTACACAATCATCGCCCCAGCGATAACAGGTGGATGAGGGTAAGTTTCCGAGGAGAGTCTGAGATGAAGGTGAATATTTTTATCGTGATCAGCGCCTGCGAAAACGGGGCAGGGCGTATTGACGATCCAACGTGTAATTAATGAATTTTTCACCTCTTGGAAGGGTTGAAGAAAGGTTGAGATCGCTACCACCTTCTCTTTCATGAAAAATGAAGGGATATGCAGAGGAATAATGGTCATGTGTCGAAAAACCTGTAAATCCCGGATAGCATGCTTTCTGGTGAGTGAGGGGTGGTTTATGCCCGTTTGAAGGATGAAGAGGGTTGGAGCTGAAAATGAATATGTGTCCCGTGAACAGCGACCCCGAAAACGGGAGGATACGTGTTTGACCCGAATCATTTGAAAAAAAAATGATTTTCCACCTCTCGGGAGGGTTTAATCAACCCGCTAGGCCTGCTTTCTGGATTCCACTTACTCTATAACCTCCTTCCATGTTATTTTAAACCCGTTGATAAATCACTCCCCAGACCTGTTTATATATGAAAACATAAAGGGAACCCCATAAAAGGGGTGGTTTTTGGCCATTTCAGGCGGTCAAAAACTTCTCCCACCACTTCCATCGTGTTCAGCACCCTCGAAAACGGGGGAGGAGAAGGTAATCTCGACTTTGCACGAAATATTTACAAAAAAAACTCATCAAATAATGCTTCATTACATAGCCTACCTGTTTAAAATACACAGCCCCACAAAAATAAAAAATAGTTCAGACCAGCGAACCAGACCCATGTATCCCTATGTATTTTCGGTCGCCTCCCCAAAAAATTCGTACACCCCCAAAATCTTTAGCTAGTGCCAAGAAACACCCCTGGACTGGGGTAAAAAGAATATTAAGCTACGAGAATAGTTGTTACATCCTAATCGATCGAATTATACAAATTAAGGTTAAACAGCAGCGTGCATATAATAGATATGAAACACACCCCCAGTGAGGGGCGAAAACTAGCCTCCATTTATAAAAAAATTGATCCAAAACAGTAATGACTGCTGAAAAAGCTCGAAATGTTTAAGTTTTGTTAAAGTTATAAGAAACTGCATCACATCCGACGTAATCTTCATAAACTGTCCCTATAGGGTTGAGAACAACCACCCCCCAAGTTTAAAGGACACAAAACAAGAGAAAACGTAGAATACAACAGGATTTCTATTTTGCGTAGTACTCTAAAATAGAACTAGAAACTTACGTACTATCAACGCCCTACAGTGTCAACCCTCAGATGGTGTGAAAACTACCCCGCATGTAAGATTTATCCATAAAAAGTGACAGTGACTTCTATAAAAATTCGAAACACCTGCGTTGTGTGGAAGTGAGAAGAAACTAGACTATGTTCGACTCTGAGCTTGAAAACCACCCCCATGAGGTTGCGAGATGCTACCCCTATATCCGTAGGATGCTGGAAGTGTGCATCACGATTTTTGCTAATCATAGCATCTATAAAAATGTAAATCCGGTTAGTTTCTCTCTGTTTTTCCAGCCATCCCTATATCCTACGGATATAGGGATGGCATCTCGCAACCCCGTAGGGGTGATTTTCAAGCACAGCGTCGAACATAGCTCACTTCCACACAACGCAGGTGTTTCGAATTTTTATAGAAGTCACTGTAACTTTTTATGGATAAATCTTACATGGGGGGTAGTTTTCACACCATCTGAGGGTTGACACTGTAGGACGTTGATGGTACGAAAGTTTCTAGTTGTATTTTAGAGTACTACGCAAAATAAAAATCCTGTTGAATTTTACGTTTTCTATTGTTTTGTGTCCTTTAAACTTAAGGGTGGTTGTTCTCAACCCTATAGGGGCAGTTTATGAAGATTACGTCGAACCTGATGCAGTTTTATATCACTTTAACAAAACTTAGACATTTTGAGCTTTTTCGGCAGTCGTTACTGTTTTGGATCGATTTTTATAAATGGGGGCTAGTTTTCGCCCCTCACTGGGGGTGTGTTTTATATCTATTGTATGTATGCTGCTGTTTAACCTTAATTTGTATAATTCGATCGATTAAGATGTAACAACTATTCTCGTAGCTTAATATTTTTTTTACCCCAGTCCAGGCTCTTTTTGGCTCTAGCTAAAGATTTTGGGGGTGTACGATTTTTTTTGACCTCGAATTCGGATTCAGGGACCAAAAATACATAAGGATACATGGGTCCGGTTCGCTGGTCTGAACTTTTTTTTATTTTTGTGGGGCTGTGATATCGAAAACATTAAAAATATTCACGTGGTACAGGGCCCATCAGTCAAATTATAATGCTTGAATAACAAAAAGAGATAAAAAGTAAAACTTCTTCGCGGCAAGCAGTACGCAGCACCTTATGTAGTGTGTGTGTCCGCAGAGCATTGTAAAAGTAGTTTGGGCACTTTTTCACAGACCATCTTGAAATGCTATGTACAATATCCCATTTTCTTAGCTTCTTTTTTTTTCTAATTTTTTATTATTTATTTTACATTGCACCGTAGCCTGCTCCATTTATGCCAGGAACAAGAAGAGCAGGCCGAACTTCCATTAACTGAAAAAATCGATATTTAAAAATGAATTTATTTCGTTCAATATAATTTGAATATTTATTATGTTTAATAAAAGTCTTTTATATTGCGTAAAACCATTTTTAGTTTTTATATAGAGATAAATTATTTTTTTGAGACCTTACCTATACCTTATTGAATATGTTAAATTTTTTTGAAATTTATCGTCATTTTTAATGAAATTTTTATCGAAAAGTCGGCCATATTGGAGCTATTCTATCGTATCAGTTTCCCTCTGCCATCCCTAGGAGATAAAAGAGGGTTGTGGAGAGTAACTAATACGACAGAAAAATGTTTTTTTGTCCAAACGTAGCTTCAGCACATCAAAATACTTCAGAAAAGTTACTTCAGAACCTTAGGACAGTGAACATTGTTTGCCCTTTTTAGGGGATGAAAGGGGTGGTAGACAAAAACTGATGCGGTAGATTTTTTTTAATATCAGAATCGATTTCAGCATGTCAAAAAACATAGCATAAGACTGTTCTGATCAAAAAAACAGCCCCTTTTTTGCCGGCCTGTGTTATATTTACAAAGCTTTTATCGCTATCTAGGTAGTCCCAAGAAATATTTTAATATTTTTTGCAACTATTTTCTTTTTCCTTTGATTGTATGTGTATACAGGGTGTCCCGTAATATGTTGTGTTGTAAACGTAAACGAAAAAAAAATGTTCTTCTTAAATCCATCTTTCTGACGCTGTATTTCTTTAAACATTATTATACTTAAATAACAATGTATATACAGAAAATGTAGGAAATTTTGTCTTCTTCAATTTTGTCTTGTAGCGATACCAAGTCGATATCACTCCACCTAGGCATAATTAATGCAACATGAAAGACAACTTAATTAAAATTCGGTAATATCGGCTAAAGTTCGCATTAGATTACTGTACTCATCGCAGTAGTTAAAAACGATTTTACAGAAAACGCGATAACCAACAGTTAAGTTAGGTGGAGCTACTATCGTTTCTTCGCGTTGGGAACTCGAGCATCGGGTCATCGTTCTCTTTCAGCTGGATGTTCAAGCAAAGCGCATGTTTCTGCGCGATATCCACTACTAATTTCAATCACTTAGTTGGACAGAAATGCTATAAGGTAGGCCGTTTTTAATAAAGTAATTTATAATCTGTGGGGCTAATCGCGATTGTTTATTCTATTTTAGAGATTTTGATTGAATTGGAAACTTCGAAAAGTTGGAAATTTCGAAAACTTGGACATGGTAAATGTAACGAGATATATGTACAACCAACATGGCGTAAAATTGTTTTAATGGGATGTCATTACCGTAACTGGTCGTCGGGTTCATGCCTAGATAAAATTTCATTGCTTTCTTAGCTGCTTCGATTTATCGTTCATGTATTTATGACGAGCGTCGATTTTTCTTCAGGAAAAATGTATTGAAGGTTATGGACAGAAAGTTCGTGCTGCCTGGATGTATATTATTGCTGAGGGGAGTTCGGATAAGAGTAGCCACGTCCTGACATTGGTATAACTTCCTTAGTAAGCCAAGAAAAAACCACGTAGGTAACACCTATTCGCAGACGAGCTGCCTTTTTTTTTGAAGTTCCCTGCCAGCCATTTTGGAATATCTCCACGTTAACGACTGATGAGTTAAGTAATCTTCATGTTAAATTTACTGTTAATTACCACCTTTCCAACAAAAATTTTTGTGGCTATTTATTAGTCTAAATCTGCTTAGACAGGATATTTTTTATGAATTTGTTGTGATATACCAACACTCAACTCAGAGAGCATTTGTAAATATCTATTTGTATTTTTGTGAGTTAACTTACTATGTCGCGTCTTGTAGTTTATACCATTTTTTAGAGATTTATTAGGTGTTAGGCCTGTTTTGGGCTTTAGGCCTGTATGTGGGGTAACGCGTCGCATTACCAAAGGGGTAGTTTAGTCTGAGGGGCGCGATTTGCTGTTAGTTCTCTGACAGTGCAGTTAAATTCGCCACGGGGCGTTTTACTTTCCAACAAAATTCTTTTGCTATTTATTAGCCTAGATCTGCTTAGTCAGGATATATATTTATAAATGAATTTGTTGTGAAATTTTAGAGCTATATGCTCTTTGAGGTAACTTATAGTGGTTACGTGCTCAATAATTTTTTTAGATTTTTTGCGCGTAATTATAACCTTAAACTTGTTGTAATTTTATAGTCATGGGTTATTTGAGGTAACTTGTAGTGGTTACGTGCTAAATGTTTTTTAGATTTTTTTGCGCGTAATTATAACCTTAAATTGGGTGTAATTTTATAGTTATAGGCTATTTGAGTTAACTTATAGTGGTTACGTGCTAAATATTTTTTTAGATCCTTTAGCATGTAAATCTAATTTTAAACTCATGTCAGTAACTGGCAGACAGCCGCCCCTTTGCTTTATGCTATTATTTGCTCTAGTGTATTCGATGTTATCATGCAAAACTTTTCTTGCATTTAAGCCGTTTTTGTGGCCTAGTACCAGTTTCCTATTTTGCCTGATAACAATGTAAGACAAGCGTCTTGTTTTGCCTTCAGCCATCATCTTGTATAGTACCAATTTGCCCCGACGCATTTACAAGTTATCAATTGTCAGTTTTAGGCTTTAAGCCTTGTTTTTTAACCGTCTTATATGTGGTTTCGACCATTTTAAATATTTAGCTTGTGTAAATAGTTTTGGCCAAGGTTTTTTGTAAATTCTATCTCTACGTAGAGTTTTTAATATTTACCTCTACAAGGTGTTTTTAGACCTGAAGCCAACTATTAATTGTACATTTAAGGCTAGCATTAAGTGTTGTTTATCGATAAATTAACCGTGGATCTTGGAAAGATATACTAACCATTAAATTGTATGTGCTATTTAATCGATATTAAATCGATAATTTTATTATATCTTTGTTTTAATATCTTGTTTTGTGCTGTATCTTCCTTATTTCACGATTCTCCTATAGAATCTGGCGCCCAAGGTACTCTTGAATTTTTGCAGATGAAAACTCAAAATTTTTCCAAAAAAAATATTTCATTTTTTTAAAGAAAAATTTTTTTGAATTTTTTTTCAAATTTTTTTTTAATTTTTTTTACGACTTATTCACTCTTGGCTGCATTAGTGAGACTGTTGTTTACGCTTACCCATGGCCCTTGGCCTCCTAAAAAAACTGGCTAGCCGAGCCTAATTTGTTTTGGTAATAGGTTATTATTTTGTGTGTTTGAACATTTTAAGTAACCAGTCAAATTAGTTTTGTGTCATATAGGGAATATTTCAACTTGTCTAATTCTATAAATTAATTTGTAAGTGATGATGTCAGTTTGGGCTTATCCCATTTAATTTTATAGTAAAACTTCTTAGTCAAGAACTCAACCATTCAAGATTTATTCAAATTTCCCCAGATGACCAGGTAAATATTACAGTCTTGAACATCTTTCTCGTAGGATCGAGCGTTACCGAATTATTTTGAAGAAACCAATTTTTTGCACCTTTACTACTCCGCCCCCCCAGGTCGGGAACTTTTTTTTTGTTAACAAAATCTTGACTTAAACAACATATATCAAAATTATTACTACTCTACCTTTTGCAGGGCAAAATCACCCACTGACTATTTCCTTACTTTGACATTTTTGGAGCAAATTGGGAATATTTCTGAAAATCAGTAACGTACACGTCAGCCAATCTTTTTCTCTACTTTTTCTGCTCGAAAATTCGTGAAATTATGGGCAAAATAAACGTTAATAACTTATAAAAAATTTATTTAGCCTACCTATCCAGCATACGTTTATAGTAGGACCTCAAAATAAGTAAATTTAATGTAAATAAATTTTTTTGGAATATATATAAACCTATACTTTTCACGAAATATTGAAAAAATTTAGTTTTTTCGGTAAATCAACTCAATGTTGATTGTTTCTAAAATTTTCATCCTTAGTCTATGTAATAAAGGAAAAAATAGTGTAAATATTTCGTGCAAAGACGAGATTACCCCCCCCCCGTTTTCGAGGGTGCTGAATACGATGGAAGTGGTGGGAGAAGTTTTTGATCTTCGCAACCCCCTGAAACGGCCAAAAACCACCCCTTTTATGGGGATCCCTATATGTTTTCATATATAAACGGGTCTGGGGAGTGATTTATCAACGGGTTATATATATTTAAAATAACATGGAAGGAGGTTATACAGTAAGTGGAATCCATACAGCAGTCCTAGGATGTTGATTAAACCCTCCCTAGGGGTGGAAAATCTTTTTTTTTTTCAAATGATTCGGTTCAAACGCGTATTCCCGTTTTCGGGGTCGCTAATCACGGGAAAAATATTCATTTTTAGCTCCAACCTCTCCTCATCCCTTTTCTCTATTTATGGATATAAAAACTAACAAATTAAAACCAATGCGAAGTACAATGAAATGACTTAATAGCGCTTTCTTTTTTGCAAATTAACAATTAGTTTTATATGAAAATCAGAGTCATGGATTTCAGCCAACCATTTTTTTATTTATATTTTTGATACATGAAAAATTTTATAGCAATGGCTGAAACAATAAAATAATATAGGAACGTTTTTTTTTTACAAATTTGAAATTCATTTATTTAAAAAATCTGCAGCAACCAAGCTCGGTAGCTGCTCTGATAGATCTGTTATATCAATACCTGCATTCCATATTATTGTTAATTACAATGAAATCATATACCCGTATTGTCACCAGGTCTATAGCTACAAGGGAACTACAAAATCGTTAATTATTGCATTTTAATTTGATAACAATGAGCGTTACCAATAAAAACTAATAAATCAACAACAACAAATTTCATTTGCAATTTATTACTCAGCATTTTGCAATAAATATCCGGACCTGAAATCAGTTCGTCCACAGTGAATTACCCACATTGAAAATTTTTGCTTTTCACAAATTATGTAAATAAAATTTATCTGCAAGAAAACTATATCCTAACTCATGCACTATTTGTGAACCACGCAGTACTAAAAATTAATCTTCAAACTTCGACTAAAGGCCACAAAACGAACATATATTTTCTTTTGAAAAGAACACTCGTAATTCAGTGTCGACTCTTTTATTTGTTGGTAAAACTTCCATTCCAGTTAGATATGGTCCCGAAGTTGGTTATCAAATTTGAGAGCAGATCACGTCCTTCCGTCCGTTCTTGCAGTTCGACGCTAAGCCACTTGCACTACTAATCGTTTGAAATGGAGCGTTCACGACACTGACATCGGACAAATGTGTTGAAACCTAATTGGGTACGACGAACTTGGTGCCGTAATTATGAAATAAAAGCAACACTAGTTAAAGTATTTGAAGAGAAATGTTTGAAAATATATATTTTCTAATACTTCTGATCAATACCAGACTCCTTGGTAATAAAATCGGATGTTTTATACAATAAACTAAGTATAACTGTTGCCATTCTAGGAGTGCCTCTAACCATATCAAAAGCTCAATCAACTTTATTTCGAACATATAATTTAACAAATTGTTTATCATAATTCAATTCAATGTTTAGTTTTATTAGGTAGAAGATAACAATGTTGTTTATAATTAAAAATAACTACATTCGGTTAAGAATAAAAAATGGTTTAAGCAACTTAACATATAACTTGTGTGTTGTAAGTGTGCTTGTAACATATCCATGGTTATTAATTGTAAAACAAACAAAAATTCAGGGATTCTTCGTATAAAAATATTATAAATGTATAAATTAATAAAAATATACAAAATGTATTGAGAAATATCGAGGACAAATGAGGAGGAGGAAAGATATGTAAATTTATTCAGGTCTGCTTCCTGGTTTGTGTTATTAAAAACCGCTGCCCAAGGAATCACTACTTCCACATCCAGATTTTCTATCCAAATCTCACAATGAGAAAAAACTGTTTATGAAACATAATAACATAATATTTGAAATCGTCTACCCCAAAAACCCATAAAGCGATATGCCGCATCGGTAGTGGGAGTGAGGGTGGGGTAGGGGGTGGTAGTGGGAGTGGATGAAGTAAAAAAAAAAATTAAAGCCTTTGGTTCTTGTACACACACTGAATCACAATCTTATTTTTTTACCTCCTTCAATAATGGGTGGGGGTGACTAATGCCAACAAATTTTTTGATATCTTAGCTTCTGTTATATATACTAAAATATACCAATTACAATAACAATTACAATATGGACTCTTACTGGCTCGATTTACCTATTTACTCCCATTTACCCCAACCCTTCAACGAAATAAAATCAAAATATAATCTAGTTTCAGATCTCGTTGAAATACATAAGTTTACCAAATTTCAAGTCAATATCTTAGAGTAATCGTGCGCACAAAAAAAGTTACAGACAGAATTTTATTTTACTCAAACTTTAAAGCTCGAGCTATTAGACAATAAAAAATTTCAAAAATTTTTTTACGTTACTATACTTTCAACCGGATGTGGAAATAAAAGTGAGTGGATAGTAGATTGATAAGTAAGTGAATTAAATGTAATGTTTAGTTTTTAAATATGTTTTGTATGATAACACAATTTTCATTTATAAACTTTTTTAGATCTTTTTTAAATATACAGTGACCCATTTAAAAGCTGAATACCTCTCTAAAATTTTTGTTTATTGTTCCATTTGAATCAAATTTTGCTCAAGTATAGAACAAATTGGGATCTAATTATGATTCGAAACACATTCGTCTCCTACAAATGCAAAGCCACCTTCGGCACCAAAGTATGCAGAAAAAAAACAAAAAATCATATCAGGCATTTCTTTTATCGGAAAATTTTGTTAATGAAACTTGTTCAAAATTATCCAAAAACTCAAGTGCAAAATTAAATCAAAATAAAAAAATATTAAAATTTTTGTTAAAATGTTCGAAAATTGGGTTTTTAATGGATCTTTTATTTAGAAAACTGTACTGTGACAATTTTGTTTGAAATTAAACCCAAGCTGTAAGGTAGTTGTCAAGTAATTTGCAGTTTTTTTTTTAAATAATTATTTTTAGAATTTTTGAAACTTCAATTTTTCATTTATTTGATTTTGCTCTATAACGTTTTTTTAGACGATTTTTGGAATTATTTTTCTATTTATCGACGTAGATCGATCCTCAAAGGTTCTCCAAGTTTGACACCTTGAGCTTTCAGGTCCTTTCAGGGTTTTGCTACAATTAGAGTTTTAATTGTTATCGAATACTAATGTATATTTCAGCTTGTGGAATTTCACCTTCTTAGCGATAACTTCGAGGGCAGTTTACCGATTTTAATCATATTATTTATGAAAAATTCCCAAAAAATTAGGAAGACAACAAACAGTATCTGAGGAAAATGTCTCCAATGTACAATCGTATTTGTAACTCTGTGTTTTTCTTTTGTTTGAAGGCATATTATTGACGTCTCATTATTTTTTGGTAATTAATAATTATAAATAGTTCATAAGTATCCAAACATTCTCCCATTTTAATTTTACTATTAATTTTATATTTATATTGATGAAATGTCAATAAAATATAATATCGTTTTTCAATAGTTATGGAAATTACCAGATAGTAATTTTAATCTATCCATATTTATCATGACATTAATAGCATATTTTAAACAATCGGTTATTAATTGAAGGACTGACATGTATCCCAAAACATACGTATGCCATCCCACCTATAAAAAACATTACTGTTTTTAGCAAATGAAATACATATGAAATTTACCTGCCCGTGATGAATAAATTCAATGATGATTTTATTTATTTCCAATCAACTTATTTTAGATTAAATGAAATGTGTAATTAACTGAAATCAAAATGAGGTATCAGCAAATGTGAATGATATTTAAGCCTCTTTTAAAAAGTCGTTTTTGGTCATTGAACTACATTATCTTTTAAGTTTAAAATATATTTTAACCGCGTTTCATGTCACCTCAATGACTCTGTCAAGTCTAGGAGATCTAGTTTTGTCTAAGTGAAGGAGACGGGACCCTACAGTTTATAGTGGAATCCGAACTACTTCTTGGAAATAACTTCCTATTAAAAATGTTTTCGCTGTGTGGGGCTCGAACCCACTGCGCTGGGTACGCTGAGAGTGCATGCCACATGCGCTAACCATTAACCATTAGAAATCTTAATTCATTTTTAATAAGTTCACATGGCAAAGGTAATTGATTTGAATTTGATTTATTACAGTTTACATTATGTAATAAAACAAAGAGCGTAACAATCGCGCGAGGGCGTGATGCGCTCCTTGTTGGCCTGATAAAGAACCAAAGGGGAAATAAAACACAATTTACGTTTATGAAGTAAAACATTTTTTTCATTTGTTTAAATGCGTTTTATTTCAATATGCAGTAGACTGCTTAAGGTAATAGGGTAGCATAGTTTAAAGAGGTGGGATGTTTCGCTATCACGTAGGAAAATAAAATAGAAAAACCTGCTCTAAATAATTGTTACTTGATAAAAAAACTGGAGGTTTTATGGGAATGAATAAATTTGTAAAAGAAGCAGTAATATGAGGGGGATTAAAATTACCGTTACTTCTGTGATTTCTGTTCTCCTGGTACAGGATTCCTCAAGGGGAGGTTGAGGTTTATATTGGAAGGATGCTTTTAGAGTTGAATGTTGTCTGTGTGAGCTAGTCTGAGCTACCGACCCTCCTTCGATGGAAAGTCCTAAAACATATCAAGCTAATTTTTCGTGGAAGATGTAGAAACAATTTTTTAGTCCTTTGGTTCTGGTACACACACTAAATCACAATTTTATTTATTTATTTATTTTTTTCGCCGCCTTTAACAAAGGGATGGGGGTGGTCATGGGGGTGGTCATGGGGGTGGCTAATGCCAAAAGTTTGAGGCCTTAGCTTCTCTTATATATACTAAATACCAATTTTATGGGCTCTTCCTTGCTTGATTTAGCTATTTACCTCAATTTACCCCTCAACCCTTCAACGGAATAAGGTGAAAAGGTAAGGTTAAAATACATACGTGTACCAAATTTAAATCAATATCTTAAGGTTCCAGAGTAATCGTGCGCACAAAGAAAGTTACAGACAGACCGACAGACAGACAGATTTTTTTTTTGCTCAAACTTAAATCTCCACCTTTCATGATATTCTAAACCTATTTGAACAATAAAAATTTTCAAAATTTTTTATCGTTACTATACTTCCACTAGATGTGGAAGTAATAATGCACATTTTACTCTTCACTTTACCATTATCTCCGTATATCATTACAAATTTTACATTTCCATATTATGCAAAGCATAAATCACAGACAGTCAAATGAGACATCTCTAGTAATCTGATAAATCCAATTATTATTTACCGCCATTAAAATTGCTATTCAATTTTCATTTATAAAATATTTTTAATCGGCTAGTAATGTTCAATGCACCTAAATTTTCCAAGTGAATAAGCGCCTATTTATATAAACTCTGTTATATTTTTAAATACAATTTAATATGATTAAAACTGTATTAATTGAACTGAACATAATATGTCAATTTATTATGGCGCTAGCTTTATTATAGACTACTAGACAGATACATGAGGGACGAAGTACTAAGGGAAAACCCCCTTAGTGAACGTCAATATGCATACCAGCCGGGAAAGTCAATAGACCTCGCGCTGGATGATTTCAAGTTCAACAACGTAACAACGCAATCATTAACGAATGCGTTGTCAAATAGATACAATACTCTACCAATGGGTTAAAGCCAGCCTAGATAAAAGGATAATAGTATCCAATCTAAGCGAGGCTACCATTGAGGCAAAGGTGAGTACAGGCTCCCCTCAAGGAGGAGTACTATCTCCACTGCTGTGGGCAGTGTTGTGGATGAACTCCTCCGAAAAATTTCCACAGAAGGCTCTTATTGCCTAAGATACGTTGATTATTTAGCAATAGTAGTCAGGCGGCGGTTTGCGCACACCATATCAGAGCGTTCGCAAAGAGCCATAAACATTGTCGACATGTGTTGTAGTGAGGAAGAACTATCCATAAATCCTCACAAAACTACAGTCGTCACCTTCACACGAAAAAGATCCTTGGCAGGACTAAAATCCTTAAGGCTCAATGGAGTGGAAATTCCATTTGCTAGTGAGGCTAAATATCCAAGAGTCATTTTTGACCGAAAACTGACATGGAATACCCAAAGTCATACAAAAAACAATGGTTGCCCTGGGAAGATGCAGGCAGATGTGTGGGAAAAACTGGGTTAAACCCCAGATGACTCTACGGTTATGTACTACGGTCGTTAGACCCATGATAACCTATGGATCGGTGGTATGGTGGACCAAGGCACTGCAGCTGGGAGCAATAATGCTATTAAGTAGCGTACATAGGCTTGCTTGCGTGTGCGCCACGGGGGGCCATAAAAGCCCCCACGGCTGCATTGGAGGTCCTCTTAGATCTGCCACCACTACACATTTTTATCGAGGGGGAAGCTCGTTCAGTGTTGCACAAACTAATGCAAGGCACAACGCCCATAAGGAGACAATACGGAACAGAGCTGAAAACAGAGATCCCATTCTGGGAATGGCCCTGGTAGATCTCGAACCCTTTTGTGGTGTGGCTAAGCCATGCAAACGACCATCCATTAACAAATGGGTTCAAGACAATCTCTAGAATGGTGGAAGAGTTTCCCGCGACAGAGACGGGCTAAAGAGTTCAGTAAAGAACGTCGGCCAAATTCACGGAAGATCTTCTATGCCAAAATAGAAAGGCCATTAGAATGAAAGTGGATCTTCTAACTGGACACTGTAGGCTTAATAGGCATATGAGTCTAATGGGCCTGGCAGAGGATTGCTTCTTTTTCGTTTGAGAACATGTACTAACTTTTATCAAAAATAAAAATTTTCAGAAAGTCAATAACAACAGAGTTTCCCATATGGTGCAGACTTTTTAGCCGACACTGTATATGGTATTTTAATTAAATTGTATTCCTTAAATTACGTTCCGACGGCACTGAAAAGGCCTAAAACTTTTCTATATATAGATCACTTAAAATTAAGCGACATAAATGAGTTCGAATATAACACGTTCAACCTGACTATTAAGCCCTCTCCAAATTTCAGGTGAAGGAATATTTAATTCCAAGACCCAGAACGCCAGAACGAATTTTAACCCAAATGAAATTGTCAAACAAATAGGGAGTAATGATCTTTCCTATTTGATTACTAATAATACACACAGCATTTTCTGCTTCAATTCACCTCATAGTGTGTTAGGCATTACGGATCGTGATTATAACAGAATAAGGAGGATGGCTTGTTATAGCGCTTTATATAGACCGATAGCGTGGTGATTAAAGCCCCGAATCATAAATAGTGCCAACCACACTATTATCGCGCACAATAGTTCGAATCCACGGTATCCCGAATAGCCTGTGACTAATGTTTTGCACTAAAAGCAAGTTATTTATGATGAGGCTAGTATTGAAGTCGAATCAAGAAGCTTGACGCAGACTAAATTGAAAGGCCATTGATATTAGTAATAAAATATATTTACATTGGAAAGTATAAAAAATATCTGTGGGGAGAAATAATCTGCACAGACTTTCGTGAGCATGTAACAGTACAGGGTCATTTAGATATAATTCTAATGGTTAGGGAATGTACAGCGAATCCATACACACATGATCGTGCTAAAAACGATTTAAAAACCGCTGCCCAGGGAATCACTACTTCCACATCCAGATTTACTATCCAAGTCTCTCTCTCTAACAACGAAAAAATTTTGTATGTGGAAATAATTATTTATGAAACTTTAATAATATAATATTTGAAATCGTTTACCCCAAATACCCACAAAACTATATCCTACATCGGTAGTGGGGTAAGGGATAGTGATAGGGGGTGGTAGTGGGGATGGATGAAGTAAAAAAATATTTTGAGGCACTAAATCACATTATTTTTACCACCTTTTATAATGGGGTGGGGGTAGTAATGGAGGTGGCTATGCCAAAATTTTTTTGAGACTTTAGCTTCTCTTGTACATACTAAATACCAATTTTATGGACTTTTACCTGCTTGATTTACTCTTTACTCTTTACATTTACCCCAATTTACCCCCCAACCCTTCAGCGGAATAAGATGAAAATATAATCTAGTTCCAGATCTCGTTAAAATACATACATATACCAAGTTTCAAGTCAATATCTTAAACAGTTCCAGACTAATTATGCGCACAAAAAAGTTAGACAGACAGACCGACAGAAAGAAATTTTTTTTGCTCAAACTTAAAATCTCGACGTTTTATGACATTATAAGTCCATTTAAACAACAAAAATTTTTTTTTATTTTTGTCTTTACATACCATACCTACTTCCACTGGATGTGGAAGTAAAATATCTACTTGCGCGCCACTGGTATCTGGTCGACTGTGTTGATATAAAAACGAATAGAACATCCGATGAAAAATCAAATTGCGTCAGCGGTATGTAAAAAATTCGCATAAACAAAATAGTTGACGATAAATACCTAACGTAACCTGTCTAAAATAAATAAAATTTTGAAGCTTTAGCACAAAATTCTCTTATTTCTCATCATAATATCTATATTTTATTGTACTATTAGAAAGAATATGTTATTCTATTTTAACAATATATCATTGTTTCCCGTTCATTTTTTTTTTTTTTCAATAAAATTAGTCACCCTCCCCATTCCTTGTAGTTCGGGCGGGGGGCTACTTTGAAATCTTAAATAGGATCCCCATTTCTTATTGCAGATTTGGATTCTACGGCTAAAAATACGTAGGCTTTGTCTGAAACATTTTTTTCGATTCATGATAGATGGCGCTGTAGTCGACGGAATTCAATTTTTCCGATTTCTCCTACTGAGAACTTATGCATACGATTCTGCAATACGTTTGCGATAAAAAATGCCACGTTTTCATTGTATATAATCAAAATCGTCGTCAAAAAATTTATTCATTTTGCAAATTGCGAATAACTGGGAAATTCTTACCTGTAGAAATATAAATGGCTGGTGAATAAACTACTTTTAGCGTAACCCAGCAACAACGACGTGGGCATAGTAGTTTTCTGTTCTCTTCAGGGTGCTTGATTAACGTGAGTCCCTTCGCCTCTGACTTATTAGGGTACTTGATTTATGTGAGTCCCTTCGCCTCACACTTATCAGAGTGCTTGATTTACATGAGTCTCTTCGCCTCATCATCTTTCAATTAAAGTAAGTGCTCAAAATGGTGGCCCTCGACTTCAGTGCACTTATTAATCCGCATTTGAAGTGACTGTACACAACTGAGAAGTGTATCTCCTTGAATTTTGGCACAAGTATTTCTGATTCGCTCAATTCTATTCCCACGTATTGTTAGTACTTGTTTGTAAACTTTGTCTTTGAGATAACCCCACAAAAAGAAATTTGGCGAAGTAAGATCTGGTGATCTAGCTGGCTTATTTACCGGACCAACTCTACCGATCCAGCGACCTTTGAAATCACGATCAAGTACTTCACGTGCTACCACCGAATAGTGTGGTGGACAACCATCATGTTGAAACCACATGATTTGTCGCACTTCTAAGCTCAAGTCTTCAAGTAATGTTGGCAGTTCATTTTCTAAAATGCCTCGCTACATTTGACCATACAATTTGCCTTCAATAATGTGGAAGCGGATGAATTTGTTGTTAATTATACCACACCACATGTTGACAGTCCAAGAACGCTGATATTCAACTTGGCAAAGCCAGTGCGGATTTTCCAGTAATGCATGTTGTGTCGATTAACAGTTTCGTGGTTTGTAAAAGACAACTCGTCGGAGAACAGTACGTAACGAAAAAAAATGGGGTTTTGTTGTATTTGTTCACGTGCCCACTGACAAAAAGTTACCCGATTTTAGAAATCGACGCCATGAAGATCTTGGTGATATTTATAACGTTTTAAAATTTTCCAAACACTGCTCTGGAATATACCGGAATCGCGAGCTATTTCTCGTGTACCAACATGAGGATTAACAGCCCCTGCAGCTAATACTGCAGTTGCATTATTTTCTCCAGTGACTGTTGCTCGACGGGTTTTTTTCGTATGTAATATCAATAGTGCTTGAAATTTTACCGATAAAAATATTACGTATTATACGATATACTACGATAAAAATACTACGTATTTTTAGCCGTAGAATGCGAATCTGCAATAAAACATAAGGATTGCTAGTTAAGATCTCAAAGTCACCCCCCGCCCAACCTACAAGGAGGGGGGAGGGTGACTAGTTACAGCACTAATGTATTTCCTCCGTACAATGATTAAATTTTGATTACGGTCTTTTTTTGCAGAGTGCTTATTATTCGACATATTTGAAAGTTTCCGGTTAAAAAGATCACCCGGTATATTACCAATATATTACTAACATCACTAATAATAAAAATGTTGCTTTCAGAAGCCTGTGGTACAGCACACAAGTAGGAACAAATAATCACGTGCACTACAACCATCACCACATAGACTAATAACTATGAAAATAAAACTCATTAATACATACATTTATTTATAAAGATACAAAAACACATCAACCCAATAACACAAATAACTATCTAATAGTTAGCAGCACAAGGAACAATTTAAAAGTCATTTGGACTTGAGGAGGTTTTAAGAAAGGTTTGTCGGGGTTAGGAAATAGTCTTATGCTTTATTGATGTTGTAGTTAAGGCCTTTTAGGCTTCAAGTGTACTTGCTCTTATATGGTAAGTTTTAAAGCATTCTGTAAGACCTATTTATAAAGCTAATTTGCTTCTAGGATATTTGCAATGGGTTTATCATATCTACATAAATCTCTCCATAAAGCTAATTAGTTTTAGTAACGTCTTAAATTCCATTTAGATTTAAAGAGACATTATTCTTTATGGTTTTAACATATTTGCATAAATGCATTTTAAATCCTTTTAAAACTAGACATTTTCAATGCCTATTAGTACTTATTAAAGGTCATTACAAAACTAGACTCTTAAAACATCCTTGACAAATGTTGTGATGAAACCGTTATGAAGAAAAAAAAGTCTCTATAAATCTAAAAGGCAAATTTTAATTCCATAAAACACTTTCTAAAACCTCAATCAAACATTTATTATAAAAGCAATAAACAATATGTCTGCCTGAAGTGTCGTTGATGCATGTATGTGTGTATTAATTAAAATCATTTCACCACTTAGTGATGTGTAATTATGTCTTTGTTGGAAGAAATTATTTTGAGGTTAAGTTTTACGTTTTTTGTATCAAAGTCAACGCGGTTCGTCCAAACGTTTTATTACAGCTTTTATCAAGTCCATGTGATCTTCGCCAAGTGCAGTTGCATTTAAGTAAGGAAGGGATTATTTGTGATAGTATACAAAAAGACTTCATTTAGAGTAAATGATCTAGGTTATTACCATTATTAGAATATTTAGTTTAATGAGAGGACTGGAAAATGACAATTAGGTTTTTAGTTCGTCGGCCATGTTTTTCTTGTTATATAAAAATATTCAAGGTCAATCTCAAAATTATAATTATTAATAATTATCACTTTTTCTTTAGCAAATTAAGGTAGAATTACAAGAAACGACTGAAAATTACCGTGGGAACCGAAAAGCAGCCTACTTTTTTAAATTTGCTGATTACGCGTCTATGCAAATTTTGTATGGATATTAAAATCATTATTATTTCTTAGGCGTCTTTGTTTTTTGGGTCTTTCTTTTGTAGTTTTAACGATAAACTGCCGTTGGTTTTAATTTATTGTCATACCTGATGTCTTTTTATTACCTTTTAAATCGGCCTTAAAGAGGTTATAGTGCCACTCTACGCTTTATACATTTAAAATTCAATTTTATCTTCAATAAGTCTGATGGTGTGTTTGCTTAAATCAGTTTAGAAAAAATAAATGCAATAATAAAATTATTTGGATTCCTTCGTGGACATTCTTATAGCTTCTCAGTTCTAATATGGACTAACAAGAGTTTTAAAAACCAGTTTCAAGGTAGTCATCTAGGTGTTTTCTAGAAATGCAGGAAGCTAATAAAAAAGCTTCCGACAGCTTTAAAATAGGTTTTAAGAAAGGTTTTAAAACGGCCCGAACAAGGTTTTCAAGAGCAGCACTATGCCTCACTAAGGAGTTTTATGATGGAATTTAAAAAGGCCTTAACAACCTTCATAAGGGTGGGCCCTTTTAGTCTACAAGTCGCTTTATGATGGTATTAAGGATATTTTTACAGCAAAATAGATTTTTCAAGGCATTTTATAAATAGTTTTATAGCACCCTTGTATATATTTAAGAAACCAAAATTGTTCCTTGGGAGAGTACGTTATTCCTCTTACATAAATTCAACTTAAGGCAAGCATCAAGTCGATGGAAAGTTCCGAGCATCGCCGCTGACTTTTTCGATTCTAGTTTTAAAAGTTTGTACCACTGCATATTATTTCTAGAATTTTAATTTAAATGTTCATGATAGGAAACTATGAAATATGTTAATTTGATGTAAAAAGCATAGAATTGACTAAGTGTATACAAAGTTATAAATTCTACATTGCCCTTTCATGGCATCGTGGTTTTTATTTTATTTTCTTACATTAGTTCCATTTTGTATATTCCCTTTGTAGCAGCATATAAAATTATATTTGCCTGAAAAATATCGCAGGAGAATTGAGAAATTACTTTCAGTTGGCTCAAGTTTGGAGCGAAATTGTAATCCGACTTTAACCATTTTAAAATATAATTAGTCTAGAAGAGATACGTGTGGGAACAGAGGTTAATTAGTAATTAGAATATTCTCATTTAATGTGTGGAGTTTGTGAATTATTTAAATTTGACGTTGCTAGATAAATAAATGTGTTATGTTTTGTTTCCGGCAGAAGTGGGTAAAATATTTTTGATGAACATTTTACGGGCAAAATATTATAAAAGCGCCACCACCATATAATAATAAAATGTAATAGATAGGAAGAAATCACCAACACAATTAACTCGTTAGAAATAATAAAAAGCTCCTGGTAATGATACTTTGAAGGATGAAACTTTAAACAGCATTATTACTTTTATTGCAACTCTCCTAGCCTGAAACACAACTAGCCTATATAGCAAACGGAGGTATGCCCATTAAAAATAGCGCTAATTAAACCAAATTTTAAAAGAGGGAATAAACTGGATATGGTTAATTAGAGACAAACACCTCTAATCTCAAATGTAGCGAAGGTTTTTGAGAAGGCATAAGAGTTGTAGAATAAGGAGTACCTCAAGGTATCGTCTTAGGGCCTACATTGTTTAATATAAATTTAAATGATTTGTTTATGCTAGAAACTGAGGGAAAGTTATTTAACTCATTGCATTATACATGTATCGCAAACATCTTAAGCCATATAAAAATTGTAGAATATGCCGTCAAATCACAAGGTATTGTTTTAGGACCTATATTATTTAATATATATTTAAATGATCTGTTTATGATAGAAAGTGAGGGTAATTTAATTAATTTTGCGATACAGTCATATTTTACAATTATAATGACTGAATACGTTATCTTTGATATTCGATCTTCCCACCCAACAGTAATTTAAAATTAAAGAAAAACAATGGGATAAAAATAGAAATATCATTTGTTCAGAGCTTGAAATACCTAGGAATATATCTGGACACATATAAAAATCGCACCCTATAAAACCGCACGTTTTAAAGGTAATTTTTGATATGTTGTTGTTCAACATTCTGAGCAATAAGTTCCTTTGGTGAAACTTCAAATCATGGACAGTTTCTCCTATAGATATTGCTCCGAAGACTGAACCTACAGTTTCTCAAAACGTATTGCAAGTATTGAAATGATAAGCACTGAAAATGAATAGCCAGACTATTTACCATTATTTGGTCTTAGATTGATGTGTCTGAACTTCCAATTTTGTTGGAAGTGCCGTCAAATCACGTCTTCATTTCCAGCAGTTATCATTTCAATACATGCAAGGTATGTTTTTATGATAAACATAACATCTTTTATTATAATTGACAATTGCTAACGAGACTTCATAAAAATGCCTTCATCAGAAATGTACAACCTTCAGTAGCCTATTTAAGAAAAAAAAAGAGAGCAAAAAACTTACAGTCTTTTGTACCACTTTCTTACTGAACGTACTGCGGACAAAAATACAAAAGTTGAAATAACTTTTGAACCATCAAAAATTGGATAACAACATATGTAGTGATTTTGGTTGGAAATGACATCATCTATCATCCCCCTTCGTTTTATCCATGACTTCTTCTGAGACACCCTGTATAGATTTAAATATCTCGTCCGAATACTTCACGTTGACCAAATGAAGCTTCTCCATCATGCTTTATGTGAAATACACCCAGCTTTCGGACTAATTGTTTGCGGTGGTGCAGCAAATAATCATCTGATCCACCTACAAGTTTTACACAAATTAATTCTAAAGACAGTATTTATGTTAACATTGAGGATGAATATAATACTCGTTTTAAAATAACATCATCCGTGGTACCCAGAACTCAAAAAACAATATCCCAAAAATGCTTTACTTACAAAACTTTATAATATGCTTCTCCCAGTATTAAAACAAATAAATTCTATAAAATTTTATAAAATGCGCCTTAAAAAATGGATAAGTAACCAGCCTTGTCTAAAAATTCATGACATTGAATTGATAGACAATAAATAATTATAAATCATTTTCTAGGTTTGAAATTTTCAGTAAGTCATGAAAAAAAAAATAGTAGTTTGTAGTATCCTTTTCCCATAGTTATTTATGTTAATATAATATAATAAAATGTTGTTTATGCTAACTTACCTCTTTTTAACATGATTTTATTAGGTCGACCTCCCTGACAGCACTCGATAGCCTTAGGACAACCACTGGCCATACTTGGAGAATAAGCGGGACGTCCTGGGGACGTCCCAAACTGGGTTAATCCCGATTTCGGACCTCCTGTGGATATCCTTTTGGTGCAAATCGGGTTTGCCCATGGATCTCTTCAATGGGATAGCCCATGGTCGTCCATAGGAAGAAATAGGGGCCAATTTGGGTTATAATCGGGATAACCTACAGATGTCCACAATAGGATAGCCCGTAGTTGTCCATAGGAAGAAAAAGGGACCAATTTAAAATCTGGATCACCACAGACATCCACACATAGTTGCATCTGGTTACACATAGTATCTACACAAAATTGATCTTGTGTAAAATCGTGATTACTGTAGACAATTTAAAATTTGGGGTATACTCACCCTCCTTGCGTAATAAATAAATCGCATATTGCAAAAAAAATAACTCTCGTAAAAGAGGCATTTGCAAGATATGTGTATTTCCTGTGCAGTGGATAGAAGGCTTACTAGGTGAGTATCGCAATAGAAGTAATTTGCACCTTGCAAGGAGAGCCACCTAACATGAATTATTAAAACTAGCGCTAAGAACGAGCTAGCCAATATCCCCATTTTGGCTGTTATTAGGACCATATTTTATAAGTAATGTCTTCCGTCAATAAAATTCATTCGTCACAATGAAAGTATAATGCAAATATAAACTAAATAAAAAAATTCTCATTTGTACTTTAGATGAATTTATCAATTATCATGAATTTGGGACCTACATTAGCCCAACAAGTTGACCTATGGATGGCCCTAGGGATAGCCTTTGGTTATCCCTATATAGGTTTTAAATAGGACATCAATAACCCTAAAAGCTATCCAATGGATATCTATTTTGGCTGTTATTAGGACCAAAGGATAACCAGTGGACTTCCTGTCGACATCCCAAATCAACAATCCGTTTATCGGATATACGGGATCATTTTAGGATATCATGTGGCTATCCTGTGCTGTGAACCGGCCTCTCCAGAGGATGAGGAAAACTTCAGAAAATTGTTGTAAACGGATGTGTATAGATTCCTCTACTAGATAATATTGGCATTAATTACAAAATATTTATTTCAAGGTATAGTTTGAATACTGCTTTGTACTGGTAGAGATTATACGTCTTTATTTTGGGTTCATGGAGGACGGCTTGGGGGGGGCATGGCTCCCCCCTGGCTACGCCCCTACTCAAATATTATACTTAATTACAAACACAGCACACACTAAGGCCCTTACGGGGTAGACAAAGAGAGCAGGTTCGATGATTATTTTTTGCTTTTTAGTACACTATTTTTTTAGTTTATTAAAGTATTAATTTATTGTTTACTTATACGTTCATGTTTGAAAATGATTTAAGCCTATAAACAAGCATCCGTCTTTGTGTAGGATCTACGTATTTATTTTCAAATAATTCATTTTTACCTATTGTATACTTTCACACTAGTCACCTGTACATAAATTTAGAACGTTTAAAAAAGTCCCTCTAAATACTTCTCTGGATAACTCGTTACAGGTACCGCCTCTTGCGATGCCGCCTAGGGCTGTATAAACATAGATAGGATAGGGGTGCCTCGGTGTGGCTGACGAGCCCGTAAAATTACCCCGAACTCGCGTATAGAGATAAAACGTTTGTGTCAAGAAAAAAGCTTTCTAAATGGCCTATAACCTTAAAAATAATTGCCATGCCCAGAAAAGTAAATTGTTCTTATAGAAACTTTCCTGGCGCCTATTTCGGAAGCTCGACGTTCATTTGCTTTGGTATTTACAGTGGAGAAATTACTATTTAGTTGCAGAAATAAACGAGGAATAGGGTATACGCGTGTATAAAAAAAGAGAACGATATACACTAGTTCACAAGTTCAAAGCCGTGTTAATTCTTGTTAAACTTCGTAAAAATATGAGTGAGAGCTCATTGGATTCGGAATGACGTCTAGAAAAATGTTCAAAATTTTCAAACCCGCACATAAACAATTGCAAAAGTTATAAACAAATGAAAATCGAAAAAATAACGAGTTTTGTTTTTTGTAAATAATTCGAAAATTATTAGTATTTAAGACATTTTAAAGAAAGATTCTTGAAGAGGAAGGAATTTCTAACAAAAAAGTCCGGACTCCCGAAACTCTGTCTTTATTATTAATAATTTTAATTTAATGTTGAAAACAGAGCTCCGCGCGGCGAACACTGAGACTTTACGATGCTCTGAAACCGGCCGTAATAAGCAGAAATATTTTTTTATGTTATTAAATATTAATTTAAAAATTTTAAAAAATTATGGTATTATTTAGACAATTAAAGGAGCAATACCCCCCCGTTGTAAAAATTTTTCACCGATTTTTCATAAAATGTGCCTATTGTTAATTAACAATTCTTTTTTTACAGTTTGCGTTTATATTTAAAGTTAGATAATTGTTTTTAACAAAAACCATTAAAATTATTTCGCTTCGTGGAGACGAGGAGACGAGGCAACTATTCGCACTTTTAAATCTTCTAGTGTTAACGGGAGTTTTATACACCAGGATTTTAAGATGACCCCATAAAAAGACAGACTAAGGTCCTCCGCGACCTATCCAACGATTAGGATCAGTGCCGGCGCCAGGATATTTGGCACCTGAAGCAAATATTTTCTCTAAGAAAAAACATTTACAAGTTACTACTGTTAGGGCTTTATTTATAAAAACTTATAAAAAATAAAGGAAACATTCCAATAGACAAAGATAAATTAAGAAATATTTTAGCAAAAAAAAAACAAACAGAACTGTTTTGATCGAAATTGCAATTGTTCCTTAATAATAATAAACGAATAAGTACGGAGTACGGATTAGAATATGTAACGCTCCACAGTACCCATTCCGGGTCCAAAGCCTAGCTAATATTATTCTAACTATTTTTAAGTCTTTATATTTTTTTCTCAGGTTTATTTAATTTGTTATTATGGTACGTTATAGTTGTTTGTTTAGTTGTTTTTACACTTTTTCTGTATTTTTTGTCATATTTTATTTTATAAATTTACCGTGACCCAAACAATTTTCTTAAGTACATACTTTTCTGTTTTATTCAAGTAGTTGTGTTAAATTAGTTGTATGACTTTAACTAAATTGTGTAGCGTTTACCCGATTAAAGTGAGAAAGGGTGATCCACGCAGGAAATGGTTTCCTCAGGGAATTCAAAGATATCTCTCATCATTTTCCAGGTGTCTACGAGTGATGAAATCTGTAATGTAACCAAAACGATAGTAGCTAGGGGTTTACAATATCCACAACAAATTATAAGATTTAAGTTACAGTAAATCCTCAATATATATTACGTAAAATTTAGGTATTGAGAAGGTAGTATGTCCATCTAACTTAGCAGTAGTCTCTTCTATTTCCCTTGATAATCTAGAATCTTGAGTACTGTCAATTCATGTTGGTGCATTACAAATTTATATTTTTCAACGAATTATTAACCACTTAAACTTTCATAAATCATATGCCCCAATTTCGTAATAAAAATTCAGTGCTTTTAAATTTACCTGTCATAAAACAAATGAATATCTCTCGGAAGGTAAAAATTGTCATAATAAATAATACATTTAATGTACGCTAATTTGTGAATATATTTTAATAATAAACTGTAATGATTATTTATAACCATTAATCTTTAATAATTCGGTGACATTTAGTGGCTGTAGATATTAATTAATCAGATTTTAGGGTGATAAAACGGGATCTATGGTTGGTTTAAACTAGATTTAGATATATTATTATTTAAAGGCAATAAATAACAGAATATAACAAAACACGAACAATTGTATGGAAAATTGTAGAGAGATTTACCTCCAATTTTTGTAGCTCTTTTGAAATAAGAAATAACTGTTAAAAATTACTTTAGTTTACTTATATTATATATAATTCTACTAGTATATAGTTAAATTTATATGTGTAATATGATGATATTTGTTAAGGAATTGCACAACCCGCTGAGTGTATTATCATGTCATGTTATCATTGCATATTATTTAAGAAAATGTTTTAATATGGAGGTCAAATTTTAATAAGTGTAAGAAATACGATTTTTTTTTCTAAGGCTGTATCAATAAAATCTGAAAATTTGCAGGTAAATAAGAAACTAAAAAAACACGCTTTTATAAATACTGCACTAAAAAGCAAAAAATAATCTGTTCTCTCTGTCTACCCCGTAAGGACCTTAGTGTAAGCCGTGTTTGTAGTTCATACCGGCATGCCGAAATTTGGCAGAGATCCTAGCCGGCAGGATGCAGAAGGCCATTATCCTCGGCTCATTACGTCTACTCAGGGCACATGATTCTCGAACCCAGTAGGCACTCACCCCACGGACGTGGGGAGTGGCTGCCAGTACTACCAGCTCCCCTCTGTGAGTGTCGGAGCCACAGAGTTTAAAGGATGACTGGCTTTTACAAAAAAAAATAATAATAATGATAAAAATAATGATAATAATAATAAAATTAACTAGAATTACATAAATTTAAAAAATGACATTGAAATAAAAATATATTGAAAGTTTTTCTAAAGTTTATTTTATATGTATAACAAACATTTCTTCATTTTCATCTATGTAACTATCAAAATCGGGGTTTTCGTCTTCGTCAAACATGTTCTCGTCGTTGAGTTCTCTTGTCACTTCACTAACTAAAAGTTAATTTTTGTAGTTATAAAATGACGCATTTTTATTAACATCAGTTCCTTACACTGTAAAGTTCTCTTTTTGCCAGGTTTTTCTTTTTTGGCATAACTTTGACATTTTTAGCAATCTATTGCCGAAAATTACTTTTTTTTGAGATTGGAGCTAATTTTTGCCTAAATTTACCAAAATTAACACCAATTGTCAAAAAAGAAATGATTTTGTCAAAATTAGCATCGATAATGTAGTAGTTGCCATTTGTGTTTGCTGGTAGAGGTGGTGGTGGACTAGCAGCGCAGTGAGTGCCACTGTCCGCTTGAGGCTGAAAGCGGAACGCTCGGCGGCTGATTTTAAAAATCAAAAACACTGAGAAACCATTGAAATAAAAAGAAAATGAAAAATATCATAATTTCATCCTTTATTGATTTTTCGAAACCAAAAAATGACAGTCCTATTAGAGCAATATTTAGAGCAAAGCACGATTAAAAAATAGCTGCTTTTTTTGTTAACAGCTCTATTAATTATGAACGGATCAAGATGATCAAAAGCTCAAATTCTTCGTATTTCCTGCTGTAATAACATACCCAAAGGACATTTCTTTATATTAATTAAAAAAAACTGGAGACACGGAAAACTGAAAAAAAATTAACCCTTCAAAGAGTGGTTTGGAGAGGTTAAATTTGGAAAAAATGTCTGCCAGCCGAGGTTAGTGTTCTTTAGTACCTTGTGAATCATAAGCTGGCTGAGCAGACGTTTTTTTCAATTTTAAATATTTTTTGTCAAAATTTTAAATTTTGGGCCATTTATCGCCATTTTGATCGCAATTTACTCAAAAACCGACCGACAGAAATGTCTGCCACTACAGTCCAGTACTGTACACACCGAAACCACCCAAATTTGGTGCGGTAACTAAATTTTTTTTTTTTTAATTTCCGGTTACCGCGCGCCGACGGGAAGTTTCGTCTGTCAGCGTAATTGGGTATGAGAAGTACATATACTAACTACCTATGCGGATAGATATCGGTAACCATTCGATCGAAAAAAAAAGTCCCCCTTCCTCCCTATCCCCCCACCATACCAAAAAGTTCCAGAGAGAAAAAATTTTTGTACTTTTATGGTCTCTCCGATTACCGACTGGCAAACGGTAACCATTCGTCGTCGAATTTGCACGCTATTTCCTAGACTATTAGACTTTTACATACATACCTAATAAAAGCGCGTTAAAAACACTTCTAAATTAATAATTGCTATTTTATTTAATGTATATATTCGTTGAAACACCTTATAATAATCACAAAAGTTCAAAAACGTTTAAAAAAACTAGTAAATATGGACACTTAAAATGAAATAAATAAGGGATCATACGTCACGCGCGGGTCGGTTAAACTCGTCAAAACTCGCCAGTTCCTCGTGAAGATTCAAATAATTTGAATTTAAATAGAGCTGGGTAATTCCTGGTGAAAAAGTAATTGGCAATTACAATTCCTTTTTTTTTTACCTGAAATTGTAATTGTATTTAAGTACTTTTTTTTATTAACTTAATTTGGAATTGTAATTGCAGGAAAATTGTTATAGGAATTGTAATTTGTAATTATATTATTTGAACTGTGTAATTAAAGTATTTCTATAAGTACAATTACTTTTTCCAATTACAATTACTTTAAGAACATGCGTATGTGGTTTAACAAACAAGAACAGACTTGCGTAAATTTCCGTCTCTGGAAATCGCATCATCCTATTTGTTTCTATTTCATTTGAAGCAAAAACGTTCTAATAACGATACTAATAAATATTAAAACGCAATATTACACAACACTTTTAATTAAAATTTTTAACTTACCTTTTTGTTTGTTTGATCACTATAATTTACTTTATCATAAAAGTAATTAGAAAAGTAATTAGAAAAGTAATTAGAAAATTGCTAAATCCACTTTTCATGTAATTGTAATTAAATGAATATTATTCCTTTTTTAAATGTAATTAGTTCCTTTTTTAAAAAAGTAATTTGTAATTGTAATTGTTTTTAACTTACAATTAATTACCCAGCTCAGAATTTGAATTATTCATTAATTATTGGATGTGTAAACAATTTATATTATGATACATTTTCAAACATAAAATATCTGATAAAAACACTTTTGAGTGTAAAACTGACAATCGCGTGTCCCCTACTCCACTAGTATAGTTAAACTTATATTTGTTAAAGAATTGCACAAACCGCTGTGGGTATTATCATGTCATGTAATCATTGTATATTTAGACCGTGGGATAGTGACAGATTATTTTAAACGTTTGGTTCCTATCTGGCCTTTTGGGAGCCTTTTGTGCCTGATTTGTACTAACCATTAACGGTTATCCAGGGCCCCTCAGCGGAAAACAGAAAAGAAAATTTCATGAAAATGAGCAATTTCAAACGTTTTGTTCCTATCTGGCGTCAAGTTAGACTTACGTTTTAAAGAAAACCATCCGACGAAAGCTTATCGCCAGACAAATTCCGTGGGCCGGAAGGCCCGAAATTTCAATCCGAAGTTGTAAGAAAAATGGTCAAAATCAAACGATTTGGTTCTTATCTGGGAATTGTATATATAGGTAAATAGATTATAATTATCGCGATATAACAAACGCCAGACAAATTCCGAGGGCCCAACAGTGAAAAAATTATTGTTCAAGTTGTCAACTATTCCGCGAAAATCAAACGATTTACATTCGTCTGGCATTTGTTTTTTTGTTAATATTAGGCAATAAGTAGTTTCAATTTAAGATTCCCAGACGAATTGGCTGGGTCTCCTGGATAGCCAGACAAAAAGAAAAGCGCGAAAAAATGCCATTTTTCAAACGATTTATTCCCGTCGTAGATATGTTGAGCGAAATTATCATTTCAATTTGATTTATTATGATAATAAAATTAGCATAAATCCTGTATAAAACCTATTGCTATTGCATTCATTATTAATTATCACAAATAATTTCTTAACAAAAATTTGTTTTTTTTATAATAATTATCAAATAGAAAATAAAATAATTTTTTTAAATTTTTTTATTTTTTATATCCATTCACTTCTGGTTTTTTTGAGCGATTAAAGAACTAAAGTCGAAGAAATTTTTTGTGAAAATCAGAGACATTACTTATTGAGTAAAGCAGTTTGCGGAAAGGGTACTTTTTGTTTTACCGACGATTTGTACATATCATTGTTTAACTTTGTTAGTAAAATAGCCATAAAAATGGATTATTTTGTTCATAAATAGATTTGTAATTTAAGCTGTTGAATATTTAAATCTAATAACAGTTATAATGTCACTTGTGCCTCACAAACTGATATTAACGTCATGTTACTGAAATCATGCTTTCTAGGTACTAAATATTCATATTTATATGATCTCCCAACAATAGTATAAAAGCGAGTGACCACTGAACACGAAGCTAAACTAAGCTAAGGTAAATTATATTTTATAGAAGTTTTGTAAAAATGTAAGGTTTTGAATTTTCATAAACTGGTTGATACAATTTGAAGATGATTTTGCAAACTATTTGTGCAGATATCAACTATTTTTATGAATTTACTTTTCATAAAACTGTTTTTAATATTTAGGAGGATAAAGTTACACTGGAGTCCCTTGAGGTAAGCAAGAAAAAGGCAGAAAGGCCAAAGGTTCTGCGACTGGATCGCAAGACATCTCCCCACCCCCCCCATTTCCGAGGGCGGGCAACACGATGGTAACAATATTTTCCGACCTAGCTTCCAACTTACTACCAACTAAACCAGAAAAACCACTCCTTTTTTCGATTTTTCGTTGCTAGGCATTTTTTTGTCGGAAAATTTTATTAACGAAAGTTGCTCAGAATTGTCCAAAAACCCGAAATCCAAAATTTAATCAAAATTGAAAAATATTGAAATTTTGTTTAAAATATTGTTCAAGTCCGAAAATATCATTTAAATGGGTTTTTTGTTTAAAAAATTCATGACAGTTTTGTTTGAAATTAAACACACAAGCTATCAGATAGTTGTCAAGTAATTAGTAGTCTTTTTTATATTTTTTTAAGTTTATAAATTTTTTCAATGTTTCAATTTTTTTATTTTGATTAAATATTGGATATTGGGTTTTTGAACAATTCTGAACAACTTTCATTAATAAAATTTTCCGATAAAAAAATTCATAGCACTGGAAAATCGGAAAAAAGAGTGGTTTAGGGGTAGTGGTTGGACGATAAGTCGGATATTTTGTCACCATCGTGTTCCCCGCCCTCGAAAACGGGGAAGGTTGGGGGGGGGGGGGGTGCATGTCTTGCGGTCCAGTAGCAGAATTTTTGGGGTAAAAGCTTTACCTCAAGAGACTACTGCTCGCGGCTGTTGTCAGTTTAATAGTATCAATAATATAAACAAGCTAAAAACGTACTCTTCGCCAATTTACTCAGCTTTATATATATAATTGTTACTCATTCTATAGGATACTCTTCGCAGTTTTCTTGTAAATAAAATTAGTTTTTGGACATCCTAAATTTTGTGATATCATCTTTGTTGTGAAAAAAATTATATGAAAAAAAAAAATGAAAAAAAATGTCCAACCTGTGTGGAATTCGAACACGGGACCTTTGGATTGCAACGCAAAAAAAAAGCAAAAACATATATTAACGCAAAGCTTTAGCCGCTGCGCCACCACATATTGCTACGAAAATCGATTGTCTGTGATACACATATATCTTTCGACAATCATACATATTTCAACTCGTATTTCTATGAAATATATATTGGTAAAATTCATAAACAAAAAAAATATAATTTGGAAATAATATTTCGCAAGATTTCCATTTTAGTACAAGCGAAAAGAATTAAGAGAATATTTTTTTTTTAATTAAATAATTAATAACTTTTTTATTTACCGATAGATTTTCTTCAAAAATAGGGTTCTTCCTCTAGCTAACACTAACTTACTTTCTAAATTTCAATACAATCGGACTTTTCTTCCTTAAGTTATCGTGCTTACAAGAAACGTGACGGACGGACGGACGGACGGACGGACGGACAGACATTTTGAAAGTTGTTCAGAATTCGTTCACTAACACAATGATATGAAAATTTTTTCTCTACGAGCGATATTTACGATTTTAGAAATGTGCCGATCAAATACAATATACTCTTCGTTTTTGCGAAGAGTATAATAATGGTTGAACTTGAAGTAAACTAAAACACTGTTAATGAAAAACACCACATAGATTTTACAATATTGAGAATATTGAGAAAAAATAAGTTAATCTAAATTATAAATATTTATATTAATAAAAAATAAGCGAGATCGTTCCTTGAAATGTCATGTATGAATTTGTAATAAAATGTTTCAAACAAAACAAAAATTAAACGAAAATTTTTATTCTGTTTTTTGCATTAACATTGTATGTTACGACAAAATGGTAGTAAATAAGTAACCTCTATTGAATAATACAAAATACTAATACATTAGACAAATCAGGGGCGGCTGGTGAAATTTCAACAATTTTTTTCTCGTCTGTGGCGCATGGGACCCATACGAAATATGGGAAATAACATCTAGAAAAGCACTCCTCTAACGACCCCTAAAAAATTTTGAAAAAGCAGTTTGCGAAAAATTTTTTCAAAATTCGATTGCCCCCCTAGGCCTGGGGACTCCTGTTTAAAATTAATTTTTTTTGACATATACATTTTACTTTTCATAAAAATACAACAACATGTTTTGAAGTTTATGAAAATATTTTCATTATTAACTGAAACACAATGAACTGAAATTTTGTAATTTACAATTTAACAAATGATAAAATTTCAATTCGTTGTATCTCAGTTAGTAATGGAAATATTTTCATAAACTTCAAAACCTGTTGTTGTATTTTTATGAAAAGTAAAATGTATATGACAAAAAAAATTTATTTTTAACAGGAGTCCCTAGACCTAGGGGGGTCAATCGAATTTTGAAAAAATTTTTCGCAAACTGCTTTTTCAAAATTTTTTAGGGGTCGTTAGAGGAGTGCTTCTCTAGATGTTATTTCCCATATTTCGTATGGGTCCCATGCGCGACAGACGAGAAAAAAATTGTTGAAAATTCACCAGCCGCCCCTGAGACAAATAATAAAAAAATACAATGGCAACTAACACAATCCATACAATACAAACCAATCAAATAAAATATAATACAATATCTAGCCTTACAATGGACCGAATGCATGTAGGCGGCGTCAGAGTCGCGTTTGGGTACTGCAACATAACCTCATTTTCTGTGCATCTTTGTTTACTACTTCCTTAAAAATGCCAAGCAATTGTTGTGTGCCTCAATGCACTTCTTATTATAGAAAAAATACAAATTTTAAGTTTCACCAGTTTCCAGTATGCAGCAGTTTTAGAAGAAAGTGGATAGTTGCTCGCAAATTACAAAAAAGCCCATCTAGTGTGTTCAAAACATTTCACAGACCGAAGGCCGCAGGCGGCGTCAGAGTCACGTTTGGGTACTGCAACATAACCTCATTTTCTGTGCATCTTTGTTTACTACTTCTTTAAAAATGCCAAGCTTTTCTTTTAGTTCACCTAAACTATCCATTTTCCGTAGGTTTCAAATAAACAAACTTATTTCAACACATCAAAACTACAAAGCACATAACACAATGAATAGTGTACCCAAAGCCGATCGGTAACCGCCTGACGGCGAAATATTTTACTAAACCTATGCATTCTTCTATTTAAATTTTGTTTTGGTATTTTTGGTCGATGAAGTAAGAAAAATATTTTGAGGTTTCTGGTTCTTGTACACACACTAAATCACGTTTTTTTAATCCTTTTTACCAATGGGGGTAAAAAAAGTTACAGACAGACCGACAGACAGAAATTTTTTTTCGCTCAAACTTAAAATCTCGACATTTCGTAACATTCTAAGCCTATTTGAACAATAAAAATTTTTTTAAATTTTTTTGTCGTTACTATACTTCCACTGGACGTGGAAGTAAAACTACATTGTTCCAAAAATTTACATTGTGCACTTAAAATTCAAGCGCAAATCCTAGTCGAGCTTCTTTATGCTTAGCTTCAAATAAGTATTTCTTTGTTGCAGGATGACAGCGTAGCTCCGATTCTCTTACTCGCCTGCGACCAGTACTACTCGATCCAGGAAAATTCGTTTCTTTCAGCATTCTAAATAACTGAATAAACTGAATAAAATGGATTTTCTATTTATGTACCGTTTATTCTCCACTTTTTTAAAATGTTACACACCGAATTTTTATTAATATTATAACGCAGTGCAATTTGTCTCATTGACCATCCATCTTCTGTTTTAGCAATAACTCCAGCTTTAACTAAATCGCTTATATGGGGCATATTAGTTTTTGCACATTTGCAATGAATTTTGACAAATAACTGACAATGTCACTAAAATTAAAGTTAGATGTTAGATGTTAGAAGTTAAACAGTACAAGCATTAGGTGACTGATATACCGTTATCAAAAATAAAATATGTTTCCATGACGAGAGTTGATTGCGAAAGATCGTTACATAAGTGGATATTGGATATTAAATCCTCGTCGAAATGGGTTAAACAAGGGAAATTTGGAAAAAATAATTACAGTACTTTTCCACCTAATTAATTTTCAAGACGTACTTAATTGAAAAGTATAGCGTATTC
Organism: Rutpela maculata; assembly: GCA_936432065.2. Lineage (NCBI taxonomy): Eukaryota > Metazoa > Arthropoda > Insecta > Coleoptera > Cerambycidae > Rutpela > Rutpela maculata. Next base: position 139,205,457 of record OW386291.2, on the reverse strand, counting down.
GTTGTTTAAATACCTATTTAATTAATTTGTTTTTTGACTTATTTCAACCCACTATTATTACTGTATGTACTATAGTGTAACATATGCATATTGTATTATAGCTGTTTGAAATAAAGTAATATTATTTGTATTATTATTATTATTTTAAAAAGAATGAACACATAATTTTTGACAATAAATGTTCATAATAAATATTTTCTCCATTTTTCGTATTTTTTTTACACTATTACCTTGGTACGGACCTGGAATGACGCCCAAATTTCCGATCTCTGGAATAAATATATAAAAGATGGAAAATGGAGATATTTTAAAAAGTACATGTAAGAGTTACCAGAAAGAAGCAAACACGGATGAAAATTATAAATATAATAATAATAAAATAAACCAATACACACTAAATATTGAATAACAATGTCTCATGCTATATTGATTACTATCGAATGTCTCTCCACTGCCAAATCCAATTCCTGGCGTTCTATGTTTTTGCTGAGAAGGCACTTACGATGATGTCATCACCCAAACAATGCGCCTCTCAGCCTCCCGCCGCGGTAGCTGTCGATCTTGCAAATCTCAGGCCGCTAACAGTCGGCCATCCTGATGAATCTGGTTGTCCTCAATCAGCTCAGAATTGGATCCAGAACCCTAATAGATATTAATAACAATTACTTCAATGCGGGATTGAACAAACCTATTAGCATGTGCAAAAGCAAAAATACTAAGGTTACATGCATGAAAGGTAACTATTAGTATTTAGCAAAGCATCAGCCAAACTTTAAGCAGCTTCACCACCCTCTTTTTTTTAAGCAAATACTTTTGTATAGGTGTTTTCTACAAAAATGGGCATGGCTCATAAGTAACATTATGGGGGAAAGGTAGGCAAACATCTACCCGAGTTCGTGCAATTCATAGGCAAACATCTATGAAAAATGTGGGCAAACATCCACTTGAGCACGGGCAAACATATAATTTATAGGCAAACATCTATAAATATTGTGGGCAAACATCCACTTGAAAAGAAATAATTCATAGGCAAACATCTATGAATATTGTGGGCAAACATCCACTTGAAAAGAAATAATTCATAGGCAAACATCTATGAATATTGTGGGCAAACATCCACTCGAGAACAAATAATCATAGGCAAACATCCATGAAAATCGTGGGCAAACATCCACGTGTTCTCCACACTACCAAACATTCACTCGAGAACAATTCATAGGCAAACATCTATGAAAATTGTGGGCAAACATCCACATGTTCTCACACAGCCAAACATTGTTTAAATTTGTCAAGAATTCAAGAATTTACCTGTTCTTTCATGGTTATCCAGGGTTTCAACTTATCTACGGCTGTAATCGTCAAGCTGGTCTTGGCATTAACTTTAATAACGGCATATCTGTCATTTGGCAACACTGCAGTTACCTGAAATGGACCCTTATACTTAGGAAGTAACTTGCGGCTTTGGCCTGTAGCAGGCGCATCTGTCTTCCGTACCATCACAAGATCCCCAACGTTATATTGACGTGCCGTTGTTCGCTTTCTATCATACCTTCTTTTCTGATCCTCTTGACCTTGATCAATCCGATTTTTGACCTGCTTACGAATTGAAGCCAGATCAGTACGATCCATCTGTTGTTTAATTTCTGTCAGTAGGATAGCATCGGTAAGTCCTCTTGGTTTGCTACCAAACAATACTTCGGACGGCGTTGTTCCTAGGGCCTTATGTACTGTAGTATTTAACCCCCTCTGAACTGTCTTAACTTGCGTGTCCCACATGTCATCTTCCACGTTACCAGTGAGGGCTGCTAATGAACTCAACACAGTGCGATTTACCCTTTCACATTGGCCGTTTGCTCTCGGTGTAGCAACGGCATTTTGAACATGTTTGATACCCAGATCTAAACAAAACTGTTGAAAGGTATGCGATGTAAATGCTGTGCCCCTATCAGTAATTATGCGTGTGGGGACGCCAAAAATGTCGATGACGGCTTTAAGGCTCTTCACCACATGCTTGGTTTTGGTGTTTCGTACAGGCTCAAGAATTGTGAATTTGGTAAATCCGTCTACCATAACTAACAATTGCGTATTTCCCTTTCGGGATTTAATAAATGGACCTAAATGATCCATGTGCAGCGTATGATATGGAATAGTAACCTTTTCTATTGGATACAACTGACCAGGCATTTTGCCCGAATGACTTTTGTAATAAAGACAATTAAGACAAGATTTAACATACTTGGTAACAAACTGACACAGTTTCGGGAACCAATAGTTCTCCTGAATTTTATTCAAAGTCTTTTCTAGTCCAAAATGACCTTGGTCGTCATGACATAATCTACAAATTTGCATTTTGTTTAGACGTGGTACAAGCCACTTACTTGCTTTTCCAACTTTTCTATACACAACATTTCCTTTTAATTCATAATTATCGTGGTATACTTTATTACTAGGATCTCGGTCCTGAGTCAAAAGAATATCTCGAATTTTACATATTTCCTCGTCTTGGAGTTGAGCGGCTAATATCCACTCTATTTCTGTAATATTAATGGTTAAGACTTGCTGAGGAATTCGACTCAAACAATCAATGTGTGTCATTTTAGTTCCGGCCCTATACTCGATTTCAAAATCGTAATCTTGTAACTGGAGCCACCATCTCGCGACACGGGGTATTATATCTTTTTTAGTGGCAGTACTACGAATTGCATTGCAATCGGTTACTAACTTGAATTTTATTCCCACTAGATATACTCTGAAACGCCTGCAGGATTCAACGGCCGCCAACGTTTCTAATTCATAAGAGTGATACCTACTTTCTAAGGACGTAGTCTGTCGACTAAAGTACGCAACAACGTGTTTCGTACTGCCTTCAAATTGCAGTAACATTCCAGAAACCCCATCTTTACACGCATCAGTGTGAACTTCGGTGCTTAAATTTGGATCGAAAATTTTTAAAATCGGTCGAGTAGTTAAATGTCGTTTAATATTTTGGACCGCATCTTCCTGTTCCTGTGTCCATTCCCAGTTCATATTTTTCTTAAGTAATTTGGTGAGAGGTTTTACTATAATTGCAAACGCTTTTATATATTTTCTGAAAAAACCGGCGAGGCCTAAAAATTGCCTAACTTGCTTTACATTCCTGGGACTGGGCATTTTGCTAACTGCAGTTATTTTCTCAGCACCTGGTCGGATGCCATTAACCTCCTTCAACTGCTCGATTTGTCTCTGCATGTGTTCAACTGTCATCGGCGGGGTATGGGACCTTTCCGTCAGCTCGGCGGAAGCAACAGGTGTACTCACTATGGCCCGGGATGAACTCGGCGTTGACCACTGGTCACTTAATCGATTCATGTTTTGTTTTGTTGATTGTTCTTTATATCACTTCTGAGATGTAAGAGTTACCAGAAAGAAGCAAACACGGATGAAAATTATAAATATAATAATAATAAAATAAACCAATACACACTAAATATTGAATAACAATGTCTCATGCTATATTGATTACTATCGAATGTCTCTCCACTGCCAAATCCAATTCCTGGCGTTCTATGTTTTTGCTGAGAAGGCACTTACGATGATGTCATCACCCAAACAATGCGCCTCTCAGCCTCCCGCCGCGGTAGCTGTCGATCTTGCAAATCTCAGGCCGCTAACATACAATACACACATTATAAAAAAATTCGTAGCATTTCTCATATAGGTATGTTCCGTCATACATATGCCAAATGACCCCCCTGTATTCTCTGTTCAGGGTCGACATTGCTTTAGCAAACACCCTGTATATTCCAAAAATATATTAAATATAAATTTTCCATAGAATTCGTCTTGAATTAACAGAAAGACGTTGTAGGCTTTAAGTTTTCATACAATTTCCTGCTCCATTAGAATGTTCACGCATAATTTATTTTCATCAGTTCTCCTTTCCTCTCAGTTAACTAAATCCTAAGTTAATCTGAGGTTTCACATATTTTATTATTTGCTTGTGTAACAGAATTTTATTAAGTCGTCGACAAGATAATTTATTATGTTATCTGGGTTATTTATTTCATCTCGTTTCAAATAAGGAATTCTTGTTTCATCAACTGATGGAAGATCATATTTCAGAGATGTTTCGCGAGATGAGACTTTTGAAATCAAATCCAATTACAACGTAAATTAAAAATAGCAGCGTATTGCAATTTTAATTTGTTCGTAATTAAATTAGCGGCTCTGGATTTTCCTAAGTATCACTTATTTCTCCTTTGTTTTAAAAATAAAGTATTTTAATTATAAATATTATTGACTTTCATTGGAATTGTACATTAAGGGCTTATAAATATTTATTATGCCCTGGCGCATCCCCACATTTCATTAAATATACTTAGTTGGGGATATAATATACAAAAGTAGAGTGTTTATTCTACAAAAAAGCATAACTCGTTTAATTGTACTTCCACAACCAGTAGAAGTTTAGTAAAGACAAAAAAAATTTTGAATATTGTTATTGCTAGGCTTAGAATGTCATGAAACTTCGAGATTTTAAGTTTGAGCAAAAAAAATTTCTGTATGTCGGTCTGTCTGTCTGTCGGTCTGTAACGCGGGGGGCGGGAAATCGAATGAAAGAGACAGACATATCTGATTTCCGTGCAAAAGACAGAGACAAAGATTCCGGTAGGGTCTACAGCCTACGTCACCCGTAGACACTACAGGCATCTTTGTCCCTGTCTTTTGCACAGAAATCAGATATGTCTGTCTCTTTCATTCTATTTCCCGCCCCCCGCGTCTCTCTCGTCACAAAGCTGCTGATCGAGGTTACCGTAACGGGATCTGGAAATAGAATATATTTTCATCGTATTCCGTCGAAAGGTTGAAGGGGTAAAATGTGGTAAATGGGGGGAAATAGATGAATCAAACAGGTAAGAGTCCATAAAATTGATATTTAGTGTATACAAGGGAAGCTAAGGTCTCAAAAAATTTTTTGGCATTAACCACCCCTACCCCATTATCAATGGGAATGAAAAAAATTGTGATTTAGTATGTGTACAAGAACTAAAAGCCTATATCCCTGTGGGATATCGTTTTATGGGTTTTCGATTTCAAATATTATATTATTAAAGTGCTATAAACAGTTATTTCCATATACAACATTTTTTCGTTATGAGAGACATGGATAGAAAATCTGGATGTGGAAGTGGTTATTCCTTGGGCAGCGGTTTTTAATTTAAATTTTAAACATATTTGTACAGTGATTTTCAAACAAAAAATATTTTAACCGTACCATGTATATAGGTATATATTTAAATCTTTAATGTTTACCAAACCAAATATAAATACTTTTAGCCTACTATCTGACACGCATGCTTTCAAAACAAAACTTGGCATATTAAGATATCCTCCACATAAAACTGCATTTAAACATTCTCCAAAATATAACTGTGTCAATATGTACAATTTGTTACCACTATACTTACGTGAAATAATTTGCCCTAGATTATTTAAGAAATCAATCAAAAAAATTCTACTAGAAAATGCTTTCTACGGCGTTGATGAATTTGTATCCGGATAATTACTTCCACATCCTGTGGAAGTATAGTAACGACAAAAAATTTTTAAAAAATTTGTATTGTTCAAAAAGGCTTGTAGATTGTAGATTGTTTAAGGGGGTCGCTTGGCCCTGGGTTGGCCTTTCTTCACCTCGACCTAAAAGATCTTTTGTGAATTACCCTGCATCTAGTTGTTACCCAGGATTCCAAGACTTTTTGCAAAGCTTGCGATTTTCCTGGGGGCTAATTTCCCTATGTCTTCAGGCGTTAATTCCGCCTGTTCTAGGTACTTTAGCCTAATGCGGATTAACACCTTGCATTCACAAAGTATATGTTCCGCAGTTTCGGTTGCAGCTTCACAGTATCTGCATTTGTCATCTTCTGCCATGTCCATGTTCTTGAGATGGTATCTCAAGGGGCAATGGCCAGTTAGAAGGCCTGTGATCAGCCTTAAATCGGACTTTTCCAGTTCGAGAAGCCTTGTGGCATTCTGTGTAGAATAGGATATAAACCTTTTTGCTTGTCTTTGTCCTGGAGTGTTCCTCCAGTAGGACTCTTTTTGTTCCTTTTCCCATTTTAGGACCTCCTCCGTTATGTGTCCCCTGGATAGGCCACAGAACGGTTCGGGTCCAAAAAACGGGGCTTCAGCCCCTTTTCTTGCGAGGCTATCAGCTAATTCATTGCCTTCTATCCCCTCATGCCCTGGCACCCACATCAAGGTAACCTTGTTGTTTTTTGCCAGTTGCTTCAGGGATTGTCTGCATTCCCAGGCAATTTTTGACTCAAAGGTATATGACCTGAGAGCCTTTAATGCTGCCTGACTATCTGAAAGTATATAGATCTTTGCCCTTCGAGTGCCTCTATTTAGGCATTCCTGGGCGCATAGATCTATAGCATAAATTTCTGCTTGGAAGATGGTTGGGGTGTTACCTGCATTTAGGCCCTGCTACGCCCACACCAACCCCTTCATCCATCTTGGATCCGTCTGTGTACCAGATGTGTGACTCTTTCTCCAACCGCAATGCTCCGGCCCTGCCCGCCTGACGGCTTTCAATCAGCACATCAAACGGGCAGTCAAAGTCATATTTGATTGGCATTGAGTCAGTGGGTTTGGTCATGGATTCGAATTGGATTAACTCCAGAATCCTTAAGTGACCAACCAGGTCGCCTGGTCTGAATTTAAGTGCCTGATGCAGCCTTATGGCACCAAGTGCTGCCTCCTTCCTCACATGCAAATGCAGAGGAAGTAAGTCCAGCATTGCCTCCATAGCTGCTGTGGGACACGAGAGCATTGCTCCTGTAGTCCCTAGACAGGCAAGGCGTTGCAATTTCTGCAACTTTCCTTGTGCTACTTTTTCTTCTGTTTTTGGCCACCATATGCATGATGCGTAGGTAACCATAGGTCTCACAACCGATAGGTATGACCAATGTATCATTTTCGGCTTTAGACCCCCAAGTCTTACCAAACAGCCTACGGCACGTCCAAATGGCCGTTGTTGCCTTGGTAAGTGTCCTTTCTAAATGTGAGTTCCAGGTGAGTTTTTGGTCCAGAATTACTCCTAGATACTTGACCTCACTTTTCTCCTTTTGGTGAATGGAACAATAACTGTTTTGCTCGGATTGACACTAAGACCCTCTGACGAGCACCATTTGGATATTATGTTTAGGGTAATTTGCATGTGGTTTGAGATCATAACCTCATGCCTGCCCCTGACAGTAACGACCAGATCATCAGCGTAGCCCTGAACGTTGAAGCCATAATTGCTCAGCTTATGGAGGAGATCGTCGACCACCATTGACCACAGCAAGGGCGATAAGACTCCACCTTGTGGACAACCCCTAACTGCAGTCACGGTGGCCGACTCACCCCCGCGGCTCTTTGTATGGATTCATAGGAGGTGTTATCAAAAGCACCCTCTATATCTATGAAAGCACACAGAGCCAGTTCCTTGGCAGTAAATGTCTTTTCGATGCCTTTAACCAGGCCATGTAGAGCATTTATTGTTGATTTGCCAGGTTGATAGGCAAATTGTTTCGAGTGAAGCGGTTTCACTGTAATGATTTCGCTTCTAATCTGTTGATCTAATATTTTCTCCATTCTCAAAAAGGCTTAGAATGTCATGAAACGTCGAGATTTTAAGTTTGAGCGAAAAAAAATTCTGTCTGCCTGTCTGTCTGTAACTTTTTCTGTGCGCACGTTTACTCTGAAACCGAAAGATATTGACTTGAAATTCTTCTGTAGAATTTTTTAGAAATTACGAAAAGAAATATTTTTGCGATTACAGCACCATCTGTCACGAATCGAAAAAAACGTTTCAAAAAAACTTGACGTAGTTTTTACCGTAGAATCCGATTCTGCAGTAAAAAATAAGGGTACCCATTTAAGATTTTAAAGTTGCCCCCCGCCCCACTCCAAGGAGTGGGGGTGGGGGTTCGCGTTTGGTATCATTAGATAGCCCTTTCAAAATTATTAAGAACGTGTTTTTTATTCTTTGGATCCAATGTGTATTTCTCGAGATATTTGACCGTTTCCAGACTTTTTGGACACCCGGTATAAAAGTTACTGATTTTGTAATTTTCGCAATATGCATTCGAATAGACTAGAAAAGTTTCAAATGATCTTCGCGAGAAAGGTCGTCGTTTAAACGGATCGGAAGGAAGCCCGAACGGAGAAGAGGATCCTTTGTTACATTTTAATTTGTTGAAAGTTGAACGAGCCAAACAGTAATAGGATCATTTAACAATTTTTTATTATCACGTATTCTGAAAGAGCTTGGTGAGTATAGTAAGTATGCCAAAAATTAGAATTTACTGACGCCGCCTTCATGTATAAAAAAATTATTAAAGTCGGCGCGCTTAAAAACGCTCGGGATAACCATGTAGTCGAGTTGTGACGTCAGATGGCTGAACCGCCCAGTGAACACGGCTGTGAATGCAAGTTAGTAGAGTAAAATCTGGAAGTAAAGTCGCTTAGTTTTCGAAAGAAAAAATACCGGCGTAGAACCAAACCAGACTTAGTGGGATTCTTTAGTAAGATAATCGTGTACACGAAATCATTTTTTACGATATTTTTTGGTGGTCGAGAACTTTTTTATTTCGGAAAAATTCAAAAAAATAGATTTTTAATGAAATATGTTTTTCAATGTCTCCACCGCTATATCTCTGAAAATATTTGTGCTATCAAGCTATTTTTTTTTTTTAGATTAAAGTAGATACAACAGCGCTTCGAACAACGTCCCACGTGAACCCGATTTATGTTTTTTAAGTTGGAAAAATAGTAGGAAACTCAAACTTGTTATTTTCAGTAGCGTAATTTTAGACAATCGAGAAAAAAAATTATTTATGAAAATTTGTATATACATGCTGCGTACAAATTGAAGCCAATAGTTGAAAAAAGTTTTTAGGATAAAAATTTTTCATGTCGCGTTCATAGTATTGAGTCAGCGATTTTTTTTAACGGGCCAAAGTCATGTTCTTGCGCGCTCGGCTGTAGCAAGCCTGCCGATTGCAACGATCTGACGGTCCCGGTCGGGGTGTATGTAGTAGTTTAACTTATATCAATAGATACAAAACCAGTAGTGATTAAAAGCATCTAGGGGATCAATATTATTGTTCAATATTTCATATATTGTACAGTAGTATTGATCATATGTTGTTAATATTAATAAATTGTACAATAAATATAAAATAGTCTTCTTTTAATAATAAAAAGGGTAGGTATAAATCTATAAATATCAATCAGTATTACTAACTACCCACCTAATTAGTAAGTTTATTAGACATTTTTAAATGAATGAAAGTAAAAATGTACGCATAAAATGAGTTTTATTGTTGAAATAAATTTTCTATTTGGATAGATAAATATGTAGTATGTAATTTATGTCGGCCCTACGTTAATAGCATTCTAATTCGTTCATATCTGCCTCGAAATCTTTAATAATGTTGTTACAGGAACGACATTTGCACTCGTTGCAACATTTTAAGCCTTAAAACAAGCACATTTTCGATTGTCACAATTTTTTTCCGAACAATGAATACTTAATGATTTTCGACAAAGAAATGATTTAAAGAAAGAAAGCTGGTATGATATATATAATAACCAAAATATTGATGTAATAACTGATATTTTTCTGTCCAAACTTAATCAGACAATAGCAAAGAACACAAAAGAAATTAAAATTAAAAAGAAGGATAGTAAAAGAAAACCATGGATAACAGCAGGCCTATTAAAATCGATTAAAGTAAAGGAAGAATTGTACATAAAATCACTAAATTCACCAAAAAACACAGAATTACTCTCGGAATATAAAAAATATAAAAATAAATTAAACAACCTTATAACTAAAGCAAAAAAGATGTATTTTAGAAATCAAATAAATAAAAATAATAAAACAACAAAACAGCTATGGAACACGGTAAATGATATTTGTAATAAAAAAATATCAAACAAAAATATTAATAGTATAAAAAGTGAGGATGGTGTAGTACTGGAAAATAAAAAAGATATTGCAAATTCGTTTGTAAAATACTACACACAATTAGGTGAAAAATATGCAAATAAAATAAATAGTCCAGAGAATTATGAGGAAATTACACCAACGCTACAAAATTCAATGCAATTATATCCCACCGATGTAGAAGAAATTAAGCAAGTAATTGTGTCATTAAAACCAAATAAGGCACCGGGAATTGACAATATACGGGCTGAAGTATTAAAACAAATACAAAATGAAATTGCCGATCCCTTAGTATACATTATAAACAAATCTTTCGAATTAGCCTACTTTCCAAAATCACTGAAAATAGGATTGATAAAGCCAATGTATAAAGGAGACAGCAACATTGAACTTGTTAATTATAGACCAATCTCGGTGATTACAAATATAGCTAAAATATTTGAAAAAATCATAAAATATCGTATAGTGCAGTTCTTAAAAAAATTTAAAATAATCTCTGATAGCCAATTTGGATTTCAGGAACACAAAAGCACAGAAGACGCAATAGCTGCTTTAACCAAATCTATATATTCTGCCTTAGATGAGAAAACACCGAGCCTTTGCATATTTGTAGACCTCGCTAAAGCATTTGACACCGTATGTCACAGACGATTACTAGACAAGCTACATAACTATGGTCTAAGAGGCAATATATTTACTTTACTTAAAAGTTACGTAACTGACAGAACACAACTTGTTAAAATAGACGATGTGACTAGTGACCCCCAAACAGTGACATATGGTGTCCCACAAGGAACTGTTTTAGGACCAATTCTTTTTTCCCTTTATATAAACAGTCTGCTTACCAATACTGTTAGTTCTGGAAAAATCATCAGTTTTGCTGATGATACAGCAGTTCTATATAAAGCTAATAGTTGGGCTGAAGTAAAAGATACCGCGGAAAATGAATTTAAAAAAATAAAAGATTGGTTTGACTATAATAAATTAACGGTAAATTTTAAAAAAACGACCTATATGGTGTTTACATCATATAATATACACCTACCTGATTTAGGACCTTTAATAATTAATGGGGATTTAAAAATTTTGGAATCAGAATATGTTAAATATCTAGGCGTCGTAATTATAGACAGACACTTTCGGTGGAATCTACAAATACAAAATGTAATAAAAAAACTAAGAAGCTTGCTATCAAAATTTAAACATTTAAAATCATATTTAGACATAAATAATCTACGTATATTATACTATGCTTTAATACAACCACACCTATCTTATGGTATAATCGGTTGGGATGGAGTCTGTGACCATTACCTCAAAAGTTTAGAGACTTTACAAAAGTGGTTTCTCAAGATTATTTATGCCAAAAAAATTACTTACCCTTCTGAAAATCTCTATAAAGATAGCAAAATGTTTGACATAAGGCAGCTGTTTGGTCTAGCTGTACTTCTTTTTAATTTTAAAAATAAAAATGATATCAAGCCAATAGATCATCAATACGAAACGAGATATAAAGAAGGAAAGTGTCAGCAACCAAAAAGCAAGAAAAGAATAGGCCAAAAAAGTTATGTTTACTTATATCCAAAACTATATAATATACTACCGGTAGATATAAAAAGTATTAAAAACGTCAAATTGTTCAAGAAAAAAATTAAAATATGGATAACCACCATTCCTAGAAATAGATTAAAAGATATCATTTGTAATAATATTTTCTTATAAATAATATTTGGAAACTGTGTAAAATGATAAAAGCTATAAATCCTTTCTATATAAAATACAAAAGAAAAATATAATAACGTAAAGACACCTATTAATTACTGTGATTTAACCCTTAATGTGACTATATTCAAATGAATAATACCTATAATGACTTCATTACCCGAACGTGAACTAACCCCGATTATAACATCATCTCCCGACTATGTCAATAAATATTATATTTAACTATAGATTATATTTAGTCAATAAATATATTGTAAATTTAATCAACAAATATTATGTTTTACTATAGGTTATATTTAGTGTTAAGAAATCGCGTACAAGTATAATTAACTATACTTCAGCGATGTTGCATGTTTGTTTACATTTATAAGCGAAGTTAATATAATTGTATAATTGTATTTAAATTTGTTTTTCGTAAATAAACATTATTATTATTATTATTATTATTATTATTAACCGCCACTACGCGACTAATCTGACCAACCCTGCATGCGAGGTGTATTAATTGCGTCCCAATGTCACATTTAGCGCCGATAAAAAAAATCGCTGTTGCCACACGGTACATTTTAGGAAAAAATGTAATGTTTCAAAAACTTTTGTGATTATTAGGCTTTATTTTCTTTGCTGCATGTATGTAAATAATTTCAAAAATAAAAAAGTTTTTCGATTGGTGAAGATTTCAATACATAAAATATATATTTTTAGTTTATCTGATTTTTAGAGAAATAAAAGTGCGAATTGTGCCCAAACGGTTTATATTGGTAAAAGCGCTACAGTGTGTGCTTTAATTTGACACAAAACAAATTTCGGTACCTTCAAAATGCAAATTTTGGAAGACCAAAAACGTTCTGCAGCTCGGTAGTCGAAAAAAAAAATAGACGATCGCGGTTTGCGCCATTGTTTGCTTCTTGAAAATCAAGCCCAGGACACCTATATTGGTTTTTCTCTATCTCCCATAGTTTTAGAGAAAATCCAAAATTTCATCTAATTTGGTCCACCCTGTACGAAGGAATAAAATGTAGAATTAAAACACTACCGCAAAATAGCTGCATGATTTCAAACATATTCCTATTTTAATATAAAAACATTTCTCATTGCAACGGGTGTTTTGAAAATAAATTCTCTTTAAAATAATTTGATGAAAATGAAAAAATACTTTGATGCATTCCTTTGCTTGCTTCATTGTGAGCACGGAAAGGAATTTTCGGGTAATATAAAATTTAAACATAATGTTTCAGCAAGTAATATGTTTACCTGCTGAAACATTATGTTTAAATTTACAAAAATATTTTCCACGTTACGGTAGCCAATTGGTAAGCTTTGTCTGTCCTAAGCACAGTTATTTAATTGTATTGCCGTGTATAGTTGCCAAATTTTTATTTATCATTATTCGATAAAACAATGCAATAGTTTAAATCATGCTTTATTCCAATTCAACATAAAAAACTGCTCATAAGGAATCACTACTTCCACATCCAGTTTTCTTATCCAAGTCTCTTACAACAAAAAATAAATTAATACTATATTTGCACTCGACTATGCGGAAATAATTGATCATAGGACTTTAATAATATAATATTTGAAGTCGTCTACTACCAAAAACCCATAAAACTGTATACTACACGGTAGTGGATGTGGAAGTGGGGCTGGTAGAGCGAGAGGCTGAAATAAAAAAATTTGGCCTTTGGTTCTTGTACACACACTAAATCACAATTTTATTTGTTATCCCCTTTAATAATGAGTAGAGGGTGATAATGGGATTGGCTGTGCCAAGAAATCTTGATACATTGGTGTAGCGATTCACTCACTTCAGTAAAGAAGATCCAACTTACTATCTACAAGAGACCCAAATGGTAACCAAGAAGAAAGAATAAAAACAAAATAATAATATAATAATATTTGATACACAAAAGATTATGTATATACCTTTCTCGAGATTTTAATTAATATACCAATTGAAACTAATATTTATTTTAATTTACATGGGTAAATAAGAGCCCATAGAACATATATATTGGTGACCCCTACGTAAAGAAGCTTCAGCTGGAGCAACCTTTTAGTCCAATCAATGAATGCCCAAAAGGGGATTGTAGAGAACATTTTGGAGGGGAGAATTTTTCTCTTCAGGGATGTGTTGGAGGTAGTCAGGAGGTAAACATACTAAAAGTCCCCGCCCCTAGCCCCGCCGCTTCAGGGGGGAGGGGGGTGGAAAGGTTCCTTTTTTCGATTCTTCGCTTATAACTCGGAAACGATGCGTCGTATGGGAAAAGATAATCTATTCAAAATTAAACGTAATTAAATTTCCCACAGGAACGTTTATATTCATTTTCTTCCTATGTGTTATATTTTACGAGATATTCGCCAGTGAAAATCAAAAATTAATAAAAAAAAATCAATTGTGTACTTTGAATATTTCTATCAAAGCGATTTACCGTGGTCTGCTAATAAATCACAGTCACAAAACAATCTTTATTTTACAACACTCGACGTATTTACTAACGTAATATTTTGTCGAAGTCTAGACATTTCCTTAAATATACAGTGTGACTCACTTAAAATGAAGATACTCTTATAACTTTTTCATTTTGTTTCCGATTTGAATCAAATTTTACTCAAGTATAGAACAAATTAGGATCTACTTATGACCAGAAAATCATTCACCTGCTATAAAGGCAAAGCCACCTGCGGTACCAAAATATGCTGAAAAAAATAAAACATTTTGAATGTTAGAAATTCTAAAAAATGCATCCAATCGGCGCCACAAACGTACATACACCAAAATTTGATTTGATTATTGATGGGGGATATCTCATACATAAGCTCATCTGGCAAAGGGGGTCCTCAGTTTCCGCAATTTGTGGTGGCTACGTAAAATTCGTCGTTCATAAGATTAAAAATCAGTATGATTTTTAATCTTTTTCCTCATATTTTGGTACTGCAGGTAGCTTTGCCATTACAGCAGGTGAATGATTTTCTGGCCATAAGTAAATCGTAATTTGTTCTATACTTGAGTAAAATTTGATTCAAATCGGAAACAAAATGAAAAAGTTATAAGGGTATCTTCATTTTAAGTGAGTCACACTGTATATTTAAGGAAATGTCTAGACTTCGACAAAATATTACGTTAGTAAATACGTCGAGTGTTGTAAAATAAAGATTGTTTTGTGACTGTGATTTATTAGCAGACCACGGTAAACCGCTTTGATAGAAATATTCAAGATACACAATTGATTTTTTTTTATTACTTATCGATTTTCGTTGGCGAATATCTCGTAAAATATAACACATAGGAAGAAAATGAATATAAACATTCTTGTGGGAAATTTAATTACTTTTAATTTTGTATAGATTACCTTTTTTCTTACGACGCATCGTTTCCGAGTTATAAGCGAAGAATCGAAAAAAGGAACCTTTCCACCCCCCTCTAATACTGAAGCGGCGGGGCTGGGGGCGGGGACTTTTAGTATGTTTACCTCCTGACTACCCCCAACACATTCCTGAAGAGAAAAATTCTCCCCTCCAAAATGTTCTCTACAACTCTTTCATTGACTGGACTATTTTTAGCACATCCACGTTGTGATGATACCTCGTTTTTATCGCTGACAGTTGATTGTTCAAATGTCTATGGGGGCAATTCTTGCGATGACGAAGGTGTACTTGCTCCAGTAGCCTTTTTCTCACGAAAACTTACTTTGGCACAGACAAAATACAGTACCTTCGACAAGGAACTTCTTTCTTTATTTACAGCGATTAAACATTTCAGATTTTTACTAGAAGGTCGCACATTTATTTGCTTGATGCTACTGACCATAAAAACCTTTGGTCAAAGCATTATTCACTAAAACTGAAAGATCTCCCAGGCAAATTAGACATCCAGAATATATTGCTCAATTTTCATGCGAAATCAGACATATCAAAGGGAAAAATAATATTGTTGCAGACACTTTATCACGTGAGCATGATACGTCTTCTTTACAACAATGCATTTCCCCAATTTAAACCCAAAAGTCTAACCTAGTTGATATTAACTCTGACTTAAATTTATTGAGCAGAGCTCAAGAAGATGATTCTGATTAAATTTTTATTATCAGATACTTCATCAAACACAAAGAATACCTTTATTTTAAAGAAAATTAAAATTCCATATTCTGACAAGTTTATTTGGTGTGACGTTTCCCACCCAAAACTTCGTCCTTACGTTCCGATTGTTTATAGACGGACAATTTTTGATATTTTTCATGGTTTATCTCACCCTGGTATCAAAGCGACTAGAACGTTAGTTTCTAAAAATTATTTTGGGCCCAAAATGTCTTCAGATGTAATCTCTGGGCAAAAACTTGTATTAACTGTCAAGTAAAGTGACAAGACATACAAGGAGTCCCATAGCTAACTTTGATATTCCTAAAGGACGCTTCGACCACATACATATAGATTTAATAGGACCATTACCTCCTTCTAAAGGTTGTTCTTATATTCTTACTGTGATCGAACGTTTTACTAGATGGCCCGAAGCTTATCCACTTCAGGATATTTCTGCAGAAACTGTAGCGCGTACGTTATTTCAGAATTATGTTTGCCGATTCGGTGTCCCTGTCACAGTGACAACGGATCAGGGAGTTCAATTTGAATCTAAACTCTTTAATGAATTTTCAAAATTTTTGGGATTTCATAGAATACGACACATGTCATCCCAGTAGCAACGGAATGATAGAAAGGTTTAACAGCAGTCTTAAAACTGCTCTGAGAGCTAAAGCTTCTACACCACATTGGGTAGATGAACTTCCTATCATACTATTAGTTCTCAGGACCATCCCTAAAAACGATTTGCAATGTTCCTCCGCAGAACTCGTTTTTGGTCAAACTTTACGAATACCTGGTGAATTTTTTATTAAATCATATACTTGTCCGGATATTCCTTATTTTATTACTAAATTACGTACTTCATTTAATAATTTAACGTTCATTCCACCTGTTCACCACGTTAATTACAAACCATTTGTCAGTCCAGACATCTCGAATTGTAGTTTTGTTTTCGTTAGGAAAGAACGTTTTAAGAAGTCTTTTACTCCGCTGTACGAAGGGCCTTTTAAAGTATTGTCCCGTACAGATAAATTGGTTACTTTTGTTAAAGGAACTAAAATATTTTATACACAAAAGATTATGTATATACCTTTCTCGAGATTTTAATTAATATACCAATTGAAACTAATATTTATTTTAATTTATATGGGTAAATAAGAGTCCATAGAACCCATAATTGGATTCTGGATCTTGAGGGGGTGAGCTTACGCTCACGTATACTCAAGCCGCATAAGCGGGCCCATTGTACTACCCCCGTAAGTGGTGGCATGTCCACCAAGCCTCTCATATCTCAAGCCAACCAACCTTGGCTTTTCTTACATACACTAAATCCCAATTTTATGGATTCTTACTTACTTGCTTGCACTTGCTTCCATTTACTCCCCAACCCCTCAATGGAATAAGATCAAAATATAATCTAGTTCCAGATCTCGTATTAAGTTCAAGTCAATATCATAAACCGCTCCAGAGAAATCGTGCGCACAAAAGAGTTACAGACTGACAAATATGTACTTTTTCCCTTGCACTGAAAATCTCGACGTTTTATGACATTCTACGCCTATTTGAACAAAAAAATATCAAATTTATTTACCGTTACTATACTTCCACTCCATTTCGAGTATGTGGAAGCACAAAAAACAAACGCTTTAGAAATGCTGTGTTCATGCATTTCAGAATTAATCGACATAATTTTAACCAGAATACACAACTATAACTAAAGCAGCACAGAAAATAAATGCATCCATTAAAGATATCGTTCTTTACAAAATAGATTAGTGAGCTGTCTGTCTAAGAAAATCAAATTTAACTTTGTTACCTAACAAAAACTTACACTTTATACACTGTTTTAAATATAATCATAGCCAAGTCATCAGATTCCTAACTCCTTACAGGAGTCAGAAAGAGTGGAAAGAAAATAATGGATGAAACCGCGATTAGATCGTAAAAAGAGAATATTAAGATACCAGAGGAGATCTTGGGAGCAGGTGAATTGAGTTTTTTATAATTTTCTAAGAACGGATACTTAATGAAACTTCCGAAAGAGTTTCTAGACAATTATCAGCGGAATCATTAAAAAGATACCAATCTTCGCAAGTGCTTTCAGCAGGAGAAAATTTAATTACTCTTAATCAGATATTTATTGGTTTCTATTTTCACTGGTTTATTTTAGGATACGAGCCAATATGTGACAAAATAAATAAATTAAAAACAATGTTATAGTGTTACTATAATTATGGGAGAATAGTGTTACTGTAACTATGGGAGAATAGAGCCAAATTTTATAATTTACTATACCGGGTGTCAACGGAATCAAGAAGCAGAGTTTCCAATGTTCAAGGTATAATATTCAAACTTGGTGGGGATAATATATGCTAAAAACTGCTGCCTAAGGAAATACTACTTCCACGTGCAGATTTCCTGTCCAAACTCTTTCGACGAAAAAAGTTTTGATACTATATTTGCACTCCACCATGTGGAAATATTTGTTTGTAGAACTATAATTATATAGTATTTGAAATCGTATACTCCAAAAAATCTATAAAACGATATGCCACACGGTATTTGAGGTGGTGGAAGAGAAAGCTGATGCCAAAAAACATTTTGAGGCCTTTGGTTCCTATCCACACAATTTTATTTTTTGCTCCCTTTAATAATGGAGTGGGCGTGGCAATGGGGGTGACTTATGTCAAAAAACTGTTGGGCCATTTAGTTCTTGTATACACACAAATTTACAATTTTATTTTTTACCCCTTTTAATAGTGCTGTGAGAGTAATAATGGGGGTGGTAGAGAGGATGGCTTACGCCAGAAAAAGTTTTGTGGCCTTTGGTTCTTGTACACGTACTAAATCACATTTTTTTAACCACTTTAAAAATGGGTGCGGGTGGTAACGAGGGGATGCCAAAAAAATTTTTGAAGCCGTTGGTTCTTGTACACACAATAAATCACAATTTTATTATTCTAGCCCTCTTAGTAATGGGATGGGGGTGATAATGGGGATGATAGTAGGAGTGGGTGATGTCAAAATACTTTAAGACCTTGGTTTCTCGTATATACACTACATCCCAATTTTATGGACTCTTACTTGCTTTTTTTACCCCCCGACCCTACAATGTAATAAGATATAAATATAATCTAGTTCCAGATTTCGTTATAACCTTCTTGAACCACGGCTGAATTGACCTTAAAATTTAAATGCCAAGTGACACAACTTGTCCCTTTGGGTCTAAATAACATCCACAGGAGCATCATTTTGAATTTTTTTCTGATTTTTTAAAAAAGACAAGTAATGTATAGAATACTTCGGGTCTGTAGGATTACAAATAAAATCATATAGAACTCATATTTTTTAATGGAATTGAGCAAAACAGTTCCATTCAACACTGCAGCATAAAAAAATATTTCAAACTGAACATTTTACGAAGGTAAGATATTTGCAGCCTGGGTACCGACATTTAGATCTGGATTTTTGGTCATGTTTCAATAAGTGCGGGAAATGTTTGCCCTCTCTCCTTCGAATTAGTTTGTCCGGAATGGGTTACACTCTTCTGCGTCTTCTGCTGGGCTATATATCTTCCTCACTTGCTCGAATCAGAATTTTCAGGACCTACAGCAAGCCCTGACGTCGGTAGTGCCTTTGCAACTGAAAATTTGAAATCAAGGTAATCCATAGCATCTCTTTTTGAGGCTTTTGCAGCTGCAGCATCTTCTCGATATTGTAACCAGCCTGCCGCTGTACTGAAGTCGATAAAATGGTAAATTACACGAATGGTTCACTTATTACTTCGACTCCTCATACGATATATTGAAATATCCCATAGGTTCTATTCCAAATTCTGTGGAAGTCATAGTAGTGACTTTTTTACTAAAGCTAGTTTATTATCTCCTGTAATAAGCATACCATGCGAGCTGCGGACAGATTCTTTCATGTTATTGTCTGTTTCGAAACTCGTCATATTTGCTTCTTCTTGTGTTTTTCCCCCTTTTGCTACTGAGAGCAGGCGGAATTCTATGTTTCATGAGAGTACCAGTGATAGTAATCCCTCGAGCAAGAAGGGTGTCAATTAGTTGTGTGGATATGAAAAATCTGTCAGTAAAGACAGGTACCTCTATCGGTAAAGAATCCGCAAGTTTGAGGACCACCCTTCCCTCAACATCCAGTTTTTCGGAAGTAGGTATTAAACTCGATTCCGTTTTCTTTTTCTTCCCCTCATGCATAAGGAAGTCCAATGGAATTCCTTTAGTTCTGGTTACAAAATTTTTAAGTCCTACAGGATTTGATTTTCCCCTAACAAACTGTTTCATTGCAACTTTCCCATGAAAGGCAATCATTGTTCATCCACAGAAATTCATTGGTCCTGCCATTATCAAGACATGACCTTTGAATTTGATCCAACAGCGGGCGTATTTTCCAAAATATGCCATTTTCTACATGAAAAACACATTTTCAGCTCTGCCTCAGAAGTGTTGAGAGATTTTCCGGTCCTTTATGTTGATTAAAAGGGCCATGGATTCAAATAAATCATTTTCGAGATATCTGCTAAAATAATGGAATGTTTTCTGGCAGCAATTTCACACCAATTCTTGGAACAAAAGTGGTTCATTTCCATTTTCTTTTCCTTAGGAAGCAGGTTGACTAAAGGTTCGTCTTCGTCTGAAGAAGTGATTGTCCCATTGAGTTGGATTTCAACGGCTTTAACTTTCTAGTAATGATAACAGTATCATTCAGAATGCACATTGTAATAATAATATTTGGAAATCAAGAGGAATATGACGAAACCTGTATTATGCATAATTCATCTATCATTTCTCTATTTGGACTTTACTAGTGAGAACATCTTTTTTTTTTAGATCAGTTTCAATCAAAACACGCGTCATTATAATAACAACTAAAGAGTAAAAGTTTTGTTCACTCCTAGGCTGAAATTTCATACAACCCGTATAGAACTCCTTAAATGCAATTAAGGTAGAAACCGCGCTACTTACTTTCTGCATATTCTATCTCGGCTATTAATTTAGGTACGGTAATTCCATATTATCAAAGTTGGATAAGTTGAAAATCAAACGAATATATTAAAACTGGTATATGTAAATGTGAACATACTTAGTACACCGATGTTTTCGCACCAAGAACTTCCAGTCGTAATGCTGACTGCACATCTAAATGAATAATCTAACACCTTCCTAGTCTTGGAATTAGTGAGTGTTAATGTGCAAGTATTCTCTTTATCCTTTCAGCGAGGATGATAATTAATTCGCTGCAATCTAAGAAGAGCAAAACGTACTACATTAATAATTAATATCTTAAGTCTGATTTACCACTTCTGTTCCTCGACTTTCGATTCGCGTTATATACTAAAACGATTAACAGACTAATTCAATTTTAGCTTCGGCATTGTTAGATTTAACTAAGGGATTAGCAGGAATCGGATGCCCACACCAGCTTACTTAATTATAATGCGTTGATGATGTATGGTATGTATTGTACAGACTGGCGCGGATTTATCAGTGGCGGTACAATCGCGTTGCGGACAGTGCATACATAGACACACACACCGATGTAGTATCTCCTTGACTGTTGAGAATTCAGCTTATAGTCCAGTCAACGCGGGGTTGCACCTCTAATTTAAGTGCTAATGAATGGATTTTGATGAAACCTTGTGCAATATGTTTGTAATGACGTTAATAAAAAAGTTGAAAAAAAGATTAGGTAGAGAAGAATTAGGTCAAAAATGAAAAAAAACTGAAAAAACACTGAAACTGAAGAAACATCTTTACATTTTTTAGCCCAAAATAAGATGTTTTTACTCTTGTCAATTTTTTCGAAAAATGCATATTTTTCGAAATATGGCCACTCAAAAATTCCTGAAAGTGCGTTTTCGCCAAGTTTTTCTTTGAAATGTTAGCACTTTAAAAATATGTAATTCAAAAATCTGAGAAAATTCAGACGTATGCATTGAGGCATTTTAACATTTTTTTTCTGTTGGAATTTTTTGTAACTTGCTAATTTTCCGAGTTACAGGCAGTTTGTCACGATAAATAATGTACTACATTTTTTCTCATTTTCAAATGGTATAACTATATAGGTTTCATATTTTTTTATAATAATATATACAGTGTGTCCCAGGATAGATGTAACAAGAGGTGTAATGGACCAAAAATTTTGGAATTTTAGAATGGTATTTGGGGATTGAGTCCTGCTTGTTGTAAAACTAAAGTATACCAAAAATGACTTGATTTGGAGTTCTACAGGGTGTTTTATAAGCAAAGTTGTAAAAATCACCACTAATAAAGTACCTTTATTTTTCAAAATATGAAAAAATTCCGCTAAGAAAAGTTATTTAGAATGCAATTTTATACCTCTTTACCAAATTTCAGGAATATAAAATTATTTTTTGAAACTTGAAACACGGCAAAAGTACCGTGTCTGTACGTATTTACTTAGATTATGCAATCGTACCCACACAACACAAGGCTGTCCGAGGGACGTACTATGGCAAATCCCATTTAGTATTTGGGCTTGCCTATGGACATCCTAATATCGTTTGTATGGTTTTCGGCACTCTTTTGGTCATCCCAATGTCACAACTCGGTATCAGATAAAAGCAGTACTAGGGACGTCCTCAAGGATATACCGGCGCTTGTACTAAGGACGCAGCAGGACATCCCGAGATATTTCAGGATGTCCTAAGCATTACGAATAAGCTGTACAAACTACATACTGAAATGTTCCAGGGTATCCTGTGGACTGCAAATAAATATCCACTTTTGCAAACTTAATAATAGCCGAACATGAATTTTTAGCGTGTAGCGCACTCCTACTTCTCTATGCTCTTCTTTGCCTCACTCTTCTTTTTTGCACTTCTCCGATAATCTTTTAACAGCTTCTGTGCGTCGTTTTCCATAATACACTCAATCGTGGGTGCAGCTAAAATAAACGTAGTTATTATTATTTGAACCACTATTATTAAAAAAATATATGAAAAATGGGCAAGATAAAAATAATAGAAATTATTGAAGGATATATAGCACTCAGTGAATAATAATTATTTATCGAATTATAAATTAAAATCCATAAAGTACACTCTGGCAAATAGAATTTCAAGATAAAAGATTGTAATAAGTCTCTGTATTTTCATGCAGTCTGTCCACCTGTGTTCGGCCTGATATCGTATATCTTTCGTGTAAAAGTTTCAAATAATTATCTTAAAACACAATATTTACTTACTGATTTTCATCCGCAATTAGTTGCTAGTTGGTTTTAAAATTATTAATTAAGTAGGCACATTATTTGTCATCATTCTCAAATTCAATTTCATCAGGTTTATTGTCAGATTTGACAATACTTTCACGTGATTCACATTTTCTCTCCAAGCTGATTTCAGTATTCAATTCTTAAGCCAAATTAATATTTTATTTTGTAGGTTTCTCAGTGATTGTAAAATACGGGAATATATATAAATCATCATTTTTTTAGGTTCCTTTGGCATTCTGAAAGTATAAAAAATCGTATTAAATTTTCGTGGTTTCGAACACGACATTAATAACTAATTAAATATTCAATCAATCTGATAAGTTTTTCATAACATGCAGTTTAATGGGTTATGTTATATTTTTATACATATGTACTCACTTTTTATAGTCTGGAATGAAGACACTCAAATAAAGCTGAACTGAATAGATAAAACACAAAGATACAACTTTAAAATAGTTCATACAGCCACTAACAATAATTATTGTTAATTTGAGATAATAAAACAAATAAAGCATAGTTGCTATCATGTTGCTGTGTGTTTGGGGTATTTTCATTTTCTATTTGCTTCGGCCTGGCCAGTTTGGCTGGCCGGAAATCAAAATGACGCTTTATTTAAATATATTAGAGACCTAATATTAGGAAACATTTTAAGGAGATTTAGGGCTCTTCATCGGATGTCCGTTCTTAATCCCGATGTGAGTCGACATAGTTAATGCCAAAATGGAACCTATCAAGGATAGCCCATTGACATCTATAAAAGGACATCCTGGGACGTACTAAAATGGGCTGTCTTGAGAACGTCCTAAAGTAGGATATCTTAAAAGGTAGATCCGTTTCTCTATTTATTTTACGTACTGGGATATCCAGGTACGTCAATTTGTTATCCCATATCCCGATTGTGTTGTGTGGGTATATTTAAAAAATTGGCTGATTGCTGATTGTTTATGTTTATAACTGATGTAATATGTAAATATTTACATTTAAATATATAAATAAATTTAACACGTCGTAGCTAACTGAGGAAAAATCGTGTTAAAAATTTTGTACCTGAAAAATGAAAACGCGGTAAATATTACTTGTCTGCTGGCAAATAATTCTCGAAAACATATCACCGCATTACTGCTTAAGGATATAACATTCGAACAAATCATTTGGAATTGCTTTTAATCAAATAGATGTTTGCCTTTCATTTCAGCCACTGTTTTTTATTGGTCAAACGTATGTTGCGTGCATAGATCTACGACGCCGCTGAATACTGCGAGTGCGAATCGGACAAGAGGGAGTTTGACTAAGGAACCGACGAGCCGCATCGCTGTGTAGTACAACAGTGCCAACTGATAAATTAGCCCTTGCCCTGCCACGTTTAGCTGCCACCGTGATGTATAGCGTACGAAACCGCCCAATTTTCCATAAATACACGGAACCTGTTTCATAGTTTGTTTCCCTTGTTTATGTTTCCAGATGGTCCTCTATAAATATATCACAAAAGCAGGAAACGGATTTTTTAAATCTCTGAAAGAGAAATATTTGCGCGAGAATTATTTCGTTCCAATGTTTTTTCATCTTTGCATGCCCAACTTGTCAGATTTTTATATCACAACTGCAAGAAAATGTATTTTCTAGGGGCAGAATTTGATTACATACGTTAAAAGCTAATCGAAATATATAGCCCGGGAGGCAGCGTTGCATTTTTGATGGTGATTTTACGCCGCTTGATTTTGTGTGTAATCGAGAGTCTAGATATGGCTAGTACTCGTAATAGAAACAAGCGTCAGCTGTCAGAATCGTGGTGGACCTGATCGTGAGAGAACGTCTATTATGTCAAAAAAAAATCAAAAATGATTTCAGGTCGTTTGAAAATTTGTACGACAAATATTTACATGATAATAATAATTAAAAAAAAAAGTCACCTGTATGAAAAACAATTGATGTAAAATCATTTCAGATTCAATGAAACTTATACAGCTAACTCTTTATATTATTAAAGCAAGCTAATAACGTACTCTTCGCCTGTTCACTGAACTTTTTATATAATTGTTACACATTCTGTAGGATACTCTTCGCAGTTTTTTGTAATGTTAGTTTTAGATATTTTTAATTTTATAGTACGAACTTAGTTGGTAAAATACACAGTGTAAAATAAAGTAAAAATTAAAAAAAAAACTATAACATACCCCATTTGGATTTCGAACCCGGGACCCTTGGATTCCGAGTCAAAAGCGTAAGAACTACAAAACCACCTTATACGTAAAAAAATTATATAAAAAAAATATTTTTAAGAAAAAGCTTTTATTTGAAAAAACTACTAAAAAGTAAAAATAATTTTTTTTAAATTCATACACATGGAAACCAAAAGCTTTGGGGGCGGTCATATAGCGCTATTGCATAGTTACTTTGCTCAATTGACCGCCCCCAAAGCTTTTGGTTTCCATGTGTATGAATTTAAAAAAAATTATTTTTACTTTTTAGTAGTTTTTCAAATAAAAGCTTTTTCTTAAAAATACTTTTTTATATAATTTTATTTTTTACTTTTTAGTCTACCTATTTTACAAACAGACAGACAAAACCCTTTCATTTGCCATCGCCATCCACCCCTTCCTTCTCCCGTCCTCTCACCCTACTTCCCACTTCTTCCCACCCCCGTCCTACTCTTTCCACCACTTCCCCTGCCCTTTCTCATCTCCCCCCACCTCCTTCCACCCTATTCCCACCGCTTCCTCACCTCGTCCCACCCTATTCCCACCCCTTTCCCACCTCTTCCACTGCCCTTTCCCACCTTTTCCCTGCCCTTTCCCACCTCCTCCCACCCCTCTCCCACCCTTCCCACCTCTTCCCACCCCTTCCCCACCTCTCCCACCCCTTCCCAACCTCTCCCTACCTCTTCCCATCCTTTTCCCACCTCTCCCCACCTCTTCCCCACCTCTCCCCACCCTTCCCGCCCCTTCCCCACCTATCCCACGTCCGCCATATTGAATTTGGAATGACGTCACACTCTTTATCGTATTTTACTCGTCAAACCCTTTCATCCCACCCCACCTATCAGGGGGGCTGTGACTAAAAAGCCGGTCCGCCATCTTGGGACGTCCGCCATATTGGATTTAGACCGATAATGGCTACACTATGTTGCATTGTCACCGGACTTATACACGTGTGCCAAATTTCAAAGCTCTAGCTTAACTAGTCGAAATTCAGCTTGCAAGATTTGACCTAAACCAACAAACATACAAACCCACAAACAAACATTGCAAGTTAAATAAAAGCTTTTAAAAACAGATTCAACTTTTGCAAATCATATTTATATCTTAAAGGTGAAATTGAAATATCATCTAAGTTCGAACCTGAGAGTATATTGAAAGTATATTGAGGTTTAGATATCTTATACGTCTCTGAAGATCGCCCTGTATGACGGATATTGTCGAATTTCAATAGGAGGGAGTATTCTACCATACTATTTTACATACGTGCCAACGAAAATCGATTTTCAACATTAAATAACGGAAAAACGAAAATATTTTGGAGGAAAACATGTAAAACATTTTTAAAATTACTTGAAAGACCTTTAAAATGAACTTTAGTAAAAGTCGTTAGCATAAAAACTAACGAAGTTATGATGAAAAAAATGGTTGTCTCTTTTTTTCGGAGAAAAAATCAGTAATGAAACCACTGGCTTCACCGCAAGAATTGAAATTGAACGTAATCCAATTACAATTTACTTTATTTAAGTACTAACAATATGTTCTAGAAGTTTGACTGGTTTAGGATGCCTATATTTGAAAAAAAGTTTGATTCAAATTTGAAATGATTTTTGAAATTTCTTAAAAAATTTTCATTTTTTCGCAATAATTCAAAGACTAAAGAAGATACCTAAAAAATGCTTGTTGCAGTTGTTTAGGGGCCATCCATAAATAACGTCACGCTCCAGAGGGGGGTTCGTAATTACGTGACTAAGTGTGATAAGGGGGAGGGTCTGACTCAGTGTGACGTAACGAATGGTGAACGAATCAAGAAAAGAAAAATATTGTAAATTTTTTTTATTTTTTATTTTTAGTAGCATTGCGTCCATGAGGTGACAAAATTTTTTTTTGGATTTTCACTAGCACCCCCTACCCCCCCCCCCCCCCCATGAGGCGGTAATTTTTTTGCATTTCTACTAACCACCACCCCCCCATGAGGCGGTAAATTTTTTTTTTTGATTTTTACTAGCACCCCCCCTCCATGAGGCGAAAAATATCGTGAATAATAAATAACGGAATCGAAAAAAACATAAGCGTGACGTAATTTTTTTGGGGGGTCTAAGTCAGCGTGACAAAACGTGATAATGGGGGGAGGGGGTCTAAAATCTCAAAAATTGGCGTGACGTCGTCATTCATGGATGCGCCCTTATAGTTTTTGGAATATTAGTTTTAAACAAATTCAAGTAACTCTCTGGTTTTTTTATGAAATCAAAAACGGTAAACGAGTAATGAAAGTAATGAAAAAAAAATTAATGCTCTACTTGCATTTGGAGCTGAGATACGTTAGTTTTTAACGTTTAGGTCACTTATAAATAAACAAATCGATATTTTTTCATGAAATGTGGGTTGATTATTTTCCAATGCTTATTATTTTGTCTCTGTTATTTGAAGATAATCCAAAGCTACAATTGTTAAGATAACATCGAATAAAGCGCCTTGGAGAACATAATGCACATTTTCAATTTTTCTATAACTTTTTAAAATTTTGTCACAAAAACCAACTTGAACTCATGTTCATGTATACAGTAAAACTTTTAATATTACTAATAATAAAAACCGCTGCCCAAGGAATCACTACTTCCACATCCGGATTTTCTATCCAAGTCACACAACGAAAAAATTTTGTGTCTGGAAATAATTGTTTATGGAACTTTAATAATACAATATTTGAAATCCTCTACCCCAAAAACCCATAAAACGATACCCCACATCGGTTGTGGGGTGGGGGTGGTGACAGTGGGTGGGAGTGGGGGGTGGATAAAGTAAAAAAATATTTTGAGGTTTCTGGTTCTTGTACACACACTAAATCACATTTTTTTTTTTCATCCTCTTTAATAATGGGGTGGGGGTGGTAATGGGGATGGCTAATGCCAAAATTTTTTTTGAGACCTTAGCTTCTCTTGTATATACTAAATATCAATTTTATGAACTCTTACCTGCTTGATTTACCTATTTACTCCAAATTGACCCCAATTTACCCCCCAACCCTTCGACGGAACAAGATGAAAATATAATCTAGTTCTAGATCTCGTTAAAGTACATATGTGTACCAAATTTCAAGTCAATATATCAAACGGTTCCATAGTAAACGTGCGCACAAAAAAGTTACAGACCGACAGACAGACAGAAATTTTTTTTCGCTCAAACTTGAAATCTCGACGTTTCATGACATTCTAAGCCTATTTGAACAATAAAAATTTTTTTAAATTTTTTTGTCGTTACTATACCACTGGATGTGGAAGTAAAAATATATATATATATATATTTTGTGAGCAGGATTTGAAACCGAGACGTCCGCTTCTTGAATAAAAAGTGCTAGTCTCCTTATCCACTGGGCTATCTAGCGACTAAATTCCGGTTTGTAAAAACATAATATAACATTTAGACATATTTGGTGATTTTCGAATAACTAACAAAATCGCTAAGACCCCACTTGTGGGCCTCTACACAGTATCTTTTAACAATTGTAGCTTTGGATTATTTTCAAGTAGGAGAGACAAAATAATAGATATTGGAGAATTACCACTCCAAATCTCAATGAGAAATATCGATTTGTTTATTTATAAGTGACCTAAACGTAAAAACTAATGTATCTTAGCTCTAAATGCAATTGATGCATTAATTTATTTTTAATCTACTTTCATTACTTCTTTGTCGTTTTTGATTTCATAAAAAAAACAGAGAGTTATTTGAATTTGTTTATAATTACAATTCCGAAAATTATAAACAACTGCAATAAAAAGGGTTTAAATTTTGAAAAAAAAAATTCTCTCTCCGTGATCTTAAAGTACTTAAGTAATTAAGTGGTGATTATACTTTATAATTTCTCCAAAATTCCATTGAATATTATCAATTATTTTTGAAAGAACCAGTGATTTGTTTAGAAACGCATAATTTTGCAATATTCAATTTTTTTTAATAACACTAACAATTGGAATGAATTATAGTTTATGTACTTTTATTGTAAAGCTCGTAACAAACATTTTCCTTGTTTTTGTTGTTTTCCATAAAACTTATAGAGTTCGAGATATTCAAAGAAAACCTAAAAAATTAAATTGTTTAAATAAAAAATACGCCGACCTCGCATAAACTGCAAAACTGAACTGTGAACTTAAGTTGATCGCCTGAACACGTTAAAACAAAAAAACTGCCCTGACCAGACAATTCACATTGCAAGTTTTTTAGTCCTAATTTGACTCCACTATCTATGAATGAAATTATTTTGTGTGTTGTACATGTTTGACATTTCATTTGATTTATAATATCAATGGTTTGATCAAAGGTTTATAATATCAATGTAGGTGTATTTCTTCGTACTCTTGTTTGCAAGCGTACGAAAACAATTTTTTTCAGCCTCAATCAATTATTGGGTCTCAAAAATTTATTTTTATCCCGAATATATCGTAAGCACTCTATTTCTGTACATAAAATGTATACTTTATTTAAATTGTATCCATCTAAATGTATATAGGCTGATTTACTGTCATACTTTATTTAAGAAGATTACATTTTAAAACGTCTATTTCAACAGCTGAACCATTCCTTCTAGTTTAGCTAACTGGAAACTGTGCAAAGCTTAATGAATATTTTAGTATGAGGTAATTTGCATGCTATAAAGGAAGGCACCTCGATAGGACAAAAGGCGTTTTTGTGAAAGCTGAAACTTTAGTTGGACTTCTGGCTATAAATGCACAAAAGAACAATGGGCTGCCTTGCTTAAACAGAGCAATAAATAATAATTGCTGCAACAGGATTATTACCTAGGTGGATTAAACGGAACGGAATAAATAAGATTAGAATATGTTACCAACAAGGAACAAAATTGTCCATGTATAGGATTGAGTGCTTTTCTGCTCTGTTTGCATCTTAATAAATGTTTAAGCAAGCTTTGAAAAATTTATGGGGTATTTAAAAATAAATATAAACAAACATTTGTTACATTTCAAAGCCAAGAACTACTAAAAAGCACAAAGAAAATGGGTATAAATTTTCACTGACCGCATGCATGTATAATAAGGTACGTTACCTACGTACCTTATTATACATGCCAATTTACTGAGCTTTTTATATAATTGATACACATTCTATAGGATACTCTTCGCAGTTTTCTTGTAAATAATGTTAGTTTTTGGATATCCTAAATTTTGTGATACCAACTTTGTTGTAAAGAAAATACATGAAAAAAAAATTGAAAAAAAAAACATCCAACCTGTCTGGGGATCTTTAGATAATTTAATTCTCTATAACTTTCACATTGACCTCATGGGCATCCGATGCATAAGACGCGTGATATTTGCAAAAAAAATAGACCTTCAATATCTTGGGTAGGCATGTTGGGATTTTTCTGATTTTTGTGGATTTAGGTTTGGGTTTGGGACACTTCAAGAAACGTTTTTTTACTAATTTTGTCCAGGTCAAATCCTAATTTCTCTGGACTAAGTCCTATTGGCACTGATCACAAATATTATTATTTTAACAACTCACTAAACCTAAGAAAGCTATATTTAATTTTGATTTTATAGGTTTAAGGAATGGACATTATCGTTTCTTAGATTTTTCTCCAAAAGTAAATTCATTACTTTTAATTGGTTCTATTGGCTCTGAAACTTACTTACAGTATACAAATTCCTCTTCCTTTTCCTCTTCCTCACCATCCTCATCATCCTCTACTCATTTTCCTTCTTGTCTTCCTCGACATAATTCATATTTGGCCTTGAGTAGAGCTGTTTAGCGCTTATTACACAGCAAGCACTCGAAACTCGCAGTTCACGCGTCTTTCTAAAATAGAAGTCACAATTTAGAAGGTCCGTTTATCCTTTAATCATGATTGATTCACCGGTACGTCAGTTTCTGGTGAGAAAATGTCCATACTATAGTAATCAAAACTTATCGAGTACTAGTAGCAGGGGGTAAATACTACTAAATTATTACCATCAAAAATCTCATAACCTCTAGCCTACACGGAAAAAAAAATGTTTTGAATCAAGAATATATATTTATATATACACAAATAATTAAATTCTTTATATGAATCAAAATGGTTTTGTTTCAAGAAACGATAAGTTTGTAAGTTTGTAATAAATAAATTTATTTTCGACTATCAATAAAGGAGGTGTAGAGTGCGTGAGCAGGGACCTAAGCGATTCCTTTAGAAAGTTGTTAAGGGTACTTAGGGAGTAAACATTACTGAAAGTCCGGTCACAGAGAAAGTCCCACTTTTGATTTTTTCGCTTATATCTCGAAAACGGTGCGTCGCAGGGAAAAATTTTCTTATACCAAATGAAAGCTCATGAAATTCTCGTTCCGGAAAATATGAAAATATGAAAATATTCGACGGATTTTTACCTGAAAAATAGAAAATTGTATTTTAAAGATGATAAAAAACAGTAGGACTTTCGGTGCTTGTAATTGGCACCAGGGTGTCTCCTACATGTTTCCATCCCCACTCTTGAAGGGGCAGCTCATTCCCGCTGGTGCACTTGGTGGTAGGTGCGCCGGGAATGCTGTTTAGCTGCGCTCTCAGTTGGTGGGATGGAGCTGATGTCGGGATTAATATTGCCACTGACCTCATGAACAACTGGAAGCGGTACTGGTTGAGGGAGGTCTGTCTTGCTGATGCCCCATACCATTTGAGGAAAAATTCTTCCCAGCCTCTTCAACCTCGCCTTGAGTGGAGGAGGAATTGTAAAAGATCACTGCCGCTTCCTTGATGATTTCTGACTTAAGTGCAATTTTGAGAAGTCCACCTTGCTTTATCTTAAAGTTGAAGAGGTAAAAATCTGTTTTTCGAAAATTTTCACTTTTCCGGAGCGTGTAGCTCGAAAACGATTGCGCATTCGAAAAAAGTATATAAAGTGAAAGTTGTAGAGAATTTCATGAGCTTTCGTTTTGTAAAGTTTTTCCCTCAGTTTTTCCCTACGACGCAACATTTTAGAGATATAAGCGAAAAAATCAAAAGCGGGACAAAAGGGACAAAAGGTCTGTCGGATGTTAATTAACAAAAATTGTCAGACAGACAAATTTTTTTCAAAAGTGATACATAAATTGCGTGTTTTGAAAAGTAAATTCATTTTTTTTTGGCTAATTTCCGAAATTAATTAAAAATAGCAATTAACACATTTTTACTAGTCTGACGGGCGTAATATGTTTATTATATGTTTTCCAACCATTTTCAGCTTTTAAATTTGAGGTGTTTGATGGAGTAACTTTTTGTGCTATGGGAGCTAGACTATCATGTCAGAGTCTCACAAATATCATTCACAGACAGGTTTATAACTGATTAGTAATCATCAGTGCTAAACAGGTGGATTACTCTCGGCATATTACATTGCTGCTCAAATCAAGTTGAAATAAACTATTCTATATTTTAATAATTATATTGTTGTTCTACTAATATCCCAGCTATACAAATAAGTTTAGATTAAAACGTGGTAATTACATGTTAAAGTTTATAATAATTTAGAACAAACTGCAGTAAAGTGGTGTTCAAAAAGTTTCCTTAGCTAATGGCGAAAATGAGCAGAACGAGTAATTCGCTTTGTTGTACAAGTTTTATATACTGAAACAAGTTCTAACGTGTCTGAAATACTACGACGCGACACCAATTTGTAAACAGGGGACATACATTTTTTCTTAAAGTTATTTTAGTATGTGTGTACACGTCTCAAAGAAAATAAACTTTTTGCTAATGACAATTAAAGTCCTCACGGTGTTTTCTGAGTTTAGAAATGTTCTAAAAATAAAAGTGATTAATTGGATTTGTAATTAGGGTATACTATGCGCGGCTTATTTGCAGTTTGCAAATTGTAATTATGTTTTATTTGAATATTTTAGTATGCGGGTTAGTAGATTAACTAGTGAATACTTCCGTGATTTCAGCAATTTATGAATAAGCTTTGTAAAAAAGAGGAAACAGTCGTTTATTCTCCCTACAAAGCAATTTTGCCTTTTAAATTTATTTTTACATGCAAATATGGTTATTAATATTATTTTTCGTTAAAAAGTAAGTATTAAATAAATATTTGTGAAATTATTGTTGAGGACAGCAATTTCTGAATTTATTATTTGTAAATAAGGGTGCAAAGAATATGGCAAAAATTAGCCTCCTCCCGTAACTAGTCGAATAATCAAAATATTCGTATCAAAATTTGGCAAAATATGTAACATTGTTAGTATTATTACCAGACCTCGGATCCGAGGTAGTAATTCCAGAGACGGACTTTTTCAGCTTATAAAATTAACTTATCTTCACAAACAGATATAAAATTGAATTACAAATTTTAAAAACGCCGACACATAATTAACTCTTTATTGGTAATGTGCGACTCCCTGAAGGTCTACTAAGGCGAAGTCTAAAAATATTCTTTCAAATAAAGAAAACCGTTGAAGAGATGAAGTCACAGACCAACACATAAAAATATACGCGTCAAACTTATAATACCCCTCCTTTTTGTGTCGAGGGTTAAAAAACAACGTTGCGAATAAAGGATATTTTGTTTCATATACAGGATATCCGGAAATTTCTGTCCTTAACTTTAGATATAATGAACAAAAACTCTATATACATATGCCCGAAAATGCTTCCTATAGGAGCTAGGGCCCCTTGAAAGTGGTGTCCTGGAGTAGGTTTTAGTCTAATATTTCAGGAACACTGTGGTACAGACCAGCGGTGAGATTTGGTAAATACATAGTATTAATGATGGATTTTTTCATGACAACTTAGCATTTATACATCAAAATTTCTCATGGATTTCTAACCATACACAATCTCAACATAAGCCAAAAGGTGAAATAGTGGACGAGCAATAATTGATGAAATTAAAATTATGCTTGATCTACGTCAATATATTTTTCAATTATCAGGAGGTGTTGTCGAGACAATAATACACAGACTGAACCGTTGTTTTAATAGTAATATTTTCGTGTGTGATGGACATTTTAAATGACAAAAGATGGACTATTTCACACGATATATATATGTGCCTACTCTAAAAACTACTTGAAATATGCACTAATACTGTCGTGCGCAAAAAAAATGGGACAAGTCTTATAACGTATTTTTGCTAAAATCTAGGTGTGTACAATGTGTACATCTGACTTTAGTTTTTTGACCTTGTCAGTTATTTGTCAAAATTCATTGTAAGTGTGCAAAAACTAATATGCCCCATATAAGCGATTTCGTTAAAGCTGGAGTTATTGCTAAAGCAGAAGATGGGCCATTTTTTAAAATGTTTTTTTTATTTAACTATTTAACGTCGGCCTATTTCCGCCAGCAGGGCCTATCACCGACGCCAGGAGACGAGCTACCCCCAACCTGGAAATTGTGCCGAACCTCTTCCCTTAAGAAGAGTAGGGATCTTTTACTTGCCTAACATTTAATAGACAAGGGACCGCCTGCTTTACATCTCCTCCGAAGGATGGTATATCCACTACGTAATCCTCGTCTGAAATTACGTAACTTCCGAGTATACACTGATATACAAGCCTCTAGAAGGTGGGACGAGAACGCTGTATTTCCCAAGATGGGAGCCCATCCAAGTACTAACCGCGCTCGACGTTGCTTCAACGGAATATCGACTGATATTCACATTGAAGTCGCCTCTACGCTCGCCCCTTTTTAAAATGTTAAACACCAAATTTTTGTTAATGTTATAACGCAGTGCAACTCGTCTCATTGGCCATCCATCATTTGCTATAGCAATAACTACAGCATTACAATAAAAAATAAAATAAAAGTGATAACTGTTTTATTTCGGCTTCGGCTACTCATTACATATTCAAATAGAGACAGATTTACATTAGAAAAAAATAGTTGTCCTATTTTTTTTTGCTCACGACAGTACCATCGGCAGACATCGGACGATCTTTTTGGTAGAGGAAGTATAATCTTAATGAAACACGCCGAAATTCAGCTCGTGATCATTTAAAACATACAAATTATATATATTTTTATTCTAATAGTTCATCGTTACCACATGATTATATTTATACTAGTGTTACATACCCACCAATAAGTACATTCACAATATGGATTTTTTAGATCCCTTTAGTAGCTACGTAGCATTGGACAATACGAAATTAATTAACGAATTACAAGATAAGATATTTTTCTGCGTAAAAAGTCACATATCGTCTAGGACCGGCTCTGATTTTGACGTCATGATCACTTCGGATCCAGGGTCTGGTTACTAGACTCAACTTAAAGCAAATATTTTTTTTTTGTTGCCTGACTAAAACCTCTCCCCCCAGAGCTCGTCTGTAAAATATTCCGAGTTCTCTGCAGCCTCCTAGGATTATTATGCTCCTGTCTTAATTATGGGACATCCCGCATATTTTAATTTTTTTACGGTAAAGTTCCAAGGTAAAGGTTATCGATCTAAAATTAATATTGGCTAAATTAACGCAGCTCATCATGCAAATATCAGTCTTCCAAAGTTAAGACTAATTAATAAAGTTTTGATTTTCACTTCAGAGTTTCGGAAAGCACTGAAAAATATTATCCGCGATTTTTTACATCAGTGCTTTTTAAATTTATTTGCGTAAAATATATTTACTTCAAAATTAATTTCTGCAAAAAATATTTTTAAAACCGTATTTTTTTTAATTATGTGAATAATATCATTTTCAATTGTTTCTTGTATACAGGGTGTTTCATGAGGAACTGTACATAATTCCAGGGGCGGTAGAGGACTACTTGGGTATTCAGGAACGGCCATTGAAATTATCCTGTCGCTTTTAATTTCTGAGATACAGGGTGATAAAATGGTTTTGGTATAAATTTATTTTGGCCAGAACGTCCTTACTATTGATCGGATTTTGTTTAAATTTTAGACACTTTATACACTTATCAGTTGATAGATTGCTATCATAATTTTTTTTAAATTCCAGGCTCGGACTTTATTAACTTGATTTTTCCGATTCCTGTAAAAAAGATTACTCTGTGTACATTTTTTTAACATTCAGTTGCCAATATAAAAGCCCCTACATCACTTAACAAAACCAAGTAATTAGATTTTTGTCGCACCTTTATTGATTTTTTTACAAGCAATTGAATTTGGTCAAATGGGGAATTTGAAGAAAAACAGTTTCATTTGCTTACATTAATTAATTGTCCAAATAAATAAAAATGGTCAATTTAAACTCGGCAAATAATGTTGAATATGGACAAAAAATTTAAAACCAAAGTTTTTTTTATTCCAAGAAAAGTGTTTGTAGCGTATAAATAAGTAGGTAGGTAAATTTTATAATAGGTATCATTAAACAGTTTTCTTTTTATTATAATTATAGTAGGCCTAGATAGTTTAACATTTCTATGTTTGTTGTCATAAACATTACAACTAATGTACTTTTAATGGTTACTTAGTCTGCAAGTAATCATGCCTTATAATTTTACAAACGAGAAATATGCCATATTATGTATGTTTATGGATTGTGTGATGATAATGGTAGACATGCCGCAGAGGAATACAATTTTTGTTTTCCTAACAGAAGAACACCAAATCATCAGACATTTTCAACTGTGTATCGCTATGCAAGGGAGCACGGCAGGTTTCCATCATCAAAAGTGGAACGAAATATTGTTCAAAACGTTGAGGAGCAAGAAAATATCATTAATATTGTTCAGGAACACCCTGATTAAGTATCCGACGAATAAGTGCCCAATTAGGAGTTCCTCATGTGCGGATTTGAAGGACTCTAAATAAAGAAAGTTACATCCATATCATATTCAGCAAGCGCAAAGGCTTCAACAGGGTGACAAGGTTATAATTTTGTCAGTGGATTATTGGTCACAGACCGACTACATATCGAACTTTATTCACAGACGAGGACCAGTTTACACGGGATGGCGTATTTAATTCAAGGAATTCGCATAACTGGGCCGAAACCAATCCTCATGCTATAAGAGAAGCCCATTCTCAACATAAGTTCTCGATAAATGTTTGCTGTGGTATGATTAACAGCAACCTAATTGGCCCACATATGTGTCCGGCAAGGCTATCTAGAGGTGTATTTAGATTTCTTACAAAATATTTTACCTGGTTTAATGCAAGGTATTAATATAAGAGGACAATACTTCCAGCATGACGGAGCTCCTCCTCATTTTGGTATTGAGGTTAGAAGGCATTTGGATAATGAGTATCCAAACAGATGGATTAGACGTCGGGGACCTCATCCTTGGCCGGCTAGATCACCAGATTTCAACCCCGTCGATTATTTTCTATTGGGATATCTCAAAACTGAAGTCTACAATGTCCCAATAAATAGTAGAGATCTGTTACTTCAGCGAATTCTCCACTGTAGTGACCAAATTAGAAACAATCCAGCGCAAATTATAAAATCTATTGGCAATTTAAATAAAAGCCAACAAAAATGAACGGAAGCTGGAAAATTTTGAAAATTTGTATTTGTAATATTTTTAAATATACTTTTGTAAATATTTATCTGACCATTTTTATTTATTTGCACAATTAATGTAAGCAAATGAAGCTGTTTTTCTTCAAATTCCCCATTTGCCAAATTCAATCGCTTGTAAAAAAATCAATAAAGGTGCGACCAAAAATCTAATTACATGGTTTTGTTCAGTGATGTATGGCTTTTATAATTGGCAACTGAATGTTTAAAAATATATATATAGGGCAATCTTTTTTTACAGGAATCGGAAAAATCAAATTAAAAAAAAATTATAATAGCAATAATATCAACTGATAATATATAAAGTGTCTAAAATTTAAAGAAAATCCGATCAAGATGCAGCGTGCCCTCGTCATGGTAGACAGATGGTGTACCCAGGAAGGTCTTTCCGTGAATCCAAGGAAGACCACTGTGGTCGCCTTCACAAGAAAGAGGAAACTCAACCTGGGAAGATTATATCTCCGTGGAAACGAATTACAGGTAAGCAATGAAGTGGAATATTTGGGACTGATTCTAGATACCAAATTATACTTCAATGCACATCTACCAAAGCTACGCGGGCCTTATGGGCCAGCAGAAGAATGGTAGGTAAAAACTGGGGACTACAACCAAGAATAGTGCACTGGCTGTACCAAAAGGTTGTAGTACTAATAATAACCTATGCCTCCCTGATCTGGTGGCATAAAGCCGGAAAAGGGGAGGCAATGAGAAAACTACGGAAAGTACAAAGACTGGCTTGTCTAGGCATAACGGGAGCAATGTCAACAACGCCTACCGCAGCCATGGAAGCGCTACTTTGCCTGCCCCCATTACAATTAGTAGTGGAGGGTGAGGCACTGTTGGCGGCGTACATGCTGAAAATAAACGGACATGGGATTAGTCCAGGAATAGGATAGATACCACACCGAAATATTCCAACAAATAAGAAAAAATCGACTACTAGATATGCAGTCAGATAGAATCAGCACAAGCCACAACTTCACAAAGACCTTCAGGGTATACATACCCGATAGGGAAGAGGAAGGAACAAGGCAACTGCGAAGACATCCAAATGATACCATATGGTATACTGACGGATCGAAAACGTCAAGTACTGGAGCAGGTGTTACGGGGGACCAACCAGGGACAGACATCAGTCTGAACCTGGTCAGTACCGCAACGGTGTTCCAAGCAGAAGTCACAGCCATAGAAATCTGTGCACAAGAAATGATCCGGAAGTCATATACTGACAAAAGAATCCGCATCATCACTGACAGTCAAGCAGCTATCAAAGCTCTGAATGTAGTAGAGATACGTTCCAAAACGGTAAAAGACTGCCTTGAATCCCTGGAGAAACTGGCGGAACACAACAGTATACAACTGGAGTGGATGCGAGGACACCAGGGCAATGAAGGCAACTAAAAAGCAGATAAGCTGGCCAAAGAAGGCGCAAAAACAGCCTTGATGGGACCGGAGCCATCCTGCGGGATATCATACAATACCGCAAGAGGAATGGTCAGAAACATATCTTGTATTGGACCGGCGCGCCGTCCAAGACAAAGACTAACGAATTGCTAAAGCTGAGCAGAAAACAGCTGAGATGTGCAGTGGGAATTCTAACAGGACGCTGCACACTGAACAGACACCTAACCAACATAGGTGTGAAGGATAATCCAGAATGCAGGATGTGTGGTGAGGATGAAGAAATTCCTCACCACATACTATGTGAATGCCCAGCCTTGGTGGCTGGGAGGTTTTCATACTTCGGGGGACTAACCGTGACCCCGGAATTAATAGCCAGAGCTCCCATTGACCGCATACTCTCTTTCTGGAGAGGAACGGGATTAATAGGATGAGACTATGGGGTGCAATAAGCTTAAGCTTCAGTACAGCGGGGCTTCGGCACCGCAATCCATAAGGAAAAAAAAAGGACGTTCTGGTCAAAATAAATTTATACCATAATCATTTTATCACCCTGTATCTCAGAAATTAAGAGCGACAGGAAAATTTCAATGCCCGTTCCTGAATACCCAAGTAGTCCTCTACCAACCCTGCAAGTATGTACAGTTCCTCATGAAACACCCTGTATAATCTAGGTGGAGTGAATACTTTCTCGCTCTCTGTATAAGAAAAAACAGTTTTAACTGTAAAGATGGAAAGGGGAAGTTAACTTAATATCTGTTATTACTAAACAATAAAGAAAGTTTATATTCAATGTAACACATTGAATTTATATCCCCAACAAAAGTAAATATGAAAAGTTTCCGGTTCTCTGTAGACGGAGCTTTAGTAAATGATAGAATAAACGGAATCCATTTTTCTTTCGCAGTTGTTCTCGATTGTGTTTCCTCTTGGTAGTAATTAGAACACGTTAAAAACAGCATATTTTTGCACTCCCTAATTACAGTTTAAGAACAGGAACATAGCATAATGCCATAACCATATTTTAAGTTTAATGATACGTAATCATTCCTTAAACACTTGAAATTTATACAGGGTGTATAATAAATACAGGTTTTATATAACTACCGAACTGCGCGAATTTAATTTTTCTCTAAATTTTAGTTTCAGATATTTTCAATAATTTTCGTTGTCTACTAGATAAGCTACGTGGCGAAGACTAAAAAGTTAAAATGAAATAAAACTTCTTAAAAAACAATGGCTTTATTTTAAAACCAAATTGTGCTAAAAAGTAGAAAATAATTTTTAACTTTGTAAATAGAAAACCATTAGTACAGGGAAAGATTGAAAAAGTCACTGTAACTCGAAAAAAATTTGTGCAGACTTTAAACTTTGGTTATAAGTTTAAAGTAGGCCAAAGTTCACGAAACAAAAAAGTTTAGGAGTTTTACAGATCCGCGGGAGCGATTTTTTATTTTCTTGAGAAACATGGCATTTTCAAAAAAATAGTAAAAATAGTTGTTTCTAGCAAAATTATCTTTAATTTTGTGTTTTTAAATTAATTTTATAGCAATAATTAACCATTTTTCGAAGGTGGCTTATGGAATTTTTTTCTAAAACAAGTGTTTTAAAAGGATAAAATAAATTGAGCATCTAGGAAATGCTATATAATAACGAATAACAGCATTTTTGAAAGAAAAATTGATTATTGAGCAAATGACAATAACAAAATGTGAATACGCACATTGAATCGGCCATAACTTCTTTATTTCTTGTGATGTAGGAACAAACAAAAATTATTTTAAAGATTGATTAATTACCTTTAATTTTGTCTGTAAGAACTTTTGATGAAAGTGTCACAGTTTCTAAGATTCAACATTTTAAACTAAGTTCTTCATCCTAAAAACGGTCAGATGCCATCTATAAAATTAAATATCTCCGATACAATCAACCCTACACAAATATATAAACAAAATAAATTTATTCTCTTAAGCTTCATTTTTAATGTCCGCCATATTTTCCCTTAAACTAATATTTATTGTAAATGCATGTAAATCACAATGATTAGACGAAATAATATTTTATGAGCTCCCAATGGTTTTCCCTTTACAAAGTTAAAAATTGTTTTCCACTTTTTAGTCTAATTTAGTTTTAAAATAGAATAATTATTTTTTTAAAAGTTTTTTAAAATTTATTTATAAGTAAAAAATTTAGAGGCAAGAGTTTATTCAAAGAGAACTGTGTTAATTCTGTGCAAATAACTATACGCCCCTTTACAATTAAATGATTCCCAAGTTAAGTTTTATTCATTCTTTTGCTAGGATCTGAAAAGAGGGAAACAAAAGCCTACTATAAACTATTCTATTCTATACAGCGGAGCATATAATATCGTACTTTTATTTACTTTGTGCTACGCTACCTATGTGAAATGTTTACGACAATAGAAGATGAAATGAAATAAAAATACGTGGACAATACTACTAAACGAAAGCACAAGAAGTGGACTCGAACAATGTGGTTATTAGTACAACTCTTTGGAAAGAATTTTGTGAAGCCATTGAGACTACTTTAAGTTTTCCAAGTTTAGGTCCCGTTCAATTGCATTAAATACCAAATTATTGTAATGGTTAGTGGATTTCATACACAGATTAATTTCATTCAATAACAAATTAAATCAAACTAGGCAAATGCATAAAGTTGAAAATGCCGAACGTCGCGTCGAATTATACTACAGCGCGATTGTTAATTGGACGTATTCCTTTTGAGGTGTTAATAGAGCTCATTTGCAATTGATTTAACATTTCCATTGTGCATAACCCAATAGTTTTTGAGATATTTTAATATACAGGGTGATTCACGTAGGCCGTTCGTTAGAAGTTTTTCAACTTGCAGTCGGATTACAAACTTGAAACTTGGTATTCCGCCATAATCCGTTCTACCTAAAATATTTTCAGTCTTCCAGCTATACAGGGTGTGCCAAAAGTCGGTACCAACTTTCTTATGTTAAATGAAAACCTACATTTTTTACATGATTCGAGTGGCCTTCCAATTCTGAGTTTAGTCAACCCAAGCTATGTTAACTTATCTGTTGCAGGTTTTAATACATGTCAATTTTTTTGAAAAAAAAATTCCGCTGTGGTAGTTTATGAACAAATTTGTATCTCGCAAACCGTTCAAAACTATGAAACCAAATTGGTAAAGCAGTTAGTTGGAAGTCCAGGCTAACACCTGATGTCCCATCGGTGGTCCCATCTTGTACCATATGGGCACAGGCAATTTTCAAATGTCGCAATGAAAAATCGTCAAAATGCCGATTTTTCTCAAACGGCACCACTTTTTTTGACACCATCCGGGTGAGTTACTTCCGTTCACTATAGCTAACTCTATGCCTAATCACCCCCTATCGAGTCATTCAATAAAAATCAAGAAATACCTTATCTTGCCGAGATGTTGCTTGTTTTTTCAAGTATGCCATGAAAGTAAAAGACAATTCGAACAATTTACTTAAAAATATGTGTACATGTCTTCAGTCATTTTTGAGTTAATGTCATTTTTTATAGTAGACTTTGGAAAAAATGCCAAATGTCAAACCTAGCAACTATTGTGTCATTGTTGTCTTATTGCTTCAATTAATTCGTGCAATTTTCATAATGGAACATTATCCAGATGATGTTGTCTTTGATTTGTTTATAATTTATGGTGAAAATAACAGAATAGTTGACAGAACATGCCGCGCGTTCAATTTCCCCAGTACCCATATCCCATATCTACCGCAAATGACAAAAGGTAAATTTCTTAGGCTTAAAAATAATTTTTTTGATCATGAAAAGGTAGTTAAGCCTCTTGTGAGAACCAAACCTATAACAGGAAATGAAGATATTGAAATTAACGCCCTGGAATACTTTCAAGCATATTCACATGCTTCCATCAGAACAGCATCTGCTGATTTGGGAATTTATTATACCTTGTTGCAAAAAATTCATTGTCACCATAAGTTAAATCCTTATAAATTTATAAGGCTACAAAAACTACATCCCGGGGACTACGCACGCAGGATGAACTTTTGCAAAGAATTTTTGATAAGGACAGACGAAGCAAAATTTTGTCAATCGACATTTTTGGAGGTAATGGAGGTGGAAAATCTAATTCAATTTCGTATTAATATTTTCTGTCTGTTAATGGACAGTGAGTGCGATATTTCATGTACGATGAAAACTTGAATGGCGAGGGTTATTTGAGAATCTTAAGAGAAGTTGTGGAAAATTATCTGAATA
The DNA here is from genome assembly GCA_936432065.2 of Rutpela maculata. Classification (NCBI taxonomy): domain Eukaryota; kingdom Metazoa; phylum Arthropoda; class Insecta; order Coleoptera; family Cerambycidae; genus Rutpela; species Rutpela maculata. The sequence goes on along the minus strand of OW386291.2, from coordinate 139,162,123 downwards.
ATATGCCGCTCAATCGACTTATCAATCCTTGGTATCAAATGGACGGAGCTGCAGCACATTCGATTAGAGCCGTAGATGCCAAATTATCGGAACTCTTTGAAGACCGTTGGTGGGGAAACTTTGGCCCGCCCGATCTCCGGATCTTACTCCTTTAGATTTTTATTTATGGGGTCGAGTCAAAGAATTAGTGTACATAAATCCGATTTTAAATTACGAAGACTTGAGAATAAGGATAGTTGGAGCTTTTGATCGTTTGGGACCTTTCGAAATTCGGAGAGCAACGCAGTCTGTTCAGGAGCGTATTGTAGACTGTCTCAATCAAAACGGTGCACACATATTGAAATAAATTATTTTGTTAATCCTTTCATTTGTTGTTATTCTGTTGTTACCATTTGTTATTGCAATGCGATTTTTGAACAAAAATTCAAGTGAAACGATTATTTCCAAAGCCTACTACCCTTGAGGAAAAAAAAATATTTCTTTCAAAAAATGCCAATAACTCAAAAACGACCGAAGATATGCATACAAAATAAGATATTTCTTGATTTTTATTGAATAACTCGATAGGGGGTGAAGTTAGGTATAGGGAATGCTTAAGTAACTTACCCTAAAATTCAATTTTCTTTCGAATTATGTCAAAAAAAAAATAGTAGGTGCCATTTGAAAAAAAAACGACTTTTTAACGATTTTTTATTGCGACATTTGAAAATCGCCTGCGCCCATATGGTACAAGATGGGACCACCGATGGCACATTAGCTGTTAGCCTGGACTTCCAGCTAACTGCTTCATTAATTTGGTTTCATAATTTTGAACGGTTTGCGGGATACGTAAACTACTACAGCGGCAATTTTTTTCAAAAAAATTGACATGTATCAAAACCTGTAACAGATAAGTTAACATAACTTTAGTTTTCTAAACTCAGAGTTGGAAGGCCAATCGAATCATGTAGAAAAAATGTAGATTTCCATTTTAAATAAGAAAGTTGGTACCGACTTTTGCCACACCCTGTATAGCTGGAGGACTGAAAATGTTTTAGGTAGAACGGGCATGATCGATTATGACTGCATACGAAGTTTCAAGTTTGTAATCTAACTGCAAGTTGAAAAACTTCTAACGAACGTCCTACGTGAATCACCCTGTATATGTTTTTTTTTTGGAAATATTAAAAGAACAAAACTATTTTTGTTTTATTTCTAGCGTTAATTTACATAGTAACGCAAATTATGTACCAAAAATGTTAAATTCTTTAATAAAATAAATATAAAAAGCAAAATCGATACTTCTAAAATTATGATAGAAAAATAGTATATATGATTTTTAAAGTAAGCCATGAAAAACAAAAATTGTTTATTTAACAATTTACAAAATGGCCTCTAATCAACATAAAATAATTCAGTTCAGAAATATATTTTTATTTATTAAATATTAAGAATAACATTTCATTAGCTTACTTGTGTTCCATTTTAAAGCCAAGAATTAGTGCTGCTTCGAGTTTCATTTTGATTTTTTGAAAAACCGCTTCCTAAGGAATCACTACTTCCACATTTGAAGAGCTAAGTGGATAAAGGTGTTATGTCACAAAAACACGTTATTGAGTAAATTAACTCGAAAGTTTTTAGGCGAGAACTTTTTTGTTATAACGACTATATAGCTTGCATTTTGCGATGATATTAACATTTGATGTACTTTTCAGAGACAAATAACTAAAGTTGTCAGTTGTCATTATTTTCGAAAATTTTAAAAAATTAATGTACATAGCACCTTTATTCGTTCATAAGTTTCTCTGAAATGAATAAGGAATTAGTGAATAAAAGTGTTAAGAAATTAAACATATTTTATTATTATTAAAACATTGTACAATTTTTAGGTTGTCGGACAGTTCTACGGTTTTGAGCCACAGTTTGGTCATTTCCAAGTATGTTGTGATAATACGGCCTTACCATTCATTTATGAATGGTAATTGTTCTTTAAGATTGGCCAGTTTTCCTACACTTAGGCTGCCCTTGTTTTCATTAAACACCGTTAGAGCAATACAGTCGGAATGTATCTTATGCATATTCCTTTTCTTTAAAATATCGACTTTGTAAAATGGAGTCATTTCATCTAGTGATGTAATAGTAGCACCCATAGGTGCCATTTTATACCGTCGTGAAAATAAACCTTTTCATTGTTCAAGTTTTTCTTCCTGTTGTACAAATTGAGTTTTGAGGCAATTCCATAAATATCCTTGAAATGATTCTTCATATCTATGACAACGGCGTCTTTGGGAGTTCTTAAAATTTCTCGATACTGGTCCGGAACGTAGATGTTTTGATGTTTCCTTAAAATTTTCTCGACTCTGCCAAAGTCTCTGTCTGAATCTAAATATGAATGTCCCACCTCCGAAAATTTATGGTCGATAATTTTAAATTCTCTCTTTAAAATCAACAACTGGTAAAGTGTAATGATATTGAAGTTTTTATTTTGTCCACCACAGGAGTTGGGCCATATTATAATGTGATCGATCTTTTCTTGGAAATATTCATTGTAAATTTGTGAAAAGGTATGTAACCAACTAGCAATTTCTAGGCTTTCACAGCTGGCCATATCTTCAGTCCATGTGAAAAAGAACGTTTTTTTTTTCAGTATTCCTCAATGTATGTATGCCAAGGTTGTAAAACCACATTTGACGAAAGTAAAATGCTTTCGATGTACTTAATTTTGGCAGCGGCATGATTTGCTGAAGATCTAAAGTAAGAAAGCAAATCGTTCGATCTACTGTAACTTTTGCTCCGTCACGCTTTTGTTGTTCGAAAGCTAGTTTGTAATTTTCTCCGTATTCTTTAGTATTATTTATTTTATTTTTTTTTAACCCAATAGATGTAAGCATAGCGAACCCTGTAATTCTTAAACGATAACCTTACAAACCCAAATGACCTTTGACTTGATTGTCGTAATTATCATACTTATTATTTTTTCCGCAGGAATTTCGGAATTCGCCAGATTTGCCTTAAACAATTTAATGCTCTTTCAAAATATTGGGTGGGCAGAAGCCATACCAAATATCAGTTTGGCTCTTGTCATAAAAATTTCTACGGTCCAGCCCTCTTCTACTTGTCAGCATAAAAATGTTTGTACAAAAATCAACACCGCAAAGCGTCAGTTTCCAGTATTTCTGATTTATAGACTAATTTGCTAGAATACTTTGGTAAATTCGTATTTTATTATTGCATTTTATATTGATAATGTTTTGTTTTTAAAACATTATTAAAACTTGCCTGGGAAGAAATTGCCACTATGTGACTGATTTCTGCTGAATTGCCAAAAGGTATAAATGTGTTTACAGCAATTAGATACTCAAGTACCATCTCGACTCTTGTACCATCTCATACCATTTCGAAATTGAACGAAACGAATATATGGATTAAAACACTATAAGCACTATTTCCAAATATCAGCCAATTTATAAACATCTTACATGATTCATGAAATCGTTTATTCATTGCCATTTGTAATATCAGTTTACTACGACTGGCCATTTTCACTATAATAGTAAGAAACACTTAACACAACTTGTCACATTACTGTCAATATAACATAACTTAAAAAGCAAAGTGTTTTGGATTAAAACAATTTAATTTCGCACAGTAATGTATAAAGGTGGTATGTGATCATGACACCTTTATCCATTAAATTATATAAAAACCATATGTACATAACACCTTTATCAAACATTAAAACGCATTTAGGAAAGGCTTATTATCCCAAAAACTTATTGAAATTATAGATTATAAGTTAAAATAGTTGTCTGTGTAGAAATCTCAAAATTTTCAAAAATGTCACATAACACCTTTATCCACTTAGCTCTTCATTTATCCAAGTCACTCACAACGAAAAAACTTTGTATGTGGAAATAATTGTTTATGGAACTTTAATAATTTAATATTTGAAATCCTCTACCCCAAAAACCCATAAAACGATACCCCACATCGGTAGTGGGGTGGGGGTGGATGAAGTAAAAAAATATTTTGAGGTTTCTGGTTCTTGTACATACACTAAATCACAATTTTTTTTCATCCCCTTTAATAAGGGTGTGGGGGTGGTAATGGAGGTGGCTAATGCCAAAAATGTTTTTGAGACCTTAGCTTCTTTTGTATATACTAAATACCAATTTTATGGACTCTTACCTGCTTGATTTACCCATTTACCCCAAATTTACCCCAATTTACCCCCCAACCCCTCGACGGAACAAGATGAAAATATAATCTAGTTCCAGATCTCGTTAAAGTACATATGTGTACCAAAATTTCAAGTCAATATCTTAAACGATTTCAGAGTAAACGTGCGCACAAAAAAAGTTACAGACAGAAATTTTTTTTCGCTCAAACTTAAAATCTCGACGTTTCATGACATTCTAAGCCTATTTGAACAATAAAAATTTTTAAATTTTTTTTTTTGGCATTACTATACTACCATTGGATGTGGAAGTAAAATAAGGAACAAAAGAGGGGTGCTAGTGTGACCCGATAGAATAGCACACGTAGCGTTTATTATTATAAACAGTGACATGATCTAACTCAACGTGTTTGTTGAGTTTCTGCTATATAAGCATGAAGTGTTAATGAAATTACCTTAGAGCAAGACAGAATAATTCGTTTACCTCTGCAATTAGTCCGTTATTGTTTTCAATCACTTACCAGATTCACAAGTGACTTAAAATGTTAACTTTCCTTAAAATAAATGCCTCAAACTGACTTTAATTAAACTACATCAAGTACATTTAATTAATCCTAAACAGCTCCTTTTAACCTGACTTAAATGAAAGTCTACTTTTGACGAAGGCACTTTAAATCAAAACTATGAAACTGGGTTTTACTTGCTGAAGTAGTACTTATTAAATAATTTACGCCAAGACGAAAAGGGTCTTTTGTAGAACGCTTTGATTACCATAATAAAACGTTTACTATATGTTTTATATACCCCGAAGAAAAGGACCTCTAGTTAAAATTTATAATTTACCAATTGTTTTATATACCGAGACTAAAGGCTCCGGCTTTCTTGCAGAACTTTATTGTGTTTTATTTCGTTCAAATATTAGTAAATTTAACTGCCTGCACATTTCATCATACCCTAGAATGTAATGACTTCACATATATCAGATCATATGGCAACAAAACTTGTATTAAAAATTCAAGATAAACCGAATTTTGATTTTAAACATGTAGGTCTTAATATCGGAATAATGTCGAAAATTAGATTTCATTCATTTTTGGCAGTTTAACACTAAACGCATCATAACAGTGTTTCTAATTATGCAGGGCTTGCTAATTTAAAGGGGGTGGATGCCACCATTTTTCAGCGGGTGATATCTAAAGGAACAAAAACATTGGAGCTAAAAGGAAATGAAATTTTGAGAAAAAAAGGTACTATGCAACTTTTCATAGAAATTTCTGGTTTTGAAGTTATAACGACTTGAAAATTGCGATTTTAACATGGGAAAAAAAGGAATTTCTAGAGTTTTCATCAAATAACTCGAAAAGTATCACATTTAGTGAAAAAATACCGAAGACAAATAAGAAAGCTACTAAATAGAGCATGAACTTAATTTGTTTCTAATTTCTGTAGAATTCATAGTCTGGGAGATCTGCAAGTACAAAAATGGCGTCCGTAGGTTTATAAGGCGAAGTATGTTATTTAATTGTCCTAATTTCAATCCAATTGGACATTTTCTTCCTTTATTGATTAACGTGCTTCCAAGAAACGCGGCGGATGAACAGACAGACTGACATTTTGAAAGTTATTGAAAATTCAAGAACTACGATAATGATTTGAGAAATTTCTTTATATGAGCAAGATTTCCAGCTTTAAAAAATTACTGGTAAATACAATTTCCTCTTCATAAATTTCTACGAGGAGTATAGTAATAAGGACTGAAAAATCTGGGGCAATTCTCCGTGCAACCCCTGAGCATGATGTAGTAGGAATGTTTTGCTGGCGCCAAATATTTTATTAGCAAATGAAATTGCAAATGGCATTTGGTAAGATTATTGCGTTTGTTTTAGAAGCTATTATTTTCGAGATACCGTTTGTCACAAGAATAAGATACCCTTTTTTCATTATTTTTGAAACGATCAAATATTTAGGCTCTCTTCGAAACTGATTTTCAAAGCCACCTTAATTATTTTTTACATTTAACTAAACCAAAATTAAATATTTTAATTTTTGATACGCTGTAATTTCAGCTGCATTTGTCCCGAGTGCAAAGAGAGAGAGAAAGGGAACGAAAAAACTGAGTTTAGTTTACAAATCTATTTAGGAAATCTTTGTTTACTCATTCATAAATCATATAAATAGTTTTTCGACTTGATGCCCCAAAAAACTCCTTGTATAATATACAACTAGACTCCAAAGCTGATCCCGAGACCTATTTTCTTTAAGTTTTTTTAACCAGAGACAGAGTGAAAAGTGAAGAAACCTTATTAAGTATAATAAATCATCTCTTAAAAAAAGTAAAAGAACCTGCAACCTGCTGTTGCTTTATAGCGTATTGCCTAGTACATCATGTCTTTATATTTTGTCTAAAATGGAAATAGTTGTAATCGAATTTATAGTAAATCCCACTTTTCATGTAATGTTCAATAAAATTAATATTATTTCCGACCAAGTCTTTGACAATAAGAATGGATAATTTCTTCTATTTCTGTGTTTGTGCTTAACCTAAATTAACTATTTCCATTTATTTAATTTGTTCAGGAACTATGCATGTATTTGCGAAACCATTCAGAAGATAACTTATCTTAATAAGGTTTACGACAAAAAGAAAACAACGATGATTACCATTCATAACACAGCCCCACAAGAAAAAAGGTCGTGATCTGGATCACTCACCATGATATTCCTATGTATATTTCGACGCTGACTCCGAATCCGAGGTCAAGAAAATTTACCCCTTAAATTTATGTGCAGAGCCAAAAATATTCCTTAATTGGAGTAAAGTTATGGATATCAGTACGCAAAGGAGTATGAATGGGCATTTTGCAACCCTCGTGTTCTCATTTACTATTACCAAGGGCGTAACAACCTCACCCCCCGAAGGGGTTGGTACGCCTTCTACACCCCTTCTATACCCTTCCTCACATAGATCTGCGTCATGAAAGCGTCTAGCTTACAAGCTCTTAAGAATGCAAGGGAGACATGGTGGAGGGTGAACACAGCCAAAGAACCAACCCCTAGAGGGATGAAAACTACCCTCTGCTGGGTTGCAAAGTGCCCATTCATACTCCTTTCCGTAATGATACTGATATTCACAACTTTAACCCTGTTTAAGGGATATTTTTGGCTCTGAGCATAAATTATTACCTCGGTCGAATTTTATCATCAAATTTTAAATATACCCAAAAACAGTAATATTTATGAAAACAATTTTTGAATATTAAAAACGATATAAAATATATGAAACGAAGCTTCGAAAAATTGTTTGTTTAAAATTTCTTTGCCAGACGGGAACACATCAACTTTTAATATTTTTTATTTTATTCGGATGGGAAAACAGTGAAACGCGATGAATAACACAAAGCATATAGAAAGTAAATATTTGTATGTACCCTATCCGTACACATTATGTCAACATATGAATGCAGAGGATAAAGAACTGTACACAATATCTAACTTTTTAGAAATTTAGGAATATATTTTCATCAAATATTAAATGTCATTTTTATAAGACACCAAGCTTCAATAATAATTTAAGTTGTATAAGTGATAGATAATTTACATACATTTTCTATCGACTTTCTTCGCACTTGATAAATATACAGTGTTATTCAAAATTATGGTCCCCGCCATTTATCCAGGTTAGGGTGGCCCATCTTTTTCGAAATCGAAATTTTTTATTTCTCACCCCTGCAAATGGTTCCATTTGAAGAAAAAACAGTCCCCTCAAAATATTATTGAGGCAAATTGAAGGCAAGGGGTGCCACAGAATGCATTATTATGCAATAATAAAAGTAAATGGAATTATTTACATTCTTTGGTTGATGCATTGTTTTTTTTTTATAATCAGCAACATTTATCTTTAGAATGACTAATCAAGTCATACAAATATCAAAGACATTATATGTTGTGACTATGACATGTGTCATACTACTGTAAATTCGTAGTCTAAGAAAACTAGACTAGAAGTTTTTGAAATAAAACTATCGTTTTATCTTTGTGTATTTTATTATGAAACGTTTTTTTCATACATAGTACCAAATATTATCCTAAATCTACAAGACATATAGTAATAAAAACAATATTTTTTGCACTAGGCCAAAGCATGCGACAGGGTTTCTTTTTTTACATTTGGAAACTGTGATTTATAATCATTTACAACTTGGAGTAAAAACTGTTTTTGGTCTTCATTTTTTGTTAAAATGTCATTATAGTCAGTAATAAGTTTGATTCCTCTCTCAGCGGCATCATTTACAACTTTAATTTTGTTTACAATATTGAAACATCGGGTATAACTTTCATTTTCCCTCCATGTTGTTGGATCATTTTCCAAAAATTCCATAGACAAACCTAATTTTTGAAAAAACTGTTTAGTGTTCTCGCATATGAAGTCCTGAATTTCCTTGTTTTCAACGTCAGTAATTTTACTAATCATAAGTCGTTTAATATCCTCTTGATTTGGTGCTTTCCTATTCAAAGCTTTAACCATTTCTCTTTTAGTGGTAACTGAAATATCGTCATCAAAGAAAGATAAGCCAACATTTACTGAATTAAGGTACCACAAATGGTTCACTATTTTCCTACTTGCGGCTTGAGATATTTCTTTGTCAATATTTTGATAATTAATGAGTTCTTTACAAAAGTCTAAGTCATGAAGCGGTGCTTTACTAGCAAATGACGCTGTAAACCAGGCCTTTACATAAACCTTTACAATAAAGAGACATATATCTTCAATACCTATTTTTTCTTTTTTAGTTAGTTGGAACTGATCTTGGAAAAAAAATATTTTTAGACAGTAAATGGCTTTGGCCATCCAACGTGCATGATGAAATGCCCCTGGTTGATAGAATGTCGTGTGAGTGGGCTCTTCAACAAAAAGTTTAGAAAGCATTAAAAATTCTTTATTATCATCACGAGGCTGTTGCAAAGTTAAAGCTGCATTTAGAAACTTTACAATTTCGGCTTTAACTGGTTGTAAAATGTGTTTAATTTTTGATACCTGAAATCCAGTTTTTAGTTTATTTTGATCTATTTTAGGCCAAAATTCACACACTTCTCAAAACCACTTCAAAAATATGATGTCTACAAGGAAAATATAGAATATCTCTTTCTAATTTTTGTTGCAATAGTGTGGCTGCCCCATTTATATAACCCATATTTGATGCTGTTGTATCACAACACAAAGCTATTACCTTTTCGTCCAAATTCCATTCACAAAGCACATCATAAACTGCTTCAGTCTGTTCTCTTCCAGTTGAATTGGGCAAAGCTGGTACTCCAAGTAGTTGTTCAATATCTCCACTAGTAACTAAGATAGCAAGTCTATCGATATTTCCCATTCCAGTGAGAGAAGGTAAAAGTTTTCCATCCCAATGGATGACTGGGGCCGGCAATTCAGAATTACCGAAGGCAGTTTTTAATATTTCAGCTCTTTCTTCGCGGATGCGTTGTCTAGAGCGCTGAAGTGTGGTTCTGCTGATCGACAAAGATGTGGTGTCATGTCCTAGTGCTTCTGCTACTGCCGTCAAAATATGGACTCCATACCTGTCGCTTATTTTGCAAGCATCAAATGCAGCGGCTATTTTTGGTGTGATGATGTTACATGTTCCATACAATCTCCTCTTTTTTGGCTATGACGGGCCAGGCTGGTCTTGTAACAACTCTTCTTGGGCTTCGATTATTTCATCTTCATTTTCGTTGGAGTCGGCTGAATTACTACTTGATGATGGACAGGTGACTGTTTCCTCTAATCTAGCTTTTTCTTGTTGACTTCGTTGCATTTGTTCGGATAATTTCTGTAATTTCTCCTCAGCTGATTTTTCTTGAGAAGCAAGTTGGTAATCAATACCATGCATAAATCCAGGACGTCCCTTTTTTCTTTGGTTAATTAAAAACTGCTTATCTTTATCTATTTTCATCAACTCCAATGCATTTGCATGAGAAATGTCAAAAAGATCTTCCAATTTTTCAACGAAATTTTTTTCTTTACTCCCGCACCGGCCCTTTTAGCCGATTTTTGTAAGTTCCTCCACTCATAAAGTTTATCTAGTTGTTTAACACAATGAAAATCCTGACGTGTCGGAATGCGAGCTTTATCCCAAAAAACTGACACCTCTTTTATTGTTAATTTAGCACTTTCATGTACACCTAGCTTCACTTCACGAATGTTATAAAAGAGCACTTGTAATACTTGTCTATTAGACGGCAATTTATTGCCAATGATTTGTGACGAATAGTGTCCAACTAAGTAAATGAAAGTATCCTTTCGTAAGGATCTAACATCAGCCATCGTTAAAGGAACGTATGCTAGAACTTATAATGTCACCACTGTAAAACACAATTGCAAACTGACATAAAAACCTACCGTAGGTGCATTATATTTCCAAACTTCCAAAACAAATAATTTCTAGGAAATAATTACAGCAATAAAACATTATGAGAAAAGAGGTAGATATTTGTATTTTAAGTAAAATTTAAGTGTATTACCGTAATAAAATCTTATCTACAAATTTCTACCTGAATGCGGCACGGGTTACCGTTCACCAAATTATCTGAAACTTTGACATAAATTATTCCTAGTATAATAGTATATTTTCGTGGGGTGAGACTTAAAAAATACGCAAAAAAAATTCACCCCCTATAGAGATGGGCCACCCTAATCCAGGTAAATATTCGTATCATCCAAAAAATATTTAAACAAAAATTGAATGAGACTTTATGACCTGCGTACATTGTAATTTTTTTTGACGTCATACCCCAGCGAACCCATAATTGGCCCATCATTAATAAAGTACCTAAATGCCTTCACTTCATCATTGGGAAAGTACTGACAAGGAGCGCTAAATTATTAAATAAAGTGCGGCGTCGGCAACGCTCGACCATCAAACACTTTGCCAATAAAAATGGCGACACACTGGATTTTTAGCATTAACTCATTCTTCACGTGCCGTCAACTTGAAAAGTATGATAATTTTACTTTACTAATTTTATTACAGTAACAAAATTGCCCCTTATCCAGACAGGATTTTCTTTTCATAGTAAATTTACCGTCGTTGCGTGTAAAATTACTCCCAATTGTAATGGAATTTTACCCGCAAACAGTGTGGAAAATTTCTATTTACCTTATATTTTGGGTAATCCTCCTTAGTAAATGGAATTTTCCTGTCTCTTTGCGGGTAAAATTACATGAAAATTTTACACGCAACGACGGTAAATTTACCCTAATTTACCCTAATTTTTTACAGTAGACTAAAGTACAAAAAACTCAGGTATAGTTGATCGCAGATTTAACGGGCACTCAAAAAATGTCGGCGTCTTTGGCGATGAGATGCGGCGTGTTTGATGGTCAAAAGCGCCGACATTTTTTGAGTGCCTGTTAAATCTGTGGTCAACTATGCCTGAGTTTTTTTATATCTTGATATATATCAGTTCAAAAATATCAGATATATCGTGATATGTATCATGATACACATCGCTTCATAAATATCTGTCAACCCTGGTTTCGGATGTATCAGCGTCCCGCTTACCTTTAAACTGCCCATCTGTTGTGGGGTGGTTTTGGGTAAGAGCTCTCTACCACCTAGGCTAGGATGATGGAATCAGACCCGTCCGGAGACACTAGATAACACCAAAGTTCATAACACAGAAATATAACTAATATAATATAATTAATATAAGCGTGTAGCACAATATAATTTTCAGCGTGGATTATTCCTTTTGCGGCGAAAGGCGGACGAACAATATTGCTTCTTTTTACTTCCTTCAATGCCAGGGCGATAAGAGAGTTAACAAAAAACCCTCAGATACATACTTTAATAAAAAATTTAATTCAAAACGCGCGAAATCAACTAACAAAGGTAACAGAGCGTATATTTATTTTCTAAGTTAAATAATCAAAAATGAGGACGAAAGAGTCCGTGAAATCTACAAAATAATACAATCATCCAGTGTTTTACTGGAAAATAACTTCTACGCTCGTGACTTTTACGTCAAAGGAGCAGATAATGAATAAAAACAAAAATATAAAAATGACGTATTTTGCTGACGTTTCGGAAATCGAATCTGTTTCCTTTCTCAAAGCGTATAAGTATTACTAGAATGGGCTAAAGCACATTCTAGCTCCTAGTAGAGGGCTTGAGTGCTTCGCACTCAATTTAACGCTTCAATCAATTTAATAGTTATGAAAATTTTACTTTTTTTCGTATATTTGAAATTTCTTGAAAATTTGATATTTTTCCAAAAATTTAACATTTTTTAATAATTTTACATTTTTTAAACATTTTTTGGATATTTTACATTTTTTTTTAAATTAAGACGTTTTTTAAAATTCGACAATTTTTGAAAAGTTGACATTTTTCCTAAAATTTGATGATTTTTGGAAACAGGACAATTTTTAGAATTTTTTGAAAATTTGACTTGTTTTGAAAACTTGACATTTTTAGAAATTTGACATTTTTTAAAGAAATTCACATTTTTTGAAAATTTTTCATTTTTTGAAAATTTTACATATTTCTGAATATTTGATTTTTTTTAAAAATTTGAATTTTTTAAAAAAATTTACATTTTTTGAAGATTTGACATTTTTCCGAGAATTTGACGTTTTCTTGAAAATTTTACATTTTTTAGAAACTTACATTTTTTTTTTTTAATTTGACCATTTTTGAAAATTTGACTTTTTTCTGAAAGTTTCACATTTTTCTAAATATTTGATTTTTTCAGAAACTTTCACATTTTTATAACAATTTGACATTTTTCTGTTTGGCGTTTTTTGAAAATTTTCTGGATTCCGTCTCTTCAAAAATTTCATAAAAATTTGACATTTTTCTGAAAATTTGACATTTTTCCGAATTTTTGACATTTTTCTGAAGTGACATTTCTCTGAAAATTTGACATTGTTCTGAAAAGTGACATTTATCCGAAAATTTGACATTTTTCTAAAAAGTGACATTTCCTCGAATATTTGACATTTTTCTGTAAAACGACATTTCTCCGAAAATTTGATGTTTTTCAAATTTTTTGACATTTTTCTGAAAAGTGACATTTCTTCGAAAATTTGACATTTTTCTGAAAAGTGACATTTCTCCGAAAATTGACATTTTCCCGAATTTTTGACATTTTTCTGAAAAGTGACATTTCTCCGAAAACTTGACATTTTCTGAAAAGTGACATTTCTTCGAAAATTTGACATTTTTCTGAAAAGGGACATTTCTCTGAAAATTATTTTTGTGACGTAGGTGTATTTTTGATTCACTTGGATTTTTTTCTTCAATAGTTCCACCTACGTTTCAAATATCAAGTCGATATCTGTATCCGTTCGTCTGTTGTAAGAATTTTTCATTTTTGTGACGTGGGTGTATTTTTGATTCACTCGGATATGTTTTTCTTCAATAGTTCCACCTTCGTTTCAAATATCAAGGCGATATCTGTATCCGTTCTTCTGTTGTAAGAATTTTTCATTTTTGTGACGTAGGTGTATTTTTGATTCACTCGAATTTCATCTTTCTTCACCTACATTTCAAATATGAAGTTAGTATCTTTGCCCGTTCGTCCGTTATAAGAATTTTTATTTTTTGTGACATAGGTGTATTTTTGATTCGCTCGAATTTTGTTTTTCTTCAATAGTTCCACCTACGTCTCAAATATGAAGTCGATATCTCTACCTGCTTCTCTATTGTAAGAATTTTTCTTCTTTGTGACGCCACGTAGACGTAGGTGTATTTTTAATTCACTTGTATTCCGTCCGTCTGCAACATTTCCACCTACGTTTCAAATTTCAATTCGATATCTACAACCGTTCCCGAGTTATCAGCGAAATCACTTTAAGAAATATCATTCTGTACATCACACTTTACTCATACGGTAAAACAAATGACATTATTATCGATCGAAATTTGCCGGCTAGTGTCATCTATTGAACGGTAGCTTTACCATTTGGCAAGTAAAATTGAGGGCGCTTATGCAGATTGACAGTTTATACAATTGTCCTTGGTTTCAATCTGCATCGGGCAAAAACAGGAAACAAATGTCAGTTTATACAAATCGCCTTGCAGATTGACAGCAGTGGATGAATCTGATTGGATGTTTCAGAAAATCGATATTTAGCTATGACGTAGGCACGGCCGGGATGAAAAAATTTTTTTAAAAAGCTTCCACTTTGACCGCTCCTAGCTCGTTAATTTTTAGAGTATGACAATTAAAAAATAGACTTTTAGACAATTTAATTCTGTACAAATTCATTAGAGCGAGTTTTTTGGCCAAGGAGCCACCGTTTAGGAGTTATGGAGGTTTTAATAAGTATTATAAGTGTTTGTGTTCTGTGTACAGTAAATACATAGTTTTAAGAATATATTTGTTATATTCAGTATCCATAGATACTTACCGCTTACATAGAACTGTTGATATATCTAGTTGACAGTTTTATTTTAAATAATGTTCAGTTTGTTGAGTTCTTCTTTTAACATCGGCAGTCAGGTTGTGCAAACATCTACAGAACAATTCGACACGCATTTATCCTCATTCAATAATATTATAGCTGATTCTTTAATGTTTCTTTTCTTGCTATCTGTCTCTTTTGTTAAAATTTTTGGTGTGCCCCAGAGTCACAGTTTATTATTTTTCCGTTCTCTCAAGCGTGTTCGCAAATCTTCGATTTCTGAATCTCATTTTTCCTAATGTAATCCCTATCTAACACTAAATGGTCTGGATGACTCACCCACATAATGTTTATAACACTCACACGACATACTATAAATGCAGTTTTTTAAATTTTGCTCACGATTTAGCGGTTTTGTATTTGTTAAAATAGATCTCAACGTATTGCCCATTTGAAATATCGTCCTAATATCAAATCTATTGCCTACACGGTGTGGCTTTTCAGATAATCCGTATACATAAGGAATGAACGTTGTGTACCATTGTTCAGGTTTTTGTCGTACCTGATTATTATTTTCTATAGATGTGAAAGTTCTATCAACAAAGGCTTCAGGGTATTGATTGTTTATAAGAACCTCTTTTATGAAGCGTTTCTCATTGTCTAATATAGTGAGAAAAATAGCACCTTACTCCTCAAAGAGGAAACACGAAGCAGCCACGGACACGTGTTTCGGAATTATTGTTTCTCATCAGCGTAACGTAGCAACGAAAAGGATCTGGAAAGGACAGATAGGAACAATAATTGAAGGTTGAAAGCACAGTACACAGTACTCCTGTTCGTGCATTCATATCTAGATCGGTCTATTTAAGACCTTCACCGACAGTCGGCACATAGAGTCCTATGTGGACTGCCCAATTTCAACCTGGCGAGTCAAATAAAATAATAGTCCGATCTAGATATGAATGCACGAATAAGAGTACTGTGTACTGTGTTTTCAACCTTCAATTATTGTTCCTATCTGTCCTTTTCAGATTCTTTTTGTTGCTACGCTACGCTGATGAGGAACAATAATTCCGAAACATGTGTCCGTAGCTTCGTGTTTCCTTTTTGGGGTGTAAGGCGCTATTTTCCTCACTATTTGTTTTTGACCCTAATTCCTTCTTCCTATTGTTTAATATTTCATCATTAGAAGAAATTATTTTGGCTCAATCGTATAAACATTTTATTACACCCTTTTTAACGTGCATCGACTGATTTGAGTTAAAATTCAAATATCTGATTGTGTGTGTTGGTTTTCTATAAACGCTTGTTTCAACTGTTTACTCTTTTAATTAAAACATCTAAAAATGGTAGTTCATTCCTACTTTCTATTTCTAATATAAATTTAATAGAGGGTTCCTTATTATTTTTATTTTCTAAAAAATCGCCGAGCATATCGACTCCATTGGGCCATATTGCAAAGATATCGTCAACATATCTTCACCAACTAACCGGTTTATACAGGGTGTAACGCAACTTACCCGAAAAATTTTAACCATACATGCACCTTTAAATAAGAACTCGACTTCTTAAAAAAAAATTTAATAAAAGTCCAACACAGAAAAAGATACACATTGTTAAAGTGTATTAATGGAAATGTTAATACAACAATTAAGCAGAGTTCAATAAATTACCATTTTCATCAATTTGTAACTTTAACAATGTGTATCTTTTTCTGTGTTGGACTTTTATTAATTTTTTTAAACCCTTTCACTCACCATGCCCCTCCTCAGGGACATCAATTTTAAACGCTTGTAATATCGTGATTTATGCACAGTTGTACCTAACCTAACCATGTACCGGTCCAGGGACTTTTATATAATGCCCAAATCAACATCCAATGACATTTAGGTGACAAATTGAATACTTATGTACGTTTAGTTGCCTGACCATCTCAGTAACTGTCAAAACATAGTATTGTTACGTATAATTTTAAGTGGTAAAAAAAGTCGATTAAATAAAAATTTGTTCATTACTGGTAAGTATAAGAGTCGTTGTTTGTTTGCGCAATATTTTTGTATAATATTGGGGCTTCGGTTATGACTAGGATTTTTTTCAAAATGGCATGTCCCTCACAAAGGACATTCGTACTCATGGATGTCTTATTGAATTTTCGAAGAAGAGGTTATAATTTAGTTTTCAGTTAGTAATATATACTTTTAATAAGATCGACTGAATTCCTGATCTCTGCTTAATTAGTGAAGAGACTTGTCTAATTCATTGTAGACTACGCATGCGTACTGTGATAGGAATATGTAATATTGAATTTTATGCATAACTAGCTAATGCCTGCGACTTCGTTCACGTGGAATTAAGAACATTGACATACTAACTTATGCCTATAAAGAAGTACTGTATACTCATTGAGCACTCCTATGGCACTCAGAAAGTACACTGGATGGAAATCACTGCGCATCCATGGTACCCGGGGAAACCCACTGCACCTTCATTGTACTCGAAGAAACCCACTGCGCTTCCATAGTACTCAGGGAAACCTACTGCGCATCCATAGTACTTGGGGAAACCCATTGCACATCCACTGTACTCGAGGCAGGGTGTATTAAATAGGTGGTTCGACATACGGCACTTTCCTATGATAATAATGACTTCATAAGTGCATGCTTTTTATTTAATTTAGTAGATGGCGCGAGCTATAAGGTACTACAAAATCTTGTATATAGATAGATGAATTTTCTTTGCTACATGTAGTGTTGCATATATTCTCTCAATGTTTTTAATTTAGCTACTTAATGTCAGATGTCACTGGACTCTTCTTTCACCAAACATAAACAAAAAGCCGGGAATGTATGCAACACTGTATGCATGCATGTACGGAAAATGTAAAATTGTCTTTCTATGCATAAATAACAACAGAACTTATTTCTCCTGCCATCTATTACATTATATTCAAAGTAAGCACTTATGAAGCCACTCAATTGGTTGTCGCATCACCTATTTAATACACCCTGACTCGAGGGAACCCACTGCGCATCCATAGCACTCGGGGAAACCTACTGCGCATCCATAGTGCTCGGGAAAACCCACTGCGCGTCCATTGTACTGAATTCTTGGATAGAATACCGTAATCATGCAGACGAACTTTGCGTTCTCAAAGAAATATACTTGATTTATTAGGGTTTCGTCAGAATATTGCAGAATATTTGATTCTAAACAAGGCCAAACCAAAATGAGATAGACCTAGTGTAGCAGATCACACAAATGCATCTCAAGAGAAATGAGATTAGATCATTATCCTGAAGCTGATAATAAAAAAGAAAGTACAAGGTGCAAGTTGGAGTCACACAAAGGAAAAATACATATTAAACTAAGTGCAACATACATTTATGCCTTCTGAGAGACCGTAACTGCTTCTTGAAGTTTCGCAAACAATAATATTGTGATTTTGTTTTAACTTTTGTTAATACTTATTGTTTAAGATTTTGAACATTGTAACTGCAATAAATTTCCTTTATTTCATGATCCTACAAATCCTATAAAAGATCCACGAATTCACTATGTCCCTTGTCAGGGACATCCTTTAAGGACGAAATGGAAGGACCTAGAGTTATTCCTTCGCCACTAGAAATCATTAAAAAAATTTATTAAAATGAACCCCAAGTTTCAGATTTTTCTGAATTATTTTTGGTTCGTTACTGAAAGGGTTAAGAAGTCGACTTCTTATTTAAAGGTGCAAGTTAAAATTTTTCGGGTAAGTTGCGTTACACCCTGTATATACAATTTTGAACATGTCTAATTTTAAAGTCCTCCATAAATATATTACTTAAAATTGACGACAATGCCATACCAAAGTCTTGATAGAAATCACCTTCCAACTGAAAGTAAGTAGTTTTTATACGCATGCCTAGCAGAGTGAATTAAAAATCTTTGTAGACCTGCTCATTAAGAAATAAACTTTTTATTTCATAAAATAACTAAACCTTTGGTGCGAGCGTAGAGGCGACTTCAATATGAATATCAGTCGATATTCCGTTGAAGCAACGTCGAGCGCGGTTAGTATATCAGTGTATACGCGGAAGTTACGTAATTTCAGACGAGGATTACGTAGAGGATATACCATCCTTCGGAGGGGATGTAAAGCAGGCGGTCCCTTGTCTATTAAATGTTAGGCAAGTAAAAGATCCCTACTCTTCTTAAGGGAAGAGGTTCGGCAAAATTTACAGGTTGGGGGTAGCTCGTCTCCTAGTGTCGGTGATAGGCCCTGGTAGCGGAAATAGGCCGACGTTAAATAGTTAAAAAAAAATCTAAACTTTTAAACGAATTAATAATGTCGTCAGTCACTTTGTTGTCATAGTGGGAGAAATATTTGGTCAACATTTCAATAAAATATCATTCGAAATCATGGAGTCATGTTTTCTCCAATCACTTAAATAATATATCTTTACCAACTCGATTAATACATATTTAATTATTCTAATAGTTCAGTTCTAAGGCATTCTCGTATTGGAAATTCAATTGCTGCGTCAAGTAATTTTCAATATAAGGGAAAAAAATAAAAGAGAAAATATTACGAAACATATGTCTAGCTATCTGAACTTTGATAGCATTAAGGATATTGTATTCTTTTACTTCGTATGCTGTACAAACCAAAGGAGAATCGAAGAATATTTTTCCGCTAAATTACTTTTTAAATAAAATTTCAAATAGAAATGGTAAATTCCAGTAAGAGCGGAAACAAGGGATCGGTATATGAAGTGCACGAGGTTTAGTAGAGCATTTAGGGAGCTTTCCTCAAGTATGGATTTATTTAATAGTCAAACGAGTCAGCACTTTATCACATATACAATGAGAGTATCTCGACTTGAGAGCGAGGATACTTTCCGCAGGCAGAACAGCTATGACGAAGCGTCGACACCGTCGCAGGTTCTTCTGAATTCAAAAGCAGACATTGTTCCTATGTGAATGTATTGGCTGCTAGCTCGTTTTATCGTGCAGCAGGAAAATTTAATAACATTTGAATAACTCATGCGGGAGCCGGGATAAATTTATTTATGTGGTGTAAATTATAAACTGGATGATCTGTATAGTGCTGCTCCTTCGAGACGAGACAGGAACAACGTAATTTAATAGCCGATGTAAAATTTATGAAATTACCCTAAACAAAACGTTTCTCTGCATAAACTGAAATAGACCTGGTAAACTGGCATACTTTTTTGTCAATGTCTGGATAATTTGTTAAATTAAAAATATCGACATGTAGTCCAATGTTTGACGGTAAAAATAGAATTCTTTCGGATAACATCGATTTTGATGAAAATTTATCTTACCCCAATGCGTGCTTTTTGTTTTTTGGGGGGTGAAAACTACCCCTTCTAACAAAAAATTTGAAAACCATAGATTTAAGCGTTACATAGATAGAAATCATGTTTAAATATGTAGAGTAAACATTCTTTCACGTTCTGGAATATTATTTATGACGTGTTACAACGTTTCAACCCTTTAAAACCACCCCTCATGACGAAATTAAAAAAAAATAGTTTTCAACAGCTTGAAATGTTTTAATGGTGTATCATTATTATAACCGCCCTCGTGATTAAATTAACTACCATGTTTACTTAAAATTAAAAACTGAATTTATTAAATGAGTTTAAAGGGGAAAAATAAAAATTATATGTACATTATAATAACATCTTATAGAACTGAAAACCGCTGCCCAAGGAATCACTACTTCCACATCCAAGTCTTTTACAACAAAATACTATATTTGCACTCCACTATGTGGAAATAATTGTTTATGGAACTTTAATGGTATACTATTTGAAATCATGTACCCAAAAATCCATAAAATTATATGCCACATCTGTAACGGAGGTGGGGGTGAATGAAGTAAAAAAAATTCTTGATGACTTTGGCTCTTGTACACACACTAAATCACACTATTTTTTCACCACCTTTAATAATAGGGTGGGGGTGGTATTAGATGGCTAATGCCATTTTTTTTGAGGTCTTAGCTCCTCTTATATTTACTAAATACCAATTTCATGGAGTCTTACTTGCTTGATTTACCTATTTACCCCCATTTACCCCAATTTACCCTTCAACTCTGCAACGGAATAGGATCAAAATATAATCTAGTTCCAGATCTCGTTAAAAAACATACGTGTGCCATATTTTAAGTGAATATCTTAAACGGTTCCAGAGTAATCGTGAGCACCAAAACGATACAAGACTAACAGACAGACCGACGCAACAGACAAATTTATTTTGGTCAGACTTAAAATATTGACGTTTCCTAATATTTTAAGCCTATTTAAACAATGAAAATTTCCAAAATTTTTTTTGCGTTAATATACTTCAACTGAATGTCGAACTAATACGCAGAAAACGGCAAGACAAAGATATAAAAAATCGTTGTGTGCCATAAACTACACGATAGAAGTAAAGCCTCTACTTCAAGCATTTTCTTCGAGGAAACCTACTACGCATCCATACTACTCAAGGGAACCCACTGTGCGTCCAATTTACTCGAGGAAACCCACTGCGCATCCATACCACTTGAGGTAACCTACTGCGCATCTATAGCACTCGAGAGAAGCTACTGCGCATCCATACTACTTAAAGTTACCCACTGCGCATCCATACTACTTGAGGTAACCTACTGCGATCTATAATACTCGAGAAAAGTCACTGTGCATCCAAAATATTCGAGGAAAGCCACTGCGCATCCATAATACTCGGGAAAACCTACTGCGCATCCATAGTAGTCGAGGAAAGCCACTGCGCATCCATACTACTCAAGGAAACTTTAACAACATAATATTTGAAATCGTCTACCGCAAAAACCTATAAAACGATATGCTACATCGGTAGGGGGGGTGGGGGTGGTGGTAGAGAATTGGTAGTGGGGGTGAATGAAGTAAAAAAATATTTTGAAGCTTTTGGTTCTTGTACACACACTAAATCATAATTTTTTTTTTCATCCCCTTTAATAATGAGGGTGGTAATGGGGGTGGTTATTGCCAAAAATTTTTTTGAGACCTTAGCTTCTCTTGTATATACTAAATACCAATTTTATGGACTTTTACCTGCTTGATTTACCCATTTACCCCAAATTTACCCCAATTTACCCCCCAACCCTTCGACGGAACAAGATGAAAATATAATCTAGTTCCAGATCTCGTTAAAGTACATATGTGTACCAAATTTCAAGTCAATATCTTAAACGGTTCCAGAGTAAACGTGCGCACAAAAAAAAGTTACAGACAGACAGACAGACCGACCGACAGACAGACAGAAAATTTTTTTTCGCTCAAACTTAAAATCTCGTTTCATGACATTTTAAGCCTATTTGAACAATAAAAATGTTTTTAAGTTTTTTTGTCGTTACTATACTTCCACTGGATGTGGAAGTAAAATCTATGGATCATCATAGGAACTATCATCACTATCGACCTCCTTCTCTTGGTCTGTAACTGGAAGACAATTTTGTCACCGGAGCATGTTCCGCATGTTGCGTTACAAAAATATCCAACTTTGCCGCAGCACAAGCTGCGCCGCAACCTTTTTTGAAATTACAAAATATCATTTTGTGGAGTTCTTCCGGTACAGGCATATTCGGCATTTTGATTGGTAGTAAAGATCCTTCCAATTGTGTCAAGTAAAAGTTATGTATATACCTTTTAATGATATATTATATATAAATCAATATCCATGCAATTAGAAACCAGAAGCAACCTATAATGATAAAATATATTTGATCAGAAGTTCGAATTTCCGAAGTTTTAAAGTTTCGTAATTAATTTTCTAGAGATATAACTTGAGGCAGAGTCATTGTTCACTACGGTATATTCCAGTTAAAACAAAGAAATCAAACTTTAATAAAAGCCAGGAACGGAACCGGTCAGACATTTATTGCCTCTTTAAAAGAATTAGGTTTGCTGTCATTGCAAACAATTCATGAAAACTTCAAACTTTTCTTAAATAACGATAAACTTTGATTGTTCGCATTTCTCTAAACCGGAAGTAACATCTACTACCTACATGCTTATGTAAGGAGAAACGTTATGTAAGACTCTGTAACAATGTTTTAAAGACCAAACTTATTATATTCTTTAAATTAAACTGTGATATTTTCATACAGATTTTTTAACATACTTTGACGAATGCTTTCCTTTAAGAAACGTAAATAACAGAAAAAATTGCAAGTACATTAATACTAACACAATATAGGTTGCAGAAATACTCAAATGTAGAAAACAATTAGTAGACATTCTGTAATGATAAAATACATTAATCAGTATAAGAATTTATAAACTATTAAGAAAAATTATTTGGAAACGCTTAGAAAAAAGTTAAGGAAGATTATTATAATCAAATTGGCAGCTCAGATAACAAATCTAAAGCAACATGAAAATTTATTAATAATGTATCTGGTAATTTAAAACAAGTACTTAAATGAATTTATAAATTTTCAAGCTGATTTATACAAGATATAAAATGAATTAATGAATTTTTACTTCATCCACCCCCTACCACCCCTTATCACCATCCCCACCCCACTACCGATGTGGGATATCGTTTTATGGGTCAAATATTATATTATTAAAGTTCCATAAACAATTTTTTCCATATACAAAATGTTTACATTTCCAATTAATATATTTACAGCAACTTTTTAATAATTATTATATTCGGATACTATGAATGATCAGCAGTTCGAAATTAATTAATTAATTTGCTAATCCTCTCGTACAATTTTAACTACTTTTTCTATGACGCTTGAAATAGATCCTTATTTAATTACAAGAAACTGGCAATTTTCTCGTCGCTCTCAAATGCCAAGGATATTTTTTGTCTGGCTTATTAATTAACTCTATTTTCTTTTGTTTCAGGTAGTTAACATGAAAGAGAGCTGATTAGTTAGAATTTACAGCAATATTCGGAATATGAATGTACCAAGAAAGAGACGGTCCTCAAATATCGATTTAGGTAAATTAATAATTTAATTTTAAGTTATTGTATGCTACATCATTAAGACCTGAGTTTTTGTTTTTCTATCTTAACTGCTTTATGTGTGCCTTAAATTTTATGTAGCGATAAATAATAACAATAATTAATTTAAATTTTATATGCATAGAAATTGAATTAATCTTATTAGAAAAAACTTTTTATTTTATCAACGATTACATTCTACTTGGGAAGCATATGCGGACTATTTAGTCGTTCTACTTTGAGGAAAAGATACTTTTTCATACCCTTCAAGAGGTAGTTGATACAGTTCACACTCAACGTGAAAGGGGGCAGATGTTGTTAACTTCCACAAAACTGTAATAGTAAGAAGGAGGCTGGATAACTTACAACCAACTTCCTTATTAGATGAAACCATTCCATTTGTGGAGGAAGTGAAATACCTAGATATAAAAATATCGAGAAATTAAAATTTTGCAAAACTTTGAACAGCTGTATCGTTTGTTGAATACCGGTTGTAAAAGAAAAAAATAAGAAAAAATCCTAGCTCAGCGCCACGTGGAAGAGGTCTAAAAATACTAAAATTATATCTTTTACAAGGGACCTATTATTTTCTTAATCTTTTATTGTCAATTGTGCCTGTACGATTTCCCAAACAGATTTAGGCTATAGAAGCTGTCCCCGTAAATGTTTAGAAAAGTAAATACGATTTAGATGGCTATAAAGGAAAATCATGTCAATTTTCGGAATAAAATAGAAAACTAATGTAATATCTGTTTGGTGTTGAGAAATATAAAAGCTCTTTGTTCGGAATAAGGTGACGTTGTAATTCCATCTTGTTTGTATTTGCTTGGACGGAATCCAGTCTCCGTTTTATGGCTGTTTTATGTTTTGCAAATATCGTTATATCAGATCCTTTTGGTTCTACATGTTAGGCGTAAACGTGCCCCATTAAGATAAAATCCGCAATTTTCTTTGCGTAATAAGATTTACACTCAGTTTTGGTAAATATTTAGGCTTGCTGTCCTTTTTCGTCGTGGTCGCACAATTTCACAATACTGTACAGGGTACATCCTGAATTTGAGCAATATACAGGGTGCTTCATTGAGGGCGAACCAACCGGCGCACAGTGTGGCAAGACGGCCAAAATCGCTTTGAGAGTCAATTTTTGAACGCCTTTTTGCCGGATTTTATTTTTCCAAAATTGTGTCTACTTCTTCCACTTATTCTAGGTAGTTAGGTTTCAAATAAAATAGTACGGAAGAAATACATTTGAAAAAGAAAAAATAAGGAGTGAAAATATGACGGTTTTTCCAAAATTGTGTCTACTTCTTCCACTTATTCTAGGTAGTTAGGTTTCAAATAAAATAGTACGGAATAAATACATTTTAAAAAAGAAAAAATAAGGAGTGAAAATATGAGGTTTGAGAAACAATTTACTCCAGCTTTCACACAACGGCACCTTAAAGTAATACAATCTCCCGTGCAAGTGCATGATATTAAATTTAATACGGAATCAGGTGAGGTTTCTAAAGTTGTTCCTATAGCTTGCAAGAACTCATTTAGTTTAGTTCGGTTCCACTGTTCTGCCGACATCTCATTACCAAGCCGTTGTTGTATTTGATAATAGTTTCCATGAGAATATTATGCAGCGGCTGCAGAAATAGGAGGAAATATTTCCAATGTTGCGGTCTTTTTCAATAAAGATTTTTGAAATGTAACAAATCCATATTCAACAAGAATTATGAATTTCATCGGGATTGGAATCAACATTACTAAATGCTCTTATGTATTTTCCTTTAAGACAAGGTTTCGTAAACTTATAAACTTACTTCGACAGCTTCGATGAACACCAACTATAGAGCTTTCTTTTAGCTGTAGGCGTTTGCTATGTTCACTTTTTTATTATAGTTTTTTATTACTTAATAGAATCTGCTCCAGGCACAATATTGTCACTTAAAATCATCTCTTTACAAATAAAATGTAAATCAGATCTTTTATAATTTTCGGCATTATTTAGAGGATAAATAAACTAAAATTTTTGTGTGTAGAAGGAATATAGCTCGTATTACATATTTTCATACTATCTGGCAGATCTTAAAGCACTCGATAATGAAATGACGCACACACACGTACGCTCGTGTACACATACACATAATCACGCATGCACGTGAGTACATATTCAACTCGCTAAAAAACATAGTTTTTAATGCAGATGTGAAAGTGTCCCAACTTCAACCCCATGTATCTAGACAAATTTTCATCGTACAGAGATCTATGAAAAACCAACATGAACGCATTTGACTCAACTATCAGCAAAATAAGGGAATTTTTTTTAACAGTATTTTCCGAGGAGATTTAAAAAAAACGCATTTCTCCTAAAAAAAACACCCTTCTGTGCCCATATAGCGTTAATGATCTTTTCTTACTCGAACAGCATGATTTTTTGTCAGCTACCCCAATTTCACATATAAACTTAATCAATTTCAACTTACAATTGCTGAAAAACGCTCAATTTGCCGATTGTGAACTTTCCTCTTTATTAACAAATCAATCAAATACAAATCGTAAAACCATTTACAAAAAATTAATATTGCTAATTTAAATCATGAAATTTGATGCGATGTTTCTTCTTCTAAATGTCGACCATTTGTACCAAAATCTTTAGGACGCGCAGTTTTTGATATTTTGACACATGCTAGTATCCGTTCTACTAAAAAACTTATCAGTTCTAACATTACTGGGCTAAAATGAATATAGACTGCACATTTTCATATCTCCAGAGGTCGTTTTGAGTACATCCATATTGTTCCCGTTTTATCATTGCCATCTTCACATGGTTTTTCTTACGTACTAACGGTTATTGAACGTTTCACTCGTTGGCCAGAAGCTTATCCTTTATCAGACATTACTGCCGAAACTGTTGCTAAAACCTTTATCTGTCAAGGAGTTCAGTTCGAATCAAATCTTTTTCGTGAATTTTCAAAATTTTTCCATCGAATTCACACAACTTCATATCATCCGCAAAGTAATGGTATGGTTGAAAGGTTCCATAGAACCTTTAAAGCTTCATGAATCACCGGAGCTTACTCTGTTCATTGGTTTGATGAACTTGCAATCATTTTAGGTTTATGAGCAATGTCAAAAGACGATTTACTTTGTTTATCTGCAGAACTAGTTTACTTTACGTCTCCCTGGTGAATATTTTTATTAACTTGCAAAGGAGTTTGGAACAGTGAGTCACTGTCCAACTAGTAATTTGGTATTTTATAAAAGCTGCAGAAATGTTTAAGACACAAATTTTATAAAACAACATTACTCTCAGAAACACTTTAGAAACGTTATTACGATAGCTATAAATGTGAAATTGGCACCATCTTATAAAATAATTCAGTCGCTGTTGATATTTTATAAAGCCTATTACAAAATAACTGTATAAACATTACCGCAGGCTCTAAGAAAATTCGGGCCCGCCACTATAAAACAGTTTTATTGAAGCTTCATTTAATTCCATTATAAAGCACATACTTCACTGTTTGTTATTATTGCTATAAAACACCAATAAAATAAGACGCTTTCTTAATTAAATGTATTCAAAAAGGCGCATGCATATATTTACAACTATATAATATGCTGATCTCTATATATACCAAGCTTTCAGTGATTTTACTGGATAGTGGATGAGAATCTATTTAATAATTATTTTAGAGACATGTTAACCCATACAGCCTGCAATTTTTGATACGAAGGAAATTTTACT